>OU342739.1:132371006-134771006 GCA_910589765.1 Avena atlantica
TTAATCACTTCAAGATGCTTATGATAGGAGCAATTAGGGATGAAAGCTAACAAGTACTATAATTTTTGGAAGCTCTTTTTGAAACTTGAAATCCCTGCTTCCCTTAGTGAAAGACCTTTCTTACACTATTATATCAAGTCTCCACCTTCTACCTTTAGGCACCATTAAGAGAGCATAGTTGTCATCCTGTGTGCAGTGTCCCAAAACTTATTGATTGATGCACACACTACAACAAGACCCCCCATATAGCAATGCATACTCTGCAACGCATTAAAAATGCGTTGCAGAATATCGAAGTAGCTACGCATATTTGCCTTGGTATGTATATCTGTTATCAGCTATGCGAATAACAACGAATACCATGTGTTGCAGCCTATGCGGGAATATATAACTACTAACATGGTGTGCGCAACCCTAGGCTTGTATAGCTCGACGCGCCCCGAACTGACCCGCTTGGGCCGAGCAAAAGCATGTCTGTTGGCCTAGCCAGGCCCGAGCCAAAAAATTTGGTAGGTTATAAAAACGGCGTAAACGGAGGCCTAACGGGTTTTTTGTGAGTTCGGTGCAGGCTTGGCGCTAATTATTTTTCTGAATATTTGCTCGGCACCGTTTGGAGGTTAAACTTTTTTTTCTCGGTGCAAAGGCCCGAGCTATGTCTAGTGTATAATTATTTTAGGGGCAGACGTGTGCAATTGATTGACCTTGCCAACTAGTTTTCTGACCCGTGGGTCTGAACACAATAAAGCCTAGAAAAAAATGTTTGTGCTGTTTTCCAACTAATCATGTACTGCATCGTGCTTAGAAAAAATATAGGAATTAAATTCCCTTTGCTGAATCGTGTGCTTAGAAAAAAACATACGTACTGAAAAATATCTTAGTGCTCTTTGCCGATCGTGGGCTCAGAAAAAGAAAGAAACTCCTGGCGAAGGAAAAAACCGCCCCAAGCCATATCACCTCCTGCCGCCGTGACATCCGTGGGCCGCCGCCGAGCGTTCCAGCCCCACTGCGCCGCCGCTGAGCCGCTATCCATCCCCACGACGCCGCCGTCGAGCCATCCAACTCCACTGCGCCTTCTCTGAGCCGCCATCCCGCCCTACTGCGCCTCTGCCAAGACGACATCCCGCCCCCTTTGCCGCCGTCAAGTCGCCATCCCGCCCCCGCTATGCCTCCGCCGAGCCGCCATCCCGCTCCCCCTGCGCCGTCGTCGAGCCATCCAGCCCCACTGCACCGCCGCTGAGCCGCCATACAGCCCCCTGCGCCGCCGTCGAGCCATCCAGCCCCACGGCGCTGCCGCCGATCCGCCATCCAGTCCCCTTGCGTCGCCGCCATCCCAGGGTTGCTAGGCCCTCTTCCCTGCTGTGCCGCCATAAAGGAGCTCCTCCACCTTTGCCGCGGGCGATGACCAGCTGCGTCACAATTGCCGCCTAACCTGAAGCTGCCTGACACACACATGTAAAGCATCCACAGTCTCTTGAATTGGCACCTGATCACAAGGCAGCCAAAACAGGGCCTCTTCATCCCTTCTATGATCTTCTTTATTGAATCTTAGGAAAAATCTAGTTTGCCAGCAAATGTCTATGATCAATTGATCCTCTAGTTCTGATGTGACTGATTTGATTGATTATAACTCGAAATAAGTAATTTTTTGTCAATGGGGGTGAGAGAATAGTATTTTCCCATATTCCGTAGCTTTACCAATTTTGATGCAAGCATCATTGGACCAATAGAACGAAGCGAGGAAATTATTTGATCCATATCTTCTGGCATTCACAGCCCGACGAGCGTTGTTGCCTTCTAGGACCCCCATGTCAACTATAGCAGGAATATATCTACAAAATTTAGGAGGGCGTCAATCTAGCTTCCTAAAACATCATTAGTGCATTCTTATCATCTCTAAGTGGAAGTATTTCTCTCTCTTGGCAGTAGAGAAGAAATAGCTTTCAGTTATTACAATATTTATTAACAAGGATGTTGTCTATTTTGTGATAAATGTGGCACTACTTCTTTCTTTACTGGTCTGTATAGGTTACTATTTGGTTGTGTTATTAAACTAGTAACTCCAATAGCCTCGCTGTTAAAAAGTGTCAACACCCGAATTTTTCAATCCTAGATGCCTGTTATGCCATACATCGCAATCCCAGGATTACCATTTTTGCGAGACATAATAGAATTGGATACCATAGTACTTCATCCATTACAAACGATACATAAGTTCTTACACAAATAGGGATCTCATGATCCAGTTCTTAATACAACATCAAGCAGCGGAATACGTAATAATAACGGTAGCGTAGGCGAAGCTCCATCTTTGGGGTCACAGGCAATGCTGACGATGGGAGATGATCCTAGTTGTCGTAACCTTCCTGGAGTCCATCTTCCAGGTACTCCTCTTCATAGTCTGGCCATGGGAATAGCCAGGGACAAAGCCATGAGTACTCTTTAAGTACTCGCAAACTAATACTAACAAGTAAAGGGGTTTTTTTGGATAATAGGACACTAGGCTCTAGGGTTGTTTTGCAAAAGCCATATTTATCTCTACTAGATTCTGAAGCTAGTCATAATTTTATAAATTCTAAGTGGGAACTTGTATTTCAAGTCACAACTCTGTTGTGGTCAAGTCAAAGTCTCATTTAATTTCACAAGTCATTTTGAAAAGTCTGACGGGAGAACAGTATGGCCACTCCAACTGTCCATAACCGCGGACGCGGCTATTCGAATACTTTGACACTCTGCAGAGATTGTACACTTTCACCACAACATTCGATACATCCGTCAGGAACAAATCCTGAATTCACCATACTCAGTATGCGGATAATCAATCCTAACATTTCAATTACACGCCCTAGTATAAGCACCTCTCCTGTGAGTTTGGCATCCCAACCATGACCAACTGTCATCTTGGGTACTGCACATGTGGACAATCTTCACAAGGTAGCCCTAGCTCAGACCTTGGCCGTGAGGGAACTAATACTAAGGTATATAAGTTTCCAGTCAAGCCCTACCCAATATTCGGGTATTGTGGTTGTACCCTAAAATTAGAATGGTATCGCATCCAGACAACCATCAGTTTTATAAAGGGCTAAGGCTCATGCCTCAACATTTTCATCACCAAAATCATCAAGTGTTTGGAAACACATGTCCAAAACATTTCAATAGAATGATCCATCATTCCAGGGTTTTCATAACCATTTTTCCACCAAGTATTCCCATCTAAAAGTTGATCAAGTTTTTTGCTTAGCACTAGCATCTACAGGTGGGGGTAGTACTAATGAGGGGTGGTAACTAGTGGAGTTTCACTAAGTCCAACCTTATATCTTAGGCTGATATCAAGGTTTCTATCTTAGGCCAAATTTTATGCTCTTTATGTAACTTTCAGCATCTTTCCAACATCTACCAGTCACTTAAGTAAACTCTAAGTAAGCTTTGATAAAGAAAAATAAAGTGAGAAGCTTGCACATAAAACTAGGATTGGTTTATCAAATGGGTATGATCACATATGCTTAAGGCATAGTAACAAGTAGGGGTTTGTGGCATCAGTAGGGTATCTTGCAAGTGTTAGCTTGCATCAATGTCAATATAAGCTTGCACATTCACTAATAGTATTAGGCTTGCCTTGTGCAGATCAGTTGGTTGAAGTTCTCCTCGGCTTCTTCTTCGTAGTATCCTCCTTCCTCCTCGTATCCTTGGTCGGTACTAGCGTCTATGAATAAATACGAGGTACAAAATCACCAAACAATACTTAACTACTTGCAATCATCACACACAAGGGTCTTATAGATGATCTAACATCATCTCTAACCTTACAAGGTTAAGGCTTGATTTGATTCTTTTTATTTTTAGAAAAGTAATTTCTACTCATTGGAAAACTACTTAAGGTTTAATATTCTCCAAACCAAATATGGGATCATGTTGACACATGTCATCACCACATATTGTATTTCATGGTAATGTGATTTAAAGTGGTGTCACAATTTAATAAGGTTTTACCCTTTTATCTTAATTAATTAAAGTGGCTAGAAATGCTTATGTAGCATTCTTTTATTACTTGAACAATATTTCTGCAAGTAAACCTATATATTTTTATATATTATGAAAGGTATGGTTAAATGTGATTTTTGAGAGTTGGAATCAACTCAAAAGCTTTTATGGTTTAAATTTGAAAAATGTTTGAATGCAGAAAAGCTTCTGCCTTTTTATTTTTACTATGGGTGATCTACAGATCCAAATGACTTGAATCCAACGGGCTTGGATTCGTCATTCACAGACCTCTCCAACAAAATTGGTTTCATTCAATTTGGTGCACTGAATCGATCTGGGTTGATTTTTGAAGTTGGGTACAGAAGTGTGTTTGAAATTAAAAAGAAAAATGTTTAATTTGAATCGCTGGGCTGCGCGGGAAAAGTTACTGGGCCGGCCTGCTAAGCGCAGTGCTCCCGCGGGCTTCTTAAGTGGGTGTCCCCACTCGTCAGTGACACGGGGCTGGGCGAAGCGGTATGGGGCAACGTGGATTGTTCGATCTAGTTCTAATCCAACGGCTGGGGGTCATCGTCGACGCGAGACAACTCCGGCGAGAACGAAACCTAGTGCGGCCAGTGAGGGGTGCTGGGGGCTCACCTAAACTTTCAAAACCTAACAGAAACTTTTCTGGATCTTTGCACCCCTTGAATGTACTCATAACAAGGTATCAAGGCCCACTTTGTGATCATCCAGAAACTTTCAAATGCATAGTTTAAATGATAATTCAAAATTGAATCTTTATCATATGGGAAGATCCCACTTTTTCAAAAACCACTCAAACAAGCTCAATTTTCAAAACCCAAGCATCTGCAGACTCACCAGCACCAATCTAGCAAACCCACCAAAATTCAGTTCAAAATTCAAAACTTGATTTCATGCGGCCATTTCATCAAATAGGTTGCAGACACAAATGAAACAAACATCAAACACTATTGTGAGCAGTGATTCTTGCCTAACTGGTTCCCATTTAGATCACACACAACTCAGTAGATCATCTAGGAAGATTAGCCAGGCACTAGCACCACTGTGAGCTTGCCATTGTCATCAATGGTGAACAGCCGAGCACCCCCTTGTCACCCCATTGTGGACAGCAGGCTAGAGGAAGAACTAGCCGTGCCAACCTTATCTGGGAGGCAGCCCACCGTCCACCGCCACTACCTGTCCCAGCCGCAAGCGTTGCCAAGCCCTGGACCACGTGCACAAGCCGCACCCAGACCATGCCGAGCATGCGCCAGAGCGCCACCCTCGACCAGCGTCCACAGACCGCGCGCCGCCCTCACCGCGTGCACACACGATCACCACCGACCTAGGATACCGCCAGACATCCCCGTTTGCCGCCTCGTGCCATACATCCACCGCCCGCCGTCGAAGACGCCGCCTCTGCCGCGCAGAGCACCGCCCGTTCCAGACCAAGCCGCACCGCCCCATGCCTCGAGACCATGTCGTTGAGCATCGCCAGGAGACACCGCACCGTCCCCTACCCTTTCCCATGCCTTTAGCCGCCTGTAACCTCGCCCCCGACGAGCTCACCGTGCGCCCCGACGGTCCCCTCGCTCTACTATAAATAGAGACCACCCCCGTACGATTTCTTCACACCATCTCACTCCCCTCTCCTCACTGATCGTGCCACACCGTTCTCAGAGCAAGGCGAGCACCACCTCGCCGGAATTTCACTGGAGCCTGCCGCTGCTGGAGAAGAAGGGAGCCAGCGATTGGAGCCGCCCCAGGAGAAGCCACCGGTACCAGGAGGTTCGTCATCGTCGACTTCGTCGTTCGCCCGCCTCGCCGACCCTCGCCAGTACCCCGGTGAGCCCCCAGCACCCCTCACTGGCCGCACTAGGTTTCGTTCTCGCCGGAGTTGTCTCGCGTCGACGATGACCCCCAGCCGTTGGATTAGAACTAGATCGAACAATCCACGTTGCCCCATACCGCTTCGCCCAGCCCCGTGTCACTGACGAGTGGGGACACCCACTTAAGAAGCCCGCGGGAGCACTGCGCTTAGCAGGCCGGCCCAGTAACTTTTCCCGCGCAGCCCAGCGATTCAAATTAAACATTTTTCTTTTTAATTTCAAACACACTTCTGTACCCAACTTCAAAAATCAACCCAGATCGATTCAGTGCACCAAATTGAATGAAACCAATTTTGTTGGAGAGGTCTGTGAATGACGAATCCAAGCCCGTTGGATTCAAGTCATTTGGATCTGTAGATCACCCATAGTAAAAATAAAAAGGCAGAAGCTTTTCTGCATTTAAACATTTTTCAAATTTAAACCATAAAAGCTTTTGAGTTGATTCCAACTCTCAAAAATCACATTTAACCATACCTTTCATAATATATAAAAATATATAGGTTTACTTGCAGAAATATTGTTCAAGTAATAAAAGAATGCTACATAAGCATTTCTAGCCACTTTAATTAATTAAGATAAAAGGGTAAAACCTTATTAAATTGTGACACCACTTTAAATCACATTACCATGAAATACAATATGTGGTGATGACATGTGTCAACATGATCCCATATTTGGTTTGGAGAATATTAAACCTTAAGTAGTTTTCCAATGAGTAGAAATTACTTTTCTAAAAATAAAAAGAATCAAATCAAGCCTTAACCTTGTAAGGTTAGAGATGATGTTAGATCATCTATAAGACCCTTGTGTGTGATGATTGCAAGTAGTTAAGTATTGTTTGGTGATTTTGTACCTCGTATTTATTCATAGACGCTAGTACCGACCAAGGATACGAGGAGGAAGGAGGATACTACGAAGAAGAAGCCGAGGAGAACTTCAACCAACTGATCTGCACAAGGCAAGCCTAATACTATTAGTGAATGTGCAAGCTTATATTGACATTGATGCAAGCTAACACTTGCAAGATACCCTACTGATGCCACAAACCCCTACTTGTTACTATGCCTTAAGCATATGTGATCATACCCATTTGATAAACCAATCCTAGTTTTATGTGCAAGCTTCTCACTTTATTTTTCTTTATCAAAGCTTACTTAGAGTTTACTTAAGTGACTGGTAGATGTTGGAAAGATGCTGAAAGTTACATAAAGAGCATAAAATTTGGCCTAAGATAGAAACCTTGATATCAGCCTAAGATATAAGGTTGGACTTAGTGAAACTCCACTAGTTACCACCCCTCATTAGTACTACCCCCACCTGTAGATGCTAGTGCTAAGCAAAAAACTTGATCAACTTTTAGATGGGAATACTTGGTGGAAAAATGGTTATGAAAACCCTGGAATGATGGATCATTCTATTGAAATGTTTTGGACATGTGTTTCCAAACACTTGATGATTTTGGTGATGAAAATGTTGAGGCATGAGCCTTAGCCCTTTATAAAACTGATGGTTGTCTGGATGCGATACCATTCTAATTTTAGGGTACAACCACAATACCCGAATATTGGGTAGGGCTTGACTGGAAACTTATATACCTTAGTATTAGTTCCCTCACGGCCAAGGTCTGAGCTGGGGCTACCTTGTGAAGATTGTCCAAATGTGCAGTACCCAAGATGACAGTTGGTCATGGTTGGGATGCCAAACTCACAGGAGAGGTGCTTATACTAGGGCGTGTAATTGAAATGTTAGGATTGATTATCCGCATACTGAGTATGGTGAATTCAGGATTTGTTCCTGACGGATGTATCGAATGTTGTGGTGAAAGTGTACAATCTCTGCAGAGTGTCAAAGTATTCGAATAGCCGCGTCCGCGGTTATGGACAGTTGGAGTGGCCATACTGTTCTCCCGTCAGACTTTTCAAAATGACTTGTGAAATTAAATGAGACTTTGACTTGACCACAACAGAGTTGTGACTTGAAATACAAGTTCCCACTTAGAATTTATAAAATTATGACTAGCTTCAGAATCTAGTAGAGATAAATATGGCTTTTGCAAAACAACCCTAGAGCCTAGTGTCCTATTATCCAAAAAAACCCCTTTACTTGTTAGTATTAGTTTGCGAGTACTTAAAGAGTACTCATGGCTTTGTCCCTGGCTATTCCCATGGCCAGACTATGAAGAGGAGTACCTGGAAGATGGACTCCAGGAAGGTTACGACAACTAGGATCATCTCCCATCGTCAGCATTGCCTGTGACCCCAAAGATGGAGCTTCGCCTATGCTACCGTTATTATTATGTATTCCGCTGCTTGATGTTGTATTAAGAACTGGATCATGAGATCCCTATTTGTGTAAGAACTTATGTATCGTTTGTAATGGATGAAGTACTATGGTATCCAATTCTATTATGTCTCGCAAAAATGGTAATCCTGGGATTGCGATGTATGGCATAACAGGCATCTAGGATTGAAAAATTCGGGTGTTGACACTTTTTAACAGCGAGGCTATTGGAGTTACTAGTTTAATAACACAACCAAACAGTAACCTATACAGACCAGTAAAGAAAGAAGTAGTGCCACATTTATCACAAAATAGACAACATCCTTGTTAATAAATATTGTAATAACTGAAAGCTATTTCTTCTCTACTGCCAAGAGAGAGAAATACTTCCACTTAGAGATGATAAGAATGCACTAATGATGTTTTAGGAAGCTAGATTGACGCCCTCCTAAATTTTGTAGATATATTCCTGCTATAGTTGACATGGGGGTCCTAGAAGGCAACAACGCTCGTCGGGCTGTGAATGCCAGAAGATATGGATCAAATAATTTCCTCGCTTCGTTCTATTGGTCCAATGATGCTTGCATCAAAATTGGTAAAGCTACGGAATATGGGAAAATACTATTCTCTCACCCCCATTGACAAAAAATTACTTATTTCGAGTTATAATCAATCAAATCAGTCACATCAGAACTAGAGGATCAATTGATCATAGACATTTGCTGGCAAACTAGATTTTTCCTAAGATTCAATAAAGAAGATCATAGAAGGGATGAAGAGGCCCTGTTTTGGCTGCCTTGTGACCAGGTGCCAATTCAAGAGACTGTGGATGCTTTACATGTGTGTGTCAGGCAGCTTCAGGTTAGGCGGCAATTGTGACGCAGCTGGTCATCGCCCGCGGCAAAGGTGGAGGAGCTCCTTTATGGCGGCACGGCAGGGAAGAGGGCCTAGCTACCCTGGGATGGCGGCGACGCAAGGGGACTGGATGGCGGATCGGCGGCAGCGCCGTGGGGCTGGATGGCTCGACGGCGGCGCAGGGGGCTGTATGGCGGCTCAGCGGCGGTGCAGTGGGGCTGGATGGCTCGACGACGGCGCAGGGGGAGCGGGATGGCGGCTCGGCGGAGGCATAGCGGGGGCGGGATGGCGACTTGACGGCGGCAAAGGGGGCGGGATGTCGTCTTGGCAGAGGCGCAGTAGGGCGGGATGGCGGCTCAGAGAAGGCGCAGTGGAGTTGGATGGCTCGACGGCGGCGTCGTGGGGATGGATAGCGGCTCAGCGGCGGCGCAGTGGGGCTGGAACGCTCGGCGGCGGCCCACGGATGTCACGGCGGCAGGAGGTGATATGGCTTGGGGCGGTTTTTTCCTTCGCCAGGAGTTTCTTTCTTTTTCTGAGCCCACGATCGGCAAAGAGCACTAAGATATTTTTCAGTACGTATGTTTTTTTCTAAGCACACGATTCAGCAAAGGGAATTTAATTCCTATATTTTTTCTAAGCACGATGCAGTACATGATTAGTTGGAAAACAGCACAAACATTTTTTTTCTAGGCTTTATTGTGTTCAGACCCACGGGTCAGAAAACTAGTTAGCAAGGTCAATCAATTGCACACGTCTGCCCCTAAAATAATTATACACTAGACATAACTTGGGCCTTTGCACCGAGAAAAAAAAGTTTAACCTCCAAACGATGCCGAGCAAATATTCAGAAAAATAATTAGCGCCAAGCCTGCACCGAACTCACAAAAAACCCGTTAGGCCTCCGTTTACGCCGTTTTTATAACCTACCAAATTTTTTGGCTCGGGCCTGGCTAGGCCAACAGACATGCTTTTGCTCCGTTTACTTTCGACGGCGGGCGGTGGCTGTATGACATGAGGCGGCAAATGGGGATGTCTAGCGGTCTCCTGGTTCGGTGGTGATCGTGTATGCACGCGGTCTGTGGACGCTGGTCGAGGGTGGCGCTCTGGCGCATGCTCTGTGTAACACCCTCAGAATCGACCCTATGCAAGTTTTAGCGAAAACCCGCCAAACCCGCATAGAAACGATTCAAAGGTGCCCACCAGGCACTTTCGTGCGGGTGGAAAACGAAGTAATAACATTACACAACAGTCCTCGATGGGACCCACAGAACAGATATATATATAACAGCGACTCAAAGAGTCAAGAATACAGATATAATATACAAAGATCCAAATCACTTTGAAAATGATAGAGCGTCCGACTACGGACAAGATGCAAATGGGGCTAAGAGCCCTGAAGAATAACCAATGGCGTCCATAACCCTGCCCAGGCCAAGCCAGAAGGGTAACCCTGCTAACGGCGTCGATCTCAAAACCTTCTTAAACAAAAGGGGTGCCGACAAAGGGCAAAGGAAAAAGAGGAGCGTCAGTACTGAGGCCAGTACACGGCGAGGCTAGAATTCGACGGTCCTCGCCTACATAGGTATGGTGGACTGAAGCGGCAGCGGCAGCATGCACGAAACAACCTATAGAGACTCGATACAACTGGCGGCAATCAGAGAGGGGTAAGAAAGACCTATTCGGAACCAACCTGATGCTACCACCAATCAAACCCATCCTGGCGTTTCCCCCCTGACACCGATTGAGGAAGTCAACCGAGGAACTCACACAGTTGGCATTTTTATTTATTCAGTTATCGTTGCAGCAATTACTAGTCAAGTATAGATAATCATCCTGAGATAATAAGCAGTGGGCAATTTTAGTTAACCATTCCGTGGTAGTTGCATCACTTACTAGTCAGATACAATTATCATGAGATAAACCCAAAAAACCCAGCAGTTGTTGGTACTTTTATTAAGCCATTCCGTTGGGGTGAAGCTGATTACTAGTCATGTCGGATACAAGTCAATTTATAACAGTACACTTTAGTTATGGTTGTCTATGATCGAGACCTGTGCTCCAAGTCGTCCATAACCGCGGACACGGCTTCTCGAAAAGATTTAACCCTGCAGGGGTGCACCAAAGTTTCCACAAGCACTTCGACCCTTTTTGCCAGATCAGTTAACATACACCCATCGGTATGTCGGCGGGGCCTAAGTCACGACGTTCCCAGACCCAAAGCAAGTACGGGAGGCCACCCCACTAAGTACACCCGCAACGAAGTCGGCCGGTCTCCGAGACGGACTCAGGGTTTGCGTCAGTGGCTGTAAACGACAGCAAATCCCCAAACTGGGACTGTCGATACCGCGAAAACACTCCGCTTCCTAAACAGTACAGCGTGCTCCTCACACAATCGTAAATAAAGCAGTAAAGCATGGCATAGGTACAGGATAGTAAATAAAACCTCAAACTAGTTGTGGCCCCCAGTACAATACTTTGAAATCAGGTACTAATCGATGGGGGGCCCATATCTCCCCACCTGTGGTTAGCGCGCTCGATCTCGGAACAGGTGTCAAGAACTCGGGGTCCTACGGGACACAAGTGGGCGGTCGGAAAACAACATTATCTATCACCCACCGGTGCCTCTTCTTACCTACTTCAATTTTAGTTGTTAAACAGTAATTAAAGTGAACAATAATTAAAGTCATGACCATCTCCAACATTGAACATGCGGAAATACTCCAATAACTATGGTACTTATCGACACGCAACAGCATAAGAGCAAGCGACTACGGCGCGCAAGTCCAACTATCTACCAATCAACGGGTAATAGGATGTGTCCAAGGCAATATAGGGCTGCAAGGGGATATCACGGGTACGGAAACTAGAGCATCGCAACACAGATAGCAATAGATCAACAGGAGGGAATAAATACTATAAAAGTAAGATAGGTAGAAAAAGGGGAAGATGCTCGCCTGAAAACATTGTCGAAGGTTCAACCAAAGATCGGGTCGACACTCGCATCAACTCAACGGCCTTATCCGCGAAGAAGCAAAACACTAGAATAAACACCGAATGCAATATTTAATACTACGGCAAAAGATCCGGCATGATGCATGTATGATGTATGACATGGCAAGAGTGCGATGCGATAAGGCAAAATTAAGCGGAACCGGGGTCCCGACAATTAATTAAATGGTTCAAGTTATTTAACTATCCCGCAATTTAAATGTTGTATTAACAAGGCAAGATGAGTTACCAGTTCGCTACACAAATTTAAATGAGACCAATATAAGACTAGATTTGCCCGCATATGGGCCCCATATTTAATTATAAGGTGAATCGGCGTAAGGCCCCCAAACCACATGACAAGGATGCATGCATGAACAATTAATATGCGACAAGTTGTATTATGTTATAAAATAGGGTTTCGGGAAGGGGTTCACACATTAGGGGGTCTCGACGAACTTGGGGTTCCGGGGTTCGGGGTCGGTCTCAGGGTTCGACGGATCGTTCTCGGACTCCGGGGTTTAGGGTCTTCGGATCGGGGAAGTAGATCTTGTCGCACGAGCGTCAATGCTTCCGGGAAGAAGAACTTATCGTCCAGGGTCGCGGTGTCCGGGGTTAAGTACTCGGCGTCCTCGAGGAAATACTTGTCGCATCCGTGTCGGCGAACTTGGCGTTCAGGGGGGGAAGTCCTCGGTGTCCATGGAGAAGATCTTGGCGTCCGAGGGTTTCTCCGCGTCCGTGGTGCGTCCGTGATGCAGATCTTGTCGGTTCCCTGTCGGAGGCCTTCAGGGACGGGGTCTCGGCGACTTGGCGCTTCGGTTTGATGTCGTCCTCCAGGTACCGCGGGCTCTCGGTGTAGATGGCGTTGACGGGCTTGAGACAGAGAACGGGTACTGTAACCATGGGTTCGGACGTTGACTTGGTACAACACACAAGCACCAACACATACACGCAGGAGCACACACGCAGAGACTGGACGGGGGTTGCTGCACGGGCGAAGGCGGTGTCAGGAACCGGGGCGACGAGACGGCAGGGGCCGCGGCCGCTGGAGACGGCCAGAGGGCGGCTGGCAGAGAGATGAGGCAGGCGGTCGCGGAGCGCGATGGCGAGCTCGGGGCGCTGCAGGACGAAGGAGGTGAGGACGTCGCGAGGCCCGGCGAGCAGGGGCGCTGCGGCGGAGCTTGAACGAGCGGAGGACGGCGACGCCGCGGCCGGAGGCGGCTCCTAGGCGGCGGGCGGACCGGAGGAGGCCGGCGCGGGGTCGGGCGACGGCGCACCGGAAGGGAGGCGCTGGCAGAGGCGGCAGAGGGGAGGCCGGTGCGGAAGGGCGAGCGCGGCCGGAGCGACGGGAGGCGATAAGCGGTGGCCGGGGCGGGCAGAGGGAGAAGTGGGGAAGGAGGGGAGAGGAGGTGGCGCGGAGGAGGCCGGAGGAAGCGGGGATGAGGGGGCGCGCGGTGGTGGGGGGGGGAAGAGCGGTCGGCGGCGATGGTCGGAGGGAGAGGGGCAGCGCCGGGAGGGAGGTCGCCGGGGGGGAGAGGGGGAGGTGCGAGCCGGCGTCGGAGCTGAGGGAGAAAAGGTGTAACACCCTCAGAATCGGCCCTATGCAGGTTTTAGCGAAAACCCGCCAAGACCGCATAGAAACGATTCAAAGGTGTCCACCAGGCACTTTCGTGCGGGTGGAAAACGAAGTAATAACATTACACAACAGTCCTCGATGGGACCCACAGAACAGATATATATACAACAGCGACTCCATGAGTCAAGAATACAGATATAATATACAAAGATCCAAATCACCTTGAAAACGATAGAGCGTCCAGCTACGGACAAGATGCAAATGGGGCTAAGAGCCCTGAAGAATAACCAATGGCGTCCATAACCCTGCCCAGGCCAAGCCGGAAGGGTAACCCTGCTAACGACGTCGATCTCAAAACCTGCTTAAACAAAAGGGGTGCCGACAAAGGGCAAAGGAAAAAGAGGAGCGTCAGTACTGAGGCCAGTACACGGCGAGGCTAGAATTCGGCGGTCCTCGCCTACATAGGTATGGTGGACTGAGCGGCAGCGGCAGCATGCACTGAACAACCTATAGAGACTCGATACAACTGGCGGCAATCAGAGAGGGGGAAGAAAGACCTATTCGGAACCAACCGGATACTACCACCAATCAAACCCATCCTGGCGTTTCCCCCTCGATACCAAACGAGGAAGTCAACCGAGGAACTCACACAGTTGGCAGTTTTATTTATTCAGTTATCGTTGCAGCAATTACTAGTCAGGTATAGATAATCATCCTGATAAATTAAGCAGTGGGCACTTTTAATTAACCATTCCGTTGTAGGTGCGACACTTACTAATCAGATACAAATAGCATGAGATAACCCAAAACCCAGCAGTTGTTGGTACTTTTATTTAGCCATTCCGTTATAGTTGCAGTATTTACTAGTCAGGTACAAAGGTCGCAAGCGACAACTCAAGCAAGCAATTGTTGGCAGGTTTATTTAGCCATTCCATTGTAGTTGAAGCTGATTACTAGTCATATCAGATACAAGTCAATTTATAACAGTAAACTTTAGTTATAGTTGTCTATGATCGAGATACTGTGCTCCAAGTCGTCCATAACCGCGGACACGGCTTTCAGAAAGTTTTAACCCGGCCGGGGTGCACAAATAGCAACACACACACGATCAACCTCGGAAAAACCAAATCAAAACCCAACGAGGTCTTCACGACAGAGCAATCACAAGATTCAGAAATATTTCAGGGGGCCACCCCTTGGAGTACACCCGCAACGAAGTAAGCTAGCTCCGAGACGGACCCGAGGTTTGGGTGGACGGCTGTGAGCGACTGGGAACCCCAAACGGGGCTTGTCGACACCGCGAAAACGTGTCCCGATCCTAAACAGTACAGGTGCTATCTGTCGCACAATTGTAAATACAGTAGTAGCATGGCATAAGTACAGGATAGTAAATAAAACCTCAAACTAGTTTGTGGCCCCAAGAAATAAGACGGAATCAAGCTCTGGCTAAGGGGGGCCCATAATTCCCCATATGTGGATAGCGCGATAAATCAAGGAACAGGTATCAAGTACTCGGGGTCCTACGGGACAGAAGTGGGCGTTCGGAAACCAAATATTATCTATCACCCACCGATGCCTCTGCTTACTTACTTCAATTTTAGTTGTTTAAACAGGAATTAAAGTGAATAATAAATAAAGCCAAGATCATCTCCAACATCAAACAGGTGGCAATACTCCAACAACAGTGGTACATGGCGACACGCAACAGCACTTGAGCAAGCGACTATGACGCGCAAGTCCAACTATCTACCAAACAACAGGTAACAGGAGGTGGCCATGGCAATATAGGGCTGCAAGGGATATCACGGGTACGAAACTAGAGCATCGCAACACAGATAGCAATAGATCAACAGGAGGGAATAAATACTATAAAAGTAAGATAGGTAGAAAGGGGGAGATGCTCGCCTGAAACCATTGTCGAAGGTTCAACCGAAGATCGGGGCGAAGCTCACATCCACTCAACGGCCTTATCCGCGAAGAAGCAAAACACTAGAAGAAACACCGGATGTAATATTTAATACTACGGCAAAAGATCGGCATGATGCATGTATGATGTATGACATGGCAAAGGTGCGATGCAATTAGGTCATATTAAGCGGAACCGGGGTCCCGACAATTAGTTAGGTGGTTCAAGTTGTTTATCTACCCCGCAAATTAAATGTGGTTTTAGCATGGCAAAAGATAGCACCGGTTCGCTACACAAATTTAAATGAGGCCAATATAAGGCTAGATTTACCCGCATATGGGCCCCATATTTAATTATATGGTGAATCGGCATAAGGCCCCCAAACCACAGACAAGGATGCATGCATGAACAATTTAATATGCGGCAAGTTGTATTATATTATAAATTAGGGTTTCGGGAAGGGGTTCACACATTAGGGTTCGACGATCTTGGTTTCCGGGGTTCGGGGTCGGTCTCAGGGTCCAGGGTTCGACGGAAACGTTCTCGGATAACAGAGGTAGGCCTTGGCGTTCCGCGAGGAAGGCCTTGGTGGTTCTGACTTCACTTGTCGGTGCCGGACTCGGTTGCGGTAGATCTTGGCCATGTCGAAGTTCTTGCCGGAGGTTCGTCGAGGGTCACCGGTTCGGTACGGTCTTCATGTGGTAGATCTTGTCGAGTTCACTGCAACGGCCTTGTGGTTCCGATGACGATCTTGGCGGTTATCTAGTGGCACCATGTACACCCCTGGAGCCCATCGGCATTGAGCCGGTCTTGTCGTTGAGCATCCCTGTACGAAGGTCTGGGTGTTCCGGTTCCATTGACGATGGAGATCTTGATTCAACATCATCGCGGCCTTCGAGGTTTCGGCTAGCGGAGCCGGGAAGGAGTTCTTGGGGTCCGGGGAGGGAATCCTGTCGCATCCGAGGGGGTACTTGAAGTCCGTGATGGAGATCTTGACAGTTTCATGAAGGGGGCCTTGATGCTTCGGTCCGATGTCGACCTTCGGGTATCGGGGTTTCACGGCATGGTTCCCTCGGTTCAAGCGCCAAGGGTCTTGCGGGTTCCGATGGTTCCATGTGGCGTCCTCCGGGTACCGAGATGGAGTTTTCGGGGTCACGGAAGGTGCCACGGCGGCTCTGCCTGCGGGGACAGCGCCAGGGTGAGGAAGGCCGACGACGGCCAGACCTTGGAGGGAGGCGCTCGCGGGATGCCGGAGATGCAGGCCACAGCGGCGGTGGCCTGACGGTGGATGTGCGAGCCGACGGGGAGGCCCAGGGGCGCGGGGTCGGGTCGAGCGGGCGCGGAGGCAGGGTCTTCGGCCGAGCGGGGCGAGCCCGAGGTGGGGACGGTGGAGGGCGGACGGAGGGACGCCGACGACGAGGGGAGGCGGCCGCGGGCGCCGTCGGGTCTGAGCGGCGGAGGCGGGGGCGCTGGCGGCGGGCGGCGACCGGCGTTGGGGGGCGGGGCTGGCCCGGCCAGAGGCGGCGCTTGGGGAGGTCGAGGACGAGGGGGCGGTGGCATGAGGACCGGAGCTCGAGCGCGGGCCGCACGGGAGGAAGGCGAGGCGAGGCGAGCTCGCCGGCGGCGCGAGGCGGATGATGTACTTGCGGCGAGGGGGAAGCAGAGAGGCGGACGCGGGCGTCGTGGAGGCGGCGAGGGGCGACGGAGGACGGGGAGGCGAGCAGGACCGGCGGCGGGGGAGCTCGAAGGGACGGACGGAGGCGGGGCCGGAGGCGGAGGAGACGGCGCCGCGGGGAGGTCGGAGGCGGCGCTGGAGGAGCGACGGCGTCGCTGGCGCCAAGGGAGGTCCCGCGAGGCGCGGCGGCTCGTCGGGGATGGGGAAGGCGAGAGGGCCGGAGGCGGGGCTCAGGCGGTTGGCGGCGGAGCTCGGAGCGCTGGAGGAGGAGGGGGAGAGAGAGGTCGCGAGCCGGCGGGAGGAGGCGAGGGACGGCACGGCCGCGGAGGAGAGGAGGGACGGCGAGGTGGGACCGGCGACACACGGGAAGGCAGGCGTCGGGGAAGAACGCGGGGAGGGAGAGGAGGCGCGTGGGGAAGGAGAGGAGTGGTGGGGCCGCGTGAGAGGCGTGGGTGCTGGATGGGAGCAGGTGGGCCAGGGCGTGGGGCCGGCTGCAGCGTGGCGTGCGCGTGGGGGGGGCTGGTAGTGGTGGGCCAGGTCGCGGGCCAGGGGAAGCAGAGGAACGCGGTGGGGACGCGGTGGGGCGGGTGTGTGAGCTGAGAGAGGAGTGGGGCCAGGGTGTCGGTGGGAGGGTGAGAAAGAGGGTTAGGTGGGACTGGGGTGAGAAAAGAGAGAGAGAGGGGAGAAAAGAGAGGGATTGGTGAGGTGGCAGGGTGGGTAGGAAGTTTGGGGGAGGGTGAGGTGGCACGATTTGGTTGGTGGGTAGATTAGGATTGGGTGGGGGTAGGTTTTAGAGGGGGCTGTTTTAGTTTTTGTGTTTATTGGTTCTGTTCAATTTAAAACAAAGCCACTTTGCAAAATAGTTTTTAGGGAAACAAAATAGCCGATACGCTCGGGGTTTTGCCTTTAAAAATAAAGAGGGGTGTTTGTACAAACAGAACTAGACTTTTCGAAAATAATGCAGACAACAATGCAAGATGATGGCGATGCAATGCACAAAACAACGCGATTTTCTAGTAGTGGTTTTGCGGGATGCCACAATTCGACACCACTAACAATGGATCTCGCCCTCGAGATCCGCCTCATGGTACCGGAAAGAAGGTCGGCGATCTGAATCTTCTCGCTTCGTGTAGATCCTCGCGACACCACTAACAAGAGGTCGTTGTCCGTGATCGTCGAGAGAACACTCCGGGAACAAAAGGTCGAAGGTAGAGGTATCAACAAATAAAGCCACCTCTATCTTCGATAGAAAGAGGGAACCGATGCATTCTCATCCACTTCAATGTACAAAAGCGAATAGAAGGGGTAGTCGGCATGGGGGCCAATCCATCACGCACCCAAACTATTACTCCGCACAATCAGTGGAAAAGCGTGCAACCATTCTCGGAATTAGACTTAAAATCTCGACAATCGAGGTTCGGAAACAAAAGGAGTGATGCAGACTCCGCATCGGATCTAGCGTAGAGGATGTCGTCGCGTCGGAAAACACCGGAAGGCACAAACAAGGAACAAAGAATGGTAACACCGTAGACGGATTCATCAAGCAGCTTGAACACCGGATGGTAGACACCGTTATCAGAGGAGGAAGCGAAACCCTGAAGGTACGACGAAACCCAACCACGAGAAATCCTGGACTCGAAGAGAGAGAAGAGAGCGGATTCAAAACACGCAGAGGCGAGAGGAGAGCAGCAGATTGGTAAGGAGTAAAATCAGACCTAATCAGAACTATCCAACCGATTTTTCAAAAATAGTTTTGACACTCTACTTCGGCCGTTAGCTAGGTTATCCTACAGGCTGGACTTGTGGGGTATCGCAACTGCTGAGCTCTGATACCACTCTGTAACACCCTTAGAATCAGCCCTATGCAGGTTTTAGCGAAAACCCGCCAAGCCCGCATAGAAACGATTCAAAGGTGCCCACCAGGCACTTTCGTGCGGGTGGAAAACGAAGTAATAACAATACACAACAGTCCTCGATGGGACCCACAGAACAGATATATATACAACAGCGACTCCATGAGTCAAGAATACAGATATCATATACAAAGATCCAAATCACCTTGAAAACGATAGAGCGTCCAGCTACGGACAAGATGCAAATGGGGCTAAGAGCCCTGAAGAATAACCAATGGCGTCCATAACCCTGCCCAGGCCAAGCCGGAAGGGTAACCCTGCTAACGACGTCGATCTCAAAACCTGCTTAAACAAAAGGGGTGCCGACAAAGGGAAAAGGAAAAAGAGGAGCGTCAGTACTGAGGCCAGTACACGGCGAGGCTAGAATTCGGCGGTCCTCGCCTACATAGGTATGGTGGACTGAGCGGCAGCGGCAGCATGCACTGAACAACCTATAGAGACTCGATACAACTAGCGGCAATCAGAGAGGGGGAAGAAAGACCTATTCAGAACCAACCGGATACTACCACCAATCAAACCCATCCTAGCGTTTCCCCCTCGAGACCAAACGAGGAAGTCAACCGAGGAACTCACACAGTTGGCAGTTTTATTTATTCAGTTATCGTTGCAGCAATTACTAGTCAGGTATAGATAATCATCCTGATAAATTAAGCAGTGGGCACTTTTAATTAACCATTCCGTTGTAGTTGCGACACTTACTAATCAGATACAAATAGCATGAGATAACCCAAAACCCAGCAGTTGTTGGTACTTTTATTTAGCCATTCCGTTATAGTTGCAGTATTTACTAGTCAGGTACAAAGGTCGCAAGCGACAACTCAAGCAAGCAATTGTTGGCAGGTTTATTTAGCCATTCCATTGTAGTTGAAGCTGATTACTAGTCATATCAGATACAAGTCAATTTATAACAGTAAACTTTAGTTATAGTTGTCTATGATCGAGATACTGTGCTCCAAGTCGTCCATAACCGCGGACACGGCTTTCAGAAAGTTTTAACCCGGCCGGGGTGCACAAATAGCAACACACACACGATCAACCTCGGAAAAACCAAATCAAAACCCAACGAGGTCTTCACGACAGAGCAATCACAAGATTTAGAAATATTTCAGGGGGCCACCCCTTGGAGTACACCCGCAACGAAGTAAGCTAGCTCCGAGACGGACCCGAGGTTTGGGTGGACGGCTGTGAGCGACTGGGAACCCCAAACGGGGCTTGTCGACACCGCGAAAACGTGTCCCGATCCTAAACAGTACAGGTGCTATCTGTCGCACAATTGTAAATACAGTAGTAGCATGGCATAAGTACAGGATAGTAAATAAAACCTCAAACTAGTTTGTGGCCCCAAGAAATAAGACGGAATCAAGCTCTGGCTAAGGGGGGCCCATAATTCCCCATATGTGGATAGCGCGATAAATCAAGGAACAGGTATCAAGTACTCGGGGTCCTACGGGACACAAGTGGGCGTTCGGAAACCAAATATTATCTATCACCCACCGATGCCTCTGCTTACTTACTTCAATTTTAGTTGTTTAAATAGGAATTAAAGTGAATAATAAATAAAGCCAAGATCATCTCCAACATCAAACAGGTGGCAATACTCCAACAACAGTGGTACATGGCGACACGCAACAGCACTTGAGCAAGCGACTATGACGCGCAAGTCCAACTATCTACCAAACAACAGGTAATAGGAGGTGGCCATGGCAATATAGGGCTGCAAGGGATATCACGGGTACGAAACTAGAGCATCGCAACACAGATAGCAATAGATCAACAGGAGGGAATAAATACTATAAAAGTAAGATAGGTAGAAAGGGGGAGATGCTCGTCTGTAACCATTGTCGAAGGTTCAACCGAAGATCGGGGCGAAGCTCACATCCACTCAACGGCCTTATCCGCGAAGAAGCAAAACACTAGAAGAAACACCGGATGCAATATTTAATACTACGGCAAAAGATCGGCATGATGCATGTATGATGTATGACATGGAAAAGGTGCGATGCAATTAGGTCATATTAAGCGGAACCGGGGTCCCGACAATTAGTTAGGTGGTTCAAGTTGTTTATCTACCCCGCAAATTAAATGTGGTTTTAGCTTGGCAAAAGATAGCACCGGTTCGCTACACAAATTTAAATGAGGCCAATATAAGGCTAGATTTACCCGCATATGGGCCCCATATTTAATTATATGGTGAATCGGCATAAGGCCCCCAAACCACAGACAAGGATGCATGCATGAACAATTTAATATGCGGCAAGTTGTATTATATTATAAATTAGGGTTTCGGGAAGGGGTTCACACATTAGGGTTCGACGATCTTGGTTTCCGGGGTTCGGGGTCGGTCTCAGGGTCCAGGGTTCGACGGAAACGTTCTCGGATAACAGAGGTAGGCCTTGGCGTTCCGCGAGGAAGGCCTTGGTGGTTCTGACTTCACTTGTCGGTGCCGGACTCGGTTGCGGTAGATCTTGGCCATGTCGAAGTTCTTGCCGGAGGTTCGTCGAGGGTCACCGGTTCGGTACGGTCTTCATGTGGTAGATCTTGTCGAGTTCACTGCAACGGCCTTGTGGTTCCGATGACGATCTTGGCGGTTATCTAGTGGCACCATGTACACCCCTGGAGCCCATCGGCATTGAGCCGGTCTTGTCGTTGAGCATCCCTGTACGAAGGTCTGGGTGTTCCGGTTCCATTGACGATGGAGATCTTGATTCAACATCATCGCGGCCTTCGAGGTTTCGGCTAGCGGAGCCGGGAAGGAGTTCTTGGGGTCCGGGGAGGGAATCCTGTCGCATCCGAGGGGGTACTTGAAGTCCGTGATGGAGATCTTGACAGTTTCATGAAGGGGGCCTTGATGCTTCGGTCCGATGTCGACCTTCGGGTATCGGGGTTTCATGGCATGGTTCCCTCGGTTCAAGCGCCAAGGGTCTTGTGGGTTCCGATGGTTCCATGTGGCGTCCTCCGGGTACCGAGATGGAGTTTTCGGGGTCACGGAAGGTGCCACGGCGGCTCTGCCTGCGGGGACAGCGCCAGGGTGAGGAAGGCCGACGACGGCCAGACCTTGGAGGGAGGCGCTCGCGGGATGCCGGAGATGCAGGCCACAGCGGCGGTGGCCTGACGGTGGCTGTGCGAGCCGACGGGGAGGCCCAGGGGCGCGGGGTCGGGTCGAGCGGGCGCGGAGGCAGGGTCTTCGGCCGAGCGGGGCGAGCCCGAGGTGGGGATGGTGGAGGGCGGACGGAGGGACGCCGATGACGAGGGGAGGCGGCCGCGGGCGCCGTCGGGTCTGAGCGGCGGAGGCGGGGGCGCTGGCGGCGGGCGGCGACCGGCGTTGGGGGGCGGGGCTGGCCCGGCCAGAGGCGGCGCTTGGGGAGGTCGAGGACGAGGGGGCGGTGGCGTGAGGACCGGAGCTCGAGCTCGGGCTGCGCGGGAGGAAGGCGAGGCGAGGCGAGCTCGCCGGCGGCGCGAGGCGGATGATGTACTGGCGGCGAGGGGGAAGCAGAGAGGCGGACGCGGGCGTCGTGGAGGCGGCGAGGGGCGACGGAGGACGGGGAGGCGAGCAGGACCGGCGGCGGGGGAGCTCGAAGGGACGGCCGGAGGCGGGGCCGGAGGCGGAGGATACGGCGCCGCGGGGAGGCCGGAGGTGGCGCTGGAGGAGCGACGGCGTCGCTGGCGCCAAGGGAGGTCCCGCGAGGCGCGGCGGCTCGTCGGGGATGGGGAAGGCGAGAGGGCCGGAGGCGGGGCTCAGGCGGTTGGCGGCGGAGCTCGGAGCGCTGGAGGAGGAGGGGAGAGAGAGGCCGCGAGCCGGCGGGCGGAGGCGAGGGACGGCGCGGCCGCGGAGGAGAGGAGGGACGGCGAGGTGGGACCAGCGACGCACGGGAAGGCAGGCGTCGGGGAAGAACGCGGGGAGGTAGAGGAGGCGCGTGGGGAAGGAGAGGAGTGGTGGGGCCGCGTGAGAGGCGTGGGTGCTGGATGGGAGCAGGTGGGCCAGGGGGTGGGGCCGGCTGCAGCGTGGCGTGCGCGTGGGAGGGGCTGGTAGTGGTGGACCAGGTCGCGGGCCAGGGGAAGCAGAGGAACGCGATGGGGACGCGGTGGGGCGGGTGTGTGAGCTGAGAGAGGAGTGGGGCCAGGGTGTCGGTGGGAGGGTGAGAAAGAGGGTTAGGTGGGACTGGGGTGAGAAAAGAGAGAGAGAGAGGGGAGAAAAGAGAGGGATTGGTGAGGTGGCAGGGTGGGTAGGAAGTTTGGGGGAGGGTGAGGTGGCACGATTTGGTTGGTGGGTAGATTAGGATTGGGTGGGGGTAGGTTTTAGAGGGGGCTGTTTTAATTTTTGTGTTTGTTTGGTTCTGTTCAATTTAAAACAAAGCCACTTTGTAAAATAGTTTTTAGGGAAATAAAATAGCCGATACGCTCGGGGTTTTGCCTTTAAAAATAAAGAGGGGTGTTTGTACAAACAGAACTAGACTTTTCGAAAATAATGCAGACAACAATGCAAGATGATGGCGATGCAATGCACAAAACAACACGATTTTCTAGTAGTGGTTTTGCGGGATGCCACAAAAGGGGCGGGGGAAACGCTGTGGGGAGCGGGTCACGGCAGGAGGGAGAGGGAGCGGAGGCGGGGCGGCTCGCCGGCGACGGGAGCACGCGGCGGCGGTGAGGCGAGCACCTGGCCGGCGGTGGCCGCGTGCGGGGAGCGGGTGGAAAGAGGGAGGAAGGGGAGGAGAGGGAGGCTGCGGGGCGCTGTGCTGCTGCGGGCGGGCCAGGGAGAGGTGGGGCCACGGGGGAGAGGCTGGCTGCGCGCGCGCGTGTGTGTGTGTCGTGTGGTGTGTGTGGCCCAGGGGGTGGGGCTGCTGGGTGAGGTGGGGAACGGCTGAGGGAGTGGGGGATGAGGTGGCATGGTTTGATAGGCTAGGGGGAGGATAGAGGTGACGTGGCGTTCAGGGATTGGAGGGGGTGAGGTGGAGGAGGGGTGGGTAGAATAGGTTGGGGTAGAAAAGGGTCTAGGTTGGACCGTTTTAATTTCTGGGGGTGGTCGTTCGGGTCGAATCGGCCCGTTCGACTGCCCCCACTAAAATAATTTAATATTTTATTTATGTTAAACGGACCGTTTGCAAAACGTAGTTAGTCAAAACAAAATATTCCGGAGACCCGGTTTTGGTTTTGAATTAAAGACGGGGCGTTTAGAAAACAAATTAGGTTTTTCTGAAAATAGTTTTATGCAAGCAAATGCAAGATGACATGATGATGCTCAAATGCAATGTGGCATGATGACATGAGCATGCGGTCATGATGATGCAATGCACAAAATCAACGCGATTTTCTAGTAGTGGTCTTTGCGGGATGCCACAATTCGACACCACTAACAATGGATCTCGCCCTCGAGATCCGCCTCATGGTACCGGAAGGAAGGTCGGTGATCTGCATCTTCTCGCTTCGTGTAGATCCTCGCGACACCACTAACAAGAGGTCGCTGTCCTGATCATCAAGAGAACACTCCGGAAAACAACGGACGAAGTTAAAGGTAAGGCCACCTTTAACTTCCATGGAAGGAGTAGAATTGCATCGATCCACCATTCCATATACACAACAAATGATAAGAGTAGTGGTATGGTCGCGACTCCATCCCGCACTCAAAGCATTACTATGTACACGAATAACAGATTATGCAACCAACTCTCAGAATTAGACTGAAGATCTCGACAAGCGAGGTTCGGAAACAAAGGAGGGATGCAAACTCTGCATCGGATCTGGCGTAGATGATGTCGTCGCGTCGGAAAACACCAGAAGGCACAAACAGGAACAAAGAATGGTACCACAGACGAAGGATTCCTCGGGCAGCATGAACACCGGACGTAGCATCACCGTTACCAAAGGAGGAAGCGAAAACCCTGAAGGTACGACGGAAACCCAACCACGAGAATTCCTGGACTCGAAGAAAGAGACGAGAGCGGATTCAAAACACGTAGAGGTAAGAGGAGAACAGCAGAGGGGTAAGGAGTAAAATCAGACCTAATCAGAACTATCCAACCGTTTTTCAAAAATAGTTTTGACACTCTACTTCGGCCGTTAGCTAGGTTATCCTACAGGCTGGACTTGTGGGGTATCGCAACTGCTGAGCTCTGATACCACTCTGTAACACCCTCAGAATCGACCCTATGCAAGTTTTAGCGAAAACCCGCCAAACCCGCATAGAAACGATTCAAAGGTGCCCACCAGGCACTTTCGTGCGGGTGGAAAACGAAGTAATACCATTACACAACAGTCCTCGATGGGACCCACAGAACAGATATATATAACAACGACTCAAAGAGTCAAGAATACAGATATAATATACAAAGATCCAAATCACCTTGAAAATGATAGAGCGTCCGACTACGGACAAGATGCAAATGGGGCTAAGAGCCCTGAAGAATAACCAATGGCGTCCATAACCCTGCCCAGGCCAAGCCGGAAGGGTAACCCTGCTAACGGCGTCGATCTCAAAACCTGCTTAAACAAAAGGGGTGCCGACAAAGGGCAAAGGAAAAAGAGGAGCGTCAGTACTGAGGCCAGTACACGGCGAGGCTAGAATTCGGCGGTCCTCGCCTACATAGGTATGGTGGACTGAAGCGGCAGCGGCAGCATGCACGAAACAACCTATAGAGACTCGATACAACTGGCGGCAATCAGAGAGGGGTAAGAAAGACCTATTCGGAACCAACCTGATGCTACCACCAATCAAACCCATCCTGGCGTTTCCCCCCTCGACACCGATTGAGGAAGTCAACCGAGGAACTCACACAGTTGGCATTTTTATTTATTCAGTTATCGTTGCAGCAATTACTAGTCAGGTATAGATAATCATCCTGAGATAATAAGCAGTGGGCAATTTTAGTTAACCATTCCGTGGTAGTTGCATCACTTACTAGTCAGATACAATTAGCATGAGATAAACCCAAAAAACCCAGCAGTTGTTGGTACTTTTATTAAGCCATTCCGTTGGGGTGAAGCTGATTACTAGTCATGTCGGATACAAGTCAATTTATAACAGTACACTTTAGTTATGGTTGTCTATGATCGAGACCTGTGCTCCAAGTCGTCCATAACCGCGGACACGGCTTCTCGAAAAGATTTAACCCTGCACGGATGCACCAAAGTTTCCACAAGCACTTCGACCCTTTTTGCCAGATCAGTTAACATACACCCATCGGTATGTCGGCGGGGCCTAAGTCACGACGTTCCCAGACCCAAAGCAAGCACGGGGGGCCACCCCACTAAGTACACCCGCAACGAAGTTGGCCGGTCTCCGAGACGGACTCAGGGTTTGCGTCAGTGGCTGTAAACGACAGCAAATCCCCAAACGGGGACTGTCGATACCGCGAAAACACTCCGCTTCCTAAACAGTACAGCGTGCTCCTCACACAATCGTAAATAAAGCAGTAAAGCATGGCATAGGTACATGATAGTAAATAAAACCTCAAACTAGTTGTGGCCCCCAGTACAATACTTTGAAATCAGGTACTAATCGATGGGGGGGCCCATATCTCCCCACCTGTGGTTAGCGCGCTCGATCTCGGAACAGGTGTCAAGAACTCGGGGTCCTACGGGACACAAGTGGGCGGTTGGAAAACAACATTATCTATCACCCACCGGTGCCTCTGCTTACCTACTTCAATTTTAGTTGTTAAACAGTAATTAAAGTGAACAATAATTAAAGTCATGACCATCTCCAACATTGAACATGCGGCAATACTCCAACAACTGTGGTACTTGTCGACACGCAACAGCATAAGAGCAAGCGACTACGGCGCGCAAGTCCAACTATCTACCAATCAACGGGTAATAGGATGTGTCCAAGGCAATATAGGGCTGCAAGGGGATATCACGGGTACGGAAACTAGAGCATCGCAACACAGATAGCAATAGATCAACAGGAGGGAATAAATACTATAAAAGTAAGATAGGTAGAAAAAGGGGAAGATGCTCGCCTGAAAACATTGTCGAAGGTTCAACCGAAGATCGGGTCGACACTCGCATCAACTCAACGGCCTTATCCGTGAAGAAGCAAAACACTAGAATAAACACCGAATGCAATATTTAATACTACGGCAAAAGATCGGGCATGATGCATGTATGATGTATGACATGGCAAGAGTGCGATGCGATAAGGCAAAATTAAGCGGAACCGGGGTCCCGACAATTAATTAAATGGTTCAAGTTATTTAACTACCCCGCAATTTAAATGTTGTATTAACAAGGCAAGATGAGTTACCGGTTCGCTACACAAATTTAAATGAGACCAATATAAGACTAGATTTGCCCGCATATGGGCCCTATATTTAATTATAAGGTGAATCGGCGTAAGGCCCCCAAACCACATGACAAGGATGCATGCATGAACAATTAATATGCGACAAGTTGTATTATGTTATAAAATAGGGTTTCGGGAAGGGGTTCACACATTAGGGGATCTCGACGAACTTGTGGTTCCGGGGTTCGGGGTCGGTCTCAGGGTTCGACGGATCGTTCTCGGACTCCGGGGTTTAGGGTCTTCGGATCGGGGAAGTAGATCTTGTCGCACGAGCGTCAATGCTTCCGGGAAGGAGAACTTGTCGTCCAGGGTCGCGGTGTCCGGGGTTAAGTACTCGGCGTCCTCGAGGAAATACTTGTCGCATCCGTGTCGGCGAACTTGGCGTTCAGGGGGGAAGTCCTCGATGTCCGTGGAGAATATCTTGGCGTCCGAGGGTTTCTCCGCGTCCGTGGTGCGTCCGTGATGCAGATCTTGTCGGTTCCCTGTCGGAGGCCTTCGGGGACGGGGTCTCGGCGACTTGGCGCTTCGGTTTGATGTCGTCCTCCAGGTACCGCGGGCTCTCGGTGTAGATGGCGTTGACGGGCTTGAGACAGAGAACGGGTACTGTAACCATGGGTTCGGACGTTGACTTGGTACAACACACAAGCACCAACACATACACACAGGAGCATACACGTAGAGGCTGGACGGGGGTTGCTGCACGGGCGGAGGCGGTGTCAGGAACCGGGGCGACGAGACGGCAGGGGCCGCGGCCGCTGGAGACGGCCGGAGGGCGGCTGGCAGAGAGATGAGGCAGGCGGCCGCGGAGCGCGATGGCGAGATCGGGGCGCTGCAGGACGAAGGAGGCGAGGACGTCGCGAGGCCCGGCGAGCAGGGGCGCTGCGGCGGAGCTTGAACGAGCGGAGGACGGCGACGCCGCGGCCGGAGGCGGCTCCTGGGCGGCGGGCGGACCGGAGAAGGCCGGCGCGGGGTCGGGCGACGGCGCACCGGAAGGGAGGCGCTGACGGAGGCGGCAGAGGGGAGGCTGGCGAGGCGGCAGAGGGGAGGCCGGTGCGTAAGGGCGAGCGCGGCCGGAGCGACGGGAGGCGAGAAGCGGTGGCCGGGGCGGGCAGTGGGAGAAGCGGGGAAGGAGGGGATAGGAGGTGGCGCGGAGGAGGCCGGAGGAGGCGGGGATGAGGGGGCGCGCGGTGGTGGGGGGAAGAGCGGTCGGCGGCGATGGTCGGAGGGAGAGGGGCAGCGCCGGGAGGGAGGTCGCCGAAGGGGAGAGGGGGAGGTGCGAGCCGGCGTCGGAGCTGAGGGAGAAAAGGGGCGGGGGAAACGCGGTGGGGAGCGGGTCACGGCAGGAGGGAGAGGGAGCGGAGGCGGGGCGGCTCGCCGGCGACGGGAGCACGCGGCGGCGGTGAGGCGAGCGCCTGGCCGGCGGTGGCCGCGTGCGGGGAGCGGGTGGAAAGAGGGAGGAAGGGGAGGATAGGGAGGCTGCGGGGCGCTGTGCTGCTGCGGGCGGGCCAGGGAGAGGTGGGGCCACGGGGGAGAGGCTGGCTGCGCGCGCGCGTGTGTGTGTGTCGTGTGGTGTGTGTGGCCCAGGGGGTGGGGCTGCTGGGTGAGGTGGGGAACGGCTGATGGAGTGGGGGATGAGGTGGCATGGTTTGATAGGCTAGGGGGGAGGAGAGAGGTGACGTGGCGTTCAGGGATTGGAGGGGGTGAGGTGGAGGAGGGGTGGGTAGAATAGGTTGGGGTAGAAAAGGGTCTAGGTTGGACCGTTTTAATTTCTGTGGGTGGTCATTCGGGTTGAATCGGCCCGTTCGACTGCCCCCACTAAAATAATTTAATATTTTATTTATGTTAAACGGACCGTTTGCAAAACGTAGTTAGTCAAAACAAAATATTCCGGAGACCCGGTTTTGGTTTTGAATTAAAGACGGGGCGTTTAGAAAACAAATTAGGTTTTTCTGAAAATAGTTTTATGCAAGCAAATGCAAGATGACATGACGATGCTCAAATGCAATGTGGCATGATGACATGAGCATGCGGTCATGATGATGCAATGCACAAAATCAACGCGATTTTCTAGTAGTGGTCTTTGCGGGATGCCACACTCTGCATGGTCTGGGCGCGGCTTATGCGCGTGGTCCAGGGCTTGGCAACGCTTGCGGCTGGGACAGGTAGTGGCAGTGGACGGTGGGCTGCCTCCCAGACAAGGTTGGCACGGCTAGTTCTTCCTCTAGCCTGCTGTCCACAATGGGGTGACAAGGGGGTGCTCGGCTGTTCACCATTGATGACAATGGCAAGCTCACAGTGGTGCTAGTGCCTGGCTAATATTCCTAGATGATCTACTGAGTTGTGTGTGAGCTAAATGGGGAACCAGTTAGGCAAGAATGACTGCTCACAATAGTGTTTGATGTTTGTTTGATTTGTGTCTGCAACCTGTTTGATGAAATGGCCGCATGAAATCAAGTTCTGAATTTTGAACTGAATTTTGGTGGGTTTGCTAGATTGGTGATGGTGAGTCTGCAGATGCTTGGGTTTTGAAAATTGAGCTTGTTTGAGTGGTTTTTGAAAAAGTGGGATCTTCCCATGTGATAAAGATTCAATTTTGAATTGTCATTTAAACTATGCATTTGAAAGTTTCTGGATGATCACAAAGTGGGCCTTGATACCTTGTTATGAGTACACTCAAGGGGTGCAAAGATCCAGAAAAGTTTCTGTTAGGTTTTGAAAGTTTGGGACAGCAAAGTAGGCATGGGAGTTAAATTGGCCAAAATGACCATTCACTTCATATATGTGTTTTGATTTACTTGTCTTTAGGAAAAGTGTGGGAAATGTTTTAGGTGATGTTTATTTCACCTAAGAAACATTTTACAAGCAATGAAACAAACAAACAAGGTGGGTTTAAAAGAACTCAAAATCAATGCATGCACATATGCATGCATTCATAATTTTATTTAGAAAAGTTTTTGTTAACCCTAAATGTGAGGATTAGAATTTGATGATCCAAGTTTAGTATTTTTGGGATGTTACAAACCTTCCCCCCTTAAACAAAATCTCGTCCCGAGATTTGAAAAGGACGAAAAGATTACCTAGGATTTGAAGAGATCTGGAAACTCCGTCCGGATGTGATCTTCGCGCTCCCGGGTAGCTTCCTCTTCTGTGTGGTTGCTCTACTGAATCTTGAGAAACTTGATGCTTCTGGTTCTGGTAGTTCGAAAGGCTTCTTCCAAAATACGGATGGGTACTTCGGGATAGGCCAGGTCATCGTTGATCTCTATGGTCCGGTGATCGATATTCTTGAACACTTCGGTCTTCTCGGGGACTTAGAGACATTTGCGAAGTAACGAGATATGGAACACATTGTGCATAGCTGACATCTCCTCTGGTAGTTCCAATTGATACGATACTTCTCCTCGACGGTTCAAAATTTTGAAAGGTCCGATATATCTGGGGGCTAACTTTCCTTTAAGTTGGAAACGCTGCATTCCCTTCAATGGCGACACTTTCAGATAAACAAAATCTCCTATGTGGAAGGCGAGGTCTCTATGTCTCTTGTCGGCGTAACTCTTCTGTCGGGATTGGGCTGTCTTGAGGTGCTCACGAATCTTGTGAACCTTCTCTTCTGCTTCTCGTAGGATGTCGGGTCCGAAAATCTGACTCTCTCCTACTTCCGACCAGTTCAAAGGGGTGCGACACTTTCTCCCGTACATGAATTCAAATGGGGCCATTTGCAAACTGGCTTGGTAACTCTTGTTGTATGAAAATTCTACAAACGGCAGACAGTCTTCCCACTTGGATCCATATTCTAGCACACATGCTCTAAGCATATCTTCGAGTATTTGATTTACACTCTCCGTTTGTCCATCGGTCTGAGGGTGATACGCGGTACTGAAATCTAGGCGGGTTCCTAAACCTTCTTGGACTTTCTTCCAGAATCTCGAGGTAAACTGAGTTCCTCGATCTGATACTATGTTCTTGGGGACTCCATGCAAACTAACGATTCTAGTGATGTACAACTCTGCTAGCTTTGAACTCTGATAGGTGGTTTTGACGGGCAAGAAATGGGCGACTTTGGACAATCTGTCCACTATGACCCAGATAGAGTCATTTCCCCTACTAGAAGTAGTTAGTCCAGTGATAAAGTCCATTCCTACAGAATCCCATTTCCATTCCGGAATTTGTAAAGGTTGCAACAATCCAGCGGGTCTTTGATGTCCGGCCTTGACTCGCTGACATATATCACACTTGGCGATATAGCTTCCGATTTCTCTCTTCATCTTATGCCACCAAAATTGCTCTTTCAAGTCTTAATACATCTTAGTTCCTCTGGGATGGATAGAAGAGTATCATGAGCCTCCTTCAAGATAACTTCTTTCAACTCCGAATCTGCTGGTACACAAAGGCGTCCTTTGTACCACAAAACTCCTTCTTCGTCCTCGGTGAATCCGGGTACTTTGCCTGTACCGATACGACGCTTGATTCCGTTGATACTGGCATTTCCCTTTTGCGCCTCTTTAATCTGACTGATCAAAGTGGGCTGAAGTTCTATGCTAGCCAAAAATCCTTCACTTACTAATTCCATTCGAAATTCTTCCATCTCTTTGTGCAAACTTGGTTGCTCCTTCAAAATCATGGAGTTCAAGCGGCACGACAATCTGCTAAGGGCATCGGCTACCACGTTGGCTTTACCAGGGTGATAGTGAATGTCCAGGTCGTAATCCTTGATTAGCTCAATCCATCTTCTCTGCCTCATATTCAGCTCCTTCTGAGTGAATATATACTTTAGGCTCTTATGATCCGAATAAATCTCACAACGGTTTCCCATCAGGTAATTTCTCCATGTCTTCAGGGCTAGAACTACGGCTGCGAGTTCGAGGTCATGGGTTGGATAATTTTGTTCATGTTGCTTCAATTTTCGTGATAGATAAGATATAACTTTTCCTTCTTGCATTAGCACACATCCGAGACCAATCTTGGATGCGTCACAATACACATCGAAGAGCTTCGTGATATCCGGCATGATCAAGATTGGGGCTGAAATTAATCTCCTTTTGAGTTCTTGAAAACTCGCTTCACATTTGTCGGTCCATTCAAACTTCTTGTCCTTCTTCAGCAATTGGGTCATGGGTCTGGCGATACTAGAGAATCCTTCTACAAATTTGCGGTAATATCCCGCCAATCCGAGAAAAGCACGAACTTGGGTTTGAGTGGTTGGGGCTTGCCAATCTTCTACATCTTTCACTTTGGCAGGGTCAACGGCAATTCCTCCGGCTGATACAATGTGACCAAGGAATCCTACTTCCTATAACCAGGATTCACATTTGCTAAACTTTGCATACAACTGATGCTGTCTAAGGGTTCCAAGAATGGTCCTTAGGTGTAGCTCATGTTCTTCTTCTGACTTGGAATAAATCAGAATGTCATCGATGAAAACAACAACAAACTTATCCAGAAAGTCCATAAAAATCTTATTCATGAGATTCATGAAATAAGTGGGGGCATTGGTTAATCCAAAAGACATGACTGTATACTCGTATAATCCGTATCTGGTGGTAAAGGCAGTCTTTGGAATATCCTCTGCACGAATTTTGAGTTGATGATAGCCAGTCCTAAGATCAATCTTAGAAAACACTTTGGCACCGGTCAACTGATCAAACAAATCTTCTATCTTAGGCAAGGGGTACTTGTTCTTGATGGTGACATCATTCAAATTTCGATAATCCGTACACAAACGGTTACCTCCATCCTTCTTGTCCACAAACAAGACAGGAGATCTCCATGGGGACGCACTTGGTTGAATCAATCCGATTTCCATCATGGAATCCAGTTGCTTCTTCAGTTCTTCTAGTTCTAACGGGTTCATACTATAGGGTCTCTGGGCTATGGGTCCTGTTCCGGGGATTAGTTCGATGATAAACTCGATATCCCGATCTGGGGGCATACCGGGCAAAAAATCTGGAAATACATTGGGGTATTCGCAGACTATCCAGACTTGGTCAATGGTAGGTTGGGCTATACTCTTGTTACACTTGAATTGGCGAGGTAAGGTTTCAGATATATGCTCGACTGATATTCCGGTGGTACTGGTCATGGTGATGGCTTTCTTGGCACAGTCAATCAATCCTTTATGTTTGGACATCCAATCCATTCCTAGTACTACTTTCAAACCTTTAGTTCCGAGTACTATTAGGTTAGCATAAAAATCTATGCCATGGATTCGGATAGGGACGGCCTTGCAAATTTTCCTAGCCTTGGTGGTTGATCCGGGAATTTGTACAATCATCACAAGCTTCAATTTGGTTGGTTCAATTTTACTAGTGCAGGCAAATTCTTCGGTGACAAATGAATGCGATGCACCAGAGTCAAACAACACTCTTGCAAGTACTGAATTAACAGAAAACATACCCAGCACGACGTCTGGCGCTTCCTGAGCTTTTTCAGCATGCATGAGAAAAAGACGGCCGTTGCGGTTGAGCGAATTTCCTGGGGCAAATCTTCTCCCTAGCTGGACACGACGCTGCTGCTGAGCTGGGACATTGGCGTTGGGGGCTGTAGCATTCTTCTTGTTGGGGCACTCGTTGGAATAGTGGCCTTTATTTCCACAGTCATAACAGGTCACTTGTGACTTGTCCTTGGCTGCGACAGGCACAGCATTGCTTCCAGTCCTCGGGGCAGTGTTGGGGTTGGCGGTAGCATTGTTGGTGTTGAACTTGGGTGGGGCACGGTTGAAATTGCTAGAGTTGCCGGGGTTGTTGTGATTTCCTCCAGGTCTAGGGTTTCCACGGTTGGGGTAGGTCGGACGGGTCATAGGGGGTATGTTGGTTCTTGGGGCAAATACTGGAGATGGGCTGGGGCGATACTTTGGGGTCTGATGGGTTCCTGGTTGATGCATCATGCGACGCTTGCGGTTATCATTGGCCTGGTTGATCTTTCCTTCCATCTGGATAGCAGAGTCAACAAGGGCTTCAATATCAACAAAGGGTATATTGACTAACATTGTCTGCATCTCGTCATGAAGACCGTTCAGGAATCTTTCTTTCTTCTTGGCTTCGGTGTCTATCTCGTCCGGGGCATACCTAGCTAATGACAAAAATTTGTCACGGTATTCCACTACAGTCATCCTTCCTTGCTTCAACTCTCTGAACTCGTCTCTCATTCTCTTGATCAAACCTGGTGGCACATGGGTTCTGCTGAACTTGACCTTGAATTCCTCCCAGGTCATCATCTGGCCTCCGGTCATTGCACGAACACTGTTCCACCATGCCCTGGCATCTCCGGCTAGATAATGGGTGTTGAACAGGACTTTCTCGTTGGCTTCCACTCCGACGACCTCTAGGTTGTTTTCCATGGTTTGCAACCAATCATCAGCATCTAGGGGTTCTTCTAACTTGGTGAAAACGGGTGGGTTGGTATTCTGGAAATTCTTGAGCTTAGATCCGTGGTTGTCCTGATTTTCGTGGCCTTGGTTGTTGTGGGCTAGCTGGGCTATCTGTTGCAGAGTGGCTAGGTTGGCTTGACGTTCCGCTCTTTCAGCTTCGCGGTCAGAAGTCAACATTTGCAGGATCTGCAACATCGGGTCCGGGGCTGAACCACTTCCTCCACGTGGCATCTGAAGATTGATATAGATCATGAGAAAAGAGGGAAATTTCTAAGGTTTTGGGTTTTTGAAAAGTTTTTAGAGTTTGACTCAGGTTTTTCTAGAAACTTGCTTTTTCATTCATTCATTCACTCGATACAACGCACACCACATCAAGGTAAAACAGATGGTTTTAAGAACCATTCTGGAATCTACGATACAGTGGGACCAAATACTACTCACTATGCTAGCGCTCAAGTGCTACTACTCCTCGAAGTCTGTGGCTTCATCATCTTCATCATCATCGATGAAGGCGAAATCATCCTCATCGGTGAAGAATTCCATGGCCTGATCCTCCAGAAAATCATCGTCATCGCTGAGATAGGAGTAAGGGTCTCCACGAAGATCCTCTCCGGCATTCTCCCTTTCCTCTAACTGCATGTCTCTCTCGTGGATGGTCTCCTCCAGAGATGAGATGCGGTGGCGAAGACGGGCAATAATGCGCTCCTTCTTGTCGAGCTGACGGCGGCGAGACTTGCGATCCTTTGCTAGCATGGCGATGGTCTGGTCTTTCGTCTTGATGATGGCAGACTTGTGGTTGCAATAGTCATGGCAGTTGTCCAATTCCTGCTGACGATCATACATCATGAAGCTAAGGTGGTCCAATTGAGTCTTCAGCTGGGGGTGGTATGGGGCTTCCAATGGTTGTCCATTTGCATCACGCCTTGGGCAAAACTCAAAGCGAGTACCCTTGATCTGATTGATGCTCTGCCCACATAGACGGGAAAGAGCATCCTGCATTGCTCTGGCAAGTCCATCGAGCCAGTTGTTTTCCCTCAAGGTAAACTGAATTCCCTCCGCAGTGGGAGGTTCAATCTTTCCTCGGAGACTTGCAACAATTAGCCACTGCAGATATTCTCCTCCTTGATCATTGAGCTGAGCTCTGAAGAACTCGGGATGCGGACGTTCCAGAAGTTCCGAAAGCTGATCCAGATCCCTCTCAAAGATAAGGTCTCCTCCATTCCCAAGTTGGTAAAACTTGCTGTACTTCACGTCCATCTATAAAAATAGAGGATGAGTAGATTAGCAGAGTGATCAAGTGTGTCAAAATTTTATCTATTTTGCAAGAGTTTTTGAGGAACATGAAGTTTTATTAAAGAATTAAAGAGGTAAGAATGAGAATACGTTTTCGTAAATATTTTTGTCCTTTGGTTTTGAAACTAAGTTTTTGGGTCAACGTCCAATCTAACTAGGGTCTCCTATGGTCAGGATGGCTCTGATACCAACTTGTAAACACCTGGATTTTTCAATCCTAGATGCCTGTTATGCCATACATCGCAATCCCAGGATTACCATTTTTGCGAGACATAACAGAATTGGATACCATAGTACTTCATCCATTACAAACGATACATAAGTTCTTACACAAATAGGGATCTCATGATCCAGTTCTTAATACAACATCAAGCAGCGGAATACGTAATAATAACGGTAGCGTAGGCGAAGCTCCATCTTCGGGGTCACAGGCAATGCTGATGATGGGAGATGATCCTAGTTGTCGTAACCTTCCTGGAGTCCATCTTCCAGGTACTCCTCTTCATAGTCTGGCCATGGGAATAGCCAGGGACAAAGCCATGAGTACTCTTTAAGTACTCGCAAACTAATACTAACAAGTAAAGGGGGTTTTTGCATAATAGGACACTAGGATCTAGGGTTGTTTTGCAAAAGCCAGATTTATCTCTACTAGATTCTGAAGCTAGTCATAATTTTATAAATCCTAAGTGGGAACTTGTATTTCAAGTCACAACTCTGTTGTGGTCAAGTCAAAGTCTCATTTCATTTCACAAGTCATTTTGAAAAGTCTGACGGGGGAACAGTATGGCCACTCAAACTGTCCATAACCGCGGACGCGGCTATTCGAATACTTTGACACTCTGCAGAGATTGTACACTTTCACCACAACATTCGATACATCCGTCAGGAACAAATCCTGAATTCACCATACTCAGTATGCGGATAATCAATCCTAACCTTTTAATTACACGCCCTAGTATAAGCACCTCTCCTGTGAGTTTGGACTCCCAACCATGACCAACTGTCATCTTGGGTACTGGATAGGTGGACAATCTTCACAAGGTAGCCTCAGCTCAGACCTTGGCCGTGAGGGAACTAATACTAAGGTATATAAGTTTCCAGTCAAGCCCTACCCAATATTCGGGTATTGTGGTTGTACGCTAAATTTGGAATGGTATCGCATCTAGATAACCATCAGTTTTATAAAGGGATAAGGCTCATGCCTCAACATTTTCATCACCAAAATCATCAAGTGTTTGGAAACACATGTCCGAAACATTTCAATAGAATGATCCATCATTCCAAGGTTTTCATAACCATTTTTCCACCAAGTATTCCCATCTAAAAGTTGATCAAGTTTTTTGCTTAGCACTAGCATCTACAGGTGGGGGTAGTACTAATGAGGGGTGGTAACTAGTGGAGTTTCACTAAGTCCAACCTTATATCTTAGGCTGATATCAAGGTTTCTAGATTTGGCCAAATTTTATGCTCTTTATGTAACCTTCAGCATCTTTCCAACATCTACCAGTCACTTAAGTAAACTCTAAGTAAGCTTTGATAAAGAAAAATAAAGTGAGAAGTTTGCACATAAAACTAGGATTGGTTTATCAAATGGGTATGATCACATATGCTTAAGGCATAGTAACAAGTAGGGGTTTGTGGCATCAGTAGGGTATCTTGCAAGTGTTAGCTTGCATCAATGTCAATATAAGCTTGCACATTCACTAATAGTATTAGGCTTGCCTTGTGCAGAGCAGTGGTTGAAGTTCTCCTCGGCTTCTTCTTCGTAGTATCCTCCTTCCTCCTCGTATCCTTGGTCGGTACTAGCGTCTATGAATAAATACGAGGTACACAATCACCAAACAATACTTAACTACTTTCAATCATCACACACAAGGGTCTTATAGATGATCTAACATCATCTCTAACCTTACAAGGTTAAGGCTTGATTTGATTCTTTTTATTTTTAGAAAAGTAATTTCTACTCATTGGAAAACTACTTAAGATTTAATATTCTCCAAACCAAATATGGGATCATGTTGACACATGTCATCACCACATATTGTAGTTCATGGGAATATAATTTAAAGTGGTGTCACAATTTAATAAGGTTTTACCCTATTATCTTAATTAATTAAAGTGGCTAGAAATGCTTATGTAGCATTCTTTTATTACTTGAACAATATTTCTGCAAGTAAACATATATATTTTTATATATTCTGAAAGGTATGGTTAAATGTGATTTTTGAGAGTTGGAATCAACTCAAAAGCTTTTATGGTTTAAATTTGAAAAATGTTTGAATGCAGAAAAGCTTCTGCCTTGTTATTTTTACTATGGGTGATCTACATATCCAAATGACTTGAATCCAACAGGCTTGGATTCGTCATTCACAGACCTTTCCAACAAAATTGGTTTCATTCAATTTGGTGCGCTGAATCGATCTGGGTTGATTTTTGAAGTTGGGTACAGAAGTGTGTTTGAAATTAAAAAGAAAAAGGTTTAATTTGAATCGCTGGGCTGCGCGGGAAAAGTTACTGGTCCGGCCTGCTAAGCGCAGTGCTCCCGCGGGCTGCTTAAGTGGGTGTCCCCACCCGTCAGTGACACGGGGCTGGGCGAAGCGGTATGGGGCAACGTGGATCGTTCGATCTAGTTCTAATCCAACTGCTGGGGGTCATCATCGACACGAGACAACTCCGGCGAGAACGAAACCTAGTGCGGCCAGTGAGGGGTGCTGGGGGATCACCGGGGTACTGGCGAGGGTCGACGACGGCGAACCTCCTGGTACCGGTGGCTTCTCCTGGGGCGGCTCCAATCGCTGGCTCCCTTCTTCTCCGGCAGCGGCAGGCTCCAGTGAAATTCCGGCGAGGTGGTGCTCGCCTTGCTCTGAGAACGGTGTGGCACGATCAGTGAGGAGAGGGGAGTGAGATGGTATGAAGAAATCATGCAGGGGTGGCCTCTATTTATAGTCGAGCGAGGGGACCGTCGGGGCGCACGGTGAGCTCGTCGGGGGCGAGGTTACAGGCGGCTAATGGCATGGGCAAGGGTAGGGGACGGTGCGATGTCTCCTGGCGATGCTCAACGACATGGTCTCGAGGCATGGGGCGGTGCGGCTTGGTCTGGAACGGGCGGTGCTCTGCGCGGCAGAGGCGGCGTCTTCGACGGCGGGCGGTGGATGTATGGCACGAGGAGGCAAACGGGGATGTCTGGTGGTATCCTAGGTCGGTGGTGATCGTGTGTGCACGCGGTGAGGGCGGCGCGCGGTCTGTGGACGCTGGTCGAGGGTGGCGCTCTGGCGCATGCTCGGCATGGTCTGGGTGCGGCTTGTGCACGTGGTCCAGGGCTTGGCAACGCTTGCGGCTGGGACAGGTAGTGGCGGTGGACGGTGGGCTGCCTCCCAGATAAGGTTGGCACGGCTAGTTCTTCCTCTAGACTGCTGTCCACAATGGGGTGACAAGGGGGTGCTCGGCTGTTCACCATTGATGACAATGGCAAGCTCACAGTGGTGCTAGTGCCTGGCTAATCTTCCTAGATGATCTACTGAGTTGTGTGTGATCTAAATGGGAACCAGTTAGGCAAGAATCACTGCTCACAATAGTGTTTGATGTTTGTTTCATTTGTGTCTGCAACCTGTTTGATGAAATGGCCGCATGAAATCAAGTTTTGAATTTTGAACTGAATTTTGGTGGGTTTGCTAGATTGGTGCTGGTGAGTCTGCAGATGCTTGGGTTTTGAAAATTGAGCTTGTTTGAGTGGTTTTTGAAAAAGTGGGATCTTCCCATATGATAAAGATTCAATTTTGAATTATCATTTAAACTATGCATTTGAAAGTTTCTGGATGATCACAAAGTGGGCCTTGATACCTTGTTATGAGTACATTCAAGGGGTGCAAAGATCCAGAAAAGTTTCTGTTAGGTTTTGAAAGTTTGGGACAGCCAAAGTAGGCATGGGAGTTAAATTGGCCAAAATGACCATTCACTTCATATATGTGTTTTGATTTACTTGTCTTTATGAAAAGTGTGGGAAATGTTTTAGGTGATGTTTATTTCACCTAAGAAACATTTTACAAGCAATAAAACAAACAAACAAGGTGGGTTTAAAAGAATTCAAAATCAATGCATACACATATGCATGCATTCATAATTTTATTTAGAAAAGTTTTTGTTAACCCTAAATGTGAGGATTAGAATTTGATGATCCAAGTTTAGTATTTTTGGGATGTTACAAAAAGTAATAAGAAAATATTCTTTCTAAAAGAGTAATTTTATGAGATTTGGTATAATTTTCTGAAGTGCGTAAGGTGCGTAGTGGTAACTATGTTCACCTTCTATATCTAAATAGGAGCTCCCCGCTAGCCTATTTTTCTCGACATGCAAGTCTAAGAACATGCTATGCTCACATCCTGAAAAACACAACAAGGACCATCAGAGGAGCCTTATTATATTTCGTTGAGTCGAGAGAAGCTAAGTCACAATGACTACAGAATAAAAAGGTCACTCGAAAGAAGCCATTGCTCTGCCATTCAGCCTGTTTCGGCTGTGATGCTTATCAACTGATACTTTCATCCATTATGAGTTCTCTGGTTTTAGAATGCTCTAGGTAAATAATTTTTACTGCATTTGAACAAGTTTAGATGCTAGTTTCCTTTTGTCACACCAATCATCAGAAGCTGTGGAGCTGTCAGAAGCAGAGACTGAATACACTTAACATGGAAGCACGTACACAAATTTCATGTTGTATTGAACTGCTAGAAGATGTAAGCAATTGACCTTTAAGCATTCTCAGGTTGCCTCACTCTACTCCATGATAATAAACCATAACTTTGATATGTTTGGAATCGCATGTCATTCTGCCCTGATGAGTTTATTACTCAGGTCGCCTCACTCTACTCATTAGAAGGTTAATATACCCGGACTTTGACATGGTTGGCCGGTATTTTGTGAATCTAAATTTGAGAATTGTAAGACACTATACATGATTTGTCCTATTTTAAAGATGGCCTCACCGGCTTCATTGCTTTTTATGGAAGGGATGTTCTATTTGTAATAAATTATGGGAAACACACATCTGAACTGATTTATTGAGTAGTATATCTATGGGTTTAAGATAACATAGTATTTCTCCATGTCACATTTTTAAAAAATTAATGAAAAAATTACATATAGATAATAGAAATTCCCGCTGCATAGTGCGGTGAATCTTCTAGTTCTATAAGTGTGGGTATAAAAACTTAAACATACAACCGTAAGAAGTACTTTAAAAAAATGTGCCAAGTACCTTGCATCTTATGTATATATTCTAACATTGCAATACTAAGTAAACTCCTTATGCAGTGTGGGTATGCATGTAGAAGTCAGCAAGCTGCTTTTGCGTTACCCTGGAGGAAGTAGCCGGTACTTAGCCGGTGTAGATGGATTTTTGAAATTTGCATACAAAGACGGCTTGGACTATTTTTATGCTCCGCTTGCTCTGGACTCTGGAGCTATCATCGAGACCCCATCTGACTTCTCTCGCATTCTTCTCACTCGGCCGGATGGCTGTGCAGATGCAAATTTTAAAAGAGGCAAGCAACTGTGCGCCGCTGCACCATCGGTTCTCACCATGGAAGGACGAGAGAGCCTCCAGGTCCTTCTCCATTTTTTCTGCCTCTACCTCTCTATGGGGCATGAAGTTTTACATTGATGAACTACTAGACAAGAGAGAGAGAGAGAGAGAGAGAGAGAGAGAGAGAGAGCGTTGTAACTATGCAAAACAATAGTGCAATGCCTTTTTTCCCTAGAGCGGTGGATTTGGGAGTAACGGGGATGATCTAGAAAGACGTAGACATAGCGCAGCTGTTAGACTAAGAGTTTACTTTCTTATATTTGCATGTGCGTATACCCTTGATGCTTTTTTTTTGGAAAATCCTGTGTCTCACTATGCTTTACTTTTATTTAATTCGAGTTTCCTTTGTTTCATCGATCCAAAGGAATCAATGCTTTAGGTAAGAAAATATATAGTATCTTAATCAACATGGATCTCAACTCTATTAGTTCTTAGTTCTCCTAATTTATCTCTTCAATTTTGTACGGGTTTTCTCTTCCTTTTGAGGCTGCATCATGAGTCTCTAAAAATCGTTGGTGTGTGTTGCAGGCTAGCTTGAACTACTAGGAATGACTAAGAAACATGTCCATTTTCACTAGGCGTGTATGCATTCATCTTCTTTTTTCTTAGATTTTTCATGTTTCATGGTACAATTCAATTTCAATTGTTGGATTATATGCGGCAAGATAATCCACCTTTAAGATGTTGTTATGCTTTAGCTTAACACAATATTGAATTTCGTAATTTTATAGTGCACAATCATCAATATATATTTCCAACAAGCTTCAAGTTTTAATACATTTTCTTACATGTATTCTAGCAGCAAACAAGCATGAAGCAGCCATTCCGCTAGAGAAATATTTTTACATCAGTTAATTTGTTCGGTCTGGCAAGAGCCTATTTCAAATGATATGTTTTCAACACACATCTGTTAGCAGTCCCCAAGGAAGGAAAGTGCTAGTGCAGAAAAGGTTAGTATAGCTTCATATGAATTTTTTTACTTTATATTATGATTGTTTTTCTCTTCTGATTAGCTTGCTATCCAGAACATGAAGAGCTCAAAAGGGGCTAGTGCAACAAAGCATGCTAATGTATGATATGGAATTTCTAATCCTTTTACTTCTCCTTTTAAGTTTGCTTATGATTTAATGTATGCATCCGGATGTTGAACAATATCTTCTCCAGCAAAAACAATGCAATATGGCTAATTGCTTGGATGCCAACTCAATAGATGTACGCGCATCATGTTTGTTTTATTCATGATTGTTCAAATGTTTCAAATTGCATTGGAAATTATTTTCTTATGTACTTTTGTTTATGTTAAAGGTTGGCACTATAATATTTTTGAAGAGTTTGGGAAATCTAAAAAAGAATGTTGCTCTAGCTACACTCCAAAGTAGAAACCCAGAATATACAGTTGAAGGTGTTAAACTTGGAAATCAATTATGGGCAGTGCGTGTCGATGCTACATTGGCAAAATCTGATGAGTTGGTACGACCACTGAAAAAAGTCAAGATTATTGTTCATGCAGCAAGATTAACTATCGCATACCCTTCAACCTTTGTATGTTACTCTCTTTTAAATTTTACCCCTCTTAAATATTGCTACTTAATTAACCTGATGATCTCCATTTTTTGTTCTTGTAGATTTCCAAGATAAATTGATGATGTCTGGTTGGGGTGTTGATTGCCATATGGATACTGATGCTACTACTAGGAAACTCACATTATGTTTTAGAATGTGATTTCATGGTTAATGTTTGGAACAGAACATATATATTTGTAATAGTGCAAGTACCAAATAATTTGTATTCCATAAATCTTCTTCTTTGTAATGCAACATAGACGAAATATTATATGAAATGTTTATATTTCATGTATGGTCTCTCCTGTGTGCACTATCTACATTGACCTAGTGATTGTTGTGAAAAATATGTAAGCTATTATTAACTGGTTGTGATATGTAGCATTGTTTCTATGTGCTGCAAAGTTCGGTCATGTCAATTTGAAATCCATTCCTACAGGAACTACCAACGCATGCAAAGTGTTGTTATCATCTTCTCATATATGTTGCTATCTTACAACGCTTATGCACATCAATTACCAACACATTATTTTGCGTTGTTGTAGACCCTTGTAACGCCACCAATGGCAACTCATAATAATCCGTTGGTATAGACCTTACCAACGCTTATATGGACATTTGGCAACACATTGTTGCGTGGCTGAAGGGAAGGTCATGTTGTAGTGACATTGTGATATTACTTGTTCTTGTGCTACTTGTTTCTAGTCACCCTTGTGAACTTGGATGGTGTCCTATGCATCTATTTGCTACTCTATGAGGGAAAAGATGATTGCCACTATGCCATGTTGAAAGGATACGGATGTCGCCTAGAGGGGAGGTGAATAGGCGATTAAAACGTTTCCTAGAGTGGCTCAACAAAGGCGGAATAAAACTAGTGTTTACTTTGTTAAGCACAACCTAGAACAACTAAGGTTCACCTATGTGCACCAACAACTTATGCTAAGCAATACAAGCAACAATGTGATAGCAAGATATATATTACTTCAAGCATGAAGGCTATCACAATGTAAAGTGCATAAGTAAAGAGCTCTGGTATAGAGATAACCAAGGCACGCGGGGACGACGATATTTTACCGAGTTCCTCCCAACATGGAGTACGTCTCGTTTGGAGAGGGGGTGGTATCAAACCACCAACGCCACAAAAGGCCTCCCTTATTCTCCGGTGAATCTCACCCCAATGGGATCGATCCACACTTCCACTATCGGTGCACTTGTCGGTGGCAACCGAAACCTCTCACAAGGTTGGGGAACTTCTCCACAACTTAATTGTATTCTCCCAACAAATGCCACAAAAGGCCACAGTGTCACCAAGGCCACAAAACCGTCTAGGGTTCCAAGAACCCAAGAGGGACAAGCTCTAATGAGTAACTCAAATCAAATCCTCCGAGGAGAACTCAAATCGATGCACCAAATGCAAATGGCAAGAACACCACAAAGGTGTTCAAATCCCTCACTCTCAAGTTCCAACAAAGCTACTAAAGCTATTGGGGGAACAAGAGAGGAGGAATCAAAGAGAGACACAAAATCCCCCAAAATCTAGATCTCCAAAGATACACTCACAAAGAGATGAATCAGTTAGGTCAAAATGTGGATCTAGATCTCCTCTCTCTTCCACTCAAAATTGGGCAAGAATCATCGGAGGGGAAGAGATTAGGCAAGATTCAAAATCTAGAGCAAGTGTGGACAAAGCTTAGCCTAATAGATAATAGAGAAACTGACTAAACTCAAAACGGGCAAAAGCTTAAATAGAAGCCCCAAAAATCTGGCCATTCGGACTATTTTCTGTTTGGACCGGTAGTACCGGTTTAGTACCGGACAAAACCGGTACTACCGCATGTGCCCAGGAAAAAAGGAAGCAGCAGATGGGGGGAGCAGCGCATGCGAGCGGGGCCAGCGGCGGCGCGCGAGCAGCGAGCCAGCAAGCAAGCGCCCAGCGCAGCAATAGCAACAACAGGCGGTCAAGCGGGCGCGCATGCGGCCAGTGCGGGCTAGTGCGGGTCCACAACAACGCGCGCGCGGGCAAAGCAGCAGTAGCAATCGCGGCAGCAGGCGCACGGCTTGGTCAACGCGGGGGCCTGGGCGCAGGAATAGCGGCAGCGGCGCGTTGCGCGAGGGTCAACGGGGCAGAGCGACGCGCAGTGGCGGGGCCTAGAGCGAGCAGATCTGGCGGCTGCGCGCGTGCAACAAAGCGGGCTGAGGCTGGGCTGGTGTACCTGGGCCGGCCGGTAGTACCGGCCCACACGGGCGGTACTACCGGGCCAGCCTGGTAGTGCTGGACCCAGCAACCGGACAGGACAGCAGATAAGCGTGTGGCGCTCAGATGCGGGCGGTAGCACCGGCCCGCCTGGGTGGTACTACCGCCCGGCCCAGAAAATAGAATTTCCTTTTTCTTTTTAGAATAAAATCGACGAATATTTGAACGGTCATAACTTTTGAACGGTAGCTCCGATTGACCCGATTCCAATTGCATTGGAAAGAGGACAACACAAGATACCCTATAAAATATTGGTTATCACCAAGTGAGAAAGTATCATGTATAATAATGTGATATTCCTCACTTGGTGAGAGACCGAAAAAACTGCCAAGATCAAAATCACAATAAGATACAAATGGAAAATCCGATTTTGATGACCAAGAGCTTGTTATGGAGATTACCAAAAGCTCTAAATCCTCGCATGGATAAGACCAAATAGAAACCAAATATGATTATGCAAGTATGCAAAGGTTTGAGCTCTCTCCGAACATTGTGATTGAGTTACTCATTCGAGAGCCCCTCTTGATAGTACGATTATCTATCCTAAACCCGGTCTCCCACACACGACATGAGACCGGCAAAAGGGAAAACCTATCAAGATTATACCTTTGCCTTGAGCATTCCACTTGAGCTCGATGTAGATGAACTTGGCCTTCTCAAGATGGAACGCCTTTCTTGATTTCTCATCATCGATCCATGATCACCGAGGATGGCACGCATCAAACATGAGATCTTCTATAGATGACGCTTTTTGAGCTTGCACAACATATCTTCTTCTTCATATTATCGACCTTGGAGCCAACACAAGCTCCAAGCAATGCCAATGGACAAATCCTACAAGTACAACTTAATACACACATTAGTCCATAAATATTGTCATTAATTACCAAAACAACACATGGGGGCCCATATGTTCTTTCACATGTTTTCTGTATGTGAAACAAACAAACGTTTTTCAATGCACGTTATTCATGATCTTTGTTGTAGCCTTTCATGTTGCATGCATAGTTACTATGTCTTATTGTTAGAACTCCATCTTTCATGCACATGTTTAGAGTTATTTGTTCCCAGCTTAAAATGCTTGCAAATGGTTTGATGGACGGAAATGCTTGCAAATGGTTTCATGCACACGTTATACTTGGAGTTGGACGGGACAAACGCCAAAGTCAATATTTTACCGTGGGCGACACGAAGTCCAGAGGAGAGACGGAGAAGCGGACCAGGGCGGCCATACCCCCCTAGGCATGGGTAGGCCCACCCCGCTCCTGGGTAGGGTGTGGGCCCCCTGTCGCCTCCCAGGCTTGCCTCTTCGCCTATAAGAAGCCCCCGATGCAGAAACCCTAGGCACCCGATCAAAACTCCACGAAACCTTTTGTAGCCGCCGTCACCGTCGTCCCTAGATCGGGGGATCTGAAGTTCTTCCCGGCACCCTGCCGGAGGGGAGATCATCCCGGAGGCCTTCTTCTCCGGCATGATGCGTGAGTAGTTCCACCTTAGACTATAGGTCCATGTAGTAGCTAGATGGCTGTATATCCTCCTTGTGCTTTCATGTATAGATCTTGTGAGCTCCGTTCATGATCAAGATCTAATATATTTGTAATCATGCATGTTGTGTTTGCGGGGATCCGATGGATATTGAGATTACTGTTGGAGATATACCCAAGAGGCAATAATAAAGTGTTTATTATCATATCTTCATGCTTATGATAAATGCTTACATACCATGCCAAAATTGTATTAACCGGAAACATTAATACTTGTGTGATTTGTAAATATAAATAGTCCCTAGTAAAGCCTCTTGTTAAACTAACTTGTTGGTTAATATATGATCATGGTTTCCTGATCATGAACATTGAGATGTTATTAACAACAAGGTCATATCATTAGAAGAATGATGTGATGGACATACTCCTATAGATAAGCGTAGCATAAAGATCAAGTCATTTCAATAGTTCATTTGCTATAAGCTTTTTGATACATAGTGACCTAATTCCTTCGACCATGAGATCATGCTAATCACCATCACCGGAAGGGTGCTTTGATGACATCAAACACCACACCGTAACTGGGTGGTTAAAAAGGTGGCATTGAGTGTTCGGAAAGTATGTGTTGAGGCACATGGATCAAGAGTGGGATTTGTCCATCCATATGACGGATATATATACTCTGGGCCCTCTCGGTGGAATGTCATCCAATTAGCTTGCAAGGATGTGACTGGATCACAAGGGATCACATATCACGGGAACGAGAAAAGAGTACTTTTCGGTAACGAGGTTAAACTAGGTATGCAGAGATACCGACGATCAAACCTCGGATAAGTAAACTATCGCGAGACAAAGGGAAATTGGTATCGTATGTAAGTGGTTCATTTAATCGCAAAGTAATCGTAGAAATATGTGGGAGCCATATGAATTTCCAGATTCCTCTATTGGTTATTGATCGGAGAAGAGTCTCGGTCATGTCTGCATAATTCACGAACCATAGGGAGACACACATAAGGATTCGGTGTTGTTTAGTAGATATGGAATGTAAGTAGGTAGACCAAATTTTTTTTGGAGTCTCGGATGGGATCCGGGATATCATGAGGAGATCCAGAATGGTCCGGAGAATCAGATTCATATAAGGAAAGTCCAATTTCGGAGTTCGGAAATGATTCCGATGATTTCATCGGAGAGGTTCTAGAAGGGTATAGAAGGTTCACCGGATCGGAGGGGGAAGGGTACATTAATGTGTCATGGATAAGTGGAATGATTGGATAATGTCCTAGGTCACTTGGTTGGGCATTTACAAGAGACAAATTAAGCTCCAAATTGAAAGTCAAAAGGCAGGTTTGAAAAGTCAAACTGGGACAATGTTTCCTAGTGGAGGAAGGAAAGAATACTTCTTTCCCTCCACCACAAGCCAACTAGGTGAGAGAGTTGGGGAAGAATTCAACCTCCCCTCTCCCAAGGTGCCCTCCCTCTCATAAATAGAGGGGAGGGGTGCCCCAAGGACACACACCACCAACCCCTCCCCACCTAGTGTCGCCGCCACCGCGCCACCGTCGGATTGTCGTCGCTGCCCTAGACGCCGCCGACTCCACCTCCTCCTCTCCGGCCCTCTAAACCCTAGAACACCGGAAACCCTAGATCCACCATAACTTGCTCCGGCTTAGGCGAAGCCCTGCAGGATTTTCCCTCTACTTCTGACACCACGCCGTCGTGCTGCCGGAATCGCGAGGGGAGAACAACAACCTCCACTGCCTTCTGGAACAAGGGAGAGGAAGGCCTTCATTAAGTACTGAACGTGTGACCGACTGCGGAAGCGTTACCGGAACACAGCGCCGGAATGATCGTCTACGTGATCTTGAGATCGTCAAGTGTACGACTACATCACCCACGAGAATCTTCTCTCGTTAACCGCTTTGGAATCTTCGAGGGTGAGTACTCTAATCGACTCTTTTCTACAATCTAGTAGATAGATCTTGGCTTGTTTGTGTGCATGCGGTAGAATTTTTTTGTTTTCCATGCTACGAAACCCTACAGTGCTATCAGAGCCGTGTCTATATGTAGATCTGTTGCACGAGTAGAACATAATGGTCATTGTGGGCATTGATGCTTTTGTTGTCGATTGCTTATTGTGTAGTTTTCATCTTGCGGGATGGTGGGATGAAGCGGCCCGAGCTAACCTTACATGACATCGTTCATTAGACTTGCTCCACGCTTGACATGCAACTTGTATTGCATAAGTGGCTTTGCGGGTGCCTGTTTCTCCCAACATAGTGAAGATTCAATTTACAACGGGTGATTGACAATACTAGTATCAACGTTGTGGTTCTTGTTCGTAAGTTAGAACGACACTTATTGAAAGCCCCAAACCACGTAAAACATGCAAAGAAAATTAGAGACGTCTAACTTTGTTTTGTAGGGGTGTGCTATTATGTGATATGGCCATGATTATGATTATATATGATGTATGCAATGTTCCTTATTGTAAGTCGGCAACCGGCAGGATCCTTATGATTGTCTTAATTTCGTTAAAGACTTGTGTGTCTATTATTCAAAGTATTTGTAATAGTTGATGCTGGTGGACGACAACCATGGATCTGTGGCATTGACCTTGACGCCACGCCGGTGGTGATGGAGACCATGTTCGTGCTTGAAGATGGAGATCGGAAGCACAAGAAGAAAGGCCATATCATATCACATATTATGAATTGCATGTGATGTTAATCCTTTTATGCATCTTGTATTGCTTAGATCACGATGGTGGAATTATAAGATGGCCCCTCTCACAAAATATCAAGTTATCAAGTGTTCATCCTTACTAGGCACCGTTGCCAAGACTCGTTATTTCGAAGCACCACGTGATGACTGGGTGTGTTAGATTTTGGGAGTGTATACAACGGGAGCAAGCCAGGTTCGCTCATGCGGAAGCTAAGGTTTGATCTTGACGAGCCTATCATGTAAAGACATGGTCTCGAAACACGGAATACCGAAAGGTAAAGCATGAGTCATATAGATGATATGATGAACATGATGATTGTTCGCCTTTGAAACTACATCATGTCACGTGATGATCGGACTTGGTATAGTGGATTTGGTTCATGTAATCACTAAAACAATGTGAGGGATATTATTTTGAGTGGGAGTTAAACAACAATATGACTAAAAGTTGAACACTATTTATCATAAATTAAATCAAAGTGAATTTTCGTAGTTGTTATAGTCATTGGCATATGTTTACTACCTTGCGCTTAATTATAATTTAGATAATAGAAGTATAGAATTTTGGTGAGTTACTTCACGAACTGGTATCGTATTGTTTTAAAGTGTTAATCTAAAGTTTAAAAGTCCAATTACAAACTGTCAGTAAGTTCCGGTTACTCCTTGAAGTTTAATAATTGGTATTAAATCAAGAGTAACAATTCTAGTGTTAGTAAATAAGTATCATGTTTATCTCTAGGATTCTTGATATTCAAAAGATTGTTTTAATATCAAGGTTATCTAGGAACATCATATGTGGAAGATATTGCGATATCTGAAACGATGTTTTGATTAAAACATGATAGAGTATAATATGGAAAAGTTTATGTTCTCATATTTGATGGGAATTTGCAAAGGGTTGGAGACACTAGTTGTCCTAATCCTCCAAAAGGTTTTGGAGAGCAACATTATACTCGCGATTCACCGTTATAAGCTAAAGTAGCTTGATCATGAATAATTCCATGATAAGGGTGAATATTTGATGTAGGTAAAATGTTTACTACACCAAGAGATTACTAAAGAATGGAATTTGAAAGAACACCAAACATTTGATGATGGTGATCTACTTCAAAGTGCAAGTCCAAAGACATTGGTATTTAATTATACATGATTTGGACTATGTGTCATGTGTATGGCTCCACTATTGATGTTGATAGATTCTTTCAAACAGAAAAAGAAATACTAAAAGAGAATCTCATAAATATATGGCAGAAAAGAAAATACTAGAATTGTTCAGCTTAGGTATATAGAGAATATACATGTGATGGCTGTATTCTTTGCTTGTTAAATAATGTGGTTCTTAAGTATTAGATACTGAATTTGTTGGCGTGAATCGTCATACGAAACAACACAATTCCTGAACTACAATGGCCTAAGTAACTAGCAAGAGAATATGTGATGATGTTCATCGAGAACAAATAAAGTGTTGATGTGTTTCACATTAACATCAAAGCTTGCCTTCAAGATTTGTTTTATCAGGTATTATGAGAACAAAAGGGTTGTTCAAATAATTGTCTGTGACACCCTCGGGATCAGGGCTAAACAAATCCCATACCTCCGTCTGATATAAGCTTAACCTTGAGCTCGATAATATCCAGTGAAGAAATGATAACAAGGCAGTGACCCTATGACACAAAAATTATTACAGCGAGCTCATAACTGAGCAGAGAACCAAATTATTACAAGAAGAGGTCACTGACCACAAACATCAAACAACGGAAGGAAAATTATGCTATTAAGTATAGCAAACTTAGCAAATGGCCTAAGAGGCCTGAAGCATAACGATGACGTCCCAGCCCATAGATTCTAGGCTGTCGGCCGAGAACCCCAAGCTACTCGTCGATGTCGATGTAGTACCAAATTGATCTTCCAGGAACACTTACTCTGCCAAAAGTATCAACAAAGCAAGGGTGAGTACAGGGTGTACTCGGCAAGACTTATGGCTGGTGGAGTTGTTTTGCATTAAGCCATCTTTGTTTATAAAACAAGAGGGAGAGAAGAATCTCGTCTAATCAGAGTATTTTAAAAGGGGATAAGAGAGCGACAACTCCGAATATTGTTCATCATCATTTGATATCCACCAAATCATCATCATCTGAACCCTATCTAGGATCACCCCCTCGTACCCATGAGGAAGCATCCTTAAGCACACGTTGATCTGCCAAGTTTTATGATTAGGTTATAGTTCTCTATGATCTTAGAATCTGGTCACCAAGCGTTCATAACCGTGAACACGACTTTTCAAAAAGATTTAACCCTGCAGGGGTGTACAACTTTACCCACACGTACCAACCGACTCTTAATGCCAACGTTTTAGCCATCTTCCTTGGAAGGCCGATAGATGGTGGTTGGCCACGACCTTTACCTTGCTTTCGCCGATACCATGAGTCACGCAATAAGTATGGTTCCGCCGTAATGGGTCAAATCCCGAAGCCGGTACTTAAAGATGTGAGGCGAGGTTGCTTCACCAGGGGCTCCATCGACCCCAAGCAACCCGGTCCACGCTTACCTACCTGTTATGAATGCACCTCCTTCACCTCCTTCTTTCGAAAACGTTTTCAGTGTGTATGACGAATGGAACGTCCGAACTATGTAAATCATGGAATCTACTAGGAAAGTTAATCAGGCGAGGGGTTCCCAAGCCCCATGTGGTTGTACGCTCATCTCGGTTCCAAAGGCAAGAAATCAGGTCCTAGTGGTGGCGAGCATGGGACTAGAAAAACCACATCCCACCATGGCGTCCCATACAAGCCTTAGCATGTTTAATCTCATATTACTGATCTCATCTCATCACGTTCTCCTATCATACTAGATTATTTGCATCTGATACATCATCTGGATGGACCAGAACTGACAGCTATGCATGGCTAAGCAGACACATATAAAAGCTCTAGCAGTGCACACAAACCAAACCTAGTTATGCTAGGAGCAGTGGATCGGGTAATATAAGCTCAAAGGGAATAATGCAATAGATAGGATACTTTATGTATCGATAAAAGACCACAGTAGAATCGTATGCATCATGGAAGAATTGAAATGCTTTCGAAAACATAGGATTATATCATGGTGGGGCTATGCTTTCCTTTGCCAGTTGATAACAGTTAAACAGATCTTCGGAAGCCTTGTACTTGACTTGTTAATAGTTGGTCAAGTATTATTCGTCGGTCTTCGGTCTTTGACGGTCTTGATCTTGGTCTTCGATCTCGATCTTGATATCATATTCTACCAAGAAGAACCAAACACTGGAAATAAAGGGGAAACAATCAACACATGGCATCGATGCAATGCTCAAACAATAATGATGATATGACAAGTTAATTTGCATTGAAATGTAACCCTAAGGCATGCTCAAGAACCTAATCGGGGTTCTGAGGGGTGAAAACCCTAACTCGGGGAAACTTCGGATGTATATGAGAGGGGTTAGTATGTTCTTCTAATTAAACTTGTCATTTAAGTTGTTGAACAATGCATGATTATAGCAAAGAGATATCTCTCATTTTTATGAACATTTTGATATATTATTTGTATTTTTCTGAATTAAAATGAATTAGTTATGATGTTTCTCAATTTTAAATCCATTTTAAACCATTTTAGGAAATTATAAAACATTTTTGGATTATATTAAATATTTACTCACTTGGGCCCACATGTCAGGTATTTCCTTTACTGAAATAATTACAGAAAAAGAATTACAGAAATGATAAAAGGAAAAGAAAAGGACTATTGCATCACGCTGACGTCATGCTAACGTCCGCAATGGAGCTCCTCTCAGGTCGATCTTGCTCCCGTCGATTTGCTGCATGCAGGGAATTATGGTTGGGCTGGTTGGAAAGAGGAGGCCGAGGCGGACCTATTAGTGGCGGCGCCTCCCCTTTTTGGTCGCCGGAGAACAGACAACAACGAGCAACTACGTCGGTCGACGACGGTTACATGACGCATAGGCGATAGAGAGCATGAGGGAGGAAGAGAATATGTGCCTGAGCACCAGAGGCTCACCAGGAAGCCAATGGTGGGGTCGACGAGGCTGGGGAAGGTCGGGGTTGCCGGCAGTGTCGACAGCGAGCGGCGGACAAAGGCGGAGGTGACAGGGTCGATGCCTATGATTCAGGGCACCCACGGCCGATTCCTTTAACGAGGAGCATCAGGGAGACGAGGCGGAGCCGACCGTGGTCTCAGATGGCCAGGGGTTGGACGGAGATGGCGGGGACGACGAGGATCTGGGAGCTAGGGTTTCGGGCATGCGGGCAACAGAGCAAGGGAAGTGAGGAGTGGACGACTAGGGTTCGTCGGCGGAGGCCAGGGGGTCTTGTAGGCGTCCGGACCGTCGGTGGCACGTATCTTGGCGCGCAGCTATGGCGGCGAACGGCGGCAGGCACGCCACGGGGCTGCTTCCTCGCGGGAACGAGGACGACGGCGTAGACAGGTGGCCGAACCGGTACAGGCCGAGGTGGGCTGCAAACGGGCCAGATGGGCTGCAGCAAAGGTTCTGAGAGGGAGAGAGGGAAGCTGGGCTATGGCCTGGCTTGCTCTGGCTCTATTTTTTAGCAAATCCTTTTCTCTTTTCGGTTTTTAATTTCTGCTTTGAATTTTTCATTTTCAAATCTGTTTTGAACCATTCAAAATTACCAGAGTTTTTGTAAAATATATAAAATAATCAGGGGACCCTATAATCCATTTAGGCTCCATGCTTTTGTATTTTTTTAGATATTCAAAACCTTTTGAATGTGTTTCAAATAGAGAGGGGAAGATTAGGGTTTTAGGGTTTTATATTATTTCCTTTAATGCACAATTTAAAGCATGATGCTCATGATGCACAAACAAACCCTAAATAATGTTTATCTAAAACTGGGGTGTTACAGTTCTATCCCCCTTACGAGAATATTGACCCGAGATTCCAAAGGTAGGAAAAGAGACAGAGAGATAAAGAAACAGGGTCACTCTAAAGATAAGAGGGAAACACACTAACATCACACAGAGTATCTCATGGTCAGCTCATGAATGGAGTGTTTAGAAAAACTCTGAGATTACAAATATGAAACACGTCAAGGTAATAGAGGAAACAAAAGGAGAAGGTTTCAAGTTATTAGATAGATGGTCTTCATAAGGATTGAGACCATGGAACTTATAGGAGGTTTTGAAGCTTCTGAAGAAGAAATCTTCCAACAGAAAGAACATAACCACGAACTTCGATAGGTAACCTCTACTAAATGTCTTAAGTATAGATTTTGGGTTGCAGAGATTTGGATCAACAATACCAAGATGTTGAACTACTTTTGAAACAGAAGGATCACTCTTTCATTCAACAAAACGCCAAGACAGAAAGGTGTTTTGGTGGAGAGGACTCATAAGAGTCACAAGGAACATGTAGTAAAAGAAAATACAAATTACCAAAATCGTAGTCACTCTTAAAACATGATTGAGAAAACGAAGGAACTCTTTATTCATCCAGGTTTATCAAAATCTTCTCCAAAGATTATGACATCACTTTACACCACTAAATGAATAGTTTAGAAGATTCCTGATGACACAAGAAAAAGAAACTTCATTCTTAGACTTCAATTACTTGGCATAACAAAACATTTACCAATATAAAAGGGTCTGAAGGATTGACCAAGAGACATTTAGCAACATTACTTTAAATGTTCTCCTTGATGTTCGAGAAAGCAAACTTCAAGTAAAGGTCATACTTTGGATACAAGGAAACCATAAGCACAACTCCTATAATAAATCATAGAAGAATCCTTATGAAGAGTAGTTATTGTTGCTGATTCAAAGGAATATGGCAAAAGGTCTTTCCGGCTAAGTGTGTCAACCATTACATCAATCTTGCTAGATTTACAAAGGGACCTATGTCAAAACCTTGAAGAACACCAACCATCATTGTTGCTTGAGATTCAGCTTTGGTTAGGTGATATGCTACTTCAGACTCAGCATGTCCGAATAGAAGATGTGTAACATTTACCACGAAGGCAAAGTTACTAGATTCTCAAGATAGGGACTACAGTGTAAAGCTCCAGAAGATGTGCTAGATTGCTAGACCCATGTATTTTGCAACTTGTCGAAAGACAACTTCCTAGATATAGAGTACTAACGATAAACACACATGTGTCCTTAAGGAACCGAGTTAACTCTACTCGAATCCATGGTGACATCTTTCAACAACTGCACATGAACCAGAGAAGGTTGCTTCTAACATCCAGAACACATACTTCGAAATGGCACAAAGATGGTTCTCAATTTTTTTTTCCAACATTAATGCCAAATGTTCCATATGAATCAAATCTATTATGGAGAAGATGAAGATGTCATCGATGGGGTCAACAACAAACTTATCAAGACACTCCAAGAAGATGGACTCGTATGTCGTATGAACAAGGCAGTAGTATTGGTCAGACCAAAGGACATGAAATTGTACTCAAGTGAAACATCACATGAAGAAACATCATCAAGATAGTCCTTGGAACTGAGTTTGATTTGACGATAACCCAAATCAAATCAAAGGTGGGGTAAGATAACATATCCACAAAGGAGATATTATCTTTCTTCAACACGAACAACACTAAACATCCCTTTAAAAAGGAATAGAGTCGATTAGAACTTTTGTCTTACAACTCTCCAAGTTGTTGTTTAAGCTCAACCAACTAGTTCAGGGGTATCAAGTACGGATCCTTGGAGAAAAGAGCAGTTCAGAGAACTTACTTGCTCAAGAACTTGACAACACGGTCATGTGGCAACATGGCAATAATTCTAGTAGACATCTAGAATATCACGAACCACCCATATGTCACTTAGTTCGAGAGGAAACTTGCTTTGTAAGGCAAGAAGACATAGTCTTATAGCTTCGGCATGAGCCTAACTCTTTGACTAAAGAGAGTGTAGCAGAATAGCGGACTTAGTAGCACAATCAAACATCGCTTAGTGATAGGGTTAACCAATCACGCTAAAAATGACTCAAATATCCTTAGAGTTCAAAATAATAATAGTTGCTAAGAATCTCAGATGACCACATTATTACGCACACGCATCGCTCATGAGCACGAAAGCTCGAGGAAGGGTGGTCATTTATGTGTAAGAGCATCACTTCATTAAGAAGGTTAGGAAACTCAGCACGACCTCTTATAGTATAAAAGAGAGTGATACTTTAAGGTAGAACAGATGAAAGCCAATCAATGCCTTTTGATCTACGGATTACATCACTTTGACCGGGTCCTAGATATGACGAGGTACTGGAGTTTGTTTCTCCTAGACATTCTGAAATGGTTTGTCTTGATGAACCACAAGAGTATCTTACATCGGAAGACCCCGATGCACACTTACTACTTGGCTACCAACTGGTAGATAAAGGTCGAAAAACAACAAGGGGAAAAGAACATGCTCAGGATGGAATCCCAAGATGTAGATGCATAAGTCAACAACCTTCCGAAAACCAATGCAAGGAAGGGAAAAGGTGTGGCAGAGTCACAAGTATAGATGCGAGACTCACGAGGAGTACTCTTGTTGTGATCTATTTGGTTCCATTAAAGAACATCTGCCATAGCTAGTGGTAGGGGAAGTCCTTAGTTGTCACAATTTTATCACGACAAAGACCACAAGCTTGAAGGCTAGAATTGTAATACCAGCCATCCTGAGGTAATGTTTGAACATTAACAACAGGGGTCAAAGGGATGGATCTTGGGTTAAAGATCAGCTTCATGTATAAGATTCACAACACCAGAATCCGGCACAATCAGGGATCTTAGGTTCAAGTCCATGGGTTAAAACCCAAAGAAAGGAGTAACTACTACTTGAGTGACATAGCGTACACTACAAGATAGTTATCACAAGGTAGCTTACAGAAGAAGAAACAACTTCTGAAGTACCCAAGCAGACAAAAGGGAGGCACATGAGGTGAAAGGAAACCTCAAAGCCTAGAGCAGAACACTGCAGATCCAACAATATAATATTGTGGGTCCAAAAAGATAGAGAGATCATGATAGAAAGGAATCTCTCAGATGAACAAGAGCAAGGGGAACAAGGAATTCACAACACACACAACTCTAGAGAACTCAACACTAGGTCAACTGGCTTAGAAAGGGCATGCCAAGAAGGCACCTAAGTTTTGAAAGACAAGAAGAGATATCAAAACTTCTCTAAATTCAACACCAGATAAGATAACCCAGAGTTAGAGCGAAACTGGATAAGGAGTAAAAGAAGCATACTAGAGTTTTCGCAATTACTTTTCATCTTTAAAATAGTTTTCTCAAACACTAGACTCAACATCGACCAATAGCAAGGTTTTCCTACGGTCGGTACTGCTCTTATACCAAGACCTGTGACACCCCCGGGATCAGGGCTAAACAAATCCCAGACCTCCGTCTGATATAAGCTTAACCTTGAGCTCGAGAATATCCAGTGAAGAATTGATAACAAGGCAGTGACCCAACGACACAAAAATTATTACAGCGAGCTCAAAACTGAGCAGAGACCCAAATTATTACAAGCAGAGGTCACTGACCACAAACATCAAAGAACGGAAGGCAAATTATGCTATTAAGTATAGCAAACTTAACAAATGGCCTAAGAGGCCTGAAGCATAACGATGACGTTCCAGCCCATAGATTCCAGGCTGCCGGCCGGGAACCCCAAGCTACTCGTCGATGTCGATGTAGTACCAAACTGATCTTCTGGGAACACTTACTCTGCCAAAAGTATCAACAAAGCAAGGGTGAGTACAGGGTGTACTCCGGAAGACTTATGGCTGGTGGAGTTGTTTTGCATTAAGCCATCTTTGTTTATAAAACAAGAGGGAGAGAAGAATCTCGTCTAATCAGAGTATTTTATAAGGGGATAAGAGAGCGACATCTCCCAATATTGTTCTTCATCTTTTGATATCCACCAAATCATCATCATCTGAACCCTATCTAGGATCACCCCCTAGTACCCATGAGGAAGCATCCTTAAGCACACGTTGATCTGCCAAGTTTTATTATTAGGTTATAGTTCTCTATGATCTTAGAATCTGGTCACCAAGCGTTCATAACCGTGAACACGGCTTTTTGAAAAGATTTAAACCTGCAGGGGTGTACAACTTTACCCACACGTACCAACCGACTCTTAATGCCAACGTTTTAGCCCTCTTCCTTGGAAGGCCGGCAGAGGGTGGTTGGCCAGGACCTTTACCTTGCTTTCGCCGAGACCATGAGTTAGGCAATAAGTATGGTTCCGCCGTAGCGGGTCAAATCCCGAAGCCGATACTTAAAGATGTGAGGCGAGGTTGGTTCACCAGGGGTTCCATCGACCCCAAGCAACCCGGTCCACGCTTCCCTACCTGTTATGAATGCACCTTCTTCACCTCCTTCTTTCAAAAACGTTTTCAATGCGTATGACGAATGGAACGCCCGAACTATGTGACTCATGGAATCTACTAGGCAAATTAATCAGGCGAGGGGTTCCCAAGACTCGTGTGGCTATACGCTCATCTCGGTTCCAAAGGCAAGAACTCAGGTCCTAGTGGTGGCGAGCATGGGACTAGAAAAACCACATCCCACCGTGGCCTCCCGTACAAGCCTTAGCATGTTTAATCTCATATCACTGATATCATATCATCACGTTCTCATATCATACTAGATTATTTGCATCTGATACATCATCTGGATGGACCAGAACTGACAGCTATGCATGGCTAAGCAGACACATATAAAAGCTCTAGAAGTGCACACAAACCAAACCTAGTTATGCTAGGAGCAGTGGATCAGGTAATATAAGCTCAAAGGGAGTAATGCAAAAGATAGGATACTTTATCTATCGATAAAAGACCATAGTAGAATCGTATGCATCATGGCAGAATTGAAATGCTTTCGAAAACATAGGATTATATCATGGTGGGGCTATGCTTGCCTTTGCCAGTTGATAACAGATAAATAGATCTTCGGAAGCCTTGTACTTGACTTGTTTATAGTTGGTCAAGTATTATTCGTCGGTCTTCGGTCTTTGACGGTCTTGATCTTGGTCTTCGATCTCGATCTCGATATCGTATTCTACCGAGAAGAACCAAACACCGGAAATAAAGGAGAAACAATCAACACATGGCATCGATGCAATGCTCAAAAAATAATGATGATATGACAAGTTAATTTGCATTTAAATGTAACCCTAAGGCATGCTCAAGAACCTAATCGGGGTTCTGAGGGGTGAATACCCTAACTCGGGGAAACTTCGGATGTATATGAGAGGGGTTAGTATGTTCTTCTAATTAAACTTGTCATTTAAATTGTTGAACAATGCATGTTTATAGCAAAGAGATATCTCTCATTTTTATGAACATTTAGATATATTATTTGTATTTTTCTGATTTAAAATTAATTAGTTATGATTTTTCTCAATTTTAAATCCATTTTAAATTATTTTAGGAAATTATAATTTTTTGGATTATATTAAATATTTATTCACTTGGGCCCACATGTCAGGTATTTCCTTTACTGAAATAATTACAGAAAAAGAATTACAGAAATGATAAAAGGAAAAGAAAAGGATTATTGCATCACGCTGATGTCATGCTAACGTCAGCAATGGAGCTCCTCTCAGGTCGGTCTTGCTCCCGTCGATTTGCTGCACGCGGGGACTTGTGGTTGGGATGGTTGGAAAGAGGAGGTCGAGGTGGACCTAATAGTGGCGGCGCCTCCCCTTTTTGGTCACCGGAGAACAGACAACAACGAGCAACTGCGTCGGTCGGCGGCGGTTACACGACGTGGAGGCGATAAAGAGCGTGAGGGAGGAAGAGAAGATGTGCCTGAGCACCAGAGGCTCACCAGGAAGCCGATGGTGGGGTCGACGAGGCCGAGGAAAGTCGGGGTTGCCCGCAGTGTCGACGGCGAGCGGCGGACAGAGGCGGAGGTGACAGGGTCGATGCCGACGATTTAGGGCACCCACGACCGATTCCTTTAACGAGGAGCATCAGGGAGACGAGGCGGAGCCGACCATGGTCTCAGATGGCCAGGGGGTGGCCGGAGATGGCGGGGATGACAAGGATCTGGGAGCTAGGGTTTCGTGCACGTGGGCGACAGAGCAAGGGAAGTGAGGAGTGGACAGCTATGGTTCGTCGGCGGCGGCCATGGGGTCTTGTAGGCGTCGGGACCGTCGGTGGCGCGTAACTTGGCGCGCAGCTACGGTGAAGAATGGCGGCGGGCACGCCACGGGGCTGCTTCCTCGTCGGGAACAAAGACGACGGCACAGATAGGTGGCCGAACCGGTATGGGCCGAGGTGGGCTGCAAATGGGCCAGATGGGCTGCAGCAAAGGTTCTGAGAGGGAGAGAGGGAAGCTAGGCCGTGGCCTGGCTTGCTCTGGCTCTATTTTTTTTAGTAAATCTTTTTATCTTTTCTGTTTTTAATTTATTCTTTGAAATTTTCATTTTCAAATATGTTTTGAACCATTCAAAATTAGCGGAGCTTTTGTAAAATATATAAAATAATTAGGGGCCCCTATAATCCATTTGGGCTCCACACTTTTGTATTTTTTTTCAGATATTCAAAACCTTTTGAATGTGTTTCAAATAGAGAGGGGAAGATTAGGGTTTTAGGGTTTTATATTATTTCCTTCAATGCACAATTTAAAGCATGATGCACAAACAAACCCTAAATAATGTTTATCTAAAACTGGGTTGTTACATTGTCGTAATCCATAAAAGTTGGATGATTTCCAAATATCGATGTATAAATCACATACATAAACCAAGTGCTAAAAATGTTGAAATACAATTGATTGAAAGATCACTTAGGAAGTGACATCGCCGTTTAAATTATATTGGAAAGAAAACATGAAGAAACTCCATGTGGATGGAATTTTGGAGTCTTCTTATTTTTGATCAAATGATGCTTGTGAAACTTTCCTACAGATAATTAAAACTTCGTTCATAGGCCAAAAGGGAACGAATGACTAGCTTATTGGAACTTGTACATATTGTTGTATGAAGATCCATTATGTGCAGTCAAGAGCGATGGATTTTAACTTCATATGCTTTCTCCGAAAATTTGAGTGAATATATGAATATTTACTTAATAAGGATGAAGTGTGAAACATTTGAAAAGTTCAAAGACTTTCAAGATGAAGTGCAAAATCAATGTAACAAGAAAATAAATAATTTATGATAGGATCATAAAGGAAGATTTTTTAGTTACAAGTTTAGCATAACACCTAAGATTTGAGGAATCGTTCCGTGGATTTGCATTTCCCGAAACACCATAAGAGTATGGAGAGTTCGAGATATGTAATGAAACCTTGTTTGACATGGTAAGATCAAAGGTGTAATTCATAAAACTGCCATTATATTTTAAAGATTAAAAGCTTTAGAGACTACCATTTTTCCACTAAAAAGAGATCCATCATGATCCGTTGAAATGACACCATATAAAGTTATGGTTTGGGATAAAACCCAAGTTGTCCTTTCTTAAACATTGGTATGGTTGAGTAAAATGTTTACAACCAAAGTCGGATGAGCATGACTTTGTAGGTTATTTCGGATAATCGTTGGGGACTCCTCCATAAAACCAAATACAAAAGTGTTTGTCGCTTAGAACATCAAGTTTCTTGAGAAGAAATTTTTCTTGAAAAGTTAAGTGGGAGGACAATAGAACTTTGATAAGGTTAAAAGAACCTTAGCTATATGTGCTGAGTTGTGCAGCATCGAAAAGCGTTTCGGATGCAGCAACAATGCTCATGGCTCACGTGCCTCAAAGGTTGTGGTCACGGAGGTCTAAGTTCCTATTGAACCTGGTAGGTCGGGTAAACAATCAAATACTAGGATTTGAAAGTAAATCTTGTTGTTTGACAATGATGGACCGACTACATGCAAATAAGCGATGATGGGCCCTAACTCCGTCAAATGGCTTGAAGCCATAAAATCGATTATAGTTCCATACACGATAAATCAAGCTTTGAACTTGAAAGACCCTCGATAAAGGTGTAAAACCTTACAGTCGTGTTTGGATCTATAAAAAAATAGACATGGATGTTTCACATCTATGAAATAGTCGACATGTTGGGAAAAAGTTCACAACAATGTTTAAAGGTTGTCTATGACAAGATTTGATCTTCCATAGCGATATTTAGTCTAGACGGATTAATGTAGCAACCACTAGATATAATTTTGTTATGTGGTAGTTGAATAAACAAAACAAGTTCTTCTAATAGAATTGTTACCTAGGACGTGTGCTAACACGGTCCAAAGGGTTTTGTTAATTCAAGTGATGCCAAAAGCGTATGCAAAACCTCAATGGTTGAAGTATGCATCAAGGAGTTGGAATCTTCACGATGATGAAACTGTCAAAAGGGTTTAAATTCATCAGAGATGATGAAGATGCTTGCATTTGCAAGAAATTAAGTGGGAGCGCTAAGACATATTTCTAATACATTATATGGAAGACATATTATTGATTGGAAATGATGTATATTTTATTAACACATGTTAAGAATTTCATCTCGATGAAAGACTTATACAAAACCCGGATATTTGGCATCAATATTTATATAGATAGATTGAGACGCTAATATGGTTGTGCCAAATGTACATAGATGAGATATTGAATGAGTTCAATATGGAAACTACAAGAAAGGTTCTTGTTGCATAGAAAGGATTGAATCGAAATTCAAGTGTATTGACAGTTGGTAAGTGAGACAAAGATTCAAGTATAGATTGTTACTTGATGTATGAAATCACAAAGAGTATTTATATCAATCATACTGTGATATGTACAAATCTAGATATGTCCTATGCTCTAAATGTTATGAGCATATACCAGAATGATTCAAAAGATGATCATTGGATGATAGTAAGGATATTCTTATGATCTTTTGGAAGAACTAAGAATATATTGTTTTTGTAGAGGTGACAAATAGATGGTTAGTTCATTGTAAAAGTAATACATTGATACTAGTTTTGTCACAAAGTACAAATGAAATTTATCTCAATCTAAACTAAGGGTGGCACAATGTAATGGAAAGTAAGTTCCATAATGGATTTGGATGAGTTCCAAAGTTAAGACATTGTGACAGATACTACAACAAAAGGCTAAGTATATGACTGCTTTTATAGCAGCAAAAGAGGGCATTTGTGTCAAGTAGTTTGTTATCAAACTAGGTGTAGTTCATAGCGGGATATTACTATGACTATATGTTGTACGACAATATTGCCAACATGTTTTAACCCCAAGGAACTAAAGGTCTCACCAAAGGACCAAATTTATACAAAGCCATCTCATTAGAGAATGAGTGATGCGTAGAGATGCAAAGACATGCATTTACACACGAACCTGAAAGTGTCGGACCCGAAGATCGGTTGATCACTAGCAATCGTGTACATACAATACCTAAAAGCCATAGGTGTTGAATACACAAAGATTTGAAACTAGATTATTGTCTATAGTGCAAGTGGGAGACTGTTGGAGATATGCCCAAGAGGCAATAATAAAGTGGTTATTATCATATCTTGATGCTGATGATAAATGTTTACATACCATGCCAAAATTGTATTAACCGGAAACATTAATACTTGTGTGATTTCTAAACATAAATAATCCCTAGTAAAGCCTCTTGTTAAACTAGCTTGTTGGTTAATATATGATCATGTTTTCCTGATCATCAACATTGAGATGTTATTAACAACAAGGTAATATCATTAGAAGAATGATGTGATGGACATACTCCTATAGATAAGCGTTGCATAAAGATCAAGTCATTTCAATAGTTCATTTGCTATAAGCTTTTTGATACATAGTAACCTAATTCCTTCGACCATGAGATCATGCTAATCACCATCACCAGAAGGATGCTTTGATGACATCAAACACCACACCGTAACTGGGTGGTTAAAAAGGTGGCATTGAGTGTTCGGAAAGTATGTGTTGAGGCACATGGATCAAGAGTGGGATTTGTCCATCCATATGACGAATAGATATACTCTGGGACCTCTCGGTGGAATGTCATCCAATTAGCTTGCAAGCATGTGACTGGCTCACAAGGGATCACATATCACGGGAACGAGAAAAGAGTACTTATCGGTAACGAGGTTAAACTAGGTATGCAGAGATACCGACGATCAAACCTCAGATAAGTAAACTATCGCGAGACAAAGGGAAATTGGTATCGTATGTAAGTGGTTCATTCGATTGCAAAGTAATAATAGAAATATGTGGGATCCATATGAATTTCTAGATTCCTCTATTGGTTATTGATCGGAAAAGAGTCTCGGTCATGTCTGCATAATTCACGAACCATAGGGAGACACACTTAAGGATTCGATGTTGTTTAGTAGATATGGAATGTAAGTAGGGAGACCAAATGTTTTTTGGAGTCTCGGATGGAATCCGGGATATCACGAGGAGATCCTAAATGGTCCAGAGAATAAGATTCATATAAGGAAAGTCCAATTCTGGAGTTCGGAAATGATTCCGATGATTTCATCAAAGAGGTTCTAGAAGGGTGTAGAAGGTTCATCGGACCGGAACGGGAAGGGTACATGAATGTGTCATTGATAAGTGGAATGATTGGATCATGTCCTAGGTCACTTGATTGGGCATTTACAAGAGACAAATTAAGCTCCAAATTGAAAGTCAAAAGGCAGGTTTGAAAAGTCAAACTGGGACAATTTTTCCTAGTGGAGGAAGGAAAGAATCCTTCTTTTCCTCCACCACAAGCCAACTAGGAGATGTAGTTGGGGAATAATTCAAACTCCCCTCTCCCAAGGTGCCCTCCCTCTCATAAATAGAGGGGAGGGGGTGCCCCAAGGACACAAACCACCAGCCCCTCCCCACCTAGCGCCCTTGCCGCTGCGCCGCTGCCAGATTGTCGCCACGCCGCCCTAGCCGCCACCGACTCCACCTCCTCCTCTCCGGCCCTCTAAACCCTAGATCGCTGGAAACCCTAGATCCTCCATAACCTGCTCCGGCTTAGGCGAAGCCCTGCAGGATTTTCCCTGTACTTCCAACACCACGCCGTCGTGCTGCCGGAATCGCGAGGGGAGAACTACAACCTCCGCTGCCTGCTGGAACAAGGGAGAGGAAGGTCTTCATCGAGTACTGAACGTGTGACCGACTATGGAAGCGCTGCCGGAACGCAGCGCCGGAAGGATCGTCTACGCGATCTTGAGATCGACAAGTGTACGACTACATCACCCACGAGAATCTTCTCTCTTTAACCGCTTTGGAATCTTCGAGGGTGAGTACTCTAATCGACTCGTTGCTACAATCTAGTAGATATATCTTGGCTTTTTTGTGTGCATGCGGTAGATTTTTTTGTTTTCCATGCTACGAACCCCTACAATTACTATGTCAGATTGATTAATGGTTTTGTCTTTATGATTCTATCATGTCTGTGTTGTTTGTAATCTTGCATGCTCTCCGTTGTTAGTAGCTATCTTGGCCAAGTAGTTGCTAGTGACTCCAAGAGGGGGTATTTATGCTCGATAGTGGGTTCATGCCTCTAGTTTCCAAGGGAAGTGACAGAAATCTCTTCGGTTGTAGATGTGTTGTTGCTACTAGGGAGAAAACAACGGTCTCTTGTTCATGGAATAAGTGGATTGTTTACCTTACACACTTTGCTTAAAGCAGTTGTCTATTGCTTGCAACTTAATATTAGAGGGGGTTCGGATGATAACTTGAAGGTGGACTTCTAGTCATAGATGCAGTTGGATGGCAGTCTATGTATATTGTTGTATTGCCCAATCGAATCTCATAGTATTTTTTTGTCTAGTGTTGCATTGTTATGCCTTGCTTAGTTCCTGTCAATTTCCATGCTGTAATTTGTTTACCCTTCATGCCATGTTGTTTATCTAAGGAGAGAACCTCTAGTGAACTATGGATCCCGGTCCAATCTTTACCATTGATACATCTCCCATTTTTACTTGTTTACTTGCTGCAAACCATTACCTTCCACACCATACGTTTAATCCTTTGTTACAGTAAACCAGTGAGCTTGACAACCTCACTGATTCGTTGGGTGTCGTCGTATTGCATGGCAGATGCTACTGGGGGTAGCTTACGTAGAGGGAGCAAGGCGACGTAGGAGAATCCGGGAGCGAGATTGGCACACGATGTATCCAGGTTCATGTCCCCTTGGTGGAGGATCGCTACGTCCTGCTATCAATCCAGTATATGATCATAGATTGGTTTACATGGGAGACACCGTAGGCGGAGGGAGAGACTAGATCTAATCTATTGTGGGAGAGGATGTCCCGTGGGGGTGCCCCTGGTGGCTTTATATATGCAGCCAGCTAGTGTTTACAAGTTCTTGTGGGATTTGTATTGAAGTCGCCGTCTTGGGCCTCCAGTCGGTGCCAGTCGCATGGGCCCAGTATACGCCAGTCACCGTATTGGGCGAGTCGAACCTCTCAGGGCTAGGTTTCAGTCGGTTCGATCCATATGGCGACTCCGCTTCGTGGGTATACCCCGATTGGTATTCCCACATCAGTAGTACCCGAGCTCGTTGTCGATTCGACGCGGGCTTGAGGCAGGGCGCATAGAGTATTGACGATGGGTCGTGGCGAATCGGCGACGAGCTCCTGAACAGAGAAAAAATTTGTGAAGCGGGAGGCGGTCGGCGTGAGCTAGTCGGTGATGGACAGTTGGTGAAAGATGCAGGGTGTCGGTGAAGCCGCCAGTTGCAGAGAGTCCCCGAACGTGGAGCGTGCCGAGTCCCCGAGCGCACTGAGTGGCGAGGTTGGGCAGCCGGCGAGTGGCGAGGTTGAGCGACCGACGAGTGGCACTGTCTATAGCGCGTTGAGTCCCCGAGCGCATTGAGTATGCGAGGGCGAGTCCCCGAGCACGTTGAGTACGCGAGGGCGAGTTTCCGCGGCGTCGAGTCCCCGAGCGTGGAGAGTACGCGAGAGGAGAGTCTACGGTGGTGAGTCGACGAGCGCGTTGAGTACGCGAGGGAAAGTCCGCGGCGGCGAGTCCCCGAGCGCGTTGAGTACGCGAGGGCGAGTGTCCGCGGCGGCGAGTCCCCGAGGGTGGAGAGTACACGAGTGGAGAGTTCGCAGTGGTGAGTCGACGAGGGCGAGCCACGGTCGTGGAACCACGCGTACACGCAACATGCCTAGGAGTAGTCCCCGAGGCTCGAGTTGGCTTGCAGATGCGACTTAAGGCTCTTTAGAGATGCATATTCTGAAAATAGTAGTGGTTGCTGCCGAGCATGGCGAGTGGCGAGGTCGAGCGACCGGCGAGCACCGAGCCCCCGAGCGCGGGGAGTGGCGAGGTCGAGAGACCGGCGAGCGCCGAGCCCCCGAGCGCGGCGAGTGGCGAGGTCGAGCGACCGGCGCGCCAAGTCCTCGAGCGCGGCGAGTGGCGAGGTCGAGCGAACGTCGAGCGCCGAGTCCCCGAGCGCCACGAGTGGCGAGGTCGAGCGACCGGTGGGCGCCGAGCCCCTGAGCGCGGAAAGTGGCGAGAGGTCGAGCGACCGGCGAGCGCTGAGTCCCCGAGCGCGGCGAGTTCGAGCGACCGGCGAGCGCCTAGTCCTCGAGCATGGCGAGCGGCGAGGTCGAGCGACCGGCGAGGGCCGAGTCTCCGAGCGCGGCGAGCGGCGAGGTCGAGCGACCGGCGAGCACCGAGTCCCCGAGCGCGGCGAGTAGCGAGGTCGATCGACCGGCGAGTGCCTAGTCCCCGAGCGCGGCGAGTGGCGAGATCGGGCGGCCGGCGAGTGGCGCTGTATGTAGCGCGCCGAGTCCCCGGCCGCGGCGAGTAGCGAGAAAGACATTGTTTTGCTGAGAAGGAGAAAAAGGCACGACTGCAATAAGGTGTATTTATCAAATATATTTAACATTTGTAAACAATACGATCCGTAGATGTTGAAGAAAATGCACGTGGATCGATGAGCAGTATGTAAGGTTTATGCGTGTATTTTCATGAGTAGGTAGACCTCCAGCAACAAACGCTTGCCGGGTAACAGGGACGCGATGCCAGACTGTTGAACCCGGAGACAAGGTCGGCCTTTTGGTACCCAGCCTCACTACTTCGACGGACGCGAATAAACAGCAGACAAAACTGAAACCGATCCCAAGTATGATTTTGGTCCCTGAAAGGGTCATATGCGACTGCATGGTCGCCTTTGGAGAATGAATGAAAATGCATATATGTTTTGGACTCATAGTATATACGAGTATAAAGAAACTTAGCTATTAGCAAGACAAGTCTACGATGACGAGTTCGTGACCATGGAGAGTCGGCGCCGGACGACCCTGACAGGTGAGTCTTTGAGGACTGATGCTTGATGCGCATGTGATCCAGGCACAGCCAGTCGATCAGAATTTGAGGCTTCCTTGGAGCGCGGCATCGTGCCGCGGTGATCGCGGCGCCGCCTATCAGATTGCACCTGAGTATAGAGGTGCAGCCGATTAAGCTGATTGTCCCCCGCATGTCTTCATGAACAAGTCCCACTACCAGATGTCGTGCTGGCTGCATGACCATCTTGACCAATCTGCTGATGCGTCAGCATCAATCAATAGATGGGCTACTGATTTGTTCGCGCGAGCGTCGTCGAGGTCGGATGATTTCTGCATACATAGATTGATTCTTCCAATAATACATATCAATCGTTAATTAGATAGAATAATCAATTTAATAAATAATCAATTAGAAGGAGAAGAGATTAGATAAAATAGAAACACATCAGAACGTATAGCCTGGAATTTTCCGAGTCGGACGCATGGAGCGGCAGCCATATCTAGCCGATCGGCCTTTTTCAAACGGCGCGCCAGATGCAATCTAGCCGCCGGTGACGACGAGGGATCTCGCCCGGATTATCACCCTCCAAGCACCGCTTTCCCCACGGTGGGCGCCAACTGTCGTGGTATTGCACGGCAGATGCTACTGGGGGTAGCTTACGTAGAGGGAGCAAAGCGACGTAGGAGAATCTGGGAGCGAGATTGCCACACGATGTACCCAGGTTCACGTCCCCTCGGTGTAGGATCGCTACGTCCTGCTATCAATCCAGTATATGATCATAGATTGGTTTACATGGGAGACGCCGTAGGCGGAGGGACAGACTAGATATAATATATTGTAGGAGAGGATGCCCGTGGGGGTGCGCCTGGTGGCTTTATATATGCAGCCAGCTAGGGTTTACAAGTGCTTGTGGGCTTTGTACTAAAGTCTCCGTCTTGGGCCTCCAGTCGGCGCCAGTCGCATGGGCCTAGTATACGCTAGTCACTGTATTGGCGAGTCGACCCACTCAGGGCTAGGTTTCAGTCGGCTCGATCCATCTGGCGACTCCTCTTCATGGGTATACCCCGATTGGTATTCCCCCATCATTGGGGCAAAGTCTTGAGTCTGTGTTGTGCAGGTTTCCGCGTTGCTTGCAACACCTGTGTGACGTTTCCTTCCTCCTACTGGTTCGATAACCTCGGTTTCTTACTGAGGGAGAACTTGCTGCTGTGCTGCTTCACACCCTGCTCTTGGGGTTCCCAACAGGCTCCACGTTAGCCATCAGAAGCATCTCCCATGAGCCCAATGCTTGAACACGAGACTACTCTCGAACCCTTCCTTTCGAAGCAAAGACGATGGCTCGTGGTCAGGGCGGAACCTGCAGTGCAGGACGTCTTCACCATGTTTCCCTCGACCTCGCCATCAATAGTAGCAGTGCAAAACTTGGCAGCCGGTGGCGTCTGAGGGGCCAGCTCTTCATCATCACTGTCCTCGTTATCCTCAGTTGCAGAAGCCCACAGAGAGGGTTGCGTCGCGACGAAGGGGACCGACAGAGTCAAAGTCAAAATAGGTGGCTGCGTCTGAGAGCCAACTCCTCTTTGCCAGCCTCGTCGTCGATGGTAGTGCCGGAGCTGGATTCCCAAGCAGGCATGCCAAGGAGGGTCACTAGCGGAGGCGGCAAGGACAAGTTTACAACATTGCAGACAACATCTTCAAAAGCTACAAGACCAACGTAGCACGCCTCGCTCCTGTCATCAACCTCGTCGTCAGAGAGCCACTCGTCAACCTGCCCGTTAACCTCCAGGGGCGCAACGCTGCTGCAACGGATGGAAAATAGGGTGTCCTGCAGCACACGCACACCATCTGGAAGCGTCAATGGGACCAACTCCTCATCAATCTCATCATCCTCGACATGGAGGGAGGACCTTGTTACCATACCCACACACCGGGGCGGAATCCCACCAGGATGGAGAGGCGGCGGCTGTGAAGACGGCACCACCGCGGGCACCCGCATTCCTCCAATGGTGGGGTTGGACCTCCGATGCACGAGCAACACAACAACAGCAAGTGCGGTGGCAGGTGTAGGAGGCTGCAGGCTCCGGATGACCTCACCCACGTTATGGAAGGCCGAAGCTGAGGCTGTAGGAGGAGCTTCGGCGCTCGGGCAGCTAGAGCGGAGAGAGGCCACAGCAGGGGCTCTTGAACTGGTAGCCGAACCAGCTATGGAGGCCGACCATAGGAGGTCCGGACGGTGGCGGCGCGCACGGACCAGCCGCGGACGAGGTCGCGAGAGCCCCATTCACCGCATCATGATACCTTAGAGCTGCTGCCATTGATGGAGCTCCACGGAGGCTGAGCTGCAACCGGTCGGGGTTGGAGGAGGCAGAGGTTGCGGAGCCATAGATCACGCCGCGGAGCTCACGGAGGTGCTGACAAGACAGGACAAGGCACGAAGCAGAGGAGGGCGGCGACCCCCGGCGACGGCAGCGATCGACCTTGAGGTGGACGGAGGGAGGAAGCGGAGAGGATACCGGATCTAGACAGGGCGGAGACGGACCTAGCTGGAGGTGGGAGATCAAGGCGACATCGGCGAGCTGTCCCCCGTCGCGGCCATAATTCAACAGGCTTCAATATATCTGTTCCTTGCCTTGTTGAGAATGAATAAGCAATAATTGGAGGATATTTCGTAGCTGGCACAAGATATTTAACATAAAAATTATGACTAACATCTAACTGAATTTTTGTATGAACTTAATCAGGCAATGTATGTTACTTCAACATTACATTTTTTTTTGAAAGGAGCCTATATTAATATCAGATAATACTAATTACACACAGCCTCTGCAACAACGCATTGCCCTAGAGGTCACACGGATGCACACAGTCAAAAGGAAGAAAGAAGAATTACAAAAAATAAAAGTCCCGCTACAGTGACTCAATCATTGAAAAAACAGTACTATCACCACAAAAGACAGCACGAGAAGTCCAGATTCTCCAAAAACGACGCCTCCAAGAAGGGAATAGTGCACAAACACCGTCATCGCCCGATCAAAGATCTAGGTTTTCACCCTGAAGAAAGTCCGCGCTCTCAATACAATACTTTCAATAAGGCCATTGCCAGGCACAACCAATTAAGGCCAGACCCTGGGTTTTCACCCTGAGAGGTAGGACCATGAACCTCTCCTGTGCAGTCGCCCCCACTTGCATGTCACTGCTCCAATTCACGAGTCACCTAGCCAATTTCTCATCACCACCCAGAATCGAACCACCATTGACTGTCCTCAGATCTCGGTCTCCATGACTTTCTCCGTCAGCACCATGAAACAAGAACATGTCCCATGAGAATAACAACCAACAAAGCTTCGAATCACACCCACTGAAACCAAATGATCAGGGTAAAACATGGGTGCGTATGACCGAATTCAATCCTTCCAACAAACTCACAGCATGATAACACTTATGAAGTTCGCCAGTGGAGCCTTCCGGAACATGACACAGAAACCAGATCAATGGAGACCAACCTTCGGCAGATCATCGTCTTGGCTTGAGAGGGATCTAGTACCACCTCCTTTATTGAAACCGAGCCAGCAGCCCCCACGCGCCCGCCGGAAACTAGCAGGATCCGTCGCAAGACGACAAGACCACCCGGCCGACCATTCCGACGGAGAAGGAGGCCACCACCACCATGCCGGGGACAGATGCCCCAAGCGCCCTAGTGTCACGGACAAGGTCCGGGTCGTCTGGGCGCCGGCGTCGAGGTCAACGTACGGGACAGATCGCGGCTAGACCCAGATCCCCGCCGCTGCCTGTCGCCATCTGGGCCAAGGATCACCGGCTGCCGCTCGCCGCAACACCATCGCCAAACCAGCCGGGAAGGACGCCGCCGCCTTCCCGCCAGATCGCGATCAAGAACGGCGCCGCCGCCGCCGCCACGCCCCAGGTCTTTGCCTGACGATGATCCGTGCGGCGGCGGGGAGGAGAGACCACGGGAGGGAGGGATCGGCGGGGAGGGGAGGCCGCCTGGCGCAGCGCGGCGTCGCCGCGCGGGTACGGGAGGAGGAGGGGTCGGGCACTTCAACATTACATAAGGAATGTCACTTTCCAAAGTTTGTAAAAAGTAAGGAGTCACTAAGACTTAAAGGAAGAAAATAGCATTCTCTAACAGATATGGATCCCAATACGGCGTTTGGATCCAAGTATCGAACAAATTGAGCACAAAATGAGTGAGTGGCTCGTAGAATAAGAGAGTGATGTAGGAAATCTTTGCTCCAACCAACAATTCTGAAAATGAGAACACAAAACTTTCTAAGTGATTTTCTCAGATGATATGGTTTGTACTTTCCTCGACAAGAGGACACGGACAAAGGCGATGCTCTAGATGGTTCTCTAGGGCTCTTCCCCGTGAGTAGAAATATATATGTAGCAACCATGTTAGAACAGGAAATGCGCAGAAATGTAGTATCTAGGTACCTTGCATCAATCTTTGGACAGTATCAGTTTTTGGTGCCACATGAAAATATGGAACGCACTGCAAACTTTGTACTGCCACAAACTATATGTTGCATAGAATAATTAATTGAATGCATGATTGGGTAGAAATGATATAATAGTCGGGAGAAATCCATGTCGATCTTCTGACATCAACGGGGCGACGCCTGGGTGCCGCCATTCCTTCTTGTAGTTCGTCATGAGTTCCCCTTCACACTGACCCTCAGCGTATGTGGACTTGTCCGGATAGCAGCGTCGTCATCGTTGCAGTCCTTGTTAAAGGTGTTGCTCAGTACAAGATATTTCGGAGCTCTATGAGCATGATGTGACATCTTGGGTGGACACACTAGTTGCAAGCCTTTTCGTTTCGTCTATTTGCAGTTGTCGGCATTGTTTCTTTTCCTTTCTTTTTTTCGTTTGGGCTTGCCTGTGCTGTGGCCTCGTGAATGTATCTGTTAGTTGCTATATTAATATAGTGAAGGGAAAGCCTATTTTAAAAAAGTTCGCACTTAAAAAATTTAGTTAAAGATCATGAGTACATAATACAAAATTTACCATAAAACTATGGAGACATGAATTAAATAAGAGTCAAGGTCGAACAGATCGTATGGCATGTTAACTAATAACATGAACTTGCTATACCAGATCTGTACAAATCTTCATTGCCTCCAAACGCCACGTGGCATGAGAGATCTCATGTTTGGGTCAGTTATAATATCATTAATTTCAAAGGCAACGAATCTGGAACATCTGAAAAACTTCCGCCCCATCAGCTTATGCAATGTGCTTTATAAGACTGTTTCCAAAATCCTTGCTAATCGTTTGAAGCTGTCTATTATGTCTGAAAATCAGATCGTGTTTGTCTAACAATGCTGTGATTGCCTATGAGTGCCTCCACACTATTAGACAACAACGTGTGAAAACCCTTTTTTTGCTCTTAAAGTTGACATGACGCAGGCATACAACAAAGTGGGATGGAATTTTCTGTTCGGATACCTCCAAAATCTTGGTTTCGATCAAAGCTAGACAGAAACTGTGATGAGGTGTTGTATCACTTCGGTGAGGTATTGATATGGATATGTCCTATGGTTACCCAATATTAGCCTATCCGGTCTGGCCTAGCGGGAGCCCATGTGATGATCCTTCCCTGATAACGAAGCCCATGAAGGATTCCGGTGACTCAGGCCCATGAAGGATGTGATTCCTTAGAGGATATGGCTAGCTTTAGATACAAAGTTTAAAGGGTAAACCCTAACCTGTAACCGACTCGACCATATCCCGAGGCCTGGCCTGCCTATATAAAGGCCAGGAGGGCACGGCGAGGACAATCTCAACCCTAGCATACACACCCGCCAAATCTCATCTACGCATCCCCTGTGACCTTTGGTTTCGCCGATAATCAAGGGCAGACAAGTAGGAGTAGGGTTTTCCCTCTAGGGGCCTGAACCTGGGTAAATCTCGTGTCCTACATTGCTTTTCTGTTAGCCGAACGCAATCTCCAGTGCACCCCTCTTCCTCAAAAGCCAAGTCCATAACGATGGGCATTGATGAGTTTAACCCTCGTTAATTAGCGCCGTCTATGGGAACATGGAGCGTTGATGTTGCGATCATGACAGCTCCATCACCCGCGATCTACGACTCCTCCATGTCAGAGAACCACCTCCTCTTAGGCACCATGGAATTCATCGTCCACTCGTCGGCAATGTGTCCGACCTTCGATTCCGTAGGAGACAAAGTCGACATGATGATCGGGAGCCTATGCTTCTAGGTCGGCCCGATCGGCACTCTTAGCCTCCCTGAGCGGGTCACGCCATAAACGACCGCACCTGCCTCATGGACACCACCAATTGGCACACTGAGCGAACTTGACGCACCTACGCCGATCTACAACTCGTATAGCAACAGCAGTTGTAACTCCGATCTATTCAATCCACTGTCAGGCGAGGAGGCGTACGACTGTGGTCGGAAAGCTAGGGAGCAATGATCTCTCCTACTGCTACATGCATGTCGTTGTCACCGTCGGCAATGACATCCGCGATAACACCGGGAACGGAACTGACTCGCCCAACCCCGACACCGAAAACGGGGGCAATCCTGCAAACCCCAACGGGGCCAATCCTCAGAACCCCAACGCCACCAACGGTGGAGAGTCGGGTCATCCTGAGATCCATTTGAGTGACACCGGATGGGAAAGAGTTCGGGAAGCCCTCAGAGGTAACCCCCTACCAGAAGTCACATCTCGCGTCATGATGATGGCCTACCATTGGCTCCTGGTGAAGGAATTCCACCGCCAACAGGCAGTGAATGCTCAACTAGAGCAACACAAGCAAGTAGTCGATGAATCGAGTGTAGGGTGGGCAGCACTCTCCTCCATCTGTGGGTCCTCTTCCAAGGACAATGGCAGCGACGCCCACAAGAGGCGTTTTTGGCTGGAGCGTATGGGCCTAGAAGCAAGGCGCGAAGCCACCAAGGTCCTCGACTTACCGTTCATGTCGGTGGATTCGCAAGGCAATATGATGCCTAAAATGCCGCATGTCGCGGTTATAGTAGCTACCATGTACCTACTAACCAACCAATCACCAGTCGGGGATCCACGATCTGCCGTCCACCGGTCCTCTATTGTGGGCCTTGGGCTCGTAGGAGCCGTGCTGATCGGAGAAGCGACTCCAGAACCAAAGAAGGAAGCAGTGAAATTCTCGAGGAATCGCTCTCCCTCATCCGACGAGGATGATCATGACCCATCGCGGAAACGCTGTAGCCCACGGTGAAGGATCCGCAATTATGACGCTCGCGACGAGCTCACGCAGTGCAAAGTTGACAAGATGCGTGCCAAATGTGCCTGCTCCACTGAGTCAGAAGACGAAGACACAGAGTTCTACGGCGCCGGATACTTTAGCCGAGCCATAAGACAATCGGGAATGCCCAAAGGCTTCAAACTCCCTTCGGATAACCCGAAGTTCGGTGGCCTCCAGGAGCAGAAGATCTGGCTTGATGACCACATAACATCAGTCAAATTCCATGGCGGGAGCAATAACATAGCCATGCAATGCCTATAGCTGCATCTAAAAGGCACGACACGAGCCTGGCTCAACAACCTCCCTCCCGGATTGATCCGCAGTTGGGAAGAGTTGGTGTATAGTTTCGTCCGCAACTTTAAGGGTACCTACATGTGTCCAACTTCAATCGAAGAGCTACGTGCCTGCTGCCAGAAGCCTAGCGAGCCACTCCGCTCCTACATCCAACGATGGTCCATCATCAAAAACTCTGTGGAGGATATCTCCGAGGAGCGGGCAATTGACAAATTCAACGGTGGTGTGAGACGTCGCGAGCTTAGGGAGAATCTAGGCCGCAGCAAGCCAAAGACCATCAATCACTTGGACATCACGAGACGCTGGGAAGACAGCGAAGATGCCATCCACAACAACCGAGTACGCTCGAATGATGAGGACGACCTCGACCATAGACGCGTCTGCCAAGGAAAAATAAGAATGCGCGGTTACAAAGACCGTGAAGATGTTGACATGGTCGTGGCTGGCTATGCCGACCGCCGCGATGACGACAATCGCAACAACAGATACCGTAGGAGTAGCTACCGCGACAGCGGAAAAACTACACAAGCATGGAAACACCGCACTAGAGACGATGCACCATCTGCCATGTAAAAACTATCATGTACTTGAAACACACACTTCTACATCGACAAACAGGACGGCAAAAGGAAATCCAGTCACTCGCTCAAGGACTATTGAGAGTTCTAGAAACTCGACGATGGTTATGGCCAACTACAACATGATGCGGTAAACCAAGGGTACGACACCGCCCTAGGACCCACTGCATATGGTGCTCCACCACCACCTAGAGGACCCGCGCAGCATGCGCCTGCGCCGGCACGAAACAATGGAGCAGAGCAGTACCCGCGCCCACTAGGGAGTATGGACATGATCCAGAAGGGATGCCCATCTAACAGGATCCAGAAGACAATCAACCGCCAAATAAACTTGGCTGTCACCTCCCCACCAGCCATACCTGAGTACCTCATGTTGGAGATATGCCCTAGAGGCAATAATAAAACTGGTTATTATTATATCTTTTTGTTTATGATAAATGTTTACATTCATGCTATAATAGTATTAACCGGAAACATCAATACTTGTGTGATTTGTAAACTAAATTAGAGTCCCTGGTAAAGCCTCTTCGTAATACTAGCTTGTTGGTTAATAGATGATCGTGGTTTCTCGATCATGAACATTGAGATGTTATTAACAACGAGATCATATCATTAGGAGAATGATATGATGGACATACTCCTATAGATAAGCGTAGCATAAAGATCAAGTCATTTTAATAGTTCATTTGCTATAAGCTTTCTGATACATAGTAACCTAATTCCTTCGACCATGAGATCATGCTAATCACCATCACCGGAAGGATGCTTTGATGACATCAAACACCACAACGTAACTAGGTGGCTATAAAGGTGGCATTAAGTGTTCGGAAAGTATGTGTTGAGGCACATGGATCAAGAGTGGGATTTGTCCATCCATATCACGGATAGATATACTCTGGGCCCTCTCGGTGGAATGTCATCCAATTGGCTTGCAAGCACGTGAGTGGCTCACAAGGGATCACATATCACGGCAACGAGAAAAGAGTACTTATCGGTAACGAGGTTGAACTAGGTATGTAGATATACCGACGATCAAAACCTCGAATAAGTAAACTATCGCGAGACAAAGGGAAATTGGTATCGTATGTAAGTGGTTCATTCGATCGCAAAGTAATCGTAGAAATATGTGAGAGACATATGAATTTCCAGATTCCTCTATTGGTTATTGATCAGAGAAGTGTCTCAGTCATGTCCACATAATTCACGAACCGTAGGGAGACACACTTAAGAATTTGATGTTGTTTAGTAGATATGGAATGTTAGTAGGGATACCGAATGTTGTTCGGAGTCTCGGATGGGATTCGGGATATCACGAGGAGATCCGGAATGGTCCGGAGAATAAGATTCATATAAGGAAAGTCCGATTCCGGAGTTCGGAAAAGATTCTGATGTTTTCATCGGAGAGGTTCTAGAAGGTTCTAGAAGGATCACCGGACCGGAAGGGGAATGGTCCATAAATGTGTCATGGGTAAGTGGAATGATTGGATCATATCCTAGGTCACCTGGTTTGGGCATTTGCAAGAGAGAATTAAAGCTCTAAATTGAAAGTCAAACGGGAGGTTTGAAAAGTCAAATTGGAACAATAGTTTCCTAGTGGAAGAAGGAAAGAGTCCTTCTTTCAATCCAACTTAGGTTTGGGTTTGGATTCAAACCCTCCCCTCCCAAGGCTTCCCCCTATCATAAATAGAGGGGGAGGGCTGCCCCAAACACACAAGAGACAGCCCTCCACCCGTGCCATGCCGCCGCCACCAAGCCGCCGCCGCGCCGCCGCCGTCGTATCCGCTGCCGACACCTCCTCCTCGTCCCGGCCTTCTAAACCATAGATCGCCAGGAAACCCTAGATCCACCATAACTCGCATAGGCTTAGGAAAAGCCCTGCCGGATCTTCTCTCTACTTCTGACACCATGTCGTCGTGCTGCCGGAATCGCGAGGGGAGAACTACAACCTCCGCTGCCTGCTGGAACAAGGGAGAGGAAGGTCTTCATCGAGTACCGAACGTGTGACCGACTGCGGAAGCGCTGCTGGAACGCAGTGCCAGAAGGATCGTCTACGCGATCTTGAGATCGACAAGTGTACGACTACATCAACTACGAGAATCTTCTCTCGTTAACCGCTTTGGAATCTTCGAGGGTGAGTGCTCCTATCAACTCGTTGCTACAATCTAGTAGATAGATCTTGGCTTGTTTGTGTGCATGCGGTAGAAATCTTTTGTTTTCCATGCTACGAACCCCTACAGTGGTATCAGAACCGTTTCTATATGTAGATCTGATGCACGAGTAGAACACAATGGTCATTGTGGGCGGTGGTGCTTTTATTATCAATTGCTTTTTGTGTACTTTGCATCTTGCGGTATGATGGGATGAAGCGGCCCGGGCTAACCTTAAATGACATCGTTCATGATACTTGCTCCACGCTTAACATGCAACTTGTTTTGCATAAGTGGCTTTGCGGGTTTCTGTCTCTCCCATCATAGTATAGATTCAATTTACAACGTCCACTTGATAGTTCAAGCATCAACATTGTGGTTCTTGTTCGTAAGTTAGAACGACACTTATTGAAAGCCCCAAACCACGTAAAACATGCAAAGAAAATTAGAGGCATCTAACTTTGTTTTGCAGGGGTGTGCTGTGATGTGATATGGCCATAATTGTGATTATATATGATGTATGCAATGTTCCTTATTGTAAGTCGGCAACCGGCAGGAGCCATATGTTTGACTTTTAATTCCGTTAAGACTTGCGTGTCTATTATTCAAAGTAGTTGTAATAGTTGATGCTGGTGGACGACAACCATGAAGCGGCGCCATTGACCTTGACGCCATACCGGTGATGATGGAGATCACGTTCGTGCTTGAAGATGGAGATCAGAAGCACAAGAAGAAAGGACATATGATATCACATATTATGAATTACATGTGATGTTAATCCTTTATGCATCTTGTATTGCTTAGTTTGCGACGGTAGCATTATAAGATGATCCCTCAAGCACAAAATTTCAAGTTATAAAGTGTTCATCCTTAGTAAACACCGTTGCTAAAGCTCGTTGTTTCGAAGCACCACGTGATGATCGGGTGTGTTAGATTCTGCGAGTGTATACAACGTGAGCAAGCCAGATTTGCTCATGCAGAAGCTAAGGTTTAATCTTGACGAGTCTAGCATGTACAGACATGGTCTCGGAACACGGATCACCGAAAGTTAAAGCATGAGTCATATAGTAGATATGATGAACATGTTGATTGTTCGCCGTTGAAGCTACATCAACTCTCGTGATGATCGGTTTTGATGTGGTGGATTTGGTTCGTGTGATCACTAAAACAATGTGAGGGATATTGTTTCGAGTGGGAGTTCACCTAGATTAATTTAACTATTAATTAGAACTCAATTTGTCATAAACTTAGTCTAAACTATTGCAAATATGTTATAGGTAAATGGCGGCCCCTACCATCAATTTTAATGCGTTCCTAGAGAAAGAAAAGTTGAAAAACAATGGAAGCAACTTCGCGGATTGGTTCCGCAATTTGAGGATCGTCCTCAATGCTGGTAATTTGACCTATGTGCTGGATGCACCGCTGGGTGACCCACCTGCAGCTGATTCTACCGATGAGGTAAAGAATGTTTTCCTCGCTCGGAAGAATCAGTACTCCACAGTTCAGTGTGCTATCTTGTATGGTTTGGAATCGGAGCTTCAGAAAAGGTTTGAGAACCATGACCCACATGATATTGTCCGTGAACTCAAAATGATATTTGAGGCTCACGCGACAGTTGAGAGTTACGAGGCTTCTGAAAAATTCTTTAACTGCAAGATGGAAGAGGGCAGCTCCATCAGTGAGCACGTGCTTAAGATGTCTGGGAACAAGAGCAAGCTTCAAAGCTTGGGTATAATGATTCCTAATGCTTTGGGGATTCATCATGTCCTCTAATCACTACCACCAATTTACAAGAACTTTGTGATGAACTACAATATGCAAAACATGGACAAGTCGTTGCCTGAACTCTTCTCCATGTTAAAGTCTGCGGAAGTGGAGATCAAGAAAGAGCACCAAGTGTTGGTGGTCAATAAGACCACCAAATTTAAGAAGCAAGGAAAGTCTAAGAAAAAGGGAAACTTCAGGAAGGGCGATAAGAAAGTTACCGCGCCGGCGAAGAAGACCAAGGCTGAGCCTAAGCCTGATACTGAGTGCTTTTACTACAAGGGAGAAGGTCACTAGAAGTGGAATTGCCCTATGTACTTGGCGGATTTGAAGAACGGCAACATCAAGAATAAAGGTATATCCGATATACATGTTATTGATGTGTATCTCACTAATACTCGTAGTAGTGTCTGGGTATTTGATACTGGTTCAGTTGCTCATATTTGTAACTCGAAACAGGTGCTGCAGAATAGACGGAAGCTAGCGAAGAATAAGGTGACGATGCGCGTTGGAAATGGATCAAAGGTTGATGTGATCGCGGTTGGCATGATACCTCTTCATCTACCATCGAGATTAGTTTTATACTTAAATAATTGTTATTTGGTGCATGCGTTGAGCATGAACATTATATCCGAATCATGTTTATTGTGAGACGGTTACTTGTTTAAGTCCGAGAATAATGGTTGTTCGATTTATATGAGTAATATGTTTTATGCGCATGCACCTTTGATAGATGGTCTATTCTTATTGAATCTCGATTGTGGAAATACACACATTAATAACATTGAAGCTAAACGTTTGAAATTGAGCGATAACTCGACCTATATGTGGCACTATCGTCTTAGTCATATTGGAGTGAAGCGTATGAAGAAACTCCATTCCGATGGACTTCTTGAATCACTTGATTTCAAATCACTTGAAATATGCGAAGCATGTATGATGTGTAAAATGACTAAGACTCCATTTTCTGGTATGATGGAGCGAGCTATGGACTTATTGGAAATCGTACATACTGATGTGTGTGGCCCAATGTGTGTAGCATCTCGCGGTGGTTATCATTATGTTCTTACCTTCATGGATGACTTGAGTAGATATGGGTATATCTATTTCATGAAACATAAGTCCAAAACTTTCGAGAAGTTTAAGGAATTTCAAAGTGAGGTAGAGAATCAACGTAACAAAAAGAGTAAATTTCTACGACCTGATCGTGGAGGTGAATATCTCAGTTACGAGTTTGGTGAGCATTTTAAGAAATGCGGAATACTTTCACAATCACCGTCGGGAACACCACAACGTAATGGTGTGTCCGAACATCGTAATCGAACTCTCTTAGATATGGTTCGATCTATGATGTCACTTATAGATTTACCGCTATCGCTTTTGGGTTATTCATTAGAAACAACCGCATTCACTTTAAATAGGGCACCATCAAAATCCGTTAAAACGACACCGTATGAAATATGGTTTGGGAAGAAACCTAAATTGTCGTTCCTTAAAGTTTGGGGTTGCGAAGCTTATGTAAAGAAGTTACAGCCCGACAAGCTTGAACCCAAAGCGAAAAAATGCGTCTTCATAGGATACCCGAAGGAAACTATTGGGTATACCTTCTATCATAGATCCAAGGGCAAAATCTTCGTTGCGAAGAATGGATCCTTTCTATCGAAGGAGTTTCTCTCGAAAGAAGTGACTGGAAGGAAAGTAGAACTCGACGAGGTTGTTGAACCTTCTATCGAACTTGCGAATAGCGCAGCACCGGAAGTAGTTCTTGTGGCACGTACACCAATAAGAGAGGATGCTAATGATGTTCATCATGAAACTTCGGTTGAAGTAACTATGGAACCTCGCAGGTTAACAAGAACTCGTACCACTCCTGATTGGTATGATCCCGTTATGAGTGTCATGTTGGTGGACAACACCGATGACCCTGCGACATATGAGGAAGCGATGATGAACCCAGATTCTAATAAATGGCAAGAAGCCATAAAATCCGAGATTGGATCCATGTACGAAAACCAAGTATGGACTTTGGTGGACTTACCAGATGGCCGGAAGGCTATCGAGAACAAATGGATCTTCAAGAAGAAAACATATGCTGATGGTAATGTTACTGTCTATAAAGCTCGACTTGTCACAAAAGGGTTTTGACAAATTCAAGGAGTTGACTACAATGAGACTTTCTCACCGGTAGCGAAGCTAAAGTCTGTGAGGATTTTATTAGCAATCGCTGCATATTTTGATTATGAGATACGGCAGATGGATGTCAAAACAACGTTCCTCAATGGAGACATTGATGAAGAGTTGTATATGATGCAACCCAAAGGTTTTTTCGATCCTAAATATGCTAACAAGGTATGAAAACTTCAACAGTCCATTTATGGATTGAAGCAAGCATCCCGAAGTTGGAATCAATGTTTTGATAAGGTAATCAAAAGCTTTGGTTTTATACAAACTTATGGAGAAGCTTGTATTTACAAGAAAGTGTGTGGGAGCTCTGTAGCGTTCTTAATACTATATGTAGATGACATATTGTTGATTGGGAATGATGTAGACCTTCTTAATAGTGTCAAGGATTATTTGAATAATAGTTTTTCAATGAAAGATCTTGGCGAAGTAGCTTACATATTAGGCATAAAGATTTATAGATATAGATCGAGACGCCTAATATCATGGTCACAAAGTACATATTTGGACAAAGTTCTAAAGAGGTTTGGAATGGAAGATATCAAGAAAGGGTTCTTGCCCATGTTGCCCAATACAACCTTGAGTAAAACTCAAAGTCCTGCAATGGCAGAAGATAGAGAAAGGATGAGTAAGATTCCCTATGCCTCAGCCATAGGATCTCTTATGTATACCATGCTATGTACTAGACTCGACATTGCATATGCTGTTAGTTTGACTAGAAGATATCAAAGTGATCCAGGAGTGGATCATTGGATAGCGGTCAAAAACCTCCTTAAGTAGTTGAGAAGAACTAAGGATATGGTTCTTTCTTATGGAGGTGATGAACTGCTCGTTGTTAAAGGTTACACCGATGCTAGTTGGAACACCGATCCGGATGATTCTAAATCTCAATCTGGATATGTATTTACTTTGAATGGTGCAGCAGTTAGCTGGAGGAGTGCAAAGCAAAGCGTTGTGGCGAGATCTTCAACTGAATCCGAATACATAGCTGCTTCGGAGGCTTCACAAGAGGCGATATGGATGAAGGAGTTCATTACAGAGCTCGGTGTGGTTCCAAGTGCGCTGGACCCAATGTCTATCTACTGTGATAACATGGGTGCCATAGCCAATGCGCAAGAACCAAGGTCACACAAGAAGCTGAAGCACATCAAGCTACGTTTTCACGCTATTCGAGAGAATTTCCAAGATGGTAACGTAAATATTTGCAAAGTACACACAGATCTGAATGTGGCGGATCCGTTGACTAAACCTCTCCCGAGGGAAAACATGACCAGCACCAAACTGCCATGGGTGTTCGGTATATTACCATGTAATCTAGATTAGTTGACTCTAGTGAAAGTGGGAGACTGTTAGAGATATGCCCTAGAGTCAATAATAAAAGTGGTTATTATTATATATTTGTGTTTATGATAAATGTTTACATTCATGCTATAATAGTATTAACCGGAAACATTAATACTTGTGTGATTTGTAAACTAAATTAGAGTTCCTGGTAAAACCTCTTTGTAATACTAGCTTGTTGGTTAATAGATGATCGTGGTTTCTCGATCATGAACATTGAGATGTTATTAACAACGAGATCATATCATTAGGAGAATGGTATGATGGACATAGTCCTATAGATAAGCATAGCATAAAGATCAAGTCATTTTAATAGTTCATTTGCTATAAGCTTTCTGATACATAGTAACCTAATTCCTTCGACCATGAGATCATGCTAATCACCATCACCAGAAGGATGATTTGATGACATCAAACACCACACCATAACTGGGTGTCTATAAAGGTGGCATTAAGTGTTTGGAAAGTATTTGTTGAGGCACATGGATCAAGAGTGGGATTTGTCCATCCATATGACGGATAGATATACTCTGGGCCCTCTCGGTGGAATGTCATCCAATTGTCTTGCAAGCATGTGACTGGCTCACAAGGGATCACATATCACAGGAACGAGAAAAGAGTACTATCGGTAACGAGGTTGAACTAGGTATGTAGAGATACCGACGATCAAAACCTCGGATAAGTAAACTATCATGTGACAAAAGGAAATTGGTATTGTATGTAAGTGGTTCAATCGATCGCAAAGTAATCGTATAAATATGAGGGAGCCATATGAATTTCCAGATTCCTCTATTGGTTATTGATCGGAGAAGTGTCTCGGTCATGTCCGCATAATTCACGAACCGTAGGGAGACACACTTAAGGATTCGATGTTGTTTAGTAGATATGGAATATTAGTAGGGATACCGAATGTTGTTCGGAGTCACGGATGGGATCCGGGATATCACGAGGAGATCCAGAATGGTCCGGAGAATAAGATTCATATAAGGAAAGTCCGATTCCGGAGTTCGAGAAAGATTCCAATGTTTTCATCGGAGAGGTTCTAGAAGGTTCTAGAAGGATCACCGGACCGGGAGGGGAATGATCCATAAATGTGTCATGGGTAAGTGGAATGATTGGATCATATCCTAGGTCACTTGGTTTGGGCATTTGCAAGAGAGAATTAAAGATCTAAATTGAAAGTCAAACGGGAGGTTTGAAAAGTCAAACTGGAACAATAGTTTCCTAGTGGAAGAAGGAAAGAGTCCTTCTTTCAATCCAACTTGGATTTGGGTTTGGATTCAAACCCTCCCCTCCCAAGGCTGCCCCCTCTCATAAATAGAGGGGGAGGGATGCCCCAAACACACAAGAGCCAGCCCTCCACCCGTGTCGCGTCGTCGCCGCCGCCAAGCCGCTGCCGCCGCCTAGCGCCGCCACGCCGTCGCCGCCTCCGCCCTAGCCGCCGCCGACACCTCCTCCTCCTCCCAGCCTTCTAAACCCTAGATCGTCGGGAAACCCTAGATCCACCATAACTCGCACCGGCTTAGGCGAAGCCCTGCGGGATCTTCTCTCTACTTACGACACTACGCCGTCGTGCTGCCGGAATCGCGAGGGGAGAACTACAACCTCCGCTGCCTGTTGGAACAAGGGAGAGGAAGGTCTTCATCGAGTACCAAACATGTGACCGACTGCGGAAGTGCTGCCGGAACGCAGCACCGGAAGGATCGTCTACGCGATCTTGAGATCGGCAAGTGTACGACTACATCAACCACGAGAATCTTCTCTCGTTGACCGCTTTGGAATCTTTGAGGGTGAGTGCTCCTATCGAATCGTCGCTACAATCCAGTAGATAGATCTTGGCTTGTTTGTGTGCATGCGGTAGAATTTTTTTGTTTTCCATGCTACGAACCCCTACACTTCAGCGGCTCCGAGTCCTGCATCACCTTCAACCGATACGATCACCCTCATCAAATCCCTTGCCTAGGTCACTCTGCCCTGGTGCTCGAGGCGTAGATAGGTAGCTTCGAGATGAGTCGTGTCTTCATGGACGACGGCAGTGGAACCAACCTCATGTTCGCCAGCTTAAAGCCATGCGGATCCTAATCTCCAGCCTAGAGGCATTTGACACAACATTCCACAACATTTTCCCAGGAAAGGAGTCTACCCCCTAGGCAAAATATGGCTTGACGTCATCTTTGGCACCCCCAAGAACTTCAGGCATGAACGTTCGAGTTTGAGGTGGTTGACTGGCCATCACAATACCACACCATCCTCGGTCGCGTGGAATTCGCAAGGTTCCCAGCGGTACCGAATTATGCATACCTCCTACTAAAGATGCAAGGACCAAATGCTGTCATCATCGTTCTAGGGAGCTTCACCAGGTCCGACAACTGCGATAGGGAATTCTATAGAATCTCCCAGTCCTTTGGCATATAGGAGAAACTAGAAAGGCTAAAGGAGTCAACAGAGACCAGCCTCCCCCCCCCGTGACCAAGCTAAACACACCTGATTAGTCATTCGAATCCATGGTTAATACCAAGGATATCCAGGTCCACCCGACAGACCCCACCAAGAACTCCCTCATCGCCAAAAATTTAAATTCCACATAGGAACTCGCGCTCGTCAAATTACTCTGTGATCGCTAGGAGATCTTTGCCTGGTGTCCCGCAGACATGCCAAGAGTTCCTAGGAAATTCACCAAGCACACACTCAACATGTATCCTGATGGATGGACAGTCAACAAGTTGCTGCATCGACTGTCAGAAGAATGAGCCAAGGCGGTCCGTATGGAAGTCAATAGACTCCTCGACGCCGACTTCATCCGAGAAATCAAGAAGAGTACATGGGTGGCTAACCCCGTTTTGGTGCTAAATAAGGACACGTACATCATGTGGATGTGTGTGGACTTCATGGCCCTTAACAAAAAATGCACGAAGAACCACTTCCCATTTCCACGGATCGATCAAATCATCGATTCCACCATAGGGTGCGAGCGCCTCTCCTTCATCAACGCCTACTGATACGTTGGAAACGTATCTATAATTTTTGATGCTCCATGCTTGTTTAGTATCTACTTTGCTTTACTTGTCTACACTTTAAGGTGCTTTTTACATGTTTTCTGGTACTAACCTATTAACAAGTTGCAACAGTGCTAGATGCCTATTTTCTACTGTTTTTGGTTTCAGAAAAGTTAGTAAAGAAATATTCTCGTAATTGGACGGGACAAACATAAAAGTCAATAACTTTCCGTGGGGAATAAGAAGTCTAGAGGGGAGACGAGGAAGCGGGCCAGGGCAGCCAGACCCCCCTAGGCGTGGCCAGGGGTGGGCCCGCGCCTGGCTAGGGTTTGGCCCACCTGGTCGCCTCCTCGGCCCCACCTTCGCCTATAAGAAGCCCCCGATGCAGAAACCCTAAGCACCCGATCAAATCTCCACGAAACTGTCTGTAGCCGCCACCACCATCGTCCCTAGATCGGGGGGGGGGGGTCTAAAGTTCTTCCCGGCACCCTGCCGGAGGGGAGATCATCCTGGAGGCCTTCTCTCCGGTATGATGTGTGAGTAGTTCCACCTTGGACTATGGGTCCAGGTAGTAGCTAGATGGTTGTATCTCCTCCTCTGTGCTTTCATGTGTAGATCTTCTGAGCTCCGTTCATGATCAAGATCTAATCTATTTGTAATCATACATGTTGTGTTTGCGAGGATCCGATGGATATTGAGATTATTATGTTGGTTTGATTAATGGTTTTGTCTTTATGATTCTATCATTGTCGGGGGATAACCCCCGGGTGGGGAAAGCCAGGCACAAGTAGGCGGGCTCCAGAAGGTGCAGGCCGCCTGGCCTCCAGGAAAGACAACTCTAGCCGACTGGCGAACACGTCCGGCTGGGCTTATAACCTTCCCGGCTGGCCCGTCTAGCCGGTGGCCAGAAGAACTGGCCGGGTGGCCGTTTCCACCCGGCTCACCTCGGATTATATGGAGAGCATGGAAGGGCTGACGCTTCGTGCGGGGTACGCTTCTGGCTCTCCCTCGTCATCAAGGAAGCTGGCATGCCATCATGACCAGCGCTACCCAACAAAGATAAAGCAAGATGGTCGGCTGGACTGGCGAAAGCAGTCCGGGTGACCGTTAAAGCAAGGGTGACGCCCCAAAGGAAGCCCGGGTGACCACTAAAGAGAAGGGTGACGCTAAAAGAAGGGTGTACTGGGTTGTGGCCCACCGGCTGGGCCCTGCAGCCGACCCTGTCCTATAAACCCATATCCAAACAGTAAACCCTAGGAGCCGATCTGTAATCTGCCCCCCTAGACCAGTATATAAGGGATGGCAGAGATAGGGTTCTACGTAGGCAACAAGAGAAAGATAGAAGTGTTAGCATCTAGCTCCCATCTTCCTCTAGCTTTCGATAGTAGCTAAGGAAACAGCTCAAGGAGCACATGTACTGAGCATCAGCTCCCACACATATTACATCTTGCAGGAGTAGGGCTGTTACCTCGCCAAGAGGGCCTCGAACCTGGGTACGTCCCTGTGTTTGCAGTGTACCATGCCTAACCCGTTGTGTGAGCCAGCGAATGCATCCGTGTGTCCCTTCTTCGCCATCCCCGATGGCACTGCCGTGTTCCACACCATGACGGTTGGCGCCCACCGTGGGGCACATCGCTTTGGCTAGGATCATCTTCCGCACGGGACTTCCGCTCGTCGTCGGTGAACGGGTGGCCTCTGGCCTCGTTCTCATGTTGGGTGCTTTCGACTACGTCATCGACAATGCAGCGTGCTTCGCCGGAAACACCTTCCCCGCCGACGGCTCCATCATGCATTTTGGAGACGTCCGCGTCTATGTCGCCACTATCGTTAAGGGTTTCCCCAGCATGGTCACCCCCGTCCTCGACGTGCCCCTCACCTGCGTCCTAGCCGCAAGGAGTGGTCGCGTTGAAGTCATGATGGTGAACCTCGTGAAAACCATCGACCGCCTCAAGAACGTCGGGCGGGAGGAGAAAACTCTGCGCTCAAGCAAGAGCAAGACCCGCTCACCGCCTCCATCCAGCACTTGCACGCTCCGATCGTCTTCGAGACGGATCTAGCGGCTGCAGCGGCTGCAGCGGTAGCGCTCGAAGCTACGCGCCAAAAACTCCTGGAGGAAGCCCCCAAGGTCACAGCTAACCAGCGTCGGCTGAACGCCACAGTGCACGAGTACAACGTGGCTCACGGTTTCACTAGGAATATCCAGCACCGGGGGCGCGACCTGGTGTCGGAACTGGACCGCGCCGCCGACTCGCATGCAGGTCTGGCGCGACCCGTCTATAGCACCCCTGCCAAGAACATGAGGGCAGCCGAGGCAGCAGCCGTGGTGGTAAAACACCTTGAGGGTGAGGAATTTCGTCGCCAGTAGGAGCGCGTGCAGCTCCTCATGGCCACTGCAAACAAGCAGCAAGCCGAGGGCGTCCCCAGCCAGGTGGGCAACTCCAGCGACATCGTCGTCCGCAAAGGCGCGGACCAGACGACACACGGAGGAAGCAAGCATCAACAAGCCTCTTCTCCAGGAGGGGTTGGGCAAAATAGCCGGCCGCGTGGCGAATCTGGCAACCGCGGTCGCCACAACCGAGACGCCGTCGCCTCTAGCGTAAGCCGCGTAGGTGGAGCTTCCTAGGGGAAAAAGACACGAGCACCGGAGGAGGAAGCAGACGCGAACAAGGACCCTCCCGCATCGCGCTTGAAGGGTCGGCTCGGTCCCCGAGAACCGGCTAACGCGCGGGAGCGCGTCGACCTCCTGGTGCAGTCACGCACCTTGGAGGAGGGAAGCCCGGCTGGCCCGAAATGTTTTGGCCCGCGCATCTGGAGCGAGCCGTTTCGAAAGGGATTTTCGCTCCCAAGGGACACGCCAAAGTACAACGGAACCGTCAAGCCTAAGGATTGGTTGGTCGATTACACCACCGCAGTGGGAATCGCCAATGGCAACCTCCGCCTTGCCGTCCACTACGTCCCCCTCATGCTCATTGAATCGGCAAGGACATGGCTGAATAGCCTCCCCAATAATAGCATCAACGCATGGTTGAACTTCGAAGAAGCGTTCATCCGCAACTTCACCGGAACATACAAGCGGCCGGGTCGTCCTCGCGAGCTTGCCCTCTGTGTACAAGGCAAGGACGAGTCGGATCGCGCCTACCTCACCCGGTGGACCAGCATGCACAATTCGTGCGAAGGGGTGCGTGAGCACCAGGCGATAGACTTCTTCACCAACGGCTGTCGAGACGGCACCATGCTAAAACACAAGCTCAGCCGGGCAGACCCGCAAACCATGTCCCAGGTCATGGCCATCATAGACAAGTACGCCACCGCGGACGCAGCAATGAAGAAGCCCATCGTGGTGGACGACCAAGGCAAAATCGTCACGGACGAGCAGGCGGATCGATGCCAGCCGGGTGACCATCATCCCAGGCGCACGATCACGACAACCGCCACGGCAAGAGGAAAGACGACCAGCCGAATAGCCGGTACGGCACCAAACAAGTAGCCGCGGTGCATGAAGATCCGGCTACAGGAGGCAGCCGGAGGCAGAGGCCGGACGATAGGCCGCCGCCTCGGCCTAAGTACACCATGGAGTCCATGCTCGACGGACCGTGCAAGTTTCACAGTGGCGACAACAAGCCCGCGAATCACACGACGCGCCAATGCAGCTGGACAAAGAAAATGGCCGAAGCCGGTGGACATGGTTAGCGCCAATGATCCCATGCTGATGTACATCGCTGCCACAAACAGAGTGGTTAGCCTGGTATTGGTAGTGTAACGACCAGAGGAAGGAGAGGCTCAGGTGGTCCAGCGCCCCGTATATTACCTGAGTGAGGTGCTCTCGCTATCCAAGGAGAACTACCCCCACTATCAGAAGATGGTGTACGACGTGTACATGGTCGCCAAGAAGCTCAAGCACTACTTCCAGGAGCATTCCATCCGGGTGGTAGCATTGGCCCCACTCGCAGAAATTATTGGCATCAAAGACGCCACTGGCCGCGTGGCAAAATGGGCCATAGAGCTCGTCACGCACAACATCCAGTATGAACCACGAACCGCAATCAAGTCGCAAGCATTGGCTGATTTCATCGTCGATTGGGTGAAGACACAATACGTGCCTCCAGTGCTGGATTCAACGTACTGGAATCTACATTTCGACGGATCGAAAATGAGGGGAGGACTTGGAGCCGGAATGGTGATAACCTCACCCAAAGGCGACCGGCTGGAATACGTTCTCCAGATCCACTTCAAAGCTTCCAACAACATCGCCGAGTATGAAGCACTCATCCATGGGCTCAAGATGGCCAAGCAGATAGGCATCGAGAGAATACTATGCTTCGGAGATTTGGAATTGGTGGTGCAACAAGTATCTGGCGAGTGGGACGCCAGGGATGCGAACATGGCCCTTTACCGCTTCTTCGTCCAGCAGTTGTGTGCCTACTTCGAAGGATGTGAGTTTCACCATGTTCCCAGAGCAAACAACGAAGCTGCTGACGCCTTGCAAGACAATCCATACTGCCTGGGGTCTCCCTCGAGCACTTGCGCAAGCCCTCCATCACCCCTCGCCAGAGTCCAACTCCATCGTGCTCAGCGCGGACCCAGGAACGGCCGGTGTCGCGGCACACCCGAGGACTGCCGCATCGCACCCGGGGACTGCTGCATCGCACCCGGGGACTTCCACGCCACACCCGGGGACTGTTGCGCCCCACCCGGGGACTGCTTCGCTGCATCCGGGAGCTACCGCGACACGGCCCGCGGTCGACATCAGCACGTTTTCACCCAGCAGGCCTCCCGACGTTCCGGAGCCGGCCGTCCGCGAGGAGATCAAGCTCATCATACAGACGGTTCACACCATACGGGAGGCATCCGACTGGGCAAAGCCGTACATGGATTTTCTGGCCAAGGGCGAGCTCCCGACAGAAGAGGTGGCAGCACGACAAGTGCGACGAAGGGCAAGCGCCTACACCATCATCAACAATGAGCTGTACAAGCACAGCGTCGGAGGCATCTATCAACGATGTGTCAGTCAGAAGGAAGGAACCAAGCTTCTAACGGACATACACCAGGGTGAGTGTGGCCACCATGCACCGTCAAGGGCAATAGCAGCCAAGGCCCTTCGGCATGGTTTCTACTGGCCGACGGTGCCGAAGGACGCCAAAGAAATAGCCAAGACATGCAACGGCTGTTAGCGATTCAGCCAGCTGAAGCACACACCGTCTGCGGCACTCAAGAAAATACCAATCACCTGGCCGTTCGTGGTCTGGGGCCTGGACATGGTTGGGCCATTCAAGACAGCTCGATCTGGTATGACACACCTACTCATAGCCGTGGACAAGTTCACAAAGTGGATCGAGGCGAAGCCGATCAAGAAGCTGGACGGAGAGACGGTGATCAAGTTCTTCATAGACATCATCATCCGGTTCGGCTACCCGCACAACATCATTACTGACAATGGAACCAACTTTGAGAAAGGATTCTTCACTTGTTTCTGCGGGAAAAAAGGGATCCGCCTGGATCTGGCATCAGTCGCACACCCATACTCCAACGAGCAGTGCGAGCGCGCTAACGGTCTGGTTCTAGCCGGAATCAAGCCAAGGCTTATCGAACCGCTCGTCAGATCACCCGGATGCTGGATAGTGGAGATGCCAGCAGTGCTTTGGAGCCTATGCACCACACCCAATAGCTCAACCGGCTTCACACTGTTCTTCCTCGTCTATGGGGCAGAGGCCATTCTCCCCCACAGACATCCAGTTCGACGCACCCCGCAAGCAGATCTACACGGAGCAGGAAGCCAAGGAGGCAAGGGAGGACAATGTGGACTAGCTCGAGGAGGCACGCGAGTTGGCTCTGTCCAGGTCAGCAATCTACCAGCAAGACTTGCGCCGATACCACGCCAGCCGGATCCGGCCAACCTCTTTCCGCGAAGGAGACCTAGTGCTGCGCCTGGTCCAGAGCACCAAAGGAATGCACAAGCTATCCCCGCCATGGTAAGGACCATTCATCGTCAGCCGAGCGCTCCTGTAGAGGTTCCAATCTTTAATAAGATAGAGCCCCCTGTGTTTACAATGCTAGTCCCTGGATCAATAGGTATCATCCACAGTTAAGATGTAATATCAAGAAACAAAGGTCATAATATAACTTTATAACCAGGAATAACATAATTTTATTACATCTTACATAGCTCATTTGGCTATTACATTACATTGCAGCGGAATAACTATAAGCATGGAGTCCTTCATCTTCAAAGTGCCACAGGCAGATGTTGGTTGTAGACTTTGTAATCCTAATCAATCAATCCTCACTAAAAACAATCAAACCTGCAACATAACAAGTTACAGCCACAAGGGTCAATACATTTGAATTGTATTGGCAAGTGATACTATGGTAGTATAGTGGAGTCTATCATCTATATGCATTTGGCTAAGTGGAGTTGAGGCTTGCATTGCTCAAAATAGATTTTTCCTTAACATTTGAAAATACTAAGTTTTGCTTGGCAAAATTATTTTTCTCAATCAAAGATTTGAAGATCCTTTAACCAAGGCATCTCTCAATCAAAGATTGAAGATTTCAAACAACCCTTGTTCAAACCACAATATTTTAACTTAGAAATTTGAATGATGAGATTCTTGATTGCTTCCATGTCTTGATGCTCAAATTGTCCTTTACCAGGGACATGGCTAAGTACTTAGATTTTACACTCTGCAGAGGTGGTGCACTTTCCCCACAAGACTTGGTTTCCCAAGACAAGATCTTTCAGAAGCCTTCCCTTAGACCAAAATGACGCGTTCCAACCTATCAAACACTACCACCCTCTGTCCATATGGCTAAGTTCTTGCAACCTATATGATCATGGCAGAGCCCATATTGCCAAGTGGTTGCACTTGAAGCTTCTCAACATTTGACATCTCAAATCTCTTTGTTCCTGGGTGGCAATCCACAAGTGAGATACACAAGGTAAACCATAAACATGGGCCTTGTGAGCCACTCAACCAAAATCCACCAAGCAAGTCCCATTCCACCTAGGTGATTCATTAACTTAGTTGTTTTATTAAACAAAACACAAGTCCTCGGACTTAGAATATTTTTCCATAGTGTGAATATATATTCCACCCATGTTTTCTATTAGCTAGGCTAAGCTTGATAGTAGTAGGAGTCTTAACTTAGGAAGATTTCCACTAAGGTTTCATCTACTAGGTTTTCCTGTAGCAAAGTCTATACTTAGCAAAAATCCATGCAAGTTTTACTTAGCAAAAATCACTAATGCATAGTGAAAGTAATGGGATAGAAAGTATGAAGCATCACTTGCCTTTTTGGTAGAGGGTACAGGTTCACTCCTTGTCCTTGCAACAATCACACTCTTCAATTCACTACAAATCAGTCAAGCAAGGCACAAACTCAATCTACCAATCAAGCAAAACAACACATAAAATGACAAAGTCAAAGAAATGCATGCAAGCATGCCAAGTTTTGTTTTGTTTGAAAAAGAGGTTCCTAATGGGTCATAAGCATTTGAAAGCACCTAATGGTCATTTTGTAAAGTGGCAAAGTCATTTGCAAAAGGTTTCACTTTAAAAACCATTTTCAAAACAAAGTATCATTTCATGTGGTGTAGAAATATTTTTACTAAGGCATTAATCTCCAAGGTTCACCAAATATGTTTTCAAACCATACAACTTGTTTGTTTAGGGTCAGAGAGTTTAAAACAAAACATTTCTCAAAAGTTTTCCTTCAAAATCATTTTAATAAAAAAAACCACATTTCTATTTGACTAGAAATGGTTTTAAATCAAAGAATATTTATTTTGTTTCACCAAATACATTTTTGAGTCCACAAAGTGTTTCCTAATGTTAGTAGGTTCAAAGCAATCCAATTGCAAAAGATTTTAACCCCAAATTCATTTTTAAACAGTTTTTACATCCATAACAAGCATACAAATGTTTCTGCAAAAACAAACACTCTAACAGATACTATTTGCTAAACCAAAGGCATGGTTGGCTAGGGTTTGTTCCACTGATTCCAATGGTATAAAGTTTGAAATTTTTGGACGTGTGGATCAAAAGTTATACCAATTACAAATTTGCATTCTAATCAGATCAAAATTTTGTTTTAAATCGAATCCTGTACACGTGGCTGCTTCTGATTGGACAATAACGGTTCGCTCGGATCGGCTACTGGGGTGCGTTGGATCTAATAAAATCGTGCGGTCCAGAAAGCATACCCCTTCGCGGTTAAGTGGTCTAATCTCGCTCGCCCGATCTAGATCGAACGGCTTTCATCGCATTGACCAAACTCGGGCGGCGCAGCGACGGTCGCTGGCGGCGGCGAGGTCAGATGGCAGCGGCGCTGGTGAAATAGGAAGCGAGGGAGGAGGGGAAGGTGCTCACCTCGTTTGCTGAACGATGCTGATGCTCAACGTGTACTGGTTGGTGAAGGGGCGCACGTGACCGTCCCTAATTGCTCGCCGGAGATGAGCTGGGCCTCGGGCGGCTCTGGAGGTCGTCGAGGGCGAGGATAGGGAGCACCCTAGGTCAAACGGAAGGCACCATTAGGTTCGTAAGATCATGGTAGTCATTATCGTGTCCACGAGGAAAGGAGGGGAGGTCAGGTTTACCGGGGATCATCGCCGCAGTTGGAGCAGACGGCGACGCTGGCTCGCCGAAGACGTTGCCGACGCTCAGGGACGCGTGCGAGCGAGCTGCGGCTGCAGAAAGGTTCACTGGGGAATGCTGAGCACAGCTGCGTGCTCGAGGAGGCAGGAGGTGGTGTGGCTGGGCCGGAATCGAAGGTGGAAGCTCGTCGGAGACAGAGCTGCTCGGGGAGAAATTGGGGCGGCCTGGGGGCGTGCTATTGCGGGGTGACAGAGGGGAAATGGAGAGGAGGCCAGGGTGTTTAAAGGGGCATGGTTACTGCGATTAATGGTGGCCTCGTTATGACGAATTGAAGCCGCGAAATCACTGCGGGAAACGGCGACGGGGAGGAAGAACAGGTCGCGCGGGTGGAAACGACGACAGCGCTTGTGGAGCCTACCTGGCAGTGAGGGAAGGGAGAGGGGTTTGGGGCCACCAGTCATTCACTGCACGGGTGTGGGTCTGAGTGAGAAAGAATGGTTCGCTGGGGGAGAGAGGTGGGCTGTGAGTTGGGCCTTGTTGGGCTGCTGTTGTTTCTCATTTTTTTGTACATAATATTTTTCCTTTTCTATTTCTATTTACTGTTTTGAAATTCAAATCATTCAACAATTCAAACAACAAGCCAAGCATTCAAACAATTCAAACAATCACCAAACTTGTGATGAGTTTTTGGTTCTGTTTATCAACATAAACCAAATCCCAAAATAAAATAATTTTTTTATTCTTTTTAGGATCCATTCATTAATTAAATAAAATGGACCTTTAATTATTTAATCAAATAGGGTTTGATTTAATTAATAAAATCTCCATTTGAAATCCAAATATTTTCAAAACCAAATTAGTAGGTTTTATTTGAAAATAAAACATATTTGGAAAAATTTGTTTAAAACAAAATAACATTCTTATTTTAGGCTCCATTAATATTTAAATAGAATGGACCTTAGTTATTAAATCAATTAGGATTTGTTTTATTAAAATATTTATTTTGCAATCTAAAATAAAACCAAAACACTACAGTAGGTTTTATTTGAGAATATAAAATACTTGGAAAACTTATTTTAAACAAATAAACAAGTTTTGATGGTTTAGAAATAATAAAACCTTTATTAATAAAAACTTGGATATTAAATCCTTATTACTTTATTTAAAATAAACCTTTGCTATTTTTATTCAAAACAAAATGTTTTAATTCAAAAGCCTGGCCAAGGTTTAATTTGGCTTTATAAAATAATCTTTATTTATAAATCCACCTTTTCTTTTGAAAACCAAATCTTTTATTAAAAGATCCAAAATAGTAATTCCAAAACATTTTAATTTCCTTTAATAAATGTTTATCTTTATAAATCCCTTTAGGATTTATTTGATTCAAATTGGTTTGAAGTTCCAATTGAATTCAAAAAGTTTCTTCTGGCCCTGAATATCAAACAAAGTTTTTATTTTATTCATTTATTTTCACATTACAAGATTTGGAAAATCTTGGGATGTGATAGGCTACCACCCTTAAAATAAATCTCGTCCCGAGATTTGGGGAGGCTAGGGGTTACAAGTAGGCTCAAAACAACTAGGGTACTACCACCCTTAAATTTTTTTTTCAAACAAAAATTACATATTGTCCTTCTTGGGATCCTGGGGAAAATTTCTCTAAGCAAACATTTGCATGGTGTCCTTGGTTTCCATACTTGACTCATGGGCCAAGGTTGAGATCCTTCATAGACTTGTTTATCTTGTTCTTCATCTTTTCTGGACAATTGTTTGCATAGTGGCCTAGTTCCTTGCATTTGAAACATGTTATAAGTTTGAGGTCTTGAGGTGGCTTCTCTGGACAGTATGATGCATAATGTCCTAACTCCTTGCAGTGTTTGCACATCACTTGGCTAATATCCTTCCTCATCTTGGGTTTCACTAGCTTTTGTTTTTCTTCTTGGCTCTTCTTCTTTTCTGGGCATTCACTGGCATAGTGTTCCATCTCTTTGCAATTGTGACATTGCAACTGGCTTTTGTCTTTCTTCTTCTTTTTGGGTCTCTCCAAAGCTAGGAGTTCTTCTAGTTCATGTTCTTCATAGGTGGAAGATCTTTCTCTCTTCTTGAGGCATTGATCTTCATGCTCCTTGGATGCATGATCCTTGTCTTCATAAGTATTGCTAGCTTGGTTTCCTTCTAGAATAACATTCTTGTCATCCTTGTTGTCATTAGTTCTTTGGGAAAAGTTTTCTCCCATGTTGATCACTTGAGTAACCAATCCTTGCAACAATTGAGATTGAAGTTTCAAAATTCTTTGTATGGCTGGGTCTAGTCCATTGTTGTTGGCTAAAAGCTGAGTTGTCTCTTGGCTCAACTGGTTTTGGGTTGCTATAATTTATTTCATGTTGTCCTCTTGGTTGTTGTTGTTGTCATCAACCTTGATGTCGGAGTTTCTTGGAGTAGTCATCTGTTTGGGTTGGATTGGGATTAGAATAGGCAAAATATTTCTAAGGAAATATTTCTAATCACACACATCACAATTCACACAAACAATGTGCAAGCATTCACAAACAACTTTTCACTCAAACAACAAAGTTCAAGCACATACTTAGGCAACCAAAAATATTTTTGTTACGCCACATAAGTTGGTGTGTTTGACTTTAACTATAAATGGTGGTCCATCTACATGGTTCACTTGTGATCTTTCCTTCCTTCTTGGTTGATTCTTCTTGCATGAGATCTTGGTTTCCTTGGAAAAACTTTTGGTCACAATACTTCAAGTGATGTAGGCTCCTTCTAACTTTTGCATTCCCTCAGTCTCTAAATCTTGAGTAAGATTTCCTTGTTTCACTTGTAGTCCTTAGTGGTATACAAGTTGGAAGTCCTTGGTGAATATGCTGGAGATGTTGAAGTCATTAGAGTTGAAGAAGTTGAAGAAGTCCTTTGCACATGGTGTAGTCTTTGGCCATGGGTAGGTTTTTCCACCAAGTTGGAATAGAAGAGAAGTAGAGTTGAAACCAAAATGGTTAAGGAAAGAGTTTACAAGTGTTTTTGTCAATAAGTTTTTGGAATAAGACAACTCCTATTTTCTAAGGGTTTTTGTCCAATCCTAGGGTTTACAAATCCTACAGGCAACACAATGCTCTAATACCATCTGTAGAGGTTCCAATCTTTAATAAGATAGAGCCCCCTGTGTTTACAATGCTAGTCCCTGGATCAATAGCTAGCATCCACAGTTAAGATGTAATATCAAGAAACAAAGGTCATAATATAACTTTATAACCAGGAATAACATAATTTTATTACATCTTACATAGCTCATTTGGCTATTACATTACATTGCAGCGGAATAACTATAAGCATGGAGTCCTTCATCTTCAAAGTGCCACAGACAGATGTTGGTTGTAGACTTTGTAATCCTAATCAATCAATCCTCACTAAAAACAATCAAACCTGCAACATAACAAGTTACAGCCACAAGGGTCAATACATTTGAATTGTATTGGCAAGTGATACTATGGTAGTATAGTGGAGTCTATCATCTATATGCATTTGGCTAAGTGGGGTTGAGGCTTGCATTGCTCAAAATAGATTTTTCCTTAACATTTGAAAATACTAAGTTTTGCTTGGCAAAATTATTTTTCTCAATCAAAGATTTGAAGATCCTTTAACCAAGGCATCTCTCAATCAAAGATTGAAGATTTCAAACAACCCTTGTTCAAACAACAATATTTTAACTTAGAAATTTGAATGATGAGATTCTTGATTACTTTCATGTCTTGATGCTCAAATTGTCCTTTACCAGGGACATGGCTAAGTACTTAGATTTTACACTCTGCAGAGGTGGTGCACTTTCCCCACAAGACTTGGTTTCCCAAGACAAGATCTTTCAGAAGCCTTCCCTTAGACCAAAATGTACGTGTTCCAACCTATCAAACACTACCACCCTCTGTCCATATGGCTAAGTTCTTGCAACCTATGTGATCATGGCAGAGCCCATATTGCCAAGTGGTTGCACTTGAAGCTTCTCAACATTTGACATCTCAAATCTCTTTGTTCTTGGGTGGCAATCCACAAGTGAGATACACAAGGTAAACCATAAACATGGGCCTTGTGAGCCACTCAACCAAAATCCACCAAGCAAGTCCCATTCCACCCAGGTGATTCATTAACTTAGTTGTTTTATTAAACAAAACACAAGTCCTCAGACTTAGAATATTTTTCCATAGTGTGAATATATATTCCACCCATGTTTTCTATTAGCTAGGCTAAGCTTGATAGTAGTAGGAGTCTTAACTTAGGAAGATTTCCACTAAGGTTTCATCTACTAGGTTTTCCTGTAGCAAAGTCTATACTTAGCAAAAATCCATGCAAGTTTTACTTAGCAAAATCACTAATGCATAGTGAAAGTAATGGGATAGAAAGTATGAAGCATCACTTGCCTTTTTGGTAGAGGGTATAGGTTCACTCCTTGTCCTTGCAACAATCACACTCTTCAAGTCACTACAAATCAATCAAGCAAGGCACAAACTCAATCTACCAATCAAGCAAAACAACACATAAAATGACAAAGTCAAAGAAATGCATGCAAGCATGCCAAGTTTTGTTTGTTTGAAAAAGAGGTTCCTAATGGTTCATAAGCATTTGAAAGCACCTAATGGTCATTTTTTAAAGTGGCAAAGTCATTTGCAAAAGGTTTCACTTTAAAAACCATTTTCAAAACAAAGTATCATTTCATGTGGTGTAGAAATATTTTTACTAAGGCATTAATCTCCAAGGTTCACCAAATATGTTTTCAAACCATAAAACTTGTTTGTTTAGGGTCAGAGAGTTTAAAACAAAACATTTCTCAAAAGTTTTCCTTCAAAATCATTTTTAATAAAAAAAACACATTTCTATTTGACTAGAAATGGTTTTAAATCAAAGAATCTTTATTTTGTTTCACCAAATACATTTTTGAGTCCACAAAGTGTTTCCTAATGTTAGTAGGTTCAAAGCAATCCAATTGCAAAAGATTTTAACCCCAAATTCATTTTTAAACAGTTTTTACATCCATAACAAGCATACAAATGTTTCTGCAAAAACAAACACTCTAACAGATACTATTTGCTAAACCAAAGGCATGGTTGGCTAGGGTTTGTTCCACTGATTCCAATGGTATAAAGTTTGAAATTTTTGGACGTGTGGATCAAAAGTTATACCAATTACAAATTTGCATTCTAATCAGATCAAAATTTTGTTTTAAATCGAATCCTGTACACGTGGCTGCTTCTGATTGGACAATAACGGTTCGCTCGGATCGGCTACTGGGGTGCGTTGGATCTAATAAAATCGTGCGGTCCAGAAAGCATATCCCTTCGCGGTTAAGTGGTCTAATCTCGCTCGCCCGATCTAGATCGAACGGCTGTCATCGCATTGACCAAACTCAGGCGGCGCAGCGACGGTCGCTGGCGGCGGCGAGGTCAGACGGCGACGGCGCTGGTGAAATAGGAAGAGAGGGAGGAGGGGAAGGTGCTCACCTCGTTCGCTGAACGATGCTGATGCTCAACGTGGTACTGGTTGGTGAAGGGGCGCACGTGACCGTCCCTAATTGCTCGCTGGAGATGAGCTGGGCCTCGGGCGGCTCTGGAGGTTGTCGAGGGCGAGGATAGGGAGCACCCTAGGTCAAACGGAAGGCACCATTAGGTTCGTAAGATCATGGCAGTCATTATCGTGTCCACGAGGAAAGGAGGGGAGGTCAGGTTTACCGGGGATCGTCGCCGCAGTTGGAGCAGACGGCGGCGCTGGCTCGGGGAAGACGTTGCCGATGCTCAGGGACGCGCGCGAGCTTGCTGCGGCTGCAGAAAGGTTCACTAGGGAATGCTGAGCACAGCTGCGTGCTCGAGGAGGCAGGAGGTGGTGTTGCTCGGCCGGAATCGAAGGTGGAAGCTCGTCGGAGACAGAGCTGCTCGGGGAGAAATTGGGGCGGCCTGGGGGCGTGCAATTGCGGGGTGACAGAGGGGAAATGGAGAGGAGGCCAGGGCATTTAAAGGGGCATGGTTACTGTGAGTAATGGTGGCCTCGTTATGACGAATTCAAGCCGCGAAATCACTGCGGGAAACGGCGACGGGGAGGAAGAACAGGTCGCGCGGGTGGAAACAACGACATCGCTTGTGGAGCCTACCTGGCAGTGAGGGAAGGGAGAGGGGTTTGCGGCCACCAGTCATTCACTGCACGGGTGTGGGTCTGAGTGAGAAAGAATGGTTCGCTGGGGGAGAGAGGTGGGCTGTGAGTTGGGCCTTGTTGGGCTGCTGTTGTTTCTCATTTTTTTTGTACAGAATCTTTTTCCTTTTCTATTTCTATTTACTGCTTTGAAATTCAAATCATTCAACAATTCAAACAACAAGCCAAACATTCAAACAATTCAAACAATCACCAAACTTGTGATGAGTTTTTGGTTCTGTTTATCAACATAAACCAAATCCCAAAATAAAATAATATTTTTATTCTTTTTAGGATCCATTCATTAATTAAATAAAATGGACCTTTAATTATTTAATCAAATAGGGTTTGATTTAATTAATAAAATCTCCATTTGAAATCCAAATATTTTCAAAACCAAATCAGTAGGTTTTATTTGAAAATAAAACATATTTGGAAAAATTTGTTTAAAACAAAATAACATTCTTATTTTAGGCTCCATTAATATTTAAATAGAATGGACCTTAGTTATTAAATCAATTAGGATTTGTTTTATTAAAATATTTATTTTGCAATCTAAAATAAAACCAAAACACTACACTAGGTTTTATTTGAGAATATAAAATACTTGGAAAACTTATTTTAAACAAATTAACAAGTTTTGATGGTTTAGAAATAATAAAACCTTTATTAATAAAAAATTGGATATTAAATCCTTATTACTTTATTTAAAATAAACCTTTGCTATTTTTATTCAAAACAAAATGTTTTAATTCAAAAGCCTGGACAAGGTTTAATTTGGCTTTATAAAATAATCTTTATTTATAAATGCACCTTTTCTTTTGAAAACCAAATCTTTTATTAAAAGATCCAAAATAGTAATTCCAAAACATTTTAATTTCCTTTAATAAATGTTTATCTTTATAAATCCCTTTAGGATTTATTTGATTCAAATTGGTTTGAAGTTCCAATTGAATTCAAAAAGTTTCTTCTGGCCCTGAATATCAAACAAAGTTTTTATTTTATTCATTTATTTTCACATTACAAGATTTGGAAAATCTTGGGATGTGACAGCTCCACAACAATTCATACTATCCGATCGACAAGCAGCAGCCTATGTGGAACAAGGCAGATTGCTCAGACGAGGAGACGGAGCGCCCATGGAATGCAAGCCTACTCCGGCCATTTTACACTTAGAAAAGTGTATGTATCTTCCCTTTTTATGTAACAAGTGAACAAGATTGAAAGCCTTGGCGCAGCGCTAAGGACTTTGTCCCAATTCCGCACACCATCTACATTTTCGTGCCGGCTGGCCTAGGCCCCATCTGGCTACCCCAGCCGGCCCAAACCTCGGGAACTACACCTAGCGGACGCACTCCCGCGCACCCACAAACTCAAGTCAAGGTAGCCAAAAGAGCTTCGCCCCAGCTGGCTACCCCAGCCGGCCCGAACCTCGGGGACTACACCCAGTGGACGCGCTCCCACGCACCCACAAACTCAAGTCAAGGTAGCCAAAAGAGCTTCGCCCCGGCTGGCTACCCCAGCCAGCCCGAACCTTGGGGACTACACCTAGTGGACGCTCTCCCGTGCACCCACAAATTCAAGTCAAGGTAGCCAAAAGAGCTTCGCCCCGGCTGGCTACCCCAGCCGGCCCGAACCTCGGGGACTACACCAGCGGACGCACTCTCGCGCACTCACAAACTCAAGTCAGGACGGCAAAAGAGCTCCAACCCGGCTGGCTACCCCAGCCGGCCCAAGCATAAAAGACCGCAAATGGCAGAGATATAAATAAAGATGAGCAAAAGGCACTAAGCCATAAAGCGGAGCACGAAGGCTCCACGCAGATTCAGAAATCGGTGACAAAAGTTAGCCGAAATGTAGCACCAGCAAAGTAACAAGTTCCACAAGTACACCCGGCATCCCGGGGATCAAGAGTCTGGAGCTAAAGAAGTGGAAGGAGTAGGAGCAGGAGCTGGATCAGCAGGGGCGGCACCAGCATCAGCCGAAGGAGGCTGGCTACTCGAGGCGACGTCAAGGGGATTCCAAGGCACCGGGACCTAGTGGAACGGCCGTGGCTCTCCAGGGGCACTGAAGTCACGCTCCAAGTCCACGTAGGTGCCAATCTTCACCCCACAGGCCTAGAGCGCAGGAGTGCTGCGCGAAGGCCCTCGTAGCTCGTCCCAAGATGAAAGCCGCGGGTGAGCACGCTCAGGTCGGATACCACGACTTCACCAGAGCAAGCGCCATCTCTACTCCGCCTCGAGCAGCCCACTCTTTGTGCATGTCCAGCACGTCGATGCCTTTGGGCAGAGCCACTGTTGGGGATATGCTATATGGGTATCCTCATAGCATGTCACTTATCCGGATAACCCGGGTGGCCCATAGTCGGTAGCATGGCCTATGGCCTGCTGGGCGGCCCAGTTAGATGGATCCAGAAGGGAGTCCCATTCCGGATAAAGGAAGGCTACGGTGGACTCACCAACGTACCCGGAGCCTTGGAGTTCAAGATACATAGGACTAGTAATAGACGGTGTAGGACTCTGTAACCTGTCCGGCTAGGACTTTTCCCTGTAACCCTAGGACCTGGCGACTATATAAGTCGGGCCTATGGGAGACTTTAGGGCAGATAATCTCAGACGGCCTAGTATCGATTCATACAACCTCGCATAGCGAACCAATCCCTGTAACTCGGCGTATTGCCCTTATAGTGATTTATAGCAGGAGTAGGATTCCGCCACCGTTGTGGGATTTGAACCTGGGTAAGCTGTGTTACCTCGTACCCGTCAACCGTCTGCCTTACCCCACGTCTCTAAACACGCACTGTGAGGACCCCTCCATGGCGTACTCGTCGGCAATACCATGACAGTTGGCGCCCACCGTGGGGCAAGAGGCGCTTCAGGCTCTTCAGCGGACGAGGACCAAGATCTTCGCGGGAATCGGTGAAACCATAGCCATCGGCCGTGTTCTCTTCTCGGGCAACATTCCGATCGTCCCTCCCGACGATTTCTGGATCCCGGCAAAGACGAACCCAACGCGGTGTTCACTCGTTCCTATCGGAGACATCCACCTCTTCATCGGCAAAACCGACTCGGGCACTAGTTCCCTGGGAGTCGGAGGAGCATCAAGACCCGCACGGACCGCCTACGGGCAGGATACGTTCATGGAAGGATCGAGTTCGGATCTCTCTTCAGAGTTTGACGGAAAAGATCGGAAAGCATCAAGGCCCGCACGGACCGCCTACGGGCAGGATACGTTCGCGGAAGGATCGATGTCGGATCTCTCTTCGGAGATTGCCGGCAAAGATCGGAAAAATTCAAGGCCCACCCAAACCGCCCCTGTGCAGGATATAAAGGTGGAAGATCACTGCAAATCCGCCGGCTTCGTCCGTGCATCTGGACAGCAGAGATCCAAGTTCGTCGGCGTGGTTACCATCTGGCGCGCTGCGTTCAGAGAGAGGGCGAAAACCCCGCGATTACCTGGCCAGATGGCTCTGCATACGAGCCGATCTAGCCCACTACCCCGATGATAACGCTTTGTATCACTTCGTGGAAGGACTGGACCGCGGCACGCTTCTTCGACATTCTTTAAGACGGCAACAGGCAACAGGACGCCTTACCCTCGAAGAGATGGTGAGCACCGTCAATAGCTACGCGGCAGCTGGCGCAGCAGCCCAGATGGAGCTTGCGCTCAGAGACGGAGAACCTCTGATTCAACAGCCGCCCCCATCGCCTCCCGCCGCCATCGTCGCAGCAACACCACCACCTCCAGTCATTGTCTAGGCTGTTGCACCTCCACCGCCCGTCATCGAGGAAGTCCTGGCACCCTCCGACTCTATCGTTCACGCGCTTTATGCTGACTTCAGTGCAGATTCAGAGGAGTTAGACTTCAGTCTAGAAGAGCTAGACTCCGCTATGCAAGAGATGGAGGAGGAGTACTCGCGCGACAAGCAAGCCAACAACACAGTCACGTCTCGAGGGGTGTTCGTCACCATTGGGACGGCGATGGATGAAGATCAACCCAGAAGAGCTCCGCCTACAGCACTGGAAAAGGGGAAGGGGCCACTTATTGCTGCTGACGATGATCGCGTAAAAGTCATGCCTCCTCCGCCTAACCCAGTGCAGCATCCGCAAGAACTCGGCACCGGCCCGAGCAACAACAACACCGCAAACTTGTCGCCTCCAGCATCTACGTCTGCAGCAGCCCAAGTTACTCCAGCTGATAGAGTGATGTATGGCAATCTCCTCGTCGAGCCACTAACCGTTGCTCATATCTGGAACATGACCCAGCTTGACGAGAAGCGCCAGCAGCTATTGGAGGAAGCGCAGGCCATTGCGGAGCAAGGCGCTAAACTAGATCGAGATCTGGTCAACACGCAGAAGTCCATAGAGAAAGCTAGAGCAATGGAGGCTGAGTACAGGACTTTATTACAACAGCAGAAGGCTAAGAAAGCTCCGGCTCGCGTCATCAACGATCCTGGTGTACGGCGCAATCTAGGATGGGCTCCCTCGAAGCCGGCACAGGCCAAGCCATACATTGACAGTGAAGGCAAGCAGGTGATGCCCACCCCACTCCTTAACCTCGCCGTCGCCAAGACCCTTCTAGAGCAGGATAGATCGCCTGAGGCAGTGGAACAGGTCTATGACCTAGTGTCCAAGGCGGTGAAGCAGCAGGAAAAGGACACCTCTCACAGACTCGAGTCTGACCCAGCGCTTTGCCAGTCTAGCCAGTACAAGCCGCCAAGGGACAGATCTCCTCTTGATGTCGGGTCCTAGACGGGTTCATCAGAATGAAGACGGAGGGATGCGCGCAACAGGAAGGATGCTATCCCCATATCCTCCGATCATGGAGAAAAGGCCTGACCTCGTCGCCCGTCGCCACCGCCCCGATCTCCCCGACATCGCGAAGATTACAAAACTCACCATCGTGCGGATATTCCCCCACCAAAGCAGTGCGGCATCGTCATCCGCCATAACACGGAGCATACCCGTCATGATGGAGAGCTCAACCAAGGACACAAGAGCAGGTCACGCCATGACCCTCCGCGTCCGACAAGCGATCGTGACAGGCGTGAGGTGTCTCAGGAGGGTAACAGCAAGAAGGCTAACCCACCGCCACCTCCGCCTCCGTCACCACCAAGAAGTCACCATGGCGGAGGAGGCCCGCGTCGTTCGCGCAGCCCATCCCCTGTTGACAAAAAGAAGAACCCGGAGCCATACGATGCACGTTCGCAGATTGATAAGATCCACAAGGCCCGGGAAGGACCATACCTGGGACCACGTTGCTTTGGACCTGCAATACGGTCTGCAACTTACCCCAAAGGTTTCCGGATTTACAAGAACATCAAGCCCTATGACGGCACCGCCAAGCCGGCCACATGGTCACAAGACTACGGCAACGCGGTGAAGATTGCCGGAGGCAACCCCAACGTTGCCGTCAAGTACCTCCCGTTAATGTTGGCAGGCACGGCCCGTCAATGGATCGACGACTTGCCGGAGAAATCTATCTACAACTGGCTGGACATGCAAGAAACATTCACCAAGAACTTTGAGGGTACATACAAGCGTCCCTGCACCGTGGGCGATCTACAGCGGTGCGTGCAAGAGAAAGACGAGACATCTCGCGCCTACCTCTCTCGCTGGCTAGATATGAAGAATTCCTGCGCAGGAGTGCACGCCCAGACCGCCATGGCCGCCTTCATCGACGGATTGGAAAGGGGCACGTTGCTCCGACATAAGCTGAAGCGCTTGCAGGACAATCACCAGCTTGACTTGAACAATATGATTCAGTTGGCTAGTGAGTTCGCAGCTGCCGACGACGATGCTCGTGGCTCCTTGCCGGCAACATCCATTCCAACTCAAGCTCGGAGGAACAGCAGAACAAAGCGGAAAACCGCTCCAGAAGAAAAGCAATCTACCGACATGGTCGCCATGACTTTTGCAGGATGAGGAGAAGGCGGACAGCATGGCCGAGGAAGGGGAGCTGGTCGTGGGCAGCAACGAGGAAGTGAAACCACCTCGGCGCCGCTCCGCGTTCCCCAAACCTACAAGGAGTACCACGATATGACGTGCCTCGTACACCTCGACGTCAACGGCAAAGCCACTCATACCAATCGACACTGCAAGTTCGTCAACGACCTCAAGGAAGACCCGGAGTCCGGCTACAAGCGAAGTCGGAAGAACAGACCGCGAGGCAAGGGCAAGGGGAAGAAGAAGGAGAAGTCCAAGGATTCAAGTGACATGGACGAAGACGTTGACCCCAAGAACGCTGCCAAGAGCGACGACAAGGGCAAGAACCCCTTCGCAAAGAAGGCTCCAGTCTACCACACTTTCCTTGGCACCCCCACCGTCTGACAACAGAAGACCTCTCTGAGGATCCTGATGGCCACTCTCCCCCTAGTTCCCCAGTACCTGCGCTGGTCGAAGGTTCCAATAACTTGGGATATGACGGACCACCCAGACCTCGTGCCAACGGAGAACCAGTATGCCATGGTCATCAACCCCTTGATTGATGGCGTAGAGTTCACCAAGTGTATGGTGGATAGTGGAAGCAACATCAACATCATGTACCTGGATACACTATAGAAGATGAACTTGACGGAGGCAAACCTAAGGCGGACCAACACCATCTTCCATGGCGTAGTTCCTGGTCGGCAGGCTCTGTCCCTTGGGGTGCATTACACTTCAGGTTGCCTTTGGCGACGTTAATAATTACCGCGAAGAGCGCATGACCTTCGAGGCGGTCCCCTTCAAGAGCGTGTACCACGTCATATTCGGCCGCGACATATTCCACACGTTCATGGCCAAGCCATGCTTCGTCTTCAACAAACTCAAGAGACCCGGACTAAATGGTGTCATCATCGTATCGGGAAGCTTTACCAAGGCAAGGGACTGCGAGATCAATGAAGCAACCGTTGCAGAAGTTGTCCTCTACAACGAAGAATTAAAAGATATCCAGAGCAAGGTCAATGACTCAGAGATGCCCGCGTTGAAGAAACAGATCTCTGACTCCGCTCCTGTATTCAAGGCCGCCATCGAGACCAAGCCGGTGGAACTTGTGGTAGGCGATGCCTCCAAGGTCACCGCGATTGGGACGAACCTGGATCCCAAATAGGAAAGAGCGCTTGTCAAGTTCCTCCGTGAGAATAGGGACATCTTTGCCTGGCAACCTTCCGACATGAAAGGTGTACCTAGGGAACTTGCCGAGCACAGCTTAAACATTGATCCAAAATGTAAACCAGTGAAAGAACCTCTACGACGCTTTTGTGAGAAGAGACGCGACATTGGCAAAGAGATAGCTAGGTTACTAGATTTATCCGGGAAGTCCTTCACACCCAATGGGTGGCCAATCATGTACTTGTCCCCAAAAAGGGAACCAATGAATTAAGAATGTACGTTGATTACACCGGCTTGAACAAAGCATGCCCCAAAGATCCGTTTGCTTTGCCTCACATTGACCAAGTCATTGACTCGACGGCTGGCTCGGAACTTTTGTGTTTTCTCGATGCATACTCAGGATACCACCAGATCAATATGAGGAAGTCGGACCAATTGGCCACTTCGTTCACTACCCCATACGACACGTTTTGCTATGTCACGATGCCCTTTGGGCTGAAAAACGCAGGTGCTACCTACCAGCGAACAATGCAACATTGCCTCCACGAACAAATTGGTTAGAACGTTCACGCTTATGTGGACGACATCGCGGTGATGTCTAAAAAGTCAAATGACTTAATCTCCGACTTAAAAGAAACCTTTGATAATCTCCGGAATTACAACATGATGCTTAACCCTAAGAAGTTCGTCTTCGGGGTTCCAGCCGGCAAATTGTTGGGCTTCATCGTTTCCCAACGTGGAATCGAGGTCAACCCGGAGAAAATCAAGGCCATCTTAAACATAAACCGTCTGACATGCCTAAAGGACATTCAACGACTAACAGGTTGTGTTGCAGCAGTTAGTCGGTTCGTCAGCCGACTTCGAGAGAAGTCTCTGCCGCTGTACAAGTTGCTGAAGAAGGCGGACAAATTCACGTGGAAAGACGAAGCATATGCAGCATTGAAGCAGCTCAAGGAGATTCTTTCTTCAGTGCCCATCCTTGTAGCACCCGAGCCTGGAGAGCCCATGTTAATTTACATGGCGGAAACCAACCGGGTTATCAGCATCGTCTTTGTGGTAGAGCGGAAGGAACCAGGCTATGAGCACGGAGTTCAACGACCAGTTTACTATGTGAGCGAGGTCTTGACGGAGTCCAAGCAGTGTTACCCGCACTACCAAAAGATAGCTTATGGAGTATTCCTTGCTTCTAGGAAGCCGAGGCATTACTTTCAGGAGCACCCAATCACAGTGGTGAGCAAGACTCCACTGTCCGACATTATCAATAATAGCGACGCTACAGGAAGGGTCGCGAAGTGGGGCATTGAACTCGCCGCCTTCGAGATCACCTACAAGAGGCGCGACGCTATCAAGTCACAAGCCTTGGCGGAATTTGTTGCAGATTGGACGGAGATGCCAGACTCTACTCCGTTGCCAGAACCAGAGTATTGGGTGATGCACTTTGACGGATCAAAGTTGCTCAATGGCTCGGGGGCTGGTGTATTGCTACAGTCACCAACAGGAGACAATCTACACTACGTTCTGCAGATCCACTTCGAGGCTACAAACAACATGGATTGCGTGTAGCCAAGGATATTGGCATCAAGCGCATAGTTTTCTGTGGAGATTCTGACTTGGTTGCCCAGCAGGTGGCTGGCACCTGGAATGCGCGGAACCCTATGATGGCGGCATATCGAGATGAAGTGGACGAGATAGCCAAAAGCTTCTTGGGCTACGAAGTCAAGTATGTGCCTAGGGAGCAAAATGAGGCGGCTGATCTACTGTCTAAGCTTGGGTCAGGTCGCAAAAGAATTCCGCCAGGAGTTTTCCTAGAGCATCTGCGCACGCCATCTGTGAAAGGGGCCGACATCGACAACCCAGATATAGCTGACTCTTTCGTCAACATGGTGACTAAGGTCCCTCCGGATTGGACAAAACCGTTCATGGAATATGTGGAACATGGAACTTTGCCCGACGACGAAGTCGAAAGACGGCAAATAGTACAACGAGCAAAGGGTTATACCATAATCAATGGGCAACTCTACAAAAGGAGCACTACTGGTGTATAACTAAGGTGTGTTTCCCAGCTAGAAGGTATGGAAATCCTACGCAAAATCCATCTCGGAGATTGCGGGCATCACGCTGCTCCTCGATCGTTGGTCGCGAAAGCCTTCCGGCAAGGATTCTATTGGCTGACCACAAAGGCGGACGCCGATAAGCTGGTTGAGACGTGCACAGGATGCCAGTATTATGCCCGACAACCACATGTTCCTGCTGAAGAATTGCGAACAATACCAATAACTTGGCCGTTTGCAGTCTGGGGGCTAGACATGGTGGGACCGTTGCAAACGGCACCATGTGGGTTTACGCATCTGCTTGTAGCAGTTGATAAATTCACTAAATGGATAGAAGCTAAACCCATTAGAAAGCTTGAAGGGGCAACTGCCCCGAGGTTTGTCTGGGATCTAGTGGTGAGATTTGGTCTCCCACATAGCATTATCACCGACAATGGCAGCAATTTGTCACTCGGAGAAGTGGAGGCATATTGTTGGGAGAAAGGCATCCGACTTGATCTTGCTTCTGTGGCACACCCACAATCCAATGGTCAGGTTGAGCGAGCCAATGGATTAATTCTGCAGGGAATCAAGGCACGTCTTGAGGCACCGCTACATAGAACAGCTGGAGCCTGGGCGGAAGAGTTACCATCTGTGTTGTGGAGTTTACGGATTACACCCAACAGATCCACCGGCTACACCCCTTATTTCATGGTATATGGAGCAGAAGCCATCCTACCTTCCGACATTCTTCACGATGCACCAAGAGTTGCCGCCTACGACGAGGATGACGCTGAAGAATCCAGACGCCTAGATGTGGACCTTCTCGAGGAGGAGCGCGTTTTGGCATGCCAAAGATCCGCCATCTACCAGTAGAAGCTACGCAGCTACCATAGTCGCCGCGTTCGGCATCGCTTGTTTAAAGAGGGGGATTTGGTGCTCCGACTTAAGCAGAAGAAGTCGCACAAACTATCCCCGCCATGGGAAGGACCGTTCATCACAAGCAAGGCGCTGCTCAATGGGTCTTACTACCTTGTTGACAATCGTGAACTAAAGGATAGACCCAACGAGGATCATAAGCGTAAGCGACGTGACCCGGATGATGACTACCCGAAGCTTGATCGGCCATGGAACATAGCACAACTACGTCCTTTCTACACTTAGCATTTTTTATCTAATTGTGTACCTCTTATATGATCAGTGAAATAAAGCTCTCTGGTTCACTCATATTTCTGATTCTTTTACCTCCTTTAGTGTTCATTTTTGGATCATGTAAAACATTTATGCACAAGCTTTGCGTTTGAACTAGTGAAAATTCCGCCTACGGGCGTTAGCTTAAGTTTTCTGGTCTACACGTTCTTTGTCGTTTTTATGTGGATTCTGGAGTAGTGACTTTTGGCACTTATTGTCGGCGATTTTGTGCTCAGGTTATTGACGGTGCCTTTGGGCATCATCACCTAAGCGCATGGTTCCGACAACGAGTCTTCCGAATCACGAAAAGTCAAGCATAAGAACCAAAGTAATGGATAAGCCAGCACTTGCTTAAAAAATATACACATGCTGAAAACTAGTTCTTAAGCAGCAAGAAACAAACAGCCATTGTTTTCCGCCTTAAGTTACATCAACAAGTTTTTTCCGCATACAACCAAAGGTAAAATAAATATTAAAAAGTTGTTTTCACTCCTTTGGCGCAGGAAACTTGGAGGCATCATCATCACCAACCGGAGAATCACCCTCAACGTTGGCACTGTGGTGGGACTCGGAGGAATCTTGGTTGCCGTTGTCGATGGTGTTCATGGGCATGAAGACGTCGACGTCTACCAACTCGGCAACTCTGGTGTCATAACCCGCGAGTGACGACAAGATGGCTTCATGATCAATCTATTTGCCGTCATCGTCGACGTCGGGGATACCATAGGTCACCGTGTCGATGTCGGAACCTTCATAGTGTGCTTTCACCATTGACAACACCATCCTTGTGCCAGCCCGTGCACATGAAGCTTTCCAGCTTGTGATACGCTCGGGGGCTCAGCGTAGAATCTCCGAGTACTTCGCCACGGAGTCCGATGCCTTGATGTTTATCTGGAGGGGCTTGACAATCTCCTTGGCTTGGGTGATGGCGGTGTTGATTAAATTGCCGGCAAGAACTATGCATTCCTTGGCTGGAGAAGGCGATCTGTTTAAACCCATAGGAGCTGCAAATTTCGACAAGGAGTGCATGAGTTCAACAATTCAAAGTATCCAGACTACAGATGACGAGGTTTCATCTCGTCAATGCCCATTGTTATGGACTTGGGTTTTGGAGAAGATGGGGATGTTGGAGATCGCGGAACGGTTAGCAAACAAGCAACAAGGGGACACGAAGTTTACCCAGGTTCAGGCCCCCGGAGGGAAAACCCTACTCATGCTTGTCTGCTCTGATTATGGTGGAACCGAAGGTTACAGGGGTGCGCAGATGCAATCTGGCGTGGAGGTGTGTATGCGGAAGATTGTGAGAGAGCCTCCTCGTCGTGCCCTCTTGGCCTTTATATAGAGGCAAGCAGGTCCCAGGCACAGATCGAGTCGGTTACAGGTTTTAGGGTTTTACCCTTTGAATTTTCTATCTACTCTAGTCTTGCTCTCCAAGGATCCGAAGGCATCGTGGGCCCTGGCCATCCGAAAGTCTTCATGGGCCGGCATATATTTATCGTGGGCCTTCCTTGGGCTGGACCAGGTATGCTAAGGTCGTGTACCCATAGGGTATAACCATGTCAGTAGCCCCCGAGTGATCAGTCGAATCGTAGATTCGGCTGAGGACTCTTCATTCTTTCGGGTGCGGCTATCTCTGTTTGCTTGAGTAATGATTTGAGTGTGTAGGGATTATTGATGCGTGTGCCTGACTCTCCCGACGGATCAGGGTCAGTTAACTGTCTTAGGACAAAACAACACGATCTTCTTCAGATTCGAGTCCCTCGACTCGAATCCGGAACAGATGCTGGTGTAATTTGACTCAGGCCGCGGAGGACTTACAGGAGTGGAATTCCAGTAAATTTAAATGTTGTACCCAACGCGTCCGTCGGGATTTTCATCACGCTTGCTGGCACGGGTTTTCACTAGCAGAGCGCAGTCGTGTGCGTTGCCAGGCCATCAGATGATATCTGTAGGTCTTATCTTTATGTCGTGGACACAACATCCGATTTTTTATCGCCGCGGAGGCGTTTCGGGTGGCCAAGGAGGATGCTTCTCACTTAGCGTTAATCGGGGTAGAGTTGCCGAAAAGTTTTTGCATTCTGATCCGAAGGATCGCAGTCGAAGAATTCATAGGGTGCGCGACCAGCGCTCCCTATGGAGTAGCCCCCGAGTGTCTGTTCGAGTCATAGACTCGAGCAGAGACTTTAACTTAGCCTTTGTTTGACTCCAGGTCCATAGGACACAAATTGTTCGGATGCTTGAATCCGACCTCCCTATGGGAGTAGGCCCTGAGTCAGTAGTGGAGTCGTAGACTCGATGTAGGACTCGAAGAATAGCTTTGCAGTATGGTATCTTGGTTATGCTTCGGGTGCGCGGCCAGCGCTCCTGATAGGAGTAGCCCCCGAGTAATTAATTGAATCGTAGATTCGAGTGAGTACTCTTAGCTGTGTAGCCGAAAAATTGTAACCGTTGCTTAGTATAGCTTTTGATGACGTCAGTGCTGACGATCGGTGACCGCACGCGTCTGCGGTGCCAGAGATGACTTGACCGGACGAACATGGGTCCCACCTTCTGACCTTGAATTGACTGGTCACGCGCGACGTGGAGATAATTATGGTGTCACCTCGATTTCCGTGTGTAGTGGACGGCGTGTGGGTGACGGTTCACTTCCGTGCTTACACGTGGATGGCCAGATCTTGCTGTTGGCTCTAGGTCTTCCCGATGGACGGTCATCGTGCGTAGTCTTCTTCCTTATAATCATTGGGGAAAAGTTAATTTGTTTTCACCGTAGCCATTCTTGTTTCACTGCTCCAATCTGCTCTTGAGATTTCTTGCTGCGCTGGAATATCCTCGAGCATTTCCTTCTTTAATCCTGCGTTCTCTCCGCCGGCGCCGCCGCACCGCGATGAGGAAGCCGAAGATGTCCTCTTCTGCAGTTGGCACCAACGATGCTGGTGGCAAGAAAGGTTATACCGCTGCCCGTGTCACCGACGGTGGATGACGGCGATCGGAGACGCGGGAGAGTGATCTCCGCAAGCTCCGTGAGCGGGGCTTGATCCCGCAGGATAGGGCGGCCATCAAACTCCCAGGCAACGAGGTAATTCCCCATTCCCCCTCTGGGTTTCGAGGTATGTTCCTTGCTTTTGTTCTTCGGGGCTTTTCCTTCCCCGTCCACAATTTCCTTCGTTGATTGCTGTTTCTTTACGGCATCCAGCTACATCATTTTTCTCCCAACTCTCTACTTCATATTGCTTGTTTCGTCACTTGATGCGAGTGCTGGCTCAGTATCGAGCCGCACTTTGGCCTCTTCTGGAAACTCTATTCCGTGAAAAGGCAATCTGGCTCTGATGGTGTTTATCCCATTGGGGGTTGCATCATCTCCCTTCGACCCAATCTTCTATTCTTCTCCTTTTCTATGTCCGAATCTCTCCAGTACTAGCGGAGGCGATGGTTTTACATCCGCGACTCCATGGTGGCTGGGCAGGATTTTGGGCTTGCTCCTTTTGACCCTTCTCAAAAGATCGAGCCGAAGAGGTCCTGGAAAAACCAGATCTTGGATGGCGATGTGGCGGAGATAGAGGGGCTCTATCGTCGGGTGGAGGATCTCCAGTTAACTCCGAAGAAGGAGGTGAACGGTGTGGATATCATCCGTACCTTTCTCAAACGTCGGGTGCAGCCACTACAGGCTAGGGCGCACCCAATGTTTCTCTATTCGGGTCGTCGTGATCCGACTAGGGTTTCAGATGAGGAGTTCTCCAAGGGGGATCTCGACGGGATTCTTCACCCGCTGCTGAAGTTCAAGGCTAGCGAGGATCTTCCAGGGAGGTCGCTGACCCCTCCATTCACTGCTTCTCGTCCGGTTCCACAGGTGTAGTTCTGGGGCCTGTGCGTAGCACTTATATTCGACTGCGTCTTTCCGTATATTTGCTTACAAATTTTCTTCTGTTTGCCTAGGAGTTCAAGGTGCCAGGCATGTCGCCTCCATTGCCTGAAGTATTCCCGGATGCTCCGAACAATGAGGTGGTGGACTCCATGTCCGAGCTGCCGTCGGCTCGATCTCCGGCTGAAGAGGCCAACGAGTCGAGTGAGGATCTTACTCGCAAGCGGACAAGGAGCTCCAGCGAATCTTCGGATGCCTCGACTCCGCCGATACCTAGGAACCCGCTGTGCCTTGAGCATCACAGTGATGGGCATGGGGGCTCTTCCTCTCCAATTCTTGCCGTTCCCGTGCGGGTTGTGGCACCGCACCCGCCGGCGAAGCGGAAGAAGGAAGAGAAGAAGGAAGAAAAGAAGGAAGAAAAGAAGGAAGAGAAGAAGGGCAAGAAGACCCCTCCTGTCTTCGACCTTAGCGACCTCGACTCGTAAGCTTCCTTAATTCCTTTTTGCCATCTTTCGATTTCGCTTGATTGTTCTTGGCTGAAGTTTTTCTTTTGCAGCCACTCCTCTGACAGCTCCTCCAGCGATGGCGCTCGAGAGATGGTGGGGGAGTCGAAGATTCCTTCTCCTCCTCCTCAGACGGTGGCCACCTCTGAGGGCACTGCTCCGAGGTCTTCTCCGCAGGAGGCTTTGGTGGTGTTCCCTCAGAAGACTGTAGGCGAACCTTCGGAGTCGCCGTCTATCCATGTAAGTAATTCTGCTCTCTGCCATAGGGGGAGCCCCCGAGCCTTTTCGGATGAATTTTTGATCATTGATTCTTCGCGCCTCGGGGGGAGCCCCCGAGCATCTGTAGGGTGTTTTGTTGCTCATTTTTTTTCTTCGAGTCTCAGGGGGAGCCCCCGAGCGTTTTTCATATGTGTGCCTTGTTTTTGCTCGTTCTTTTGGGTGTAGCCCCCGAGCCGTTCTTTTGACCGGTCATTATTTTTGCAGCCTTTTGTGCAAGGCGCCAAACAGCTGGTGCAGCAGCACCTGGCATTGGAGACCAGCTTCAAATAGCTTCAAGTTATGTTTATGACTTGGTCTTTTTTCTTCCTCTTGTATTTTTGTCCTTTGATCTGATAGGTGTGTTGCTGAGTGCAGAGGACCACAATACCTCTCTCCGTGAGCTTGATGCTCTCAAAAAGAGCCTTGGGCAAGCGGAGAAAAACGCCGAGGTCGTCGTTGGCGCGAAGGAGCGCCTCGAGCTGGAGCTATTCAACGCGGCCGAGGCCAAGGAGCGCCTGCAGCAGTAGGCTATGGACCGCGAGGATCAGCTCGCCACCGCCACAGCTTCACGCGAGAGAGAGGTAGCCGGCAGGCTGATGGCGGCTGCCAAGGCTGTTTCGGGTGAGTTTCTCTGTCTTCTCTTTTCGGATTACTTGCCTTTCCTTGTAGTGCTTTTATTTATGTTGCTTCCTTTGATCGCGGTGCTCTTGAGCACGGGAGTGCTCTGGATGATGCTGCTGAGGCGGTCGAAGACCGCTGCGGTACCATGGTTGGCTCGCTTGCCAAGGCCAAGGAGGTTCTCGGGCGCTCCTACAAGGAGCTCGCCCCCAAGGGCGTCGCCCTTGAAGATGTAGATACCTTGGCGAAGGCGTTGTCAGCCGAAGCACCTGCGGCGTACAAGAACAAGTAGAAGGGCATTGGTGCGTCTGTCGGGCTGGCCATGTCCTTGGCGTCTGGAGCTGAGCTGGACCTTCCTCAGATCACCTCCCGGATGCCAACTGCTGCTGACGGATCCGAGGTAGCCTTCGCCATCTATGTTGCTCGTTGTAAGCGTTATGGACCAAAGTTGATTGACCTGCTGGCTGAGTACGCGTTGAAGCAGCTGGGAGAGGACAAGGGAAGGCAGTCTGGTTCCGAGGCTACCCAAGATGCAGCCTCTTAGATCTTCTAGTCGTAGGATAGCTTTTGTTTTCAGCTTTTGTAATTGTGTTTATGAACAATCCATGCGCCACTTAGTGGCTTTTTGCTGTACATAATGAATGTCCGAGTTCTGAGTTTGTCTGCTTGTTCATATCTTTGTCTTCTTTTACTCTAGGATCCTTCGGGTGATGATCCTGCTGACACTTCGTCTACACCACAGCCGCCGCCATCCTTGGATGCTGCGTCGCAGATTGTGTTTCTTCGAGACCGCATCCATAGTCTTGAGAGGGAATTTCTTGGACTGCGTGGCCATGCTGATGTGTGGAAGTCGAAGGCGGAGCGAGGCACTGCCCGAGAGGAATTTTTGATGGGGGGGTTGCGTTGTCTGGCCGAACAGCTTGAATGTGAGTTTTTCGAGCTGCTGCTCATTGTTTCGTATGCGCTTGTTGGCCTTGCATCTTACTTTTGCAAGTATTGCAGGTGCGAACCTTTCTCCGAAGGAGGAAAAAGAACGTGTTGTTGTTCGGATTAACTGCTTGACCCAGCAGGACATGGAGGCCGGCGGGTTTTTCTGGATGGACCGGGATCATCCCATGGTCCTTGCGACAATGCAGGATTGTGTCCACTAGGTATCGCAGGTGCTTCGTCAGGAGCAGTCTTCTTTGGCGTCAGTTCTGCATGTCATGTTTCCATTGGATGGGGCGCCGTCGACTCTTTCTGGCCTGCAGTCGAAGTTTCAGAACGTTCACCATGTCAAGGAACTGGTGCGACATTAGCTTGTTGCGGGGGTGAAGGCCACTCTTTCCCTTGTGCGGTTGCATCGTCACGATGTAGATCTTTCTGCTATAGTGGATGGGCTGCCTCTTCGTCCTGATGGCGGTGAGTGGGATATGCGCCCGCATTATGCGGCTGTAAGGCAGTATGTCGAACAGATTGTAGATCTGTTTGAGCAGCGTACGCAGGCTATTGTGCAGAATAGGTAGAACCTATAAAAAATGTAGATGTAAAATTTGTATATATTCAACTGGGCGTGTTGTGCCCTTTAATATTGTAAAGGTTTATTATTGTGTAGCACGTGGTGCTCTGTTTGCTTACGTGTCATTTTCGTTAGCCTGGCGTGGTCAGCTACTCAGGATGCACGTGTTATTCTCAGTCGATGAAGTCGTGAGGGAGGGGGAGCCCCCCGAGTGTGTTTGTAATATGGAGTAAAATGCAGATGTTGAACGAAAAAGTTTGGGGCGAGAAACTTAGCTTTATTCATATCATAAGGAAGATGTACATAGTTTGGCTGAGTAGCCTTGGCTGAATAGCCTTATTGAAAGTAAAAGAGGGGGGTAGCTAGGGGTAGAAGCGTCGCAGCTGCGCGACGTTCCATGGGTTGGAGTATGCGACTCCAGACTCCACGTGCTTGAGGCGATAGGCGCCACCTGGGATGACTTCAGTGATAATGTAGGGTCCTTTCCATGGTGACTCGAATTTCTTCGGTCGCTCTTGCTTGAGTCGTAAGACTAGGTCTCCTTCGACGAAGGACCTTGGTCGTAGCCGTCGGCTGTGGTTGTTGCGGAGACTCTGTTGGTACACCGCTGATTGAGCTGCTGCTATGTCACGCGCCTCGTCGAGTGTGTCGACGATGTCTTTGAGTGCGGCCGTCGATTCGGCTTCGCTGTAAGCGACGACCCGTGGGGCCTTGTGGCGTACCTCTGCTGGCAGCACGGCTTCGGCTCCGTGCACCATGAAGAAAGGCGTGTAGCCGGTTGAGCTGTTTGGCGTTGTGCGCAGGCTCCACAGGACCGAAGGTAGCTCTTGTGTCCAGGCGCCTGCAAGTCGCTCGAGTGGGATCATTAAGCACTTCTTGATGCCAGCACCGACGAGGTCGTTTCCCTTCTCGACCTGCCCATTTGTTTGTGGGTGCGCCACGGAGGCGTATGTGATGTTGATTCCGAGGTCTTCGCAGAAGTCCTGGAATTCTTTGGAGATGAAGTTCGATCCATTGTCGGTGATGATGTTGTGTGGCACACCGAACCTGTAGACAATGGATTAGAAGAACTTGACGGCAGTTTTGCCCGTTTGGTTAGTGACGGGCATGGCCTCGATCCACTTAGTGAATTTGTCGACTACGACCAGGAGGTAAACATGATCTCCCTTTGAGTACTTTGGCAGTTTGACGATCATGTCAAGGCCCCATTGAGCGAAGGGCCAGGCCAAAGGTATGGGCCTGAGCTCTGAGCCGGGTGCGTGCGGTTTATCAGCGAACCTTTGACACCCGTTGCATCTTCGGATGATGTCCTTGGAGTCGTCCATGGCCGTTGGCCAGTAGAATCCGGCTCGTAGAGCTTTGGCGACAAGGGCGCGACTGCCCGCATGATGGCCGCAGATGCCCTCGTGGATGTCTTGGAGTATGGTTTTGCCCTCACCGATGGTGACACACCTTTGGAGTACACCCGAAATGCTGCGCTTGTACAGCTCGCCATTGATGATTGTAAAGGCTTTGGACTGGCAAGATATGCATCGGGCATCTGTCGGGCTATCAGGTAGTTCCCCGTCTATCAGATACCTGAGGTATGGCCGCATCCAAGTTTCTTCGACTGCCATGACCTGCATTAGGTTTACCACTGCGACCTCTGTGTTGTGCTTTTCAGGTCCTTCCTGCCCTTCGGGTAGCGCAGCCCCCGAGTGCTCTACCTCTTCGGGTGATCCCTTTGGGAATTTCTGCTTGATGGATGGCACGCAGATCTATTCGAGGAACACGCCTGGTGGTACTCGTGCGCCAGTGGAGCGGATGTTGGCAAGTCTGTCGGCCTCCTCGTTGCTTTCTCTCCCGACGTGCCGAAGCTCACAGCCGTCGAATTCTCCCTCGAGTGAGTTGTAGAGTGCGCGGTACACGATCATGTTTTCAGCGTGTGCATCGCACTCGTTCATCGTCTGCTGGACGACGAAGTTCGAGTCTCCATAGATGATCAGGCGCATTGTGCCGCTGATCTTTGCCATCCTCATGCCGTGGATGAGGGCTTCGTATTCGGCCTCGTTGTTGGAAGCTCGAAATTTCATCCGAAGGACGTACTTCATCTTGTCGCCCTGCGGGGAGGTCAGTATGACCCCGGCTCCTGCTCCAGCTTCGCGTTTGGAGCCGTCAAAGTGCATCGTCCATGACTGTGTCATGTCCGGCGTGTCTGGCAGCTGCAGCTAGCTCCATCCAGTGGACGAGGAAGTCTGGGAGGACCTGAGATTTGATCGCGAGTCGCTTCTCGTTGACGATGTGTAGAGGTGACAGCTCAATGCCCCATAGTGCCACGCGTCCGGTGGCCTCTGGGTTGTTCAGGATGTTGTTTAATGGTGCCTCGTTGACGACCATCACCTGGTGCTCCTGGAACTAGTGGCTCAGCCGACGTACCGTCATGAACACGCCGTAGGCGAGTTTTTGGTAGTGAGGGTACCTCTGCTTTGTCGGTGTCAATACCTCGCTGAGGTAGTAGATTGGGCGTTGGACCCCGTGGGTCTTGCCTTATTCGGGTCGCTCGACCACTAGTACGGTGCTCACCACCTGGTGTGTAGCTGCTATTTATAGCAATAGAGGCTCGCGCTTCTTTGGCGTAACCAAGACGGGCGAGGTAGAGAGCAGCCGCTTTAGATCTTCGAATGCATAATCCGCCTCAAGCGTCCACTCGAATTTGTCTGCCTTTCGCATCAGATGATAGAATGGCAGGGCTTTCTCACCCATGCGGCTGATGAACCTGCTCAATGCCGCGATTCGTCCTGCAAGCTGCTGGACACCCTGGAGGTTCTTCGGCTTCTCCATGGCCATTATGGCCCGGATTTTCTTCGGGTTCGCCTCGATCCCTCGCTGGGAGATGAAGTAACCAAGAAGCTGGCCAGATGGGACGCCGAAGGTGCACTTTTCAAGGTTAAGCTTGATCCTGTAGCGGTCAAGACTATCGAACGTCTCGCGGAGATCGTCGATGAGCGTTCTCGCCTCCCATGTTTTGATGACTATGTCGTCGACATAGACTTGGATATTGCGACCGATCTTCTCCTCCAGGCATGCCTGCATGCACCATTGGTACGTGCCGCCTGCGTTCTTTAGCCCAAGGGCATTGTGTTGTAGCAGAACACTCCGAACGGTGTGATGAACGCCGTTTTTTCCTGATCTTTGACCTTCAGTCGAATATAGTTATAGCCTGAGTAGGCGTCGGGGAAGGAGAGCTTCTTGCATCCTGCCATCGAATTGATGATCTGGTCGATCCGAGGGAGAGGGAAGTGATCCTTCGGGCAGTGCTTGTTCAGCGATGTGAAGTCCACACACATCCGCAGGATGTCCGTGTCCTTTTTGGGGACCATTACGGTGTTGGCGAGCCACTCGCTCTCTTTGATCTCCCTAATGAAGTTTGCGTCAAGTAGTCTGTTGACTTCGACTCCGATTGCTTCGGCCAGTCGTCGGATGGACTTCTTGACGGGCTTGGCATCTGGAAAGACGTTGAGTGCATGCTCGGCGAATTCCCTGGGAACTCCTGGCATGTCCACAGGACACCAAGCGAAGATTTCCCAGCGCTCACGGAGGAATTCGACGAGCACGCTTTCCTATGCGGAGCTGAGATCGTTGGCGATCAGCGCCGTCTTGGAGGCATCTGTCGGGTGGACCTGCACCTTCTTTGTGTTGACGGTGGAGTCGAGGGACATCTCTGGTGCGTTCTGGCGTGCGACTGGGGGTGCCCCGTTGTCCGTCACCTCGCGGAGCCTTACGAGCTCCTCTTGCATGCCGAAAGACTGGGAAATTCTTTTGAAGTCCCTGTCGTAGTGGTCCGATCGGGTGAAGCTCCCGTGGACCGTGATGACGCCCCTGGGTTCTGGCATCTTGAGTAGCAGGTACGCGTAGTGCGGTACTGCCAGGAACCTTGCGAATGCTACCGCCCGATGATGGCATGGTATTGTGATGGCCAGTACACCACTTCGAACTCGAGTCGCTCGCATCGGAAGTTATCCGGCTTGCCAAAGATGACGTCGAGCCATATCTTTCCTAGGGGGAATATTCCTTTTCCTAGGACGATGCCATGGAACGTTGTGTCTGACTGTTCGAGGCTGCATAGCGGGATCCACATTGCTGCTAGGGTGCTGGCGAACATCATGTTGATGCCGCTGCCCCCGTCCATGAAGACGCGGCTCATCTCGAACCCTCCGATCTGCACCTCCAGCACCAGGGCAGCATGACCTGGGCGAGGGACCTGGAAAGGGTGATCCGAACGGCTGAATGTGATGCAGGACTCCGATCCACTGAGGTACTCAGGGATGGCGGGTGGCGCGGTCACAGCCAGGTTGATCTGACGGGTGATTTTCTTCTGCACCCTATTCGTTGGGCGCCCTTTTTGTATCATCAGTGCTCCTTTCGGAGGGGGATACCCGTGCCCACCGTTATTCTGTGCGGGTGCGATTGGGTGGTTCGGGTCTCCTGCAGGTGGCGGTGGAGGAGCTCCATGCGCGATCTCGCCTGGTGCGGGTGCGTTCCCAAATCCAGGGTTTGGGGCATGCCTCATCTGAGCCATGCTTTCACTGAGTTTCTGGAACTCGCGGCAGTCCTTCAGCATGTGGCTTGCCTTCTTCTTGCCATCCTGCTTGTCGATGTAGAAGTGGATGGTGCATGGACCCGACAGTTTTCGTATGCTGAGGGTCCGTCGTCGCGTGGCGCTGCCACGACTGTGATGGGTGTCCTCCGTCGTGGAAGTTGCTTCCGCGGTATCTGCCGTTGTTGCGGTTGCCATCGCTGTGGCGGTCGGCGTAGCCAGTCGCAACCATGTCGGGTCCATCGCGATCGCCGTAGACGCGTGATATTCTCTTGCTATGGTGCTCACGTCGTCGGTCGTAGTCGTCTTCTTCCTCCGAGTGCACTCGATGGATGGAATCCTCACCGTTGGCCCACCTATTGGCGATGTCCATGAGGTGGTCACGTGTCTTGGGCTTGACGTGCCCGACCTCTTCCTTGAAGTCCGGGCATTTGACGTCGTCCCTGAAGGCGTCTATGGCTCTCTCCTCAGAGATGTGCGCCGTGGAGTTCTTGGTGTTGGACCAGCGCGGTATGTATGAGCGAATGGATTCGCCTGTTCGTTGGGTGCAAGCCCGCAGCTCCTCGATCGAGGCAGGTCTCTTGCTGGTGCCCTTGAAGTTTAGGACGAAACTGTACGCCAGCTCCTCCCAGCTTCGGATGGATCCCGAGGATAGGCTGCTGAGCCAGATCCGGGCTGCGCCCGTCAGCTGCAGTTGAAGGCATTGCATGTCGGTTTCTTTGTTTCCGTCGTGTAGCTTGACGGACGATAGGTGGTCGCTGAGCCATGCCTTGGGGTCCTGTGTACCGTCGAACTTCGGAGTGTCCGAAGGAAGCTTGAAGTTTCGCGGCATCCGCGTCCGCCGGACGGATCTACTGAAGCATCGGGCTCCGCAGAGTTCTCCTTCATCATCGTCCTCTTCAGATTCGGATGAGCATACGCACTTGGCGTGCGCTTTGTCGATCTTGCACTGCGTTAGCTTGTTTAGAGCGTCGTAGTCGCGGCTGCGATGGCGTGAGCTCTTATGCCTTCGAGGAAGGTCGTGCTCTTTGTCCTCGGATGAGGGTGTGGGGATGTGGTTGAACCTGACCGCAGCCTTCTTCTTTGGCTGCGTAGCAGCTTCCCCGTGGAGCGCGGCTCCAACGAGTCTGAGTCCAGTGAGAGCGGACATGTGCATGGCCCTCTTTGGGTCCCCCTCCGGAGGTGGATGGGACGCGAGGTACGCGGTGGCTGCCATGATCGCAGCTTGCGGCATCTTCGGGATGACGTTGCCGTCGGTATCCATCTCCATGAAGGACGCGTTGAGGGCTCTAGTCACCCCGCGTCGTGCTTTGGGATCCATGTTCTCTGTGCGAGAACGGTGCTTGCTGCCATGGGTTCCATGCGAGCTGGAGCCGATGCCCATGGCAGAGAGCGCAGCTCACCATGCACTGGACTCTGAGGCTGCTTGCTTGCGCTTGTCGAGCACTTCTTGCATCCTCAGTTGCTTCTTGTGCTCCTCGATGAGGAGCATGTGGTATGCCATCAGCAGGTCCCGTGAGGCATCTGCTGGCAGGATCTTGTTGCCTGCTACGGCTTCACGTGCTTGGGCGCATCACTCCTCGCTGAGGTGGATGACCCGATTATTGTTGTCCCCATTGGGTGGGGGGACTGGCTTCTTCTGTTTCCACCGTTTCTACCCTGCGGGTTGGGTGGTGGGTTGTGCTCCTGGTCCGCATCACTCTGGATGACCGCGGCGCACTGGTAGCACTTGTAGATCGGATCGCTGCTGCCGCAGCTTTCGGACCCAGAACCGTAGGTCCCTTCATCCGATGGTGGATCGCACAGATCTGAGTTGCAGCTGTTGCTGTCATAGGACTCATCTATCGATGGCAATGTGCGTAGCACGGGGTGTGGAGCCCACGAAGCAGGCCTGATCGATGGCAGGGGCACCCGCTCCGGGAGGCGGAGAGTGCCGATCTACCCCACCTGGAAGCAGAAGCTCTTGAACAGGATCTCGAGTCCGTCGCCAACGGGCTCGAAGTCCTTCAGGGTGGCCGGCGAATGTGCGGTAAAGTCGAAGGCGTCGAAGAGGAGATGACTCTCCGTCGCCGCGGAATTGTAGATCGCTTTGGTTGGGACCGTCACGATCGCACAATCAGCGCCCCCAATTCCCACAGACGGCGCCAATTGACGAGGTTTCATCTCGTCAATTCCCATTGTTATGGACTTGGGTTTTGGAGAAGATGGGGATGCTGGAGATCACGGAACGGTTAGCAAACAAGCAACAAGGGGACACAAGGTTTACCTAGGTTCAGGCCCCCGGAAGGAAAACCCTACTCCTGCTTGTCTGCTCTGATTATGGTTGAACCGAAGGTTACAGGGGTGCGCAGATGCAATATGGCGTGGAGGTGTGTATGCGGAAGATTGTGAGAGAGCCTCCTCGTCGTGCCTTCCTGGACTTTATATAGAGGCAGGCAGGTCCCAAGCACAGATCAAGTCGGTTACAGGTTTTAGGGTTTTACCCTTTGAATTTTCTATCTACTCTAGTCTTGCTCTCCAAGGATCCGAAGGCGTCGTGGGCCCTGGCCACCCGAAAGTCTTCATGGGCCGGAATATATTTATTGTGGGCCTTCCTTGGGCTGGACCAGGTATGCTAAGGTCATGTACCCGTAGGGTATAACCATGTCAACAGAAATACAAGGTGGAAAAAACTTACTGAAGATGTTGGCCTCAGCTTGCCAGAGGGTGTCCGCCAAGGATTGTTTCTCTTGTTGGAGGAGCTTGTACTCCTCCTTCAAGCGGTTGATTTCCTCGGCGGCGGAGTCCTGCAAGGCCTTCATTGATTCTTCATGCATTTTCAGCATGTCTTCTCTCCCCTTTTTAAGGATCGTGTTCTCGCTATCTAGCTGCTGAATGTGCTTGGATTGCTCGACAATGTCCTTAGCCTTGTCCTTAGTCGTAGAAAGCACAGTACACGGTAAGTACTCGGAGAATATGGGCACAAAACCAAGACGGAATGTGCAAAAAGAAAACAGACTCTTGTTTTGGATGATCTGTTCCTTCAAGATGGCAGTTTTACCCTTTTCGGCTGCAAGATCTGCGCGCATATTCTGATACTTGTCATTGGCCATACCCCTCCGAGCATTATTGTTCTGTGGGAAAAAGAACAAAGTTAAAACCGTTTTTTAGTCTACTTGGAGCATCTAGTCAAAAAATTTCCACCTAGACGCTCGGGGGCTACAAGCGAGAGTTTTTAACCTAGCAATATGCTTAGCTTTTCTTTAAGCATCTAGTCGGAGCTCATTCAGTTCTTGATTAGAAGCTTGGGGGCTACAGTATAAAGTTTTCAACTCAGATATATGCTTAGCTTTTCTTTAAGCATCTAGTCGGAACTAATTGAGTTACAGCTAGAGGCTTGGGGGCTACAGTATTGAAATTTATAAACATTGTGTATGCTACTGTTAAAGCATCTAGTCGGAATAGTTCATTCCATCTAAATGCTTGGTGGCTACAGTGAGAGTTTTTCTAACTTAGTCACTCTTAGAGCATATAGATGTAAAAACCTATGGTTTTTCCGTCTACATCCTCGGGGGCTATAGTGGGGTACTCATATGAAAAGCAAAAGGCAAATAAAACTTACAAGTGCAATGATCTTGAGGTTTGTAGCGCTCTCAGTCAGCAGCTTGCCAATGGAGATGTTGTTTCCTCGCAATATGTCTGCTTGGCGGAGGAGATACTCAAGACCGCATGTCGGAGATGTCGGTGCTGCTCTAGGAACCAGAGTTGTGCTACTCGGCGTAAGCGCCGGGTAGACTATCTTTGGAAACTCAAATGGTTTCTGGGGAGCAAGGGCGCCGCGTTCGGCAGAAGTACCAGCTTCCACCACCGCCTTGCCGCCACCGATGGCATCCTTAGCCGGAGCTTCAGCCATTTGTTGAGCGGTGCTCTCCTGTGTTGCCTGCTCCCCGACAACAGCGAGTTCGGTAGAGGCGCCAGAATCCACTTCCATGGAGGAAGGGCCTGATGCCTCCTTAGCTTGGGAGCTTGTTGGGACAGACGAGGGCTTAACGGAAGGAGTAGCAGGGGCGATGGCGGGGGAGGCGTCGCGATGCAGCATGTCTTTGATATTTCGAGAATCCCCCAAAGTTTTGGAGGTCTTCTTGAGGCTGGTCGTGGCTTTCTTCCTGAAACGTGCGAAATGCATAAGTACAGGAGCAAGACAGATAAGTAGACAATGTCGGAGAATGAGAAGCTTACACTAATGGGGGTGCTTTGGCAAAAATCCTGGTGTTTCTTCTCTTTTCCGCCTCCAGGGCGGCGATAGTCTTTTTGGAGGCTCCACCCTCCGTCTTCTTATTCTTGCCTCCGTCGACAATGTCAGAGGTGGAGCTCTTCCGCTTCCGCGCCAACGGAACTTCGTCGTCGGACATGACCGTGACTTCCTTCATCTTTGGATCATAGATTTGAGGAGCCATGCTCATCTCATCTATGTCGCTAAGATGTTAAGTAAGAAATCACCATGTTAGATAAGATATTTGCAAGACGGAAGAACTGGAGTATATGTCGTACACGGAAAATAAAAACCTACCTTTGGGCACTTACCGTCTACGAACATGTCGTAGGTGATGGTGAAGCCGCGCTTCTTATCCTTCACCTTGACGATGTCCTTAAGGCGGAGCTTGACGGAGTCGCTCGAGAAGTTGTCCACGGAGATGCGGAGACTATCCCTTCTATCGCTGGTATACTCGTGCATGAGCTTCGCGCGGTGCTACAGAGGTTGGATTCGCCTGATGAACCAGCAGATGGCTAGGTCCAAGCCGGTCAAACCCGTCTCTACGAACCACTCTATCCACCTTATGGCGTGAGAGGCTTCAATGTCGGAGGGAAGGGAGGCCTGGGATCTCCATGACGAGGCTTCAGCGGCGGCTCCGTCAACGAAGTCCGGTTACGTGACTTGTCGGCCATACAGCGGGATGTCTGGGCCGTAAAAGTACGTCTGTTGCCAATTCTTGCAGGACTCGTGGCCGACGATGTCGGGGAACTGCCGGCCAGGTTGAATCTTGAAGCTTATGGTGCCGCAGTTGCTAAGCTCTTCCTTGCTGTGTCCGGCTTCACGTTTGACGGTGAAGAAATACATGAAAAGGTCTAACCTAGGCCTTATCCCTAGATATCCCTCGCAAAGTGCCGCATAGTTGCTAAGCACTAAGATGCTATTGGGGGAAAGGTTCTGAGGCTGGACCCTGTAGTGGTTTAAGACGGAGAGGAAGAAGTTGGAGATGGGCAGGGAAACGCCGTGTACCAGTTGAGCTTTTAGGTACACCTTTTCTTCGTCTTGGGGAGAAGGTGTCACCTCGCCGGCCGACGCCGCCCGCCAGGAAAGTCCCTCCGTCGCGGGGAGGTAGCCTTCAGCGACCATCTCTTGGATGTCGCGGTCGGTGATGTCCGAGCCGCGCCAGTCGCCCTTGTGCGAGTCTGGCTCCTCCTCCAGTGGCTCTAGAGCCGCCAAATTTGGGTCACCGTCGGTGGACTCGATCACCGCCGATGCGGGGATGACCAAACCCTCTGGGGGCACGACGATAGAGCTCGCCGGCTTCGTCGCAGCTTCGCTCGACGCCGCCATTGATGGAGAAGTGCTGCTGCTAGCCATGGAGTGAAGATTGGGTGCGACTGGTCAGATTGGAGCTAGGGTTTTCTCGAGGTTTCTCGCGGAGAGCTCGAGGAGACGCGGCTGGAGGAAGAAGATGATGCGAGGAGAATGAGGTAAAAAGTGAAAATTTCCCCACGGGTACTATTTATCATCCTCGGCGTCAAGAGTCGTGCATCTTGATCTAACGGTTTCCGCGTAGACGACGTGTTCGCGAACGTGCGCGGAAATTTCGCCACGTCCCTAACCGTCGCCGCCAACGGTTCGTATCGCTCGCGTGGGAAAATCGGATATGATTGCGTTCTCTGCATGTGTGAGTTACGAGGCGTCGCTGACCTAAGCCTACGTCGTCCTAGCTGACATGGGTAGATGAGCCGTCACATCGAAGATTCCGACATAGACGGATTCAATCCGACTATGAAGGAGTACAATGGAAGATTCAACATTTCTCCGACTTACAAGTTGAAGACGGAGAAAGCTTTGCAGGGTTCTTTGGGAGGACTACAAGATATTGCTTGACGATTTGCCGACATCCAACTAGACGGAGCATCCATCTGAAGAGGCAAGACGGCGCAAGATCTCGGAGTTCTCCGAGTCTACTGTTGGGGATATGCTATATGGGTATCCTCATAGCATGTCACTTATCTGGATAACCCGGGTGGCCCATAGTCGGTAGCATGGCCTATGGCATGCTGGGCGGCCCAGTTAGATGGATCCAGAAGGGAGGCCCATGCCGGATAAAGGAAGTCTACGGTGGAGTCACCAACGTACCCGGAGCCTTGGAGTGCAAGATACACAAGACTAGTAATAGACGGTGTAGGACTCTGTAACATGTCCGGCTAGGACTTTTCCCTGTAACCCTAGGACCTGACGACTATATAAGTCGGGCGTATGGGAGCGTTTAGGGAAGACAATCTCAGACGACCTAGTATCGATTCATACAACCTCGCACAGCGAACCAATCCCTATAACTCGGCGTATTGCCCATTATAGTGATTTATAGCAGGAGTAGGATTCCGCCACCGTTGTGGGATCTGAACCTGGGTAAGCTGTGTTACCTCGTAGCCGTCAACCGTCCGCCTTACCCCACGTCTCTAAACACGCACTATGAGGACCCCTCCATGGCGTGCTCGTCGGCAATACCACGATAGCCATAGCTAGGCTGGCCATGTCGTGCACATCGCCCGCGTCCGGCCAGATGTAGTGGAAGAGATCGTTGCCAATGGCGTGCAGGCCATTGCTCTCCTCCACCACCACCTTGACCAAGTCAAGGGCAGTCAGGTCGCGTCCAACCTCTTCCACGGGTAGCTTCTCCATGGCCATCTCGGTCGCTTCAGGATAATGAGCTGCAGCCAAGCACAAAGCAGAATAAACGGACAAGATCGAGCGAGTCACGACACAACGAGAGAAGGAAACTGAAGAACTTACTGATGACCATCTCCGAGATGTTCTGGAGGTGTTGAGTAAGCTCCCCCTCCCTGCCGCGAAGAATCTTGATTGTCTCCTCCTGTTGGGCGGTGATCGTCTCAAAATTCTTTAGCGCCTCCGCCCAGATGGCAGCTGTCTTCTTGGCCCGCTCCACGCTAACCTCAAGTTGATGCTTGGCCGCGGCAAGTTGATCGAACTGTGCCTGTTGCACCTTGTTCGATTCTTCCAGCCGGGCGACCTCGGCTTTGAGGTGCTCCACCTCCCTCTCCTTGTCCTGGATCATGGCTGTAGGAGGATACCCGATGGTCAAAAAAACGGGAAAAGGGGCCAATCTCCAAGACAGATCTAAAGAAGCAACCTTACGGCCAATATCTTGAGTGTTCTTCATAGACTCCGCAAAATCTCTCTGTAGCAAGAAAACAAATGAGCAACAGAGAAGCAAACTGGATGAAAGAACGGAAACCATGTGAAGGGCAACGACTTACCTCCATCAAAACAGACAAATTTTTGGCCTCGCCAAGGCCCTTTTCCATTCCCTCAACCAGGAGGCGAACCTGGCTGAGTGCGACGGGCGCCGAGCCCGAGAGCTGGGCAAGGATCGCACCCGGTGTCAGCACAGCCGGAGCTGGCCTCGAGCTGGTGACGATAACCTCGTCATCATCGGCAGCCACACCCGAAGGCGCAGCCACCACCAACTCCCTCTCAGTCGGCAGACCACCATCCGGCTGGCTGCCATCCTCCTGCGCCGCCCCAGCCTCCTCCGTCACCTCCGTGATCACGGTCCTGGCGGAACTGCTTGGCGCATCGCTCCAAGCCGGGTTCACGCTAGCCCCGGGATGAACTACAAACAGCTGTCCCAACCGCGAAGACGCAGACGCCTGGTGCAGCAGCCCCGTGGTCGGGGAGCCCTCAGGGGCCCTGTGCGGAGACAGAGCGGCTGCTGCAGCCGGCGCGGGCGCATCTGGTGACCTCGCCACCTCTTCAACCGGCGGAGGAGGGGGAGGAGCAATAACGGCGGCACCACCATCGCCAAGCAGCATGGCCTCGCTGCGCAGAGTGAAGTGTCAAAGGAGGAACCAGCAGAACCACAGAGCGGCAAGCAAGGGAAAGGGAGATACTAACCTAGCGTCGGACGGTGGAGCAACGACCTGACGCCCTCGGCGTGTATTTTTCACTTCAACTGGAGCGGGAGCAGTAACAGGCGCCGCCCTCTTTTCCCGGGCTCTCGCTGCGGGTTTCTCTTGGCCACCCTCCTCGTCGGTGACATCGACTGCGACACAAGCAAGGAATCAAAACCACAACGTCAAGAGCAAAGGGGAACGAAAGAGCTACGGTCAGCAACTTACCATGAGGATCCGAGGGGCCATCGTCCGCCCGGACGGGAAACCCTTCGGGCTCCGTTTGGGGGTACTTCCTCGGCTTCCTGTCCTCCAAGAAGGACGGAAGCGGGAAGTCACCCATGCCGTCCTCAGCTAGCTACACCGTGAACAACTAATAAAAAACGGGAGCATAAGGCACCCAAGGAAAGCTAGCAATGACAACAAGCGAGACGTAAGATAACCAGAGAAAAACATACCCGAGGTGGCAGGCGACCGCGATGGTACGGAGGGCAGGAGTACGCCCAGGTAGCCTCCATGCAGAACTGGGAGATCATGGAGACCTAGTTCCGCAGGTCTTGTTGGGGCACGTCCTTCCGCGACGTCCTCGTCGGGTCGTTGGCGGTCGATATGTGGCACATCTTGTGTGACCGCTTCTGCAGCGGAATGTAACATCCCAGCATTTAGGACCTAACGAAGGGTAGATTAAGGACTATGGAATGTTGCATGCATCTATTTGTGAAAATGTGGGTAAAATTTTCGCCAAATAAAAACCTAAGTGATCAATGTTTCTTTCATACTTTGAGATTAGGTTTAATCTTAAAGGATGATTCTTATAAACTTTGAGATGATCTTAAGGAGTTATGTGTTTTCAAATGGATTTGAAATATTAGACTTAAGTGTTTGAATTATAATTCAAATGAATTAGATATAAGTTTTGAATCTTAATTCAATTAAGAGATAAATATTACAACTTGAATTCTATCCAAAGAAAAAATAATGAATATAAAGTTTATTTCTTATCATCAATATATATAATCAAGTTATAAAGTTATAACTTATTTGAATCATCCACATAACTTAGAAAAGTAAATATACAAAGAATAGGAATATTCTTTATTAATAATAATATAATCTTTATTACAATTGAATAAAATAAAGATTACAAGAATAATAAAAGAACATTACAAAAGAATAAGAAAATTACATTAGAATATTTACTAACTATCCTATATCTAAATCTAAACTAAATCTTCATCTTTATCTTTGTACCTGCAAAACAAAGACTAAATAAAAATAAAAGAATATTAGTGTTAGTATTATTTCTCTCACACATGTTAGTGAAATGCACTTGACAAATTCATCATTGAGACATTTAAAAAAGGGGCAAGTTTCACCAATATGAAAGAATTCATCTTTCATAAATTCAAAGCCAGAAGTCAAATGACAGCCAAGAGGGACAAATTCACCAGCCAGGTGAAAGTAATCTGGTAAGAGTAAGTTCAAAAATTCTGAACATATCCACAAGTGCATAGCAAGCACACAGGCAGGACACACACCAGCATGCATGTGGTGTGTTGTCAAGCTCACAGAGAAACTCAATCTCACAAAACCACAAGCACAGCCGTGGAGGAGCACACAATGCATCTCTCCACTACACAGCACACAAGAACAGCCAGTCTAGATAGCAGCTTACCAAGAACAGCAACCAAACTAAACCACCTCAGATCAACCAAACATTACCAGGATGGTGACATAAGGAGGGGGAAGAATCAGGTGGACAGCAAGGCCAAGCCCAGGAGCTGGGAGGAGCAGTCTAGCTCAAGAGAAAGCACAGGAATCCAGCAAATCAAGATCGAGATCATCACCAACTTATTCCACACACAACAAGATTCTGTGGTGAGTTTCATAAAACCTTCACATGATCTAATCATCTTATTCAGAGAGAAGCATGTGTTGTTTTATAAAACAAACCCTTTGAAAGCACCCAAGTGGGGTGAATCCATCATAGGGATTTCTGAATCTCTAAAGGGAAACAACAAAGTACCAAGATCCAACCAGAGCTCAGAGCAACATCCTTGCTCTCGTTGTCAAACTATATTCTGCAAATTCAATCATACATATACCTATGATCTATTCCTAGTCACATCCCTAAACGAAGGGTAGCACCTTAGGAACAAATCCTTAGGGTCCATAACATGATCAAGCTCACTATCATTTTTCCAAGCTTTGATTCAATCAAGGATAACTGGTACCACTACCAGGACTATCTAGATGAACCAATTAGATAAGATCTAAATCCCTAAGCCTCAGACCAACATCATTGGTCTTAGGGAATTCAGATAAAAGCATTTATATTTATCTTTCAAAGCCAAGATTGTCTTAAGCATAAACTAACCAAATCCATGGTTTAGAATTAAACTTGTGTGCCATACATGATGGTGTCACAAGAACAATCCAATATGAATCAGGAAAGATAGTAAATCATCATAAGATTCAGACAATCAACCAACTAATCATCTTCATGTTAGCACAGGAATCATAACTAGGGGATTCCTATGTTACACTTCACTATTTGAGATCATGATGATCTCAAACCACATGTTAATTCCCAAACTAACAGCACTAAGAAAGTAGCTGTATCCTATCATAATCATGACCATGAATCAAATAAATAGTGGAAAGCTATCAAGTCATTGGCTTTACCAAGCAAATTTCCCAAACAACTACATCATCTGAATCAGATGAAATCCAAGCATCAAATCATCTAGTAAGCCACCATAAACATCATCTATCATGTTAAACAACAAGCCTCAGGCCAATAATCATTTAGCATGAATACAGATTAACCAAACATGGTTCAAATCATCCAGTACATGAACAAGCACATAGCAGGAACCCTAAATGGATGATCATCTTAATATGAATCAGACAATAGACACAGAGGACACTGCCAGCCTCTAGCATCGAATCAACAAGCACAGAAAGCACCAGGGGGAAGGAATCAAACTCACTGTAGGTCATCGCTGAAGAAATTGAAGAGGAAGCAGATTGGCCGATGAACCCGCGCCGGCACAGGGAGCACCCAGGGGGCGCTGCAACCTGCACCGGCCACGGCGGTGGCTACAGCAGCACACGAATCCACCACCCCACCATAGGCGATACCACGACAGCGGTGCCAGCACTTGAACACATGCCAAACCCCAAACCCTAGGGTTTAGAGAGGCATCGATCCATTGCAGGAGAGCCCCAGGCTCAAATCCAATTGGATTGAACGAACGAGCATCTCGACAACCCCCAATTGCTCCACAGCGACGACCAGAATGGACGACGGCGACGGGAATCGACGATGGCGGCATCGCCGACCACGGGGTGGGGGTCAGAGGAGGAGAGGATAAGGTTGAGGGAGAGAGAGGAGGTGAGGAGTGGGCCGAGCTGGGCCAAACTCTTCGGGGTTGTCCTTTTTTCTAAAACTAAATGGGCCACTAGGGCCCAATAAGAATAATCAGCCCAGAAACAATTCCAGGCCTCTTTTAATAAACAGGAAAAGACCAAAATACCCCTAGACTCAAATAAATTCTAGAAAATAAAATATAAGTCCAAAAATTATAAATTAAATACTTTTAGATTCATGATAATCCACTCTATCCAAATAAAATACTACCTCCGTTTCAGGGCTTAAGGCGCACACGCTTTACAAAGCAAAGTTTGACCAAAAAAATTGAGAAACAAAATCTTGATTATATTGTACATAATTAGTACCATTGGATTCGTATTAAAAAATACTTCCCAGTGATACTAGTTTTATACCAAAACTCTTTACATATTTAGAGTAATTCTTGGTCAAAGAAACACGCAAAACGAGGACGCCTTAAGCCCTAAAACGGAGGGAGTAAGATATAAAATTTTGTACATTTAAATTTTTATAAGAATTTTGTAATTTATATATTCCTTATGGCATTTTACAAAATTATTGAAAGATGATAATAATAAATAAAAATTCACTTTCATTATGTATTAATATTGTAGTATTTTAGAAAAATACTAAATAAATATTTAATCACCATTTTTAATGTATAATTGATAATTCCTAAAAGAATTATTAAATCAATAAAAGTCAAATAAAAAGGAAATAAAATAAACTAATTCAATATATGTTATAAATATTATAAAGTAATATTTAAAAATACTTTATTAAAAGGCACCTTATATAGGGAAAATGCATATATAATTAAATAATGCATTACATTACTTGCATAATCATTTTGCTTCTTTAAATATTGTCCTTACCAGGCAATAATGATGTTTTGTAGAACTAGAAGCTCAAGGTCTAGTGCAAGCATCAGACTTCACTACCTTGCCATCACAAGGCAAGTTCATCACTTTCTCATGTCCTTTGAAGAGTCTTTATCAAAGTATTTGCAAATTGTGTGTTATCATATATGCTATAAAAGAAAGAAAATATTATTTTTACAAATAAATAAATCATAGATATCATCCTAAGTGTTGATATAATGGAGCAATAGAACTTAGTGTTCTAATTGCAATGATGATAATCAAGTAGGGACTTAATAACCCCTGACATCAGTGATTCTAGCGCCGTATATTATGCGTTAGCCATGAGATTTGGAATGGGACAGAGAAGTCAGTGGTATCTTCTTCCTCTCGCATGATGCCGGATGTGCAGGTCGTGGCTATTTTCCTCGTAGCGTGCATATTAATTGGTAATTCATAGAGGATATGCAGCATATGGGTGGGAACCCTCATCGTCCCACGATAGTTCTAGCATCTAACGGTTTGTACAAACCATTGCCGTAATTCATTATGTGGGCATGGTGTACACCAAGGAGGCATGCGGGGTCGCGGAGGGGGCAATGATTGGCTTGGACCAACTACTGGGCCCCACATCATGGAATTGTGGACGGGAAAGTACACCCGGTTGTGCAACAAGGAGTTGATCTCTCATGGGTAAAGTAACGCACCTCTGCAGAGTGTAAGAAGTGTAACTTATTACTCCGTGTTCCGGGAAGGAGCTACAAACGCGGCAGGAAAGGAACTCCATGAAAGTTCTGGTCAACCTATGAAGGCTGATGGTCATAGATTTTCATAATAAAATCAATCTTTGAAGAAAGATTTACAAAAAGTGCATAGTGCCAAGGATTTATAATCCGAGGTGGTAGTTAGAGCATCAAACTTCCCACCTTGCATATAATGAACTTGTTGGGTAACGTTGTTACTCATTATTTCCTTTTATCCCTTTCTTAGACTCTGAGGATCCCGAAGACGTGCCAATGTATGTAGCCGAATGTCAATAAGATGTGTTCTACAAGGAACCTGATCTATCCGGAGGAGTTGAAGGAGTGGATTACCAGATCCGCTACGGTGTCGATGAGAACGAGTCCAACTAAGTACCTAGTTAGTAGTAACTAACGGAGCCGAGCAGCATGAACTCTATAGAATAAGCTGCTGAGCTTAACTCCTAGTCGGAGTTGCTACTTTTAAATTCCGCTGAACACTTTATATTTTGGTTTGTAAGTTGGATCTTTTGGAAGTCTTGAACTTCCGGTATTGTAATAATAATAATTTGTGTACTTTTGTAATATGGACCTGCAATGTTTCTGTTGTACCACTCTGAGGGATGTGATATTTACGGAACGGTGTTCTGTGGATGTCATGTCAACGACTATAGTGTACTACACATGCAGTGGTATGCTGGGTCACCGCAGTTGGTATCAGAGCAAATTGATTTGACATTAGGTTTGAAACCTAGTAAAGGGTATTACCTGTAGGAAAATTTGGCAACGATAAAGAATTCTCTAAAAGTAATATAATGAGTATTCAAATGAAAATATGTCGTTATATATTTTAGTGCGATAATTCTTTGTTATGATGCAATATGTCATTGGATACTAATCAAAATTATTTTTCTGATATACAGAGATATGGCACCAAAGTTTCCAAAACAGACTTTGGTAAGGAAAGAGGAGACTCTTGATGATTATGAAGGATCATTCACAGTCCAACTTCGTCAACTTTAAAAGCTCTTTAGTTGTCGAACTAGAATTCCAGTGAACACTATCACTTACCTTGATGGTCGAATGTTATCCAAGTATTGTGTGAGTATCCAACTTCCAGAGAAGCTTGGATTATATCACGGTCTACCTATAGGAGAAGGTAGGAGTCATTTAGCAGCCTATCATGTTGTTGTTGTTGTGGAGGCGATAGCTAATATTCGGGAGCAGAAAAATAAGGAGTTAGAAGGTAGCACATTCTCTGTGATACCTCATGATTCTATAGACTCGGAGCCTATACCGGATCATCTTACTTTGGTTAAGAAGCATCCTAAGTTAGCTTCCAAGTTTATGGATAGATACCGAACACTCGTTGCGTCTTTTTATAAGACCCATCAAGTGATTGTTGAAGACAAAAATGACATGTTAGAAGATCTAACTGATCCGGAAAGGAGGAAGCAGTTAGCATTTCAGTTAGAGAAAGAAGCAAGTAGTAGTGCAACACCTATATTTAAGGATATACCTATAGATCCTGAATCTTTTACGCCATATCGTGATTCACCAAGACCTGAACCTATACATGACCCTACTATGATATGCGGTATGCAGTACCACAGGGCTTAGAGGATGGTTCTGACTCAGAACTTCCTATTGAGAATTCGGATGTTTGGAGAATGGGATCATATAATGGATCTCATGAATACCAGATGTCCACAAATGGTTCTGACAGGAATGTTGGACAATCTAGTTGTATGGGTGCAAGAATGAACCCTAATAACAGTAGTATAAATACCATGTCAATAGATGATCAGGATGAAGAAGAAGATCCTGAAGAGAGAGTGTTTGAATCATCAACATCTTCTCAAAACCCAGGGAATATACATTACCCAGTGTTTAACTATCTTGGCCACGAGAGCACCTGGGAGGCAGCAAGATCTGTGTATCCTGTTGACAACTCAAGGAATGAAGCTCAGGAGATGCAGGCTAGAGATAATGTGCTAGAGATAATGTTGAATATGTTTCTGAAGACTTTTCAGCTGAGCTTGAGGGAGTCAATATGCTCAGGTTGAGTAATGACTCAAGTGCTAATACTTCAGATACAGAGTATATTCCTTCTGGAAGGCCATATGTTCCACAAACTGTGAGACGAACAACACGTCGTCATGGTTGGACATCAGGCATGTACGATGAGCGTAGTTACTATTAGAAGAAGACAATTAGTTAGAAGTATCAAGTACCGTGTATTGTACCCCAAGTAATAAGATAGTTTTGTAATTATACCCATAAGGTATATGTTGTAAGGACTTTGTATCATTATGATAGTATGTGAAATGCATATTTGGATTTTCTTTGGATCTTTATTGTGTGACTAGTTCTGTGCGTAAAGTCGAGCTCAGAACACATGTGCATGATGTAATTATGAGTATTCGCTTTATGTTGCAGGACTAGAGGGTCATGGATATGGGTGTAGGAATGGAAACTGAGCAGCAGCCGATGGAGCGAGAGGCCAAGGAAAAGGCCGATGCAGATACAGCAAACGAAGAAGCATTACCATCACCACCAATGAGGCCGTTAATGGAGCAGAACTTTATGCAATGCATGCAAATGATGCAAGAGACCCAGAACAAGTTCATGGAAGAGTTGTTGGGGCGAGCAAATCAGAAGGCACCTGAAGGTGGAGGAGTGAGTCTATCGGATTTCTAGAACGCAAGACCGTTACCTTTTGCATCAGCTCCTGAACCAATGGATGCAGAAGACTGGCTAGCAGATACTGAAAGGAAGCTGAAAACTATAGGTTGCAATGATGAGGAGAAACTGAGGTATGCAACTCATCTTCTGACTGGACCTGCAGCATCATGGTGGGAAAATCAGTTAGCCATGCAACAACCAGGTAGAGAGTTTACCTGGGAAGAGTTCAAGCATATATTCCATGAATATCATGTTCCAGAAAGTGTTATGGAGTTGAAGCGGAGAGAATTTGAGGAGCTTCAGCAAGGATATACTAGAGTCATGAAGTACATCCGGGAGTTTAGTAAACTGTCTCGCTATGCTGAGGAGGATGTCAACATGGAAGAGAAGCGGAAGAAGCGTTTCCTGCGTGGATTAAATCCATTTGTGAAGATGCAGCTAAGGTTAGCCAATAAGCAAACTTATCAGCAGTTGTTGGATGCAGCCATTACTTTTGAAGATGACTACAAGAATGTCCAAGAGGACCGGAGGAAGAGAGCCAAGAAGGAAACTAAGAGAATTCAGGCAAGCAAATCTAAACCCAACCTGGAGTTCAAACCTTGGAATAGGTTATGGCAACAATAATAATAACAATAACAAGGGCAATGGTGGAAATCAACCCAATCCAATAAGGAATGTTATCTGTAACAATTGTGGAATTCTAGGGCATTTCCAGAGGGAATGCAAAAAGCCTGTAGTGATCTGTTACGGTTGTGGTCAGAAGGGGCATATCAAGCCAGATTGTCCGAGAAAACCACCTGGAGGATGGCATACCAAGGGAGGAGGACAAGCCAGTGGAGGAAATGGACAGCCCAATAAAGGAGGAAATAATGGCAAGAACAACAATGGCAAGAGGAACTGACCAACCGGGAAACTGAATTGTGCAACCCTCGAGGAGGTGGATAATTCGGAGCATGCAGTGATAGCTACGCTCAATATCCTTACCAATCCCGACAAAGTTCTATTTGATACTGGTGCAACTACTTCATTCATTTCTGAAGAAGTTTGTGATAAGTTCGGGATTGGAAGGGCAACGTTAGAAAGTCCTATGACCGTAGTTACGGCAGGAGGGAATGTGATTGTACTCCACATAAAACAAGATCAGGTTATCTCGATCTGTGGTTGTACATATTTTGCAGACCTTTATGTGATTCCTTTAAAGGGAATTGCAGTAGTACTGGGGATGGATTGGATGATGGAACACAGAGCTCAGATAAATTGTGAGGAGAAAACTATCTCAATCAAAACTCCAAGTGGAGCAAGGATAGTTTATCAAGCAGATAAGCACAGTCATATCATGGTGGATCTACAATTGAACTCAATGAAAGAGGTGAAATTGGAAGAGATTCCTGTAGTTAATGAATTCGAAGATGTTTTTCCAACAGAGTTACCGGGAATGCCACCAGACCGGGAGATAGAGTTCACCATTGACCTAATACCTGGTACAGCACCAATATCTCAAGCGCCATATAAGATGGGACCCATAGAGTTGAAAGAACTCAAGGAGCAAATTGATGAGTTAGTTAGAAAAGAATTAATACAGGAAAGTGTATCCCCATAGGGAACACCAGTAATCTTTGTGGATAAAAGAGATGGTGGAAGACGGATGTGTGGTGATTATAGAAATCTGAACAATGTGACTATCAAGAATAAGTATCCTTTACCAAGAATTCAAGATTTGTTTGATCAAGTGAAAGGAGCTGGAGTATTTTCAAAGATCGATTTAAGATCTGGATACCATCAAATAAAAATCAAGCCGGAAGAAGTTCCAAAAACAGCATTTGTCTCAAGATATGGACACCATGAGTATCTGGTAGTACCATTTGGGTTGACCAATGCACCGGCAATATTCATGAATCTGATGAACAAGATCTTCATGCCATATTTGGACAAGTTTGTCATAGTCTTTATTGATGATATTTTGATATATTCCAAGGATAAGGAAGAGCATGCTGATCATTTGAGAATAGCATTGCAGACTTTAAGAGAACACAAACTTTATGCTAAGTTCAGTAAATGTGAATTTTGGCTTGATGAGGTAGAATTCCTCGGTCATGTGATCAGTAAAGATGGAATTGCTGTGAATCCATCTAAAGTTCAATCGGTACTAGAGTGGACTGCGCCGACCAATGTGAAGCAAATTCGAGGTTTCTTAGGAATGGCGGGTTATTATCGGAGATTCATTGAAGGTTTCTCCAAAATAGACGGACCAATGACCAAATTATTAAGGAAGAATACACCATTCAAGTGGGATGAGAAATGTGAAGCAAGTTTCCAAGAGCTGAAGACTAGATTAACCACATCTCCAATCTTAGCAGTCCTGAAACAGGGAAGGACTTCACAGTATACTGTGATGCATCTAAAGAAGGTTTGGGTTGTGTATTAATGCAAGATCAGAAAGTGATTGCTTATGGTTCAAGAAAATTGAAACCGCATGAAGTCAACTATCCAACTCATGATTTAGAGTTAGCAGCAGTAGTCTTTGCACTGAAAGGATGGAGGCATTTTCTTTATGGAGCCAGATGTGAGTTATACACTGACCAAAAAAGTCTCAAATATTTCTCACTCAAAGGGAATTGAAAATGAGGCAGAAGCGTTGGTTGGAACTAATCAAGAATTAAGATTTAATAATCAATTACACTCTAGGAAAAGCAAATGTTGTAGCAGATGCTTTAAGCAGAAAAAGTGTAGATATTTAGCCAAGCAATAGGGAGTTACCAAAAGAGTTACAAATGGACTTGGAAAGATTAGAACTTCAATTCATCAGAACAGAGGTTCTTGGAGGATTAGCTACTATGCAGCTAGTTGCAGAGCATGACAGTGATCTTAAGCAAGAAATTTTTAGACATCAAGAAGAAGATCCTTTTATTGCTGAGGAAATTCGGAGGATATCTATAGGGCAAAAATCAGTTTTTCGCCTTGGAGATTATGGGTCTTTATGGTTTCAAGACCGTCTATGTGTTCCAGATGTGACGGGGATTAGAAATGTTATACTCAAAGAGGCACATAATACACCATATTCTATACATCCAGGGAGTACTAAGATGTATATGGATTTGAAAGAACTATTCTGGTGGAATAACATGAAAAGGGACATTGCAAAATATGTATCTAAATGCCAAACTTGTCAAAGGGTTGAAAGCTGAACATCAAAGTCCAGCAGGACCATTACTACCCTTGGAAATTCCTGAATGGAAGTGGGAGGAAATAGGTATGGACTTCATTACAGGGTTACCTATGACACCAAAAAGGAAAGATATGATATGGGTAATTGTGGACCGACTCACTAAGAGTGCACATTTTATTCCAGTAAATCAAAGGGATAATGCCGAGAAGTTAGTTGAAGTATATGTCAAAGAGATAGCAAGTAAGCATGGAGTATCCAAAAAGATCGTAACTGATAGGGGATAAGTGTTTACTTCGGCATTTTGGAAGCAATTGCATGAAGCACTTGGTTCAAAGTTAGATTTCAGCACGGCATATCATCCTGAGACCGAAGGTCAAACTGAAAGAACAAATCAAATACTAGAAGACATGTTAAGGGCTTGTGCACTAGATTTTGGAGGAACATGGGAAGATCATCTACCATTGGCAGAATTTTCTTATAATAATAGCTATCAGAGTAGTCTAAAGGCAGCTCCATATGAGGTTCTGTATGGAAGGAAGTGTAGATCACCAATATGTTGGTATGAACCTGGAAGCAGCAAAGAATTTGCGCCAGATTATATCAAGGAGAGACAGGACATCATTGATAAGATCAGGGATAGATTAAAAATAGCCCAGAGCAGGCAGAAGAGTTATGCGGATCAAAGTCAAAGATCATGGCATCCAGAAGTGGGAGATATGGTCTATTTGAAAGTAAGTCCAATGAAAGGAGTAGAAAGATTCGGAGTTAAAGGGAAATTGAGTCCAAGATATATCAGACCATTCAAGATACTGAGTCAAAACAGAACTATAGCTTATGATTTAGATCTACCATCAAGATTGGCTCAAGTGCATAATGTTTTCCATGTGTCACAACTTCGTAAATTTTTAAAAGTTCCAGATGATGCAATCACACATCAAGAGATAGAATTACAAGCAGACCTGACCTATATTGAAAAGCCTTGTAAGATTCTGGAAGAAAACTGGAAAAGATTAAGGAACAGAGCAATCAAATATTGCAAGGTACAGTGTAACATCACCCTGAGAGGGAAGCCACATGGGATAAGGAAGAGGATTTAAGAAAAGCTTATACAGAACTATTCAGGTACATCTCCACAAACTTCGGGACGAAGATTAATTTAAGGGGGGAAGTCTATAACATCCCAGCATTTAGAACCTAACTAAGGGTAGATTAAGGAATATGGAATGTTGCATGCATCTATTTGTGAAAATGTGGGTAAAATTTTCGCCAAATAAAAACCTAAGTGATCAATGTTTCTTTCATACTTTGAGATTAGGTTTAGTCTTAAAGGATGATTGTTATAAACTTTGAGATGATCTTAAGGAGTTATGTGTTTTCAAATGGATTTGAAATATTAGACTTAAGTGTTTGAATTATAATTCAAATGAAATAGATATAAGTTTTGAATATTAATTCAAATAAGAGATAAATATTACAACTTGAATTCTATCCAAAGAAAAACAATAATGAATATAAAGTTTATTTCTTATCATCAATATATATAATCAAGTTATAAAGTTATAACTTATTTGAATCATCCACATAACTTACAAAAGTAAATATACAAAGAATAGGAATATTCTTTATTAATAATAATATAATATTTATTACAATTGAATAAAATAAAGATTACAAGAATAATAAAAGAACATTACAAAAGAATAAGAAAATTACATTAGAATATTTACTAACTATCCTATATCTAAATCTAAACTAAATCTTCATCTTTATCTTTGTACCTGCAAAACAAAGACTAAATAAAAATAAAAGAAGATTAGTGTTAGTATTATTTCTCTCACACATGTTAGTGAAATGCACTTGACAAATTCATCATTGAGACATTTAAAAAAGGGGCAAGTTTCACCAATATGAAAGAATTCATCTTTCATAAATTCAAAGCCAGAAGTCAAATGACAGCCAAGAGGGACAAATCACCAGCCAGGTGAAAGTAATCTGGTAAGAGTAAGTTCAAAAATTCTGAACATATCCACGTGCATAGCAGGCACACAGGCAGGACACACACCAGCATGCATGTGGTGTGTTGTCAAGCTCACAGAGCAACTCAATCTCACAAAACCACAATAACAGCCGTGGAGGAGCACACTAGTGCATCTCTCCACTACACAGCACACAAGAACAGCCAGTCTAGACAGCAGCTTACCAAGAACATCAGTCAAACTAAACCACCTCAGATCAACCAAACATCACTAGGATGGTGACATAAAGAGGGGGAAGAATCAGTGTGACACCCCGGTTCTGAAAAGACCGTGGCCTCTATGTGACATGCCAATCCCTGGATTGGTTCATTGGCCCACAATAGAGTAAGATAGATAATCATAGCAAAATAACCGTGTATCATGATCTACAAAGATCCAGAGTACCATTATTACAATGAAAGCTTAGCATAAAGCTTAGCTCAAATTATTCAGGTAGCAACATAAACAAGTAAATCCTCCAATCTTCAAATTGCCCACAAGTGAACAAGTGCCGAGTGGAGTACCGTGGCCTATAACGATCAATCAGAATCGGAATAACCTGCAACATGAAACGTAGCATCCCCGAAGGGTCAATACATGGAATGTATGGCAAGTAGAGCTAGTAAAGGATAAAATAGTACTAACATCTACATGCATATCTGGCAAGTGGAGCTGTGTCTGGATTGCTTTTGCAAAAACATTTGTCCTACTTTCATAAATAGTTTTTGATTTTCTTTGAAAAGATCCCAATTAAGTTAACCCAACAATATTAAAGCAATTATGAAGTTAGAATGAGCGAGAAACATGTCATGGAATCAATATCAAGCAACTCAGATGTCCATAACCGGGGACACGGCTAATCGATTAGATTATACACTCTGCAGAGGTTAGTACACTTTACCCATGTGACTTGGCCAGCCCAGCTCGTACCACCACTCTTATTTTGGGTGATGATAGGGAGAAGTCCAAGAAGAGACTGTTCGGGAAGTAGCTCCTCAATCCCGACGCGCACCGGTCCAACCTACCAAAATTCTACATCTCTGGATACGCGGGTTCGAGTTACCACAACCTACTAAGTCCAACCAACCGCGCATTCCATTATTGGCACATGGTTGTACACGTAAGCTACACAATAAAGAAGCCAATCATTCTCTCTTGATACCTGGGTGCCTTTCCGCAATGAAACCACCAAAATTTATCAATACCATCACACCCAGGGAGTTCATTGATTAGGTTGTTTTTAGTTTTCACAAACCAATACTTTTAGAAAGCAAGTATCAAAGATGTAACCCTGCCCTCGTTCAACAAGCACGGCTAAGCACATCTACCAACGGTGGTTCATCTACAAAGAGGGTCCTACCACATAATAGGACATAGCATAGCGATAGTATCATCCTACACATGCATCTACAAAATACACGACAATGCATTGGTTGTAGCGGTCTGGAGCATAATCCTCACACGAGCAAGCGTTGCACTCAGCACAATCTACACGACACAATTGCATTCCTAAATAAACAATCCACAACATATGCAACAAATATGATGCATGGATGCAAGAACAGCAAGTGAATTGGTGCTTCAGCTGCACCACATAATTCTAATCCATAATACTACCGAATACATGCATGGAAAATAGATTTGGCGCTAGGAAAGTTAATAGACAAAAGTAATGCTCCAAACTAGAGCTAGAACTTAAATAATTCACTACCGGTAGTATACTGTTTGTAAAATCTTGGAAAAATTCTACCGCATAGGCATCGCTGAATAGAAACAGTACCAATTGGAATTACTCAAAAAGGAATTATAAAACTCCCCGAGTAATTAAAACACTGCAGAAAGCCATTAGACAAATACTGTAGAAGTTTTTACTGTAAGCCTATCTTTTTAATTCAGGATGAGATTCCCCTCGTTCATACGAGTTCAGGGACATACCACACGCGATTTTTGCAGCTACGGATCTTTTTTAACGAATTTATTACTCCGAAAAGGCCACTAACTAGTTTGATTAAACTGTACTAAACCTGACAATAAAAGTCTTAACCAAAGCTACAGCGAGATTCTACGTGACTCACTGAACTCGTACATATTTTATTTGCAATTTTTGGCCAAGTGGTTGAATTTCTACGCAATTTACAAGATTCTACCAAAATCTGCCAACTAAAAGGGATTAACAAAATTGACCCAGTCAACTGTGTCTGTTTGACTGGTCAACTCGTCTGCTGACTGGGCGCTGACTGGGCGTCTGACTAGTCAACATCTGGGATGCTGACCAGTCAACGAACGATCTAAGCCGCTGATCTGAGATCTGACGGTGGCTGCTGTCTTACCGGAAACGGATGGCGAAACGGACTCCGGACGGTGCGGCGAGTTCCGGACGGCGGTGTCGATCGGATCCGGCGTTGGGGCTCTTCCTGCACGGGCGTACACGGTTAACGGGCGGTTCAAGATCGTCAACGACGCGACGCAAAATGGCGCGCGAGCGCGTAAGTGTATGCATGCATGCACACGAAACGAGGCAGCGGCACGCGGCAGCGGCGGGGCGGTGCGCGGCGCAGGCGGCAGCGCTGGCGACGCGCGGCGGCGGCTGCTGCTAGGCGGCGGCGAGGCGGCGCGGTGCAGGCGGCGGTGGCGGCACGGGTCGGCGGCGCTGCGAGGCGGCGCGGGGCGATGGCGGCGGCTGGCCGCGGCGGCGGCGCGGGGTGGCGGCGCTGCGCGCGGGGCGGTGCGCGGTGGCGGGGCGATGGCGGCGCGGCGGCGGCTCACCTCGAGGCGGCGGCGGGTCGGCGGACGGCGGCGAGGTGGCGGGTGGCGCCGGCGGCGGGGCTCGGCGGCGAGGCCGGTGGCGGCGGACGGCGGCCGGTCTCGGGAGGCACGCAGGCGGCGGCGATCCTCGGGAGGCGCGCGGGGTACGAGGCGGTCAGGCGGCGGCTGCCCTTTAAGTGGGCCCCTTGCGCGGGTCCTACTCCAATTCGGTCCAGAGTTTGACTACAACTCGGAAATCGGCCCGGATTTTCGGACCGTTTTCCGGCGGATTACTAAAACGTCCGAGTCTTTTGCATACGAACTCCGATTGGAGCGATTCTCGCGCCTACGGGTTCATATCGTCGAGGGGAACAACCTTCAGTCAAGGTTTGCGCAAAAGCTCGAACCTACAGGGGTGGTTGTCGCAAGTCCTTCTAAAGCTTCCCGGAGGAACCTCGTAGCGAAACAAAATAGGGTTTTGAAGATAGTGTTTCGCCGAACCTTTCTACTCGACGGTTTTGCATGGAAAGATATGATGCAATGCTATGAATGATATGCAAGACCAAATCTAAAATTTGGGATGTGACAAGACTAACCCCCTTAAGATGAATCTCGTCCTCGAGATTCGGCGCGGCTAGCAAATAGGTGTGGGTAGTCCTCTCGGATGTCATCTTCACGCTCCCAAGTGGCTTCCTCTTCGGTGTGGTGACTCCACTGCACCTTGCAAAACTTGATTGTCTTGGTACGGGTAGTCCTTTCTGCTGTCTCCAGAATCTTGACCGGTTTCTCCTCATAGGTCAAATCATTCTCCAGCTGAACCTCCTCTAGCGGTACGGTGTCTCTCAATGGTGTATTCACCATCTTCGGATGGCACTTCTTCAGCTAGGACACGTGGAACACGTTGTGAACAGCGGACAGAGCTTCTGGCAACTCCAACTGATAAGCAACTTCTCCTTTGCGTGCTAAGACCCGATACGGTCCAATGAATCGAGGTGCCAGTTTACCCTTAATTCCAAATCTCTTGATTCCACGAAGCGGCGATACTCTGAGGTATGCTCTATCACCTATCTCATACACCACTTCCTTGCGCTTGGCGTCAGCGTAGCTCTTCTGCCTTGATTGTGCTACCTTCAGCCTATCCCTAATCAAGGCGACCTTCTCCTCAGCATCCTTGATCAAATCAGGTCCAAACAGCTAACGTTCTCCTACTCCATCCCATAGCAATGGTGTCCGACACCGTTTCCCATATAGCACGTCGAACGGTGACGTCTTGATGCTTGTCTGGTAGCTGTTGTTGTAGGAAAACTCCGCATACGGCAAATTCTCATCCCAACTAGAGCCATGAGCCAAGGCGCAAGCTCTCAGCATGTCCTCCAAATCTGATTCACCCTCTCGGTCTGTCCATCAGTCTGTGGGTGAAACGCTGTGCTAAACTCCAATCTAGTACCAAGTGACTCGTGTAGCTGGCGCCAGAAGTGTGAGGTAAATTGGGTGCCTCTATCAGATACGATACTCTTGGGAACTCCATGTAGGCACACAATCTTGTCCATGTAAATCTTGGCCAACTTCGCACTCGTATAGGTCGTCTTCACCGGAATAAAGTGGGGTACCTTGGTCAAATGATCGACCACTACCCAAATAGAGTCATATCCTGACCTGGTCCTGGGCAGCCCTGTGATAAAATCCATTCCCACTCTATCCCACTTCCAATCCGGCACGGGCAATGGCTGTAGCAGCCCTGCTGGCTTCTGGTGTTCTGCCTTCACTCGGCTACATACATCACATAGGGCAATATGCTTGGCGATATCTCCCTTCATGTTGTTCCACCAAAATTTGCTCTTCAAATCCATATACATCTTTGTGTTGCCCGGATGTATGGAGTATGGCGAGTTATGAGCCTCCTGCAAAATCAACTCCCTTATCTCCGGGTTGCTGGGCACACACAAACGATATCCATACCATAAGGTACCATGTTCATCCTCGCGAATATCCTTTTCCCGATTCTCCTTCATCTTTTCCTTTATCTCTTCTATTTCCTTGTCTCCCACTTGAGCCTTTACGATCCTGTCCTGTAGCATCGGTTGGACTTCCATTGTAGCCAAATATCCCTCAGATACTACCTCCAGTCTAAGGTCCTTGAATTGCTTGCGCAAATCCTCAGGCAATTCTCCAATTGTCAATCCATTGGCATAAACCTTCCGTCTCAGAGCATCTGCTACTACTTTGGCCTTTCCTGGGTGATATTGTAGATTCATATCATAGTCCTTGATAAGTTCCAACCATCTCCTTTGCCTCATGTTCAGTTCCTTCTGTGTAAATATGTACTTCAGGCTCTTGTGGTCGGTGTACACATCGCAGTGTTTTCCCATTAAGTAATGCCTCCATACCTTGAGCGCATGAACCACTGACGCTAACTCCAGGTCATGTGTGGGGTAATTCCGCTCATGGTGCTTGAGTTGTCGCGAGGCATAAAACACTACTCTCCCATCTTGCATCAGCACACTCCCAAGTCCCTGTCGAGAAGCATCACAGTACACTTGGAAATCCTTCTGAAGATCTGGTAAACATAGAACAGGCGCGGTCACTAGTCGACGCTTCAGCTCCTGAAAGCTGGCTTCACATACGTCTGACCATTCAAACTTCCTCTCCTTCTTCAGAAGTTCAGTCATCAGCTTAGCAATCTTAGAAAAGTTTTCTATGAACCTCCTGTAATATCCAGCAAGTCCCAAAAAGCTTCGAATCTCTCCAGCATTCTTGGGCGCTTCCCACTCCGTTACTGCAGTCACTTTGTTTGGATCAACAGCAATTCCTTCTCCCGACACTACATGTCCAAGAAACCCAACGGTGTTAAGCCAGAATTCACACTTGCTGAATTTGGCATACAGCTTGTGTTCCCTCAGCTTCTCCATAATCAGTCTCAGATGCTTCTCATGCTCGGCATCATCCTTGGAATATATCAGTATGTCATCAATAAACACCACCATGAACTTGTCCAAATACTCCATAAATACCTTGTTCATCATGGTCATGAAGTATGCCGGGGCATTCGTTAGTCCAAAAGACATAACTGTATACTCATATAAACCATACCTAGTGGTGAAGGCGGTTTTCGGTACATCCTCTTCTCGGATTTTCAATTGAAAGTAGCCAGATCGCAGATCAATCTTGCTGAACACCTTTGCACCTTCCAGTTGATCAAACAGATCATTTATGTTCGGCAGAGGGTACTTGTTCTTGATGGTTACTTCATTCAGCAAGCAATAGTCCACCACTAATCTCTTGGTGCTGTCTTTCTTCTCCACAAACAGAACATGTGCTCCCCATGACGACGCACTAGGCTGAATGAATCCCTTTTCCAGCTGCTCCTTCAACTGTTTCTTCAACTCCTTCAGCTCATCGACATCCATCTTATATGGTTTCTTTGCTATTGGTCCTGTTCCCGGCATCAGGTCGATAAGAAATTCTACATCCCTGTCAGGTGGCATCCCTGGCAGCTCTTCCGGAAACACGTCGGGGTAATCCCTAATCACTGGCACGGTATCCATGCTAACCCCCTTAAGAGAATTCAACTTACACCTTCTCGGTCGTGCAGCCGACTTGAATCTAATCCTCTTACCATCCGGGGTTTTGAGTGAAACAGCTCGCTGTGCACAATCTATGTGTCCCCCATGCATAGACATCCAATCCATACCCAGAATGACATCTAAACCCTGTGAATCCAACACTACCAAATGTGCAATGAAGTTGTGTGCTCCAATCCTCACAGTTAAATCGCGGCATCCCGCACTAGCTATCATATCTCCTCCAGGTGAACTCACTCTAATAGACCTTTTCATAGACTCTGTAGGTAACTTATACTTATCCACAAATGCCCTTGATATGAATGAATGCGATGCACCAGTATCGAAAAGTATAAATGCAGGGTAAGTGTTGATTGGGAACTTACCAATCACAAGGTCAGGCTCATCTGGAATCTCCTCCACATTCATGTGGTTCACTGTGGCCTTCTCGCCGTTGGTTGGCTTCAGTCCTTTCCTCTCTGGACAGTTGTCATCATAGTGTCCCTTCTGCTTGCACTTGAAGCACGTCACCTCACTCAGATCCTTCTTCACGAAGTTGCGATCACGGTTGCGGTCATGTCCACCGTGTCCTCCAGAGTGGTGGGAGTGTCCTCCCTTGTGGTTGTGGTGGCTGCTCATGTGGTTGTCATGGCGATGTCCATCGCGGCGGTCATGGCTCCCATGGTAACTTCCTCCATGCTTGGAGTATCCATCATATGAAGTGCGAGATTTGTGGTGTGAACCAGAGTGATGAGTATTGCTCTTTCTCTTGCGGTTCTCCACCTGCTTGTGCTTCCCTTCCAAGATCCTGGCCTTGTCCATAAGCTCCTGGAAAGTGGGGCAGTAAACCACAAGTAGCTGTACTGAAAGCTCATCACTGAGGCCATCCAGGAATCTCTCCCTCCTTTTGGCATCAATGTCAACATCCTCAGGTGCATAACGGGACAGGTTGTTGAACTCCTCAATGTACTCGGCCACGGTGCGATTGGTTTGGCGCAAGTTGCGGAACTCCTTCCTCTTCAGGATCAGAACTCCTGAAGACACGTGGTTGGTCCTAAAACCTTCCTCAAACATAGCCCAAGTCACGGTATCCAGCGGGTGGGTGATCTGAAATGTGTCCCACCAAGAAGCGGCTGGTCCCTCCAGTAGGTGAGCGGCAAACCTCACCTTCTCAGCATCAGTGCATCCGACAGTTACTAGATCCTTGTTGACTGAACGCAACCAGTCGAGAGCAACCATTGGTTCCGTTGCAGTAGAGAACTTAGCTGGCCTTAACCTCAGAAATCTGGTGAGAGCATCTCCCTGAGGCTGATTGTTTCCATTGTTGTTGTTCTGATTCGCCATGAACTGAGTCATCACTTGGGTCAGCTGTGCCTGAGCTGCCATGAGCTGCTCCATCTCAGTGGGTTGGCGACGGGGAGGCATCTGCGGTTCAGCATAGGTAAGTTTAGAAAGAATCAACTACGGCAATAGGATTCTACCCATGCATATGATCAAACAACAACAAGCAATAGCAGACAATCACAAGCAAGTAACACATCAACAAACAAGCGATCCAGCAACATCCCAGGTGTTATCCTAGCAGTATAGACCTACTTAAATAGTTTTGTAAGAGTTGGCAATGGTTAACTAAACAGTTGATCAACTAAACAACCAAAACAGCAATCTGCCAGAACAGTCCAGCAGCGTTCGCGAATTTTTTCCGCTTGACTTAAACTCGTCAGAAAAATTATCCAATTTTTGTGCCTATGGCACAGAGATTTTCGCATCAGCCCAATTTGTTTCAGATTTTTCCGAGTTATCATAAAAATATGAAAAATCGCGCAGTACTGCTGTATCAGCAGAAAAACTGCAGCGAAAAACACACAGATGATAACCAAATTGCCATAACTCTTTCATTAAAATTCACACAAATAAATCCTGGGATATTGGAGTACACAAATAAGCAACTAAACACTTTTAAACTAACACGAACTAAGATTCACATCGATCGAGACTAATCCTAACGAATTCTCCTAACGTGGACTAATTGGTGGACTTCTATCTACTTCTTGAAGAGATTGAGGTAGGTCCTTGCGGTCATGCGTTGGCGCTTCGGCTCGCGGTACAACCATGGCGGCGGAGTGTACACCTCTCCTGAACCATCACTTGAGACTTCAAACTCCACCTCTTCTGGATCCTCCTCTTCTTCTTCATTCTCAGCTGCAACAGCAACAGCTTCATCTCCTCAACCATCATCGTCTCCATCATCATCATCCTCGTCCTCATCATCATCATCGTCTCCACTGTCATCAACATCCCCATTGTTGCCATCCTCTCCATTGTCATCATCAGAGGGTGGATTCAGCTGTGCTTGGAGAGCGGCAATTTGGGCTGTCATAGCTTCAATGGTTTGGTCCCTTTCCTGGACGGTCCCTTGCAATTGCTGTATGTTCTGGGCGTTCTCCTGCACAGTACCATGAAGATGTGCTATGGTTTCATCTCTGTCTATCAGGGCATTCTCCAGAACTCCCACAGCTTCATGCAAAGTGTCTATCTCCTGTCCTTGGACCACCATTCCATTGCTAGTAAAGTCTGCAATCTCCTTCAACATTCTCACCTTCTCTGCTAGAGCTCCATTCTCTCTTTCCATGTCCTCTATGTGCCTCCGACGGGGCGGCATGTTGTTCCTGTCGCCCGGGGTAATCACAATGTTCCCTTCTTCATCACGCCTTCCATAGTCACGGTAGGGTAAATCCGCAGGCAGTAGGTGTCGGACATAGTGGCACTGGCGAGACAGGGCTTCATGTATGGCCAAGTTGATTCCAAGTCCCCAGTTGCAGTATATCTTGGTGTAGACCAAGTGCGCGGGGTTTGGCAAGGCGGCATCTCTGAATATGAAGGTAGTGATCTCCCATGCATCCTCTCCATATCCATAGGTGTACAACCTTCTTCCCTTGAACATAGGCAGTGGCAATCCCAATGACTGAGAGAGCTGAGCTAACTGCCTTGCAAAGGGCCTTGGTGACTCCATGGTGACATACTTAGTCCTGACATCTCCCATCTATCAAGTAAAAGAGGAAAGTGTGAGAATAGCATATGGTAAGAATTTACGAGGGTGAAAGGCATAAAAGGAAAGACAGAGTTAATATAGGCTTAGTAATTCTATGGCTTTCTAATCCAATCCTAGGTCACGATCCTACAGTCGACACACGGGCTCTGATACCATCCTGTGACACCCCGGTTCTGAAAAGACCGTGGCCTCTATGTGACAAGCCAATCCCTGGATCGGTTCATTGGCCCACAATAGAGTAAGATAGATAATCATAGAAAAATAACCGTGTATCATGATCTACAAAGATCCAGAGTACCATTATTACAATGAAAGCTTAGCATAAAGCTTAGCTCAAATTATTCAGGTAGCAACATAAACAAGTAAATCCTCCAATCTTCAAATTGCCCACAAGTGAACAAGTTCCGAGTGGAGTACTGTGGCCTATAACGATCAATCAGAATCGGAATAACCTGCAACATGAAACGTAGCATCCCCGAAGGGTCAATACGTGGAATGTATGGCAAGTAGAGCTAGTAAAGGAGACAATAGTACTAACATCTACATGCATATCTGGCAAGTGGAGCTGTGTCTAGCTTGCTTTTGCAAAAACATGTGTCCTACTTTCATAAACAGTTTTTGATTTTCTTTGAAAAGATCCCAATTAAGTTAACCCAACAATATTAAAGCAATTATGAAGTTAGAATGAGCGAGAAACATGTCATGGAATCAATATCAAGCAACTCAGATGTCCATAACCGGGGACACGGCTAATCGATTAGATTATACACTCTGCAGAGGTTAGTACACTTTACCCATGTGACTTGGCCAGCCCAGCTCGTACCATCACTCTCATTTTGGGTGATGATAGGGAGAAGACCAAGAAGAGACTGTTCGGGAAGTAGCTCCTCAATCCCGACGCGCACCGGTCCAACCTACCAAAATTCTACATCTCTGGATACGCGGGTTCGAGTTACCACAACCTACTAAGTCCAACCAACCGCCCATTCCATTATTGGCACATGGTTGTACACGTAAGCTACAAATAAAGAAGCCAATCATTCTCTCTTGATACCTGGGTGCCTTTCCGCAATGAAACCACCAAAATTTATCAATACCATCACACCCAGGGAGTTCATTGATTAGGTTGTTTTTAGTTTTCACAAACCAATACTTTTAGAAAGCAAGTATCAATGATGTAACCCAGCCCTCGTTCAACAAGCACGGCTAAGCACATCTACCAACGGTGGTTCATCTACAAAGAGGGTCCTACCACATAATAGGACATAGCATAGCGATAGTATCATCCTACACATGCATCTACAAAATACACGACAATGCATTGAAAATAGTAGGACGATATCATGAACAAAGTAGCATCTACTTGCCTTGGTTGTAGCGGTCTGGAGCACAATCCTCACACGAGCAAGCGTTGCACTCAGCACAATCTACACGACACAATTGCATTCCTAAATAAACAATCCACAACATATGCAACAAATATGATGCATGAATGCAAGAACGGCAAGTGAATTGGTGCTTCAGCTGCACCACATAATTCTAATCCATAATACTACCGAATACATGCATGGAAAATAGATTTGGCGCTAGGAAAATTAATAGACAAAAGTAATGCTCCAAACTAGAGCTAGAACTTAAATAATTCACTACCGGTAGTATACTGTTTGTAAAATCTTGGAAAAATTCTACCGCATAGGCATCGCTGAATAGAAACAGTACCAATTGGAATTACTCAAAAAGGAATTATAAAACTCCCCGAGTAATTAAAACACTGCAGAAAGCCATTAGACAAATACTGCAGAAGTTTTTACTGTAAGCCTATCTTTTTAATTTACTATGAGATTCCCCTCGTTCATACGAGTTCAGGGACATATCACACGCGATTTTTGGAGCTACGGATCTTTTTTAACGAATTTATTACTCCGAAAAGGCCAATAACTAGTTTGATTAAACTGTACTAAACCTGACAATAAAAGTCTGAACCAAAGCTACAGAGAGATTCTACGCGACTCACTGAACTCGTACATATTTTATTTGCAATTTTTGGCTAAGCGGTTGAATTTCTATGCAATTTACAAGATTCTACCGAAATCTGCCAACTAAAAGGGATTAACAAAATTGACCCAGTCAACTGTGTCTGTTTGACTGGTCAACTCGTCTGCTGACTGGGCGTCTGACTAGTTAATGTCTGGGATGCTGACCAGTCAACGAACGATCTAAGCCGCTGATCTGAGATCTGACGGTGGCTGTTGTCTTACCGGAAACGGATGGCGAAACAGACTCCGGACGGTGCGGCGAGTTCCGGACGGCGGTGTCGATCGGATCCGGCGTTGGGGCTCTTCCTGCACGGGCGTACACGGTTAACGGGCGGTTCAAGATCGTCAACTACGCAACGCAAAATGGTGCGCGAGCGCGTAAGTGTATGCATGCATGCATGCACGCGAAACGAGGCAGCGGCACGCGGCAGCGGCGCGGGGCGATGGCGGCGGCGCGACGGCGGCGGTGGAGCGGGGTGGCGGCGCTGCGCGCGGGGTGGTGCGCGGTGGAGGGGCGATGGCGGTGCGGCGGCGGCTCACCTCGAGGCGGCGGCGGGTCGGCGGACGGCGGCGAGGTGGCGGGTGGCGCCGGCGGCGGGGCTCGGCGGCGAGGTCGGTGGCGGCGGACGGCGGCCGGTCTCGGGAGGCGCGCAGGCGGCGGTCCTCCTCGGGAGGCGCGCGGGGTGGTTGGGCACGGGGTACGAGGCGGGCAGGTGGCGGCTGCCCTTTAAGTGGACCCCTTGCGCGGGTCCTACTCCAATTCGGTCCAGAGTTTGACTACAACTCGGAAATCGGTCCGGATTTTCGGACCGTTTTCCGACGGATTACTAAAACGTCCGAGTCTTTTGCATACGAACTCCGATTGGAGCGATTCTCGCGCCTACGGGTTCGTATCATCGAGGGGAACAACCTTCAGTCAAGGTTTGCGCGAAAGCTCGAACCTACAGGGGTGGTTGTCGCAAGTCCTTCTAAAGCTTCCCGTAGGAACCTCGTAGCGAAACAAAATAGGGTTTTGAAGATAGCGTTTCGCCGAACCTTTCTACTCGACGGTTTTGCATGAAAAGATATGATGCAATGCTATGAATGATATGCAAGACCAAATCTAAAATTTGGGATGTGACAATCAGGTGGACAGCAAGGCCAATCCCAGGAGCTGGGAGGAGCAGTCTAGCTCAAGAGAAAGCACAGGAATCCAGCAAATCAAGATCAAGATCATCACCAACTTATTCCACACACAGCAAGATTCTGTGGTGAGTTTCATAAAACCTTCACATGATCTAATCATCTTATTCAGAGAGAAGCATGTGTTGTTTTATAAAACAAACCCTTAGAAAGCACCCAAGTGGGGTGAATCCATCATAGGGATTTCTGAAACTCTAAAGGCAAACAACAAAGTACCAAGATCCAACCAGATCTCAGAGCAACATCCTTGCTCTGGTTGTCAAACTATATTCTGCAAATTCAATCATACATATACCTATGATCTATTCCTAGGCACATCCCTAAACGAAGGGTAGCACCTTAGGAACAAATCCTTAGGGTCCATAACATGATCAAGCTCGCTATCATTTTTCCAAGCTTTGATTCAATCAAGGATAACTGGTACCACTACCAGGACTATCTAGATGAACCAATTAGATAAGATCTAATTCCCTAAGCCTCAGACCAACATCATTGGTCTTAAGGAATTCAGATAAAAGCATTTCTATTTATCTTTCAAAGCCAAGATTGTCTTAAGCATAAACTAACCAAATCCATGGTTTAGAATTAAACTTGTGTGCCATACATGATGGTGTCACAAGAACAATCCAATATGAATCAGGAAAGATAGTAAATCATCATAAGATTTAGACAATCAACTAACTAATCATCTTCATGTTAGCACAGGAATCATAACTAGGACATTCCTATGTTACACTTCACTGTTTGAGATCATGATCATGATGATCTCAAACCACATGTTAATTCCCAAGCTAACAACACTAAGACAGTAGCTGTATCTTATCATAATTATGACCATGAATCAAATAAATAGTGGAAAGCTATCAAGTCATTGGCTTTACCAAGCATATTTCCCTAACAACTACATTATCTGAATCAGATGCAATCCAAGCATCAAATCATCTAGTAAGCCACCAGAAACATCATCTATCATTTTAAACAACAAGCCTCAGGCCAATAATCATTTAGCATGAATACAGATTAACCAAACATGATTCAAATCATCTAGTACATGAACAAGCACATAGCAGGAACCCTAAATGGATGATCATCTTAATCTGAATCATACAATAGACACAGAGGACACTGCCAGCCTCTAGCATCGAATCAACAAGCACAGAAAGCACCAGGGGGAAGGAATCAAACTCACCGTAGGTCCTCGCTAAAGAAATTGAAGAGGAAACAGATTGGACGACGAACCCGCGGCAGCACAGGGAGCACCCAGGGGCGCTGCAACCTGCACCGGCCACGGCGGCGGCCACAGCAGCACACGAATCCACCACACCACCATAGGCGAGACCACGACGGCGGTGGCAGCACTTGAACACATGCCAAACCCCAAACCCTAGGGTTCAGAGAGGCATCGATCCATTGCAGGAGAGCCCCAGGCTCAAATCCAATTGGATTGAATGAACGAGTGTCGTCGACAACCCCCAATTGCACCACGGCGGTGACTAGAACGGACGACGGCGGCGGGAATCGACGGTGGCGGCATCGCCGACCATAGGGTCGGGGTCAGAGGAGAGGATAAGGTCGAGGGAGAGAGAGGCAGTGCGGAGTGGGCCGAGCTGGGCCAAACCCTTCGGGGTGGTCCTTTTGTCTAAAACTAAATGGGCCACTAGGGCCCAATAAGAATAATCAGCCCAGAAACAATTCCAGGCCTGTTTTAATAAACAGGAAAAGACCAAAATACCCCTAGACATAAATAAATTCAAGAAAATAAAATATAATTCCAAAAATTATAAATTAAATACTTTTAGATTCACAATAATCCACTCTATCCAAATAAAATAAGATATAAAAATTTTGGACATTTAAAATTTTATAAGAATTTTGTAATTTCTATATTCCTTGTGGAATTTTACAAAATTATTGAAAGATGATAAAAAATAAATAAATAATCAGTTTCATTATGTATTAATATTCTAGTATTTTATAAAAATACTAAATAAATATTTAATCACCATTTTTAATGTATAATTGATAATTCCCAAAAGAATTATTAAATCAATAAAAGTCAAATAAAAAGGAAATAAAATAAATTAAATCAATATATGTTATAAATATTATAAAGTAATATTTAAAATTACTTTATTTAAAGGCATCTAATATAGGGAAAATGCATATAGAATTAAATAATGTATTACATTACTTGCATAATCATTTTGCTTCTTTAAATATTGTCCTTATCGGGCAATAATGATGTTTTGTAGAACTAGAAGCTCAAGGTCCAGTGCAAGCATCAGAATTCACTACCTTGCCATCACAAGGCAAGTTCATCACTTGCTCATGTCCTTTGAAGAGTCTTTATCAAAGTATTTGCAAATTGTGTGTTATGATATATGCTATAAAAGAAAGAAAATATTATTTTTACAAATAAATAAATCATAGATATCATCCTAAGTGATGATATAATGGAGCAATAGAACTTAGTGTTCTAATTGCAATGATGATAATCAAGTAGGGACTTAATAACCCCTGACATTAGTGATTCTAGCGCCGTATATTACGCATTAGCCATAAGATTTGGAATGGGACAGAGAAGTCAGGTGTATCTTCTTCCTCTCGCATGAAGCCGGATGTGCAGGTCGTGGCTGTTATCCTTGTAGCGTGCATATTAATTAGTAATTCGTAGAGGATATGTAGCATATGGGTGGGAACCCTCATCGTCCCACGATAGTTCTGGCATCTAACGGTTTGTGCAAACCATTGCCGTAATTCATTATGTGGGCATGGTGTACACCAAGGAGGCATGCGGGGTCGCGAAGGGGGCAGTGATTGGCTTGGACCAACTACTGGGCCCCACATCATGGAATTGTGGACGGGAAAGTACACCCTGTTGTGCAACAAGGAGTTGATCTCTCATGGGTAAAGTAACGCACCTCTGCAGAGTGTAAGAACTGTAACTTATTACTCTGTGTTCCGGGAAGGAGCTACGAACGCGGCAGGAAAGGAACTCCATGAAAGTTCTAGTCAACCTGTGAAGGCTGATGGTCATAGATTTTCATAATAAAATCAATCTTTGAAGAAAGATTTACAAAAAGTGCATAGTGCCAAGGATTTATAATCCGAGGTGGTAGTTAGAGCATCAAACTTCCCACCTTGCATATAATGAACTTGTTGGGTAACGCTGTTACTCATTCTTTCCTTTGATCCCTTGATTAGACTCTGAGGATCCCGAAGACGTGCCAATGTATGCAGCCGAATGTCAAGAAGATGTGTTCTACGAGGAACCTGATCTATCCGGAGGAGTTGAAGGAGTGGATTACAAGATACGCTATGGTGTCGATGAGAACGAGTCCAACTAAGTACCTAGTTAGTAGTAACTAACGGAGTCGAGCAGCATGAACTCTATAGAATAAGCTACTGAGCTCAACTCCTAGTCGGAGTTGCTACTTTTAAATTCCGCTGAACACTTTATATTTTGGTTTGTAAGTTGGATATTTTGTAATAATAATAATGTGTGTAATTTTGTAATATGGACCCGCAATGTTTCTGTTGTACCACTCTGATGGATGCGATATTTACGGAACGGTGTTCTGTGGATGCCATGTCAATGACTATAGTGTACTACACATGTAGTGGTATGCTGGGTCACCGCACGGAAGCACATGACGCACCATCCACGACAAGGTGATGTCCCGGGCGGTGAGCGTCTCCGTCTCCACCATCGTCTCCAGCCGGGTGGCCATCCGGTCAAGGTCCGTCGTCCAGCCCATGCCCTTCGTCGCCCAGCCTTTCTGCGTCGAGGCCTCGTCGGTGAAGGGCGGAAGGCAGATCCAGTCAATTTCTGTGGCATTGCTCACAAAAAAAATTTGAGCGCTGCCACAACTTGACGGTGTCGGGAAGCTCGAACCGTGGCATCGGCGAGGAGGACCGCGGGTAGATGGCGCAGCAACCTGTCTGCGTCAGTGAACCACCCTTGGAGGTGTTCTGGGCCTTGAAGTGGAAGAACTTGAGAAAGTTCGCCACCTCAGGCCACACCCCAAGATAGGATTCGCAGCAGGCCGCATGATGCGACAGCTGCGCAATGGCGTTAGCCCCCAAGTAATGAAGCTGGAGGTCAAAGAAGAGAAAGAGCTGGAGGAGGAAGGGACTGACGGGAAGGCCGAAGCTGCGGGCAAAATGCGCGAGGAAGACAACGCGTTCCCTCGACCGAGGGTTCGGCACCCGCTCCCCCGCCGGTGCTTCACAAGCATCGAGAAGGGAAGAAACCTCCCCCGCCGATACTTGTTGACGGGCTCGTCGATCACAAAGGAATCACACCAACCGCTGCGTTGCTCCGGCAGCATCTCGACAGAGGAGGTGGCCGTGGTGGATGGGCAAGAAGTGGCCGGCGACAGAAAGGAGGGGGCGCACAAGGGCAAGGGGCGTTGGAGTCCAAGGAGAAGATGAGCCGGAGGACGGACAAGTGTGGGAGCTGATCCCACTCAGAGCTCTATTTATCCCTGCTGATGGCACCGTCGCCTCTTCAGCTTCTGCGCGACGCGTGGCGTTGCGGAACCACAGCCACACGATGCTTCGGCTCTAGATCCTCTGTGTCGTCATACTCACCACAGAAGATCCGCGGGCGTTACCAGGAGACGAGGCGTGTGCACCCGCCTCAAGAAACCGCTGCGGCAAGTTGCGTGCGCAGTCACCAAAAACTGGCGTAGCGACGCGGAAGTCAACCTGACGCGACGTGCACCAGAGCCACAGTCGTGGGTGACGGCATCAGCGACGTCATCAAGCTAAACGTTTCATCTTCAGCTGCGCCAGCCGGTACCTTTCTCCGCTGTTTACACCCAGTGGATGGCCATCAATTCCGCAACTGGTTAATTCCATCCAAAAAACAAAAGCAAAAGCCGTAGTCGGAGGCAATAAAACAACTCTCTCGGGAGATGAAGGAGCACGAAAGATCTTACCCACCGGCCAATCCCATATGTGCTCGGGGACTAGTGTCGGGGGGATAACCCCCGGGTGGGGAAATCCAGGCACAAGTAGGTCGGCCCCAGAAGGTGCATGCCGCCTGTCCTCCAGGAAATACAACTCTAGCCGACTGGCGAACACGTCCAGCTGGGCTTACAACCTTCCCGGCTGTCCCGTCAAGCCGGTGGCCAAAAGAACCGGCCGGGTGGCCGTTTCCACCCGGCTCACCTCAGTTTCAATGGAGAGCATGGAAGGGCTGGCGCTTCGTGCGGGGTACGCTTCTAGCTATCCCTCGTCATCAAGGAAGCTGGCATGCCGTCATGACCAGCGCTACCCGACGAAGATAAAGCAAGATGGTCGGCTGGACTGGCGAAAGCAGTCCGGGTGACCGTTAAAGCAAGGATGACGCCCCAAAGGAAGCCCGGGTGACTACTAAAGAGAAGGGTGACGCTAAAAGAAGGGAAGACTGGGTCCTGGCCCACCGGCTGGGCCCTGCAGCCGGCCCTGTCCTGTAAACCCATATCCAAACAGTAAACCCTAGGACCCGATCTGTAATCTGCCCTCCCAGACCAGTATATAAGGGAGGGCAGAGCTAGGGTTCTAGGTAGGCAATAAGAGAAAGATAGAAGTGTTAGCATCTAGCTCCCATCTTCCTCTACCTTTCGATAGTAGCTAAGGAAACAGCTCAAGGAGCACCTGTACTGAGCATCATCTCCCACACATAGTTCATCTTGCAGGAGTAGGGGTATTACCTCGCCAAGAGGGCCCCGAACCTGGGTACGTCCCTGTGTTTGCAGTGCACCGTGCCTAACCTGTTGCATGAACCACCGAATGCATCAGTGTGTCCCTTCTTCGCCATCCCCGATGGCACTGCCGTGTTCCACACCACGACAATCATGTTTGTGTTGTTTGTGATCTTGCATGCTCTCCATTGTTAGTAGCTATCTTGGACAATTAGTTGCTAGTGACTCCAAGAGGGGGTATTTATGCTCGATAGTGGGTTCATGCCTCTAGTTTCCAAGGGAAGTGACAATAATCTCTTCGGTTGTAGATGTGTTGTTGCTACTAGGGAGAAAACAATAGTCTCTTGTTCATGGAACATGTGGACTGTTTACCTTACACACTTTACTTAAAGCAGTTGTCTATTACTTGCAACTTAATACTGGAGGGGTTTCGGATGATAACCTGAAGGTGGACTTCTAGTCATAGATGCAGTTGGATGGCGGTATATGTATCTTGTTGTATTGCCCAATCGAATCTCATAGGATCTTTCTGACTAGTAATTGCATTGTTATGCCTTGCTCAGTTCCTGTCAATTGCCCTGTTGTAATTTGTTTACCCTTCATGCCATGTTGTTTATCTAAGGAGAGCACCTCTAGTGAACTATGGACCCCGGTCCAATCTTTACCATCAATACATCTTCCACTGTTACTTGTTTACTTGATGCAAACCATTACCTTCCACACCATACGTTTAATCCTTTGTTACAGCAAAACGGTGAGCTTGACAACCTCACTGATTCGTTGGGGCAAAGTCTTGAGTTTGTGTTGTGCAGTTCTCCGCGTTGCTTGCAACACCTGTGTGACGTTTCCTTCCTCCTTCTGGTTCGATAACCTCGGTCTCTACTGAGGGAAAACTTGTTGATGTGCTGCTTCACACCTTGCTCTTGGGGTTCCCAACAAGACTCCACATCAATCACCAAGTTCTCTGGCGCCACCAAGGAGTCATCACCTACTCAGGATATCACCGAATTCAGATGAAGGTGGAGGACTAGGAGAAAACGGCCTTCATGACGCCATTCAGAGTCTACTACTACAACACAATGCCCTTCGGGATAAAGAACATAGGTGCAACCTATCAATGGTGCATGCAAGCCAGCCTCAAAAGTCAGCTTGGTCACAACATTCAAGTCTATGTCGACGACATAGTGGTCAAGACCAAAGAAAGAATTATGCTGATTGATGATCTCCGCGAGATTTTTCGACAACCTCGATCGCTACAAGATCAAGTTGAACCCGAAAAAGTGCACCTTCGACATCCCATCCGGTAAATTACATGGGTACCTTATCTCTGCAAGAGGAATCAAAGCAAACCCGAAAAAGATAAAAGTCATACTGGCCATGGAAAAGCTAAAGAACATCAAGGGCATCCAGCAGCTAGCTAGGTGAATTGCGGCGCTCAGCCGATTCATCAGTTGAATGGGCAAAAAGGCTCTCCCCTTTTATCAACTCCTCCGCAAGAAGGAGCAGTTCGAGTGGATAGCTGAAGCTCAAGAGGCATTCGAAGACCTCAAGCGTCCGATATCAACCTTGCTAGTCCGGGTGACACCTAAGGAGAAGGATCCTATGCTTCTATACATACCCGTAACACACCAGGTGGTTAGCACTATTCTCACCATTGGACAAGCTGAGAAAGGCAAGATCCACGGGGTACAACACCTGGTGTATTACCTCAGCGAAGTACGTCTCAACGGAGAGCTTATTGAGCTTGTGATCCCATCTAGGGGCATCAGGCAGGCGGATCCCATTAGCCCTATCTATTTCTTCTCCGCACACAATGATTATCTTGTCTTCTACAACAACGAGCAGACCAAGGTGAGTTACAAGTTTTACCTAACACTAGAACTGTTCTCGTTATATCTCATTTACTATTCATAGACAACGATATTTTCTTTGCCTGTAGTGATGGAATGAGTGTCTGATCTGCAAAGAATCTTGGAAACATACTATGAGGGTTCTAGACAGAAAATCAATCTTGATAAATTCTTTTTTTCTTTGTCTCTCACTATCCTGAGGCTATCAAGAATTTGGCAAAGAAGAAACTTAATGTCACATCTGAAGCTTTGCAAGAAACATATCTTGGTATGCCCACTGACGTTGGATGGTCTCATATCCATACATTCTAATATTTGTTCCATTGTATGTGGCAACACATGAATGGTTGAGTTGGTCATGCCCTCTCAAGGAAAGGTAATGAAATCATGCTCAAGTTTGTTGTGCAAGTGACACCAACATATGTAATGAGTTGTTTTTAGTTACCAGTCTCTACTTGTGACTCTATGCATAAATAAATGGCTAATGAATGGTGGGGAATCGATAATAGGAAAACTAAATTGCATTGACGCTCTTGAGGATGTATCTCAAATCCAAAATCTCTTGGTGGATTGGGTTTTAGAGATCCATAGAAAACAAAGTGGTTTATCCTTGACTGCTTCAAGGAACTTCTGTGAGCATCGAGCTGGGCTCTCTATCTTCCTGTTGTTAAGTGGTTTGTCCCCAACAGCTTCAAGGTGGCCAACGTTCGCTCTTCGCCGGTCAAAAGGACCAAGGAGTTGATTGTGTTTCTTATGATTCTTAGAAGGTCATGTATGTAATTGTACATGCCTTAGTTTCTACTAGTTCTTTTTGTTGGAGATATTCCCTAGAGTCAATAATAAAAGTAGTTATTATTATATCTTTGTATTTATGTTAAATGTTTACATTCGCGCTATAATTGTATTATTCGGAAACATTAATACTTGTGTGATTTGTAAACTTGTTAGAGTCCCTAGTAAAGCATATTTGTAATACTAGCTTGTTGGTTAATAAATGATCATGGTTTCCTGATCATGAACATTGAGATGTTATTAACAACAAGAGCATATCATTAGGAGAATGGTGTGATGGACATACTCCTATAGATAAGCATACCATAAAGATCAAGTCATTTCAAATAGTTCAATTGCTATAAGCATTCTGATACATAGTAACCTAATTCCTTCGACCATGAGATCATGTTATTTGCCATCACTAGATGGATTCTTTGATGACATCAAACACCACTTCATAACTGGGTGGTTATAAAGGTGGCATTGAGTGTTCGAAAAGTATATATTGAGGAACATGGATCAAGAGTGGGATTTGTCCATCCATATGACGGATAGATATACTCTAGTCCCTCTTGGTGGAATGTCATCCAATTATCTTGCAAGCATGTGACTAGCTCACAAGGGATCACATATCACAGGAACGAGTAAAGAGTACTTATCGGTAACGAGGTTGAACTAGGTATGCAGAGATACTGACGATCAAACCTCGGATAAGTAAAATATCGAGAGACAAAGGGAAATTGGTATCGTATGTAAATGGTTCATTAGATTGCAAAGTAATCATAGAAATATGTGGGAACCATATGAATTTCCAAATTCCTCTATTTGTTATTGATCGGAGAAGAGTCTCGGTCATGTATGCATAATTCACGAACCGTAGGGAGACCCACTTAAGGATTCGATGTTGTTTAGTAGATATGGAATGTGAGTAAGAAGAGCAAATGTTGTACAAAGTCTTGAATGGGATCCGGGATATCACGAGGAGATCTGGAATGGTCCGGATAATAAGATTCATATAGGAAAGTGCAATTCTGGAGTTCGGGAATGATTCCGGTGTTTTCACCGGAATGATCTAGAAGGGTCTAGAAGGGTCTCTGAACCGGAAGGGGAAGGGTACATGAATGACTCATGACAAAGTGGAATGGTTGCATCATGTCCTAAGTCAAAGGGTTGTGCAAATAAAAGAGAGAAATCAAACTCCAAAATTGAAAGTCAAAAGGAAAGTTTGAAAAGTTAAACTGGGACATTATATCCTGGTGGAGGGAGGAGAGGAAACCTCCTCTCCCTCCACCACGCGCCAAGGAGGAGAGGGAGTTGGGGGATTCGACTTCCCCTCCCTAGCTGCCCCTCCCTCTCATAAATAGAGGGAAGGGGTTGTCCCTCCAACACAACACCACCCCATGCCGCCGCCCAGCTTCGTCGCCACCGCCCAAGCCGCCGTTGGCCCAGGCCTCCTCCTCTCCAGCCTATAAACCCTAGAATGCCGGGGAACCCCTCTACTCCATCCTACCCGCTCCGGCTTAAGGCAAAACCCTGCAGGATCTTCCCTCTAACTCCGACACCATGCCGTCGTGCTGCCGGAATCATGAGGGGAGAACTACAACCTCCACTGCCTGCTAGAACAAGGGAGAGGAAGGTCTTCATCGAGTACCAAACTTGTGACCAACTGCGGGAGCGCTGCGGGAACGCGGCACCGGAAGGATCGTCTACGCGATATTGAGATCGGCAAGTGAACAACTGCATCACCCACGAGAATCTGCTCTCGTTAACCGCTTTGGAATCTTCGAGTGTGAGTACTCTAATCGACTCATTGCTAGAATCTAGTAGATAGATCTTGGCTTGTGTTTGTTCATGCGGTAGAAATTTTTTGTTTTCCATGCTACGAACCCCTACAGTGGTATCAGAGTCGTGTCTATATGTAGATATTTTGCACGAGTAGAACACAATGGTCATGATGGGCGGTGGTGCTTTTATTATCAATTGCTTCTTGTGTACTTTGAATCCTGCGGTATGGTGGGATGAAACGGCCCGGGCTAACCTTACATAACATCGTTCATAAGACTTGCTCCACGCTCAACATGCAACTTGTATTGCATAAGTGGCTTTGCGGGTGTCTATCTCTTCCATCATAGTAAAGATTCAATTTTCAACAGGCACATCATAGTTCAAGCATCAATGTTGTGGTTCTTGTTCGTAAGTTAGAGCGGTACTTATTGAAAGCCCCAAACCGCGTAAAATATGCAAAGAAAATTAGTTGCGTCTAACTTTGTTTTGTAGGGGTGTGTTGTGATGTGATATGGCCATGATTGTGATTATATATGATGTATGCAATTTTCCTTATTGTAAGTCAGTAACCGGCAGGAGACTTATGGTTATCTTTTAATTTCGTAAGACCTGCGTGTCTATTATTCAAAGTAGTTGTAATAGTTGATGCTGGTGGACGACAACCATGGAGCGGTGCCATTGACCTTGATGCCACGCCGATGATGATGGAGATCATGTTCGTGCTTGAAGATGGAGATCGGAAGCACATGAAGAAAGGCCATATCATATCACATATTTTGAATTGCATGTGATGTTAATCCTTTTATGCATCTTGTATTATTTAGATTGCGATGGTAGTATTATAAGATGATCCCTCTCGCTAAATTATCAAGTAAAGTGTTCACCCTTAGTTAGTACCGTTACCAAGACTCGTCGTCGTTTTGAAGCACCTCGTGATGATCGGGTGTGATAGAATCAACGTGTGCATACAACGGGAGCAAGCTAGATTGCTAATGCAGAAACTAAGGTTAATAGTAGAGATGATGAACATGTTGATTGTTCGCCTTTGAAACTACATGATCTCTCATGATGATCGGTTTTGATGTAGTGAATTTGGTTCATGTGATCACTAAAACAATGTGAGGCATATTGTTTTGAGTGGGAGTTCACCTAGATTAATTTAACTATTAATTAGAAATCAGTTTGTCATAAACTTAGTCTAAACTATTGCAAATATGTTGTAGATCAATGGCAGCCCCTACCATTATTGTTAATACGTTCCTAGAGAAATAAAAGCTGAAACACAATGGAAGCAACTTCATGAAATGGTTCTGTAACATGAGGATTGTCCTCGATGCTGCAAATTTGACCTATGTGCTGGATGCACCGCTAGGTGACCCACCTGCAAATACTGCGTCTCGGGATGAGCGCAATGTGTATGACACGAATCTTAATGACTACAATCTTGTGAAATATGCGATCCTCATGTCGATGGAGCCTCAACTCCAAGAATGCTTTGAACTTAGTAGCGTTGCTGCCATGGTGAAGGAACTCAAAGCCATCTTTGAGGGCCAAATCCGTGCTAAGAGATATATGATCTCTAGTGAGTTCTTTAGTGTTAAGATGGAGGAACACAACTCTATGAAAGATCACGTCATGATGATGCTTAACGATGTTCAATGTCTCAAGAAACTTGGATATGATATCCCAGTTGATCTTGTGATGGATAGAATTGTGCAGTCGCTACCACCCAGTTACAAAGAGTTTGTGCTGAATTACAAGATAAGTGGTGCGATTGGATCGCTCAATGAACTTGTTGCCACTTTGTTGGCTGCAGAAGTAGACATAAAGGCAAAAGGTGAGATCAAGGGTAACTTCAAAAGGGACGGAAAATATGTTGCTACACTTGAGAACAAAACCCAAGCTGGCCATATACCTGATGTAGAATGCTTTTATTGCAAATTGTGTGGTCACTGGAAGCGGAATTTCCCCAAGTACTTGGCGGATCTAAAGAACGGCAACATCAAGAAGAAAGGTATATCTGATATACATGTTATTAATGTGTATCTTTTTAGTAATTGTAGTAGTGCCTAGGTATTTGATTCTGGTTCGGTTGCTCATATTTGTAACTCGAAATAGGTGCTATAGAATAAACGGAGACTAGCGAAAGATGAGGTGACGATGCACATTGGAAACGGATCAAAGGTTGATGTGGTCACGATTGGCACGCTCCCTCTTCATATACCATCGGGATTAGCTTTATACTTAAATAATTGTTATTTGGTGCCTGCGTTGAGCATGAAAATTATATCGGGATCTTGTTTATTGTGAGACGGTTACTTGTTTAAGTCCGATAATAATGGTTATTCGATTTATATGAGTAATATCTTTTATGGTCATGCACCTTTGATAGATGGTCTATTCTTATTGAATCTCAATAGTAGTGATACACATGTTCATAATATAGAAGCTAAACGTTTGAAATTGAGCGATAATTCTACATACGTGTCGCACTGTCATCTTGGTCACATAGGAGTGAAGCGTATGAAGAAACTCCATTCCGATGGACTTCTTGAATCACTTGATTTTGACTCACTTGAAAGATGCGAAGCATGTCTGATGGAAAAAATGACTAAGACTCCATTTTCTGGTATGATGGAGCGAGCTACGGATTTATTGGAAATCATACATACCGATGTGTGTGGCCCGACGAGTGTGGCATCGCATGGTGGTTATCGTTATGTTCATACTTTCACAAATGAATTGAGTAGATATAGGTATATCTATTTCATGAAACATAAGTCTGAAACTTTCAAGAAGTTTAAGGAATTTCAAAGTGAAGTGGAGAATCAACGTAACAAGAAGATTAAGTTTCTATGATCTGATCATGGAGGTGAATATCTAAGTTACGAGTTTGGCAGGCATTTAAAGAAATACGGAATAGTTTCACAATTGACACCGCCGAGAACACCACAACGTAATGGTGTGTCCAAAGGTCGTAATCGAACTCTCTTAGATATGGTTCGTTCTATGATGTCACTTACAGATTTACCTTTGTCGTTTTGGAGTTATGCATTAGAAACAGCCGCATTCACTTAAAATAGGGCACCATCTAAATCCGTTGAAACGACACCGTATGAATTATGGTTTGCGAAGAAACTAAATTGTCGTTCCTTAAAGTTTGGGGTTGCGAAGCTTATGTAAAAAAATTATAGCCCGACAAGCTTGAACCCAAAGTGGAAAAATGTGTCTTCATAGGATACCCGAAGGAAACTATTGGATATACCTTCTATCAGAGATCCAAAGGAAAAATCTTCGTTGCCAAGAATGGATCCTTTCTAGAGAAGGAGTTTCTCTCGAAAGAAGTCACTACAAGGAAAGTAGAACTCAACGAGGTTGTCGAACCTTCTCTCGGATTTAAGAGTAGCGCAACACCAGAATAAGTTCATCTGGCGCCTACACCAATAAGAGAGGAAGCTAATGATAAAGATCATGAAACTTCGGTCGAAGTTACTACGGAACCTCGCAGGTCGACGAGGACTCGTACCACTCCAGATTGGTATGATCCCGTTATGAGTGTCATGTTGGTGGACGACACCGATGACCCTGCGACATATGAGGAAGCGATGATGAGCCCAGATTCCAATAAATGACAAGAAGCCATGAAATCGAGATTGGATCCATGTACAAAAACCAAGTATGGACTTTGGTGGACTTACCGGATGGCTGAAATGCTGTCGAGAACAAATGGATTTTCAAGAAGAAAACATATGCTGATGGTAATGTTACCTTCTATAAAGCTCGACTTTTCGCAAAAGGGTTTCGACAAATTCAAGGAGTTGACTATGATGAGACTTTCTAACCGGTAACGAAGCTAAAGTCTGTGAGTATTTTTTAGCAATCGATGTATATTACGATTATGTGATATGGCAGATGGATGTCAAAACAGCGTTCCTCAATGGAGACATTGATGAAGAGTTGTATATGGTACAACCCAAAGGTTTTGTCGATCCTAAAGATGCTAACAAGGTATGCAAACTTTAATGGTCCATTTATGGATTGAAGCAAGCATCCCGAAGTTGGAATCAATGTTTTGATAAAGTGATCAAACGGTTTGGTTTTATACAAAATTATGGAGAAGCTTGTATTTACAAGAAAGTGAGTGGGAGCTCTATAGCATTCCTAGTACTATATGTGGACGACATATTGTTGATTGGGAATGATATAGACCTTCTTCAAAGTGTCAAAGATTATTTGAATAATAGTTTTTCAATGAAGGATCTTGGTGAAGCTGCTTACATATTAGGCATAAAGATTTATAGAGATAGATCGAGATGCCTAATATCACTGTCACAGAGTACATATTTGGACAAAGTTCTAAAGAGGTTTGGAATGGAAGATAGCAAGAAAGGGTTCTTTCCCATGTTGCCCAATACGATATTGAGTAAAACTCAAAGTCCTGCTACGGGAGAAGATAGAGAAAGGATGAGTAAAACTCCCTATGCATCATGTATGCCATGCTATATACTAGACCCGACATTGCATATGTTGTTAGTTTCACTAGCAGATATCAAAGTGATCCAGGGGTGGATCATTGGACAGAGGTCAAAAACATCCTTAAGTACTTGAGAAGAACTAAGGATATGGTTATTTCTTATGGAGGTGATGAACAGCTCGTTATTAATGGTTACACCTATGCTAGTTAGAACACCGATCCGGATGATTCTAAATCTCAATCTGGATACATATTTACTTTGAATGGTGCAGTAGTGAGCTGGAGGAGTGCAAAGCAAAGCGTTATGGCGAGATCTTCAACTGAATCGGAATACATGGCTGCTTCAGAGGCTTCACAAGAGGCGATATGGATGAAAGAGTTCATTACAGATCTCGGTGTGGTTCCCATTGCATTGGACCAAATATCTATCTAATGTGATAACATGGGCGCCATAGCCAATGCGCAAGAACCAATGTCACACAAGAAGCTGAAGCATATCAAGCTGTGTTTTCATGCTATTCGAGAGCATGCCCAAGAAGGTGACATAAAGATTTGCAAAGTACACATAGATCTGAATCTGGCGGATCCGTTGACTAAACCTCTCCCGAGGGCAAAACATGACCATCACTAAACCTCCATGGGTGTTCGGTATATTACCATGTAATCTAGATTAGTTGACTCTAGTGCCTTGGAGATATGCCCTAAAGGCAATAATAAAAGTAGTTACTATTATATCTTTGTGTTTATGATAAATGTTTAAATTTATGCTATAATTGTATTAACCGGAAACATTAATACTTGTGTGATTTGTAAACTTGTTAGAGTCCCTAGTAAAGCCTCTTTGTAATACTAGCTTGTTGGTTAATAGATGATCATGGTTTCCTGATCATGAACATTGAGATGTTATTAACAACAAGATCATATCATTAGGAGAATGGTGTGCTGGACATACTCCTATAAATAAGCATAGCATAAAGATCAAATCATTTCAAATAGTTCAATTGCTATAAGCTTTTTGATACATAGTAACCTAATTCCTTCGACCATGAGATCATGTTAATCACCATCACCGGATGGATGCTTTGATGACATCAAACACCACTTTGTAAGTGGGTGGTTATAAAGGTGGCATTGAGTCTTCGGAAAGTATGTGTTGAGGAACATGGATCAAGAGTGGGATTTGTCCATCCATATGACGGATAGATATACTTTGGGCCATCTCGGTGGAATGTCATCCAACTAGCTTGCAAGCATGTGATTAGCTCACAAGGGATCACATACCACAGGAACGAGTAAAGAGTACTTATCGGTAACGAGATTGAACTAGGTATGTAGAGATACCGACGGTCAAACCTCGGATAAGTAAAATATTGTAAGACAAAGGGAAATTTGTATCAAATGTAAATGGTTCATTCGATCGCAAAGTAATCGTAGAAATATGTGGGGACCATATGAATTTTCATATTCCTCTATTGGTTATTGATCGGAGAAGAGTCTCGGTCATGTCTGCATAATTCACAACCAGGGAGACACACTTAAGGATTCGGTGTTGTTTAGTAGACATGGAATGTGAGTAAGAGGACCGAATGTTGTTCGGAGTCTCGGATGGGATCTAGGATATCACGAGGAGATCCGGAATGGTCCATAGAATAACATTCATATAAGGAAACTGCAATTCCGGAGTTCGGGAATGATTTCGGTGTTTTCACCAGAATGGTCTAGAAGGTTCACCGAAGCGGAAGGGGAAAGGTACATGAATGAGTCATGACAAAGTGGAATGGTTGCATCATGTTATAAGTCAAAGGGTTGTTTAAATAAAATAGAGAAATCAAACTCCAAAATTCAAAGTCAAAAGGCAAGTTTGAAAAGTCAAACTGGGACAATATATCCTGGTGGAGGGAGGAGAGGAAACCTCCTCTCCCTCCAGCACACACCAAGGAGCAGAGGGAGTTGGGGGAGGATTCGACTTCCCCTCCCTACCTGCCCCTTCCTCTCATAAATAGAGGGGAGGGTCTGCCCCTCCAACACAACACCACCACAACCCCACCCCACGCCGCCGCCAGCCACCGCCACCGCCGCCCAGCACCGCCGCTGCCCAGCATCACCGCCGCCTCGTGCTGCCACCCAAGCCGCTGCCGGCCCACGCCTCCTCCTCTCCGGCCTCTAAACCCTAGAACGCCGAGGTACCCCTCTACTACATCCTACCCGCTCTGGCTTAAGGCGGAGCCCTGCGAGATCTTCCCTCTAACTCCGACACCATGTCGTCGTGCTGACGGAATCACGAGGGGAGAAATACAACCTCCGCTGCCTGCTGGAACAAGTGAGAGGAAGGTCTTCATCGAGTACCGAACGTGTGACCGACTGCGGGAGGGCCGCCGGAACGCATCGCCGTAAGGATCGTCTACACGATCTTGAGATCGGCAAGTGAACGACTACATCACCCACGAGAATCTGCTCTCGTTAACCGCTTTGGAAGCTTCGAGGGTGAGTACTCTAATCGACTTGTTGCTAGAATCTAGTAGATAATCTTGGCTTGTGTGTGTTCATGCGGTAGAAATTTTTTGTTTTCCATGCTACGAACCCTACACTTTTATTAAAGGGCCTTAAGGTAATTTGAACCCACCGCTATCGGACTAAATGCAGCTCTCGGGGACTGTAACATCCTAGTATGTAGGATCAATCGAAGGGTAGATTTGGGAATATGAAATGTTGCATGCATTCATTTGTGAAAATGTGGGTAAAATTTTCGCCAAATAAAAACCTTGAGTGATCAATGTTTCTTTCTTACTTTGAGAATAGGTTTAGTCTTAAAGGAGGATTGCTATAAACTTTGATATGATCTTAAAGGAATCATGTGTGTTTTGAAATGAGTTTGGATTCTAAACCTTAAATATTTTATAATTTAAAAGATTTTGATATAAGATTTTGAATCTTAAATTGATTAAGAGAAAAGTAATATAACTTAAATATTATATAAAAACAATATTGTACATGAAATTCATTTTATGTACATAAACAAGATACAAAGAATGAACTTACTGAAGTTATTCCAAACTTCACAATTTATACAAGAATAAAGAATAAGAATATCCTTTATTAATAAATATATAAACTTTATTACAAATGAACCAAATAAAGATAACAAGAATTATAGAAGAAAAATTACAAAAGAATAAGAAAACTACATTTGTATATCCACTAACTATCCTATATCTAAAACTACACTAAATCTTCATCTTTATCTTTGTACCTGCAAAACAAAGATTAAATAGAAAACAAAATAGGATAAGTGTTAGTATATTTCTCTCAGATATGCCAGTGAGGTGCACTTGACAATCTCATCATTGAGAAATGTGGTAAAAAGTGCAAGTTTCACCAATCTGAAAGATTTCATCCTTCATAAATTCAAAGCCAGAATTCAAATGACAGCCAAAAAGGGACCAATTCACCAGCCAGGTAAAAGTAGATTGGCAATAGTAAGTTCAAACTTTCTGAACTTATCCACATGTACATAGCAGGCACACAAGCTGCACACACACAAGCATGCAAAGGGTGTGCTGTCGACCTCACAATCACAGCCAATATCACAAAACCACAGCACAGCCGTGGAGGAGCACCTCAGTGCATCTCTCCACTACACAACACACCAGCACAGCCAGGGTAAACAGTAGCTAAACCAAGAACAGCAGCCAAACCTAACCACCCAGATCAACCCAAACATCACCAGAATGGTGACATAAGGAGGTGAATGGATCTGGTAGACAGCAAGGTCAAGCCCAGAAGATAGGAGGAGCAGGCAAGCTCAAGAGCAAGATCAGGAGCACAGCAAAAGCAGATCAAGATCAAGATCATCATCAATCTACTACATCCACATCAGAATCTGTGGTGAGCCTCATAAAACCATCACATGATTTCATCATATTATTTAAATAAAGCATGTGTTGTTTTATGAGATAATCTCTCAATAATCACCCAAGAGGAGTGTATCTATCCTAGAGATTTCAAGTATAAGGATAAGAAATCAAGCTCAACCACAAACACTAAACCCTCAGATCAGCATCACTGGGTTCAGTGTTAATTTTTGCAACCTAGATCATTTTTATTTGATCTTATCAGATTAGGGCACATCTGTCAGAGAGAGTAGCACCTCTAAACCTATAAGTTCAAACAAACTATTGCCCAACTAACTAGGAATTACATCCTAGAGCCTCAGACCAACATCATAGGCAGGAAAGTTAATACAAGCTTTCATGTCAACTTATCAGTTTTGATCACAAGCATTATCAAGCTAAGCCCAGAAATAAGACTCAGTCACTTGTGTGCCAGAATACAATGGTATCATAAGGACAAGTTCTTAATGAACTAAAACCAATCTTTACTTAGCTTCCACAGAAAAAAAGGGACAACCACTACATATCATTTTCCGAAGTGCCAGGAATCAACATTAAAATGAATCTATACATCCACAGAAATCATTATATGTAATGATTTAATTCAGAGTATATAATCTCAAACAAGCCCACATTATGATTGCAGTAAGCAACTACTGAGAGGAATCTACTATCAGTACAAGTATTCTGACAGTAGAGAAACTTCTCAGATCAACAACATAATCCAATCAAGGATTTCATTGAAACACTAGCATGGATCATGGTGGATTACCACTAGAATTAATCTGACAGGCAACTAGTATCATCAAAGCCACTATCAATCATTAACCACAGTAGACAATCATTTCCCATGATCAGATATGAATAATACTAGATCTGAAGCATCATAGATATGATCAATAGGGGGTTATGAACCCTAATCAGAGAAAGAACCCTAATTCAGAGATGAACTCAACCAGCACATAGTCACTCGACATGAAAGCCACTAGATACACAGAGAGAATTATGGCAGTAGCATGGACAAACACCACAGAGACAACTTACCCGAGGTCCTCGCTGATGAATCGAAGAGGAAGCAGAGGGGCCGACGAACCGCGGCGGCACAGGGAGCACCCAGAGGGGCGCTGCAACCTGCACCTGCCACGGCGGCGGCCGCAGCAGCGCATGAGCCAGCACATCACCGCAGGCGGGATCGCGGCGGCGGTGACAGCATTTTTTTCGAACCCTAGGGTTCGGGAATGGGGTGGAACTGACCACTGGGAAGCCCCGGAGTCAAATCCAAGTGGATAGAACGAACGAGCGTCGTCTACAACCCAACTCGCATCATGGCGGCGGCCAGAACGGCCGATGACGGTAGGGATCAACGGTGGCGGCATCGCCGGCCGCGGAGTCGATCCAGAGGAGGAGAGGATAAGGTCGAGGGAGAGAAGGAGGCAGAGTGGGCTAGATGGGCCAAAACTCTTCGGGGTGAGCTTATGACCCTGCCCTATTGGGCCACCCTGGCCCAATAAGCCCAATGGAGGCCAGCCCAAGTTATTTAATTAATTTTTATCAATTAAAAAGACCAAAATGCCCCTGGCCACAATAAAAATTATAGAAAATAAAATAAAAGTCCAAAATCTATAAATGAAAGATTGTTGGATTCACAATAATCCACTCTATCCAAATAAAAAAAATCAAATTTTGTACACTTAAATTTTTATAAGAAGTTTGTAATTTATAGATTCCTTAAGGAATTTTACAAAATTATTGAAAGATGATAAAAATAAATAAAAATCACTTTCATTATGTATTAATATTATAGTATATTTGAAAAATAATAAATAAATATTTAGTAATAAAACTTTAATAATTCATATTCCTATAAGGATAAATGTTTATAATGTAAGTAAAAGACCAAAAATCTTGGAAAAATAAGAATTCTAATTTAAAACTATAATCATATATTATTATTTCACTTAATTAAATATTTATTTAATAAGAATTATAAAAATCATATCTTATTGTTTATAAATCACAAAAATAATATGGTATCCCAAAATGATCACAAAAATATTATTTACATGTTAAAAATCCAATAATCTCCTTTTAAGGTAAATAAGAAAATTAAATATTTTAATAACTCAAATTTAAACTTATTTACTCCATTAATAATTCATATAAAATAAATAAAATTTACTAATATTCCTAAAATGAGTTAAATAAGACTAATAAATAAGTAATAGTCTCAAATATTAATAATCTAATGCCATAATGATTTAAAACATTATGTTTTTATCTATAACCTTAAATGAAGATTACCTCTAAAAAGAATTCCATTAATAATAAAGTCCTTAAAGAACAACTTGTGAACAATCAAATCTTCTCTAAACCATATTAATCACCAAATTATAAAAACTACTACAACACTATATAAATCCATAAGTAGTTAAATAACATTATGTTAGGTTTATAAACTATCTATAAAAGGTAAATGATACTACTCTATCATAGAATTAAGAAAGCATTATCCCAAGTAAAAGAATGACCATTCTTAAATAACTTGAAAAACACTTTTCAGATATACAAGATACTAATGTATAAGTACTATACTTTCAAAACTATCTATATTTTAAAGTTAACTTTAGTCTCCAAGAATCTAAATATAATACCATACACATTACTACATGTTTTATAGTTAACTTTGGTCTGAAGTAGTTAATCTATAAAACAACTCAAGACAAACCATTTGAACAAACAAATGACATCAACCACCATTAATTAACCACAAAAGTTTGTTTAGAATTCGGAAAAGAAACCTTTTCTTCGAAGGTTATCCTTTTTGCCACTTTAAATAAGAAATCTTGTATAAGTAGTCCTAACTAGTAGATCATAAGAATGTATATTTTACTCCTACAAATGTGTTATCTACAACCACTCCTAAACTCTAATAAAAGTACAACTATAAAACTTATTTAAAAGGACCACACATTCCAAAGTAACCACTTTCGGAATCCAAACCCTAGAACAACGTTATGCCCGGGATTTGCGCTTTGAACGTGCATCACATTACTTATGCATAAAAGCATACTGCTTCTTTGAACATTAGTCCTTACCGGACCAATGATGCTGATTTCAGATTTTGGATCTTATACATTGACTCGAAGACCATGAGTGCATAATCTTGCAATCACAAAAGGCAAGTTCACACTTGCTCATGTCCTTTGATTATTTTCTGTAAAGTATTTTACAAATCCATTGTTGTCTTCACCTGCATTTGAAAAAGGTCAGAAAACACTATTTTTAATAATAATGAAAACTATTGATTACTGATCCAGGGAGATCAGCTAATCTGTTAAATCTGACAGTTGGAATACCACTGTTCAGAACTATATCACCTAGGACTTAACAACCAATGTCGCCAGTGATTCTTGCGCCGTATAATACGCGTTGACCATGAGATTTGGAATGGGACGGAGAAGTCAGCTGTATCTTCTTCCTCTCGCATGAAGCCGGATGTGCAGGTCGTGGCTGTTATCCTCGTAACGTGCATATTAATTGGTAATTCATAGAGGATATGCAGCATATGGGTGGGAACCCTCAACGTCCCACGATAGTTCTGACATCTAACGGTTTATACAAACCATTGCCGTAATTCTTTATGTGGGCATGGTGTACACCAAGGAGGCATGCGGGGTCACGAAGGGGGCAGTGATTGGCTTGGATCATCTTTTGGGCCCCACATCATGGAATTGTGGACGGGAATAAGCTGCCTGGTTGTGCAACAAAGAGTTGATATCTCATGGGTAAAGTAACGCACCTTTGCAGAGTGTAAGAACTGTAACTTGTTACTCCCTGTTCTGGGAAGGAGCTGTGAATGCGGCGCGAAAGGAACCCCATGAAGGTTCTGGTAAACTCGTGAAGGCTGACGGACATAGATTTTCAAAATAAAAGCAACCTTTGAAGAAATGTTTATGAAAACTTGCATTGCCTACGACCTACGGTCTGTGGCTGTAGATATAGTGCATCAAACACTCCTTTCCTAGTGAATTTTCTGAGTACGCTCGTACTCAAAGTATCTTCTTAACCCTTGCTAGATGAAGCCGGAGTAAACAACAACTACATCAAGTTATGTTGCAGGAATCATTCAGAACTAAAGCTTTTCAATAAAGACAAGGAAGACAACATACCTCAACTCAAGTGAAGACGAAGTTACTGATTCGATAGTAATATAATCCCTAGCCAAAGAACCTATCTCTGTAGTGCGTTGCAGTAGCCGCAACACCAAACCCGTAGTTAAACTACTAGTTCTAGTAGTATAATTGTTTTTGCATGTTTATCTTTGATTCTTCTTCATAAGAAGTTCTTTACCTCTCTTTAACCTACAGTGTTCTCTGGATCTTATGTAAAGAGTGAGTTGTAACCTTTAAGCCATGTATTGGACCCGCTGTGTTTCTGTTGTGCCATTCTGAAGGATGTAATACTAGTGAACGGTGTTTCATTGGTGTTATGTCAACGACTATAGTATACTACATCATGCAGTGGTATGCTGGGTCACCGCAGGGACCTTCAAGATACCTTCCCTATGCAAAAAAAAGATTGGGATTTAGAGACATATTGTTATTCAATCAGGCCATGTTGGGACGACAGTGTTGGAAACTGATAACTGAATATAATTTCCTATGTGCAAGAGTGATGAAGGCAAGATATTTCCATGATTGTGATGTCTTTGACGCGCTAAAACCTTGCTCATCATCCTATACATGGCACATCATTCAACTTGGCATGAATATAGTTAAGAGAGGACTATGTTGAGGAATTGGCAATGGTGCAGAAAGACATTGGCTGATCCTTGGATACCTTATGTTAAAACCTACATGATGCGATACATAGTTCCCATCCCACGGGACCAAACAGTGGATATGTTGATTCTAGAAGATGTCAAAGCATGGGATGGGGAGCTCATTCGAACCATCTTCGATGTGGCTACATCTAACAAGATTTTACAAACGCCTATTCTTGTTTTGGTCAGTACATCGTGATATCATCCTATCACCTAGCAAGAGAGGATATCTTTTCCACTAATCGTAGCAACACTAGCCAGGGTTCTTCCTCAGCAGCTCTAGACAATGCAAACTTGAAGCTACGAAAGAAACTTTGGGCCAACAAAGCTTCGGGCAAGATTATCATCAAATTTTTTAGGCCAGCTCAGGATTGTATCTTGTATGGTCATCAACTTCAAAAGCGCAATATCCCCGTGCCAGCAACTTGTGTGTTACATAATCAATACGAGACTATCGAGCAAACTTTGCTTTTCTGCTAGTATGTCGATGTTGTTTTGCAAGGAATTAAATCTGAACATAAGGTCAACCTCAGGAGGAATTCTTTCATATCTCCAAGAACCTGGGTTTTGGATCTTCCTGTCCATAGCTCATAGGTTTAGATCATTGTGGTTGATGTGGCAATGTTGCATATTTGGGATGCACGGAATAAGATGCGTGAAGGAGAAGGTTTACTCCATCCTACATCCCTTGCTACAAAGGTAAATGCATACATAGGCATGCTCTAGTTCACTTATACAAACCATCTGCTAACCATAGGCGTTAGTTCTATTCAAGTGTTAAATGGGCTCCACCGCAAGGTACGGTTTTGGTGAACTTTGATGCATGTAAAATGCATACATGCATTTTATAGTTTACTATCACATATTCCTACATATTTGCATCATTTAGAATGCTATATCTATGTTTTACATTGATTTATGGAATTTTTATCAATAATCCCCTTTATTTGGGTTATAACTCCACAGAATAGGAAAACCCTGTTTTTTGTATTTTTAAGTTTCAGGGAACTAAACAAAGTCAAATGGACCTATGATTTTTGAGGATTGTTTTTTCATGAAGACAAGGAGCTTGAGCACCTGAATCACAATAGGGGAGGCTTGAGGCCCAATTGAGCCCCATGCTCTTTTCTCCCTGGAGCGTTGATAATTCCCAAGAGCATGGAATCACTGTTAGCATAATTGGATAAGTATTTGATTGTTAAACTTACGAGAAGCTAAAGATAAACTATCTATTCTCTAAAGCTCTATAACTCACTTATGTGGCCTTTCGTGCAAAGCAAATACCTAGAGTGTGTAAGGTACATTTTACTTCTAACTAAAAACTGTAAAATGCTAAAAGTAATAAACAAGTAAACTAGTGCAAGTAAAGTAAAACTAGTAGAAGTAAGAAACAAGTAAAGTAAAAGCAAGTAACTTAAAAAGTAACTATTTTGGAAAATCGGTATTTCATTCCTTTGGTTGTCACAATTATTGAAACACAAATCCTGCATAGCTATACACGTGAGTTATTTTAATGTATGTGCGCTCGCATCTCTTTCATCTACCTACACTCCTTGTTGGTAGACGTCGGTCAACAGCCAAGCCAGGACGTACCCTCTTGGCACGCGTCCATGCATGTAGTGCATGCACATGTTCTAGGATAGGCCACATGCCCTTGCACTCCATACGCATGTATAATCACGAGGGTCAGCTCTGATACCAAATATAACACCCGGGACCACGGGGCTGACGGCTATTACCCCTGACCATTCTCTAAGATCTGTAGAGTGGCGCCATGGATCAATACTAGCCTCTCCTGTTCACTATGTCCTCAAGCGTGCGCACCTGGGTCGGTTCGATGGAGATGCCCTTACCCCGGACAGATTTCTAGTCTAGTACGACATGTCAATATTAGTATTTTCCGTATACTTTGTCCTCACTCATGCACACCCGGAGATAACTTTCCAGTCAGTTAACCATCCTCAAATCAGTCCGGTCCAAACACACATAAAACCGGAGTTCTTTTCGGATGAGCTTCTGAATAAGAAGTTGCAATTGTTGATATAAGTATCCTATCAATTCTATTAAATCTTGGACCAGGATGTCACACACTCACCTCTTAGAAGACCGATGTCCTCGTCGTTCAAGCGTGAAGCCACGAACGTCCTCTTTTGGCACATGCCCATGCATGCAGTGCCTACACATGTTCCACGAAGGGCCACATGCCCTCACACTGACCCACACACCCGTGTAATCACGGGGATGGACTATGGTACCAAATATAACACCTCGATCATCATGGGGCCGACGGTTATTACCCCTGACCGTTCTCTAGGATTCCTAGAGTGGCGTCACAGATCAATACTAGTCTTTCCTGCGCACTATGTCATCACTCGTGCACACCTAGGAAAACCTTCTTGGTCGGTCACCCATGCTTTCTCAAATCATTTTAGGCCAGCCACGCTTTACCCCAGAGCTTTTTTAGACGGACATCCGAAAAAATAACCACTTATTGATATGAATATCCTATCAATTTTATTAAGTGATATGCCAGGATATCACATGGAGCTACAAGACTAATTCAGTGAGCTCTAGTGTCGAGTCTGAATTGTTAACAGTACTCAAATAGACGTGCAGGAAGAGGAGCTTGGAAGTTGGCCTTGGAAATCCCAGCATGGCCAAAGGTTTTGTTTGTCAATCATCTTCCCTCGGTGCTCTCCTAATGTAAGACTAAGTTGCGCTCTAACGAATCCGACCAAACATATTGAAAAAAAAATCATCGATAGTGCCAATCTTATTAGTGATATAAGGTCGTCATACGTACATGTCCCTACTGGCATTGTGTCGCAACTACTTGATCGAGAAGAGATACCGGGAACCCTTCGGTTGTTTCTACTAGTACAACATAGATGATGACATATTGTTCTATAGATTTAACAAAGGACAAAGCTGAAAGGCGTCGGTTAATTTGAAAGTGATGGGAAAATAATGCTGATTCTCATTGCCTTTAGCTAGAATACATGGATGGAGTAACGAAACGTCAACAAGCTCTTGAGGCTGCGATGGAGCCAGTTTCCCTCCACTCTGCTTACTCGCAATTAACCCTGCTTGCTTTTGAAGTCTAATCCAAGGCAGAATAGAAATACTGCATACCGAGAAGGTGGTGCGGCGTCTCGATGAAGTGTCCTGTGCTCAAGAACAGAAGAAAGTGCCGCACATTGGAGGGCCAGGAATTAAAGCAGCTAGCTAGACAACTCCAACTACAACCCCGGCCTACGAATTCGAATAGCTAGTGTACCACTTTAGCCTCGTTTGACCACCTTTCATACACTACTCTAATCCCGATTAGATTAACTATGAATTTACGTACTACTTTGATCTCCCTTAGTTAATGTGCCTGCCACTAGCTGGAATGAGACAGGTGCATCGTTTGCCGTGCTTGCACGGAAGAGTATCGTACACTAGTATCATGTACACGAGGGCTAGTGTATGATACTGCTCCCTCCGTCCCGGTTAAAAGAACACAATTTGTAAATCATGCAATTTTAAAATACTTAGACATAAAAGTATTTAATCTTTGTAATTACTCCAGTGTGAAAAGAACAAACTTCTTGCATGCACATATGTGAACAAATGTGAACACTTTTCTAACTCTTTTTCTCCTCATGCATGTTCTACTTTATGCTATTAAATGGACCAATTAGATGACACCTAGGGCCAGAGAATTGCAAATTGTGTCTTTTAAACCGGGATGGAAGGAGTAGTTCTATAGTCTATAGTATCATTTAATTCAAATATTTTTATTTAATTATTTATAGCATCTCAACGCAAATTAGTGCACAATATCTATTTGTCATTAAATATTTTTTTATGATATTGTATCATAATATGATACTACAACTACTTATATCTTTATTAATTGTTGTGCAATATCAGGTTTTTACCAAATTGGCATGCATGATACTACTTATGATACAACACTATGATGATGCAAAACAAAAAATAATTGCCATACTCAGCATTAAAGGTCCAAAATGCATGATGATCTAATCCTAAGAAAAGCCCCAAATTTTTATTCCTATCTTAAATTTTGATATTCGTGATTCAAATTTGGGGCACCAAATGGTGCCCTATCACATAAAATGTCCATGTGCGACCGCCCAACTGTCACTTTATCTTTTTTTCTCCTCTCTCTCCCACCGCCATAGCCCCTGTCGCGCCTATCCATCGACAGATCCGGCGACATCATTCCCTCATAGTTTCACCACTGATTCGTGCCCCAGAGCATTGCCGTGTTGTTCCCCACTGCACCCGCCCGTCCACGGGATGCCATAGTGCCGCCGCATGAGAAGTAGCATCGACTTTTGTGGCGTGCAGCTGCGAACGTCCAGATGCAGGTCCACAGAAATCATCTATGGCGAGCAGCGGTGGTAGATGGGGAAGTTCGTGGCGCCTGAGCTTGTCGCCCGCATGTTCGACGTAGCGGCGTGGCGGTTCCGTCGCCTGCGCGCCAAGATCAACTTTTCGGAGGTGGAGAGCTTGCAAGAGGCATAGTTCCTCACCCCGGAGGTTCGGAGGGATGACTCGCAAGCAAGAGACCGAGAATCGCCGCGTGTATATGAAGTTGCGCATCCGCTGGGACGACGAGGGGGAGATGGAGAGTTTCTGCCGTGAGCACCCGAAGCTTGTGCATGCGTAGATGGAGTACGACACTGAGAGGGACATGAAGAAGCAAGCTTCCACATCCCAGGGGAGGCTGGACCCTCCACCATCACCATCTCGTTGTTGGACTCTGATGGGATGGACGATTCCTTCTGGGAGAGTCTTGGCCAGGACGACGATGATGAGATGAACAATGTATTCTGGGAGAGTATTGGCTAGGACTCCGATCATGATGGGTAGTACAATTCAAGATTTAGGGTTTAGTGTCATAGGTCTATGTAATTTAGTGTAGAACTATGTTTTGAAGGCAACGTAGTGCCACAATCATAATGAGTCAAAGTGTCTGAGTGTTTATATATCGAAGTGTTGAAATGAAAATCTATCGAAGTGTCGAACCATGTGTCGAAGATGTTGGAAATGTGTCAAAGTTCCAAAATTCAACATTTGATGTGTTCCCTATTATACGAAGGCCTATTTTACATCATATGAAATGGATGCTTTAAATTTCGTGCCCTAAAACTCAAAAGTGGTATCTAAGACTACTTTTCCGTGCCCTATTTTGCATCATCTATTGAAGATGATCTTACAGCACCAATCATTTCTGGCCCGCACATGCATATTAGGTGAAAGTGCACTACTTCCGAAAAAGTTGAATACCGACCACTAGATCAGGTACCAATGGCTAGATATTACATTTCGTCTCATCGCCATATCTTTCTGCACAAAAGCCCTAGATCTAAGATACCATAGATCTGAAGAAGAACCAAGTCCCCATAAACCGTGAAACTAGAGACAAAAGAGTGTGATTTCTTTCGGAAGTCTGTTTTGGTCAAGGGTGTAAATGTACCCATTGTCAAAAAATATATTTTAAAATAATAAAAATTATAAAAAAGTTTTTACGTATACATCTGAATATTCTATGTTCGCATGCATGTTTTCAATTTTTTTATGGTCTATTTAAAAAATACAATTTTGGATACTCCAATATGACTATTCTCGAGACAATTTTTGTGTTTTTATGCGTGCCATAAAATGTATTCTTGGGCAAATTTTTGAGTAGGAACATAGAATAAATCGAATTTCCACATGTAGAGTTATAAAACTTGGTGTTCCTAGTCTATTAAGCATGACTAGCTCAATGTCATTTGATGATCAAATTTCTTGAATATGGTAGACTTATTGTAACAAGAATATATTTGACAATGGGAGCATATTGTTGCCTAAACAAACCTAGGTTCTACGGTTTAATAAAATATAACATCGTCATATAGTTGTTGGTATATCATAATTATTGTTTTATAACTTTGTCCTTTGACCATGAGGATATTGATTGTCTTCGTACTAAAAGATATGTCTTATTGTCACTCGACTTTACCTTTCACCGGGTGATAATAATAGTTATATTTCAGATATGTTGGAACCATATGCATAGGCACATGATAGTTCAATAGCGGGATTTGCACCTCTGGCGATGGAGAGATACTCTTGTGCTCTCTCGATATTACGATATCATTCATTGTCTGTCCAGACTAAGGTGATATGAATCACTAGATATCGAAATATGCAAAAAAAAAAGAGAACAAACTAGTAACAAGATCAACATGGTATAGTAAATAAGGATAGTGCCTGATATCACTCGATTCACTCGATTACTTCGTGTTTATGTGGAAGTCAATGTGGGTGTATAGACCACGCTATTGGTTATTGTCCGAAAAGGAGTTTTTTGGTCATGAAATATCGAACCCGTGGGGTCACATGCTTAAGATATCCTAGATCTATGGAGCATTCTAAGTATGTGTGTATGAGAGAAATACATAGGAATAGTTTTGTATCATCAAAAGAAGTTTTGGAGAAAAAGGGAAGTCATTCAAGTATGCGAAATGGTTTTAGGAGGAAATAAACCAGAAGTGCAAACCTCAGGAGGGGTCGTGAATCGGCCACCATGGCCCTCCATGGGATGGTGCATGGCCCCCCAAGGGGTTGCACCAAACCTTCCTATCTTCCTTAATGTCAGTTTAGGAAGTATGAGGTTATCTTGCATTTATGTGGAGATTGAAGGGAATAATATGCCCAAGAGACAATAATAAAGTGGTTATTATCTTATTCCATATTTATGATAGATGTTTATTTCTCATGCTATAATTGTGTTAATTAGAAACGTTAATACATGTGTGTTTAATAAAAAAATAAGAGTTCCTAGTTATGCCTCTCATTTAACTAGCTCATTGATAAACTGATGATCAATGTTTCCCAATCATGAACATTGTATGTTGTTAATAACAATATCACAACATTAGAGGAATGCTATGATGAACAAACACCAAGGTACAGCAATACAATCAAAGTCATTATGTTTACATTGCTATAACATCTCATACATAGTAACCCTAATCCTTAGCCCATGAGATCATGTTAATCACTAACACCAAAAGAGTGCTTTGATAACTTCAAACATCACACCGTAACAGGGTGACTATAAAGGTGAGTTCAGGTACTCCGAAAGTGTTATGTTGAGGATCATGGATCAAGAGTGGAATTTGTCCATCGAGATGACGGAGAGATATACTCTGGACCTCTCGATGATATCACATTGACATAGCTTGAAAGAACATGACTAGGTCACAAAGAATGTTATATCACGGGAACAAGAAAAGAGTATTTGTTGGTAACGAGATTGATGACCCACAAGTATAGGGGGTGTATCGTAGTACTTTCCATAAATAGGAATGTCGATCCCAATGAGGAGCAGAAGGTGTTGACTAGCGGTAAGGAGCATGAAATCTCTGTAAATACTTAGCAAACAGATTTTTAGGGGTTTTCTGATAAAGCAACAAAACAAAGTGCAAGTAATAAAGACAACAAACAACTGCAGCAAGTGGCCCAATCCTTTCTTAGCAAAGGACAAGCCGGTGGAAATACTTATAAGGACCAAATGTTCTCGAGGACACATGGGAATTCTGTCAAGTGCTTTCGCTTCAAATAGCTAAGTACCTTTCTTTGGTGTTGTAAGTGTTGTGTGGGTGAACCTGTGCTAATGTACCGACCTTACTTGGACTAATACATACTTGTGATTAAACCCCCTGCAAGCATCCACAAATACAGGAAAGAAATTAAGATATAAACCTAATCACGGCCTTAAACTCTGATATCCTACGCTCCCTTATGCAATGGTGTCCTAACGGGGGTTTAGGTTTCTGTCACTCTGGCAACCCCACAATTAGTAGCCAAATACAAAATGCATTCCCCTAGTCCCATAAATGGTGAAGTATCATGTAGTCGATGTTCACATGACACCACTAGAAGAATAGCACCACAACTTAAATATTAAACCATTGAATAATATCTCAACACAAATCCACTACTAACAACATGACTTCTCAAATGTCCTCAAGAACTAAACGAACTACTCACAAGACATCATATGGATCAAGATCAAAGATGATATGGTGATGCATAACAATCTGAACATAAACAATAATCCAATGGTTCCACTCACAAGCATCAACTATAATAGTAATCAACACCGGGAAAGTTTCCCCTCAGATCTATGCAAGTATTCAACACAATTGTTACAGCGGGATGGAATGGTGATGATGGTGTTGGGGGAGATGATGGTGTGGATGATGATGATGATGATGATCCCGATGAAGCCTAGCTTGATGATGGTGTTGATGGTGACGATCTCCCCTCTCCAGGAAGGAATTTCCTTGGCAGAAAGCTCTCTGTTGGAGAGCTCTTTCTCTCTCGGTGTTTTCTGCCCCGCAAAGGCGGCGAAATCTTTCTGTGGTTGCCCTCTTTGTTTTAGGGTTCTGAGAGGAAGATATAGGCAAGAGGGCAGAGTCGGAGGCTGGCCAGGTGGACCACACCCACAATAGGCGCGGCTATACCTTGGCATGGGCAGCCCGGCCCGGTCGGCCCAACCCGACCCGGCCCGAAAAAAGCCCACCGGGCCGGGCCTGGGCTTCACAATTGGGGCCCGAAGGATGCACGGGCCGAGCTCGGGCTAGAGGAAATTGAAAATTACGGAGAAGCCCGGCCCTCGGCCCGACGACCCGAAGAATTATGTGCACCATGGGACGGGCTCGGGCTCATTTTTCAGGCCCAACAGCCGAGCCGGGCCGGGCTCGGGCCTAGGGTTTGCACGGGCGGGCTTTGTCAGGCCCGTCCCGAGCCGGCCCGGCTCGGAAAATGCCTAGGTATAGGCGCGGCCCAGGGGGCACGCCTGGCGGGGGTGTGGGCCCCCAGTGGCCCAACTTCGCCTCCCCTTCTGGCTTCCTTCATCTTCTGGGAAAATATAATTTTCCATGATTTTTCTGGTATTTTTCTGATCTTCGTGAAATTGCATCAAAACACCTCTTTTTCCATCAGAATCCTGACTCTAGAAGTCCATCCTCCAAGAATTATCCAACATGCAAAAACAGAGGAAAAGACATAAGTAACACCTCTTAATAAGACACATATCAATGAATAGAGGCAAATTATGATATAGAATGGTGATGCAAATTGGACGTATCAACTCCCCCCAAGCTTAGACATTCGCTTGTCCCCAAGCAAAAACTAAGCTCAGTAAACATGTCCACAGATTTATGGAGTGAAGTATCAATAAAATAATACGGACAAGAAGCATCACACTTACCATTACACAACTCATAGAAGAAAGCAACTCACCATTATATAACTTAGCTTGCAACAAGTACATGAGTCACAATAGAGATGCATAAAGATAAATCATAACTGGAATTGGAAAACTTTGTTCTTGGTCAGAGAACAGCTGGCAAACAGTTTCACAAATAAAGCCTTTGTAGAAGTCTTCAAAAACAGGAGCACTCTTTGCTCAAAAAGGTTTTTCACAATGAAGGCTTTCAAAGTAATAGTCAATAGATAAGAGTCTTGTGCAAACAAGGAAGATAGAGAACATGATTGAATAAATCATCAAATGAATGCTTGAAACACAACAACTCAAATGCTTGCTGGAGATAGAGAGGAAGTAGGTTTACTGACTCAACTCAGAAATAGGAGAAAGGTCCCATCATAGAGGGAAGCAGGGATTTCAAGTCATAAAGAGCTTCCAAAAGATTATGGTACTTACTAGCTTTGACCCCTCATTGCCCCTATCATAAGCATCTTGAGGTGATTAAGGTTAAAGTTAAAAAGGATGGAGTATATGCTTGACGAAATATAAGTTGGCAATCTCATGTCCCTTGAGTGTGAGGGCCGCTACTCAGGCTACTCAACTTTAGTTACTGGTCAGTTCTTGTCATTGTAAGTATATGTGTATCATAAAGAACCGCCAACGGGGTAGCCCTTGCACATGATATAGGAGCTATCCCATAATCAAAATGACAAGGAAAGCAGAAAATGAGCATCTCAGCGATCATTTTATTTGCTATTTGCATAGGTTTTTATTGAGGATGCTTCATAGATTGCTCACTATGGTTATGCTGCAAGTTTCCACCATGATTAGGCATGGCTTAGGCTAGCGGCCCAGGCGTTTCTCTAACACACATACATAACTCCATGGACTTACAAGTTCCCCTTTTATTTCACACCGGCGACATCCGCAAACAAAAGAGCATGATATCAACTGGATATGTATCCATAAGTGTTGAAAGCGTTCCCCGTGACAGCACGGTTCTGCTAATCCCAACATATAGATGCAAGCATATACAACTTCGATGACACAATGGTTCAAGATTATTAGGGGCGAGGAAATAATGTGTGCCATCAAGTTCGTGCGAGCTTTACTAACTAGTTTTCACATAACAAACTAATTTTTAATTCGAAAGATAGATGAAGCTTGAGAATTTTCTTGGAATAGCAATAATGCTAATAGGTAGATATGGTGGACACAAATGGCACAGGTTTGGTTCAAAGGGGTTGGAAACATGAGAAGTATGCCTTCTCAAAATAGCTTTTTGGCTAGCAAGGCTGGGTAGCAAGCAAAAGAGTTGAAGGAAACAAGCAAACCTACAAGTGATAAATCCAAACATGCAATCTTCGTTGAAGACACAAAAGATCTTAAATAAAGAATACTAAGCTTATGAGCCAATCAAGAAAGAAAATAAATGAAACAAAATACCTGTAAGATTTTTCTCTTTTCCTTACAAACCTCAAAAAGTGTTGCTACTGACCAGAGCTCGGAGCTCGGTTTGCCAAAACCAATTTAGATCTACTTGATGCTCCCAAAGTGATGCCAATACGGATCAACAAGATCAATCATATAATAGAGATTGCAAACTAAAATAAGAAGTGCAAAAAGTAAAAGATGAAACTTCTCATTAATATTCCATAAAGGCACTCACACCAAGGGATACATAGATAATCAACTAAAGGAGAGATACTTCCACAATGCAAACCAACCTATAATATAAATTCTCTACCAAAGATACGAATATACTAAAAGGGGAAAAGATAAAAGATAATGATGTGATACCGCGGCACTCCCCCAAGCTTGGAACAAGCCAAGGGGATGCCAAACCTGATGACGAATTACTCCTTTGGTGGCAGTGTTCTCTTGTCATCATCAAACTTCCAAGGCAAAGGTTACCCATCCAAAAAGGACGTCCTGGTCTCCACAATCCTGAAACTAGCAGCAGAGCTTATGCGATTAAATCTAGCCTCGTACTCACAGTTTTGATTTTGTATGTCGAAGAGCTGTGCTTGTAATTGGTTGGTTGTCAACACCCGGATTTTTAATCCCAGATGCATGTTATTCCATACATCGCAATCCCAGGATTACCATTTTTGCGAGACATAATAGAATTGGATACCATAGTACATCATCCATTACAAACCGTACATAAGTTCTTACACAAATAGGGATCTCATGATCCAGTTCTTAATACAACTTCAAGCAGCGGAATACGTAATAATAATGGTGGCGTAGGCGAAGCTCCATCTTCGGGGTCACAGGCAATGCTGACGATGGGAGATGATCCTAGTTGTCGTAACCTTCCTAGGTTCCATCCTCCAGGAACTCCTCTTCATAGTCTGGCCATGGGAATAGCCAGGGACAAAGCCATGAGTACTCTTTAAGTACTCGCAAACTAATACTAACAAGTAAACGGGGTTTTTGGAAAATACACTAGGCTCTAGGGTTGTTTTGCAAAAGCCAGATTTATCTCTACTAAGTTCAGAAGTAAGAGAGCTAATTGAAGTTTATAACACCTAAGTGGGAACTTGTATCTCATGCCACAACCTGTTGTGGTCAAGTCAAAGTCTCAGTTCATTTCACAAGTCATTTTGAAAAGTCTGAAGGGGGAACAGTATGGCCACTCCAACTGTCCATAACCGCGGACGCGGCTATTCGAATAGTTTGACACTCTGCAGAGATTGTACACTTTCACCACAACATTCGATACATCCGTCAGGAACAAATCCTGAATTCACCATACTCAGTATGCGGATAATCAATCCTAACCTTTCAATTACACGCCCTAGTATAAGCACCTCTCCTGTGAGTTTGGCCTCCCAACCATGACCAACTATCATCTTGGGTACTGCAAAGGTGGACAATCTTCACAAGGTAGCCTCAGCTCAGACCTTGGCCGTGAGGGAACTAATACTAAGGTATATAAGTTTCCAGTCAAGCCCTACCCAATCTTCGGGTATTGTGATTGTATGATAAAATTGGAATTGTATCGCATCCAGACAACCATTAGTTTTATAAAGGTCTAAGGCTCATGCCTCAACATTTTCATCACCAAAATCATCAAGTGTTCGGAAACACATGTCCAAAACATTTCAATAGAATGATCCATCATTCCAAGGTTTTCATAACCATTTTTCCACCAAGTATTCCCATCTAAAGTTGATCAAGTTTTATGCTTAGAACTAGCATCTACAAGTGGGGGTGAGTACTAATGAGGGGTGGTAAGCTAGTGGAGTTTAACTAAGTTTAATCTTATGCCTTAGGATAACATCAAGATTATCTAGCTTAGGCCAAATTTTATGCTCTTTATGCCACCTTCAATTATCTTTCTAATATCTACAATTTATTCCAGTAAACTCTAAGTAAGAGCTTTGATAAAGAAATAAAGTAACAAACTTGCAAATAAAACTAGGATTGGTTTATCAAGTGGTTATGATCATATATGATTTAAGGCGTATAGTGGGCATAGTAACAAGTAGTGGTTTGTTTGCATCAGTAGAGTATCTTGCAAGTGTTAGCTTGCACATTCAACTAGTAGTATTAGGCTTGCATCAATATCAGTATAAGCTTGCTAAGTTAATAGCTTGCAAGTATTGGCTTGCCTTGTGCAGAGCAGTGGTTGAATTTCTCCTCGGCTTCTTCTTAGTAGTATCCTCCTTCCTCCTCGTATCCTTGGTCGGTACTAGAGTCTATAAATAAATACAATGTACACAATCACCAAACAATACTTAACTACTTGCAATCATCACACAAAAGGGTCATATAGATGATCTAACATCATCACTAACATTACAAGATTAAAGCTTGGTTTAATTCCTTTTATTTTTAGAAAAGTAATTTCTACTCATTGAAAAACTACTTAAGATTTAATATTCTCCAAACCAAACATGGGATCATGTTGACACATGTCATCACCACATATTTTAGTCCATGGGAATGTGATTTAAAGTGGTGTCATAATTTAATAAGGTTTTACCCTTTTATTTTAATTAAATAAAGTGACTAGAAATGCCTATGGGGCATTCTTTTATTACTTGTACAGTATTTCTGTAAGTAAACCTATATATTTTTATATATTCTGAAAGGTATGGTTAAATGTGATTTTGGGGAGTTGGAATCAACTCAAAAGCTATTATGGTTTTAATTTGAAAAATGTTTGAATGCAGAAAAGCTTGTGACTTGTTATTTTTACCAAGGATGATCTACTGATCCAAATGACTTGAATCCAATGGGCTTGGATTCAGCATTCCCAGACCTTTCTAACAAAAGTAGTTTCATTCTATTTGGTGCACTGAATCGACCTGGGTTGATTTTTGAAACTGGGTACAGAAGTGTGTTTGAAATAAAATGGAGAAGTTAAATTCAAATAGCTGGGCTGCGTGGGAAACGATACTGGGCCGGCCTGCTAAGCGCAGCGCTTCCGCGGACTGTTTAAGTGGCTGTCCCCACGCGTCAGTGAGACGAGGGGCTGCGAAGCGGTATGGGGCGATGTGGTGCGTTCGATCTGGTTCTAATCCAACGGCTGAGAGTCATCGTCGACGTTGGGCAACGCCGGTGAGACAGAAACCTAGCGCGGCCAGTGGGGGTCGTTGGGGGCTCACCGGGGTTCGGGCGAGGCGGGCGAACGACGAAGTTGACGATGGCGAACCTCCTGGAACCGGCAGCTTCTCCTGGGGCGGCTCCAATCACTGGCTTCCTTCTGCTCCAGAGGCGGCAGACTCCGGTGAAATTCCGGCGATGCACTGCTCGCCTTGCTCCGGGACTGAGGTGGGGTGGTTCTGGGTGAGAGAGGAGTGGAATTGTGTGAAGAATTCGAGCGGGGAAGGCCTCTATTTATAGTCGCGACGGTGAGACCGGACGGCATGGGCAGGCGACGGTGGCGACATGGCTACGGGCTGCTAGAGGCATGGCCGGCGGTGGCGATCGCTTGGTGGTCTCCTGGCGATGCTCTACGGCTTTAATGCGCGCGTAGGGGCGGTGCGGTTTGGTCTAGAACACGCGACGCTCTGCGCGGCAGAGGCGGCGTCTTCGACGGCGAGCGGTGGCTGTGCGGCATGGGGCGGCGAATGGGGATGTCTGGCGGTCTCCTGGGTCGGTGGCGATCATGTATGCACGCGGCGAGGGCGACGCGTGGTCTGTGGGCTTCGATCGAGCGTGGCGCTCTGGCGCATGCTCGGCATGGTTGACAGAGGCATGGGCGCGGCGTTCCTGGGTGTTGTGTTCGACGTCTTCGAGGCAGGGCTGGTCGAGAGGGGGCGGTGAGGCATGGGTGATCTCCCATACAAGGTTGGCACGGCTAGTTTCCTTCCTAGCTTGCTATCTACACTGGGGTGGCATGGGTGGCTTCGGCTGTTTACCATTGATGGCATTGCCAAGCTTACAGTGGTGCTAGTGGCTAGTTAAGATTGTTAGATGATCTACTAAGGCTAGTGGTTCCCAGAGAGGGAACAAGTTAGGCTCAAAACACTGCACACTATAGTGTTTTGATTTTGTTTGATTTGTGTCTGCAAGGTGTTTGATGAAATGGCCGCAAGAATTCAAGTTTTGACTTTTGAAAAGATTTTTGGTGGGTGTGCTAGGTTGGTGCTGGTGAGTCTGCAGATTCTTGGGTTTTGAAAGTTGAGCTTGTTTGAGTGGTTTTTGAAAAAGTGGGATCTTCTCATATGATAAAGATTCAATTTTGAACTGTCATTTAAACTATGCATTTGAAAGTTTCTGGATGATCAAAACGTGGGCCTTGATACTTTGTTATGAGTAAATCAAGGGGTGCAAAGATCCAGAAAAGTTTCTGTTAGGTTCTGAAAGTTTGAGACAGCCAAAGTAGGCATGGGAGTTAAATTGGTCAAAGTGACCATTCACTCATTTAACTTTGTGTTGATTTATTTGTCTTTGGGAAAAGTGTGGGGATTGTTTAGATGATGTTTATTTCACCTAAGAAACATTTTACAAGCAAAGGAACACACAAACAAGTTGGTTCAAAAGAATTTCAAATGAAATGCATACACATATGCATGCTTTCATAATTTTATTTAGAAAAGTTTTTGTTAATCCTAATTTTGAGGATTAGAGTTTGATGATCTAAGTTTAGTATTTTTGGGATGTTACATTGGTGGTCTAATGGAGCGAGAAGATTTCTTGTCGGAGCTAAGCATCCTCCTCCTCGTGCTTGGAGATGAGTTCTGAACTTATCTTATGGATGACATCCACTTCGCGTTCCGCCATCTTCTTGTACCTGAAAACTTCCTGCTCCAATGCTTCCATCATGTCTTCTATATTTCCTTCTCCTTTAGGGCCTTGAACTTCTTTCATATGCACGCTCCCATCCTTGAGAATTGTAACATCCCAATTTTAGCAACCCTGATTAAATGTCCAGAAGGCAAAAATCAGGGGGAACAAAAACTTTTTCTTGTATTGTGTGTTTACTTGCTTGCTTGTGCTCAAGCAACTTCTTGTGTATTAGTTGTGTTGCTCCCCATCTCAGCCCTAATATACAAAAACTATTTTACAAAAGATATGTCTTGGCTCATCTTTTATATTCTCAAATGTTCTGGCATTCCAAAACCTGAGCCAAGATGACTTTGACACAACCAAATACTTTACTAGTTTCTATTGTCAAAACTATGGAGACCTATATACTATCTCCTTATGTTTTCAAGACAAAACCTTCAACTACTCTTATCTTTAGGTTTTCCCAAAGCCTTTGTTAAAACCTTCTCATCTCAATCTTGGTAGAGATACCAAGATGGTACTTATCTTACTTCAAACTAAACCCCTTTAAACATACCCATCCTTACCTCAAGCTAGGCTTGATGGTAACCCTAGTAGTAGTTTGATAAGTTAAGATGAATTGCCTTGATCTGTTGGTTGATGAATTGCCTTGATCTGTTGTTTGATGATTTGCCTTGATCTGCTGCTTGCCTTGCTTGTTTAGGAACTAGAGTGAGATAATCCAGTAGCTCAACCCTTAGGACCCCAATCCTTTCTTGTGATCATCAATCTCAAAGCAAGCCTCCAAGTCTAGATCTACCCTAAGCCACTAAAGTAACCACCTCCCTTCATGGTCAGATCAATCCAAGGATAATCCCTCTGGATGGTTTCCAACTCAGTGGAGACCCAACCTAAGCATGAACCCTATCTACTTAGTTAGTACCTCAACCTCATATCCTTGATCATGAGTTTGGAACCTAGCATCCTCCCAAAATCTTCTACATTTGCACTCTAGTCAAAAATCTCCAAATCTGCCAAAATGGCTAAGTCTGGATTTCTTATCTGGATACCATTTTTGGAGCTCTACCTTTTCCAACCTATATGCATTATTGAGAATGTACTTGAACCATCCTGTAGTACATATTGAGTACTACCAAGGCCCACTCTTTCCCTTGTCTAAGCAATTCTATCTCCCACTCATCCATGATGGTTTTGTAGTCAAGATAATAATCTTTTCTGCAAATCTTATCATCTTGCCTACTTTGGCAGAAGCTCACATCTATATGCCACCTCCCCTTGACCAACTCTTTGCTTGGTTATGATCTACTAATCATGGCCTATCAACTCCCACTTCACTTTTTTCCATTGGAACCTTGTGCTTCTCAAACCCATCTGGTTTGGGAGGCTAACTGATGTAGCTGCTATGGCAGCCTTATTTTCAACAAACTTTGCCATCTCTTCTAGATCACCTCAAACGCAACCAAGCCCAACTATTGCTTCCATGATCATCTACATGACATGATATACCCATCCATATACCCCTTGCACCTAGGTGAGCTCTGAGCTCCCTAATCCAACCCTGTTTAGAAGGCATCAGAATAACAAAACCCTAGATCCTCCAGAAATCAACTTTCCACCCTTTTCACCTCCTTCCTTCAAAACCAAGGTGAACCTTGATGCCTTCATCAAGTTTACTTTATCTACCATGGTTACACTTATCCCCAAATAATTTTCCCAAGTATTTGGATTATTAAACTATTTAATTTCCTTTATCTACCAATTTCTCAAAACCCTTGTCTATAAAGACAAGTTTGTATTCCTCCAAATCACCTTGACAACTCAAGGCACATTTGAGGCCTATATATCATCTCCCATCTTCCCAACTCAAAAATAACTATTTTTTAGATTCCTTATTATTTCTTTTTGCCCTTTTTCTTAAATGGCAGAAAGAAGAAATAATTCTCCAAAAATACTTTTCCACTTAAATAAATCCCAATAAAATCTTCCAATGTGTATTATGGTATTTAGGACCATATCACACCAAAAACCAAGCTTGCCCAATATAAAAATATCCTTTTTACTTCCATAATCTACTTCAGCACTTTTTGAAGAAATGCATTTAAATGGGATTTTAATCTTCAAAAATCCCATCTAAATCTTGAAGTGATTATTTAACCTACTCTATCTACCAGTACCATTTCCACCCTTTTTCAAATACAAGTCTTGCAACTTCCTTCACAACCCAAGATTAAATAAAATTTGGCAAAATATTCAAATTTTGTTTCAAACTAACACCAAACCACATCCAAGCTTGTCAAGCACTTCACCTTAGTAGCATCACTCTCCTCTGGTCAACCGGCACTGTATCATGGCCCCACACCCCTTGCCCCCACATGGATATTTAAGAGGGAGACAAAAGGAAATGTCTTGTCCAAACCAATTCTTTACTCCTTGCAGCCTGCAAATCCCTCTTTGCTAAACTCACGACCAAAAGATCACCCCACACACTCCCCACCACCCCTGGCCACCAATGGAAAGGCCATGGACTAGCTCCATGCTCCTCCATAAGCCACACCCCCATAGACCACTCCCTCTCTGTATATAATGCCCCAGGCCACCCAGCACTCCCCTCTCTGCCTCATTTACCCCCTCTCCACCCTCAGTCACTCCCCAGAGCTCCCACTCTCCTCCCCACACTCTATTTTCCTCAAGGAAGCAGAAGAAAGGAGCTTCGCCATTTTCTCTCCCTCGAGCTCCCCTCTCTCTGCATGTCACCCTGTAGTGACCCCCTCCTCCTCTATCTAACCATGCTCTTGCTTGTGCCCAGGACCCTCTGCAGCGTCGTCTAGAGTGAGCTCCAGCGAGCTAGGTTCGGACGCCGACGCACGAGCTCCTCCCCAACGACGACTCATCCCATGTCGCCCCTCCCTGGACTCGTCGTCGTCAACCACGTCGCCCCGTCGCCTCCCCGACCTCCCCCAAGCCCCCGTTGAGCTCCCCCGTCTCTCTTTGGCCCACCCTAGGGTTTGTTCCCTACCGGCGAGCCCCCGCGAGCACGACGACTAGGGACCGTCGATCCCCACCAGATCTGACGGCCCTAGATGCTCGGTACCTCTTCGCTGCCAGGCCCTCCACTGGGCCGCGGCAGGCTGCGTGCCGCCCAGGCACGAGCGCTGCGCCTGGGCCGATTTGGATTCTCGGCCCATTTGCCCCTCAGATCTGGCCCGACTGCTGTTCTTCCTCTTTTCCTTTTTGTTTTCCACCAGATCTACAGATTACTAGTTTGGTTTAAATCGAAATGAAAATGGAAATTAAATCAAACTGCTCAGATCTAAATATCCTTGGACTCCCTAGTATTTTCCCTAACATGCAAAGGCTTTGGCTAGCCCAAAGGTTGTTTAGAATAAATATGATAAATCCTATACTTCGGTCTGTCCAAATCATTAAGTAAATTCTGTAGAAAGATTTACAACTCCAAATAACATAAAAACAACTTGTTCTGAAAGGTATAATCCAACCTTTCATATCCCCCTGTCCCCACCCTAAATTTCTTCCTAGATTACTGGTAACAAAATTAACAAAATAAAGCCGTTTCTACCTTCAATAAATTTCCTAGGTCAGACCAACTAAGGTTTTCACCTGATTCCAACTCTTAGATATCACACATAACCATATCCTCATAAATCCAGCAGCTCATAATTTTATGAGTCTCTGTTAGATATTAGTGGAATAAACTTTTTTGTGCATAGTTTATTCACGAATAAAATCACCACAGTACCTCTGTAACTCCTAAATTGTTTATTCGGATTCTTACAGAAAGGTATTATCAATACCTAACACGTGTCCTTGGAATCAACTAAAAAGCTTCAGTAAGTTAAATCTTATGAAAAAGACAAATCCCAGCCAGAACTGTCTTTGGGAATTTCGCAAGGGCATTCTGGTAATATTTTTGAGGTGATTCCAACTCCTCTGGATTTAGTCCACCAAACACTACCTTTTAACATAAGTAAATAATTTATGGAACTCCAGGGATGTTCTAGTGAATTATTTCCTAAAAACTAGACCTTTAATCACTATAGAATTCATTATAAATCAAGGAAAATTGATAAAATAGTGAAACCACTTTTGTTGGCTTCATTTTATCAATACCCATCTGATGGTATCATTTTTACACAATGGTATCATACATATCAAGTACTGGACCAAAAACCACTCTTAGTTAACTCCTAGGCATTAAATCCAAAGGGAAGCCTTCTTCCCTAATGTCTCCTAGTCATCTCCCAATCCAATCAACTCCAACCACCACCATCCCACATATGTTTACCCTTAGTTATCATTTACTTGTTGCATGGTTTGATGCTTGTATGCTTTGTATTGATTGTTATATTGTTTGCTTGCATGTATGCTCGATAACGGCGATAGTTGCGATTGTGTGACGCCGAGAAGAAGGAAGGATCGGGATTATCTTTATATTTATTATCCTTATTGGTTTTCGGGTTTATCTAACACCATCAAGAGACTTCTCGCTGGTCACAGGCAAGACACCATTCCTAAACTCCTATATTGCCCTACTTCTGTCTAGCAACTGTTTTATATCTCGTTTGTAAATTGCATGAAAACAGACATGGTTTATTTCAAATAAATAACGTGAGTAACTTGGCTCCTCCAAGTTATGAACGAGTGTCCATTGGACACCTACCCTATTTACGCCTATATTTACCCCTTAGAATGAGGCTAAGATGATTAGCATCTTCCCTCTTGGAACCCATGGATTTTCAATGATAAAACTATTTTGGGTTTTTGACCTACTGTGAAAGTTTTCAAAATAAAACCCTTGGAAAGAGGCATCGTTTCTGAGTGGAAATTTTAGCAAACAAAGGATGAGGTGGATGAAGAGAAAGTCAAGCAAGACAAAGGAAGGGATGTTCTAAGCCAATGTCCGAAACAATTATATCCGTGCAACCACATTACCCCAGTCGCTGGGGCTTAGCTCGTAGTTTGTGTTCTTTAGCTGGGGCTGCTCTTACTCGCTAAAGGGGAGAAATCCCTTGAAATCTGGGCTACCTATAGGGTAAGTCACTGGTGCAACAATTGGGCCTCTCGCGGATGGTATGCTTTGAGGAAGTACGGATGGAAGATTGTCACTATTGCTACCGATCAGGCTTCGGTTTGGAGGTAGGGGTCAGTATGGAAGGAAGGACCAGGGTCGGGGACCCCATACTTGTACCGGAGACATAAACCCAAAAGGAAAAGACGCCGTTGCTAGGGATCGACAAATGAAAAGTTCAAGTTTGATTATTCGAGCCCCTGTCTACCGTGTGTAGCAGGCCGTGGTTTTATCCCGGCGGATGTATTGATTCTTGTGGGTAAAGTGCACAACCTCTGCAGAGTGTGATCTATTCGAATAGCCATGTCCACGGACAAGGACGGTTGAGATGGCAAGAGCTAGGAGTACCCTTCGGTTAAGTTGTGATAAAATAAAGCATGTGACTTGGTCACAAGAAAAGATAAGGAATAAGTGGGTTTTGACCAGAGATGGTCGATAAAGTTTTAAAAAGGGTTTTACAACAAAAATGTTTCTAAATCTTTTTAACAAGAATGTGGAGATGTCCAGATTTTCAAAAAAGGAGACATATTTTCCAAAAACTCTTTTTCAACAAAGATATAGAGATTCCATTGGTAGGTTTTTCAAAAAAATCATAGAGTAAAGCCATCTCGCCATAGCCAGATATGCATGCTTCTTCTTACCCTTGTCTTGGTGGTTTGCGAGTACATTCAAAGTACTCACCGGCATTGTCCCTGGCTATTTACTTGGCCAGATTGCAGATGATAAGAAGCGATGAAGGTGCTGACGTCTATGCGAGCTAGGCCGTCTTCCCAGTCAGTTGCCTGTAGGTTAAGGCACGGGCTCTACACTGAAGACTTCCGCTACTTTTGTTGTAATCGCCATAAAGGCCTCCTTGTAAGTGTTGTACTCGTTAATATATGGATGATGTAATGATACTTGTCGGTTATGCTCACGGCTCACTGATCATGGGAACGTGAATTATATGCATAATGGGTATTCTCGGACCTTAAATCCGGGGTGCCACAAGAATCAACTCCTTGGGATGAATCTTCAACTCATACATGTGCGGGTTGATGACATCCATAGAGGAATTCTCCATGGGTGATCCAGAGCAAGACATTATGACTCCAAAACTAAGAATCTGGCTGACAGAAATAGATCGAAACAGAAACACGACGAGAACACGATACACGAACCTCGGGGAACCCGGGGGGTTATATATTACGAAGTTTCAAAGCATAAGGAAGGTATTGGTACGAACACGAAGCGGAGACGGAGCTCGGGAGGCTCACACCCCCTCCAGGCGCGGCCAGCTAGGGCCCGCGCCTGGGGTGGGTGTGGCCACCCCGGACCCCGTTTCGTCCTCTATTTCGTTTCATAACCTTCCGTATGTAATAAAAACATCAAAAATATAAAAAGACAGGGTTTTCACGAACCTTCTGTTTTCACCACTTTTACCTATTCAAAGACGGACTCTGCAGATTCTGGTGTTTGGTTTCTGAGAAATTCTTCTGGAGTCACCATTTGAATAACATCAACATCATCGTTATAAGAATCTCCAGAAATATAAAGTTTTAGTCTTTGACCATTCACCACCGGTGTCGTGTCATCCTTGAAAGAAGATATTTTGATAGCACCTGAACGATATTGACATGGCTATACCCTACGGGTACGTGACTTCAGCATACCTGGTCCAGCCCAAGGAAGGCCCACAGCGGATATACACTGGCCCATGAAGATTTTCGGGTGGCCAAGGCCCATGACGCTTTCGGATCCTTGGAGAGCAAGACTAGCATAGATAGGAAATTCAAAGGGGTAAAACCCTAGAAATTGTAACCGACTAGGACTATGCCCGGGACCTGCCTAAGTCTATATAAAGGCCAGGAGGGCACGTCCTAGATCTCTCGACTCATACTTTCGCACACACCTCCACGCCAGATCGAATCTGCGCACCCTGTAACCTTCGGTTCCGCCGTAATCAAGAGAAGACAAGCAGGAGTAGGGTTTTCCCTCCGGGGGCCTGAACCTGGGTAAATCTCGTGTCCCCTGGTTGCTTGTCTGTTAACCGTGCCATGATCTCCAGCATCCCCATCTTCTCCAAAACCCAAGTCCATAACAATGGGCATTGACGAGATTAAACCTCGTCAATTGGCGCCGACCGTGGGGATCGGGGCTGCTGATTGTGCGATCGTGACGGTTCCGACCCGACCGATCTACAACTCCGCGGAGACGGAGAATCACCTCCTCTTCGGCACTTTCGACTTCATCGCCCACTCGCCGGCCACCATGAAGGATTTCGAGCCCGTAGGCGATGGACTCGAAATTTTGTTCGGGAGCTTCTGCTTCCAGGTGGGACAAACTGGCACCCTCCTCCTTCCTGAGCGGGTGCCCGTGCCATCAATCAGGCCCGCCTCGTGGGCTCCACACCCCGTGCTACGCACGTCACCATCGACAGATGAGTTCTACAACAGCAGCTGCAACTCTGATCTGTGCGATCCACCTTCAGATGAAGGGACTTACGGTTCCGGATCTGAAAGCTGCGGCAGCAGCGAACCGATCTACGAGCGCTACCTATGCGCCGTGGTCATCCAGGAGCAACAAACGCCTAACCGCCGCCCAACACGAACCCCAACCCGCAGACGGAAATGGCGGAAACGGCGGGAACAGAAGAAGCCAGTCCCCCCCCCCACCCGAAGGGAAAAACAATGGCCACGTCATCCGACTTAGCAAAGAAGGATGGGTCCAGGCACGCCGTGCCGTCGCAGGCGACATAGTCCTACCCGTGGACTCCCCACGTGACCTACTGATGGCGTACCACTACCTCCTCATCGAGGAGCACAAGAAGCAAGTCAAGATGCAGGAGACGCTCGAAAAACGCAAGCAAGCAGCCTCCGAGTCCAGCGCGCGACGAGCTGCGCTCTCCGCCATGGCACCCGGCTCTAGAACGAACGGAAAACAGGGAAACAAGAACCGCTCGCGGGTGGAGAACATGGATCCCAAAGAACGCCGTGATGTAACCCGAACTCTCCACACGTCGTTCATGGATATGGATGCCGACGGCAACATCATCCCGAAGACACCGCAAGCTGCGATCCTGGCAGCTACTGTGTATCTCGCGGCCCACCAACCTCCATAAGGGGACCCGAAAAGAGCCATGCATAAGTCTGCACTCACCGGACTCAGACTCGTCGGAGCTGCTCTCCACGAAGACGCTCCTGCGCAGCCAAAGAAGAAAGCTCCGGTCAGGCGCGACCGGAGCCCCACCCCTTCATCCGAAGAGGAGGAGGAGCACGACCTTCCTCGAAGGAAGAAGAGCTCGCATCGCCATAAACGTGACTACGACGCCAGAGACGCGCTTACACAGCGCAAAATCGACAAAGCGCGAGCCAAACGCGCATGCTCATCCGAGTCTGAGATGGATGAAGATGAAGGAGAACTCTATGGAGCTCAATGCTTCAGCAGATCTGTTCGGCGAACACAGATGCCGCGCAATTTCAAGCTTCCTTCGGATACTCCGAAGTTCAACGGCACGCAAGATCCAAAATCTTGGCTCAGCGATCATATGTCATCCGTCAAGTTGCACGGCGGTAACAAAGAAACCGCCATGCAATGCCTCAAGCTGCAGCTGACAGGCGCGGTGTGGGTCTGGCTCAGTAGCCTATCATCAGGATCCATCCGAAGTTGGGAGGATCTAGCTTACAGCTTCATCCGAAATTTCAAGGGCACCAGCAAGAGGCCCGCCTCAATCGAAGAGTTGCGAGCCTGCACTCAGAGAACGGGGGAATCTATTCGCTCGTACATATTACGCTGGTCTACCACCAAGAACTCCGCAGCGCATATATCCAAGGAGAGGGCCATCGACGCCTTCAGAGACGGCGTCAAACGCCAAGATTTCAAGGAAGAACTTGGGCGTTTCAAGCCCAAGACACTCGACCACCTCATGGAAATTGCCAACAGTTGGGCAGACGGCGAAGATTGCATCCAGCGAGCGCAATCAGATGAAGAGGACGACTACGACCGAAGGCGAGAACGCCGCAGCAAGAGGAGATCGCGTGTCTACGAAGACCACGACGGACCCGACATGGTCGCGGCTGGCTACGCCGACCGCCGCAACGACAACAGCCGCAACAGCGGAGGATACCGCGGAGGAAATCTCCGTGACAACGGACGACCAGCATAGTCGTGGCAACGCCGCGACCGCGACAACGGACCCTCAGCATTCGACAAACTCTCGGGTCCATGCACCATCCACTTCTACATCGACAAACAAGATGGCAAAAAGAAAGCCATTCACATGCTCAAGGACTGCCGCGAGTTCCAGAAACTCAGCGAAAGCATGGTGCAGATGAGGCAACAAGCCCCAATCCCTGCGTTCGGAAACGCACCCGCGCCAGGAGAAATAGCACACGGAGCTCCTCCACCGCCACCTATTGGAGGCCCAAACCAACCAGTCGCACCAGCGCAAAACAACGCCGGGGTCGGATATCCCCCACCAAAGGGAGCACTAAATATGATCCAAAAGGGACGCCCCACAAACAGGGTGCAGAAGAAAATCACCCGACAAATCAACTTGGCTGTGGCAACTCCACCTGCAATCCCTGAGTACCTCAGCGGATCAGAGTCCTGCATCACGTTCACTCGCGCGGATCACCCTTGCCAGATCCCTCGCCCAGGTCATGCTGACCTGGTGCTGGAGGCGCAGATCGGAGGCTTCGAGATGAGTCGCGTCTTCATGGACGGCGGCAGCGGCATCAACCTAATGTTCGCAAGCACCCTAGCAGCTATGCGGATCCCGCAATGCAGCCTGGAACAATCATACACAACGTTCCACGGCATTGTCCCAGGAAAGGGCATATTCCCCCTGGGCAAAATAGGGCTCGACGTCATCTTCGGAAAGCCAGACAACTTTCGGCAGGAGCGACTCGAATTCGAAGTGGTGGACTGGCCGTCACAATACCACGCCATCCTGGGGCGTGTAGCATTCGCAAGATTCCTGGCCGTCCCACACTACGCATACCTACTACTCAGGATGCCAGGACCAAGGGGCGTCATCACAGTCCATGGGAGCTTCACCCGATCGGACTAATGCGACAAGGATTTCAACAAAATCTCCCAGTCTTTCGGCATGCAAGACGAGCTTGTAAGGCTCCGCGAAGTGACGGACAATGGGCTACCCCCAGTCACAAGGCAGAACGCACCTGACATGTCCTTCGACTCCACCGTCAACACCAAGAAAGTACAGTTCCATCCGACGGATGCCTCCAAGACGGCCTTGATCGCCAATGAGCTCAGCACGGCATAGGAAGGCGCGCTCGTCGAATTCCTCCGTGAGCGCTGGGAAATCTTCGCCTGGTGTCCTGCGGACATGCCAGGAGTTCCCAGGGAATTCGCCGAGCATGCACTCAATGTATTTCCAGACACCAAGCCAGTCAAGCAGTCCATCCGAAGGCTGTCGGAGCCACGAGCCGAAGCTATCGGCAAGGAAATCAATAGACTACTCGCTGCAGACTTCATCAGGGAAATCAAAGAAAGCGAGTGGCTTGCAAACACGGTGATGGTCCCGAAGAAGGACACGGACATCCTGCGGATGTGCGTGGACTTCACGTCACTAAATAAGCATTGCCCAAAGGACCACTTCCCTCTCCCACGGATCGACCAGATTATCGATTCGACTGCAGGTTGCGAGAAACTCTCCTTCCTCGACGCCTACTCAGGCTATAACCAGATTCGGCTCAAGGTCGAAGATGAGGAGAAAACGGCGTTCATTACACCGTTCGGAGTATTCTGTTACAACACAATTCCCTTCGGGCTAAAGAACGCGGGTGCCACGTACCAGCGATGCATGCAGGCCTGCCTCAAGGACCAGATCGGTCACAACGTCCAAGTTTATGTCGACGACATAGTAATAAAAACCAGGGAGGCAAGGACACTTATCGACGATCTCCGCGAGACGTTCGACAACCTTGATCGCTACAGGATCAAGCTCAATCCCAAAAATGCGCTTTCGGCATCCCATCAGGTCAGCTGCTCGGGTACTTCATCTCTCAACGAGGGATCGAGGCGAACCCGAAGAAAATCAAAGCCATCATGACGATGGAGAAGCCGAAAAACCTCAAGGGCGTCCAGCAGCTCGCAGGACGAGTAGCGGCGCTAAGCAGGTTCATCAGCCGTATGGGCGAGAAGGCCCTACCATTCTACCAGCTGATGTGTAAAGCAGACAAGTTCGAGTGGACACCAGAAGCCAACGACGCATTCGAAAGCCTCAAGCGGCTCCTCTCCACCTCGCCTGTTTTGGTCACACCAAAGGAGCGCGAGCCCCTGCTGCTATACATAGCATCCACACATCAGGTGGTCAGCACCGTACTTATGGTCGAACGACCCGAAGAAGGCAAGACCCACGGGGTCCAGCGCCCAATTTACTACCTCAGCGAGGTACTCAAAGCAGAGGTACCCTCACTACCAGAAGCTAGCCTACGGCGTATTCATGACGGCTCGACGGCTGAGCCATTACTTCCAGGAGCACCAAGTGATGGTCGTCAACGAAGCACCCCTGAACAGCATCCTGAATAATCCAGAGGCCACAGGACGGGTGGCCCTGTGGGGCATCGAACTATCACCCTTGGACATCGTCTACGAGAAGCGACACGCAATCAAATCTCAAGTCCTTCCGGACTTCCTGGTACACTGGATGGAGCTGCAGCTGCCAGACACCCCAGACATGTCGCAGTCCTGGACAATGCATTTCGACGGCTCCAAGCGCGAAGCCGGAGCAGGGGCAGGGGTCATACTGACCTCCCCGCAAGGTGTCAAGATGAAGTACGTTCTTCGGATGAAATTCAGAGCCTCCAACAACGAAGCCGAATACGAAGCCCTCATCCATGGCATGAGGATGGCAAAGATATGCGGCGCAACGCGCCTGGTCATCTACGGTGACTCCAACCTCGTCGTCCAGCAGACGATGAACGAGTGTGACGCACACGCCGAAAACATGATCGCGTACCGCGCGCTCTACAACGCACTCGAAGGAGAATTCGACGGCTGCGAACTTCGGCACGTTGGAAGAGAGAGCAACGAGGAAGCCGATAGACTCGCCAACATCGGCTCCACTTGCACAAAGGTGCCACCAGGTGTGTTCCTCGAACAAATCTGCGTGACATCCATCAAGCGGAAATTCCCCAAGGGATCACCCGAAGAAGCAGAGCACTCGGGAGCTACGCTACCCGAAGGACACGAAGGACCCGAAAAGCTAGACACAGAGGTATCCATGGTCAACCTAATGCAGGTCATGGCAGTCGAAGAAGCTTGGACACGACCATACCTCCAGTTCTTGATAACCAAAGAATTGCCTGACAGCCCAACAGACGCCCGGCGCATATCTCGCGGGTCAAAAGCCTTCACCATCATCAACGGCGAGCTATACAAGCGCAGCATCACGGGTGTACTTCAACGGTGCGTCACCATCAACGACGGCAAGGCCATACTCCAAGACATCCACGAAGGCATCTGCGGCCACCACGCAGGCAGCCGCTCCCTTGTCGCTAAAGCTCTACGAGCAGGATTCTACTGGCCAACGACCATGAGAGACGCAAAGGACATCGTCCGAAGATGCAACGGATGCCAACGGTTCGCCGACAAACCGCACGCACCTGGGTCCGAGCTCAGGCCCATACCCATAGCTTGGACTTTCGCTCAATGGGGCCTCGACATGATCGGCAAACTGCCAAAATCCTCGAAAGGAGGACACGTCTTCCTCCTGGTTGCAGTCGACAAATTCACCAAATGGATCGAGGCCATGCCGGTCACCAACGAGAAAGGCAAAACTGCCGTCAAGTTCTTCGAGTCCATTGTCTATAGGTTCGGCGTACCACACAGCATCATCACCGACAACGGATCGAACTTCATCTCCGAAGAATTCCAGAACTTCTGCGAAGGCCTTGGGATCAACATCACATATGCCTCAGTGGCACACCCGCAAACGAACGGGCAAGTGGAAAAGGCCAATGGCCTAATCGGCGCCGACATCAAGAAGCGCCTCATGAGCTCACTCGAACAAAAAGCTGGAAATTGGACGAAGGAGCTACCCTCCGTCCTGTGGAGCTTACGAACTACGCCAAACAGCTCCACCGGCTACACACCATTCTTCATGGTACATGGAGCCGAAGCCGTGCTACCAGCCGAAGTACGCCACCAGGCCCCACGGGTCGTCGCCTACAGTGAAGCCGAATCCACGGCTGCACTCGAAGACGCTGTCGATACACTCGACGAAGCACGGGATATAGCAGCAGCTCGATCAGCGGTGTACCAGCAGAGTCTCCGCAACTACCACAGCCGCCGGCTGCGCCCAAGGTCCTTCGTCGAAGGAGACATCGTCTTGCGACTCAAGCAAAAGCGACCGAATAAATTCGAGTCGCCATGGGAAGGACCCTACGTCATCACCGAAGTCATCCCAGGTGGCGCCTATCGCCTCAAGCACGTGGAGTCTGGAGTCGCATACTCCAACCCATGGAATATCTCGCACCTACGACGATTCTATCCATAGCGACCTACCCCCTTTTGTTACTTCAATAAGGCTTCCAGCCAAGGCTACTCAGCCGAACAATGTACCTCCTCCATTACGATATAAATAAAGCTAAGTGTCTCGCCCCAGAACTTTGGTTCACTATTTTCTGCAACTGTACTACATCCTACAAACGCACTCGGGGGCTCCCCCCACCTCACGATTTCATCGACTGAGGACCAAACGTGTACACCTGAGTAGCTAACAACGTCAGGCAAACGAAAAGGACACGTACCCAATTAAAGCACTGCGTGCTCACAAACAAACAAATCTTTACAACAAAGGGCACAACACGCCCAGCCGAAATATACAAATTTTACATCTCTCTCTTTTTACAGGTACTACCTATGTTGAAGAATAATCTGGGCACGCTGCTCAAACAAATCTACAATCTGTTCGGCATACTGCCTTACAGCCGCGTAATGCGGACGCAGGTCCCACTCGCCACCATCAGGGCGAAGAGGTGGCCCAGCAGCCACGGCAGCCAAATCCACGTCAGGCCGGTGCAGCCTCACAAGAGACAACGCAGCTTTCACTCCTGCGACAAGCTGCTGCCGCACCAACTCCTTGACATTGCTTACATTCCGAAATTTCGACAGAAGACCCGCAAGGCTTGTTGGCACGGCATCCAAAGGGAACATGACGCGCAGCACCGAGGAAAGCGATGTCTGCACTTGGCGGAGCACCCGCGAAACTTGATGAACACGATCCTGCACCGTCGCCAGGGCTATGGCGCGATCACGATCCATCCAGAATAAGCCGCCGGCCTCCATGTCCTGTTGAGTCAAGCAATTGACAAGAACAGCGACACGCTCCTTTTCTTCCCTCGGAGCAAGATTTGCACCTGCAACAATCGGACAAAATAAGAGTAAGGCCAGCAGGCTCATCCGAAGAACAGAGCTATAGCTCGACCAAAGAACAACTTACATTGCAGCTGCTCGGACAGCAGGACCAACTCCTCCATCAAGTACTCCTCTCTGGCTGCACCACGATCTGCCTTGGACTTCCAAACATCGGCATGACCGCGTAACCCGAGCAACTCCCTCTCCAGACTGCGCACACGATCCCGAAGGAAAGTGAGCTGCAAGGAATCATCCAAGGATGGACGCAACGGCATTGCAGATGGGGCGTCAACAGGGTCAGCACCCGAAGGAACCTAGAGCGGCAGCAAACGAAAGGAACACAAACACTCAGCCAAGGATAGAGCACAACTCAGAGGAATTCATTAAATATATAAGGCCACTACGTGGCACAAGGATGGTGTTCTTCAAGATATTTACAACAAAAAAAGACTACAAACTATCCTACGTCTAATACGCGTAAGATGCAGGGCCCTGAGTCGCCTCGGGGCTAGACTGCCTAGCTTTGGCCCCGCCCTGCTGCCGCAGTGCATTTTCAGACATCAAATCAATGAGCTTGGGCCCATATCGCTTGCAGCGAGCAGAATAGGCAGCAAAGGCTACCTCGGATCCATCCGCAGCCGTCGGCATCCGAGAAGTGATCTGGGGCAGATCCAGCTCCGCTCCAGCCGCCATGGCCATAGCCAGCCCGACGGACGCGCCGATGCCCTTCTGTTTGCGTTTGTACGCCGCAGGTGCTTCGGCTGACGGAGCCTCCGCCAGAGCATCCACATCGTCAAGGACTGCGCCCTTCGGGACAAGCTCCTTGTAGAAACGACCAAGGACTTCTTTCGCCTTGGCGAGGGAGTTGACGACGGTGCTGCAGCGGTCTTCGACCGCCATAGTGGCATCATCTAGAGCACTCCCGTGCTCTAGAGCACCGCGGTCAAACTCGATGTCTGCGGCATCTAAGATAAAAGAAGAAAAGCATGAAGAAAAGCCGCATAGAAGAAGACCCGAAGAAAAAGAAACAAGTACAAAACTAGCACTCACCCGAAATAGCCTTGGCAGCAGCCATGAGCTTCGCCGCCACCTCTTTTTCACGAGCAGCCGCAACCGTGGCCAGCTGCTCCTCACTATCTGCGGCTTCCTGCTGCAGACGCTCCTTCGCTTCGGCTGCCTTAGTCAACTCTAGCTCGAGGCGTTCTTTCGCGCCAACGGCGGCTCCGGCCTTCTGCTCCGATTGACCAAGGCTCTTCTTGAGAGCGTCAACCTCACGGAGAGACTTGTTATGCTCCTCTGCATTCAAAACAAACAAATGTCAAAGAACAGAACCAGGATAAATAAGAGAAGCGCTAAAAGGCAGATAGATACCTTGAAGCTGCCGAAGGTTTGCCTCCAGCGCCAGGCGCTCCTGCACCAGCCGTTTGGCCTCCTGCACAAAAGGCTGAAGAAAAAGATAGCAGTAAGAAAAGGACTTGGGGGCTGCGCCCAACACAAAAGGAGTAAAAACAAAATTCGCACCCGAAGATACTCGGGGGCTCCCCCCCGTGATATAAAGCAGAAAAACTTACATGCTCTGATGGTGACTCCGAAGGACCGCCTGTGAAATTCTGAGTCGCAACCACCTGCACCTCCTGCAACGGAGGATCCGGAGGCGCGCCACCCGAAGTCGCCACCGTCTGAGGGGGAGGAGACGCAATCTTCGACTCCCCCATCATCTCCCGCGCACGACCACTGGAGGAATCATGGGAGGAATGCCTGCACACGAACCAATCAGCACAAGCACAACAATCATGAAGGAAAAAGGACAATAGTACAGCAAGAAACTTACGAGCCCAGTGAGCTCAGGTCAAAGACAGGAGGAGACCTTCGGGCTCTCTTCTCCTTTTTCTTCTCTTCCTTCTTCTCCTCCTTCTTTTCTTCCTTCTTCCGCTTCGCTGGCGGGTGCGGCGCTACAGCCCGCACAGGAATGGCAGGAATGGGAGAGGAAGAACCTCCATGACCATCACTATGACGCTCAAGGCCCAGAGGGTTTCTGGGAGTCAGAGGAGTAGAGGCATCCGAAGACTCGCTGGAGCTCCGTGACCGTTTTCGCGTATGGTCCTCACTCGACTCGTCGGCATCCTCCGCTGGAGATCGCGCCGACGGTAGCTCGGACATGGAATCAACCACTTCATTATCCGGGGCATTCGGATACCTTTCGGGCAACGGTGGTACCATGCCCGGCACTTTGAAGCTCTGCAAGATCAGAAGGAACTTTGTTAGCAAACAAAGGAAACAAATACACAGCCGACAAAAAAAAGAGCACTACGTGCACAAATCTACACCTGCGGTACGACCAACGTCGAAGAAAAGGGAGGAGTCAGCGACTTCCCCGGGATTTCTTCTCCGACCTTGAACTTCAGCAGCGCGCGAAGGGCCCTGTCAAGATCCCCCTCGGAGATTTTCTCACTCGAAACCCTCGTCGGATCACGGCGCCCAGAATAAAGAAACATCGGGTGCGCCCTCGCTTGGAGAGGCTGCACCTGACGCTCAAGAAACGTCTGGATGATGTCCACGCCGTTCACCTCCTTCTCCGGAATCAGTTGGAGATCCTCCACCCGACGGTAAAGGGCCTCTATCTCCGCCACCTCACCGTCCAAGATTTGGTTTTTCCAAGACCTTTTCTTCTCAATCATTTGGGAGGGATCAAAGGGAACAAGACCAAAATCTTGCCCGGGCACTACGGAGTCGCGGATATAAAACCATCGCCTCCGCCAGTACTGGACAGATTCGGACATGGAAAAAGAAAAGAAGAGAAGATTGGGACTAAGGGATATGATGCAACCCCCAATGGGATACACACCATCTGAACCAGACTGCCTCTTCACGGAATAGAGCTTCCGGAAGAGGCCAAAGTGCGGCTCAATGCCAAGCCAGCACTCGCAAAAAGTGATAAAACACGCAATGAGGAGAAGAGAATTGGGAGACAGATGATGAAGCTGAATCCCATAGAAGAAGAGCAGTCCACGAAGGAAGTCATGGACTGGAAACGAAAACCCACGCAAAACGAAGGCGAGAAACATAACCCGGTACCCAGATGGGGGACGGGGGATTACCTCATTGCCAGGGAGTTTGACGGCCTCCCTATCTTGCGGGATCAAGCCCCGCTCGCGTAGCTTGCGGAGATCGCTCTCCCGCGTCTCTGATCGCCACCAGCCACCATCGGTGACACGAGTAGCGGCGGTGCCTTTCTTTCCTCCGGCGGCGCTGGTCCCAACCGCAGATGAAGATTTCTTTGGTTTCCCCATCACGCTACGACGGCGCCAGCGGTGAAAACGTAGAAAGACCGACGGAAATGTGGAAGGAAATCCCAGCGCGAAGAAAGAATCGCTCGAGCTCAACGAGGCAGTGAACACAAGAACTGGTGCGGTGAAAACAAACCACGGTTTTCCTCAATGATTATAACAGCGAAGACGACGCACGGCAGCCGTTCATCCAGAAGACCTAACACCAACGGTAGATCTGGCCGTACACGTGTCAACATCACAACGAACCGTCGTTACCACGCCGTCCACTATGCGCGGAAATCGAGGAGACGCTGTAATTATATCCACGCCGTGCGTGACCGGTCAATTCAAAGTCAGCAAGTGGGACCCACGTTCGTCCAGTCAAGTCATCTCTGGCGTAGCAGACGCTTGAGGTCATCGATCGTCAGCACTGATGTCATCAAAAGCTATACTAGCACCAACTACAATTCTTCGGCTCCACAGCTAAGAGTACTCACTCGAATCTTCGGTTCGACTAAATACTCGGGGGCTACTCCTATCAGGAGCGCTGGCCGCGCACCCGGAAGATGAATAATGACAAAGTATTTCTTCGAGTCCTACGTCGAGTCTACGACTCCACTACGGACTCGGGGGCTACTCCCATAGGGAGGATGGATTTAAACATCCGAAAATTTTTGAGTCTTACGGACTTAACAACCAAACAATGCTTGAACTAAAGTCTCTGCTCGAGTCTACGACTCGAACAGACACTCGGGGGCTACTCCCATAGGGAGCGCTGGTCGCGCACCCTATGAATTCTTCGACTGTGGTCTTTCGGATCAGCACGCAAAAACTTTTTGGCATCTCTGCCCCAACAAAATGCTGAGTGAGCAACGATCTCCTTGGCCATCCGAAACACCTCCGCGGTGACAAACATTCGGATGATGTGTCTGCGACATAAAGATAAGACCTGCAGATATCATCTGACGGCCTGGCAACGTACATGACTGCGCTCTGCTAGTACAAATCCATGTCGACAGGCGTGATGAAAAATCCCAACGGACGCGTTGGGTACATTAATTAAAATCACTGGAATTCCACTCCTGTAAGTCCTCCGCGGCCTGAGTCAAATTACGCCAGCATATGTTCCAAGTCCGAGTAAAGGGACTCGAACTTGAAGAAGATCGTGTTGTTTCGTCCTAAGACAGTTAACTGACCCTGATCCGTCGGGTGAGTCAGGCACACGCGTCAACAATCCCTACACACGTATACTATTAATACATAGTTGCACCCAAAAGATGGAAGAGTCCTCAGCCGAATCTACGATTCGACTGATCACTCGGGGGCTACTGACATGGCTATACCCTACGGGTACGTGACTTCAGCATACCTGGTCCAGCCCAAGGAAGGCCCACAGCGGATATACGCTGGCCCATGAAGATTTTCGGGTGGCCAAGGCCCATGACGCTTTTGGATCCTTGGAGAGCAAGACTAGCATAGATAGGAAATTCAAAGGGGTAAAACCCTAGAACTTGTAACCGACTAGGACTATGCCCGAGACCTGCCTAAGTCTATATAAAGGCCAGGAGGGCACGTCCTAGATCTCTCGACTCATACTTTCGCACACACCTCCACGTCAGATCGAATCTGCGCACCCTGTAACCTTCGGTTCCGCCGTAATCAAGAGCAGACAAGCAGGAGTAGGGTTTTCCCTCCGGGGGCCTGAACCTGGGTAAATCTCGTGTCCCCTGGTTGCTTGTCTGTTAACCGTGCCACGATCTCCAGCATCCCCATCTTCTCCAAAACCCAAGTCCATAACAATGGGCATTGACGAGATTAAACCTCGTCAGATATACTTCCTTAATAATAAAAGGTCCTTCCCATTTTGAGAGTAGTTTCCCTGCAAAAAATCTGAGACGAGGCCTATACAAAAGAACTTTCTCACCAACATGGAACTCCCTTTTGAGAATTCTCCTAGCATGCCATCTTTTTACTTTTTCCTTAAAGAGTGTAGCATTTTCATAAGCTTCACTTCTCCACTCACCTAAAGTGCTCAAGTCAAGCAATCTCTTCTCACCAGCAAGTTTAAAATCTCTATTCAATTCTTTCACTGCCCAATTAGCTTTGTGTTCTAATTCTAAAGGAAAGTGACAAGCTTTCCCATAGACCATTTTGTAACGAGACATCCCCATAGGATTTTTATAAGCGGTTCTATAAGCCCATAAAGCGCCATTCAACTTTTTAGCCCGGTTTTTCCCAGATATATTAACAGTCTTCTCCAAGATAGATCTAATTTCCCTATTGGAAAGTTCTACTTGCCCAATGGTTTGGGGGTGATAAGCTGAAGAAATTCTATGGTTAACATCATATTTAGCGAGAGTATTCCTAAAACCACCATGAATAAAATGGGAGCCTCCATCTGTCATGAGATATCTAGGCACACCAAACCTAGGAAAAATAAAATCTTTAAGCATTTTTAAAGAGGTCTTACCATCAGCGTTGTTTGTAGGTATGGCCTGTACCCACTTTGTAACATAGTCAACAGCAACAAGAATATGAGTATACCCTTTTGAAGGAGGAAAAGGACCCATAAAGTCAAATCCCCAACAATCAAAAGGTTCAATAACAAGAGAATAATTCATAGGCATTTCATTGCGTCTAGAAATGTACCAACTCTTTGACATTCATCACATGATAAGAAAAACTTCCTTGCATCCTTGAAAAGGGTAGGCCAATAAAATCCAGATTGTAAAACCTTTTCTGCAGTCCTATCCCGAGCATGATGTCCTCCATAAGCACTGCCATGACATTTCCTCAATATCTGTTGTTCGAATTCTGGAACACATCTTCGCATAATACCATCTACTCCTTCTTTATATAAATGTGTGTCATCCCAAAAGTAATGCCTTAGATCAAAAAAGAATTTTCTTCTTTGCTGGGTTGTAAACGTTGGAGGCAAATACTTGGAAACAATAAAGTTAGCATAATCAGCATACCAAGGACTCTCATGCGGGCTTACCCTTATTACAGCCAACTGCTCATTTGGAAAACTATCATTAACAGGCAAAGGGTCAAAAGAAATGTTTTCCAAACGAGATAAATTGTCAGCAACAGGATTTTCAGCACCTTTCCTATCTACAATATGCAGATCAAACTCTTGTAAAAGCAACACCCATATAATAAGCCTAGGCTTAGCATCCTTCTTTGTCATAAGGTACTTAATATCATCATGATCAGTATGAATAGTGACCTTTGAATCAACAATATAGGTCTAAACTTATCACAGGCAAAGATTATAGCTAAGAACTCCTTTTCAGTAGTAGCATAATTCTTTTGAGCAGCATCTAGATTCTTACTAGCATAATGAATAACATTCAACTTCTTATGAACTCGTTGCCCAAGGACAGCACCCACAGCAAAATCACTAGCATCACACATAATTTCAAAAGGTAAACTCCAATCAGGTGGTTGAACAATAGGATCAGTAGTCAAAGCTTTCTTCAAAGTTTCAAAAGCTTCCTTACAATCATCATCAAAAAGGAAAGGTACATCTTTTTGAAGAAGATTGGTAAGGGGCTTCAAAATTTTGGAGAAATCTTTAATAAACCTCCTATAGAAACCAGCATGACCAAGGATACTATGAATACCTTTTATATCTCTAGGGCAAGGCATCTTCTCAATTGCTTTAATTTTGGCTCTGTCAACTTCAATGCCCCTTTCAAAAATTTTGTGTCCAAGAACAATCCTTCATTAACCATGAAATGGCATTTCTCCCAATTAAGGACAAGGTTGGTTTCTTCACATCTCTGTAAAACTTTATCAAGGTTGTCCAAACAGTTATCAAAAGAAGTTACATAGACAGAGAAATCGTCCATGAAAACATCCACAATTTCTTTACAAAACCATGAAAAATAGCAGACATACATCTCTGAAAGGTAGAAGGAGCATTACATAAACCAAAAGGCATACGCCTATAAGCATAAGTGACATAAGGACAAGTGAAAGTGGGTTTATCTTGGTCTTGTGCCTTCACAGCAATCTGAGAGAACCTAGAATAACCATTAGGAAAACAAAAGTGAGTCTTTTTAGACAACCTCTCAAGCATTTGATCAATAAAGGGCAAATAATAATGATCTTTCTTAGTAACTTTATTAACCTTTCTAAAATCAATGCACTTCCTATACCCAACCACTACTCTTTGGGGTATAAGCTCATTATTTTCATTAGGAACAATAGTTATTCCCCCTTTCTTGGGAACACAATGAACAGGGCTAACCCATTGGCTATCAGCAATAGGGTAAATAATACCAGCATCAAGGAGTTTTAATACCTCATTTCTTACCACATCCTTCATCTTAGGATTTAGACGGTGTTGGTGCTCAACAACTGGTTTTGCATCAGGTTCTATATTAATAGCATGCTGACATATAGTGGGAGAAATTCCTTTTAAATCATCAAGAGTATAGCCCATACCTCCTCGGTGTTTCTTCAGTATTTCCAATAACCTTTCTTCTTCCTTTCCTGAAAGTTTAGAACTAATAATAACAGGATATACTTTCTTATCATCCAGATAAGCATATTTAAGATCATTAGTTAAAGGTTTTAATTCGAAAACAGGGTCCCCTTTAGGTGGTAGTGTGGTACCCAAATCTTCCATAGGTAGATTATGCTTAAGTAACTCAGGCTGATGAAGGAAAACCTCGTCAATCTCACTTATTTCCTTCATGAAGACATCACTTTCATGATCATCCATAAACTGCTGCAAGGCATTGTTAGGAGCAAGAGAAATAGCAGAAAGTTGTTCAACCCTGAAATCCTCATTAGGCAGTGCACTTTCATAAGGAGTTTTAGCAAATTTGGAAAAATTAAACTCATAAGATTCTCCATCAAACTTAGTCAAAAAAAATCCTTCCTATAATCTATGATAGCCCCACATGTATTCAAGAAGGGTCTACCAAAGATAATAGGATAGGTTTTACTAGCTTCAGAACCAAGTACTAGAAAATCAGCAGGATATTTAATCTTACCACAAAGAACCTCCACATCTCTTACAATGCCAATGGGACAGACTGTCTCTCTATTAGCAAGGTGAATAACCACATCAATGTCCTCAAGATCACAAGGACAAATTTCATGCATAATTTCCCTGTACAGCTCATAAGGAATAGCACTAGAACTAGCACCAATATCACATAAACCATAATAGAAATGATCACCAATTCTCACAGAAAGCACAGGGACACTAGCATTTCTAGCTTTTCTAGGATGAGAGAAAATATTAGAAGCGTATTCACAGAAGATAATATGCTCATCCTCTATATTTTTAGTAACAAGATCTTTCACAATAGCTACCATAGGTTCAATATTTATTTGCTCATCGGGTTCCACGGTTTTCTTTGTACTTTTTATAACCACATTACCTATGATAGAATGTTCCTTTACCTTAGCAGGAAAAGGTATTTTCTCAACATAAGGTTCAGGCAAAATAGGATCAACAGTACAAACTTCTATGCTAGCAGGAACATGGGTAACAATGTCTTTATAAGGAGCATGGTACTTGCCCCACTCCTTTTTTGGAATTTCAATATAAGAGGCAAAGGCCTTAAAACATTTTGCAAGAACTTGAGAATCAAGACCATACTCATTGCTAATATCACGGAAGTCATCAGTTCCCATAAAATATTTTATGCATTCATAATCATAGTTTATACCTGACTTTCTTCCTTTGTCATTCTCCCAAGATTCAGTGTTCTCTTGAATACAGTCTAGGAGATCCCATTTAGCTTATTCCTTCATGCGTGTGAATGATCCAGCACAAGAAGCATATAGTAAATCTTTATCATGAAGAGAAAGCCTAGCATAAAAGTTATTTATAATAATATTGTTAGGGAGTTCATGAATAGGACATTTAAGCATTAGTAACTTCAATCTCCCCCAAGCTTGAGTTGTACTCTCTCCGTCACGAGGCCAAAATTTATATATCAAATTTCTATCCTTATGAATCTCACTGGGAGGATAGAAATTAGAATAAAAGAGAGATGCTACTTCCTCCCATTCCATGTATTGTCCATTCTTCAGCAGCTTATATCATTCTTCAGCTCTCCCTTTCAAGGATATTGTAACATCCCAGCATTAGATCTTAGAAATGAGCTGAACCCAGATGTGTGCATTGCATTCATGCATAGAAAATCCGAATATTTTTTGCGCTTTGGAACAAAACTTGTCAAAGTGATTGAAGCTTCTCTCAACTTGATGGAATTTAAGTAGATCATCAAGTTGACTATGATAAGTTTCAATATGACCTTTGCTAAAACCTTATTTTGGGTAAGGGAGATTTGATCTAAGGGTAGATCAAACGTAATAAAAATTAAACTCTAATACATTGCTTAAGGGTTTATATTTGATCCTTAAGTAATCATATCCTAGTATTCATTACACAACTCATGAATACCAAGTTATAAACATAACTTAAGTAATAGGAATGTAACAACTAAATCTTGATCTATCTTAATCTCATCTACTTATACCATGAGTATCATGGTAATACCTAACCTTAACTCTTTAGTGTGATTAAGTAGGAAAGAAATCAAGTAAAGATCATTCACCATATATCATTCTTTCCATATCAATCATTATCATATCTATTGAATCTTATTCTAATATCTGTTGTTCATCAGTGTTGAGTAATCAACTATTGATTCACCAATTCTTAATCTATCAACTCTTGACCATATCATAGCATACACTTAAGTGCCTATAAAGAAACAACTAAGAAGAGGTAAATAGTAATGCTAGTTTTAGATATCATCTATAGGATGGGGGTGATGGAAGAGAATAGGATCAATGTGATAATTGAAGGAGTTAACTCACTCCTGAATGGATAGAAGAGTTATATGGAAGATATAAATATATGGTAACAAATAGGATTATAAGGATGAACATTGAAGATAGATCCCAAGGAGTAATCCTATTGGATTAAGTAAGCATAGCCAATGAATAACATCTCATAATCCAATAGATATGCTAAGAAGATAAATTCAATACAACTATAATGTTGTATTGATGAAAGCTTTGGTTAGCCAACTGGAAACCCAAATTATAAAGGATCAAAGGATTATAATGATCATGCTTTAGTAACCAAGATTGAATGCTTATATCATGTATAAGTGAAATTGGTGGGTAGGACATGATTGAACCTAGTATAGATATGTTATTCTAGGTTAGCCATTACAAGTCACCATGATATGATGTAAAGTTTGTATATAAGATACTGGAGTTAAGTAGAGATAAGATAGTATGATTAAGTTAAAGCTAGAGTAGCATGGAGTTATTGAAGTAGTGTTATTCCTATTAAAGAGTAGTAAGCTTTTGAGGAACGTAGTTTGATATATATACCTACTAGAGTAATATTAGTGGTGGGTGATTAAGGAAGAGTATAAATGGAGTTAGAAGTAACTACTTGTTGGATTGCAGGTTATCAGTAGTAGAGTAATTGATATACCCAAGTATGGATATAAGAAGATTATGAAAGCTTCAGTGTCAAGCTCATTGGATTTACAAGTGGATTTAGAAGAATAAAAGGTGGATAAGAATATTTTTGTGAAGTAAAGTTCATCATGTTAACACATGATGTTGGATAGGAAGAAGTAGTATATCTAGGAAAAGAATTCCTAAATTACATGTCCAGGATTGTGAATTATGGAAGATAGGAATTCTTGGTTAACCCTAAACCCTAAATCTAGTACCAAACATAATATCCACTTTCTATGCTTGATATATCATCTTATTTCTACAATGGCTTATAGGAATATTTTCCTATAAAAAAATCAATTAAGCACATCTTTCTCATTTCCAATTATCATAACCATATGTTCTTAGGAGTTATATTTATCAATTCTTTCCATAAGACATTCCAGAAAATAACTTTCTGTTTTAAGGGGTGATATCATTAAAGATCACAAACCTAAAGACAATATGTTTAGTCATTAATCTTTATTCACATTAACAAAATAATATAAATATATTAAGTACCCTAAACCCTAGGGTAAGCATTTACAATTCAAACCCTAACTCCTAGGTTAGTTATAATAAAATATATACATTGCTATTCCTAAACTCATGACAATAATATTAATCATATTAATTCCCTAAAACTTTATGTATCATATAATAAGAAAAGGATCAACATACATATATTTCCCTCCAAACTCTAAATAAATTAGAACTAAGTTTTATAAAGAAATAAGGAAATATCATATAATAAATCAATGGGTTATCATATAAAGGAAATTATTAACAAAGGCCCTTACAAATACTAAAAGGAAATATATATATAAGAAAATAAAGAAATGTAACATTATAGAATAAAAGTTCACAAATGGATTCTAAATAACCTTGTTATTGCTGCAATTATTTAGCAGATAAAATTCTATGGGAAATATTCAAACAAATGAGTAATATAAAAAACTGAAAGTAAAATTCAAAATAGAACACAGAAAAAAATAAAAGAAGAAGAAGCATCAGTCAAATCTGGCCCACGGCCCGGTTTTCCTTCGCCATATCCGTCACTCACACGCGCCACACTGTAGCCCACCTGGCCCCGCATCAGCCCGCCTGGAGCCCGTACCCCTTCGGCCTCTATTCTTCCTTGTCTTCCTCGCGTCATCGTCAACCTCCCGATCGAGCAAGCAGCTCGCTGGCTTTCACATCACCGTCGCACCGCCCCAAGATCCACGCCGCCGTTGTGTGATGCCTATAAGAAGCCCTCCGCCGCACCGGCGAACCCTAGCTTCCTCTTTTCCTCGAAAACCTTCTCTGGACGAAACCCTAGATAGGCCAGAGAACTCCGGCAACTCCATTCGGGGTTCCCCTTTGCTCTATGGGCAGGCTGCAAGCTCCGCCATGTCTTCCTCGAGCTCCTTGACAAATAATGCAAGCCGAAGAGGCCCTAAGCCCCCCAATCGACATCTCCTGCCCGAAGTCCAGTCGTCGCGGTTCCTATTGATTCCGGTCATGATTCGCTTCGCCGAGCCCTTCTTCGCATTCCTTGTAAGTTTCTGAGTATACTATCATCCTTCAATTTGTCGCTTGCTCTTCGTAGTTACCTACCCGCGTGAGGCAGTGTCGCGTCGTCGTGCAAGCTCGTCGCCGACCAACCTCCGATGACCAAAATGGAGTGGCACCACCACTATAGAGTTCCTTCTGACGCCCTCTTTCCGATAAACACAACCACATCCGCGCGCGCGAATGGAATCACTTGATCGACAATCGATCTGAGGGGATCAGTCTCAGATGATGTCAGCATGACATCGTGCTGAGGTCATAACCCCTCTTATTGAATTGTTTAATTGATCTGTAAATGACGTGGCATAGGCCCCACTAGTCAGTGACTGGGGGTAAGAATCGACCTAGTAAGAAAAACCTTTCACCCCATGCTGACATCAGCATTACATCATAAACTATTTAGTTTATTAATTCTAGAAATTAAATAAAAAGATTCAATCTTATAAAATCAATAACTTTTGTTTTATAATTCAGAAAAATATGTTTAATATATGAATTTTTTTTGAAAAATAAAATATACAACTTAAAACTATTATCAAATATTATTATGATAATTATTTAAATAAATATTATTTAATAAAGGTTTTATAAGTAATAAAAATTAGATAATTCATATATTAATAATGGTAAATGTTAAAAATATAAATAAAATACCAAAAATCTTAGAAAAATAAGAACTATAATTAAAATCTATAATCATACATTATTATTTCACTTAATTAAATATTTTTTATTTATTAAGTATTTATAAAGTAATAAATCTTATAAAAATCATATCTTATTATTTATAAATCACAAAAATAAATGTAATATATCAAAATGATCACAAAAATAATACCTACATGTTAAAAATATAAATTCCACTTTTGAGTTAAATAAAAATTTAAATACTTTAATAAATTGAATTTAAACCTATTTCGTGAGTTGTTAATTCGTATAAGGGTAAATAAAAATTTGTTGATATTTATAAAATTAACCAATTAAAGTCTAATAAATAGTATTATTATTAAATACTAATATTATGAAGTCAAAATGGTTCAACACATTTTAAATGCAATTTTATTGAATTATCATTCGACCATGAGTGTAGATTATTTTCTAAAAAGATTCTTATCCAATATAAAATCTTCAAGAATAATTTGTGACTAAATCAAATCTTTTTCATTACTCAACCACAAGTTTACAAACATACCAAAACACTATAGTGAATCCATTAGTAGTTCAAGTGATATTATTTCCTTGATTACAAATCATAACCACACCTTTATAAAAAGATAAATGATTCTATTCCATTATACAATTAAGAAACCACTACTCAAATAGAAGTAATGTCATTCTTAAGTAACTTTAAGGAAACAATATAAAGTGAACAAGATACAAGTATCATAAATAATACACCATAAGTCTATCTATGTCTTTAAAGTTAACTTTAGTCCACAAGACTTTAAATATAATGCTAAAGACTTTATTAGGTGTTTTATAGTTAACTTTGGTCTATTTTAACTAAGACCTAAAGCATCTCAATACCAAACTAATCAAGTTAAAAAACAAGATATATAAGTCTCAAATACTACTAATATCATTATTCAAATGGAGTAATTATTTCTTACTTAAGGACTATAACTAGAAAGAACACCTAATAAGGTTAACTTAAAGTTTAAATAATTTCACTTAGCTAAGTAAGATTTTCTTCAAAAGTTATTCTTTTAAGATACATTATAAAACAAAACATAAGCATTTTTATGAAAGCTCTAAATGATGAACGAACCTTATATACATAGTCTTCAGATACATTTCCGACTTGAGTATTCAATTATTGTGTGTGATTTATTATAATTACATGTTGTTTCACACACACTCACAAGCCTTAATAAGAAGCACAAGCATGAAACTTATCTAAAAGGACAACACATTCTAAAGGAACCATTTCCAGTATCCAAACCTAGAACAACGTTAACCCCGGGATTCGAGTTTACTAAATTGCATTACATTACTTATGCATAATAGCATCTTGCTTCTTTAAACATTAGTCCTTACCGGACCAATGATGCTGATTTCAGATATTGGATCTTATATTGTCTTGAAGATCGTGAGTGCATAATCTTGCGATCACAAAAGGCAAGTTCACACTTTCTCATGTCCTTTGATTAGTTTCTGTAAAGTATTTTGCAAATCCAGTGTTGTCATCACCTGCATTTGGAAAAGGTCAGAAAACACTATTTTCATAATAAATGATTATAGGTTATTTACCATGAGGTAATAACCTACTATGAAAGTTCCGATGATAAAGGAACATATTATCTAGGACTTAACAACCAATGTCGCCGGTGATTCTTGTGCCGTATATAACACGTTAACCATGAGATTTGGAATGGGACAGAGAAGTCAGATGTATCCTTTTCCTCTTGTATGGAGGCAAGACAACCTTAACGTGACATTGTGATTCCTTGTGCGGATCCAATATATGGGTGGGCAGCCTTACGCCCCACACTTTTGGTGTCTAGATTATCTATGAATGGTGTTTAGGGGTATAGTCCATTTAATATGGTACTTGTCCGGGCATCACCAGGTCATAGAGTCTTCGGGAACTCATCAGGGTTTTAGCCTGCCGAAAGGGGACTTAATGGAGGTGAGACGGCCCCGAAGGATCGTGTAGACATATGAGGTCGTGGAGAGGGCAGTGATTGGCTTGGATCTTAGTCTAGGCCTCATACCAAGGAAGTATGAACGGGTTGGCCGCTCTGATGTGCAACAAAGCTAAGATCTCTCATGGGTAAAGTGACGCACCTCTGCAGAGTGTAAGAACTGTAACTTGTTACTCCCTATTCCGGGAAGGAGCTGCGAACACGGCGGGAAAGGAACTCCATGAAAGTTCTAGTAAACCCGTGAAGGCTGACAGACATAGCTTTTCAGAATAAAAACAACCTTTGAAGAAATGTTTACGAAAACTTGCATTGCCTACGACCTATGGTTTGTGGTTGTAGTTATAGTGCATCAAAAACTCCGTTTCTAGTGAACTTGCTGAGTACGCTCGTATTCAACGTATCTTCTTAACCCTTGCTAGATTCTGAAGCCATTAAGATGACGTCTACATCAAGTTATGCTCCAGGAATCGTCATCAAAAGCTAAATCTCTTCAATGAAGGCAAGAAAGTCAACATATACATCAAATCTAGTGAAGACGAAGTTACTGATTAAATAGGAATATAATCTCTAGCCATAGAACCTATTTCTGTAGCGTATTGCAATAGCAGCAATGCCAGACCATTAGTTAAAATACTAGTCTTAATAGTATGATAGTTTTTGAGTTGTTTATTTCTGATTCTTCTTTGTAAGAAGTTTCTTTCTCTCTCGTTAACCTAGAGTGTTCTATGGATCTCGTGTAAAGAGTTGAGTTGTAACCTATAGTCATGTCTTGGACCTGTTGTGTTTCTGTTGTACCACTCTGAGGGATGTAATACTAGTGAACAGTGTTTCATTGGTGTTATGTCAACGACTATAGTGTACTACATCATGCAGTGGTATGCTGGGTCACCGCAGATATAGAGAGTAACTTCTTCTTCACATGTTCAGTTGTGATACCTGCACACTTAAACAACCCGCATAATTCATGGATAAAAATCAAATGATCACCAGGGTGGATAGTTCCATCCCCTAAATAATAATTATCCATAACACGATCAACTATACTTGTAGGTATCTTAAAAGGATCAATCTCAATAGGCGATGGTTCATCTACTACCCTAACAGTGGTAGTAGTTTTCACAAACAGAAAACCAAGTGGGTTATCCATATTGGAAACAAAGTAACAAACAGAAATAAAAAGCAATACTCATAGTAGAAGTTTCTTTTACCAGTTCCACACTTCAATAGCGCTTCACTCCCCGGCAACGGCGCCGGAAATAGTCTTGATGACCCACAAGTATAGGGGATGTATCGTAGTACTTTTTATAAATAGGAGTGTCGATCCCAATGAGGAGTAGAAGGTGTTGACTAGTGGTAAGGAGCAGGAAATCTCTCTAAATACTTAGCAAACAGATTTTTAGGGGTTTTCTAATAAATCAACAAAACAAAGTGCAAGTAATAAAGACAACGAAAAACTACAGCAAGTGGCCCAATCCTTTCTTAGCAAAGGACAAGCCGGTGGAAATACTTATAAGGACCAAACGTTCTCGAGGACACATGGGAATTTTGTCCAGTGCTTTCGCTTCAAATAGCTTAGTACCTTTCTTTGGTGTTGTAAGTGTTGTGTGGGTGAACATGTGCTAATGGACCAACCTTACTTGGACTAATACATACTTGTGATTAAACCCCCTGCAAGCATCCACAACTACAGGAAAGAAATTAAGATATAAACCTAACCACAGCCTTGAACTCTGAGATCCTACGCTTCCTTATGCAATGGTGTCCTAACGGGGGTTCAGGTTTCTGTCACTCTGGCAACCCACAATTAGTAGCCAAATACACAATGCATTCCCCTAGGCCAATAAATGGTGAAGTATCATGTAGTTGAAGTTCATATGACACCACTAGAAGAATAGCACCACAACTTAAATACTAAACCATTGAATAATATCTCAACACAAATCCACTACTAACAACATGACTTCTCCCATGTTCTCAAGAACTAAACGAACTACTCACAAGACATCATATGGATCAAGATCAAAGATGATATGGTGATGGATAACAATCTGAACATAAACAATAATCAATGGTTCCACTCACAAGCATCAACTACAATAGTAATCAACACCGGGAAAGTTTCCCCTCAGATCTATGCAAGTATTCAACACAATTGTTACAGTGGGATGGAGTGGCGATGATGGTGCTGGTGGAGATGATGGTGTGGATAATGATGATGATGATCCTGATGAAGCCTAGCTTGATGATGGTGTTGATGGTGATGATATCCCCTCTCTAGGGAGGAATTTCCCCGGCAGAAATCTGTCTGTCGGAGAGCTCTTTCTCTCTCGGTGTTTTCTGCCCCGCAGAGGCGGCGGAATCTTTTTGTGGTTGCCCTCTTTGATTTAGGGTTCCGAAAGGAAGATATAGGCGAGAGGGCGGAGTCGGAGGTCGGCCAGGTGGGCCACACCCACCCTAGGCGCGACCTAGGGGGGGCGCGCCTAGGGGGTGTGGGCCCCCTATGGCCCAACTCCGCCTCCCATTCTGGCTTCCTTCATCTTCAGGGAAAATATAATTTTCCATGATTTTTCTGATATTTTTCCGATCTTCGCAAAATTGCATCAAAACACCTCTTTTTCCATCAGAATCCTGACTTCGGCAGTCCATCCTCCAAGAATCATAAAACATGCAAAAATAGAGGAAAATACATAAGTAATACCTCTTAATAAGACACATATCAATGAATAGAGGCAAATTATGATATAGAATGGTGATGCAAATTGGATGTATGAGAGATCAAACTAGGTACGGGGATATCGATGATCAAATCTTGGAAAAATAATATATCGTGACACAAATGGATTTATTTATGATGTCTATGGTTCTCACGATCACAAGAGTTATCGTTGAATATGTGGGAGTTAGTACGGATCTCCAGGTCCCGCTGCTGATTATTGATCTAATAAGTGTCTCAATCATGTCTGCATGATTTGTGAACCATAGTGTGACACACTTAAGATACACCGACACTAAATGGGTAGACATATTATATCAGAGAAAGGATTTGAAAGCGCTGGAATGATTTCGATGAGCAACGGAATTATTTCAAGTCAAATTGTTGAAATTGGTTTTAGATGTAATATCGAAATAATGCAAGGGGGTTTATGCAAATGTTTGCTAATTAAACTAGTCAGCAAATATTAATATTAATATAAAAAAAAATTATTAAATGATAAAATGCATTTAATCTAGTGGAAATTAAATGCAAGTGAGTGGAATGAAAATGCATGGAGTGGGATGAGTGGTGACTCCACTCATATGAATGAGGGAGAGGTAGGGGCACCCACCAGGGATGACCCCTCCACTATAAAAAAAGAAGGTGGTGACGTCCTCTCATCACACACCAACCTTGTAAAGGATCTCTCCTCTCTTCCTCTAGCAATTCCCCATGGCTTCGGAATAGTGAAGTACATGTTCTGGTAGTTTCTCTAGAAGGATCTGCTGCTTCCGCTGCTCTGCTGGCGTGAGGGCATGGAGGTTGTCGGGAAGACGAGCGTGTGCCCGAGAATGGATGCACTGCTGGTTTCTGGTGTTCTTCAACTCAATTTTGAGATTAGTAAGAATTTGTCTACTTCATCCACGAGATTAATTCTCTTCGGGGGTAAGTTCTCCATGGATGTATATCCACCTGTTACTTGCATCTAATAGATAGATCTTGGTGCTTAGTTGTTCATATCGTAGGAAGAATTTGTTTTCTATGTTGCGAACCCAATAGTGGTATCAGAGCCGGATCTATGCGTAGATATTTTGTACGAGTAAAACACATATGAGTATGTGGGCGTTTATGATCATGTTATTGCATCCTCTAATGTATTTTGGATATTGGCGACATAGTGGGATTAAGAAGCCTAGACGAACTTTACATGTCCGCGCACATGAGGCTTATTCCACGCTTGACATGCAACTAGTTTTGCATAAGTGGAAAGAGGGTGTATGTCTCTCCCACTATAGTGATATCTGATTGACAATGGGTTGCTAATAATTTGATTATCATCATTTTGGCTCCATGTTCATAGGTAAGAACGGTTCTATCTTCGAAATACCTAAGCCACGTAAAAATATGCAAATATAAATTAGAAGCGTCTCGATTTATTTTACTAGGCATGTGTTATGATATGGTAAATGTTAAAATTGGTATGGTTGATAGTCCTGGAAAATTATAAAAGACCAAAGTTGAAGCACCATAGACCTTGGCGTTACACCAATGGAATGATAGAGATCATACCATGATGCACAAGATAGTGATCAAGTGCAAGAACTATATCATACCACCTTTTGCATGTGATGTTTGTTTGCATCTTATTTTTCTTGGATAGAACTTAGTATCATTATAAAATGATCTATTATTTAAATATCAAGATAAGAATGTGTTCTTACTTTGGTATACACCATTAAGAAAGTTCGTCGTTTCGAGACACCATGTAATGATCGGGTGTGATAGACTACGTTCGCATACAACGGGTGTAATCTAGATTTACATAGAGGGTACTAAGGTTCTTACTTGGAGATCCTAACATGTACAGACATGGACTCGAAACACGAAACAAAAGGTAAAGCATGAGTCATATAGTTGACATGATGACCATATAGATGCCCGCCTTTGCAGCTACACTAATTTGCGTCATGATCTGTCTTGGTGTAGTGAATTTGGTTCATGTAATCACCAAAACGACTCGAGGGGTGTTTTTTGAGTGGGAGTTAATTTGGTAATTTTTGGATTAATTTGAACTCAATATATCATAAACTTAGTCTAAATAAAATTTGCAACTTCTATTGTAGATGGCAGCACCTGCTTTTAATTTCAATGTGTTCATGGAGATAAAGAAACTTGCAATAAGGCCCTTAACCTAAGGATTATCCTCACTGCTGCACGGAAGTAGTGTGTGCTAGAAGAGGAGCTAGGACCCCCACCACCTGATGATGCTTATGACGATGTAAAGAATGTTTACTTAAGTCGTCAGGAGTACCACTACCACATATTGTATGGGCTAGAGCCTGAACTCCGTAAGCATTTCGAGAATGGTAATGCTTTTGATACCATGGGTGAATTGAAATTGATTTTCGATACCCATGCTGTTGTGGAGAGTTATGAATCTTCTAGAAAGTTCTTTAGCTACATGATGGAGGAGAACAACTCCATTAGCAAGCATGTACTCAAGATGTCTGGGTACGCTGATAAGCTCATAGCCTTGGGAATAACGATTTCCATTGAGCTTGGCATACATCATGTTCTACAATCTCTACCACCAATCTATAAGAGCTTCGTGATGAACTACAACATGCAGCACATGAAGAAGTCTCTTCCCGAGCTACTGTCTATACTTAAGACTACTGAAGTGGATATTAATAAAGAACATCAAGTGTTAATGATCAATAAAACCACCGGTTTCAATAAGGACAATAAGGGAAAACACAAGGGTAACTTCAAGAAGGGCAGAAAAAGCTATTATGGCGCTGAGAAGAATACCTAAGCTAGCCCTAGGTTTGATACCAAGTTTGTTTATTGCAAGGGGACTAGCCACTAAAAGCGCAGCTGACCCAAATATTTGGAAGACAAGAAGTCCGGCAAGATAAAAAAGGTGTATTTGATATGTAAGTTATTGATGTGTACTTGAATAATTCTCGCATTAGAACTAAGGTATTTGATACTGGTTCAGTTGCTAATATATGTAACACGAAACAAGGGCTACGGAATAGGCGACCACTAGCAAGCGATGATGTCACGATGCATATCCGCAATGGATCAAGAGTTGATGTGATTGTCGTCGGGACATTGTCTCTCCATTTACCGTTTGGATTAGTTATAAACCTGAATAACTGTTATTTGGTGCCTGCATTGAGAATGAACATTATATTTGGATCATTTTTATTGCAAAATGGTTATTCATTTAAGTCCAAGAACAATTGTTGCTTGATTTATATGAATGATATCTTTTATGGTCATGCGCATGTGATGAATGGTTTATTTCTTTTGGATCTTGATAGTAGTATTACACATATTCATAATGTGGATGCCAAAAGGATTAAGCTTAATTATTATATATATGCATATATGTGGCATTGTCGTCTATGTCATATTGGTGTAAAGCGCATGAAGAAGCTCCATTCTAATGGACTTTCAGAATCACTTGATTTTGAATTATTTGATACATGTGAACCATGCCTTATGGGAAAGATGACTAGAACCTCATTTTCTGATACAATGGAGTGGGCGACAGACTTGTTGGAAATCATACATACTGATGTGTTCAGACCAATGAGTGTGTTAGCACGCGGTGGTATCGTTATTTTGTTACTTCCACGGATGATTTGAGTAGATATGGGTATATCTACAAGTCTAAAACCTTCAAAAACTTCAAGGAATTTTAGAGTGCAGTGGAAAATCATCATAATAGAAAGATTAAATCTCTACTATCTGATCATGGGGGTGAATATCTAAGTTACGAGTTTGGTACACACATGAGAGAGTGTGTAATAGTTTCATAGCTCGCACCTGCCTGAACACCATAGCATAATGGTGTATCTAAGCGTCATAATCGGAACTTATTATATATGGTTCGATCTATGATGTCTCTAACTAACTCGCCACTCTCATTTTGGGGTTATGCACTAGAAATAGCTGCATTCACTTTAAATAGGGGCACCGTCTAAATCCGTTGAAAAATGACACCGTATGAATTATAGTTTAGAAACAAACCTAGGCTTTCATTTCTAAAAGTTTGAGCATGCGATGTTTATGTGAAGAAACTTCAACCTGATAAACTCGAACCCAAAGCGGAAAAATGCGTCTTCATAGGTTACCCTAAAGAAACAATTGGGTATTCCTTCTATAATAGATCTGGAGGCAAGGTTTTCATTGCTAAGAATGGATCCTTTCTATCAAAGGAGTTTCTCGAAAGGTGTGAGTAGTCGAAAGGTAGAAATCGACGAGGTTATTGAACCTTCTCTTCATGAAACGACAAGTGGCTCAGCACCGGAAGTTTTTTTGGGGTTGACTTCACCTAATAAAGAGGGAAATAATGATAGATCATGAAACTTCGAAAGAGGATACTACCAAACCTCGTAGGTCAACAAGGACACGTGCAACTCCTGAACTTTACAGAAATCCTATCATGAATTTTATGGTAGATGGAAATGATGAACCTACAACGTATGAAGAAGCGATGGTGAGCCCGAATTCCAACAAATGGCTTGAAGCCATGCAATCCTAAATGGGATGCATGTATGAAAACCATGATTGTACTTTGGTGGACCTACCTCATGACCACAAGGCCGTTGTGAATAAAAGGATTTTCAAGAAGAAAACTGGCGCTAATGGTAATATGAACATATATAAATCTCGACTTATCGCAAAGGGGTTTCGTCAAATTCAAGGAGTTGGCTATGATGAGACTTTATCTCCATAGCGATGCTAAAGTCGGTTAGGATTATGTTAGTAATTGCTGCGATTTTTTCATTATGAAATTTGGAAAATGGATGTCAAAACCGCATTTCTTAAGGTAACATTGAGGAAGAGTTGTATATGGTACAACCAAAGGGTTTTCTAGATCCTAAGGATGATGAAAATGTATGCAAACTTTGGCGATCCATTTATGGAATAAAGCGAGCATCCCGGTGTTGGAATCTCTGCTTTGATGAGGTGATCAAAGGGTTTGGATTTTTTCAAACTTACGGAGAAGATTGTATTTACAATAAAGTGAGTGGGAGCTCTGGGCATTTCTAATATATGTGGATGACATATTGTTGATTGGAAATGATATAGATATTTTAAATAGTGTTAAAAGTTATCTGAACAACAATTTTTCGATGAAGGACCTTGGTGAAGCATCATACATATTAGGCATCAAAATCTATAGAGATAAATTAAGACGTTTAATTGGGATATCACAAAGTATATACCTTGACAAGATTTTAAAGAAGTTCAAAATTGATGGAAGTAAGAAAGAGTTCTTATCTATGTTGCAAGGCAAGACATTGAGTAATACTCAAAGTCCAGCTATGCCAGAAGATAGAGATGATGGATAAGATCTCCAACACCTTAGTCATAGGCTCTATCATGTATTCCATGCTATGTATAAGATCGGATGTGGCACATGTTATTGGTTTGACTAGCATGTACCAATTTGATCCAAGTTTGGAACATTGTATAGCGGTCAAGAATATCCTTAAGTACTTGAGAAGGACTAAGGACATGTTTCTCGTGTATGGAGGTGAATAAGAGATTATCACAAAGTGTTACATCAATGATAGCTTTGACACCGATTCGGATGACGCTAAGTCATAATCCGGGTATGTGTTTCTTATGAATGGAGTAACAGTTAGTTGGAGAAGTTCCAAACAACCTGTGGTGGCGGGATCAACAATAGAGGCGGAATATGTTGTTGTTTCGAAAGCGGTGCAGGAAGCGGTTTAGATAAAGGAGTTCATAACTAAACTAGGTGTGGTTCCCAGTGTGTTGGACACGATGTTCATCATTGTGAAAATAATGGAGCCATAGCTAATGCCAAAAAACCGAGGTCTCATAAGAACTCCAAGAATATCAAGCGCCAGTTTCACTCCATCCGTGAGCATGTCAAGGATGGAGATATAAAGATTTGTAAAGTAGACATGAATCTGAAGTAGCAGACCCATTGACTAAAACTCTCCCTAGGGAAAAACATGACCAGCACCAGAACTCTATGGGTGTTAGATTTATCACTATGTAATCTAGATTATTCACTCTAGTTCAAGTGGGATACTGAAGGAAATATGTCCGAGAGGCAATAATAAAGTGGTTATTATCTTATTCCTTATTTATGATAGATGTTTATTTTTTTATCCTATAATTGTGTTAATTGGAAATGATAATGCATGTGTTTTTAATAAACAAATAAGAGTTCCTAGTTATTCCTGCCATTTAACTAGCTCATTGATTAATTGATAATCAAGGTTTCTTGATCATGAATATTAGATGTTGTGAATAACGGGATCACACCATTAGATGAATGATGTGATGAACAAACACCCAAAGTATAGAAATACAATCAAATTCATTATTTTTACGTTGGAATAACCTCTCATACGAAGTAATCCTAATCCCTATACCATGAGATCATGTTAATCACTAACACTGAAAGAGTGCTTCGATAACATCAAAAGTCACACCGTAACATGGTGACTATAAAGGTGGGTTAAGTTACTCCAAAAGTGTTATGTTGAGGCTTATGAATCAAGAGTGAAATTTGTCCATCCAGACGACAAAGAGATATACTCTGGTCCGTTTCACTGATATCACATTGACACAGCTTGCAAGCACGTGACTAAGTCACGAAGAATCTTATATCACGGGAATAAGAAAAGAGTACTTGTCGATAACGAGATCAAACTAGGTATGAGGATATCTATGATCGAATATCAAAAAAGTAATATATCATGAGACAGAGGGATTTAGTTATGACTTCAATAGTTCTTACGGTCACAAGAGTCATAGTCGAATATATGGGAGTCAATATGGATCTCCAGGTCCTGCTGCTGATCATTGTTCTGATAAGTATCTCGATCATGTATGCATTATTCGTGAACCGTAGGGTGATACAATTAATATACAACAACACTAAATGGGCAGATATATTATATCAGAGAAAGGATTTGAAAGCGTTGGAATTATTTTGATGAGCACCGGAATTGTTTTGGGTCAAATCGCTGAAATTGGTTTCAGATGTAATGTTGAAACAATGCATGGGTGTATATATAAATATTTTATAATTAAATTAATCAAAAAATATTAATATAAATAAATAAATAATGTTTTATTAAATGATAAAATGCATTTAATCTAGTGGAAATTAAATGCAAGTGAGTGGAATGGAAATTCATGTGAGTGGGACGAATGGAGACTCCACTCACATGAATGCGGGTGAGGTGGGGGCTGCCACCATGGCCCTTGGGGTTGCCCCCTCTCCTATGAAAGGAGGTGGTGACCTCCTCTCATCACACACCATCATTGTGAAGGATCTCTCCTCTCTCTCCCTCTAGCAAGTCCCCATGGCTTCGGAATAGTGAAGCACATATTCTGGTAGTTTCTCTACTGCTTTCCATGCTCTGCTGGAGTGAGGGTGTGGAGGTTTTCGAAAAAAGCCTGACGTGTGCCCGAGCACGGATGCGTAGCTAGTTTGCGGCGCTCTTCAACTCAATTTTGAGCTCAACAAGAGTTCATCTACTTCATCCACGAGATTAATTCTAATAAATATTTTTGATTTTCAGGGGTAAGTTCTCTATGGATGTATATCCATCCATTGCTGGCATCTAATAGATAGAACTTGGTGCTTAGTTGTTCATATCCTAGGAAATTTTTTGTTTTCTATACTGCGAACCCAACACAGATATCATATCTTTAATAGAGGGAACGAAATCACACACATTTATTATGGAGATCATTGCCTACCATATGGGGGAGGGTCCACTCTGGCTCCAACTTGGCCGTTGGACACCCTAGTGGGAAACCCTAGGGCGACCCAACTCTCCCCTGCCGGGGAATCCCTCCGATCTCTCATTCCATTGGCCATTGGTTGCCCCTCTCCCTCCACAAGAGGTTTCTCTCTCTCCCCTACACACCGAGTGGCTGCTTGGATACTTCAGCATTGCCCGGCTCTGCATTGCGAGGCTCTCCTGGATTGGGATCACCGGACGTGTGGATACCTTCAGAGGGATCATCTCTTTGCCTCCATCAATTTCTGCATCAGCGAATGAATCTCGATTGAATCGTTGGTGAGTTCTAGATCTAATCCATCTCGTGATTCTCCATAGTTCGATCTTGGTGTGTCTGATAGGCTGAATTTTTTATTTTACCTATGTCAATCCCAACACATTACATGTGATTGTGTCATTGGTATCCTTAAGAAAACATTTTGTATATCAAGCTCTTAGCCGATTCAAAAAAGTACTCATAAAATATTTTGGTTTTTGCGAGAAGGATTCATATTGGTAATAAAACTTTAGAAGAAGTACAAACTACCTCAAACATAATAAAAGATACATCAAGGTCTTTGGACCACTAATGACCACTACCGTCACCAGAGCAAGTCGCCGATGCACTGTTGTCGCTGCTCCCCTACCGGAGCCACCCCTGACTTTGTTGGTGAAAGTCAGGTAGTCTTCATGCACGTACACCAAAGGACCGGACTGGGAGCTGAAATCATCATCATCGATACTTTAAACCTCCCAACACCAACCCTGCGACACACATAGACCAAACGATCCACTACTTAAAGGGAGGAGCGATCAACGATTCACCATCCTCCTCAACACCACCGGTGAGATCGCTAACGAGGAGCGGGGAAAATATATTATTTTTTCGCATAGCACCACCATAGCCACCATAACAAAGATATTGGTTGACCAAACTCTAACTTTAGAGACCTACCTACACCGTCGAGATCTTCTCCAAGGTCCCCACCCCCTCCCGACACTGGAGCAGTTAGTGGAGGAGGCAGGAGCACATTGACTCCCGGCCGAAGACAGTGTAGACGGGGCAGATGACACTGTGGCTAGACTTAAAACCTTGAACGCCTTCTTAGATGCCTAGGGAAGAGAACGCCTTAAATAGTTTCTCGCTTTTACAAATGTTTTCAAAGAGACTTTTCTCCATATTTAGCACCAAGATCTCCAATAAATTGTTCACCTAATACCACTCTAATGGCCACCTGAAAATATAAGCTAAAATTGCCTTTCAAATTAATGATCTGTTTTTACATCACAAATTAATGACTGTTTTTCTAGATTCTATATTTGCAAGGAAAGAAAAGGAATCATCCCATCTATTTACAGCATCCCTTTTCGAAAACAAGAATGTGGTTACACCATGTATGTACTAGGAAAGCAGCAAAGCAAAAACAGCTCATTTACCAGCCCACAACGGCCGTCCAAGCAGAGCATAGCCACCATAACACTGTCACACCACACGGTCAAAATTAGACAACGGATATTTGGTCGGAATATTCCGTTTCCCCTTCCTTATAAATGCCTTGGCCTCCATGACCATCTTTTATCATAGAGCCGGCTGCAACTGCAATGGCTGGGGAGCAGCAGCTGCAGGTGCTCAACGCGCTTGACGTTGCTAAGACGCAATGGTACCACTTTACCGCCATCGTGGTCGCTGGCATGGGCTTCTTCACCGACGCCTACGACCTCTTCTGCGTTTCGCTCGTCACCAAGCTCCTCGGCCGCATTTACTACCGCGTCGACGGCTCCCCAGCTCCCGGGAGCCTCCCGCCGCACGTCGCATCCGCGATCAACGGCGTGGCCTTCATCGGCACGCTCTCCGGGCAACTCTTCTTCGGCTGGCTGGGCGACAAGCTCGGCCGTAAGAAAGTCTACGGCATGACGCTCATGCTGATGATCCTCTGCTCCGTCGCGTCAGGCCTCTCCTTCGGCCACACCCCGGCCTCTGTGATGGCGACGCTCTGCTTCTTCCGCTTCTGGCTTGGCTTCGGCATCGGCGGCGACTACCCATTGTCAGCCACTATCATGTCCGAGTACGCCAACAAGAAGACGCGCGGAGCCTTCATCGCCGCCGTCTTCGCTATGCAGGGGTTCGGCATCCTTGCGGGTGGCCTGGTCTCCATCATCGTCTCCTCCTCCTTCAGGACCCTCTTCCCGGCCACGGCCTACGAGGTCGACCCCGTGAACTCCACCCCGCCGCAGGCCGACTTCGTGTGGAGGATCATAGTGATGCTGGGTGCGCTGCCGGCGGCGCTGACATACTACTGGCGCACCAAGATGCCCGAGACGGCGCGGTACACGGCCCTGGTGGCCAGGAACGCCAAGCAGGCCGCCGCGGACATGTCCAAGGTGCTGCAGGTGGAGATCACCGAGGACCAGGCCAATGCTGCGGGGCAGCCCTCCAATGGCAAGGCGGAGTTCGGGCTCTTCTCCCGCGAGTTCTTGAGAAGGCATGGGCTGCACCTGTTGGGCACGTCGGCGACGTGGTTCCTCCTGGACGTGGCCTTCTACTCCCAGAATCTGTTCCAGAAGGACATCTTCAGCGCGGTGGGGTGGATCCCGAAGGCGGCGACGATGAGCGCGCTGGACGAGATGTTCCGCATCGCGCGCGCGCAGACGCTGATCGCGCTGTGCGGCACGGTGCCAGGGTACTGGTTCACGGTGGCGCTCATCGACGTGGTGGGGCGGTTCGCCATCCAGGTCATGGGCTTCTTCTTCATGGGGGTGTTCATGCTGGGTCTGGCCATCCCGTACCACCACTGGACGGCGCCGGGGAACCACGTCGGGTTCGTCGTCCTGTACGGCCTCACCTTCTTCTTCGCCAACTTCGGGCCCAACAGCACCACCTTCATCGTGCCGGCGGAGATCTTCCCGGCCCGGCTGCGGTCGACATGCCACGGCATCTCCGCCGCGTCGGGGAAGCTGGGCGCCATCGCGGGCGGGTTCGGGTTCTTGTACCTGGCGCAGAGCCGCGACCCGGGCAAGACCGACCACGGGTACGCCGCGGGCATCGGCGTGCGGAACTCGCTCTTCATCCTCGCCGGGTGCAACTTGCTGGGCCTGCTCTTCACGTTCCTGGTGCCCGAGTCCAAGGGGAAGTCGCTGGAGGAGATGTCCGGCGAGAACGAGGTCATCGGCGCCGAGGCCACGGGGTACAACCGAACGGTGCCTGTGTAGCGTCCTACCCATGCAAAAGGCCATGGCCATGCATGCATGCTTGCATGCAGCTGCTTCAGCTCTGCATGTAGTACTATGCATTGTAGTATCATTTTACCCTTGTCGTTGAGGGTATTGCGTCTTATGTTTTGCCTTTAAGCACTCCTAGGGAAAAATGGAGTTGAATGTCCGTGTTTGCTTGCAATCTATGTGTAAGATCGAAACTCGTTTTTAGGGTACTGATAAATAAACGGCCAGGGCCTTGCTATAAATCCGTTCGATGAATGATATTCTAGTAGTATTAATTTGCTGTCTTGGAATGAAGCTAAATCTCAACAAAATTGCTCACCGTGAGTTTGTCAAACCTAAACTTCAGTTGGCTAACTTCGTGAAAGATATATGGATTGTCAGCTGTTAGTCCAATGCAGATGCGGAAGGGAATATTGCCATCCGAACGGGTATGTATTTAACTTGCATCATGGGTCGATGACAACTAAGATGGTAGTGACATTTTGGGCTGAATTAAACATATTCAGTTTTAATTTCAGTTTTTTTTTTTCAAACAGACTCGTTGGTTACTAGATGTTGCAATTTCTTTCGTGCTCATGCAAGGCAATTTAGTTATTAATAATATATTAGTATGAAAATATTTTAAAAGATTTTCTCTTCACCTATGTTACACCGAAATGAGTCATTACTCGTTACATATTTGACATCATTTTATGTTTCCAGCCTAAGTAAGTTTTAGGCTAATTTTTTTTAAATAATACATTTTTTTTATTCATTGTCATAAATAATACGCAATTTTAGAAATTTACAACTCTGTCGGTCTGTCGTCCGTTGAACGGACGAAACACAGCCTTCGTCCGTTGAACGGACGAAACGCAGCCTTCGTCCGTTCAACGGACGACATGTCTGCTAGCTCCTCTCTCAATTAGTGCAATCAGTGGCGCAGTGCATATGTTACTTTCGCGGCCGTCGTCTCCTCAACGGACGACTCCCCCTTTCGTCCGTTGAACGGACGACACGCAGCCTTCGTCCGTTCAACGGACGACGGACCGACAGAGTTGCAAATTTCTAAAATTACGTATTATTTATAACAATGAATAAAAAAAATGTATTATTTAAAAAAAATTAGCAAGTTTTAGCCACATTATCATTTTGCATCCTTCGTGGATGAACACATTTGCGCGTAGCACTTTGCCAATCTCATGACGATTTTATTACCTGGTGTGCATGATTTGTAAGTGATTCTCATGTGTGCATGTATATATACTCTGTAAAGAAATTGCTTCTCTATCGCATTCACGAGTTGTGAACTGTTGAAATAATTAGCAGTTTTTATATTAATCTAGTCCAAGCATTTTGGAGAACACGAATGAACCAAGCCAAGCTTATTTTCTATAATCTGTAGGTACCTACTTTTGGTGAATTAGATCATTTGTGTTCGTATTGTTCTCTAGAGTTTTTATAAGTATAGCTAAATACTTTTTTATTAAGGTTTTAATAATACAACATGATAATGTGGTTTTTCTATTACTCAAATGACTGGGAAATAATTATATGTAAGTCAAGGGTAAAAACTATTTGATCTGATTGAGATTCATGCAATTACAAAGGATGAGAAAATCATCATTGGATTTCTATGAGTATCTCCCAATAAATAACTACTAGAGAACTAGTTACTTCCTAACCAATATTAGATATTTGAAAATCATGTGTGTATGTTTACTTCAAAAGTACTTTTCGTCCTATCTAAATTTCAATGGATTTTTATGCATATATACTTTGATAAGATATTAGTGATCCACTATCGATGTAATGTTGTTGAGACCAAGGTCATGTACTCCCTCCGATTCCAAAAACTTGACGTGGTTTTATTTCAAATTTGAACTAAAACAAAATCGAGTATTTTAGAATGGAGGGAGTAAAATCTTAGGCCTTTGTGGATTTGAGGGACTTGAGAAAACCAGGAATAGCGGAAATCCAATTCAGCTCACGGGTATAGATGAACTGATTGTTTAAAAATATATGTTCTGTGTAAAAAAGACACCAAGAATGTTGTTTTTTCTCGAAAACTTGTGTGCGAACACAAAATATCTAGATGTACATGCGAAATTTTCTTTAAATTTTTTTATATTTTAAAATTAGTTTTTATGTATTTATCATACGACCCTTGCTTCGGTGTCCTCACCTGGAGGGAAACGTTTAGAAAAAAACCGGGTTTTGGGGGTTTGATGGTATGTTCTGGGTCAGATTAGGAGCGAGCGGATTCTCTCCGTTATTTTTTCTATCGTTATACGTATTTGAGTCTGGTTGTACATGGCATCCGTAGGGGTAAGCAAACTACCGGTCCCACTCGTGCTAATTACGATCCATATTGCATCGTTCATGCACGTGCGTCTTTGAAGCCGTGGATTTTGGTCTTCAGAGCAGCTTCACTCGTTCGGGCATTTCAGAGCTCAATTTTGATGTTATTTAGCATCGCACGGATGTAATATTTGGCTTGAGAATAAAGTTTCTTACTCATGTTTTCAGGCCGAGTTTCTGGTTTTGGCCAAATTTTAAATAAACTCGCTAAAATTTGGACAAATATAACGATTTCGATAATATATAGGCGAGTTTATACATATTATGTCAAACTGATATACAACCGAATTTTGACTGCATTAGGATAAAAGAAAAAATGTTGAAATAGCTACTAGGCGATGCCGATGCCGATATCGATGCCGACGAGCACCCCGTTTACATACCAAAGTTGTGGTAGAAGACGGTGTAGTCGGCGTCCCGGATGCCGTCGTCATCGCTCGGCGGCTACGGGGGACACGAGCTGCCCTGGCCGGTGTCGCCGTAGCGCCATGGCTGAGAAGAGAGATTGGCCTCGTCGTCGTCATCGTCGAGGACGATAAGCAGCGCGCCCTTATAGGTGTGCTGCCAGCGAGCCACACGCGCGGCCTGCTCCTGATGACGCCAAACGCGGTTGTCCTTCTCGCGCTCCTAGTCCGCCATAGACCAGGCGGGAGCGCTCCAGCGCCATCTTCTTCAAAACAAAGGCATCCTCGTCGAAGGGAACCGCCTAGTCCGCCGGCTCGGGCTTTGGCGTGTGTAGGCGAAGCCGGCCGGTCGGCGGCGATGGCGCGCCGCGTGAGCGCGTCCTTAGCGGGAACGCATCAATGACTCCATCTCTCGCTTCACCGGTCGGAGCGAAGGCGTGGCGACTATGCCGGCACGAGGTGACTTGTGCCGGCGCCGAGCTACAAAAGCGTGGCGCCGACGCCGAGGAATACGACGACAGGAACGCCATCCTCCTCAGCAGCCAGTTGGCCAGCGCACGGCGTCGGGCGGCCGATGGCGGGGAGCAAGGAGGATAGCCCAACTTAGTGTTGGGATTCGTAGCATGGAAAACAAAAAATTTCTACCGCATGCACACAAACAAGCCAAGATCTATCTACTAGATTGTAGCAACGAGTCGATAGAGGAACTTACCCTCGAAGATTCCAAAGCGGTTAACGAGAGCAGATTCTCGTGGGTGATGTAGTCGTACACTTGCCGATCTCAAGATCGTGTAGACGATCCTTCCGGCGCTGCGTTCCGGCAGCGCTCCCGCAGTCGGTCACACGTTCGGTACTCGACGAAGACCTTCCTCTCCCTTGTTCCAGCAGGCAGCGGAGGTTGTAGCACTCTCCTCGCGATTCCGGCAGCACAACGGCGTGGTACCGGAAGTAGAGGGAAGATCTCGCAGGGCTTCGCCTTAAGCCAGAGCGAGTATGGTGAACTATGAGAGAGCCCTCGACGATCTAGGGTTTAGACACGCCGAGGAAGAGGTGCTAGAGCTGGCGGCTAGGGCTTGGTGGTGCCCAAGTCGGCGGCAAGGAGAACCCTGGGAGGCGGCGGCAGCTGCAGGAGGTGGTGGCGCCAAGCTAGGGTTTAGAGGTAGGAACTTGTGTGTCTAGGAGGGGAGCCATGCCCCTCCTCTTATAGGTGGAGGGAGGCGGTCCTGGGGAGGGGAGTCCCTCCCCAACTCGGACCCAAGGTGGTCCGGCGGTGGGAGGAGGAACTCCTCCCCCAAGTCGGTTTCAAACCTCCTTCTCCTCTTTCCCAAAACTAGCCGTTTGACTTTCAAACTAGCCGTTTGACTTTTTCAAACTAGGATTTGAATAAACCCTCTATTTTGGTACAGCGATGACACCTAGTACATGATGCAATCATATCAACTTGATATAACACATTCATGTACCCTTTCCCCTCCGGAGTGCCGGACATTCCGGAACCTTCTAGAACATTCTCGATGAAAACACCGGAACCATTCTCCAACTCCGAAACGGGACTTTCCTTATATGAATCTTATTCTCAGGACCATTTCGGATCTCCTCGTGATATCCCGGATCCCATCCGAGACTCTGAACAACATTCGGTCTCTTACTCATCATTCCATAACTACTCAATAACATCGAATCCTTAAGTGTGTCTCCCTACGGTTCGTGAATTATGCGGACATGATCGAGACTCTTCTCCGATCAATAACCAATAGAGGAATCTGGAAATTCATATGGCTCCCACATATTTCTACGATTACTTTGCGATCGAATGAACCACTTACATACGATACCAATTTCCCTTTGTCTCACGATAGTTTACTTATCCGAGGTTTTGATCGTCGGTATCTCTGCATACCTAGTTCAACCTCGTTACCGATCAGTACTCTTTTCTCGTTCCCATGGTATGTGATCCCTTGTGATCCAGTCACATGCTTGCAAGCTAATTGGATGACATTCCACCGAGAGTGCCCAGAGTATATCTATCTGTCATATGGATGGACAAATCTCACTCTTGATCCATGTGCCTCAACACATACTTTCTGAACACTCAATGCCACCTTTATAGCCACCCAGTTACGGTGTGGTGTTTGATGTCATCAAAGCATCCTTCCGATGATGGTGATTAGCATGATCTTATGGTCGAAGGAATTAGGTTACTATGTATCAGAAAGCTTATAGCAAATGAACTATATTAAATGACTTGATCTTTATGCTACGCTTAACTATAGGAGTATGTCCATCACATCATTCTCCTAATGATATGACCCTGTTGTTAATAACATCTCTATGTTCATGATCAGGAAACCATGATCATATATTAACCAACAAGCTAGTTTAACAAGAGGCTTTACTAGGGACTCTTTTATGTTTACAAATCACACAAGTATTAATGTTTCCGGTTAATACAATTATAGCATGGTATGTAAACATTTATCATAAGTATGAAGATATGATAATAACCACTTTATTATTGCCTCTTGGGCATATCTCCAACAGTCTCCCACTTGCACTAGAGTCAATAATCTAGTTTCAAACCTCTGTATATTCAACACCTATGGCTTTCCGGTGTTGTATGTACACGATTGCTAGTGGTCAACTGATCTCCGGATCTGACACTTCCAGGTCCGTGTGTAATTGCATGTCTTTGCGTCTCTACGCATCACTCATTCTCTAATGAGATGGCTTCGTACAAATTTGGTCCTTTGGTGTGACCTTTAGTTCTTTGGGGTTAAAAACATGTTGATAATATTGTCGTACAATATATCTTCATAGTATTATCCCACTGTGAACTACACCTAGTTTGATAACAAACTATTTGACACAAATGCCCTCTTTTGCTGCTAAAATAGCAGTCATACACTTAGCCTTTTGTTGTAGTATTTGTCACAATGTTTAACTTTGGAACTCATCCAAATCCATTATGGAACTCACTTTCCATTATATTGTGCCACCCTTGGTTTAGATTGAGATAAACTTAATTTGTACTTTGTGACAAAACTAGTATCAATGTAGTACTTTTACAATGAACTAACCATCTATTTGTCACTTCCACAAATAATATACTCTTAGTTTTTCCAAAAGATCATAAGAATATTCTTACTATTGTCCAATGATCATCTTATGAATCATTCTGGTATATGCTCACACCATTTAGAGCATAGGACATATCTGGATTTGTACATATCACGGTATGATTGATATAAATACTCTTTGTGATCAAGTATCAATCTATACTTGAATCTTGTTTCACTTACCAAATGTCAATACATTTGAATATATCATCAATATTGAACTCATTCAATCCTTTCTGTGCGACAAGAAACTTTCTTGTAGTTTCTATATTGAACTCATTCAATATCTCGTCTATGTACTTCTGGCACAACCATATTAGCGTCTATTCATGCCAAATATTTGGGTTTTGCCTAAGTCTTTCATCGAGATGAAATTCTTATCCTGTGTTAATAAAAGATACATTATTTCCAATCAACAATATGTCTTCCACATAATGTATTAGAAACATGTCTTAGCGCTCCCACTTAATTTCTTGCAAATGCAAGCATCTTCATCATCTCTGATGAATTTAAACTCTTTTAACATTTTCATCATAGTGAAGATTCCAACTCCGCGATGCTTTCTTCAATCATTGAAGTTAGCATATGTTTTAGCATCCTTTGAATTAAAAAAAAACCTATGGACCATGTTATTCACATGTCCTAGGTAACAATTCTATTATAAGAACTTGTTTTGTTTTTGCAACTACCATATAACAAAATTATATGTAGTGGTTGCTACACTAATCCGTCTAGACTAAATATCACCATGAAAGATCAAATCTTATCATAGTCAACCTTTGAACATTGTTGTGAACTTTTTCCCAACATGTCGACTATTTCATAGATGTAAAACATCCATGTCTATTTCTTTATAGATCCAAACACGACTGTAAGGTCTTACACCTTTCTCGAGGGTCCTTCCAGTTCAAAACTTGATTTCTCGTGTATGGAACTATCACGGATTTTATGGCTTCAAGCCATTTGACGGAGTCAGGGCTCATCATCGCTTCTTTGCATGTAGTCGGATCATTATTGTCAAATAATGATTTAACTCTCAAATCTTGGTATTCGATTGTTCATCCGACCTACTTGTTTCAATATGAACTTGGATCTCCGTGACCACAACCTTTGAGGTACGTGAGCCATGAGCATTGTTGCTACCTCCGGAACACTTTTCGGCGCTGCGCAACTTTGCACATATAGCTAAGGTTCTTTTAACCTTATCAAAGTTCTATTGTCCTCCCACTTAACTTTTCACGAAAAATTCCTTCTCAAAGAAACTTGACGTTCTAAGCAACAAACACTTTTGTCTCCGGTGTTTATGGAGGAATACTTAACAGTTATACAAAGACAGGTTCATCCGACTTTGGTTGCACACATCTTTCTTATGCATAGCATACCAATGTTTTAAGAAAGGACTACTTGGGTTTTATCCCAAACCATAACTTTATATGGTGTCATTTCAACGGATTATGATGAAGCTCTTTTTAGTGGAAAAAACGGTAGTCTCTAAAGCTTTTAATCTTTAAAATATAATGGCAGTTTTATGAATTATACCTTTGATCTTACCATGTCAAACAAGGTTTAATTACATATCTCGAATGCTCCATACTCTTATGGTGTTTCAGGAAATGCAAATCCACGGAACGATTCCATAAATCTTAGGTATTATGCTAAACTTTGTAACTCAAATATCTTCCTTTATGATCTTTATCATAAACTGTTTATATTCTTGTTACAATGATTTTGCACTTCATCTTGAAAGTCTTTGAACTTTTCAAATGTTTCATACTTCATCCTTATTAAGTAAATATTCATATATTCACTCAAATTTTCGGAGAAAGCATATGAAGTTGAAATCCATCGCTCTTGACTACACATAATGGACTTCGTACAACAATATGTACAAGTTCCAATAAGCTAGTCATTCGTTCCCTTTTGGCCTATGAACGAAGTTTTAATTATTTCTAGGAAAGTTTCACAAGCGTCATTTGATTAAAAATCAAAGACTCTAAAATTCCATCCACATGGAGTTTCTTCATGTTTTCTTTCAATATAATTTAAACGGCGATGTCACTTCCTAAGTGATATTTCAATCAATTTGTCTTTCGACATCTTTAGCACTAGTTTTATGGATGTGATTTCTCCAACGAGATTTGCGAATCCATCTTTTATGGATTATGACAATTATTTGAACAACCCTTTTGTTCTCATAATACCTGATAAAACAAATCTTTGAAGGCAAGCTTTGATGTTTAACGAGCAACACAATAACTCTTTATTTGTTCTCGATGAACATCATCACATATTCTTTTGCTAGTTACTTAGGCCACTGTAGTTCATGAATTCTGTTGTTTCGTATGACGATTCACACCAACAAATTCAGTATCAAATACTTAAGAACCGCTTTGTTTAATAAGCAAAGAATATAGCCATAACATGTATATCATCTATATACTTAAGCTGAACAATTCTAGTCTTTTCTTTTCTGCCATATACTTATGAGATTCTCTTTCAATATTTCTTTTTCTGTTTGAAAGAATCTATCAACATCAATAGTAGAGTCATCCATATGACACATAGTCCAAAGCGTGTATAGTTAAATACCAATGTCTTTGGACTTGCACTTTGAAGTAGATCACCATCATCAAATGTTTGGTGTTCTTTCAAATTCCTTTCTTTAGTAATCTCTTGGTGTAGTAAACATTTTACCTACATCAAATATTCACTCTTATCATGGAATCGTCCATGATCAAGCTACTTTTAGCTTATAACGATGAATTACGAGTATAATGTTGCTATCCAAAACCTTTTGGAGGATTAGGACAACAAGTGTCTCCAACCCTTTGCAAATTCTCATCAAAATATGAGAACATGAACTTTGCCATATTATACTCTATCATGGTGTAACCAAAACTTCGTTTCAGATAACACAATATCTTCCACACATCATGGTTTCTGAAACAACTCTTTCAGATCCTAGATAACCTTGATATTAAGATAATCCTTTGAATATCAAGAATCATGGAGACAAACATGATACTCATACACTAACACTTGGAATTGTCACTCTTGATTTAATACCAATTATTAAACTTCATGGAGTAACCGGAATTTACTGAAAGTTTACAATAGGACTTTTAAACTTTAGATTAACACTTCAAAACAATACGGTACCAGTTCGTAAAGTAACTAACCAGAATTCTATAGTTCTATCATCTCAATTATAACTAAGCGCAAGGTGGTAAACGGATGCCAATGACTACAACAATTATGCAAATTCACTTTGAGTTAATTTATGATAAATAGTGTTCAACTTTTAATCATATTGCTGTTAAACTCCCACTCAAAACAATATCCCTCACATTGTTTTAGTGATCACACGAACCAGATACACCATATCAAAACCGATCATCACGAGAGCTGATATAGCTTCAATGGCGAACAATCAACATGTTCATCATATCTACTATATGACTCATGCTTTACCTTTTGGTGATCCGTGTTCCTGAGACCATGTCTGTACATGCTAGGCTCGTCAAGATCAAACCTTAGCTTCCGCATGAGCAAATCTGGCTTGCCCACGTTGTATACACTTGCGGAATCTAACACACCCGATCATCACGTGGTGCTTCGAAACAACAAGCTTTAGCAACGGTGCTAACTAAGGGTGAACACTTTATGACTTGAAATTCATGTGCATGAGGGATCATCTTATAATGCTACCGTCGTCTATTAAGCAATACAAGATGCATAAAGGATTAACATCACATGCAATTCATAATATGTGATATGATATGGCCTTTCTTCTTTGTGCTTCCGATCTCCATCTTCTAGCACGAACATGATCTCCATCATCACCGACATTGCATCAAGGTCAATGATGCTTCTCCATGGTTGTCGTCCACCGGCTTCAACTATTACAACTACTTTGAATAGACACGCGGGTCTTAACAGAAATTAAAGACAACCATATGGCTCCTGCCGGTTGCCGACTTACAATAAGGAACATTGTATACATCATATATAATCACAATCATGGCCATATCACATCACTGCACACCCCTGCAAAACAAAGTTAGACGCCTCTACTTTCTTTGCATATTTTACGTGGTTTGGGGCTTTCAATAAGTGTCGTTCTAACTTACGAACAAGAACCACAACATTGATACTAGTATTGTTAATCACCCGTTGTAAATTGGATCTTAACTATGCTAGGAGAAACAGGCACCCGCAAAGCCACTTATGCAATACAAGTTGCATGTCAAGCGTGGAGCAAGTCTCATGAACGATGTCATGTAAGGTTAGCCCGGGCCGCTTCATCCCAACATACCGCAAGATGCAAAGTACACAAGAAGCAATCGACAATAAAAGCATCAACGCCCACAATGACCATTGTGTTCTACTCGTGCAAACAAATCTACATATAGACACGGCTCTGATACCACTGTTGGGATTCGTAGCATGGAAAACAAAAAAAATTCTACCGCATGCACACAAACAAGCCAAAATCTATCTACTAGATTGTAGCAACGAGTCGATAGAGGAACTTACCCTCGAAGATTCCAAAGCGGTTAACGAGAGCAGATTCTCGTGGGCGATGTAGTCGTACACTTGCCGATCTCAAGATCGTGTAGACGATCCTTCCGGCGCTGCGTTCCGGCAGCGCTCCCGCAGTCGGTCACACGTTCGGTACTCGACGAAGACCTTCCTCTCCCTTGTTCCAACAGGCAGCGGAGGTTGTAGCACTCTCCTCGTGATTCCGGCAGCACAACGGCGTGGTACCGGAAGTAGAGGGGAGATCTCGCAGGGCTTCGCCTTAAGCCGGAGCGAGTATGGTGAACTATGAGAGAGCCCTCGACGATCTAGGGTTTAGACACGCCGAGGAAGAGGTGCTAGAGCCGGCGGCTAGGGCTTGGTGGTGCCCAAGTCGGCGGCAAGGAGAACCCTGGGAGGCGGCGGCAGCTGCAGGAGGTGGTGGCGCCAAGCTAGGGTTTAGAGGTAGGAACTTGTGTGTCTAGGAGGGGAGCCATGCCCCTCCTCTTATAGGTGGAGGGAGGCGGTCCTGGGGAGGGGAGTCCCTCCCCAACTCGGACCCAAGGTGGTCCGGCGGTGGGAGGAGGAACTCCTCCCCCAAGTCGGTTTCAAACCTCCTTCTCCTCTTTCCCAAAACTAGCCGTTTGACTTTCAAACTAGCCGTTTGACTTTTTCAAACTAGGATTTGAATAAACCCTCTATTTTGGTACAGCGATGACACCTAGTACATGATGCAATCATATCAACTTGATATAACACATTCATGTACCCTTTCCCCTCCGGAGTGCCGGACATTCCGGAACCTTCTAGAACATTCTCGATGAAAACACCGGAACCATTCTCCAACTCTGAAACGGGACTTTCCTTATATGAATCTTATTCTCAGGACCATTTCGGATCTCCTCGTGATATCCCGGATCCCATCCGAGACTCCGAACAACATTTGGTCTCTTACTCATCATTCCATAACTACTCAATAACATCGAATCCTTAAGTGTGTCTCCCTACGGTTCGTGAATTATGCGGACATGATCGAGACTCTTCTCCGATCAATAACCAATAGAGGAATCTGGAAATTCATATGGCTCCCACATATTTCTACGATTACTTTGCGATCGAATGAACCACTTACATACGATACCAATTTCCCTTTGTCTCACGATAGTTTACTTATCCGAGGTTTTGATCGTCGGTATCTCTGCATACCTAGTTCAACCTCGTTACCGATCAGTACTCTTTTCTCGTTCCCATGGTATGTGATCCCTTGTGATCCAGTCACATGCTTGCAAGCTAATTGGATGACATTCCACCGAGAGTGCCCAGAGTATATCTATCTGTCATATGGATGGACAAATCTCACTCTTGATCCATGTGCCTCAACACATACTTTCTGAACACTCAATGCCACCTTTATAGCCACCCAGTTACGGTGTGGTGTTTGATGTCATCAAAGCATCCTTCCGATGATGGTGATTAGCATGATCTTATGGTCGAAGGAATTAGGTTACTATGTATCAGAAAGCTTATAGCAAATGAACTATATTAAATGACTTGATCTTTATGCTACGCTTAACTATAGGAGTATGTCCATCACATCATTCTCCTAATGATATGACCCTGTTGTTAATAACATCTCTATGTTCATGATCAGGAAACCATGATCATATATTAACCAACAAGCTAGTTTAACAAGAGGCTTTACTAGGGACTCTTTTATGTTTACAAATCACACAAGTATTAATGTTTCCGGTTAATACAATTATAGCATGGTATGTAAACATTTATCATAAGTATGAAGATATGATAATAACCACTTTATTATTGCCTCTTGGGCATATCTCCAACACTTAGGGCCGGCGCCGAGCTCCAGGTAGCGGCGAAGGCTGAAAGAGGATTTTCTTAGGACTGCATTTTCTTAGAGCTTCCATCGTCGCCGATCGGCCGGCTTCGCCTGCGCACGCCAAAGTCTGAGCCGACGGACTAGGCAATCCCCATCGACGAGGACGACTTCGTCCCGAAGATGGCGCTGGAGTGCTCCCTGAACGACGTGCCGTCCATGCAAGCCCTCGACGCCTGTGCCTGGTCCATGGCAGACTGGGAGAGCGAGGAGGCCAACCGAGTTCGGCATCATCAGGAGCAGGCCGAGTGCGAGGCCGCGCATGTCGCTCGCTGGTAGCGCGCCTACCAGGGTGCGCCGCTTATCATCCTCGACGACGACGAGAAGGCCGGTCCCTCGTCTCAGCCATAGCGCTACGACGTCGTCGGCCAGAGAAGCTCGCGTCCCCCGCAGCTGCCGAGGGACGACGGACCCGGGACGCCGACTACACCGTCTTCTAGCGCAACTTCGGCATGTGAACGGTGTGTCCGGCGGCACGTATGCGTTTTGTACCGTGTTTCTAAAAAAAATAGTTATTTCAATGTTTTTTTGTTTTAGCCTAATGCAATCAAAATTTGGACGTATGTTCAAATTTGTCGTAATATGTACGAACTCGTCTATGTATTAACAAAATCACCTATATTCATCTAAATTTCGCTAAGTTTACTTAAAATTTTGCCAAAACCGAAAACTCGGCATGGAGACGTGAGTATAAACTGGCCGTCTCGGACCGAATGCTATCTGGATCGGGATTACGGCGAGTGGAACCGTCCGTTTGTTTACCCGTACGGACGACATGTACTACCAGACTCAAACAATGGTAGAAAAATACCGGAACCTAATATGACCCAGCGCTCCTAATGGGACCCAGAACACACGGTCAAACCCTAAAACCGTTTTTTTCTAAACGTTTTCCTCCAGGGGGACACCGAAGCAAGACTCTTATCACAATAGGTTCACTTGCATCCGCGAGTAAAAACGCCACCTATGCAATGCTTGTACTCCCTCCGTTTTAAAATATAAGATGTTTTAGCTTTGTGAAGCAAATGTATCTAGACTTATTTTAGTATGTAGGTTCACTCAACTTTGGGATGAATCTACACACTAAAAGAAGTCTAGATTCATTTTCTTTACAAACCTAAAACATCTTATATTTTAAAACAGAGGGAGTAGCATTCACATGTGATGTATGTGTCGGAAACTCTCCCGCTGTACGTGCGCTATGCCTATATTCATATTCATATTACTGTATGGAATTCTGAAAAGCATTAAAGAGAAACAACCTTGACCATCAAGATTGGGCAGCGATGCGAAGATGAGCTCCTTTATAACTCGTCCAGTAGTGCTTCTACTGCAGAAAGGCATAGGAAAATCACAAGCTCTGCCACTTTGGAAGGTATCATGCTTCATCCGTTGGAATATGCCGAGGAAACATGCGGCTCCAGACATTATACAACAACTGCTGCTGCGTACTATATATTCTGAATCTATCTTGTAGCCCAAGCTTTATTAGTTATGCACTCAAAACACTTGCTAGGTAGACAGAAAGGGCCTTTTCGATCTGCATGTTCACCTCACTATACATACGATGATGTCCATGATGAATACTGTTGTGAGTGTGTGTTCGTTCTCAGCCGCTGGTCGTGCATCAAATCCTGGCTGGGGCCGCGCTTTAGTTCCTCGAGAAACAAAGCATCATAATTCTCTCCGTTTCCCTTTATACCAAACTAGCACAAAACCCGTGCGGTTGCTACGGTGCCACATTAAATCAATGAACGATATTTCATATGAAAAACAAAATCCCCCTATCTGTTCCCTTATAGAAGATACGGCGACAAGCCCGATGGCTATGAAGCTGAGCTCACAAATCAATCGGTGGCTAACTCGGGACGCTGGGCATCCGGATTTTGCGGCGTAGTTGGTTTGCGCCGCCTCGGTGCTGAGTGTTGCGACCCTCGTCGAAGCACTACATAGCTTTACTCCCTATGTTTTGGTGTTTAGGGCTCACTACCAAAATCAATGTGTTCCTCTTTACCGCTGGAATAAGGCCTGCTTGACGACTATGGGCTACATGGAGCTTGGGTGCCACCATGATAGTGAGATCGTAGTCCATGTACCAACTGTTTACGCCGCCAGCAGTTGCCTCCCTGATGACCTTGCAAATGTCATGTTCTTCACCTCGTGGTGACTCCAACGGACGTAGAGAAGCAGGCATGCCTCCTGTCTTGTGATGATTCCCCGGAGCCGGAGGAGGAGAAGTACATCTGCTTTCGTGCTAAAGCAGGTGGTGCGAGATAGCACTCCTGCCGAAAGTCAGTGGTGCTAGGTGCGACACATCAGAAGTCAAAATTCTGAATCCTAGCCGCGGTTGCTCGGCACAAGAGGAAACAGCGAAATCAGTTCGAAATGAGAAAAAGATTGAATTTGCTATGACAATTGTGATGGTTTTTGTTGGAGTGGGTCAAGTGTTCATGCTAGATGGTTAATTTTATTATTATGTTATAGTTTATAAATCTTCATGAATATTTTAATGACGCTTCCTTTATCGTTGGTTACAAATCTCCATGAATTTTTCAAGGACACTTCCTTTATCATCCACTGACCAACAAATATCGTTCCATTTAATTATTTTTTCTTCGATGCGTCAGCTTCTTCCAGTATAAAGAGCCGTTTCTAAAAAAAGCTATTTCACAAAAAGGAACAGAATAGCTGCACGTGTGGGCACGCAAGTACCTCTCATGCCTTCCACCGATGTCCAAATCATTAAATTACTGATCTGTGACAAAAATTGACATCTCACAAGCAGTGTATCTGAAACCAGGAAATGGTGGGACACGTGCAGCATCTCGATGGAGTCAGTATTCTCTACCTATTTCCTAGTGCCATTTCTTCACATCCGAACACACCACCGAAAAAATCCTCTTTCTCTCATACAACCGAAGAAGCTCCAGATCGACCCTGATGTGTGCACAGCCCACGGGAACATCGAGGACACACCCCAAGTACACTGCCTGAATCAGGGCTGTTCTTGCTGATTCCCGGCTTGTGCCCCCATCGCAGACGGCCGCGGCCGCGCCGCCGCGAGGAACATGCCAGCTCTCATCACGCCGCTGCCTTTCTTTTTGAGCTCGTGGGGGCTCATCATTGCCGCGATCTGGACCTCCTGCCGCCAAACATGGCTGACTACTTATTTCCCAATCCAACCCCATCTCGCGCCGCCAAGATCCTCGCTTGCTCCTCGTCCAGCGATCTCGCCTTCGCTGTTTCCCTCAATGCCTGACCCTGTCCGTCTAGGCCATTTGCCCTCTCTCCCCCATTGGGAAATGGGGGGATTTAATTCCTCCCTCTCATTTGATTTGATTTCAGTGATCAATCAACGCACCTCTTCTTATTTGGTTTCCGATCGCTTGCTGATTTCAGGCTACCCTTAAAACGTATATAAACTGATGGAATTTACTATACAGGAGCGAGGTGGGACTATTCAATATTCTCATCGATGCCTACGGAGTTCCGTCGTAGTTCAAAGGAAGCGGCCAACTGCGCACGTGGCAGCCCAGTCCATTGATAAAGAGCCTAGGCTCCTACGACAGAGACCAAGTTTGGTTCGCTTGCGGCTAAAAAAAAAGCCCAGGAGACATCTGATTCCTTTACCGGTGGCACCGGTGGACAATTTGACCAATTTGGTGTATGGTGGAAGGGTAAAAACGTCCAAAAAAGTATTGGACCCGAAGAAACACTTCGTCATTTATTATTATTTTATATATATATATATATCCGTATATTAGCCGATGGCCTTTTCTGTTTGACGCGCTAGCGTAATACGTTAGAGATTGACAGACATATATATATGTCATATTTCAGGTTTCAAAACATGCAGGTACCCAATTGTCTGCATGTATGTAAAGACCGAGAATAGCGACATTAAATTTTTAAGAGGGATACGTAAACTTTGTTACGGAGATATCTTATGGGATGAGGTGTAGCTCTTTGGCTGGTCCAATTTTTTCTCCTCCCGTGATTCTAGGAACTAAAAACCACCTTGTGATTCCACGTCTCCCCGTAAACCATAGATCGCGTAAGAAATAGCCCGTAAGTGTAGCATTGTTGATCGGAAAATTACGTACGTCCTATTTTAGGTTTCAAAACATGAAGCTACCCAGTTGCATATCTGTTGGAGTACAAAAGCTCACAAGAACACTTATGTGTGATTTTGGTCTTCATGTTTAAACAAAAAAATTACACACGAAAAAATATGTTCAATTTGAGTCTTCAAAATGTGCAACTTCCATTGCTCATCAAACCCAAAAACTGCACAGAAGGTTGTGTTTATTTTTAGTCTCCAAAATGTGCAACTACCGAAATGCATATTTCTAAACCCAAAATTTGTTGAGGACTATCAGGGTAGGCTTGTGTGGCTATTGACAACCCATGCTACTACTCCGATGGACTTGTTCTACAAGTTGACTAACATAACCAACATATACCGACTATTTTGGCTAAGAACCAACATATACCATAAAGGATTTTCGGAGATGCTATAGAATGAACAAGGGAGTTGTCATGCAGATTCTTCATGGTGATAGAGTACGATGACTACTTCGTGATGAAGAAAGACTGCACTGGCATGACTGGTTTCTCATCTATTCAGAAATGCACTGCTGCAATGAGGTTTCTTCCATATGGAGACCCTAGAGATTCAAAAGACGAGTACCTACTCATGGGTGAGTCCACAACCATTGATTGCATGCATAGATTCTGTAGAGCGGCGGTGGAAAATTTTGGGAAAGACTATTTGAGGGGACAAAATGAAGAGAGAGGGTTTCCTGGGATGCTTGGAAGTATTGATTGTATGCGATGAGCATGAAAGAATTGTCTATTTGCTTGGCAATGTTTGTATATGGGCATCACGGAGAGTAAATGATGGTACTTGAAGTTGTGGCAGATCAAGGGCTATGAATTTGGCATTCTTTCTTTGGCATGGCGAGATCTCACAATGACATCAACATGTTGCAACGCTCGCCAGTGTTTATGATACTAGTTGTAGGCCATGCTCCACCTTGCAACTATGATATCAATGGACACACATATACCAAAGACTACTACATAGCAGATAGCAGATATTAAAGATGTCGACATTTGTGAAGACAATCCCCAAGCCTCTAGGTCGATAATGTCTTGGTTTTCTTTGTGTCGGGAAAGTTCCACGAAGTGTGGAGTAAACATTTGGTTTACTCTTACTTGGTCTCAAGATCAGATGTGGGAGATGACAAATGCTTGTGTGATCATGCGCAACACAATCATCAAGAGTGAATGCATGTATCCGGCAAATGATGATCATCCCTATGAGTGGCAGGGTCATCTTTGTTGATCATCGGGTGCTGGCAGAGTTTGCAGATTTCCTCATCATGCATGCAAAAAATATGTGATCTATATGGTGCAGATTTCCTCATCATGCATGCAGAAATATGTGATCTAGTTGGTCATGAGCAACTATAAAATGATCTCATAGAGCTGAAAGTTGACTAATTATTGTAAACATAATTTATCTATATGTTGAAAGTTGACTAAATGATTGAAACATGGTTAAAGCTGAATAAAAATAAAAAATATGAAATTTGGCGGCATGTCGTGGCTAGATAGAGATGTGTCCTAATGCTGATCAACGGATCCGACATGCTTGGGTCCTGCAAGCTGCATTTCTTTCTTTCTTTTGAGAAAGGGTCCTGCAAGCTGCATGGCATAGACAGATCCAGCAGCAATCACACAACCCATAAGGCCTTCCACAGTTGTGTAGCAAATCGGTGCCCAAACTCGTTTTTCAGGCATCGAGGGCCGGTGCCTTCCGCTGTGTAGGAGGTGTCCCAAATATTTTTCAAGGAATCGGAGCAGCTAGGTGCTCCGATGCCCAAAGACAACAGGGTATAAAATACCACTATATTGAGCCGGCAATGAAGAGAACTAGAGGAGAAAAGGACGCATGCATGGAGAGGTAGGCCTTGCAATTTGTTTTCAGGCAAATTTGTTTTCAGGCATCGACAATTTTCTCCACATGCTGTGAGACCGAAGCCCAAGTAACTTTTTTAGACATCGATTATTAGGGTGACAAACTTTTTACTCTTTGAACATCGACCACGTTGTGGAAGGCCTAATAAGCCCATAACAAAAAAAAGCCGTCCGATTTCATCGGATGGGACGCCGCAGGCAATGGCATGCAATATTTCTCAAAAGAAAAAGGCAATGGCATGCAATGCACACAGTGGCAGACCTAGGCCTGAGACAGCCCGGGCTACAGCCTCGTCTCGGTCAATGTAGTGTGCATGTACCTCTTCTACTACTCCTTGGGCTACTTTTCCAAGCCCAGCAAGGTAGAGATCTAGCGATCCAGTAGCGGACATGTTCCGGTCGCGTCAGTGTCTCAAGGACTTGTTCGTGTTCATTTTTGGTAGTAGATGAAACACCTGTTCAGCTGTTCGTGTTCATATATATCGTGCCCTCGTCAAAAAAAACCTCCTCGACTTGATCGGCCGCCGCCGCAACAGGCGACGGAGACTCGCGTTGCTGCCCACGCCAAAACGCCCCCGCCGGGCCGTTCGAGATCTTGACCTGGAACCTGCGTCAGCGTAACCACGCCGAAGCGCTGGTGCTGCGGACGCGCTCAGCCCTTCTCGCCTCTCTCTCTATATATATATATATATGCTCATAGGTAACTTCTCCCTTTGATTTAGTTTCCGATCCATATTACTTATCTTGGATTTGTCAAAATTTAGATAAACCTATATACTAAATAGTGTCTAAATTCATCAAATCTAGAAAAATTTGAGTTAACTAATATGAGTTGAAAAGAGTAGAAAATTTGAATTCTCACGAAGTAAGTGCCAATTCTAATACAATTAGGTTTAGCTAATTGTCGAATTAACTGATTTATTTCAATCCGATCTCTTTATCCGATGAAGAGATCGAAGACTTATTCATCTGGTATGATGATTAGATGAATCTTAGTACGTTATGCTCTATTGAGCGAGCGATATTTGATTTTAGGGTTTTTTCGAAGTATAAGGTCATCTGAATACCACGTGTAAGTTATTTTCTTACTAATACGATCTATGTACCATGTATTTAATCATACTTCTTCGTCTTGAAATAGATGTCGAAGATTTGTCTAAATTTATATAAATCTATACACTAAAACATATTAGATGCATACGGATTTAGAATCCCGATACCTATGTTGAGACCCTAGGAGTACTATTTACTGATTACTTACTCTCTGTGGACTCTGGTTCTTCTATTATGATTAACAAGGAAATAATGGGCTTATCTGAGAAAATCTGTCGTTATTTAGTTACTGAAACTTATTATTATGCAACTATGCCACCGTACCGTTTTGGGGTGATTTTCTTATTGTTGGTTAAACATCAAGCTTCTGTTCCGCCTCAAAACGTCGTTCATGCATATATTTTTTTTGTGTGTGATATGATATATTGTGTTATTTTGAGGGGATGAAAAGGTATATTAAGTAAGTATTTTCAGATCTATAATAAGTATCGCTGATTTAGTATAATTTTATATTAAATCAACAAACTTATTATTATAGATCAGAGAGAGTAATATTTTGTATAGTTTTGGACATTAAGAATTAGGCCCGGTCATACACAAATCCTGTGTCTGTGTGGTCTACTGCACACATGCGTGACCAACACATGGCGCACAGGGTGGAGATTCGATATTCTTTGGCCGTCTTCCTCCGTGGCCCAGCCCCAAAGGAGGGTGCGACCATCTGAGCCTCCATTATTAAACTGCCCTTCTTGCTACCAGACCAGTACTCCGCTACCCGCCGTCGCCGTCGTCGTCGTCGTCAGTAGCTCCCTGCGAATAATCAATGAGTGAACAGCTGCTGCCCACTGCTGAGGCAGCGAGCGAGAGGAAGAAACAAAAGCTCATACGGGCGACCTTGTCCGGATCCGGAGCGCGCGACTGCACACCGCCAGAGAATCTCATTCTCATCTAGTGCGCTGCCCGCGGCGAGCCATTTTTTCCCTCTCGCTACGCCTAGGAGCAGTAGCATTCCGTGCCACGTAGGCCCCGTCGACGTGCTCGTCCCATTTAGCCCGTGACGTGCGCGAGATTCCCCCTCTGATCCCGGCCACCTCGTCTCTCATTAGCCATCGTCTTCTTCCTCCCACCCCCGACCCACGCGCCTGTCTCATTCTCTCTCTCGCCGCGCTTCCCGTTCCCCCCACAGCCACCCACCAACCAACCTCTTCTTAACTACTTCTGCTTGGAGCGCACCGCATCGTCATCGTCTCGCGCGTGGCGTGGCGTCTCGAAGCCGCGACCAACTTCGATCGTCTCCGCTCCGACCTTCTGCTCCTGCTGCTACCTTACCTGCCTAGGTGAGCGATCCTAACTCAGCTCGCCTCTTCTCTAACACGAGTGCTCTGCTCTAGTGCCTGCCGGATCGTGTGTCTCTCTCTCTCCCTCTTTCTCTCTGCACCGCCAGCAATTTTCAGTTTTACACCCGTGCGCAGTGCCTATAGTCATCATCTCTTAATCACGAATGCCCGATTTGGGAACGAAAAAAGTTCGTGTTACTAGTTAAAATCAGATCTGCCAATCTCGGTTCTCCTTTCAAGTTGGCATAAACAAACTCCTTTGACCAATTTGTAGTCGTCGTCGGTGCCCTTTCCACCTTCCTTTCCTGTACTGTAACTGTAGCGCCCCAATTTGATAATGGGAGGCAGACAGCATATCGGTGCGAGAGGAGAAAAGGAAGAAGAAAAAGGCACGGTCCTGTCCATCCATTACAAAAAGCCACCCCTCCTGCATTAGTGCACAAATCAAAGAAGCAGCTTGGAGAGGGCGCCCACTCTCCCCCCTCTTTCCGCTGGAGCAATTTGGGAGGCAGACAGAGATTGTTCCAATTCCTAACTCTAGGCCCTTCGGCAAAGTGGCCGAATCCCTAGCTAGTTGGATGCCAATTCTCCGATTACACACTTTCTGACCAAAGCGCTTTTTCCTCCTTTACATTATGGACCTGCCTGCATTAATTTGACCTTTGGGGCCAATCAGTTTCATGGCCGGAACAATAGTCACATACTTCGTCTGTCCCCTTATATATTATTAGACGGCATAACAGCCTGGTTTGTTCATCCTCTAGTTGATGTCTTTATCTTAAGGCAAGGGGCGGTGTCACTACATCTATAGTTATCATCACCCATTGTCTTTACATGCTTGTTTTTTGTGTGTTTCAGTTGATATAGCCACACCGAACTCCAAGGAACTCTCTTCTTCTTCATCAGCCAAAGAAACTGGTGTGAAGAAACCATGACTACTTACGAGCAGGACGATGACGTGCTAAGATGGAGCTTCAACCCTTTCCATGATCCTTACGCCAACTCTGCTGCGTATTGCGGAGCAAATGTTCACCATGATGGAAGCTTCTATAACGGCTGTTATGACAGGGAGGGTAAGCAACGTATTGCTACAGCCCCCATGTTTCCAGCTTCTTGTTGGTATTTGCTCTCTTAGCAACCTGCTTTCTTGGTTTTGCTCCAGACTTGTCTTATCACCAAAACGCAGATGAAGAGCATCTGCGGCTGCAAATGTGCCCTGATGGATGGTATGATCCTCCAAGAAATTACTACTCAGGTACTTGTCTCCCAAGATTCTGCTTACTTATTGATTTATTTACTTCATCATCCTAATATGGTTGTTTGATGTAGGATATGAGCAACGTGAAGTGGAAGTTGATGATACGGAACCTTCCAGCTCCAGTTCCAGCCCAGGGGTGAACCCGTATGGAGAGGATTTCACACTCGAGCTTGTGGACGATTCTTTTGAAATTGATGGCGAAGTTGGCAAAAGGCTGAATCAGATGATGCCTATCCGTGTAAGTTCACTTGTCCTTGACCACTTAGCTAGAGGTAAAAAAAATTCATAAATTCAGAACATTATGATGCTAACATTCCAACAATCTCAGAAAATTATTTCGACCTAAAGTATTTTTTTAGTATGCCTGTTCCGATTTATTTTGGCCTATAGCTTCTTTGAGTTACATATACTGCATCCCTGCAAGTTAAATAAATGGTTGCCTTTTTTTAGCATGTTCCAAGGATAAATGGGGAGATACCTTCTGTAGATAAAGCCACATCAGACCATCAAAGGATCATAGACAGGTTAAATGTCATTACTGTGGCATTTCTATTACAGAGAATGGCTTCTACAATAATTCTAAAAATATTGAATTATATACTGTAACCATTGCCTGATTTTTCACAAGGCTTCTTCTGTAGGTTGCGACTCTATAATCTAGTTGAGCTTAAGGTACTGGGAGATGGTAACTGCCAAGTAAGTCGCATGTTACCTTGAGTACAACTTAGATGAACAAAAGGCAATTTGTTCTAAGTCACTACCTTAAGATGTTTCCTCTAACTATTAACTTTCTCTGTATTTTCAGTTCCGTGCACTATCTGATCAATTCTACCGCAGCCCAGAACACCATAAATTTGTTCGGCAGCAGGTCATAAACCAGGTCTGCTTGTTTTTTTCTTGTGCCAAAAGTTCAGCACTTGATTGTATGTAAATATGTAGCTCAGTTTTATTATTGTGGGTCTTTTCGCTTTCACTGTGCCTAATTTTAGTACTTGCTTTTATTTCACAGCTCAAGTCCCACCGCGATACATATGAAGGATACGTCCCGATGGAGTATAGTGATTATCTAGAAAAAGTCTCACAGTATGTTGTTTCATTTTAAATGAGAATCTCGCATTGATATACGTTTTGTTATTAATTTGGTTGATTATATTTCCACGCTGTACCTGAACAGAAATGGTGAGTGGGGTGATCATGTAACTTTGCAGGCTGCTGCAGACACGGTGTGCATTCCCTTCCAAGTCCTCGTAACTCCCATTCTTTTCACCCCCGTCTCGCTTTTGTATAGTATCTGACATTGTGGGTTTGAATGTTCTTCTGCAGTACGGGGTGAAAATATTTGTGATTACATCATTCAAAGATACCTGTTATATTGAGATCCTACCAAATGTGCAGAAGTCCAACCGAGGTATGAGAATGCTTCGGTCTATGTCGAAAACTAGTACCGCCTTCTGCATATATCCATGATTATGTTAACAAGCTCTGGTTTACAGTCATATTCTTGAGTTTTTGGGCGGAGGTCCATTACAATTCCATCTATCCTGAAGGAGGTATTCTTTTGTCTCTCATTTCCGTATTTGCAACTTAAACGACATATGCAGCCTATTAGGATCATCGCCTGAATAAACCCGAGCTGGGCGGTTACATCTCAACGAGCTTGGCAAAATGCACTTAGCACATGTAGTACTAGCATTTCTTATTTAGAAGAACCATCAGTACCCTGTGGAGGCCAGACCTCGAACGCTGTGGGTTGGGCCAGCACATGAGGATCGCTTAAGTCTGGTTTCTTCGTTACTGTGATAGATATAAGTTCTGTAAGATTTCAAGAAAAATAGCAATCCATACAACATTTGTAAACCATATCACAACAAAAAAAAGTTTGTAAGTAGTGTCACAGGATACTATACATTTCATATTTGAATTCAGTGCTATTCACACTCTGACTAATCTTTTTTGTTTATGAAATCCTGATGAATCTAGATCTCAAAGTTTGTGGAACGGTTGTTGCCTATTATCTCTGTGTCAATACATTAAAACTGCACTAGTGTAGTGCTCCAATGTGCTTATGTAGAACAGGGAAACATTCAGAAACTAAATAGCTGATACGAGTGGCTTGATGATATACCTTTGAACAAAATGCTTGATAAGATGTCAATTTTGTGCTGCAGTAACCATGTATCCATGAGAAAATTAGTTTCCATTAACAAAAGACACTCGTTGCAGTTACAAGACCATATATTCACAGCACCCCAGTTACAAGACCATATATTCACAGCACTTCACATGTAATGCTCCTGTCAATCTGTCATCACCTCACCTGACCGTCCTTGCATTTGCGATTGTGCTGCAGATCTACCGACCCCGGAAACAAAAAAGAAGAAGCGGTGGTGGCGCTTCAGGAATAAGCACTAAATATACCAAAGAGTGTTTAAGCTTATATGATATCAAGTGGAGAAAGAGAAATGATAAATGGAGAGGAGCATTTGATTTGGTTTCTCTTGTTCAGTTTTTACACATATATTTGAATAAGTGAAGCATCTCCCTGTGCCAGTAATTTGTATTGTTTGCATGCCTCAATTATGTGTAGGGTTGAAAACCCTTTCTGTCCTTTTCTGGAGAAAAAGAAAATGTATTAGAGCTAAAAAGGGAAAAGGAAGCGTTATTTTGCGAAAAGGAATAGAAACAGAATATTTTAAACGAAAATGGAAAAGGAAACGGGGAGCCAATTCTGGCAGATAGAAAATACTACTTTGAGTCGGTGATTTCCCTTGCGGGCCATGGAATGTATGCAACCTGGACCTATATCACACATTCAACCAGTCTAGGTTACAACTAACTAATCAAGTCAGTGTCTTTGCGTCTACTTGAAACCATTTATGTGAACTTATGTTCTTATCGAAGTGTTGACTACGTGTGTTACTTTATGGTCAACTGTAGCTTGTCGACATAAGCTATTTGGCTAGGTTATGTACTAATCAAATGAGTGTCTTAACATCTACGTGGAACCATTTATGTGAACTTATGTAGTTATGTTCTTGTTGAAGTGTTGACTATGTATGTGTGGTATTCCTTATCTTGTTATCTAGTGTATTTTATGTGTTCCTTTTGGTGTATACAGACCAAAACAGACCGAAGTATTATCCTGTCTAGAAGAATGTCTCCGCTCTGTATTCATCTCTGGTGATATCTGATTCCGTAGTTCTCGGATACCCATGAGACAAGCGAAAACAAAAAGGGTAAGTGCATGACTAGAATGTCATGTCCTGGTGAATCCTAAAGGATTTGGAGCCTATACCACCCAACCCTCTACCATATCTAGTCTAGAGAAATAGAGGAGTCCTTCTGCTAAGTGCGAAGACGGCAATCAAACCCGTGACCTCAAGGTTATGAGCCTCGTGAGCTACCAAACTGCTCTACTCCGCTCTAGAGTATCAAAAACTGGTTGACAAAGAAGGTTGAATACAGCCCTTTACAATAGACAGGAATTTTTTTTTGAAGGAGTGTTTGAATCATAGCAAAATCAAAGAAATTGTAACATGAGATTTGGGTGGATGGAATTTTCCTCTAAAACATAGTGCAATGCAATCCGGAAAAATTCCTCAGGTTCTAATCCTACAAATCAAACGATTCACAAAGAAAAAAATTCTAAGGACTCCAATTTCCTATAAGATTCCTTTAAATCAAAACTTTTGAGGGGATTGCTAAGGTTAATCCCACGGGGATTGGGTAATCACCCACCCACTTCAACAACTATTCTCACCCACCCACTTCAACAACTATTCTCCTATCTCCAACGAGCAGTAGGTACATGGTAAGTGGGGTTCATCCCTGTTAATCCTGGACAACAGAACAACTAATTCAGGTTTCCTAGGTGCTTGTCTTGACCGGTTTAACCCCATCTAATCCCCGCTAACCAACTCTCTACAAAACGTGGCCTAATGGAGATTTAACAGACAAAAAAATGTATACGAAAGAATCTGAAAAATCTAAGAAATAGTGTACATAAAAAAATGTATACCAAGTACATGCCAGTTGAACTTAAGCCAGTTACAGGCAAGGATACATTACTTCGACAATATTAAGAACAGAAGCAACACAACACACCATCTTTTGAAGAACTTAATAAGAACAGAAGTACAACACAACACCAACACACAATAATGCCAAATAATTAAGACCAACACATCAGAAAAATAATATGGATCATCTGGATATAAAATGACGTACAAGAATATGGTTCGACTCGATACAATGACTTGTTACTCTAAATAATTAAAACTTTTCCGATACAGAGGCAAAACTTTGGGTTATCTATAGATCTCCAAAGAGCCGAGGACCAAAAAGCAAGGCACCCTAGAGACCAGCCCTCTTCTTCAAGTGTCGCTTGAAATCCATAATATCACCTTCCCACCTAGTTACCGCCTGGTTCTCACACACCCAGATCTCTTGAGCAACCTGGTTGATCAGCCTGAAGTCATGGCTCACGAGGACTAATCCCCCATCCCATTCCTTCAGTGCCTCCGCAAGGGAGTCAATTGTCTCAATGTCAAGATGATTTGTGGGCTCATCAAGCAAAAGCATCTGCGGCTGCCTGAATGCCAGCCAAGCAAAGATAACACGGGCCTTCTGTCCATCTGACAGATTTTTCATTGGCATTACCTGTGCCTTCCCTGAGAGGCCAAACTTGCCAATTGAAGCTCTCATCTTCTCCTCCTCATTCCCAGGGTACTCCCTCATCATGTACTGCAGAGCTGGCATATCCAGATCCAGCTTCTCAGTGAGATGTTGATGAAATTGAGCAATGCGTAGATGATTGTGGCGCCTGACCATGCCATCCAATGGAGTCAGGTCACCAGTCATGAGCTTCAGGAGTGTGCTTTTCCCTGCACCATTGGGACCAACCAGTGCAACTCTTGAGTCAAGGTCAACACCAAAGTCAAGGTTCTTGTAAATGAGATTATCCGGAGTGTATCCAAACGTGACATCAGCAAATTGTAGCACTGGTGGTGGGAGTTTGCCAACATCTGTAAAGCGGAACACCAGAATCTTGTCATTGACAACCTTCTCAGCGAGACCACCTCGCTCCATCTTTGCAAGAGTTTTCTCTTTGCTCTGAGCCTGACGAGCAAGCTTTGCAGATCCGTGACCAAATCGCGCAATGTACTCCTTCATACCAGCAATCTGTTCCTGCTCCCATTTGTACTGCTTCATTTGATTCTCTTCAAGTTCAGAGCGGGTTTGCACATACTGGTCATAATTACCAGTATATAACTTGAGGATCTTGTTCTGCATGTGGATGATGTTAGTGCACACTCCATTCAGGAAATCTTGTGAGTGTGAGATGACAACAAGAATACGCTCAAAATTCTTTAATTTCTCTTCCAGCCAAACACAAGCCTCAAGATCTGCAAATAAAGGCAAAAAGATGTCTCAGATTGCATTCAAGTAACTATTAGGTACCCACCAAGACAGGCACAGATGAAGGAAAAAATAATTTCATCAGATTGCATTCAAGTAACTATAACAGCCCACCAATAGAGGCAGAAGAAAGCAGACTAGAACCTAAACAAGCAAAACAAGATAAGTAGCAGTGCCATAGTTTGCATGTCTCAAAAAAGGTACAGGTTTGTACCTAATATTTGTAAAGTCATTTACAAAAGAAATATGTTGGTGTATTAGCAGTGTCCAGGGAATATGAAAAGGAACATTAGATCTTCCGAACAGCTGTTCAAATTCAGTTTTCAGTAGTTTCATATCATTGTATGAAGACTCACCGAGATGGTTAGTTGGCTCATCAAGCAAAAGGATGGTCGGGTTCATGAACAGCGCCCTTGCCAACGCAATCCTCATACGCCAACCACCAGAAAAATCTCGAGTTGGCTTTGCTTGCATCTGCTTGTCAAAACCTAGACCAAACAATATCTCAGCAGCACGCTTTTCAGCAGTTGATGCATCCATTGCTTCTAACCGTTCATATACAAGATCCAAAGCTTCACCGCCACCATCATCCTAAAAAGTCAGCAGAGATGTTAGTTATAATGCAGCAGCAATGGAGTTCTATAGGACACATTAGAAATACTGACAAAAACACGGATGACAGTTCAAGAGATAACCTGTGCAGACAAAATTTCAGCTTCCTTTTCCAACTTGATTCTTTCTTCATCACAACAGATAACAGCTTGCAGCGAAGACATGTCTGAAGCCTCGATCTCACGGGTGAGATGGTGTATGTCCATGTGTTCAGGGATAGGAAGTTCTCTGTGGCCTATTGCTGTGAGAAGGGTAGATTTTCCACAGCCATTTAAGCCGAGCAAGCCATAACGCCTGAGATTAAATGAACCCATCAGTGAAGTTCTGCAGAAGTATACATGATTGTAACTAAATACAAATAACAGGCTATGTAACTATACCTCCCATAGTTAAGCTCCAACTCTGAATCCACGATAAGGTCATGACCATGAAATGTTAATGAAAGGGACTCTATCTGCAACACAGAAATATATATATTCTATTAGAGAAAATAAGAAAAAAATATTAAATGAACCAATTGGTTTAAAGGAGGGAATCGAGATGCTGCTAGATCAGAGGTGGTCATCGTTCAAAACTCTGTAGCCACGGCCCCATCGCAACAGATTTTGAGTGACTGCTTATTTTCTTTCTAGCGTAAACCTATAAAATCGGAAGGAGATTTTGGTTCCAAGAGAATCGGAGATGCGGAACTGGCTAACCTACCTGGCTAGCTGCTCATCATTGAGCCGTAAGATGACTAGACAAATATACTGCTAAGATACCGCAAGTAATATAACATGGATCTGGCGATCTTTATTTCGCACAACATACGTAATCTTTCGTTCAATGAAGTAACCCCATCATACGGATCTCGTCACTACCAGGTGGAACTAATTCGGGCGGATGAACATACAAAAGTTCGCAAACATGGATGAATATCTACAAAACGAAAAGAGTATCGGATCTTGACGTACATGGATATCACGGGAGAGCGGATGGGAGGCCAGGACCCCAGTACAGGTCCGGTCGGATAGGTTGAGCGCCGCTATGGTGTCGGCCGCCTTATCGGCTGCGACGGACGCCGACGAGGACGAGGCGGCGACGCTGGACTTGGCACCCCTCTTGGCGGCGGCGGCTGCCTTCTTCTGCGCGGCCTTCTTCTTGCTGGCGTCGGACACCATGATGGGAGATCGGGGATAGGTAACTCGAGGGGAGGGGATTGGTAGCTGGTGGCGGCGATCTGCGCAACCCTACGATACAGGATACAGGATTTCTAATCCCCTCCCTCTTGGCGGCGGCGGGGGGGTTGTGGTGTGGAGAGAGGAGTTGTGGAGGAGGAGAGAAGTGCTACTTGTATTACCCCGCTACCCCGCTTGACTGGGCTGGGCTGGTCAGCTGTAGTTTGACCGGGCCAAGAAGGCTTGCTAGGCTTTTCTCATCTGGGCTTCTCTTGCAATTGTGCGGGTGGCATGGGCCTCTCTGCCACGAGTTGAAACAGGAGTATAAAGCACGGGGACAAAAATAGGCCTTTTTTTCACCAGCCTGCAAATAACTGCAGGAGGAAAAATCGCATCATCAAAATTTTGATAAAGGACTAGAAAATGTGTCCGTGTGTTGTGACGGAAATGTAATAATCAAACTTTTGAATAAAAATTAAATTGAAAAAAAATCCCCCAAGAGTTGATCACCCTGCATATCCTCGATCTATGATGGCTCCAAAATTATTTGTATCCATGTTTAAATATTGTTTTTCGTTAAGCAATTGACAATAATCTTTCTTGATTTATCTGCCCATATGAGGTGGCGGTGGCTTCGTCTTGTCAAGTCCTACAACTTTCATGAACACGTCTATATATTTTAAGGTCTTAACCGTCGTGTAGAGGGCCGACATTCTCATATTGCATCACAACACCACCAAAGGAGATCCACACCATAGTTCATTTCTTCCATCCACCATCATCTTCATTATCCATAGCCATTACTTTGTACTTGAGATATTATTGTGATTCGGTGATCATTATAATAATATTTGATTTCAGTCTAAGTATTTTGCACAATGTTTGATCTTATTGTTATAAGTGAGTAGTCCTTATGGGCTGCAAATTGGGGAGAAACCTCACAACGATTATGTGCATCTAATCTATGAGAGTATTATGTATTGTATTCATAAGAGATTTGTATCTTTTGTGTTCTTTGTATATTGCCTTGATCTTCGGACTTAGGTGCCCAAGACCCCCGAGATCGATCAGGGCTTGAGGTAAGATATTTGTCTAGCGGCGATCCCATAGGAAATCCAGGGACAGAAAGGTTTGTACGGTCTTCGCTTAGCGACCATTCGGGATCAACGGCAATATCTCTTCTTAAGGCTTTGATCTGTGTTTATCACTTAATAACTATTTATAACTCAGTGCTTCGTGATACAACCGAGGTTGGACCAAAAGGCTATCGCTATTCTTGTTGCTCGCATTGGGCTTTATTATATTAGGATGTGCTTCCCACAAAGATCATCTCTATTGGAACATTACACATGACTATGCTTTACTATAAGAAATGTTTCCTTCCGCAACGACTGGACCCGTCGGTCATCGAGAAGACGCGTCTTTCGCGATGAAATTCTCGGCTCAACCATGGCCGATGCAAAACTTTTTTTCGGTTTCGCGTCCCTCTACTACGACGAAACCGCTAAAATATGGACGAAGCTCGACGGATGGGTGGCAGAAGTAATATTTTTACTTTCTCACGAGATGTTGACTCGCTGAAGTTTTTTTACGTGTGGGTCTCGGACGTGAGTGACTCTAGCGGACCAAACTTTTTGGTCGCGCCTATCTGATTTAAACTTAATAACGTTGTTCGATGCCTTTTCCATTTAGTCAGGCTGCTGGGTCTCACATGTCTGCCTCACATTAGAGGAATCGTGTGTATGATGGAATTTTTTCCTTCACTGTTCCAAACTTGATAGCGTCGCTCGATGCATCTACCGTTTAATCAGGCTCCTGGGTCCCACATGTCATCCTCACACTAGAAGAAACATGTGCATGATGAATTTTTTTCTTGGCTCGTGCCTTCCTGATATAAACTCGATAACATTGTTGATCTATCTGTCGTTAATCACAATTTTTGGGTTCCACATGTCAGCCTCTTATTAGAAGAATCATGTGTATGATGAAAAAAAAATTCTTCGCTCTCGCTACACTGTTTCGAACTTGATAGCGCTACTAGATGCATCTACAGTTTAATCACGTACATAGGCCCCATATGTCATCCTCACATTAGAAGAAACATGTACATGATGATTTTTTTCCTTGGCTCGTGCCTCCCTGATTTGAACTCGATAACTTTGTTCGATATATCTGCTGTTAATCACGATGCTGGGTCCCACATGTCAGTCTCTCATTAGAAGAATCGTGTGTATGATGAAATTATTTTCTTTGCTCCCACTACCCTGTTACGAACTTGATTGCGCTGTCGTTTAATCACGCATCTAGGCCCACATGTCATCCTCTCATTAGAAGAAACGTGTGCGTATGATGGATTTTTTGCCCTTGGTTGCGCTACCCTGTTTCGAACTTGATAGCGATGCCAGATGCATAATCACGCAGCTAGGCCCCACGTGACATATTCTCATTAGAAGAAACGTGTGTATGATGGAATTTTTTCCCTCGGTCGCGCCTTGTAGCATCCCAATTGTCTAACAATTGTAATGCTACTTGGTCTAGTAATATAATGCTACTTCTTATATATAATGGTTGCATCATAATTATATCATGCTCATGTCATCATGCCACCTTGCATTTGAGCATCATATAAAACCCTTTTTGTTTGGTTCTTCTCTCATATGCATCATTAATTGTATTTGCCTCTTGATATTGTATTTGGTTCTTGATATGTTGTTTAAATGCCCAAGTTGAATTGGGGGCATATCTTTTATTCTACTCCACCACCCTTTCTTTTCACCACCTTATAATTCCACCATCCCATACCCATGAGCTTGTAACTCTTTTCTTTTGATTTTAATCTAGCTCATGTGAGTTGGGTTGGATCCAATTTTTTTATCTTTTGCTTGGCCTTTATTCCATATTTTTGTAATGCATGGGAATCATGCCTTGTTAATTATTTTGTTTGTACAAGATTGAGACATGGCATTTAATACCCATGCATGGGCCATGCAAATCTCACCATCTTTCCCTCCTTTGGGTTTTTCATGTGTTTTTGCAATTGAAGCATGGATCTTTGAGAGTCTACTCATGTTGGCCCTATTCTTTTGTTTTGACCTTGCAACCTCACCCTCTTTTCATCACCCAAACCCCTTGTTGCTTGCCTTTATTTTTGTTCATGCCCAAAACCCTCTCTCCCTAGCCCTTTCTCTTTTCCTCTCTCTTCAAACCCTAACCATCCTAGCTCTAACCCTCTCTAACCCGAGCCTCCCTCTCTAGCTAACCCTAGCTACCTAACCACCCCAGGCCGAAGCCCTATCCCTAACCAAACCCTAACCCGAACCTACTCCAACCCTAGCTCCATGCCACCCCCCTCTCTCTCTCTCTAGCTCTCTCTCTGCCTTGATGCCCCACCCCGAGCCAGCCACCTTGGCCTCGCCCTGACCCCACCTGGCAGCCTCCATCACCCTTCCCCCTGCCCTGCCGTCCAGCCCGAGCACGTGAGGGGGAGGAAAAAGGTGGCATCGAGCCACCCTATCTACCCCCCTGCCACAGCTGGTCTTCTCCCTCTCCCTCCTTTTCCCCCTCCCACACGGCTCTCCTCCGCCTCCCAGATCCACCCAGGGCCTTGCCCTCTTCCACTCTTCTCCACCGCCTCCGTCTACCCCATCGCCAGCAAAACCGTCGGCCTCCACCGTACCAGGCGGCGGGCGCGGCGTCCAGGTGTTGAGGAAGATCGAGGACATCCCTCTGCTTCACCCTGGACCCGCCGACGTGAAGGAGGAGACCCAGAACCGCCGGTACCGCCGCCACCCGACGCCAAACCCTAGAACTCCGACCGCCAGCCTCGTCGACGATCCTCTGCGCCTCTCCCCGATCTGACCACACCAACCAACCCGCGGTGAGCCCCTCGTTCTCGCTGACATCCTCACTCTCGCTGTCGCCGTCTAGATCCGCCGTTCTTTCCGTCGAGCGCCCTCAGCGCACCGCCGCTCGCTGCTGTCCGCTCGCTTCCGCACCACATAGCGCCATAACTAGGCCGCGCCTAACCCCCTAACAACTACCCCGCCCTAGCCCAGCGGTAGCCGCCGCCGCGCGCGCGCGCAAGGTCGCCAGATCGAGCCCCGCCGCGCCTAGATTCGCGTCTTCAGTTTCGTCAGAAAAACCCTGAAAGAAAAACAGTACCGCGTGGCGTTTTCTCAGAAAACCCCCCTTCCGTTTTGTTTCCTCAACCCGCGCTCCTGCCGACCCCACCGTCTGCCTCTGTGCGGTTTTATAAAAAGGCACCTCTACTTTGCGTTTCTCAACCCACGGTCCCTGGGATCGCCGCGTGTCACCGATGCGTCCAACCACTGGCGCGTGGGTCCGCTCGCGCGTCGGGCCCGCTGGTCAGTTGCTGCGGCTAGATTAGCCCGCGGTGACAGAAGGTTTTCTGCGCGCCGTTTCGCCAAGTCAGCATAGGTCCCACCCGTCAGTGACCGTGGCTAGTTTTGCCTGAGTAACAAAAGTTTATCCTGTTGTCTGTGTTAATTAAACCTTTTCAAAACTAAATTAAATTCAAAATTCAAATCTGTATTTAAATAACTTTTAAATTATAAATCGAAATTAAACATGCAATATATGTTTTGAAAGCAGAAAAATGTGAGGATTTCAAATATGCCATTCAAAATATTATTTGAACACTTTAAAATTCGAGTTGATCAAAATTACACTAAAATGCCCTTTTGCCTTAATTAATTAATAACTTTTGTTTTATAACTCCAAATTTAACAAATAATATGTCTAAAATGATCAGCTCAACGAGACCTTTGTGTTTATGCATTCCATATTCTGTTTTGCAGCATGCATCATATAAATATAAAGTATACAGCAACTTATTCGAGAATAAAATGTGACCAAAACTCAATAAAAGGCTTTATTCTTGTATTCCACACCTCACCCATGCCATGCTACTTTATTGCCATGCAAATTGTGCATCATTCATCATGGCATGATTGTTTGTTTGTCGTATTTTATTTATATGATTGTGCCCTTTATTTATGTTGGCCCTTGTTTGTTTGGTTCTTCTTCGAATAGACGCTGAGCAGGGGATATATCAAGAAACCCAGGAGCACTACCCAGATCCTTCTCTCGCTTCAACTGAGCTGCCAGGCAAGCACTACCACATGCTTGCATACATTTAGTACCTATTGCCTCTACCTTATCCTTGCATCACTGAGTCGCGATTGCATTAAACTGAATCCCAAGTACTGCATAGCCTTTCCTTTTAAACCCCACCGAAGCTTGTTCCTCCATCCCATGAGCCATTACTACAGGAGTTGTTTGAGCCATGTGAGTCGTAGAACAGCATGTGTAGGGTATGTGAGTGTCTGATGGATAACGAGGTACCTATACAACTTAACCTGATTAGTAATGGGATAACTAATGAAAGTGGCACCGGTGAGCAATATCTGCTATTTGGTTTTTCCTGCTCACTTGAGTCCCGTAGGACCCCAAGTACTTGATTCATGTTCCTTGAATATTCGCGCTATCCACATCCGGGAGGCTTATGGGACCCCCCTAAGCCAGAGCTTGATTCATTCTTATTTCTTGAGGCCACAAACTAGTTTGAGGTTTTATTTACTATCATGTACTTATGCCATGCTTTACTGCTTTATTTAAAATTGTGCGAGGTACTGCACCTGTACTGTTTAGGATCGGGACACGATTTCGCGGTATCGACAAGCCCAGTCACACTTTCGGGTTCCCAGTCGTTTACAGCCGTCCACCCAAACCTTGAGTCCGTCTCGGAGCCGGCCAGCTTCGTTGCGGGTATACTTAATGGGGTGGCCCCCTGAAATATTTCTGAATCTTGTGATTGCTTTGTCGTGAAAGCCTCGTTGGGTTTTGATTTGGTTTTTCCGAGGTTGATCGAGTGTGTGTTGCTATTTGTGCACCCCTGCAGGGTAAAACTTTCTGAAAGCCGTGTCCGCGGTTATGGACGACTTGGAGCATAGTTTCTCGATCATAGACAAGTATAACTAAAGTACCGCTTTTAATTTGACTAAGTAACTGACTAGTAAATAGTGCAACACTCATGGAATGGATAATAAAACTGCCAACGGGTGGGGGTTGTTCGTCCGCTTCCTCGTTGGTAAGCGAGGAGGAGGATGGATCTGTTAATGTCACTGTTATAACTGTTGTTATTAATTCACGGACATCCGTCTATCCTTGGTTAGGCGGATGGTTAGCGAGTATCTATAGAATTGTTAGGTATTATCTTTTGCTGCAATTGCGTCACCCCAGGTTGTGTCCCCTTTAGAGGCATAAAGACTTGCTGAGTACCCCTAGGGTCTCACACGATAAATTATTTGATTCAGATGAACAGGTACACTCACGAGATGGATACTGGGTGGAGGAGACGGACGATGTGGACAACGATCATTCGGTGTAGAGATTCCGGGAACGGGGATCCGTGAGATTTGTGGGCGGGATGTGTTTATTTATGGGGCATCTTATGCCGATTTGCTTCTTATCCGTACTCGGATCTTGTTTGCCGCTTCCGCCTGATACTCTGATGTTTGATGTATGAGGAGATATCCTAAACTATATATCTATCTAGGATATTTGGATCTTGCCGTATGGTGTTGCAATATTTATATTTCTTTTAGATGGAATGGCTCTGAGGACTGTTGTATGGTGGCTTGCATACATACTCATTTGTGTATGTAGTTGATCCCTTCGCCTGCCGATTACGCCGCCCGTTCTTGTCCCGATGTTTGGAAATGGTTAGGACGGCCGAAAGGTCTACCTATGAGTGGCATTTGGGCCCCACCGTACTATTTTAACCATTTCCGCTTATCCAGGCTTGTAACTAGGAGCGTAATTCACCGAGGTAGTTACAATTGGTATCAGAGCCATCCCGACCTTCAGGGTCTCGGCCAAATGGTCGTTGTCAGTCTAGCAAATATTTTTGGTAGCTATGTATACTAGGGAAAAACAAAACGCGAGAGTAGGACTGCTTCCACTTTTCTTCTTACCCACCCACCCACCCTTTTCTGGTAAGGAAGTGTAACGTTTTCAATCCTCCTCTTAAAAGTTCAAACTAGTATTCACGTGTTCTGGGTTTCCGTAGTACCATAGGTTGAGTGTGTGTGTGTGTGTGTGTGTGTGTGTAATTCCTTGTCTATCTGTTGCATCCAAGTTGTTATCACAATCGGCCTCTTGGTTATCAACTGTTGGTACATTCCATACCGACAGGCTTTTGCAAACCGACGTGATCTATCTGATTCGTTGTATACCGCCGCGATTTGTCTTACTCTTTGTTATCCGACGTTATCTTGTTTGGGGGTGTTCGTTTCCGTAGTTACTAATCTTTAGGTTCATCGTGAGAAGAAGGTGTTGGGATATGTGTTCTACTTAATCATGTACGGAGTAATGATGTGAGTGCGGGATGGAGTCGCGACCATACCACTACTTTTATCATTCGCTCTTGTATATTGATTTGGTAGAGTCACTAATCTTGACTCGTTAAGTGTTTTGCGCATCTATTGGTAATTTAATGCCGAAATTTGCGGAAAATTTTTCTTTGATATATCTGTGTACCACACTCCTTTTCAGTCGTGTGAGATATGCTTAATATCTTCTAGGTGCTTTGAACTTTGCTGATATTTTAATATCATCTTAGTAAATTGTATCCTTTAATCTTGGCTAATTCCATCTTGGTACTATTTTGGATTATTATTATTCTCCATTATAGTACTGACTTGTGTTTTATATCAATCACAGGATGGCACCACCACGCCGTTCTGAGGAGGACATACCACCTGAACTGGGGGCCGCGTTGTCAAGCATCGCCAATGCCTTGGCAGCAATGCAGCAGAACCAGCAGCGTTTCGAAGAAAGTGTCAGGAGGAATGAGTTTGTTCCGCCACCTCCACCTCCTAAGCGAGGAGACATCAAAAGCTTCCTGAAGTTCAACCCACGCCAATTTGATGTGTCTGATCAACCACTTGATGCTGATGATTGGTTGCGTGAGATGTCAAGGCTACTGACAACAGCTGATGTTCCTGAGCAAGAATGGGTAAACTGTGCCACTCACCTTCTGAAGGGAGATGCAGCTCTCTGGTGGGAGAATTACCTGAAGGCAAACTGCACTGGTTTTCAGCCTACTTGGGGACAGTTCACTGGAGCTTTCAAAGAGCAATACCTGTCAGAAATTGTCATGGAGAGGATGAAGGAAGTGTTTCTCAACCTCAAGCAGGGCAATGATAATGTCAATACCTACATCAGAAACTTCATGAACCTTTCTCGTTATGGTGGCGATGAGATCTCTGATGACAAGAAGAAGCAAAAGAGGTTCCGGCAAGGGCTCAATGCATCGATTAAATATGCAATCACACATGCAAGGCCGGCGTCTTTTCTGGAACTTCAGCATACAGCTCTGCAGGAAGAAGCAAGTAGGCAAGTGTTTGAGGAGTCAAAGAAACACAACCGTGATGCAGCAAGCTCTTCAGCTATGTCAACTCCTTCTAAGCGTCGTGTCTGGGTTCCTAACACCCCACCGTCGCTCCCGGCTCCACCAAGACCTTCAAGCTTCGCGGCAAGGCCACCAAACTTCCTCACTGCTGCTCCCAGGGGCTATAACCACCACTACCCTGGAGCGCCTGGCGGAGTCCCTGGCTATGTTGCTCCACGTCCACCTGGTGCTTGTTACATTTGTGGAGACACTGGGCATAAAAACTGGAACTGTCCGATGAAAAACAAAGCTCTTCCTCCACCACCTCCAAGACCTGCGGCAAGCTCTCCTTTGGTTCGTGCACCACCACCTCGGGCTCTCAACATCAACACCAAGCCCGGGTCTATTGTTGCTCGTGCCAACTGTGTCAACGCCGCTCAAGCTGAGCATGCACCTGGAGTTGTGATGGGTATGCTTTCCGTTAACTCAGTCCCTGCACGATTTTTGTTTGATTCTGGTGCATCGCATTCGTTTGTTTCTCACAAGTTTGCAAATGAAAATGAGTTAGCTATGGTTCCTCTCCTTAAGCGGTTGATGGTCCTATCTCCTGGTTCAAACATGAGGGCTGCTCATATCAGCCATGGCAATCAAATTGAGATTGGTGGCTCTTCGTTCTCGGCGTCCTTAATTGTTCTGGGCAATTCTGACATTGATGTCATCTTGGGCATGGATTGGTTGACAGCAAATGCAGCTGTGATTGATTGTGCTGAACGCTCGGTTTCTCTGTAGATTCCTGAAGGCCATATAGTCTATTCTCCAAGTCTGACTCCTGCTATCCAGCTTTTCTCTTTGGCAACTCTGAATGATGATGCTATGGAAGCTATTCAGAGTGTTCCGGTGGTCTGTGAGTTCCCAGATGTCTTTCCTGAAGAGTTGCCAGGTATGCCTCCGGATCGTGAGGTTGAGTTTGTAATTGAGCTTGAACCTGGAATGGCTCCTATCTCCAAGCGGCCTTATAAAATGGGTCCTGCTGAGTTGGCTGAACTCAAACGACAGCTTGATGAACAAGAGAAGTTGGGTTTCATTCAACACAGTACTTCTTCGTGGGGTAGCCCAACCCTCTTTGTGAAGAAGCGAGACATGACTGATAGACTTTGTGTTGACTATCGGGCTCTCAATGCTAAAACCATCAAGAATAAATATCCCCTTCCGCGGATTAATGATCTCTTCGATCAGCTAGCTGGAGCTGTGGTATTCTCTAAGCTTGACTTGAGAAGTGGTTATCATCAAATCAAGATTCGCAAGGAAGATGTTCCTAAAACAGCTTTCACCACCCGTTATGGCCTGTATGAGTACACGGTCATGTCTTTCGGTCTCACCAACGCACCTGCCACCTTCTCGAGGCTCATGAACTCGGTTTTCATGGAGTATCTTGATAAGTTCGTTGTGGTCTATCTGGATGACATCCTAGTCTATTCTAAGTCAAAGGAATAACATGAAGAACACCTTCGGTGTGTCCTAAACAAGCTTCGTGAGAACCGCCTGTATGCAAAGTTCTCCAAGTGTGAGTTTTGGCTGCCTCAAGTAACCTATCTTGGTCACGTCATCTCTGCCAAGGGCATTGCAGTCAACCCGGAAACTGTGAAGACAATTGTTGAATGGCTTCCTCCTGTAAATGTCAAAGAAGTGCGGAGCTTCCTTGGTTTGGCTAGTTATTGCCGTCGCTTTGTTCATAACTTTTCGAAGATAACGAAGCCTCTTACCGATCTCCTCAAGAAAGGCAAGAAATACCTTTGGACTCCTGCATGTCAAACAAGCTTTGAGATACTCAAAGAGAAGCTCACTTCCACACCAGTCTTGGTTCCTCCGGATACATCTAAGCCTTTCCAGATTTTCTGTGACGCCTCTTTGCAAGGATTGGGTGCGGTCCTTATGCAAGAAAAACAAGTTGTTGCTTATGCCTCTCGATAGTTGAAGACGCATGAGATCAACTATCCTACACATGACCTCGAACTCGCAGCAGTTGTTTTTGCTTTGAAACTATGGAGGCATTACTTGCTGGGCAACCGTTGTGAAATCTTTTCTGATCACAAGAGTCTGAAGTATATCTTCACTCAGCCTGATCTCAACCTTCGGCAGAGGAGGTGGATTGAAGCAATCAATGACTTCGATTTGACCATCAACTACACTCCGTGCAAAGCTAATGTCATGGTCGATGCTCTCAGCCGCAAAGCTTATGTCAGCAACCTCATGATGGAAGAACAACAGCCTCTCTTGTGCGAGGAATTCCGTCAGCTCAACCTTGAAATTGTGGAACAAGGGTATCTTCTGAACCTTCTAGCAACCCCTCTCTTGGAAGAAAAGGTTCGCTCCTTTCAGCTTGGTGATCCGCACACCAAAAAGATCATCTCCAGACTTCAGCTTCCGAAGTATGAGTCCTTCCACGTCGATGACCAAGGCACGCTTTTCTTTGAACACCGGATGTTTGTTTCGAACTACCCGGGCTTGAGAGAGCAAGTTCTCAAGGAGGCGCATGATTCTGTTCTTTCTATCCACCCTGGCAGCACAAAGATGTACATGGACTTGAAAACACAATATTGGTGGCCGGGTTTGAAACGATATTGTGCCAAGTATGTCTCGGAGTGTGATGTCTGCCGCAGAGTTAAAGCTGTCCATCAGAAACCTTCCGGTCTTCTACAGCCATTGAAACCCCCGGAATGGAAATGGGAGAAAGTAGAAATGGACTTCATCACTGGTTTTCCAAGGTCGCAGAAGGGCAACAATGCAATCTTTGTTGTCATTGACAGGCTTTCTAAAGTGGCTCACTTCTTCCCCGTCAAGGAAACAATTTCTGCAATTCAGTTGGCTGAGCTCTATATCAACAGAATTGTCTCTCTGTATGGGGTTCCGCTTGAGATCAGTTCAGACCGTGGAAGCATCTTCACTTCCAAGTTCTGGGAAAGTTTCCAAAATGCTTTGGGAACCAAATTGAACTTCAGCACATCTTACCACCCTCAGTCGCAAGGACAAGTTGAAAGGATCAATCAGATTCTGGAGGATATGCTCCGTGCTTGCGTCATCTCTTTTGGCATGAAGTGGGAAGAATGTCTTCCTTATGCTGAATTCTCTTACAACAACAGCTTCCAGAAAAGTCTGAAGATGGCACTATTTGAGGCTCTCTATGGTCGCAAGTGCAGAACTCCGATTGGTTGGTTAGGTGCAGGAGAAAGAATCTGGTTTGGCCCTGACATTGTAACTCAAGCGGAGGAGAAGGTGCATATCATTCTTGAGAATCTGAAGATTGCTCAAAGTCGTCAGAAGAGCAATTATGACAGGAAGCACACGGACATGGTGTATGCCCCTGGTGATCTCGTCTACCTTCGTGTCACTCCCATGAGAGGCACGCACCGTTTTGGTATCAAAGGAAAGCTGGCCCCTAGATACATCGGTCCATTCAAAATTCATGGAAGAAGAGGAGAAGTTGCTTATGCTCTTGAGCTCCCGGAAAAACTCAAGGTCCATCATGTTTTCCACATCTCTCAACTCAAGAAGTGCTTCAAGGATCCCGGCAGGACCGTGGATCATGAGCTTATCAATCTCCAAGAAGACCTATCTTATCAAGAACACCCCACAAAAATCCTTGAAGTCGCAGAAAGGACTCGCAACAAGTCCATCAAGTTCTGCAAGGTGCAGTGGTCGCACCATTCTGTTGATGAAGCCACTTGGGAACGTGAAGATGAGCTCCGTGCCAAGTATCCTACCCTCTTTGTGTCTTCTTCTTCTTCCTAGAATCTCGGGGCGAGATTCCTGTTTAGTGGGGGAGAGTTGTAGCATCCCAATTGTCTAATAATTGTAATGCTACTTGGTCTAGTAATATAATGCTACTTCCTATATATAATGGTTGCATCATAATTATATCATGCTCATGTCATCATGCCACGTTGCATTTGAGCATCATATAAAACCCTTTTTGTTTTGGTTCTTCTCTCATATGCATCATTAATTGTATTTGCCTCTTGATATTGTATTTGGTTATTGATATGTTGTTTAAATGCCCAAGTTGAGTTGGGGGCATATCTTTTATTCTACTCCACCACCCTTTCTTTTCACCACCTTATAATTCCACCATCCCATACCCATGAGCTTGTAACTCTTTTCTTTTGATTTTAATCTAGCTCATGTGAGTTGGGTTGGATCCAATTCTTTTATATTTTGCTTGGCCTTTATTCCATATTTTTGTAATGCATGGGAATCATGCCTTGTTAATTATTTTGTTTGTACAAGATTGAGACATGGCATTTAATACCCATGCATGGGCCATGCAAATCTCACCATCTTTCCCTCCTTTGGGTTTTTCATGTGTTTTTGCAATTGAAGCATGGATCTTTGAGAGTCTACTCATGTTGGCCCTATTCTTTTGTTTTGACCTTGCAACCTCACCCTCTTTCCATCACCCAAACCCCTTGTTGCTTGCCTTTATTTTTGTTCATGCCCAAAACCCTCTCTCCCTAGCCCTTTCTCTTTTCCTCTCTCTTCAAACCCTAACCATCCTAGCTCTAACCCTCTCTAACCCGAGCCTCCCTCTCTAGCTAACCCTAGCTACCTAACCACCCCAGGCCGAAGCCCTATCCCTAACCAAACCCTAACCCGAACCTACTCCAACCCTAGCTCCATGCCACCCCCCTCTCTCTCTCTAGCTCTCTCTGCCTTGCATGCCCCACACCGAGCCGGCCACCTTGGCCTCGCCCTGACCCCACCTGGCAGCCTCCATCACCCTCCCCCCTGCCCTGCCGTCCAGCCCGAGCACGTGAGGGGGAGGAAAAAGGTGGCACCGAGCCACCCTATCTACCCCCCTGCCACAGCTGGTCTTCTCCCTCTCCCTCCTTTTCCCCCTCCCACACGGCTCTCCTCCGCCTCCCAGATCCACCCAGGGCCTTGCCCTCTTCCACTCTTCTCCACCGCCTCCGTCTACCCCATCGCCAGCAAAACCGTCGGCCTCCACCGTACCAGGCGGCGGGCGCGGCGTCCAGGTGTCGAGGAAGATCGAGGACATCCCTCTGCTTCACCCTGGACCCGACGACGTGAAGGAGGAGCCCTAGAACCGCCGGTACCGCCGCCACCCGACGCCAAACCCTAGAACTCCGGCCGCCAGCCTCGTCGACGATCCTCTGCGCCTCTCCCCGATCTGACCACACCAACCAACCCGCGGTGAGCCCCTCGTTCTCGCTGACATCCTCACTCTCGCTGTCGCCGTCTAGATCCGCCGTTCTTTCCGTCGAGCGCCCTCAGCGCACCGCCGCTCGCTGCTGTCCGCTCGCTTCCGCACCGCATAGCACCATAACTAGGCCGCGCCTAACCCCCTAACAACTACCCCGCCCTAGCCCAGCGGTAGCCGCCGCGCGCGCGCGCGCGCAAGGTCGCCAGATCGAGCCCCGCCGCTCCTAGATTCGCGTCTTCAGTTTCGTCAGAAAAACCCTGGAAGAAAAACAGTACCGCGTGGCGTTTTCTCAGAAAACCCCCCTTCCGTTTTGTTTCCTCAACCCGCGCTCCTGCCGACCCCACCGTCTGCCTCTGTGCGGTTTTATAAAAAGGCACCTCTACTTTGCATTTCTCAACCCGCAGTCCCTGGGATCGCCGCGTGTCACCGATGCGTCCAACCACTGGCGCGTGGGTCCGCTCGCGCGTCGGGCCCGCTGGTCAGTTGCTGCGGCTAGATTAGCCCGCGGTGACAGAAGGTTTTCTGCGCGCCGTTTCGCCAAGTCAGCATAGGTCCCACCCGTCAGTGACCGTGGCTAGTTTTGCCTGAGTAACAAAAGTTTATCCTGTTGTCTGTGTTAATTAAACCTTTTCAAAACTAAATTAAATTCAAAATTCAAATCTGTATTTAAATAACTTTTAAATTATAAATCCAAATTAAACATGTAATATATGTTTTGAAAGAAGAAAAATGTAAGGATTTCAAATATGCCATTCAAAATATTATTTGAACAATTTAAAATTCGAGTTGATCAAAATTACACTAAAATGCCCTTTTGCCTTAATTAATTAATAACTTTTGTTTTATAACTCCAAATTTAACAAATAATATGTCTAAAATGATCAGCTCGACGAGACCTTTCTGTTTATGCATTCCATATTCTGTTTTGCAGCATGCATCATATAAATATAAAGTATACAGCAACTTATTCGAGAATAAAATGTGACCAAAACTCAATAAAAGGCTTTATTCTTGTATTCCACACCTCACCCATGCCATGCTACTTTATTGCCATGCAAATTGTGCATCATTCATCATGGCATGATTGTTTGTTTGTCGCATTTTATTTATACGATTGTGCCCTTTATTTATGTTGGCCCTTGTTTGTTTGGTTCTTCTTCGAATAGACGCTGAGCAGGGGATATATCAAGAAACCCAGGAGCACTACCCAGATCCTTCTCTCGCTTCAACTGAGCTGCCAGGCAAGCACTACCACATGCTTGCATACATTTAGTACCTATTGCCTCTATCTTATCCTTGCATCATTGAGTCGCGATTGCATTAAACTGAATCCCAAGTACTGCATAGCCTTTCCTTTTAAACCCCACCGAAGCTTGTTCCTCCATCCCATGAGCCATTACTACAGGAGTTGTTTGAGCCATGCGAGTCGTAGAACAGCATGTGTAGGGTATGTGAGTGTCTGATGGATAACGAGGTACCTATACAACTTAACCTGAGTAGTAATGGGATAACTAATGAAAGTGGCACCGGTGAGCAATATCTGCTATTTGGTTTTTCCTGCTCACTTGAGTCCCGTAGGACCCCGAGTACTTGATTCATGTTCCTTGAATATTCGCGCTATCCACATCCGGGAGGCTTATGGGACCCCCTAAGCTAGAGCTTGATTCATTCTTATTTCTTGGGGCCACAAACTAGTTTGAGGTTTTATTTACTATCCTGTACTTATGCCATGCTTTACTGCTTTATTTAAAATTGTGCGAGGTACTGCACCTGTACTGTTTAGGATCGGGACACGATTTCGCGGTATCGACAAGCCCAGTCACACTTTCGGGTTCCCAGTCATTTACAGCCGTCCACCCAAACCTTGAGTCCGTCTCGGAGCCGGCCAGCTTCGTTGCGGGTATACTTAATGGGGTGGCCCCCTGAAATATTTCTGAATCTTGTGATTGCTTTGTCGTGAAAGCCTCGTTGGGTTTTGATTTGGTTTTTCCGAGGTTGATCGAGTGTGTGTTGCTATTTGTGCACCCCTGCAGGGTAAAACTTTCTGAAAGCCGTGTCCGCGGTTATGGACGACTTGGAGCATAGTTTCTCGATCATAGACAAGTATAACTAAAGTACCGCTTTTAATTTGACTAAGTAACTGACTAGTAAATAGTGCAACACTCATGGAATGGATAATAAAACTGCCAACGGATGGGGGTTGTTCGTCCGCTTCCTCGTTGGTAAGCGAGGAGGAGGATGGATCTGTTAATGTCACTGTTATAACTGTTGTTATTAATTCACAGACATCCATCTATCTTTGGTTAGGCGGATGATTAGAGAGTATCTATAGAATTGTTAGGTATTATCTTTTGCTGCAATTGCGTCACCCCAGGTTGTGTCCCCTTTAGAGGCATAAAGACTTGCTGAGTACCCCTAGGGTCTCACACGATAAATTATTTGATTCAGATGAACAGGTACACTCACGAGATGGATACTAGGTGGAGGAGACGGACGATGTGGACAACGATCATTCGGTGTAGAGATTCTGGGAACGGGGATCCGTGAGATCTGTGGGCGGGATGTGTTTATTTATGGGGCATCTTATGCCGATTTGCTTCTTATCCGTACTCGGATCTTGTTTGCCGCTTCCGCCTGATACTCTGATGTTTGATGTATGAGGAGATATCCTAAACTATATATCTATCTAGGATATTTGGATCTTGCCGTATGGCGTTGCAATATTTATATTTCTTTTAGATGGAATGGCTCTGAGGACTGTTGTATGGTGGCTTGCATACATACTCATTTGTGTATGTAGTTGATCCCTTCGCCTGCCGATTACGCCGCCCGTTCTTGTCCCGATGTTTGGAAATGGTTAGGACGGCCGAAAGGTCTACCTGTGAGTGGCATTTGGGCCTCACCGTACTATTTTAACCATTTCCGCTCATCCAGGCTTGTAACTAGGAGCGTAATTCACCGAGGTAGTTACACGCCTCCGTGTTAACTTGATAGCGTTGCTCGATGCATTAGCCGTTTATTCAGACTGATGGGTCTCATATGTCAGCCTCACATTAGAAGAATCGTGTGTATATGATTGAATTTTTTCCTTCTCTAGCGTTATCATGTTCGAACAAAATAGCTTTGCTCGATGAATCTGCCGTTTGGTCATGTTGTGGGGTCCTATATGTCAGCATTTTATTGGAAGAAAGTGTGTATGTTAGACTTTTTTCTCGCGCACGCCTCCGTGTTTCGAACTTGGTAACTCGATGCATCAGTCATTTATACATGCTGGTGGGTCCCCGTGTCGGCCTCTTATTAGAAGAAATATGTGTATGCTGGACTTTTTTCACGCTCGCTCCTCCCTGTTTCAAACTTGGCAACGTTGCTTGATGCATCAGCCGTTTATACAGGCTGGTGGGCCCCCCTTGTCAGCCTCTCTTTGGAAGAAACATGTGCATATTGGACTTTTTCCTCGCTCGCGCTGTGAGATCCAAGCACATGACTTAATAGGATTGATAGGATACTTATACCAACAAGTTGTAACTTCTTTTTCGGAAGCTCATTTGAAAATAACTCTAAGGTTAAGCGTGCTTGGACTAGAGCAATTCTAGGATGGGTGACCGGCCGGGAAGTGGGTACCGGGTGCGCATGACTGAGGACAAAATGCGCATAAAAGATTAGTGTTGGTCTGTGGGGCCATTCTAGATATATTATTAAGGTACCAGGAGTGACACCCCCGGGCCCAGTGGACGGGGTGTTATAAGTGGTATTAGAGCCGATTCTCGCGGTTAAACGGGTGTGTATGGCTCAGTGGCGGGACATGTGGAGCATGACGCGTGCCGGAGTGGACACGACATACACATGTGCCGACACTTGACGTACATACGCATGCCGGGTGTGTGCGGGTCAGTGGCGGGACATGTGGAGCATGGCGTGTGTGGCCCGGAGTGGACACGACATGGCACATGTGTCGGTATTGGACGCACATACGTGTGCCAAGAGAGAACGTTCACGTGGTGTGCTTGATCAATGAGGACATCGATCTTCTCAAGGGTGGGTGTATGTGAGATTCAAGCACATGACTTAATATGATTGATAGGATACTCATACCAATAAGTTGCAACTTTTTTTCCGAAAGCTTATTCGAAAAGAACTCTAAGGTTTGCCTAGAGAAATTTTAGGATGGGTAACCGACCGGGAAGTGGGTACCTGGTGCGTATGAGTGAGGACAAAATGCGCAGAAAAGACTAGTGTTGGTCTGTGGGGCCATTCTAAATATCCTATTAAGCTATCACGAGTGACACCCCCCGGGCCCAGTGAACGGGGTGTTACATGCGCCTCCCTCTTTGAAACTTGACAACGTTGCTCGATGTGACACCATGTGTATAAGGTCTCGCTGGTGGATCCCACATGTCAATATTTTTTAAAATAACATATCAATATCTCTGCAAATAAAACGTGTGCATGATGGACTTTTTTCGCTTGCGTTTTCTGTTTTGACCTTGGCAGTGTAGCTAGATGTGAAAGTCCTGTATGGTCTTGCTGTTGGAGCCCACATATCAGTCTCTCTGGTATGTCCTAGTTAATGGGTCCTAGATGTTAGCCTCTTTGTATAAGTACTTAACTTCTTTTTTTTCAAACCCATGCACTAAGAGGGACGCTGCAGGCTGATGTGTCTGTCATGTCAGCCTCTCCGTAAAAAAAATACTTGCTAGAACAAAATTAATGGGGACGCCGCAGGATGGTGGATTCGCCATGTCAGCCTCTCTCTAAAGCAATATTGCTAGAAGAAAATTAAAAGGGGCGTTACAGGCTGGTGGGTCTGCCATGTCAGCCTCTTCGCAAAGAAATATTGCTAGAAGAAAATTAAGAGGGACGCTGCAGGCTAGTGGGTCCGCTATGTCAGAGTCTCTGTAAAGAAATATTGCGAGAAAAAATTAAGAGAAACACTGCAGGCTGGTGGGTCCGCCATGTCAGCCTCTCCGCAAAGAAATACTGCTAGAAGAAAATTAAGGGGGACACTGCAGGCTGGTGGGTCCGTCATGCCAGCCTCTCCGTAAAGCAATATTGCTAGAAAAAGATTAAGAGCGACGCTGCAGGCTGGTGGGTCCACCGTGTCAGCCTCTCCGTAAAGCACTATTGCTAGACAAAAAATCTGAATCCAAAAAAAAATTCAACCATAGAGGATTCGAACTCAAGACATCACACGTATAACCGTGTACATTGCCACTACAACAAAGAAATCAAAAGATACTAGCTTTCATATCCTCGTTAGTAAACTCTGTATTCTACTGTGGATTCATCGGATTTAGAATAAAGACATTACTGATGGAGGAGAAAAAAAGCGATAATTCTTTTTAACAAATATATGCACGTAAAAATATTAAAAGAATTAGAGACACACAGCATGCGCCATAACTGGTATCCAATGATTTCACTTAGTGAAATCACACTCATCATTGTCTAAAACACAACCAAGGGTTCCAATGAAACACGGGCAAAAGCTCTAGTGTAAACAGCCCAGCACAACAACAGAACTTTTTACAAATCCGGTAGCATTTGAATGATTCAGAAGTACAAAATAAGATAAAACAAATAGACAGATTCCTAGTTCATTTTAGCAGCACTTGACCAATTAAGCAGCATTTCAAAATGACTGATTCAGCAATACAAACACCGAAATTCAATAGCAGGGAACCATATATCACCGATAGAGTGGTAAAAGGCGATAATTCTTTTGTTTTGATAGATATATTAATGTAAAAATATCTAAAGAACCAGAGACACACACCGCGTGCGCCAAAATTGCACTGGTATCCAATGACTTCACTTGGTAAAATCATGTTGTATCTTTACCCTCTCTGCCGCTCATCACTGTCCAAAACACAACCAACAGTTCCGATGAAACACAGGAAAAGGCTCTAGTGCAAGCAACCCAGCAACAGCAATAGAACTTTTTACAAATTCACTAGCATTTGAATGATTCAACGGTATAGAACTAGACAGAGAAAATATCAATAGATTCCTAGTTCATATTCAACATCACTTGACTAATTCAACAACATTTCAAAATAACCAATTCAGCAATACAGACACTGAAATTCAATAGCAGTACAGAGGGAATCCGTTCTTGCTTCAGCTCTAGAAACCATGCCAACAATCAGTTTGCTCTTTTCTCTAAACACGCTCAAATTATTGGAGCAAGCAAAACTAACGATCAATTCTACTTTTGTGTGAAACCTCCTCCTCACATATTAAGATGAAACACAATCATTGTTATAATAGTTGGTTTTGGTCATATAGGGAACCATTATATAGATACAAATATATCATACCAGTACGTACTAGTTATAGCTCCAATCCAGCAAAAGGTTATCATAGTTTTACCACCCATATATGATGAGCGGAGATAAGACAACCACATAATTAATTACGATATCATGTAACCAAAGAGCTAGACAGCTAGAAACTGCATGAACAGACTGTTGTATTCAGGGCAGCGAGATACATCGACCTTGACCATTCTTCCAATTGTAAGTTTGGCAGCCTTTTGGAACTTGGTCCACTTAGTAGCTGCCAAGCGCCAATCAGTCCAGTTAATGACGTAGTGTCCTGATACGTCGTAAACATATCTATAATTTTTTTATGCTCCATGCTTGATTTGTATCGACTTTCTTATATTTTGTCTACACTTTGAGGTATTTTTATACATTTTCCGGAACTAACCTATTAACAAGATGCCACAGTGTCAATTCCTGTTTTCTGCTGTTTTTGGTTTCAGAAAAGTTAGTAAAGAAATATTCTCGGAATTAGACGAAACGAAGACCGATGTTCCTATTTTTTCAGACATGAGAAGGAGTCCAAAGAAGGGACGGAGGAGGGCCAGGAGGCAGCCACACCCCCTGGTGGCACGCCCTCCCTAGCCACGCTAGGGCATGGTGTGGGCCCCTGGTCCACCTCCCGACATCGCTCTTTCGCCTATAATAAGCCTCTGACGCGAAAACTCTAAAACAATCCGGCCTCCATCCACCGAAGAGGAGATTCGGGGGACAAAAGTCTCTGTTCTGGCACCCTGCCGGGACGGGGAATTGCCCCGGGAGCCATCTCCTTCGATCTCCACCACCATCTCCATCGCCGTTGCTGATTCTCATGATGAGGAGGGAGTAGTTCTCCCTCAAGGCTAAGGGCTCTACCGGTATCTATGTGTTCATCTCTCTCTCTATGCGTGATCTTTATGTGATCATGAGCTTTGTAATCTAGTTGAATAAGTAGATCTACTCTGCTACTTAAGTACTTTAATTATTGTAATCTCTGGTTATCCCCATGTGTGTGAAGTTGGCAGTGTGCACACCGTGTGGCACTTAGGCTAAAGATTACATAAATACTTATCGTGAGTATAATTTGAGTTAGATGTCTCTATGAAATTGTGGTGTTCGTTGGAACCATCTAGCGCTCAAAGTGACAAGGTTGGGGTTATCTAGATGGGGAATGTGAACTTTAAGGAGAGATTTTGTAGTCCTACCATGGATTAGAGTTATCCAACCGAAGAGTAGTTCAGATTAGCATAATGAAGAGAAGATATTTATATGAGAGTGTCCACTAGTGAAAGTATGATCCCTAGGCCTTGTTTCTAAGCATTGAAACACCGTTTACAATCAGTCATGTTACATGTTTGTTTGCTGCCATATTTATTTCAGATTGCAATTACCACTTATAATGATCCATATCACTTGTATTTCACTATATCTTCGCCGAACTAGTGCACATATACACCTGGCAAGTGTATTGGGTGTGTTGGGAACACAAGAGACTTCTTGTATCTTGATTGCAGGGTTGTTTGAGAGGGATACCTTTGACCACTTCCTTCCTGAGTTCGATAAACCTTAGGTGATCCACTTAAGGGAAACTTGTTGCTGTTCTACAAACCTTTGTACTTGGAGGCCCAACACTGTCTACAAGAATAGAAGCGTGCGTAGACATCAAGCTCTTTTCTGGCGCCGTTGACGGGGAGGTAAGGTAAAAGGTACTCACATCCTATGGCTACTAAGCTATCTTTTAGTACTATTGCTGGTGTGTGAGTGCTCGAAGTTATTTCCTTTAGATTCTGCAATTATATCTTTTTGTTTCTTGTTTTTATTTTCACTAGTTAGGCTTAATGGAAAACAACAAAAAGTTTAGAGAGCTTTATAGTATTAATCTTGAGTTAGGACATGAAGTGTTTAAAGAGAAAATTAAAAAACCTATGGAACTTTATTTGCATGCTAATAGCAATGTTATTAGTATGAATTCTTTGAACACCATTATTGCTAATGATATGGAAACATCTAAGCTTGGGGAAGCTAGTTTTTATGAAATTGATATTTTTAGTTCCCCAGCTTTAGAGGAGAAAATTTTCTATGATGATACTAAACCTCCAATATATGATGATTACAATGATGAATATGATATTTTCAATCCACCTACTATTGAGGAGAAAATTAATTATGATTACAATATGCCTCTGATACGTCGGAAACGTATCTATAATTTTTGATGCTCCATGCTTGTTTAGTATCTACTTTGCTTTGCTTTGTCTACACTTTGAGGTGTTTTTATATCTTTTCTAGAACTAACCTATTAACAAGTTGCCACAGTGCCAGTTGCCTGTTTTCTTCTGTTTTTGGTTCCAAAAATGCAGAAAATCAATATTCTCGGAATTGGACGAGACAAAAGCCAAAGTCAATATTTTACCGTGGGGGACACGAATCTAGAAGACGAGACAGAGAAGCGAACCAGGGCGGCCAGACCCCCCTAGGCGCGGGTGGGCCCGCCCCACACCTGGGTAGGGCGTGGGGCCCCTGGCCGCCTCCCAGTCTCGTCTCTTCGCCTATAAGAATCCCCCAATGCAGAAATCCTAGGCACCCAATAAAAACTCCACGAAATCTTCTGTAGCCGCCACCACCGTTGTCCCTAGATCAGGAGGATCTGAAGTTCTTCCCGGCACCCTGCCGGAGGGGAAATCATCCCGGAGGCCTTCTCTCCGGTATCAAGCGTGAGTAGTTCCACCTTGGACTATGGGTCCATGTAGTAGCTAGATGGTTGTATCTCCTCCCTATGTTTTCATGTATAGATCTTGTGAGCTCCGTTCATGATCAAGATCTAATCTATTTGTAATCATGCATGTTGTGTTTGCGGGGATCCGATGGATACTGAGATTACTATGTCAGATTTATTAATGGTTTTGTCTATTTGATATTATCATGTTTGTGTTGTTTGTGATCTTGCATGCTCTCCATTGTTAGTAGCTATCTTGGCCAAGTAGTTGCTAGTGACTCCAAGAGGGGATATTTTTGCTCGACAGTGGGTCCATGCCTCTAGTTTCCAAGGGAAGTGACAGAAATCTCTTCGGTTGTAGATGTGCTGTTGCCACTAGGGAGAAAACAACGGTCTCTTGTTCATAGAACAAGTAGATTGTTTACCTTACACACTTTTATTAAAGCAGTTGTTTGTTGCTTGCAACTTAATACTAGAGGGGGTTCAGATGATAACCTGAAGGTGGACTTCTAGTCATAGATGCAGTTGGATGGCGGTCTATGTAGATTATTGTATTTCCCAATCGAATCTCATAGGATCTTTTTGTCTGGTATTGCATTGTTATGCCTTGTTCAGTTCATGTCAATTGCCCTGCTATAATTTGTTTACCCTTCATGCCATGTTGTTTATCTAAGGAGAGCACCTCTAGTGAACTATGGACCCCGGTCCAATCTTTACCATTGATACATCTTCCACTGTTACTTGTTTACTTGCTGCAAACCATTACCTTCCACACTATACGTTTAATCCTTTGTTATAGCAAACCGGTGAGCTTGACAACCTCACTGATTTGTTGGGGCAAAGTCTTGAGTTTGTGTTGTGCAGGTTTCCATGTTGCTTGCAACACCTGTGTGACGTTTCCTTCCTCCTTCTGGTTCGATAACCTCGGTCTCTACTGAGGGAAGACTTGCTGCTGTGCTCATCACACCTTGCTCTTGGGGTTTATCGACGAAGTGCTGTCAAGCACCACGCATCAAGATTTTCTGGAGCCGTTGTTGGGGACTAAAGAAGAAGAAGCTCCCACGTCAACAAAGCGCCATCACAAGTTTTCTGGCGCCGTTGCCGGGGAGGCTAAGGACATCTTCACAAGGGGAGTCCTCCACTTCCTTTCTCTTTACTTTGTTTTTAGTTTGCTTAGTTTCATTTGCTTGGTTTTGTTTGCCTCTTTTCCAAAACTCCAAAAAAATAGTCTAGTTTGGTTTGCTTTCTTTATTCAAAAACACAAAAAAAATTGTTCCTGCTCTAGTTGCTGCTACTATTTTTGGCTTGCCCACCTTTGCTAAAATGAACTCCGCTAAGAACACCAAGTTGTGTGACTTCACTATCACACACAACAATGATTTCCTTAGCACTTCTATTGCTCCACCTGCTCCAGATGCTACCTTTTATGAAATTAAGCCTGCTTTGTTGAATCTTGTGATGAGAGAGCAATTTTCTGGTGCTAGTTCTGACGATGCTGCTTCCCATCTCAATAATTTTGTTGAACTTTGTGAGATGCAGAAGTATAAGGATGTAGATGGAGATATTATTAAGCTCAAGTTGTTTCCTTTCTCCTTGATAGGGAAAGCTAAAGAATGGTTTCTATCCTTTCCTAGAAATAGTATTGATTATTGGACTAAGTGCAAAGATGTTTTTATTGGAAAGTACTATCCTCCTGCTAAGATTATATCTATGAGAAGTGACATTATGAAATTTAAACAACTTGATAATAAACATGTTGCTCAAGCTTGGGAAAGAATGAAGTCTTTGGTTAAGAATTGTCCCACTCATGGACTCACTGCTTGGATGATTATCCAGACTTTTTATGCAGGTTTGAACTTCTCCTCAAGAAACCTATTGGATTCAGCTACTAGAGGTACCTTCATGGGCCTCACTTTGGGTGCTGCAACAAAGCTCCTTGACAATATGATGGTTAACTACTCTGAATGGCACACTGAGAGAGCTCCACATGGTAAGAAGGTAAATTCTGTTGAAGAAACCTCCTCTTTGAGTGATAAGATTGTTGTTATTATGGCTATGCTTGTTAATGGGAAAGATCCTCTAGATCCTAATAGTGTTCCCTTAGCCTCTTTGGTTGCTCAAGAAGAGCAAGTTGATGTGAACTTCCATTAGAAACAACAATTTCAACAACAATGCCTATAGGAATAATTTTGGTGGTAACAACAATTATAGGCCTTATCCTCCTAATAATGGCAATACCTATGGAAACTCCTACAACAATGCTATAAGTGCCCCCTCTGAACTTGAAGTATGCTCAAAGACTTTATTAGTAAACAAACTGCTTTCAACAAGACTATGGAGGAGAAACTTTTAACTGCTGAGAAGAATATTTCCTCTTTGTCTGAAGCACATTCCTCCTTGATTAATAAAATGGCTGCTAAACCTGAAACCATAGAAAATACCTTTGCTACTGCTCATTCCATACAAGTTAATATTGATTAAAATGTTAGACTGTTAGCTCAACTTCATGCTAAGTGGGAAAGGGAAGCTGAAATTGATAGAAACAATAGTGTGTGCACCATCACTAGAATGGATACCACTAAACCACAAGAAGTCCATGTTCCTCCTCCTATTATGCCTAAGCCTATTGAGTCTACTACTAGTGATGCTAATTTTGAATTTTATATAGATGGTTGCAATATTTCTGAAGTGATTCTTTTCTTGCAAAATCTTGCTATAAGTCCCGATGCTAGTGATATGCATGTTGCTTTCACTAAACACATTACAGATGCTCTTGTGAAAATTAAGGAAGAGAAGCTAAAACACAAAGCTTATATTCCTAGGAAAGTAGAAGATAGTTGGGAACCCATTATTAATGTGCAAGTGAATGACTTTTATCTCAAAGCTTCATGTGATCTTGGTTCTAGTGTCTCTATTATTCCTAGGAAGATTTATGAAATGCTTGATTTGCCACATTTGGAAGATTGTTATTTGGATGTCACACTCAATGATAATGCTAAAAGGAAACTCATGGGGAGTATTAATGATGTTCAAATTATGGTTAACAATGCTTATGTCCCTGTTGATTTCTATGTTTTGGATGTTGAATACAATGCTTATTGTCCTATTACCTTGGGAAGACCTTTTCTTAGAACTATTGGTGCCATTATTGATATGAAAGAAGGTACCATTAAATATCATTTTCCATTCAAGAAAGGTATTGAACACTTCCCTATGAGGGGAGAGAAGTTGCTTTTTGCTCCTCCTTTGAAAGCAAGGTTTGATGTTAATGCTTCTTCATTTGAAAATACTTGATTCTTCTTGCTTCTTGTGCCTAACTTAAAGGCGTTAAAGAAAAGTACTTGTTGGGAGATAACCCAAGAGTTTCCTTAAGTCTTGGAAGTTATTACTCCGGTAATAACCTCTCCTTATCCTTTTTGTTTGCTTTTTGTGCCAAGAATGAACTCTAATGAGAGGGAAGTAAGATTTGGGGAGTTGCTGTCCCGAAACAGATTTCTGTCCTCCACCAAAAATATTCGTGAGGAGTCTCTGTAACTCTGATTGAGCTGAAAATTTACAAATAAATCCCCCAGTATGTTAGCTAACTTTCGTTAGTTCAACGCTATTTGATTTGAGAAACATAATATGCTCGAAAAAATTGGTTTCTACCTGTTGTTCTGCTTTGATAGATTTCTGCCATTATTTGCATTTGCTTCTTATTGATTCCTTTTTGAGTTCTCTTTTGGGGAATTGAGATTTTTGAAGGATTTACTATAGTAGCTTGTGTTTTTAGTGGAAAGTCTTGCTGTTTCAAAGCTTTGCCTAAAGGTCTATTATCTTTTGAATACACTAATGTTGCTAATGAAGATTGTGTGAAGTTTTGTATGAAGGAAAAATTTCAGGTGTAGAGAGAGAATGATGTAATGAGATGTAGAATGGACAAAAGCTTAAGCTTGGGGATGCCACCCCGGTGTCACCGCAAGAAATATCCAAGAGTTACAAGCATCAAAGCTTGGGGATGCCCAACGCATCCCCTTCTTCATCAATAAAAAGCTCAAGTCTGTCTAGACACTTCGTTTTTATTGTTTCATGCACAGTTGTGTTGTTCTTGGAGCGTCTTAGTTTTCGTTTGGTTTGCTTAGTTTGTTTAGTTTGCTTGAATAAAGTAGTGTGGACCACCCGTTCTCGCTATGTTGTTTTGCAAATAAGTTGCTTGGTGTTGGAAAGGAGTAGTAAGTTCTCGCTTGAAAGTGCAAGAGGAGCTTGCATTGACTGTGACTTAGACTTTAGCATGACATGCTAGATGTTGTTTTGACCTTATTCTTAGTGATTATTGCTGTAGCATGTCTTTTTTAAACAATTGGGATTGCTTAGTGTGCCTTGAAGAAATTATGCGTTGTTTTAGCATGCAAAAGCATAGTATTGTGGTATTCTCCTTTGATGCTTTTTTTGGGTTGACTTGGCACATGCTCACAACATGTTATGACTATGACAAGTCACCATAGCCTCTATGATCATTTAATACTTGACTTGTAGTACCACTCTATGCTTTGATTAGTAATGCTTTGTTGCTCTACATGATTATGGCCATTATTGCTCTCTTAGTTGGTTGCTCCTAGTCTTTTGCTAGCCTCCACTTGTATTAGTAAGTTCTACTCATGCTTCCAACTCCCAAGAAACCAAGTTATTTCAAAGTGTCCACTATAAACTCCTATGCATGGTGTGTTACACCATTCCAAGTATATTCTTGTTTTCAGCTATCTTCCAATTAAAAAGTATTTTGTTATGTGAAAACTTAGTGATTAAAGCCCTCACAAACTTGATGGCACACTTTATATTCTTTTCCCCTAATAAACTTGAACCATTGTGTCATCTATGTTGTATATGCTTGAACTTATACGTTGGAATTAGCAGAACCGTTCTATCACGAGGAACGTTTTCAGCATTGCACTTGTACTTTGTACTCAGTTGATATCATGCTCTTTTGTCTATGGATGTCACCTGTATGAAATAAAGAGGGAACTCGTAAGTCCATGGAGTTTGTATTTTGTGTTAGAGAAACGCTTGGGCCGCTAGCCTAAGCCTTGCCTAATCATGGTGGAAACTTGCAGCATCACCAAAGTGAGCTATCTATGAAGCATCCTCAATAAAAAGCTATGCATATAGTAATTAAAAAGATCGCTGAGATGCTCATTGTCTGCTTGCCTTGTCATTTTGGTTATGGGATAGCTCCTGTACCATGTGCAAGGGGTACCCCGTTGGCGGTTCTTTATGATACGCATGTACTTACAATGATAAGAACTTATAGGTGACTGAAATTGAGTAGCATGAGGTGTGGCCCTCGTATTCATGGGACATGAGATTGCCAACTTATACTTTGTCAAGCATATACTCCATCTTTGTTCACTTTAACTTTAACCACTTCAATATGCTTATGATAGGGGCAATGAGGGCTGAAAGCTAATAAGTACCATAATTTTTGGAAGCTCTTTTTGAAACTTGAAATCCCTGCTTCCTGTATGAAAGGCCTTTTTTCCACCATTATTGAGTCTCCACTTTCTACCTTTAGGCACCATTAAGAGAGAATAGTTGTCATTCTGTGTGCAGTGTCCCAAAACTTATTGATTGATGCATATTGTGATATTATTTGTTTCTGTGCTATTTGTTTCTAGTCACCCTTGTGAACTTTGAAGGTGTCATATGCATCTATTTGCTACTCTATGAGGGACAAGCTGATTGCCACTATGCTATGTTTTCTGTATGTGAAACAAACAAACATTTTTCAATGCATGTTATTCATGATCTTTGTTTGTACCCTTTCATGTTGCATGCATAGTTACTATGTCCTATTTTTAGAACTCCATCTTTCATGCACATGTTTAGAGTTCTTTGTTCCCAGCTTTCAATGCTTGCAAATGGTTTAATCTTGGTTTTGATGGTGCATGTCACCTCAAAAAATATTCTTTTTATCACTTACCTACTCGAGGACAAGCAGGAGTTAAGCTTGGGGATGCTTGATACGTAGGAAATGTATCTATAATTTTTTATGCTACATGCTTGTTTACTATCTACTTTTCTTTGCTTTGTCTACACTTTCAGGTGTTTTTATATCTTTTCTGGAACTAACCTATTAACAAGTTGCCTTAGTGCCAGTTGCTTGTTTTCTTCTGTTTTTGGTTCCAGAAAGGTAGAAAATCAATATTCTTAGAATTGTACGAGACAAAAGCCAAAGTCAATATTTTACCATGGGGGACACGAAGCCATAAGACAAGACGAAGAAGAAAACCAGGGCGGCCAGACCCCCCTAGGTGCGGGTGGGCCCACCCCACGCCTGGGTAGGGTGTGGGGCCTCTGGCCGCCTCCCAGCCTCGCCTCTTCGCCTATAAGAATCCCCCGATGCAGAAACCCTAGACACCCGATAAAAACTCCACGAAACCTTATATAGCCGCCGCCACCGTCGTCCCTAGATCGGGGGGATCTGAAGTTCTTCACGGCACCCTGCCGGAGGGGAAATCATCCCGGAGGCCTTGTCTCCATATGAAGCGTGAGTAGTTCCAACTTGGACTATGGGTCCATGTAGTAGCTAGATGGTTGTATCTCCTCCTTGTGCTTTCATGTATAGATCTTGTGAGCTCCGTTCATGATCAAGATCTAATCTATTTGTAATCATGCAAGTTGTGTTTGCGGGGATCCGATGGATACTGAGATTACTATGGCAGATTTATTAATGGTTTTGTCTATTTGATACTATCATGTGTGTGTTGTTTGTGATCTTGCATGCTCTCCGTTGTTAGTAGCTATCTTGGCCAAGTAGTTGCTAGTGACTCCAGGAGGGGGTATTTATGCTCGATAGTGGGTTCATGCCTCTAGTTTCCAAGGGAAGTGACAGAAATCTCTTCGGTTGTAGATGTGTTGTTGCCACTAGGGAGAAAACAACGGTCTCTTGTTCATAGAACAAGTGGATTGTTTACCTTACACACTTTGCTTAAATAAGTTGTATGTTGCTTGCAACTTAATACTAGAGGGGGTTCGGATGATAACCTGAAGGTGGACTTCTAGTCATAGATGCAGTTGGATGGCGGTCTATGTAGATTATTGTATTGCCCAATCGAATCTCGTAGGATCTTTTTGTCTGGTATTGCATTGTTATGCCTTGCTCAGTTCCTATCAATTGCCCTGCTATAATTTGTTTACCCTTCATGCCATGTTGTTTATCTAAGGAGAGCACCTCTAGTGAACTATGGACCCCGGTCCAATCTTTACCATTGATACATCTTCCACTATTACTTGTTTACTTGCTACAAACCATTACCTTCCATACTATACGTTTAATCCTTTGTTACAGCAAACCGGTGAGCTTGACAACCTCACTGATTCGTTGGGGCAAAGTCTTGAATTTGTGTTGTGCAGGTTTCCACGTTGTTTGCATCACCTATGTGACGTTTCCTTCCTCCTTCTGGTTCGATAACCTCGGTCTCTATTGAGGGAAGACTTGCTGCTGTGCTCATCACACCTTGCTCTTGGGGTTTCCTAACGAAGTGCTGTTAAGCACCACGCATTAGCCTCCTATATTTGATGACTATTGTGATGAGAATAATAATGATAGCTATTTTGTTGAATTTGCTCCCACTACAATTAATAAGAATGACTATGCTTATGTGGAGAGTAATAGTCATTTTATGCATGTGGCTCATGATAAGAATGTTTTATGTGATAGTTATATTGTTAATTTTATTCATGATGCTACTGAAAGTTATTATGAGATAGAGGGAAAAATGGTTTTATGCATCTCAACAATATTAAGTTTTAAGTTGAAAATTGTGAAGTTGCATTTGTTTTGCTTTCCTATGCTTGTTGCTTTGTGCTTTCATGACTTGTTTCTTTACAAGATTATTTTTCATAGGAAGTGGGTTAGACTTATTTTTTTTATAATTGCTTCTTGATGCTCTCTTTTACTTCAAATTCATATTTCTTATGTGAGCATCATCGAAATTATTGTGCCTAACTTAAAGGCGTTAAAGAAAATTACTAATTGGGAGATAAACCAAATTTCGTTAGTTTTTTATTTTGTTGAGTCTTGGAAGTTATTGCTTCTGTAATAACCTCTTATTATCCTTTTTGTGTGGTTTTTTTGCCAAGAATAACCTCTAATGAGAGAGAAGTAAGATTTGGGGAAGTTGCTGTCCCGAAACATATTTTTGTGCTTCACTAGAAAATTTTGTGAAAAATCCCTGATTGTCGGATTGATCTGTAATTTTCTGTGCTTATGCCCCAGGTTGTTATCTAACTTTCATTAGTTCAACACTTTTCAATTTGAGCAACAGAAGGTCTTCGAAAAAATCGGTGTTTACCTGCTGGTCTGTTTTGACAGATTTCTGCCATTATTTTCATTTGCCTCTTAATCAGTTTCTTTTTGAGTTCTCCTTGATCACTTGAGCTTTTAAAATGAATGTATACAGTAGATTGTGTTCTAATAAAAGGTTTACTTGTGTTGAAACTAAACCAAAGTCCTATTATCTTGAATACACTAATGTTGCTAATGAAGATTGTGTGAAGTTTTGTATGAAGGAAATTTTCAAGTGTAGGGGAAGAATGATGTGATGAGATGAAGAATGGACAAAATATCAATCTTGGGGATGCCACCCGTGTCATCCCAAGAAATATTCAAGAGGTACTAGCGTCAAAACTTGGGGATTCCCAAGGCATCCCCTTCTTCATCAATAAAAATCTCAGTTTTTTTCAAAACACTTTATTTTTATTGCTTCATGCATTGTGTTGTTCTTGGAGCATGTTTATTTTTGTTTTTAGTTGTCCTTTGCTTTGTTTGCTGCAATAAGTTGGCCGGATCCCAGCACACTTCTTTTGGAGAGAGACACGCTCTGTTTTCATTGCTTAGAACACTCTAGTTTTCACTCTTATTGTTCTGTGAGTGTTCTCCTTTGCTAGCACTACGTTTAGCTTTAGTTTTCTTGTGCTTCAAGCTTAGAACTTTTTAGTTCTTCTTTGTGGATTTGTGAGACTTGCTCACTGATCTTCATTGAGTATTATCTTTGTGAGTTGTTTCAAATAAGTCGATTGGTGTTGGAAAAGAGTAGAAAGTTTTATGCTTATAGTGGTACAAAAGGGAGCTTGTTTTGACTGTGGCTTAGACTTTATCATGTCATGCTAGATGTTGCTTTAACCTTATGCTTAGTGATTATTGATGTAGCATGACTTGTTCCAAACAATCGATATTGCTTAATGTGCCTTGCAAGGATCATGCGTTGTTTTAGCATACAAAAGCATAATATTGTGGTATTCTCCTTTGTTGCTTTGTTTGGGTTGACTTGGCACATGCTCACACCATGTTATAACTATGAACCAGTCACCATAGCCTCTATGATATTTAGTTTTTGACTTGTGATATCACTTTATGCTTTAGTTAATAATGTTTTGTCGGTTTGCATGATTATGGGCATTATTGCTCTCTTAGTTGGTCGCTCCCAGTCTTTTGCTAGCCTCCACTTGTACTAAGTAAGCTCTACTCATGCATCCAACTTCCAAGAAACCAAGTTATTCCAAAGAGTCCACTATAAATTCCTATGCATGGTGTGTTACACCATTCCAAGTATATTCATGTTTTTATCTATCTTCCAAATTAAACTTGTTATGAGAAAATTAGTGATTAAAGCTCTCACAAACTTGATGGCACACTTTACTTTTGTGCACTTAATAAGCTTGAACCATTGTGTCATCTATGTTGTATATGCTTGCACTTATAAGTTGGGAATTAGCAGAACCATGTTGTCATGGGGAACGCTTTCAACACCTGTACATATTACCTAGTTGATATCATGATCTTTTGTTTGCGGATGTCGACGGTGTGAAATAAAAGGGGAGATTGTAAGCTCATGGAGTTTGTATATGTGTTAGAGAAACGCCTGGGCGGCTAGCCTAAGCCATGCGTAATTATGGTGGAAACTTGCAGCATAACCATAATGAGCAATATGTGAAGCATCCTCAATAAAAACCTAAGCAAATAGCAAATAAAAAGATCGCTGAGATGCTCATTGTTTGTTGCCTTGTCATTTTGATATTTGATAGATCCTGTATCATGGGGCAAGGGGTACCCCATTGGCGGTTCTCTAGGATACACATATACTTACAACGACAAGAACTTGCGTGTGACTAAAGTTGAGTAGCATGTGGAACGACCCTCGTACTCAAGGGACATGAGATTGCCAACTTATGATTTGTCAAGCATATACTCCATATTTGTTTCACTTTAACCTTAATAACTTCAAGATGATTATGATAGGGGCAATGAGATCTGAAAGCTAATAAGTACCATAATTTTTGGAAGCTCTTTATGAAACTTGAAATCCATGCTTCCCTTTGTTAAGGGACTTCCTTATTACTTTTTGTTGAGTCTCCACCTTCTATCTTTATGCACCAATTAAGAGAGCATAGTTGTCATCTTTAGTTCTATGTGAATTGTCCCAAAACTTATTGAATGATTCATAATGTTGACATTGCTTGTTATTGAACTATTTGTATCTAGTCACCCTTATGAACTTTGAAGGTGTCCCATGCATTTATGTTTTGCTACTTCATGAAGGACAAGTTGAATAACACATATGTTATGTTTTCTATATGTGAAACAAACAAACGTCTTTCAATGCATTGTTATTCATCATCTTTGTTTGTACCTTTTTCATGTTACAACATAGTTGCTATGTCTTATTGTTAGAACTACATCTTTCATGCTCATGTTTAGAGTACTTTGATCCCATCTATTAATGCTTTAAAAATAGTTTGATCAAGATTGTGATGGTTCATGTCACCTCAAAAATTATTATTTTTATCACTTACCTACTCGAGGACGAGCAGGAGTTAAGCTTGGGGATGCTTGATACGTCGTAAACGTATCTATAATTTTTTATGCTCCATGCTTGTTTTGTATCGACTTTCTTATGTTTTATCTACACTTTGAGGTATTTTTATACATTTTCCGGAACTAAACTATTGACAAGATGCCACAGTGCCATTCCTGTTTTCTGCTGTTTTTGATTTCAGAAAAGTTAGTAAAGAAATATTCTCGGAATTGGACGAAACGAAGACCGATGTTCCTATTTTTTCTAGACACAAGAAGGAGTCCAAAGAAGGGACGGAGGATGGCCAGGAGGCAGCCAGACACCCTGGTGGCATGCCCCCTGGCCGTGTCAGGGTGTGGTGTGGACCCCTGGTCCACCTCCTGACATCGCCCTTTCGCCTATAAAAATCCTCCGATGCAAAAACCCTAAAACAATCCGGCCTCCATCCACGAAAAATTTCGTAGCGCTGCTGCCGCCGAAGAGGAGATTCGGGGGACAGAAGTCTCTATTTCGGCACCCTGCCGGGACGAGGAATTTCCCTCGGAGCCATCTCCATCGATCTCCACCACCATCTCCATCGCCGTTGCTGATTCCCATGATGAGGAGGGAGTAGTTCTCCCTCAAGGCTAAGGGCTCTACCAGTATCTATGTGTTCATCTCTCTCTATGCGTGATCTTTATGTGATCATGAGCTTTGTAATCTAGTTGAATAAGTAGATCTACTATGCTACTCAAGTACTTTAATTATTGTAATCTCTGGTTATCCCCACGTGTGTGAAGTTGGAAGTGTGCACACCATGTGGCACTTAGGCTAAAGATTACAGAAATACTTATCATGAGTATAATTTGAGTTGGATGTCTCTATGAAATTGTGGTGTTTTTTGGAACCATCTAGCGCTCAAAGTGACAGGGTTGGGGTTACCTAGATGGGGAATGCAAACTTTAAGGAGAACTTTTGTAGTCCTACCGTGGATTGGAGTTATCCAACCGGAGAGTAGTTCAGAGTAGCATAATGAAGAGAAGATATTTATATGAGAGTGTCCACTAGTGAAAGTTGTAGGGTTCGCGGCATAGAAAACAAAAAATTCCTAAGATGGGAACAACTATGTACCAAGATCTATCTACTAGATACAAGCAACGGGCGGATGTACATCCGTAGAGAACATACCCTTGAAGACCAAGAAAGCTTAACAAGGTTGAACTCATGGTTGATGTAGACGATCTCTTGCCGATCTCAAGATCGAGAGGAAATCCTAGCGCCGCAAATCAGCGGCGCATCCGTGCTCGCACACACGTCCGAGGCACCGAGAAACCTTCGCCTCCTCGCTCCAGCGATGCAGCGGAAGCATAACTCTTTCTTGCCGAATAGCCACCGGGAACATGTATCTCGCTAGTTCGAGACTATGGGGAATAAATACTAGAGGGGGCGAGATATCCTTCACGAGGAGGTGTGAGTGAAAGAGAGGGAGGGGCTCCTTTTATAGGAGGAGGGGGGAACCCCAAGGGGGTGGCCGGTGTCGTGGGAATGACCACGGAAGATGCTGCAATCGGCAGCGAGTAGTAGAACATGGGGCAAGGGCGGCCAGCCATCTGCGATGCGAGATGAGGGCGGAGACACGAGGTTTTACCCAGGTTCGTCCCCCGGAGGGTAAAGACCCACTCCTGCTAGATTGTATTATGGAGAGAGTACAAGGGGCGAGCTCGACGACTAGGCGGCGAGTCGCTTGGGTGTATGATGGAACGTATCCTCTATGTATACCCTAGGGAGGTTTATATAGGCTCACCTCGCTAGGGTTTACAGATTACAACCGAATTAGTTAAGGATTCAGAGGGTCTTAGACCTAGTCTGACTGGGCCTAGCTATGCTTCTGGGCCTCCAGCTTCCAGTCGCCTGAGTCCACTCCAAGTCTCGATCCAGTCGCCGTCCTGCAGGCCCACTCGCTGGCGGCTTGGGCCAATAGGAAACGTCCTGCTGGGAATACCCCGGTAGGCATATCCCCATCAGTAGTCCCTGAGGCCGTCGTTGATTCATCGCAGGCGTTTTCTGGCAGTCGGAGTATGCGGGTCCAATGCGGATGCCTAGCCGAATCGGCGGCGGACTCCTGAACAAAGGAAAGAACTAGTCTTTTAGTCGCAATAACGAAGACCAATCATATCATAGCTTGGCGAGCGGGTCGGTGAGTAATTAGTCACTGTCATAGTGATCGGGTCGACGAATCATCGAGTCGCTGGAGGCAGCGAGTCGAGTAGACGAAGTTGGACCATCAGCTTTGGTCAAACTAGCCGTTGGGTAATCCAACGGTAATATTGGCGCAATTACCGCGTAGCAACGGCTCCCGAAAATGGCGGGTAACAACCGCTATATAAGGAGAGTGAAGGGTGAAGGGGAAAACGCTTCCCTCACTTCCTCCAATCTCGCGCATCCTCGTTTCCCCATTCCGCGCAGCGAACAGAATGATTCAGAGCGATCCGAATCCCACGATCCTCCAGCCGATTGCTCCTCCCACCGAACCATGGGGCAGGTCCAAGTGCATGAAGGCATTGCTAAAATCATTCGAGGAGGCGGGGATCCTCTGCGCCGAGAGATGGCGCATCCCCATGGCCGGAGAAGTAATTCCGGATCCGCGCGAAGGGGAATTCATCTGCTTCACTAGTCACCTGGAGCGGGGGCTCGGCTTCCCAACCTCCCTCTTCTTCCGGCGTTTTTGCGCCTATTACGATATCCAGCCGTCGGATCTGGGTCCGCACAGCATCAAGCAGCTCGCCATTTTCGTGGCGTTCTGTGAGTGCTACCTGGGCTGTAGGCCCTACTTCCCCCTGTGGCAAGATCTATTCCACGGGAGAATCAACCGTGAAGAGACAGGCGGCCCAATCCTAGCCGCGGGCGGCTTGACCTTCCAGCTGAAGTCGAAGGCGTCGTTCTTCGATCTAATGCTGCCCGCCAAAGCAGTGAACGAGTGGAAGAAGAACTAGTTCTACGTTACCGAGTCGACTCCAAGCGATGAAGTGGCGCTTCCAAGGTACTCCGCCGACCGGCCTGAGCCGCACCGGCTCCAAGTTACCAAACTCCCGCTGGAGCAGCGGATGGTCGTCGACGAGATGCTGCAGACCATTCGCAATTTGAAGACGAAAGGCCTTCAAACCATCAACCTCTACAACTGCTGGCTCGGGCGACGGCTCATGCCCCTGGCCAGCCACGCCCACTACATGTACGAGTATACGGGCAAGGATGACCCGACGAAGTCCTGCCTCGTTGAGTGGAGACTCAACGACTACACCCAGGCCCTGAAAAAGATCACCCAGGCGGTGTATCTCTATGCGAAGGCCGTGGTCGCGCCTTACACCGCAAGGCGCCCAGCTCCAACGGTAAGCTGTTATTCCCTTTTCACTCGCAGTCGCAGTTCGTGCATTCGCGGTTGTGCTAATGTCATTTTATTGGTGTAGTTGTTTCAAGTGGTGGAAGGGTGGCTTCCGCCCGCAGACGATGAGAACTCGAGCTCGTCCGCCCAGGACAGGAGCGAGTCATTGCCCGACAAGGCAATGTCAAAAGTGACGGGGGTGGTGATGGCGACGATGATGACGACGACCCCGTGGAGGTCGCTGCCCCCACGGTCCGCAAGACTCGTGGGCAGCACCAGTGCGAACTCGAGGCCAGCAAGAGCCTCGAGGCCCATGATGATGACGACGATGAGCTCCCTGAGCATACCTCCCACTGTGAGGCTCCGCCATCGAAGAATAAGAAGGCACCGCATAAGAAGAAGGTGAAGCCAACCAAGCCGGCGTCTCCGCCTCGGTCCGCGAGTAGCTCTGACGCTACCTGTCACATCCCAAGATTTTCCAAATCTTGTTATGTGAAAAATAAATGAATAAAATAAAACTTTGTTGATTTTCAGGGTGAGAAGGAAACTTTTGATTCCAATTGGAAACCTTCAAACCTATTTGATCAAACAAATCCTAAAGGGATTTAAAAAGATAAACAATTAATAAAGAAAATTTTAAATAAATAGAAAAACTATTTTTGGATCTTTTCATGAAAAGATTTGGTTTTCAAATAAAAAGGTAGAAATATAAATAAGGACTATTTTTATAGAGCAAAATTAAACCTTGGCCAAGTTTTTGAAATAAAATATTTTGTTTTGATTAAAGGAGTAAAGGGTTATTTAAATAAAATAATAAGGATTTATTAATATCCAATTTTATTAAAAATAAAGGTTTTACCATTTTAATTAAACATCAAAACTTGTTAAATTATTTTAAACAAGTTTTCCAAGTATTTTATATTTTCAAATAAAACCTACTGATTTGGTTTTGATAATATTTAGATTTCAAATGGAGATTTTATTAAATAAATCAAAACCTATTTGAATTAATAATTAAGGTCTATTTTATTTAATTATTAAATAGATCCTAAAAAGAATAAAATTATTATTTTATTTTGGACTTTAGTTTTGTGTTGTTAAACAGAACTAAAACTCAATACAAAGTGTGGTAGAAATTTGATTAATTTGAATGTTTGAATTGTTTGATTGAATTTCAAAAAAAAAAAACAGAAAAAGAATTGGAAAAAGGAAAAAGTATCTAAACAAAAAAATATATGAAAGAGACGACCCAGCCCAGCTAAGCCCACCTGGCCCAGTTAGCCCAGCTCCTCTCTCTCCCAAAGAAAAACGTTTCGCACCTGCTTACAGACCCGCAGAGACGCCGACCGGTGGACCCAACTCCCCTCTCCTCTCTCACGCTGACAAAGGACCCCACCGCCAGCTCACCTTCTTCCTCACCCGCCGCTGACCACGCCCGGCCGTTCCTGCCGTTGAATGCTCGTGTAAATTCGCCGTAACGCCATAGTGATTCCGCTCTGCAACTGCGCCCTCTTAATCGCCTATGTTCCCTCTCCATTTCCCCTAGCTCGCCATCCTCCCTCTGTCCCCAGGTTGCCCCTGATTTGGTTTGCACGACCATTGCTCCGACAACCTTCCCCAGCCAATTCCGGCGACCCCACGCCGCCCCTTGCCTCCCCGAGCACGCAGGAAAGTTCACCAAACCATGCCGCACCGCTCTGTGGCCTCAGCTCGCCCGCGAGTGACCTGCAACCTCGCCTCCGTCTTTGTTTGAGCGCCACCGAAGAACCCCGCAACTCCGGCGAGCACTACTGGTGAGTCTCGACCGCCCCGACACCTCCTATTGATAGGCACTTCATTAGCAGATCAAACCGCGTCTAACCATGCCCTTATTCCTCCTCGGGGTGATCTGCAACATCGCCCTCGACGACCTCCAGAGCCGCCTGACGCCGCCAGCGACTCCGGCGAGGAATTGCCACCATTCCTGTGCGCCCCTCATCGAACCAACAACACGTTGAGCTTCCCCACGCCACGACGAACACGGTGAGCATATTCCCTTCCTTCCTCGCTTCCTGCATCGCTAGCTTCGCCGTCGTCTGACCGCGCCACCGCCAGCCACCGTCGCTTGCGCCGCCCGTTCTTGACCAGCTGCTGCGCATCGTCAGATTTGGATCGTAGGGCCTAGATAGATTCACTTAAACGCCGAAGAGGTACGCAACCTGTGCCGCTCGATCTGACTTGATCCAATGCACCAGAAAGCGTTATCCGGCCGAAGCGGTACCGACGAATAGGAAAGCGCCGTGTGGCACTAGTTTGGTTTAAACAGAATTTTGAATCTGATTAGAATGTGATTTTGAAAATCCATAACTCTAGTTCTACACGTCCAAAATTTGCAAACTTTATATCAATGGAATCAGCAAGACAAGCCCTAGCCAACCATGTACTTTGTTTAGTAAAAAGCTTCTGATAAAATATTTGTTTTTGCAGAAACATATGTATGCTTGTTTAGGTTATAAAAATTATTCTAAAATGATTTTGAGGATAAAATCTTTGGCAAATGGTGTGTTTTGAACCTACTGACCATAGGAATCACTTTGTGGTTTCAAAAATGTATTTGTAGAAACAAAAGAATGAATCCTTGATTTAAACCAATTCTAGCCAAATAAAAATATGGTTTATTTATTAAAAATGGTTTTGAAGGAAAACCTTTAGGAAATGTTTTGTTTCAAACTCTCTGACCCCAAACACCAAGTTTTATTATTTGAAAATGTATTTGGTGAACCCTATAGAACTACTACTTTACTAAAGACATTTTCAAACCACATAAAATAATGACTTGGTTTAGAAAATGGTTTATAAAGTGAAATATTTTGCAAATAACTTTGCCACTTTATAAAATGACCATTAGGTGTTTTCAAATGTTTATGACCCATTAAAAACCACTTTTACAAATAAAACAACCCTTTTGCATGCTTGCATGTATTGTTTTGTTTATTATCTTATGTGATGTTTTGCTTGAATGGTAGATTGAAATATTGTTTGCTTGATTGAATTGTAGTGACTTGAAGTGTGTGAACATGGCAAAGATCAAGGGTGAACTTATACTCTCTACAAAAAGGCAAGTGATGCTTCATACTTTTGTCCCATTACTTTCACTATGCATTAGTGATTTTTCTAAGTAAAACTTGCATGGAATTTTTGCTAAGTATAAACCTTGCTATGGGAAATCCTAGTAGATGAAACCTTAGTAGAATTTCCTAAGTTAAGATTCCTACTACTATCAAGCTTAGCTTAGCTAATAGAAAACAAGGGTGGAATATATATTCACACTATGGAAAAATTTCTAAGTCTGAGGACTTGTGTTTTGTTAAATAAAACAACTAAGTGAATGAATCACCTGGGTGGAATGGAAGGAATGGTTTGTGTTGAGTGGTTCACAAGGCCCATTTTTATGGTTTACCTTGTGTATCTCACTTGTGGATGGCCACCCAGGAACAAAGAGATTTGAGATGTCAAATGTTGAGAAGCTTCAAGTGCAACCACTTGGCATTATGGGCTCTGCCTGGATCACATAGGTTGCTAGAACTTAGCCATTTGGACAATTGGTGGTAGTGGGATGATAGGTTGGAACGCGTCCATTTGGTCTAAGGAAAGGCTTCTGAAGATCTTGTCTTGGTGAAACCAAGTCTTGTGGGGAAAGTGCACCACCTCTGTAGAGTGTAAAATCTAAGTACTTAGCCATGTCCATGGTAAAGGACAATTTGAGCATCAAGACATGGAAGCTATCAAGAATCTCATCATCCAAATTTCTAAGTTAAAAACTTATGGTTGAACAAGGGTTAAGGATCTTCAATCCTTGATTGGGAGATGCCTTGGGAAAGATTATTTTGTCAAGCAAAAACCTAGTGATTTCAAATGACATGGAAAATCTATTTTGAGCAAAGCAAGCCTAAGATCCACTTAGCCAAATGCATATAGATGATAGACTCCACTATACTACCATAGTATCACTTGCCAATACAATTCAAATGTATTGACCCTTGTGGCTGTAACTTGTTATGTTGAAGGTTTGTTTGATATTAGTGAAGTTTAATGATTAGGATTACAAGTATACAACCAACATGTCTGCATGTGGCACTTTGAAGATGAAGGACCCCATGCTTATAGATATTCTGCTGCAATGTAATGTAATAGCCAAATGAGCTATGTAAGATGTAATAAATTATGTTATTCCTGGTTATAAAGTTGTATTATGACCTTTGTTTCTTGATATTACATCTTAACTATGGATGCTAGCTATTGATCCAGGGACTAGCATTCTAAACACAGGGATCTCTACCTTATTAAAGGTTGGGAACCTTACAGATGGTATCAGATCATTGTGTTGCCTGTAGGATTTGTAACCCTAGGATTGGACAAAACCCCTTTAAAAAAATAGGAGTTGTATTTGTTCCAAAACTTATTTACAAACAATCTTGTAAACTCTTTCCTCAACCATTTTGGTTTCAACTCTACATCTCTTCTATTTTAACTTGATGGATAAAGCCTACCCCATGGACAAAGACTTCACCATGTGCAAAGGACTTCTTCAACTCTAATGACTTCAACATCTTCAACTCTAATGACTTGAACATCTTCAACTCTAATGACTTCAACATCTTCAACATTTTCACCAAGGACTTCAACCTTGGATATCACTAGGGACAAGTGAGACAAGAAATTTTACTCAAGGATTTGGAAACTAAGGAAACACAACTTAAAAGGAGCCATCAACATCTTTGAAGTATTGTGACCAAGAGTTTTCCTAAGGAAACCATGATCTCATGCAAGAAGAATCAACCAAGAAAGATGGAATGATCACAAGTGAACCATATAGATGGACCACCATATTTAGTTTAAGTCAAACCCACCAACTTATGTGGTGTAACAAAAATATTTTTGATTGCCTAAAAATATGCTTGAAACTTGTTGCTTAGTGGAATGTTTGTTTGTGATTGCTTGCACATTGCTTGTGTGAATTGTGATGTGTGTGATTAGAATTATTCCCTTAGAAATACTTTGCCTATTCTAATCCCAATCCAATCTAAACAGATGACTTCTCCAAGAAACTCCAACATCAAGGATGGTGACACCAACAACAACCAAGAGGACAACATGAGAAAACTTATAGCAACCCAAAACCAGTTGAGCCAAATGACAACTCAGCTTTTTGCCAACAACAATGGACTAGACCCAGCCATACAAAGGATTTTGAAACTTCAATCCCAATTGTTGCAAGGATTGGTTACTCAAATGATCAACATGGGAGAAAACTTTTCCCAAAGAGCTAATGACAACAAGGATGACCGAGATGTTATTCTAGAAGGAACCCAGGCATGCAATATTTGTAGAGACAAGGATCATACATGCAAGGAGTATGAAGATCAATGCCATAATTGTGAAGAAGAAGGTAATATCTCTAGTAACTGCCCCAAGAAGAGAGAAAGATTTCCCACCTTTGAGGTGAGGTATGAAGAGCATGAACTAGAAGAACTCCTAGCTTTGGAGAGACCCAAAAAGAAGAATAAGGATAAAAGCCAGTTGCAATGTTACAATTGCAAAGAGATGGGACAATATGCCAGTGAATGCCCAGAAAAGAAGAAGAACCAAAGAAACAAACAAGAGGCAATGATATCAAAGGAAAAGAAAGATATCAGCCAAGTGATGTGTTTCAAACGCAAGGAGCTAGGCCACTATGCAAACCACTGTCCAGAAAACATGAAGCACAAGATAAACCAGCCTATGAAGGATCTCAGCCTTGTCACATGTTTCAAGTGTGAAAACAAAGGACACTATGCAGATGTTTGCCCAGAGAAGTTTCCCCAGGATCCCAAGAAGGCCAATATGTAATTTAGTTGGAAAAATTTAAGGGTGGTAGTACCCTAGATACTTTTGAGCCAACTTGTAACCCCTAGCCTCCCCAAATCTCGGGACGAGATTTATTTTAAGGGTGGTAGCCTGTCACATCCCAAGATTTTCCAAATCTTGTTATGTGAAAAATAAATGAATAAAATAAAACTTTGTTGATTTTCAGGGTGAGAAGGAAACTTTTGATTCCAATTGGAAACCTTCAAACCTATTTGATCAAACAAATCCTAAAGGGATTTAAAAAGATAAACAATTAATAAAGAAATTTTAAATAAATAGAAAAACTATTTTTGGATCTTTTAATGAAAAGATTTGGTTTTCAAATAAAAAGGTAGAAATATAAATAAGGACTATTTTTATAGAGCCAAATTAAACCTTGGCCAAGTTTTTGAAATAAAATATTTTGTTTTGATTAAAGGAGTAAAGGGTTATTTAAATAAAATAATAAGGATTTATTAATATCCAATTTTATTAAAAATAAAGGTTTTACCATTTTAATTAAACATCAAAACTTGTTAAATTATTTTAAACAAGTTTTCCAAGTATTTTATATTTTCAAATAAAACCTACTGATTTGGTTTTGATAATATTTAGATTTCAAATGGAGATTTTATTAAATAAATCAAAACCTATTTGAATTAATAATTAAGGTCTATTTTATTTAATTATTAAATAGATCCTAAAAAGAATAAAATTATTATTTTATTTTGGACTTTAGTTTTGTGTTGTTAAACAGAACTAAAACTCAATACAAAGTGTGGTAGAAATTTGATTGATTTGAATGTTTGAATTGTTTGATTGAATTAAAAAAAACAGAAAAAGAATTGGAAAAAGGAAAAAGTATCTGAACAAAAAAAAATGAAAGATACGACCCAGCCCAACTAAGCCCACCTGGCCCAGTTAGCCCAGCTCCTCTCTCTCCCGAAGAAAAACGTTTCGCACCTGCTTACAGACCCGCAGAGACACCGACCAGTGGACCCAAATCCCCTCTCCTCTCTCACGTTGACAAAGGACCCCACCGCCAGCTCACCTTCTTCCTCACCCGCCGCTGACCACGCCCGGCCATTCCTGCCGTTGAATGCTCGTGTAAATTCGCCGTAACGCCATAGTGATTCCGCTCTGCAACTGCGCCCTCTTAATCGCCTATGTTCCCTCTCCATTTCCCCTAGCTCGCCATCCTCCCTCTGTCCCCAGGTTGCCCCTGATTTGGTTTGCACGACCATTGCTCCGACAACCTTCCCCAGCCAATTCCGGCAACCCCACGCCGCCCCTTGCCTCCCCGACCACGCAGGCAAGTTCACCAGACCCTGGTGCACCGCTCTGTGGCCTCAGCTCGCCCGCGAGTGACCTGCAACCTCGCCTCCGTCTTTGTTTGAGCGCCACCGAAGAACCCCGCAACTCCGGCGAGCACTACTGGTGAGTCTCGACCGCCCCGGCACCTCCTATTGATACTCACTTCATCAGCAGATCAAACCGCGTCTAACCATGCCCTTATTCCTCCTCGGGGTGATCTGCAACATCGCCCTCGACGACCTCCAGAGCCGCCTGACGCCGCCAGCGACTCCGGCGAGGAATTGCCACCATTCCTGTGCGCCCCTCGTCGAACCAAAAACACGTTGAGCTTCCCCACGCCACGGCGAACACGGTGAGCATATTCCCTTCCTTCCTTGCTTCCTGCATCGCAAGCTTCGCCGTCGTCTGACCGCGCCGCCGCCAGCCACCGTCGCTTGCGCCGCCCGTTCTTGACCAGCTGCTGCGGATCGTCAGATTTGGATCGTAGGGCCTAGATAGATTCACTTAAACTCCGAAGAGGTACGCAACCTGTACCGCTCGATCTGACTTGATCCAACGCACCAGAGAGCGTGATCCGGCCGAAGCGGTACCGACGAATAGGAAAGCGCCGCGTGGCACTAGTTTGGTTTAAACAAAATTTTGAATCTAATTAGAATGTGATTTTGAAAAATCCATAACTTTAGTTCTACACGTCCAAAATTTGCAAACTTTATATCAATGGAATCAGCAAGACAAGCCCCAACCATGCACTTTGTTTAGTAAAAAGCTTATGATAAAATGTTTGTTTTTGTAGAAACATATGTACGCTTGTTTAGGTTATAAAAATTATTCTAAAATGATTTTGAGGATAAAATCTTTGGCAAATGGTGTTTTTTGAACCTAATGACCATAGGAATCACTTTGTGGTTTCAAAAATGTATTTGGAGAAACAAAAGAATGAATCCTTGATTTAAACCAATTCTAGCCAAATAAAAATATGGTTTATTTATTAAAAATGGTTTTGAAGGAAAACCTTTAGGAAATGTTTTGTTTCAAACTCTCTGACCCCAAACACCAAGTTTTATGATTTGAAAATGTATTTGGTGAACCCTAGAGAACTACTACTTTACTAAAGACATTTTCAAACCACATAAAATAATGACTTGGTTTAGAAAATGGTTTATAAAGTGAAATCTTTTGCAAATAACTTTGCCACTTTATAAAATGACCATTAGGTGTTTTCAAATGTTTATGACCCATTAAAAACCACTTTTACAAATAAAACAACCCTTTTGCATGCTTGCATGTATTGTTTTGTTTATTATCTTATGTGATGTTTTGCTTGAATGGTAGATTGAAATATTGTTTGCTTGATTGAATTGTAGTGACTTGAAGTGTGTGAACATTGCAAAGATCAAGGGTGAACTTATACTCCCTACCAAAAAGGCAAGTGATGCTTCATACTTTTGTCCCATTACTTTCACTATGCATTAGTGTTTTTTCTAAGTAAAACTTGCATGGAATTTTTGCTAAGTATAAACCTTGCTATGGGAAATCCTAGTAGATGAAACCTTAGTAGAATTTCCTAAGTTAAGATTCCTACTACTATCAAGCTTAGCTTATCTAATAGAAAACAAGGGTGGAATATATATTCACACTATGGAAAAATTTCTAAGTCTGAGGACTTGTGTTTTGTTAAATAAAACAACTAAGTGAATGAATCACCTGGGTGGAATGGAAGGAATGGTTTGTGTTGAGTGGTTCACAAGGCCCATTTTTATGGTTTACCTTGTGTATCTCACTTGTGGATGGCCACCCAGGAACAAAGATATTTGAGATGTCAAATGTTGAGAAGCTTCAAGTGCAACCACTTGGCATTATGGGCTCTGCCTGGATCACATAGATTGCTAGAACTTAGCCATTTGGACAGTTGGTGGTAGTGGGATGATAGGTTGGAACGCGTCCATTTGGTCTAAGGAAAGGCTTCTGAAAGATCTTGTCTTGGTGAAACCAAGTCTTGTGGGGAAAGTGCACCACCTCTGCAGAGTGTAAAATCTAAGTACTTAGCCATGTCCCTGGTAAAGGACAATTTGAGCATCAAGACATGGAAGCTATCAAGAATCTCATCATCCAAATTTCTAAGTTAAAAACTTGTGGTTGAACAAGGGTTAAGGATCTTCAATCTTTGATTGGGAGATGCCTTGGGAAAGATTATTTTGTCAAGCAAAAACCTAGTGATTTCAAATGACATGGAAAATCTATTTTGAGCAAAGCAAGCCTAAGCTCCACTTAGCCAAATGCATATAGATGATAGATTCCACTATACTACCATAGTATCACTTGCCAATACAATTCAAATGTATTGACCCTTGTGGCTGTAACTTGTTATGTTGTAGGTTTGTTTGATATTAGTGAAGTTTAATGATTAGGATTACAAGTATACAACCAACATGTCTGCCTGTGGCACTTTGAAGATGAAGGACCCCATGCTTATAGATATTCTGCTGCAATGTAATGTAATAGCCAAATGAGCTATGTAAGATGTAATAAATTATGTTATTCCTAGTTATAAAGTTGTATTATGACCTTTGTTTCTTGATATTACATCTTAACTGTGGATGCTAGCTATTGATCCAGGGACTAGCATTGTAAACACAGGGATCTCTACCTTATTAAAGGTTGGGAACCTTACACTACCAGCTCGGCCGAGGAGACAACGACGCACGCGGCCGCGGCGACTGGCGTCGCCGCCATAGTGGTCGAGGCGCCGCTGGAGTCGTTGCCGCCGCCGTTCGCCCTAGTCGCCGGTTTGGCGGCCGCTCCAGCCACAGGGGCCTCGCCGCCGAGGGGGGCTCCCGCAACAATTGCCATGGAGGCTCCCGCCGCGGCTTCGTCTTCGAAGAAGCCATCAGTGTCTTGGGCACACAACATGTTCGAGACGGGCCTCAGTCGGAAACTAGGGCCAGAATTGGAGAAGCCAGCCAGCATCAGCACCGGCTTGCGATTTCTTCCGGTCGCCAAGTGAGTTTTCCTTGACTTTTATCCATCTTGCTTTGTGTTTTGATCGGAGAGTTTTGTTGACAGAGTTGTTTCGCAGGACTGGGATTAAGAAGATAGGTCACCCTTCAGTGGCCAAGGTTCCACCAGTCACCACGAAGGCGCCAGCTGACCCCTCGAAGAAGAGGAAGGGCGACGAAGTCGCTGCTCCTGCCGAAGGCGCTAAAAGAACAAAGGGCGATGACGTCGTCACGATTTCTGATGAGCCGGCGACTGCCCCGAGTGAACCTCCAATCGCAGCGGATGTATCTCTAAAGGCCAAGGAGGACGCGAGGTAGCAGCATACGGTGCCCGTGGGTTCGACCGAGGCGACCGAGCTACACTTGAGTGGCACGGGAGCTGCGGTGGCAATGTTCCCTCACTTTATGGCATAGGCCGCCACGGCGAGTGCCTCGGTGCCATTGAGACAACTCCCTGGTGCCTCCGGCATGGAGGTCGAGCATCGTCGCGGCCATACTCCGCTTGTGCTTGCATCGGTGGACGCGATGGAGCTTCACGGCATGCTAGGTGCCGCCATCCAGGTATGTCCAGTCCCCAAGGATCTGACCACTGAATTTCAGTGGTCGGATTCTTTATTTTTTGCGTTATCCAGTCCCCGAGTGCCTAGTCGCTGAATTTCAGTGGTTGGGTACTTATGAATTTTGTCATCCAGTCCCCGAGTGCCTAGTTGCTGAATTTCAGCGGCTGGGCACTTAGGAAGTTTGTCATCCAGTCCCCGAGTGCCTAGTCGCTGAATTTCAGCGGCTGGGCACTTAGGAAGTTTTGGTTGCTGACGCTGTGATTGTTGCACAGGGCCTGCAACGCGAATCAGCCGAGCGGCTTGCTGCGAAGTGCCGCGTTGACAAGGAACTTATCGCCGCCCAGGAGACGAACGAGGAGCTTCGAGCGGCTGCGGGTGAGTATTTACCTTGTTTGGCGCTTGTCGCTGATTTTTTGCGGTGTTGACCATTTTTTTTTAAGCAGAGAGTAGTGCGGCTGAGGTGAAGGAAGCTCGCCAAGGCCTTGTCCCGGTAGGTGATTTGACGACGGCTCAGTCCGCTTTGAGCATGGCGGAGAAGCGAATCGCCGATCTGGAGCGTGAGCTCAAAGAGGCGAAGGCAAAAGCGAGTTCGGCGGAAGGACGAGCCAAGGCCGCTGTCACGTCTGCCGCTGAAGAACGGAAGGTGTCTGATGCGCTCGTTGCCGGGTTGCAAAATGATTTCTCTTCTCTTCAAAGTTTCATCACGGACCTCTGCCGCCCGCTGATTGGTAAGCTTTCCTTCAGCCGACTTCCGATTGCACGTACCGTGTTGCGGTTTTGGTGTTTTGCTTACTGTTTATTTGTGTGCTGCAGGCCGGATCACTGATAATGCGAAAGAGGCGCAATCTTACGACGCGCGACAGTGTGTGACCACCTTGGTTGACTCATCCGCGCTGTCGGCGACTTGCCTCCGGGCATACCTTCAAGAGATCTCGCCCACAGAGGTGATTCCCAGCGACCTCGTCGAGGTATAGCGCTACCTGGAGAAGGCCCCATCGGTCGTCGAATTCCTAACACGGTCGGCCTTCCGTCATGGAGCGGCGACGACGCCCAGCCTTGGGCTCGCACACTTCCTGGACGATTTTGACCTCGACGACGTCACGAGCGGTTACCCCTCGTCGACGGGCTCGGTGGAGATTGCTGAGGTGTTGAAGCTGACGGATCAAGCCGCTGTGTACTCCGACCGCGTTTGGGCGATGGGCGACCTCATTACCTACCAGGAAATGATCGTCACCCCTAATGACGCTGAGCCGAAGCACCGTGACTTCAAGGTGGAGCAACCGTTCCGTGCGGCGATGGCGGGCGAGCTGACAACGTACCCGTCGAACCCTTATGTGCCTTTTATCCGCAGCCGCAGGGACGGTGGCGCGTCTTCATCAAAGCCTGTGGAATAGAATGTTTTGCCATTCAGCATTAGCGTAGGATAACCATGTAACTCTCCTTGTATGCGAAACAAATTTGCTGCTATGAAGGAATGCTCGTGTTATTTTGTCAGTCATTTTGTGATTTGAATGTTGGTTGTGCGAGTCCCCGAGTGTGTCCGCTCTTTTTATGGGGTTTACCTCATTTTTATATGTTGTGTGAACTGTTAGTGAGTTAGGGTCGACTCGCCATGGCTCGGAAAGCTAGTCGCATGGCGACTCCCAGGGGTGCTCTTTACTTGGCCGTTTTCCCGGGCGCGAACGGGGTCGGGTCGCCGAGTCCCCATGCGTGGTACTTGGCTGTTCTAGTCGCAAGCCCAAGGTAGGTGAGGACTAAGCGCGTTATGTTAGGCGCGTCACTCCTGCCTGATCCGTAAGATCAGTCGCATGGAGAGTCCTGGGCGCGCTCTCATACTTGGCGTTTTCCCTAGCCGCTCGTCTTTGGTCTGGTGTCAGTCCCCGAGTGTGGTACTTTGCCGTTCGAGTCGCTGCGCCGAGGATGCGAAGGACTTGGTCGCTGTGGGAAGCGAGTGCAGTCGTCTTGGCTCGGGGAGCCAGTCGAGCTAGGCGACTCCAATGGGGCTCCGGGTTAGCTTTTTTGTGGATGGTACGAGGCCTGAGTTTTTCCAGTGCCCTCGTACCGCACTACTTGGCCGTGCCGGTCGCTTTACCAAAGGTTGACTTCTGCGAATAGCGTAACGCTGTTATTACGAGTGTGAGTGGCACAAGGCACAGAGAGTAGACGCAATTTTCGGTAACCAATCTGTTTTATTTCATAACAGGTACGGGGTACATGTATAGAGTTCTAAGAGTAGAACTTCCGTAGGAGGTTTACATTCCATGGCCGCTTGACGTCGAGTTTTCCGTCACCTCAGACATCGGTGAGGTAGTAGGCGTCGTTGCCCAGGACTCGCCCGATGGCGAATGGTCCCTCCCAAGGGGGTGAGAGCTTGTGCATGCCTTTCTTGTCCTGGATTAGGCGTAGTACCAGGTCGCCTTCCTGGAAAGTGCGAGTCCGTACTCGTCTACTGTGGTAGCGGCGGAGCCCTTGCTGGTAGATGGCGGTGCGGGAGCAAGCTAGGTCGCGTGCTTCGTCGAGATGGTCGACTCCGTCATGGCGTGCGAGCTCGTTGTTAGCCTCCGTGTAGTTGACCAACCTAGGTGAATCGTGCTCGAGGTCGGTTGGCATGACTGCCTCGGCCCCGTACACCATGAAGAAGGGGGTGAACCCTGTCGACCTGTTGACGGAGGTGCGGATGCCCTAGATGACAGAGGGGAGTTCTTCAACCCAGCACTCGGCGGTACGCTCGAGTGGGACTTGTAGCCGTGGCTTCAGGCCATGGAGGATGCTCTGGTTGGCGCGTTCCGCCTGGCCATTGGACTCCGGGTGAGCGACCGAGGCGAGGTCGAGTCGGATGTTGTGCTCCTCGCAAAACTCGGCCATGGATCCCTTGGCGAAGTTGGTGCCGTTGTCCGTGATGATGCTGTTTGGGAACCCATAGCGATAGATGAGCTCGCGTAGGAACTTTGTAGCGGTATTCCCGTCGCACTTGCGGACTGGCTTGGCCTCCACCCATTTTGTGAATTTGTCGACTGCGACTAGGAGGTGGGTGAAGCCAGAGGGGGCCTTCTTGAAGGGGCCTACCATGTCCATGCCCCACACGGCGAACGGCCAGGTGATGGGGATTGTCTTGATCACCGAGCTCGGTACATGAGTCTGGTTGGCGTATTTCTGGCATCCGACGCACTGCTAGACAATGTCGACAGCGCCTGCGTGTGCGGTGAGCCAGTAGAAGCCGTGTCGCATGGCCTTTGCGAACAGAGAGCGGGCGCCGGCGTGGTGGCCGCAGTCGTCGGAGTGGATGTCTTGGAGTATTTTGCGTCCTTCAGCGGGTTGGACACATCGTTGGAACACGCCGGTCACGCTGCGCTTGTGGAGCTCGCCGTTGATGACGCCGAAGGATTTGCAGCGGCGTGCTATCATCCGGGCCTCCGTTGCGTCTGCAGGTAGGGGGCCTCCCTCTAGGTAAGAGACGTATGGCGCGGTCCAGTTGCTTGGCTCGACGATTAGTGTGACCAGGGCTGCTTCTGGTTGCAGCGGGATTCCGATGTTGATCTCCCTTGGGGGAGAGACGGAGGGCTTGGTGATAGTGTCGAGGAAGACATCGGCGGGTGGTGCGAGTCGAGCCGAGCCGATGCGAGAGAGTGCGTCGGCCTCCTCATTCTTCTGCCTGTCGATCCACTCGACGGAGTAGCCCGCGAAGTGTCCTCCCAGCTGGTCCACTGCTTGGCGGTATGCCGCCATGGTGGGGGAGATGGCGTCGCAGGTGCCGGCGACTTGCCCGGCGACGAGGTCAGAGTCTCCGTAGCAGCGCAGGCGATTGATGTTCATCTCCTTGGCTGCTCGCATGCCATGGAGTAGCGCCTCGTATTCGGCCATGTTGTTGGTGCAGGGGGTGAAGTCGAGGCAGAGGACGTAGAGGAGCTTGTCACCCTTCGAAGATGTTAGCACGATCCCCGCTCCTGCACCGTCTGTGTTGTTGGAGCCATCGAAGTGTAGGCTCCAGTAATGGAGGTATGGCAGCTTCTCTGGCTGCTGGGCCTCCTCCCAGTCAGCGAGGAAATCTGTGAGGGCCTGCGACTTGATCGCCTTGCGCGGCTCGTACTTCATATTGTGGACGCCGATCTCGACGGCCCACTTGGCGACTCGCCCGGTCGCCTCGCGGTTGTGGATGATGTCCTGCAGTGGTGCTGAGGAGACGACCGTTTTTGGGTGCTCCTGGAAGTAGTGCGGCAATCGCCGTTGCGCTCTGAAGACCGCGTATACCAATTTCTGGTACTGCGGGTAGCGCTGGCACGACTCGGTAAGGACTTCGCTGATGTAGTATACGGGTCGCTGCACCGGGCGTTCCTTCCCTTCCTATGGCCGTTCGACGACCATGACGGCACTGACGACGCGCTCAGAAGCCGCGACGTAGACCAGCATGGGCTCCTTGTCGACGGGGGCGGCGAGTAGCGGTGCTGCGAGCAGCACCTCCTTGAGAGCGTGGAGCACGTCGTCTGCCTCCTTGTCCCACTGGAAGGTGGGGTTCTTGCGCATTAGGTGATAGAGAGGCATTGCCTTCTCGCCTAGCCGGGGGATGAAGCGACTGAGATCCGCGACTCGCTCGACCAACTTCTAGATGTCGCGCAGGCACTCGGGTCTGCCGAGTCACGCGATCGTGTTGATCTTGGCGGGGTTCGCCTTGATCCCGCGCTTGGAGACGACGTATCCCAGTAGCTATCCAGTGGGTACACCGAAGGTGCACTTTCCTGGGTTTAGCTTTATGTTATACTTTCGCAGGTTGGCGAAGGTTTCCGCCAGGTCGGCTAGTAGATCGCCCTGGCGGGTGGATTTCACCACCACGTCATCGATGTAGACGTGGATATTGCGGCCAATTTGGCTCGCAAGGCACTCCTGCATGCACCTCTGGTAGGTTGCCCTGGCGTTTTTGAGGCCGAAGGTCATGGCAGTGTAGCAGAAGGCTCTGAATGGCGTGATGAACGCCGTCTTCTCTGCGTCCTCGACTGCCATTTTGATCTGGTTGTACCCAGAGTAGGCGTCGAGGAAGCATAGCGACTCCGAGCCCGCGGTTGAATCGATGATTTGGTCGATCCGCGGGAGGACAAATTGCTCCTTCGGGCAGGCGCTGTTTAAGTTTGTGTAATCGATACACATTCTCCAGGTCCCGTTTTTCTTCTCGACCAGGACTGGGTTGGACAGCCACTTGGAGTATTTGATTGGTCGAATGAAGCCTGCAGCGAGTAGACGCTGCACCTCCTCGGTGATAGCTCGGCGGCGCTCTTCATTGAAGGGCCGCAACGACTGCTTGACAGGTCGCACTTTGGGGTCGGCGTTGATTTTGTGCTCAGCGAGTTCCCTCGGGACACCAAGCATGTCGGATGGCTTCCATGCGAAGATGTCCCGATTCTCAAGGAGGAACTCGATGAGCGCGCCTTCCTATGCTGGGCTCATGCCCGTCCCGATCGTCACCGTCTGGCTGGAGTCGCCTGGGACCAGCTCGATGGTGCGGGTGTGTGTCGTTGCCTCGAAGGCGGTGGAGTTGCCACCCTTCGAATTGGGCTTCTTGAGTATGGTGGGGTCGTCGTTGTTGACCCCGATCGCGTACTTGGCTAGCTCCTCGGCGTGGTTGGCCTCCACCAGGATGACGGCGTCAGCGAGTTCGGCGCCTTTGGCCTTGCATTCTGCGGCCATGTCAGGGTCGCCTTGGACAGTGATGATGCCACATGGCCCAGGTAGCTTCATCGCGTTCTACGTGTAGTGGGGCGCTGCCATGAATTTGGCGAACGCCTGGCGCCCCAGAACGCAGTGGTAGGGGCTATTGAACGGCACCAGCTCGAAGACGATCCACTCGATGCAGAAGTTTGCTGGTGTGCCGAAGGTGACTGGCAGCGTCACCTTGCCGATCGGGTACGCCTTCTGACCGGGGACGATGCCGTGGAAGGTGGTGTAGGTCGTCTCGATCATCGACTGCGGGAGCCGCAGTCGCCTAAACGTGTCCAGGTACAGGATGTTGATGGAGCTGCCACCATCCATCAGTGTTTCAGGGAGCCAGTAGTCCCCCACCTTGGGCTTGAACACTAAGGCGACTCGGCCCGGATATTCGATCCGTGACAAGTGATCCTCGCGGCTCCAGGTGATTGGTTGCTCGGACCAGTTGAGGAACTGGGGGATGTCTATCTAGGACACTGAAATTGATCGTATGGGCACCTAGAGGGGGGGGGGGGTGAATAGGTGCTAACCAATTTTAATACCTTTTCAATTTTAGGCTTGACACAAAGTAAATTCTCTAGATATGCAACTACGAGAATTTCCCTATATGTAACCCTAACTACTAAGCATGTAAAAGAGGAGCGAGGAAACCGTAGTGGAGCACGCGGAGACACAGGGATTTGTTTTACCGCAGTTCCTTCCTTGTTAAGGAAGTACATCTGCGTTGGAGGGGTGGGCGGTTCTAAGACCACCACGCCACAATAGGCCTCACCCTATTCTCCGATGGATCTCGCCACGAGAGGCCTGATCCACCTTCTCCACTATTGGATCCCTTCGAGGCGGGAACCGGTGCCTTTTACAACACTATCGGGGCACACACCCACAACCGAATTGGGGGCTCCCGAGATGACAACAAGCTGCCACAAGAACAAGGTTTATCAATATAAACAAAAACGAGGATCTAGATATTTGCAAGAAATACTAGATCGGAGGTTCTCCAAATGAATGGAGAGGAGATGAAGCGCTTGATTGCTGATGATGAAGATCGAGTTCTCCTCCTTGATTCCCCAAGGGATGGGGCCTTTGGGTGGATCTAGGTGGAGCACTCTTGGATGAAGCTTTCAGATCTGATCTGTTCTTTTTCGAGATGAATCAAGAGTTCTGACAGGAGGGGGATGGCTGGATTAAATACCCCCTCCCCAGATCTGGCCGTTGCACAACTTTGGGGGCGGATTATCCGCCCCCCACTTGGGGCGGATTATCCGCCCCCTGGGAAAACTCCGCCCCAAGGGCGGACTCTCTAGGGGAAACTCCGCCCCCTCTCTGGGGCTTGCGCCTTGGTGAAACTTGGAGAAGTTCTTGGGGGCGGATAATCCGGCCCCCCTGAGGGGCGGATTATCCGGCCAGACCGGAAAGTCCGGCCAAAACTCCGCCCCCTCTCTAGGGCTTGCGCCTTGGCGATGAGCAGGAGGGGCGAATTATCCGGCCCCCCGAGGGGCGGATTATCCGGCGGAGCCGAAGAATTCGGCCAAAATTCCGGCCCCCCTTCTGGGGCTTGCGCCTGCTTGGGCAGAGGGAGGGGCGGATTATCCGCCCCCAAAGGCAGAGTTCAGAGATTCAACACTTCAGCACACATTAAATGATCCTTGGTATTGTTATCTAACACACAAAACACTAGGGATTAAGAAATGTTCTTTCAATCTCCCCCTTTTTGGTGTTAGATGACAATACTAGGATTTACAATAAAAGCGGCAAATGCCACCTTAAATAATGAAAGACGCTCCCCCTAGATGTGTGCATATTTAAGATTTGCATTTGAATACAAATACACACACTAGGGAGAACACTACTTTAAGGTTTGGGAAAAAATGTCATACCACCGGAATATATAGCCAAGGCATACATAGATAATCCCATGAATCCATATGCCATCAAATAAGCTTCATACTTCCAGAATTCCATGGGGTCCATGATAGATAAATCCAGAAATCCATGAATACCAAACATAGTACCAAACTGTGGAGTACGACATAGTCTTACACAAACAACCACAAATAGCAAACAAGTTCACGCTAGAAAAGGCACAAGCAAGCAAATAAAAACGACTAAAATCGAAGAGCTTGTGCCCGACCCTTGCAAATCCACGAGACCTAATAGAACTACTTCTCCCCCTTTGGCATCGAAACGCCAAAAAGGAAGAAGAGCGATGCTAACGCCCCTGGAGATCACTCCGCCTCATCCTCGTCGTAGTCATTCCCGTCCCCTTCCTCTTCATCATACTCATCATCATCGTCATCAGCTGGAGGAGTGGGTGCCCGTGGTGGAGGAGGAAAGAGACAACTCTCGAGCTCGCCATAGTTGATCCGTGAGGTGTTCCACTGAGCATACGGATCCGGAGCAGTAGGAGGAGGTGGATTACCAGTGGCACCTGAGACATGGTGGAGGATAAGCTGCTGCGTGTGATCCCTCTTATGATCCCTGCGGTACGCCTCATATTGTCCCTTGTGAATGTCAATACCCATGCAAAGAATGTTCCGCTGGAACCAATTAAGCTGCTTGACCTCACGTGCCATTGGGGACACCATGGAACGACGACCACTAGCCCGAGCATCACGCATGAAGGTCTCCGGGGTAGTGGAAGGGTGATGAGTCTTCTGAGCCTTGTTGTAGATTTTCTTTGGCTTATGAACACCATCCAGAGCAGTGCCAAAATCCTCATGGGGCAACATATGCTTGACGAGCATCATTATGAATGGAGCATAAGGAATAGAGAGCCTGTTGATCATAGCATCCGTCATCTCATGAAAAATATAGTCCATGACATCCAGTTTGTAACCTATGGCTGATCCAGTGTTGGTGGCACACTCGTGAGCAAACGCAAGGAGAGGAACCAGGTGACCACGGATCCTGTCATTGTTGCCACCACTAGGAGCGATGCAGTCCCTAAAAATGCCAACAAGGGCTGCATACAGGGGAGAGAGACCAACAAAAGTACCAGCGACTCCATCAGAGGAAAGGCAGGGAGCAAGTGCAGTGTCCTTGGATGGCTTCAAGGGAGTAATGATGCGGTGACCAGCAGGAGTGTCACGACCATGGAAAGCATACCCAAGAACCTGCCAAAAGTGCGAAAGTCTGACTGAAGCATTGTAGTCCCGGTCATCCACTTCATAGTGCGACGCTCATCACCGCAGATCACAAGGGTGGAGAAAAACTAGCGCACCAGAGAAGAGTCATAATTGCATTGAATGGTCATGAGATGGTGCAGCCCCATCTTGTTGGTCACATCGAGTGCCTCAATGAGCCTTGTCTTGGATTGGGCCTCAGTCAAATTGATGGGAAGCATGGGGCGAATCTTGAGAGTAGCATAGACATCATCATGAATAGACCGAAAGTGAGCATTAAAAAACATTTCGTCGTCGGGGGGACCATCGCTGTCAGCCTCATCATAATAATCAGTCTGACGAATAGTGGCATACTGAAGACTGTCCATAGCCTTGTAATTGGGCCGAGACTGTTTGCCCTTGCGAGTTGCGGACCTCTTAGTTTTCTTACTTGCCTCTGCCATCCGTGTAGCCTCTCTTGCTGCTCTGCTGACCTCGGTCTCGTCAATGAATTTTCCGTCAGCAGTGGGCTTGAGATAACGGGAACGGGGACGACGGACGAAGGTCTTGGTCGGCTTGGAACCAACTGTGAATAGCATTAGAGGGATAGCATGGAGATAAGTATACACACAAGTCCAGAAGAAAACAACATGAAGAAAGAGTAGCAGTGCAACCCCATAATCAAGGAAGTGCATTGGCAGAAGCAGAACCAAAACAGAAAAGAAATTTGCTCTCCAGGCCGGATTATCCGGCCCTGGCAGGGACGGATAATCCGCCCCCCCGCAGAAAATTTCTGGATTGGCTCAGATCTGCCATGGCAAAACAGATCGGGTACTAGGGTTGCAATTCTACTGATTCTAGCATGTAAGGAACAACACCAAGAACCTTCTACAACGAGATTTCCACCAAATAAAAGACATCCCATACAAAAGGAGAGAGATGAGGGAGTTACCCTCACTCATTGGAGGAAAACCGCGGAGGAGAAGATACCCGGAGGCAAGGTGAAGAAGATCTGGGGAGAGCCCGGAGAATCCGGTGGTCGAATCGACTCCAGGAGAGGCGGATGCTCCGGCGGCGGCTGGGGGACAGAGGTAGTGTTGGGGGAGGACTGGCTGCTCTGTTTGAGCCTGCCCTCCTCGACCCAGCCTATAAGGGAAGATTTCGCCTGGGGCGGATAATTCGCCCCCCACTTAAGGCGGATAATCCGCCCCTCCCCCCAGAAATTCTGTACAGTGCAGAATTAGGCCAGAGCACCCTAGCAAACCTCTCGATGGTGTTTTAGAGGACTTGTGTGAAAGAATAGATGGTTCAAGAAGGGAGAGAAAGGCTTGGGTTGAGAGCATCAAACTGAGATGGTACTACACACCCAAATTTGCAAGAATCAAATCAATCAAAAGCCAAATTGGAGTGTGTTTTCCATAAGAACAAAAGATATGCAAGAAAACTCCAACGGGACCCATTAAAAACCAACTCTTCTCGAGGAAGAGGGCGGTGGCCGAAGCCACCATGTTGGAGCGCATGGCATGACACCGCGAAGATGTATCTTGAGTTCAAAACCAATGCTCATCGATGACCCACATATCACAAAATGATATTAAGGGAAATGATTTTACTTGCTTTCGGCATTATGGGGGGAGGGTTGGCCCAATCAATTAGGACCACACTCCCCCTATGTGGATGCCCGCATCTAAACCAAATACGTGAATAAGCGCAAGTGAGTGTGCAAGGGTAGTCAAGCCAAGCTCCTTGAATCTATGATATTTAGCTCATTCCTCAAATAACAAAATCTTGCTTCATCAAGGGGCTTCGTGAAAATATCAGCAAGTTGGTTCTTCGTGCTCACAAAGGATAGAGCAATATCTCCACGAGCAACATGATCCCGAATAAAGTGGTTGCAAATCTCTATATGTTTTGTTCTTGTATGCTGCACGGGATTGTAAGCAATTTTGATAGCACTTTCATTGTCGCATAAAAGAGGCACTTTGTCACAATTGACACCATATTCCTTTAAAGTTTGCCTCATCCATAACAATTGAGTACAAGCACTTGCAACAACAACATATCCAGCTTCGGCTGTTGAGAGTGAAATACAATTCTGTTTCTTTGATGACCAACACACTAGAGACCTGCCCAAGAATTGGCATGCACCAGAGGTTGATTTCCTATCATCTTTGTCACCAACCCAATCTGAATCAGTGTAACCACATAGAGAGAAACTTGAACCCTTGGGATACCATAACCCAAAATTTGGGGAATGAACCAAATATCGGAAGATTCGCTTGACTGCCACTAAGTGGCTTTCTTTAGGAGTGGCTTGGTACCTTGCCCACACTCCTACACTTAACACGATATCGGGCCTAGATGCGCAAAGGTAAAGTAGAGAGCCGATCATGGATCGGTATACCTTTTGATCCACGTCTTTACCCTTGGGATTGAGCTCAAGATGACACTTTGTTTGCATTGGGGTAGCAACGCCATTGAGATATGTCATCTTGAACCTTTTAAGCATGTCTTGGATGTACTTAGCTTGATTAATAAAGGTTCCCTCTCTAAGTTGTTTGATCTCAAATCCAAGAAAGAACCTGAGCTCACCCATCATGGACATCTCAAACCTGTCAGTCATAAGCTTCGAAAATTCATCGTTAAAAGCTTGGTTAGTAGAGCCAAAAATAATGTCATCTACATAAAGTTGGCATACAAAAAGCTCCCCATTAACCTTCTTAGTAAAAAGAGTGGGATCGATTTTCCCAACTTCGAATCCACGGTCTAGCAAAAGCTCTTTAAGGTGCTCATACCACGCACGTGGGACTTGTTTAAGGCCATAGAGCGCCTTATCGAGTTTGTAGACATGGTTCAGAAATTTGGGGTCCTCAAACCCCGGGGGCTGCTTGACGTATACTAACTCATGTAGAGGACCATTAAGGAAAGCGCTCTTAACATCCATTTGTTGTAATTTAAAATTGTGATGGGCTGCATATGCAAGAAGGATACGGATGGACTCAAGGCGAGCCACAGGAGCGTAGGTCTCGCCAAAATCAATTCCTTCTACTTGAGAGAACCCTTGAGCCACTAGTCGTGCTTTATTCCTCACAACAATGCCATTTTCATCCTGTTTGTTCTTGAAGATCCACTTGGTGCCGATAACATTGCGGCAATCCTTAGGCTTTTCTACGAGCTTCCAAACTTTGTTGCGTTCGAAGTTGTTTAATTCTTCATGCATTGCAACAACCCAATCGGGGTCTTCAAGAGCATCAAAAACCTTCTTTGGTTCCACCATGGAAATGTGAGCTTGATGATCACAGAAGCTAGCAAGCTCTCTTCGAGTGGATACCCTTCGTCGTAGATCACCAACAACCTTGTCAAGAGTGTGACCTCTTAGTTCAAGGTTGCGATCAGCACGAGCCTTGCGACGAGCCTCAATGTCCTTATTGTTTCTAGGAGGAGTGGATTCAATTGTTGTATCCTTGTCTTGATTACTACCTTGCCCTTGATCTTGGTCACCGTTACTGCCAGAAGATTGTTGCTGAACATTTTCTTCAGGCCCGGATAATCCGCCCCTTGGAGGGGCTGGACTATCCGGCCTGGGAGGTGAAGTACCAGAACCATCTTCCTGAGAAAGCCTGACTTGAGTTGGAGATTCAGGCCTGGATACTCTGCCCCTGGGGGGCGGAGAATCCGGCCTGGGAGCTTCAGAGATGTTGATTTCTCCTTCGGATCCCCTGGTACGAGTTGGAGTGCCAGGGGCGGATTGTCCGCCCCTTGGAGGGGGCGGATAGTCCGGCCTGGGACTACCAGCTTGTCCAGTGGACAGATGGTCTTCAGCAGATTGTGGTGTTGGTGCAGGATTGTCTCCAACAGTAGGAGCTTGTTGATCTTGTGTAGATGAGGGCTCCACATGTGTGGAGGATTGTCCTTCTCGATCCGCCACAAGGGGTTCCTCAATGGGGCGGAAAAATCCCACGCCCATTCTTCTTATGGCATCTTGGGGTATTTCAACATCTGCATCACAAACATCAACTTGCCCTACAAAGGAGCTGTTATTTTCATCGAACTCCACACTACAAGATTCTACAACAATCCCAGTGAGCTTGTTGTAGACTCTATAAGTGTGGGATTCGGCACCATAACCAACAAAAATACCTTCTAAAACCTTGGATTCAAATTTTGACAAACGGACACCTTTAATAAGAAAGAAACACTTACACCCGAATACCCTGAAGTATGAGATGTTGGGTTTGTTGCCGGTAAGTATTTCATATGGGGTCTTGTCCAAGATCTTCCGAAGGTAGAGCCGGTTTGATGAGTGACAAGCAGTGGATATGGCTTCAGCCCAAAAATTATAAGGAGACTTGAATTCAGCTAGCATAGATCTTGCCATATCCATCAAAGTCCGGTTTTTCCTCTCGGCTACACCATTTTGTTGAGGGGTGTACGCAGCGGAATATTGGTGTCTAATCCCCTCTTCGCTAAGAAACTCGTTTAAAGTGTAGTTCTTGAATTCTGTGCCGTTGCCACTTCTAATTGCCAAGATGGGAACATTGTGTTGACGTTGAACTTCATTGGCAAAGTCGATGACAGTTTGTTGAGTCTCACTTTTCAGCTTGAAGAAATATACTCATGTATATCTTGAGTAATCATCGACGATGACCAAGCAGTATTTCTTCCCACCAAGACTTGCATGAGAAGGAGGACCAAATAAATCCACATGAAGTAATTCCAAGATCCTCTTTGATGACACAATAGTCTTCCTCTTGTGGGGAGAATCATGCATTTTCCTTCAACACAAGCCCTACAAACACGATCTTTGGCAAAAGAGACATTGTCTTTTAGTCCAAGTATGTGGCCACCCTTTTGGAGACTTTGCAAAGTTCTCATGTTGACATGGGCTAAACGGCGATGCCATAGCCAGCCCACGTCGGCCTTTCCGAATAGACACATCGGACCCGAAGTGGTTTTCCCCGAGAAGTCCACCACATACAGGTCATTTTCGACGTATCCAACGAAAGCGACCTTTAGAGACTTGCTCCATAAGAGTACCACCAAATCATCATCGATAAAAACAGCAAAACCCATCTTGCCAAGGGCACGAACAGAAAGAAGATTGTAGCCAAGGGTCTCAACAAGCATGACGTCCACGAGAGAGATATCGTGGGCAACCACAACCTTGCCAAGACGCAATACCTGAGATTTAGACTTATCACCATAGGAGACTGTGATATTATCAAGATTTGAATGCATCTCCGTGATGATCTCCTTGCTTTCGGTCATATGACTAGTGCAGCCACTATCCAGCACCCATTTCGACCCACCGGAAGCATAACCCTGCAAGAAAATTACTTCTTGGTTTTAGGTACCCATTTTTCAATGGGTCCTTTCATGTTAGTAACAAGGGTCTTTGGGACCCAAATAGACCAAGAAATATATTCATCAAAAGGACCAACATAATAAGCATAAACATTGCCATAGTCATCACAAAAGAGTTCATAATTCGGATTGTGAGACCCTGCAAAACGAATATTATTAGTCTTGTCTTTTGTGACAACCTTCTCAGCAGTGCTTGTCTTTAATTGCACATTCTTGGTCTTGTTCTTCTTGGTTTTCTTCTTCTTGGACTTGGTGACATACCCAAGTCCCTCTTTACCATGATTTGACCTTTGCTTGCCAAGGACTTCATCAAGCACACCTTTGTCCTTTGTGGTGATGTCCTTGATCACTTCTTTTTCCACACTAGCATTTTTCTTGTTATTATATGTTGAGTTGGATGAGCTAGGAGTATCATATTTGGCCAATCGACTTTGAAGCTGATCATGTGACTCATTGAGAATAGAGAACTCGTTTTTCAACGCCTTGTGAGCATTGTCAAGTTTCTCCAATTCCTCGGAGAGTCTATCATGAGTAGCCCCAAAGTCAATCCTTTCCTTCTTTAACTTCTTTGCCTTGGTGACATCATTGTCACGTTCCTTAACAAGTTTAGTCACAATTTCTTCATGTGACTCTTCCATAGACTCAAGTCTCTCTTCAAGAGAGACCCGAGCTTCTTCTTCTTCTTCAAGAGCATTTTTTAGGGATGCAATTTCCATTGCATCCTCCCTTTCAATTCTACCCTTTTCTTCAAGGAGAGCTTAGTTTTGGGCCAGCTGATCCATAAGAGCCTCAAAACGAACTTTGTGCTCAGCTTGCAAGTTAGTATAGAAATAATCCAAAGCAATAATCTCTTCTTTAACCTTAAGACTAGCAGGATCATCCATGTCTATCATAGCCTTGGGAAAAGAAGAGTTAGAAGAAGTTACGTCGGAGCTTCTTGCCATGAGGCAAGTAGCATTCTTGTTGATGATGTTTTCGTTCGGAGAGTCGAAGAGAGATGTTGATGTAGATGTGGTGGCTATAGCAGCCACCTCTTGAGAGCTATCGTCCTCGTCCTCATCTTCACTCCCCGATGAATATTCTTCTTGAGCCACTAGAACAATCTTTGGTTGCTTCTTGAAAGGAGCATTCTTCTTTACAAACTGTTTCTTACGTGGAGCTTTTGATTTGTCCTTGAAAATGAGTCTTCCTCCATTACCCTCTCTACTTTGATATGGACACTCAGCTACGAAGTGCAGCCGGTCACCACAATTAAAGCATGTTCTCAGCTTGGGACCACTTTCTTTTCTTCCATAGGCTCCACTCTTGCGATCTAGTTCAACTTTAGCCTTGGCTGGATCTTTCCAAAAGTTTCTTGCATAAAGAGCCAAGTATTGTCCATGGATCCTTTTTATATCTTCGGGACAGTCCAGACCTTCTACCGCATATTCATCATGATCAATCACACTAGTCTTCAAAGCCATGTTGACCCCCTTTTGCATCCCCATAGCTCGAGCACGAGCATATTCGGCATTCTTGGCAGCCACTTTGAAGGCGGCCATTTCTTGCATTACCTCATTGGATGACATGAGGTGATAATTATGCCTACCTTGGAGACTTTTCAAATCTGTGGGCTCAAATGGCATAAGAGCACTGACATACTTGCGCTTGATCCAAGCATCATCAACATAAGCTGCACCGTGGTTTCTGAAGGTTGTAGCTATTGCCTTGAGCCTCCTATACATGTCCTCGTGGTCTTCTCCATCCAGCATATAAAATCCTCCAGCTTCATTGCTCAAGGCATCATATCTATTCCTTCTCATACTTTCATTTCCGATGAAGAGCTCGGTGAGAGCATCCCAAGCTTCTTTAGCTGTGCTAAGATGCTGAATGTGTGGCATGTCCACGTCACCCACACCAAGCTGTATCATGTGTAGAGCTGTAGCATTGAGTTGGCTATCGACCACTTCTATCCTTGTGAGATTGTTAGGATTTCCAACGTGAAGACCATTTTTGATGATCTTCCACAACTCTATGGAGGAACTGCACACATGAGATTTCATCAAAAATTGCCATTGAGAGAAAGTAGATGCTGAAAGTTTGGGTGGATCACCCCTATTATGTATATGTGGGTGAGGAATAGGCGGATCAGGGGAATACACATGAGAAACCTCATTGTATCCATCCTTGCCGCTATCCTTTTTCGAGGAGGAGCTCTTACTAGTATCATCACCTACCACTTCGTTATCTTTGGAAACAGTTTTACCCGTTTCCTTGGATTGCGGAGTGGTATCCTCAGAGTTAGATGGAGGTGATGCTGCGGATGTGGAGAGACGCATTATCAATTGACGCATCTCTTCCATCTTAGCCTCCATTGAACTTACCAAGGTTGTTTCCAACGTCTTGAGATCGTTCATGGTGACTACCTCCGGAGCATCACTCCCATCTCCCTTGGAACCCATACTTCTCTTAGGCGGTTAAGCCCGAAATAAGAGTCGAGGCTCTGATACCAATTGAAATTGATCGTATGGGCACCTAGAGGGGGTGGGGGGGGGGTGAATAGGTGCTAACCAATTTTTAATACTTTTTCAATTTTAGGCTTGACACAAAGTAAATTCTCTAGATATGCAACTACGAGAATTTCCCTATATGTAACCCTAACTACTAAGCACGTAAAAGAGGAGCGAGGAAACCGTAGTGGAGCACGCAGAGACACAGGCATTTGTTTTACCGCAGTTCCTTCCTTGTTAAGGGAAGTACATCTGCGTTGGAGGGGTGGGCGGTTCTAAGACCACCACGCCACAATAGGCCTCACCCTATTCTCCGATGGATCTCGCCACGAGAGGCCTGATCCACCTTCTCCACTATTGGATCCCTTCGAGGCGGGAACCGGTGCCTTTTACAACACTAGCGGGGCACACACCCACAACCGAATTGGGGGCTCCCGAGATGACAACAAGCTGCCACAAGAACAAGGTTTATCAATATAAACAAAAACGAGGATCTAGATATTTGCAAGAAATACTAGATCAGAGGTTCTCCAAATGAATGGAGAGGAGATGAAGCGCTTGATTGCTGATGATGAAGATCGAGTTCTCCTCCTTGATTCCCCAAGGGAAGGGGCCTTTGGGTGGATCTAGGTGGAGCACTCTTGGATGAAGCTTTCAGATCTGATCTGTTCTTTTTCGAGATGAATCAAGAGTTCTGGCAGGAGGGGGATGGGTGGATTAAATACCCCCTCCCCAGATCTGGCCGTTGCACAACTTTGGGGGCGGATTATCCGCCCCCCACTTGGGGCGGATTATCCGCCCCCTGGGAAAACTCCGCCCCAAGGGCGGATTCTCCGGGGGAAACTCCGCCCCCTCTCTAGGGCTTGCGCCTTGGTGAAACTTGGAGAAGTTCTTGGGGGGCGGATAATCCGGCCAGACCGGAAAGTCCGTCCAAAACTCTGCCTCCTCTCTGGGGCTTGCGCCTTGGCGATGAGCAGGAGGGGCGGATTATCCGGCCCCCCTGAGGGGCGGATTATCCAGCGGGGCCGGAGAATCCGGCCAAAATTCCGCCCCCCTTCTGGGGCTTGCGCCTGCTTGGGCAGAGGGAGGGGCGGATTATCCACCCCCAAAGGCAGAGTTCAGAGCTGCAACACTTCAACACACATTAAATGATCCTTGGTATTGTTATATAACACACAAAACACTAGGGATTAAGAAATGTTCTTTCAGACACCGCGTTGACGGCGACGACACGGGTAATGACCTTCTTCTCGTGCTTCGTGTTGAAGCCTGTGAAGGTGTGGAGCGAGCCGGCGACGCTGCCGAACTTTCCGCCATTTGGCGGGTTGTTGTCGGGGTCTTCCCGCGCATGCCGTGCCTTCTCGATCTCCTTGAGAGAGTGGCAGTCGGCAGTCGTGTGCGTGGCGGGCTTCCCTTCCTTGCTATGAATCACACATGGTTGGTTGAGGAGAGCCGTGGGATCAAACCTCGGCTTTGCCTTGTAGTTGCCACCATCGCGGCGCTGGCCTCCGCCGCGGCGGAAGCTCTTGGGTTCGCGCGGCGCGTATCCGGCGTTGGCGACGAAGTCGACTCGCCCATCACCGCGGCGTTTGACGGTGAGGCGAGTGTTGCTGTAGCGTAGCTCGGGTCGCCTACCGTTATCGTGGCCGCTCGTGCGGCGATTTCCTCCCGACTCGTCGTCGGTTTCTTGGTTTGGGTCCTCCTCCGCATACCGCTTTGCGGTCTCCAGGAGGTCCAGTATGTTGTCGAGTGTTCTGTACACTCGCTTGAGCTTGGCGACCAGGGGCTCGTAGAGGCACGAGGTCTTTAAGCAGTGGATCACGGTGTCCGGGTGGATTCCAGCCGTGTTATACCACAAGTATTGCCACCGTTGGACCCAACTGCGGGTCGACTCGCGGGGTCCCTGGACGCATCGCTCTAGGTCCTCGATGGTGGTGGCGCGGGTGTAGGAACCCTCGAAGTGCCTGACAAAGGCGTCGCGCATTTCCTCCCAGGAGTCGATGCTATCCGTGGGAAGGGTGTTAATCCACTGCCTGCAGGCTCCCTCCATCATCAGGGGAAGGTAGCGGGCAGCGAGTAGATCGGTGTGGCCGACAATCCCCAGCGCCATGAGGTAAGTGTCCAGCCACACGGACGGAACGTACGAGGGGTCGTACTTCTCGATTTCCTTCGGCGCTTTGAAGTTCGCCGGGTATCTTTCGCCTCGGAATATCGGTCCGAAGCACTGGGGTCCGACTCGGCTCAGCGATCCCCTTGGTTCGCCGTCGCGGCGGTTGGTGAGGGTATGCCTCAGGTCGTCGGGCTGGCATGCGCGCCAGCTCTGGTTGTTGATGATGTGGGTGCGTGCGTCGACGGGCTGCCCGTTGGCGGCGAAGAAGTTGTTCGCCGGCCGTGGGTCGTTGGTGGAGAGTGCCGCGTTCGCGGGTCGGTGTTGGAGCTGCAGGGGCTCGGGTGGTGGGCAGTTGAGGGTATTCGCCGCCATTGGGCGGCCTCTCGAGGCCGCCCTGGTGCCTGATGAACGCGAGTACATCCGACCTTGCGAGTCGGCGCCCACGTTTTTTTGCTCGACTGCTTTGGCGAGCAGAGCCTTGGCGTACTGGATCTGCAGGGCGCCTTCCTTGGTGACTTGGATGTTGTCGACTGCTGCTCGGCTCGCAAAGACATTGTCCATTGGGGTGGAGAATAGCGGGAGGCCGTTCGCATCTCGCTCTCGTGAGGAGACTACGATCCTTGGTTGGTCCCTGGGGGGCGCGCGGTTGGGTGGTGGTGGGACGCCGTTGGCCGTCGTGCCTGGTGGGGTCGGGTGCTCCCTCCTGGCGGCGCGTTCTCGCAGATCGCGTGATCGGCCACGCGAGCCGGGTCGTTTTCATCGTCGAAGTTCAGGGCACGCCCCTGAATGGTAGGGTTCAGGCGCGACCTGATTCGGAGTTGGTGATAGCGCGAAAGCTCCTGCGCTGTCACCTGCTCGAGGTGAAATTTTTCGCGCTCGGCTTGTTCCTTGCGGACTGCCTCCGCCAGCCACAGGCGGAGTTCCTCGACCTCCGTTGCCGTCACGTTTGGTGGGATCGGCGTGGAGAAGGGGTCTTCCGGGGGGTCGGAGCCAGTCACCATGTAGGTCGCGGCGTGGCGACCGGTTCCGTCGTGGAGGTCGGCGGAGTTATCCGACCCAGAGTTGAAGTCGAAGATCCCAAGGATGGAGGGGTCCTCGAAGTCTCCGACGTTGGAGACCTGGGTGATGGAGCCCACGGGCGATGCGGCAACGATGGATCTGGCGGCCGACGCCAGGGTCGCGGAATCGGCGTCATCGTTGAGGGCCGCATCGTCCACGGCCGCGGTGGTTTCGGCCATGTTGCTGTGGGCCAAGTCGTACTCGGAGGCGAGGCAGTGGATTGTGTGGACCTGGCTCTTAGAGAGCCGGTCGCGTGGCGGTGACTCGCGGATGCGAGCCGAGTTCTCTGAAACGATGATGTTGGTGAGGCCGACGAAGAGGCTGATCGTGCTGACTGGCAAAATCACGCTGTGCGTGACGGGTCGCGTCGCCAAGACGTAGCTGCTCGGCAAGATCTGGAGTATCTCGCCGATCACGATCATGCGGCCAGTGGCGATCGACTCGTTGATGGGTAGATTGGATCTCGCCGCAGAACATCGGCCTGACCGGCCAGGCCCCACGGTGGGCGCCACTGTCGTGGGAATGACCACGACAGATCCTGCAATCGGCAGCGAGTAGTAGAACATGGGGCAAGGGCGGCCAGCCATCTGCGGTGTGAGATGAGGGCGGAGACACGAGGTTTTACCCAGGTTCAGCCCCCCGGAGGGTAAAGACCTACTCCTGCTAGACTGTATTATGGAGAGAGAGTATAAGGGGCGAGCTCGACGACTAGGCGACGAGTCACTTGGGTGTATGATGGAACGTATCCTCTATGCGTACCCTAGGGAGGTTTATATAGGCTCACCTCCCTAGGGTTTACAGATTACAACCGAATTAGTTAAGGATTCAGAGGGTCTTAGACCTAGTCCGACTGGGCCTAGCTACGCTTCTGGGCCTCCAGCTTCCAGTCACCTGAGTCCACGCCAAGTCTTGATCCAGTCGCCGTCCTGCAGGCCCACTCGCTGGCGGCTTGGCCAATAGGAAACGTCCCGCTGGGCATACCCCAGTAGGCATATCCCCATCAGCCGGCGCATGGGAGCTGCCCCCTTGCCCTCCCTCCATTCATGTGGGTGGACACTCCACTCACAAAATGGCCCTTCAATTTTCTCCACTCAAAAACCCACTCAAATTCCCATTAAATTTCCACCAAATTTAATGCAAACTCTCATTAAATAAAACTCCTTTTATTTATTCAGAATTTTGTCAATTACTTTAATGACAAACATTCACATATAACCCCTTGCTAGTATTTCATTTCACATGCAGAAACACTTTCTGCAATTTCACCCAAAAACCAGTTTCTGTATCTAGTGAAATAAATTCCTGCGCTTTTTATTCTTTTCAGCATGAAACTTTTGCTCCAAATGGTGTTGGTGTCTCTTAAGTGTGTCACCCTAAGGTTCGCGAATAATGCGGACATGATCGAGACTCCTCTCAGATCAATAATCAGAAGCGGGACCTGGAGATCCATACTGACTCCTACACATTCAACGATGACTTTCTTGTGATCGTGAGAACCTTTTACGCTAGTATATTAATCCTTTTGTTTCGCGATATATTACATGTCCGAGATTCGATCATCGGTATCTCCATTCCTAGTTTTATCTTGTTACTATCATGTACTCTTTTGTCGTTCCCGTAATATAACATTCTAATGATCAAATCACTTGCTTGCAAGCTAATCAATGTGATATACCGAGAGGGCCCAGAGCATATCTATCCGTCATCGGGATGAACAAATTCCACTCTCGATCCATGGGCCTCAACATAACACTTTAGTAGTACTGAACCCATATTTATAATCACCCTATTATGGTGTGACGTTTGATGTTATCAAGATACTCTTCCAGTGTTAGTGATTGACATGATCTCATGGTCTAGGGATTAGGATCACTTCATATGATGTTATAACAATATAAACTCAATGACTTTGATCGTAATGCTATACTCCGGATGAATGTTCATCACACCATTCCAATAATGTTGTGACCTCGTTATTAACAACATCCGATGTCCATATTCAGGAAACCTTAATCATCTTGTTAATGAAGGAGCTAGTTTATGAGAGAGGCATAACTAGGAACTTCCTGTTTGTTTATTAAAAACACATGTATTAACGTTTCCATATTAATACAATTATAGCATGCAAAATAAACATCTATCATATAATTGGAATATACATAATAACCACTTTATTATTGCCTCTCAGGGCATATTCCCTTCAAAAGTATGATCCCTAGGCCTTGTTTCTAAGCATAGAAACACCGTTTACAATTAGTCCTGCTACATGTTTGTTTGCTGCCATATTTATTTCAGATTGCAATTACCACTTATAATCATCCATATCACTTGTATTTCACTATTTATTCGCCGAACTAGTGCACCTATACACCTAGCAAGTGTATTGGGGACACAAGAGACTTCTTGTATCTTGATTGCAGTGTTGTTTGAGAGGGATAACTTTGACCACTTCCTCTCTGAGTTCGATAAATCTTGGGTGATCCACTTAAGGGAAACTTGCTACTATTCTATAAACTTCTGCACTTGGAGGCCCAACACTGTCTACAAGAATAGAAGCGTGCATAGACATCATGTCCCTCTACTTGCACTCCTTCGCTCTGAATCATGAAGAATATTGTGCCCTTTTGTCTGGCCTCGAGTTGCTTTGTGACACTCTTAGGAAATTTCTGAGTCAAAGCAAGAGATAGACACATAATTAGTAAGAGCAATGAACTGAATCATGTGAAACTTGAGAATACACTAAGAGCATTTTATCTGCTGCCACTCACAAACATAATCTGGTGCGACCTTGCCCTTTTGTCTGGCCTCGAGTTGCTTTGTGACACTCTTAGGAAATTTCTGAGTCAAAGCAAGAGATAGACACATAATTAGTAAGAGCAATGAACTGAATCATGTGAAACTTGAGAATACACTAAGAGCATTTTATCTGCTGCCACTCACAAACATAATCTGGTGCGACCTTGAGATGACACATGTGTAGGATGCGATCTAACAAGGAGCTTGCAACATGCATGTGCTGGGGCTGGTGCAGTAGCCGGTGCTGGTGCATGAACAAGAACTGGTGAAGGAGATGGTGTCGCTGATACGTTGGAAACGTGTCTATAATTTTTGATGTTCCATGCTTGTTTAGTATCTACTTTGCTTTGCTTTGTCTACACTTTGAGGTATTTTTATATGTTTTCTGGACTAACCTATTAACAAGATGCCATAGTGCCAGTTGACTGTTTTCTTCTATTTTTGGTTCCAGAAAAGGCAGAAAATCAATATTCTCGGAATTGGACGGGACAAAAGCCAAAGTCAAATTTTACCGTGGGGAACATGGAGCCAGAAGACGACACGGAGAAGAGCCACCAGGGGGCCACACCCCCTGGCCGCGCGGCCAGGCCTGGCCCGTGCCTGGGGGTGTGCGGCCAACCTGGGTGCCCCTGCCTTGTATCTTCGCCTATAAGAAGCACCCGATACCAAAACCCTAAGTACCCTATCAATCTTCCACGAAACAGTCTATAGTCGTTGCCACCATCGTCCCTAGATCGGGGGGTCTGAAGTTCTTCCCGGCACCCTGCCGGAGGGGATATCATCCCGAAGCATGAGTATGAAACATGAGTAGTTCCACCTTGGACTATGGGTATGAAGCATGAGTAGTTCCACCTTGTATCTTCATCATCATGCCAGCCTCCGGTATGAAGCATGAGTAGTTCCACCTTGGACTATGGGTCCATGTAGTAGCTAGATGGTTGTTTCTCCTCCTTTGTTCTACCATGTTTAGATCTTGTGAGCTTCGTTCATGATCAAGACCATCTATTTGTAATCATGCATGTTGTGTTTGTGGGGATCCGATGGATATTGAGATTACTATGTCAGATGGATTAATGGTTCTATCTTATTAATTCTATCATGTCTTTGTTGTAGGGTTTCGTAGCATGGAAAACAAAAAATTTCTATCGCATACAAACAAACAAGCCAAGATCTATCTACTAGATTGTAGCAACGAGTCGATGGAATAACTCACCCTCGAAGATTCCAAAGTGTTTAACGAGAGCGGATTCTCGTGGGTGATGTAGTCGTACTCTTCCCGATCTCAAGATCGCGTAGACGATCCTTCCGGCGCTGCGTTCCGGCAGCGCTCCCGCAGTCGGTCACACGTTCGGTACTCGACGAAGACCTTCCTCTCCCTTGTTCCAGCAGGCAGCGGAGGTTGTAGCACTCTCCTCGCGATTCCGGCAGCACAACGGCGTGGTACCGGAAGTAGAGGGGAGATCTCGCAGGGCTTTGCCTTAAGCCGGAGCGAGTATGGTGGAGTATGAGAGAGTCCCTCAACGATCTAGGGTTTAGACACGCCGAGGAGGGGGCAAGCCGGCGTAGAGGGTTATCTAGGCGGCGGCGGTTTTGCCCTAGGGCGGCGGCGGCAGTGGAGGTGGCGGCGCCGGCGGCTAGGGTTTGGAGGAGAGGATCTTGTGTTTCTAGGAGGGGAGCCCTGCCCCTCCTTTTATAGGTGGAGGGGGCCGGCCAAGGGGAGGCGAGTCCCTCCCCAACTCGGATTGGTGGTGCGCCGGCGGTGGGGAGGAGGGAATCCTCCCCAACTCGGTTTCCTCCTCCTTTTCCACTTCCCAAAAATAGCCGTTTGACTTTCAAACTTGGCGTTTGACTTTTCAAACAAGGATTTGAATAAACCCTCTATTTTGTTCAGCGATGACACCGAGTACATGATGCAATCATATCAACTTGATATAACACATTCATGTACCCTTCCCCTCCGGAGTGCCGGACATTCCGGAACCTTCTAGAACATTCCCGATGAAAACACCGGAACCATTCTCCAACTCCAAAACGGGACTTTCCTTATATGAATCTTATTCTCCGGACCATTCCGGATCTCCTCGTGATATCCCGAATCCCATTCGAGACTCCGAACAACATTCAGACTCTTTCTCATCATTCCATAACTACTCAAACAACGTCGAATCCTTAAGTGTGTCTCCCTACGGTTCGTGAATTATGCGGACATGATCGAGACACTTCTCCGATCAATAACCAATAGAGGAATCTGGAAATTAATATGGCTCCCACATATTTCTACGATTACTTTACGATCGAATGAACCACTTACATACGATATCAATTTCCCTTTGTCTCACGATAGTTTACTTATCCGAGGTTATGATCGTCGGTATCTCTGCATACCTAGTTCAACCTCGTTACTGATAAGTACTCTTTTCTCGTTCCCGTGATATGTGATACCTTGTGAGCCAGTCACATGCTTGCAAGCTAATTGGATGACATTCCACCAAGAGGGCCCAGAGTATATCTATCCGTCATATGGATGGACAAATCCCACTCTTGATCCATGTGTTTCAACCAATACTTTCCGAACACTCAATGCCACCTTTATAGCCACCCAGTTACGGTGTGGTGTTTGATGTCATCAAAGCATCCATCCGGTAAAGGTGATATGCATGATCTCATGGTCGAAGGAATTAGATTACTATGTATCAGAAAGCATATAGCAATTGAACTATTAAAATGACTTGATCTTTATGCTACGCTTATCTATAGGAGTATGTCCACCATATCATTCTCCTAACGATATGATCTTGTTGTTAATAACATCTCAATGTTCATGATAGGGAAACCACAATCATCTATTAACCAACAAGCTAGTATTATATAGAGGCTTTACTAGGGACTCTTATTTTAGTCTACAAATCACACAAGTATTAATGTTTCCTTGTTAATACTATTATAGCATGAATGTAAACATTTATCATAAACACAAAGATATAATAATAACTATATTTATTATTGCCTCTAGGGCATATCTCCAACAGTCTCCCACTTGCACTAGAGTCATCTAATCTAGATTACATGGTAATATACCGAACACCCATGGCAGTTTGGTGTTGGTAATGTTTTGCCCTCGGCAGAGGTTTAGTCAATGGATCCGCCACATTCAGATCTATGTGTACTTTGCAAATATTTATGTCCCCATCTTGTACATGTTCTCGAATAGCGTGAAAACGTAGCTTGATATGCTTCAGCTTCTTATGTGACCTTGGTTCTTGCGCATTGGCTATGGCGCCCATGTTATCACAGTAGATAGACATTGGGTCCAGCGCACTAGGAACCACACCCAGCTCTGTAATTAACTCTTTCATCCATATCGCTTCTTGTGAAGCCTCCGAAGTAGCCATGTATTCCGATTCAGTTGAAGATCTCGCCACAACGCTTTGCTTTGCACTCCTCCAGCTAACTGCTGCAACATTCAAAATAAATACGTATCCAGATTGTGATTTAGAATCATCCGGATCGGTGTTCCAACTAGCATTGGTGTAACCATTAACAACGAGCTGTTCATCACCTCCATAAGAAAGAACCATATCCTTAGTTCTTCTCAAGTACTTAAGGATGTTTTTGACCGCTGTCCAATGATCCACTCCTGGATCACTTTGATATCTGCTAGTTAAACTAACAGCATATGCAATGTCGGGTCTAGTACATAACATGTCATACATTAGAGATCCTATGGCTGAGGCATAGGGAGTCTTACTCATCCTTTCTCTATCTTCTGCCGATGTCGGACTTTGAGTTTTACTCAAGGTCGTATTGGGCAACATGGGCAAGAACCCTTTCTTGCTATCTTCCATTCCAAACCTCTTTAGAACTTTGTCCAAATATGTACTTTGTGACAATGATATTTGGCGTCTCGATCTATCTCTATAAATCTTTATGCCTAATATGTAAGCTGCTTCGCCAAGATCCTTCATTGAAAAACTATTATTCAAATATTCCTTGACACTATTAAGAAGGTCTACATCATTCCCAGTCAACAATATGTCATCTACATATAGTATTAAGAATGCTACAGAGCTCCCACTCACTTTCTTGTAAATACAAGCTTCTCCATAAGTTTGTATAAAACCAAAACTTTTGATTACTTTATCAAAACGTTGATTCCAACTTCGGGATGCTTGCTTCAATCCATAGATGGACTTTTGAAGTTTGCATACCTTGTTAGAATCTTTAGGATCGACAAAACCTTTGGGTTGCATCATATACAACTCTTCATCAATGTTTCCATTGAGGAATGCTGTTTTGACATCCATCTGCCATATCTCATAATCATAATATGCAGCGATTGCTAACATAATCCTTACAGACTTTAGCTTCGCTACTGGTGAGAAAGTCTCATCGCAGTCAACTCCTTGAATTTGTCGAAACCCCTTTGCGACAAGTCGAGCTTTATAGACAGTAACATTACCATCAGCATCTGTTTTCTTCTTGTAAATCCATTTGTTCTCGACAGCCTTCCGGCCATCCGGTAAGTCCACCAAAGTCCATACTTGGTTTTCGTACATGGATCCAATCTCAGATTTCATGGCTTATTGCCATTTATTGGAATCTGGGCTCATCATCGCTTCCTCATATGTCTCAGGGTCATCAGTGTTGTCCACCAACATGACACTCATAACGGGATCATACCAATCTGGAGTGGTACGAGTTCTCGTTGACCTGCGAGGCTCTGTAGCAACTTCAACTGAAGTTTCATGATCATCATCATTAGCTTCCTTTCTAACTCGTGCAGGCACCACAGGAACTTCTTCCGGTGCTGCGCTACTCGCAATTTCGAGAGAAGGTTCGACAACCTCGTCGAGTTCTACTTTCCTTCCAGTCACTTCTTTCGAGAGAAATTCCTTCTCTAGAAAGGATCCATTCTTGGCAACGAAGATTTTGCCTTCGGATCTATGATAGAAGGTATACCCAATAGTTTCCTTCGGGTATCCTATGAAGACGCATTTTTCTGCTTTGGGTTCAAGCTTGTCCAGCTGTAACTTCTTTACATAGGCTTTGCAACCCCAAACTTTAAGGAACGACAATCTAGGTTTCTTCCCAAACCATAATTCATATGCTGTCGTTTCAACGGATTTAGACGGTGCCCTATTTAAAGTGAATGCGGTTGTTTCTAATGCATAACCCCAAAATGATAGCGGTAAATCTCTAAGTGACATCATAGAACGAACCATATCTAAGAGAGTTCGATTACGACGTTCGGACACACCATTACGCTGTGGTGTTCCCGGCGGTGTCAATTGTGAAAGTATTCCGCATTTCTTCAAATGCTCGCCAAACTCGTAACTTAGATATTCACCTCCACGATCAGAACGTAGAAATTTAATCTTCTTGTTACGTTGATTCTCTACCTCACTTTGAAATTCCTTAAACTTCTCGAAAGTTTCGGACTTATGTTTCATGAAATAGATATACCCATATCTACTCAAGTCATCTGTGAAGGTAAGAACATAACGATAACCACCGCGCGATGCTACACTCATTGGTCCACACACATCAGTATGTATGATTTCCAATAAGTCCGTAGCTCGCTCCATCATACCAGAAAATGGAGTCTTAGTCATTTTACCCATCAGACATGCTTCGCATCTTTCAAGTGATTCGAAATCAAGTGATTCAAGAAGTCCATCGGAATGGAGTTTCTTCATACGCTTCACTCCAATGTCACCAAGACGACAGTGCCACATATAGGTCGAGTTATCGCTCGATTTCAAACGTTTAGCCTCAATGTTATTAATATGTGTATTTCCACTATCGAGATTCAACAAGAATAGACCATCTATCATAGGTGCATGTGCATAAAACATATTACTCATATAAATCGAACAACCATTATTATCGGACTTAAACAAGTAACCGTCTCGCAATAAACAAGATCCCGATATAATGTTCATGCTTAACGCAGGCACCAAATAACAATTATTTAAGTATAAAACTAATCCCGATGGTAGATGAAGGGGTAGCGTGCCGACCGCGATCACATCAACCTTTGATCCGTTTCCCACGCGCATCGTCACCTCGTTCTTCGCTAGCTTCCGTTTATTCTGCAGCACCTGTTTCGAGTTACAAATATGAGCAACCGAACCAGTATCAAATACCCAGGCACTACTACAAGTACTAGTGAGATACACATCAATAACATGTATATCAGATATACCTTTCTTCTTGATGTTGCCGTTCTTCAAATCCGCCAAGTACTTTGGGCAATTCCGCTTCCAGTGACCTTCTCCCTTGCAGTAAAAGCACTCAGTATCAGGCTTAGGTCCAGCCTTGGTCTTCTTCGTTGGCGCGGTAACTTTCTTACCACCCTTCTTGAAGTGTCCCTTCTGATTAGACTTGCCTTTCTTGAATTTGGTGGTCTTATTGACCAACAACACTTGGTGCTCTTTCTTGATCTCCACTTCTGGAGATTTCAACATGGCAAAGAGTTCTGGCAACGTATTGTTCATGTTTTGCATGTTGTAGTTCATCACAAAGTTCTTGTAACTTGGTGGTAGTGATTGGAGGACACAGTAAATCCCCAAAGCATTAGGAATCACTATACCCAAGCTTTGAAGTTTGTTTGCGTGCCCAGACATCTTAAGCACATGCTCACCGACGGAGCTGCCCTCTTCCATCTTGCAGTTAAATAACTTTTCAGAAGCCTCATAGCTTTCAATTGCCGCATGAGTCTCAAAGATCAATTTGAGATCCTCGACAATATCATATGGGTCTGAATTCTCAAACCTTTTCTGAAGCTCCGATTCTAAACCATACAAGATAGCACACTGAACTGTGGAGTACTGAGTCTTCCGAGTGAGGTAAACATTCTTTACTTCATCGGCAGCATCAGCTGCAGGTGGGTCACCCAGCGGTGCATCCAGCACATAGGTCAAATTACCAGCTGTGAGGACAATCCTCAAATTGCGGAACCAATCCGTGAAGTTGCTTCCATTGTTTTTCAACTTTTCTTTCTCTAGGAACGCATTAAAATTGATGGTAGGGGCTGCCATTGATCTACAACATATTTGCAATAGTTTAGACTAAGTTTATGACAAATTGAGTTCAAATTAATAATAAAATTAATCTAGGTGAACTCCCACTCAAAACAATATCCCTCACATTGTTTTAGTGATCACACGAACCAAATCCACCACATCAACACCGATCATCACGAGAGTTGATATAGTTTCAATGGCGAACAATCGACATGTTCATCATATCTACTATATGATTCATGCTTTACCTTTTGGTGATCCGTGTTCCGAGACCATGTCTGTACATGCTAGGCTCGTCAAGATCAACCCTTAATTTCCGCATGAGCAAATCTGGCTTGCTCACGTTGTATACACTTGCGGAATCTAACACACCCGATCATCACGTGGTGCTTCGAAACAACAAGCTTTAGCAACGGTGCTAACTAAGGGTGAACACTTTATGACTTGAAATTCATGTGCATGAGGGATCATCTTATAATGCTACCGTCGTCTACTAAGCAATACAAGATGCATAAAGGATTAACATCACATGCAATTCATAATATGTGATATGATATGGCCTTTCTTCTTTGTGCTTCCGATCTCCATCTTCTAGCACGAACATGATCTCCATCATCACCGGCATTGCATCAAGGTCAATGACGCTTCTCCATGGTTGTCGTCCATCGGCTTCAACTATTACAACTACTTTGAATAGACACGCGGGTCTTAACATAAATTAAAGACAACCATATGGCTCCTGCCGGTTGCCAACTTACAATAAGGAACATTGCATACATCAAATATAATCACAATCATGGCCATATCACATCACAGCACACCCCTGCAAAACAAAGTTAGACGTCTCTACTTTCTTTGCATGTTTTTCGTGGTTTGGGGCTTTCAATAAGTGTCATTCTAACTTACGAACATGAACCACAACATTGATACTAGTATTGTTAATCACCCGTTGTAAATTGAATCTTAACTATGCTAGGAGAAACAGGCACCCGCAAAGCCACTTATGAAATACAAGTTGCATGTCAAGCGTGGAGCAAGTCTCATGAACGATGTCATGTAAGGTTAGCCCGGGCCGCTTCATCCCAACATCCCTCTAGATGCAAAGTACACAAGAAGCAATCGACAATAAAAGCATCAACGCCCACAATGACCATTGTGTTCTACTCGTGCAACAAATCTACATATAGACACGGCTCTGATACCACTGTAGGGTTTCGTAACATGGAAAACAAAAATTTTCTATCGCATACAAACAAACAAGCCAAGATCTATCTACTAGATTGTAGCAACGAGTAGATGGAATAACTCACCCTCGAAGATTCCAAAGTGTTTAACGAGAGCGGATTCTCGTGGGTGATGTAGTCGTACTCTTTCCGATCTCAAGATCGCGTAGACGATCCTTCCAGCGCTGCGTTCCGGCAGCGCTCCCGCAGTCGGTCACACGTTCGGTACTCGACAAAGACCTTCCTCTCCCTTGTTCCAGAAGGCAGTGGAGGTTGTAGCACTCTCCTCGCGATTCTGGCAGCACAACGGCGTGGTACCGGAAGTAGAGGGGAGATATCGCAGGGCTTCGCCTTAAGACGGAGCGAGTATGGTGGAGTATGAGAGAGTCCCTCGACGATCTAGGGTTTAGACACGCCGAGGAGGGGGCAAGCCAGCGTCTAGGGTTAGCTAGGCGGCGGCAGCGGTTTTGCCCTAGGGCGGCGGCGGCAGTGGAGGTGGCTGCGCCGGCGGCTAGGGTTTGGAGGAGAGGATCTTGTGTTTCTAGGAGGGGAGCCCTGCCTAGGGATGGAAATGGAGCGGGTTTGGACGGATATAGCAAAACCAAATCCAAATCCAAATCCATGAAACTCACTCTAGCCCGTCCATGAAGATATCCTTGGGCATGGATATCGCTCCAGATCCAAACCCGCCGGATATCCAGTATCCATGGATATCCATTGGTTTACACACTATATACAATAATCATAATAATATTCGGAATAACTACGATATAATAGCAATTGCTCACAGCATTTCAGCAACATTTCAGCAAATATTATATGGATAATACATAGAAATATCAAAGCAATAATATTTTAACCACATAGTACTTAAAATATCACACGGTAACATCACAAAGTACATAGATGTCTCATAACAATCTTAGAGAATGCGTTTTATTACAAGTTTCCAATACAACATATCATAAATTCAATAGATATAGCAATGCATAGTAGAAATGTTGAGTGGTTGTCTGCCTCCTAGCGGCTGACTCGAGTACGACCTGGGGATGGGGCGGCGACACAAGTGTGACCTGGGCTAGGGGTTAAACCATACAGTAATTGGGGGGGGGGGAGTTAGGGTTAATTAGGATTACTACTTAGGTGGGTTTTTGGGCCTGTGTCTTGAAATTTGGGGCCATTTATTGAGTAAATATTGTATACATAAAAAATAATCTCACTGACACGTGGGTCCCACATGTCAGCCGGGTATCCGTTGGATATCCGTGGAGCGAAACTACTACCCATGCCCGCCCCATAAATTAGCGGATATCTGCCCCATGAAATCCGTGGATGTAATTAGGCCTCCATACCCTTGCCCACCGGGTCGGATATCCGTGGATACCCGGATCCATGGATAAAATTGCCATCCTTAGCCCTGCCCCTCCTTTTATAGGTGGAGGGGGCCGACCAAGGGGAGGGGTGTCCCTCCCCAACTCGGCTTGGTGGTGCGCCGGCCGTGGGGAGGAGGGACTCCTCCCTAACTCGGTTTCCTCCTCCTTTTCCACTTCCCAAAAATAGCCGTTTGACTTTCAAACTTGGCGTTTGACTTTTCAAACAAGGATTTGAATAAACCCTCTATTTTGTTCAGCGATGACATCGAGTACATGATGCAATCATATCAACTTGATATAACACATTCATGTACCCTTCCCCTCCGGAGTGCCGGACATTCCGGAACCTTCTAGAACATTCCCGATGAAAACACCGTAACCATTCTCCAACTCCGAAACGAGACTTTCCTTATATGAATCTTATTCTCCGAACCATTCCAGATCTCCTCGTGATATCCCGAATCCCATTCGAGACTCCGAACAACATTCGGACTCTTTCTCATCATTCCATAACTACTCAAACAACGTCGAATCCTTAAGTGTGTCTCCCTACGGTTCGTGAATTATGCGGACATGATCGAGACACTTCTCCGATCAATAACCAATAGAGGAATCTGGAAATTCATATGGCTCCCACATATTTCTACGATTACTTTATGATCGAATGAACCACTTACATACGATATCAATTTCCCTTTGTCTCACGATAGTTTACTTATCCGAGGTTATGATCGTCGGTATCTCTGCATACCTAGTTCAACCCCGTTACTGATAAGTACTCTTTTCTCATTCCCGTGATATGTGATACCTTGTGAGCCAGTCACATGCTTGCAAGATAATTGGATGACATTCCATCGAGAGGGCCCAGAGTATATCTATCCGTCATATGGATGGACAAATCCCACTCTTGATCCATGTGTTTCAACCAATACTTTCCGAACACTCAATGCCACCTTTATAGCCACCCAGTTACGGTGTGGTGTTTGATGTCATCAAAGCATCCATCCGGTAAAGGTGATATGCATGATCTCATGGTCGAAGGAATTAGATTACTATGTATCAGAAAGCATATAGCAATTGAACTATTAAAATGACTTGATCTTTATGCTACGCTTATCTATAGGAGTATGTCCACCATATCATTCTCCTAACGATATGATCTTGTTGTTAATAACATCTCAATGTTCATGATAGGGAAACCACAATCATCTATTAACCAACAAGCTAGTATTATATAGAGGCTTTACTAGGGACTCTTATTTTAGTCTACAAATCACACAAGTATTAATGTTTCCTTGTTAATACTATTATAGCATGAATGTAAACATTTATCATAAACACAAAGATATAATAATAACTATATTTATTTTTGCCTCTAGGGCATATCTCCAACAGTCTCCCACTTGCACTAGAGTCATCTAATCTAGATTACATGGTAATATACGGAACACCCATGGCCGTTTGGTGTTGGTCATGTTTTGCCCTCGGGAGAGGTTTAGTCAACGGATCCGCCACATTCAGATCTGTGTGTACTTTGCAAATCTTTATGTCCCCATCTTGGACATGTTCTCGCATAGCGTGAAAACGTAGCTTGATATGCTTGTTTTCGATGCTACGTCTACACTTTGAGGTGTTTTTATATCTTTTCTTACAAGTTGCCACAATGCCAGTTGCCTGTTTTCTTCTATTTTTGGTTCCATAAAGGCAGAAAATCAATATTTTCGGATTGGACGGGACAAAAGCCAAAGTCATTATTTGTAACATCCCAAAAATCAAGGTTTCAAAACTCATTCATATCATCTTTGCATCATTCATTCATTTAGGGTTTACTCAAAAATCACTTAGAAACAGAAATTGGAACTATGATTTCATGTGGGCAATTTATCCTCAAATAACCATCACCCTTTGGATTTTGAGAGCTTAAGTACTTGATTGCTTGACCCCATTGTTGGAAAGATTATGAGAAACTCTTAACCAGGATCCAAATTTTAGAAATGATTTCAAACCCTAATTCAAATATTTGCAAACTATAGCAAAATCTCTGTTTATTTTGAAACCCAAGCTTGACCAAATCCTACAAGGTAACCACTTGGTTAATTTACTGTTTTTGAAACCACAGAGCCCTACCAGATCCCCAAAATTGTTTGAATTCAAAAGGATTTGAATTCATATCAAAAATCATTCCAGAAAATTGAAACAGAAAAAGAAAAGGAGCAGACAAAAGAAAAGGGCCACACGGCCAGAATCTGGCCCAGCAGCCAAGCAAGCCCAGCAAGCCCACCCGGGGATCCTCGTTTCTTCTCACACGCGCGAGCACACGCCAACAGACGCTGACAACACGACCCCACAATCACTTTGCGCGTTACGCTGACAAGCGGGACCAGACCACGTCACCCTCGTCTTCCCCGGACTGCGCCCGCGACCACGTCGCTGCGGCAGTGATGGCCGGTAATGGCGCGGAGTAAATGGGCAGTAATCCTCGAACGTTTCTTGTCGATCCCCCGGCTATAAGACCCCCTCTGCCCCACGATCATTTTCCCCCAGTCAATCGCACACTCACGCCCCCAGGCTGCCCTCAATCCTCCGCGAATCGCCGCTGACAGAGCCCCCTCCGGCGACTAATTCCGGTGAGCTTCGAGTTCCCCGCTGTCTCTCATTTACACTATCATGTTCAGTGAACTCATGCGCATCTTCTGACACTCGCCGTTTGCCTTCGCATGACCCCTAGCTTTGGCAACGTCGACGACTGGCCGCCACCGTCTTCTTCACGAACTCCGGCGACCCCCCCTCCGTAAGTAGCCACCGCCCCTTGCCTTCTTGTTCACCCGAGCGTGTTCGTAGTTGTCCTGCGCATCTTCTAAACCCATTGGTTCGTGCTCAGGCGAAGCGGAACATCGGCAGCGACTCCGACAACCCCCACTTGACGCCAGACGCAACTCCGACGAAGTCTAGAGCCCATCTCCGAACGCCCCTCCACAAGCCAGTACCACGACGAGCTTCAGCAGCCTCCGGCGAACCTGGTAATACCCCTCTCCCTCTCACGGACGACCTAGAACACCGGCACCACCACTGACTGACGCGCCGCCGCCTGTCACCGCCGGCAGCGCCGCTCGTTTTTGGTTAGAAGAATTATAGCCGTTAGATCTGAATCCTACGCGTAGAAACACATCACTTAGCGAAGGGGTATGGACGGATCTGAGCCGCGCGTTGTTAGTTAGATCCAACGGTACAGAAGGGTGATCCGGTGCGAATCGGTACGCGCCAGTAATAACGCGACGCGTGGCAAGGTTAGATTAAAAACATAATTTAAAACCTGATTTAGATTCAAACTTCAAATGCTTGTAATTTTTGAACCACACGTTGGATTTTTACAAACTTTATACCGTTGAATTCAGGGAAACAAGGCCTTTCTGAAGATCCATTTTGTTTAGCATATAGTAACAGTTAAAATAGTTTTATTTGTAGAACAAGTTTAGGGCTATTTTGGTTATAGAATTATCTTTATAAAAGTGTATTATGACCAAATAAGTTTAATGGGCAAACTTGTGACATGTTATGTTTCTGTACCCATGAACACACTTGGTAGAATTTTCAAAATTTAACACTTGATAAATTATTGCATGCATGCATTCATATTATTTTTGGTTGTATTTAATTGTGTGTAATTGTATGTTTTGATTCTTGTGTAGATTTTGATAGTGATTGTGATTGTGAAGAGTGCTACTCTCCACACTACCAAGGCAAGTGATATTTTCATGAATATTCCTATCCTAAGTTTTATGTTAGCATTAGTTATTTTGCTAAAGTGTTGCATGATATTTTGCTAAGTGCTAAGTTGGGAAATCCTAAGTAGAGTGAAATAGTAGAACTGTTAGGGAAATATTCCTAAGATAGGTTACCATATTTTGCCTAGCCTAGCTCATAGCAAACAAGGGTGGTGAACAACTATATATTATGAGACAAAAATATACTAAGTCAAGAGACTTATATTTTTCTTAATAAAACAACTAAGACAAATGAACTCCTGGGTGGAATGGAAAGATTGGGGTTATGTTGAGTGGTTACACAAGGCCATGGACTTGGGTTATGTATCTCACTTGTGGAATGCCACCCAGGCACAAAGGGATTTGGAGGCCAAGTGTTGAGAAAGCTTACAGTGCAACCACTTGGCAATATGGGCTCTGCCATGATCATATAGGTTGCTAGAACTTAGTCATTTTGGACAGATGGTGGTAGTTGGGTTGATAGGTTGGAGCGCGTCCATTTTGACTAAGGAAAAGCTTCTGAAGGGTCCTGTCTTGGGAAACCAAGTCTGGTGGGGAAAGTGCACAACCTCTGCAGATGCAAAAACTAAGTACTTAGCCTTGTCCAAGGAAATGGACACTTTGAGCGTCAAGACATGGAAGCTACAAGAATCTCAACACTCCAACTTCTACAATAAAAATTTGTGGGTGAACAAGGGTGAAGGACCCCAATGTCTATTGGTGGTTTCTTTGGGAATGATTTTGACAAAGAAAAACTTAGCAGTTTTAACTAATAGGAAAAATCTATTTTCAAGCAAAAGCAAGCCAAGTTACACTTAGCCAAAATGCATATAGTTATATAGTCCACTTAAAATATACAAAGGTATCACTTGCCAATACTATTCCAAAGTATTGACCCTCTGTGGCTGTAACTTGTGATGTTGCAGGTTATTCCGATGATGATTAGGAGTCATGAGTCTACACTCAACATGCTTGCCTGTGGCACATGAAGATGAAGACTTATGTTTATTTACTTGTTCCTTAAAACTCTTGTATTAGGCCTATGGCCATGAGTTGTAAAAGACTATATTTTATCTCTGGAATGAATGTAATAAACGACCTTTGTATCTGTGTACTTCATCTTAAACTGTGGATGCTAGTTGATCCAGGGACTAGCATTGCAATCACAGGGATCCTTTCCTCTATAAAGGAGGGGTCTAACAGATGGTATCAGAGCACTGTGTTGCCTGTAGGATTATGACCCTAGGATTGGAAAACCACTAAGGAAAAAGTTTTTCAACTACTGCTACACTTGTCTATTCTTCTCGTAAAACTTTTCTAAATCTCTTTCAACCTCCTTTGTAGATGAACTCCATCAACGAAGCCGTGAAGAAAGGACCACTCATGACCATGACCTTAGAGTGTGAGACTGAATTTCCCAACATTCTCAAGGATCTCATGGAGGCAATGGATGCACATGGTGAAGCAGTGTACAAGGGCTTTCCAGTGATGGATGAAGGAGTGGAGTATTGGTGGGTGCAACTTCACTTGTACAAAAACAAGGAAGACAACCACAAAGAAAAGGGATTCTGCATGTACACCAACACAACAATGCACACCACATTCTTTGAGTCAGCCAGGGATGCAGCTTGGAGGACTATCAAGGAACTAAGTGCTAGAGTTAAATGCAGAATACCCAACCTCCAAAAAGACTTAGAGAAAGAGAAGGAACTTACTCAAGAATTGGAAGACAGCAACCAAGAAATAAGGGGAGATGTTATTGACTTAGTGATTGAGTCAAGAGAGCAAGATTGGTGGATTGCCTCTAGGAACATTGTGTTTAATAATAGATCCCGTGAGATTGGATTGTAAGGACACTTCGTTAGTTGGACCACCACTTATCACCTTATTTTCAAGAGATATTTTAAATAAGTATGGATTTTGATTAATGTAATAGACTTATGTATGCATGATTTGTGTGATGATTGTATACCATGGATATGTATGAATGTTAGTCTCGAATTTACTTTGATTTGTGTTATTCTAACTTTTTCATTCTTATAAATAGATGCCTATTGCCATCAGCACTGTTGAGGAGTTTCGAGTTACTCGTTTTGGTTCACGTATCATTGAGCTTACCACTCTGCTTGACCTCCCCCTTCCTACCATTACGGTGTACCCACTCACCAAGTTCGAGAGGAAGGTCCTCTGGGGCTTCAAGGTGACCCAGCCAGGACGCCAGACTGAGCCTACTACTGAGGCCATCATCTTCAAGCTGATGCACGATGACAGAGATAGAGGCATGGAGGTAGTCATGCAGGATTTGATAGGACGATTGTTAGGCCGTCATTCTCGTCAGGTTAGAGGCACTCACTTCCACGTCTTTGGGAGACGTGATGATGACGGAGAGTCCATCGACTTTGAGGACGACTCGAGGAGCACTGCGGAGCCGATACGTCTTTATCTTCAGGACTTAGAGACTCTTCTCAGGCACGTAGATACGGACAGGACGAACGTCATGCTAGGAAATGACGAGCTTCAGGTGCAACTTCGCGAGAAGGACAAGATTTTTGCGCAGCAGGATGAGATGATCAAGGAAATGGAGACAAAGTTCGAGGCTCAGGACCGCAAGTTCAAGAGTCAAGAGAAACGCGTCCAGGATAGGAACAAAAGAATCCGGCACATGACCGAGGAACTGAAGTCCAAGGACTTCGAGCTTGAGCAGCAGCAGATGGTTATTGAGAGGCTTCGCTCCCAGAAGAGGGCTCTCAAGATCAAAGTTGATTCTTTGACCACTACGATTGAGGAGAACAAGACCGCGATGGAGAACGCAGGTCTTACCTTCGTCGAGGAGGAGATTGACGCTGATGAGTAGACTTGACTACTCGTTTATCTTTTCATACTTGTTTTTGTGAACTTGTTTTTGGACCATCCGACATGTGGATGGCTTGCCACTTGTGTGTATCCCTTCATGAGCTTGTTATGTGGTTGTTGAACTTTTATTCTTATGTTGCTTGTTGTGTGTTTGCTTATGTTGTATTGTGCATGAAACATCTATGGGTATCTCATTCTTATCTATTTGAACAAACCACAGATGCCTCCCCGTCGCGCAAACCCCAACCCCAACAACATCACCCCAGAAATGCAACAAATGATGAATGCACAAACCCAGCTTATGCAAATGATGACCACGTTCATTCAAAACCAGAATAACAACAACAACAACAACAACGACCCCAACAACAACAACAACAACAACAACAACAACAACAACAACCCTCCGGGTTTCGATATGCTCACCAGATTTCTGCGTCTAAGACCAGCAAAGTTTTCGGGAACAACTGATCCCATGGTAGCCAATGACTGGTTACGTTCTGTGAACAAAGACTTAGTGACCGTGGGTTGCACGGATGCTGAAAAGGTCAGGTTTGCAGCACATCTGTTGGAAGGACCAGCCGCCACATGGTGGGACAACTTCCAAATCACCACTCCTATTGATGAGGTGACTTGGGCTATCTTTGAAGATGGTTTTCGCACCGCTCATATCTCATCAGGAATGATGAGTCTGAAAAAGAAGGAGTTTCACAACCTGAAACAGCGCCACCGTAGCGTGGCAGAATACATAGAAGAGTTTAACAATCTGGCGCGCTACGCACCGGATGAGGTTGATACAGATGCCAAGAGAAAGGAAAAATTCTTGGAAGGTTTGAATGACGAGCTGAACCTACAGTTATCTGTAGCATATGTTCCAACCTATCAGTCGTTGTGTGACAAGGCTGCTATTTTGGAGAGTAAGATAAAGCAAGTCGAGAGTAGAAAGAGAAAACACTCCGACAAACACAGCTCGGGATCGTCTCACAAGCGATCTCACTATGATGACAGTGGCAGTTCAGGATCCCATAAAAATGGGAAATTCAGCAAACACAACCACAACCGTCATGACAACAAACATCACCGCAGTCATGACAAGGACAAGTACAAGAACCACAAGGGTGGACATAAGAGCCATTATGGTGGAAATGTTAGTGGTAGTGGAGGCCAACCTCCTAAAAGGGACATCAGTCAGGTGGAGTGCTTCAAATGCAAAAAGCTAGGGCATTATGCAAATGAGTGCCCTGAAAAGAAAGTTGAAGGACCTAACAAGCCAAATCCTTTCCAGAAAGGACAGGTTAACCACATAAATGTGGAGGAGGTCTATGAGGAGCCTGATGCCGTGGCTGGTAAGTTCAGACTCAATTCAATTTTAGCATTTGTACTCTTTGATACCGGTGCATCTCATTCATTCGTATCAAAGGCATTTGTTGATAGAAATGGGTTTGCATCAGAAAACATTGGGTGTCCAATAAAAGTTAGTTCTCCGGGGGGAGACATGATAGTAAGCCTTGGATGCCGGGATCTCACCATAGAGTTTGGAAAACATAAATTTCCAGTAAGCCTGATAATCCTAGATTCCCAAGGATTAGACGTAATTTTGGGAATGGACTGGATGGCTAAGTATGAAGGAGTATTAGATTGTGCCAATCGAACAGTTACACTCACAACTCCCGAAGGAAAAAGAGTAAAATTTAAGTCAAACTTTGAATCCAAGGGAAGTAAGCTAAATTCTCTTAAGGGGGTTAGCATGGACAGTGTACCAATAGTATGTGAGTATCCGGATGTGTTTCCGGAAGAGTTACCAGGAATGCCTCCGGATAGAGATGTGGAGTTTCTGATAGATTTGGTGCCAGGATCTGGACCAATAGCTAAGAGACCGTACAAAATGTCTGTTGATGAATTGAAAGAACTCAAGAAACAGCTAGGAGAGCAATTACAGAAAGGGTTTATCCAACCAAGTTCTTCATCTTGGGGAGCCCCAGTGTTATTCGTGGAAAAGAAGGATAGAACACAAAGGTTATGTATTGACTACCGTTCTCTCAACGAGGTTACCATCAAGAACAAGTATCCTTTGCCAAGAATCAACGACTTATTTGATCAGCTAGAAGGAGCATGCGTATTCTCGAAGATTGATCTCCGGTCAGGGTATTTTCAACTCAAGATACGAGAACATGACATACCAAAAACATCATTCACCACAAGATATGGATTGTATGAGTATACTGTGATGCCTTTTGGATTAACCAACGCTCCAGCATACTTCATGAATATGATGAACAAGGTGTTCATGGAGTTCCTTGACAAGTTCGTTGTCGTTTTCATCGATGACATCTTGGTTTACTCCAAGAGCAAGGAAGAGCATGAAAGACACTTACGCTTGATACTTGAGAAACTAAGGGAACATAAACTTTATGCCAAATTCAGCAAGTGTGAATTCTGGTTAGAAAAAGTTGGTTTTCTTGGTCATGTGATGACAAAAGATGGTGTGGCAGTTGATCCTGCTAAGGTTTCAGCTGTGACAGAATGGGAATCACCCAAGAATGTGAAAGAAGTTCGTAGTTTTCTCGGCTTAGCAGGTTATTACAGAAGGTTCATTGAAAATTTCTCGAAGGTTGCTAAGCCAATGACAGAATTGCTAAAGAAGGATAAGAAGTTTGCTTGGACTGAAGGGTGTGAAATCAGTTTCCAAGAATTAAAGAAGAGACTTGTGACAGCACCAGTACTTTGTCTGCCAGATTTGGAAAAGGATTTCCAAGTATATTGTGATGCTTCTCATCAAGGTTTGGGTGCCGTACTTATGCAAGATGGTAAAGTCGTAGCCTACGCTTCGAGACAACTCAAAACTCATGAAGTAAACTATCCTACTCATGATTTGGAGTTAGCCTCTGTCGTCCATGCACTCAAAACATGGAGACATTACCTTTTGGGAAAGAGGTGTGAAGTGTTCACAGATCATAAGAGCTTGAAGTACATCTTCACCCAGAAGGAAATCAACATGAGGCAAAGAAGATGGCTAGAACTTATCAAGGATTACGACTTAAGTTTGCAATACCATCCCGGTAAAGCAAATGTAGTAGCCGATGCTCTAAGTCGTAAGACATTTGTAAATGGCCTTACAAAAGGGGAATTGCCAGATGACTTGTGTAAGCAATTCAAAGAACTCAGATTGGAGATTGTACCAGAAGGACATCTCATGTCTTTAGATGTTCAACCCACTCTGTTGGACAAGATCCGAGAAGTCCAGAAGACTGATGAGGAAATTGAAAAGATTAAAGCAAACATTGGTTTAGGGAAAGCCAAGAGTTTTCATATTGATGAAAAGGGTACTTTATGGCACGGGAAACGTATATGTGTTCCACAAGACCCAGAGTTACGGAAACTGATCTTACAAGAAGGTCACAACTCTCCATATTCTATTCACCCAGGAAACACCAAGATGTACATGGATATGAAAGAAAGATTTTGGTGGAACAATCTCAAAAGAGACATCGCCGAACATATCGCTTTGTGTGATGTGTGTAGCAGAGTTAAAGCAGAGCATCAAAAACCAGCAGGTCTGCTTCAACCACTGCCTATTCCTGAATGGAAGTGGGAAAATATTGGTATGGATTTCATTACCGGATTACCAAGGACCAGATCAGGGTATGATTCCATATGGGTAGTGGTGGATCGCCTAACTAAGGTGGCACATTTCATACCTGTGAAGACCACCTATACAAGTGCCAAGTTAGCAAAAATATACATGAGCAGAATTGTATGCCTTCACGGTGTGCCAAAGAGTATTGTGTCAGATAGAGGAACCCAGTTCACTTCTCACTTTTGGAGACAACTTCATGAATCCTTAGGAACGAGATTGGAATTTAGCACCGCTTTTCATCCCCAAACGGATGGACAAACAGAAAGGACCAACCAAATTCTTGAGGACATGTTGAGAGCTTGTGCTTTAGACTATGGAGCAAGTTGGGATGAAAGTTTACCTTACGCGGAGTTCTCTTACAATAACAGCCATCAATCAAGTATTGGAATGGCACCGTTTGAGTTACTCTATGGAAGAAAGTGTACCACCCCATTATTATGGAATGGTGTGGGAGAAAGAAACTTATTTGGACCTGATCTTATAAAGGAAGCCGAAGAGAAAGTTAAATTGGTTAAGGACAGGTTGAGGATAGCACAATCTCGACAGAAAAGCTACGCGGATTCTAAGCGTAGAGAAGTCACCTACGAAGTTGGGGATAGAGTTTATCTCAGAGTATCACCACTTCGTGGAGTGAAAAGATTTGGAGTCAAAGGAAAGTTGGCACCAAGATATGTTGGGCCATTCAGGGTTTTAAGTCGCAAAGGAGAAGTTGCATATGAAGTTGAATTGCCAGAATCTCTGTCAGCAGTCCATAACGTATTTCATGTGAGTCAGCTTAAGAAATGTCACCCAGAAATGGAAGAGTCTTCTTTGAAGGATACCATACCTTTGGAAGAAGTTCAGCTAGAAAGTGATCTCACTTATGAGGAAAAGCCTGTCAAGATTCTAGAGACAGCAGAAAGAGTCACCCGGACCAAGACTATCAAGTTTTGTAAAGTGCAATGGAACCATCACTCCGAAGAGGAAGCAACATGGGAAAGAGAAGATGATCTTCGGAAAGACCACCCTCACCTATTTGCTAGCCAAACCGAATCTCGAGGGCGAGATTCATCTTAAGGGGGTTAGATTTGTAACATCCCAAAAATCAAGGTTTCAAAACTCATTCATATCATCTTTGCATCATTCATTCATTTAGGGTTTACTCAAAAATCACTTAGAAACAGAAATTGGAACTATGATTTCATGTGGGCAATTTATCCTCAAATAACCATCACCCTTTGGATTTTGAGAGCTTAAGTACTTGATTGCTTGACCCCATTGTTGGAAAGATTATGAGAAACTCTTAACCAGGATCCAAATTTTAGAAATGATTTCAAACCCTAATTCAAATATTTGCAAACTATAGCAAAATCTCTGTTTATTTTGAAACCCAAGCTTGACCAAATCCTACAAGGTAACCACTTGGTTAATTTACTGTTTTTGAAACCACAGAGCCCTACCAGATCCCCAAAATTGTTTGAATTCAAAAGGATTTGAATTCATATCAAAAATCATTCCAGAAAATTGAAACAGAAAAAGAAAAGGAGCAGACAAAAGAAAAGGGCCACACGGCCAGAATCTGGCCCAGCAGCCAAGCAAGCCCAGCAAGCCCACCCGGGGATCCTCGTTTCTTCTCACACGCGCGAGCACACGCCAACAGACGCTGACAACACGACCCCACAATCACTTTGCGCGTTACGCTGACAAGCGGGACCAGACCACGTCACCCTCGTCTTCCCCGGACTGCGCCCGCGACCACGTCGCTGCGGCAGTGATGGCCGGTAATGGCGCGGAGTAAATGGGCAGTAATCCTCGAACGTTTCTTGTCGATCCCCCGGCTATAAGACCCCCTCTGCCCCACGATCATTTTCCCCCAGTCAATCGCACACTCACGCCCCCAGGCTGCCCTCAATCCTCCGCGAATCGCCGCTGACAGAGCCCCCTCCGGCGACTAATTCCGGTGAGCTTCGAGTTCCCCGCTGTCTCTCATTTACACTATCATGTTCAGTGAACTCATGCGCATCTTCTGACACTCGCCGTTTGCCTTCGCATGACCCCTAGCTTTGGCAACGTCGACGACTGGCCGCCACCGTCTTCTTCACGAACTCCGGCGACCCCCCCTCCGTAAGTAGCCACCGCCCCTTGCCTTCTTGTTCACCCGAGCGTGTTCGTAGTTGTCCTGCGCATCTTCTAAACCCATTGGTTCGTGCTCAGGCGAAGCGGAACATCGGCAGTGACTCCGACAACCCCCACTTGACGCCAGACGCAACTCCGACGAAGTCTAGAGCCCATCTCCGAACGCCCCTCCACAAGCCAGTACCACGACGAGCTTCAGCAGCCTCCGGCGAACCTGGTAATACCCCTCTCCCTCTCACGGACGACCTAGAACACCGGCACCACCACTGACTGACGCGCCGCCGCCTGTCACCGCCGGCAGCGCCGCTCGTTTTTGGTTAGAAGAATTATAGCCGTTAGATCTGAATCCTACGCGTAGAAACACATCACTTAGCGAAGGGGTATGGACGGATCTGAGCCGCGCGTTGTTAGTTAGATCCAACGGTACAGAAGGGTGATCCGGTGCGAATCGGTACGCGCCAGTAATAACGCGACGCGTGGCAAGGTTATATTAAAAACAGAATTTAAAACCTGATTTAGATTCAAACTTCAAATGCTTGTAATTTTTGAACCACACGTTGGATTTTTACAAACTTTATACCGTTGAATTCAGGGAAACAAGGCCTTTCTGAAGATCCATTTTGTTTAGCATATAGTAACAGTTAAAATGGTTTTATTTGTAGAACAAGTTTAGGGCTATTTTGGTTATAGAATTATCTTTATAAAAGTGTATTATGACCAAATAAGTTTAATGGGCAAACTTGTGACATGTTATGTTTCTGTACCCATGAACACACTTGGTAGAATTTTCAAAATTTAACACTTGATAAATTATTGCATGCATGCATTCATATTATTTTTGGTTGTATTTAATTGTGTGTAATTGTATGTTTTGATTCTTGTGTAGATTTTGATAGTGATTGTGATTGTGAAGAGTGCTACTCTCCACACTACCAAGGCAAGTGATATTTTCATGAATATTCCTATCCTAAGTTTTATGTTAGCATTAGTTATTTTGCTAAAGTGTTGCATGATATTTTGCTAAGTGCTAAGTTGGGAAATCCTAAGTAGAGTGAAATAGTAGAACTGTTAGGGAAATATTCCTAAGATAGGTTACCATATTTTGCCTAGCCTAGCTCATAGCAAACAAGGGTGGTGAACAACTATATATTATGAGACAAAAATATACTAAGTCAAGAGACTTATATTTTTCTTAATAAAACAACTAAGACAAATGAACTCCTGGGTGGAATGGAAAGATTGGGTTATGTTGAGTGGTTACACAAGGCCATGGACTTGGGTTGTGTATCTCACTTGTGGAATGCCACCCAGGCACAAAGGGATTTGGAGGCCAAGTGTTGAGAAAGCTTACAGTGCAACCACTTGGCAATATGGGCTCTGCCATGATCATATAGGTTGCTAGAACTTAGTCATTTTGGACAGATGGTGGTAGTTGGGTTGATAGGTTGGAGCGCGTCCATTTTGACTAAGGAAAAGCTTCTGAAGGGTCCTGTCTTGGGAAACCAAGTCTGGTGGGGAAAGTGCACAACCTCTGCAGATGCAAAAACTAAGTACTTAGCCTTGTCCAAGGAAATGGACACTTTGAGCGTCAAGACATGGAAGCTACAAGAATCTCAACACTCCAACTTCTACAATAAAAATTTGTGGGTGAACAAGGGTGAAGGACCCCAATGTCTATTGGTGGTTTCTTTGGGAATGATTTTGACAAAGAAAAACTTAGCAGTTTTAACTAATAGGAAAAATCTATTTTCAAGCAAAAGCAAGCCAAGTTACACTTAGCCAAAATGCATATAGTTATATAGTCCACTTAAAATATACAAAGGTATCACTTGCCAATACTATTCCAAAGTATTGACCCTCTGTGGCTGTAACTTGTGATGTTGCAGGTTATTCCGATGATGATTAGGAGTCATGAGTCTACACTCAACATGCTTGCCTGTGGCACATGAAGATGAAGACTTATGTTTATTTACTTGTTCCTTAAAACTCTTGTATTAGGCCTATGGCCATGAGTTGTAAAAGACTATATTTTATCTCTGGAATGAATGTAATAAACGACCTTTGTATCTGTGTACTTCATCTTAAACTGTGGATGCTAGCATTGATCCAGGGACTAGCATTGCAATCACAGGGATCCTTTCCTCTATAAAGGAGGGGTCTAACATTATTTTCCTGGAGCAACATGGAACCACGAAGCAGAGCCGGAGGGGGCCACAGGGTGGCCGCACCCCCTAGGCGCGATCAAGCCCTGGAGGCGCCCATATAGGGTGTGGCCCCCATGGCCCCCCATCGACCTTGCCTCATGCGCCTATAAGAAGCGTCCGACCCAAAAACCCTAAATCATCCAGAAGAAATCCACGAAAACCTCTGTAGCGCCACCGCCACCGAAGGGGAGATTCGGGGGATAGAAAGTCTCTGTTTCGGCACCCTGCCAAGACGGGGAAGTGCCCCGGAGCCATCTCCATCGATCTCCACCACCATCTCCATCATTGTTGCTGATTCCCATGATGAGGAGGGAGTAGTTATCCTTCGAGGCTAAGGGCTCTACCGGTAGCTATGTGTTCATCTCTCTCTATGCATGATCTTGTGGTCATGAGATTTATAATCAAGTAGATCTACCTTGCTACTCAAGTGCTTCATTAGATCTCTGCTCTCCCCATGTGTGTGAAAGTGACAGCGTGCATGCCATGGTGGCACTTAGGCTTGAGTCTACATAAATAATCTTCGTGCTTTACTAGATCTATGCTTTTCCCCATGTGAAAGTGACAACGTGCATACCGTGTGTGGCACTTTGGCTAGATTGAATATTTGTTATGAGTTATATTTGGAGTTGGATGTCTCTATGAAATTGTGGTGTTTGTTGGAACCATCTAACGCTCAAGGTGACAGTGTGGGGGTTATCTAGATTGGGGAAGGCGGACTTTGAGGAGTGCTGTTATAGCCATACCGATGATTAGAGTGTCCAACCGGAGAGTAGTTATGAGTAGTATCATGAAGAGAGGATATTTATATGAGAGAGTGTTCACTAGTGAAATTATGATCCCTAGTCCTTGTTTCTAAACATTGAAACACCTTTTGCATCTAGATCTATTGCATGTTTGCTTGCTTTAGTCTTTACCTCACCGTCAAGCTATTTTCTAGCACCGTTACCACTTGTATTTCACTACCTCTTCGCCGAACTAGTGCACCTATACACCTGACAAGTGTATTGGGTGTGTTGGGGACACAAGAGGCTTCTTGTATCTTGATTGCAGGATTGATTGAGAGGGAATACCTTTGACCACTTCCTCCCTGAGTTCGATAAACCTTGGGTAATGCACTTAAGGGAAACTTGTTGCTGTTCTACAAACCTGTGCACTTGGAGGCCCAACAACTGTCTACAAGAATAGAAGTGCGTATACATCAAGCTCTTTTCTAGCGCCGTTGCCGGGGAGGTTTTGGGCTTTTACCTTTCCTCCATGTCAAGCTCCATCAAAGTCTTTTTTGGCTCCGTTGCCGGGGAGGTAAGGTAAAAGTTACTCATATCCTCCAATGTGAGTGCTCGAAGTTATTTCCTCTAGATTCTGCAATTTTGTCTTTTTTTCTTGTTTTCATTAGTTAGTCTTAATGGAAAACAAAAAAAATTTAGAGAGCTCTATAGTATTTATCTTGAGTTAGGACATGAGGTGTTTGAAGAGAAAATTTAAAAACCTATGGAGCTTTATTTGCATGCTAATAACAATGTTATTAGTATGAATCCTTTGGACACCATTATTGCTAATGCTATGGAAAAGTCTAAGCTTGGGGAAGCTAGTTTTTATGAAAGTGATCTTTTTATTTCCCCAGCTTTGGAAGATAGCTATTCTATTGCTTATGATGATACCAGACCTCCAATATATGATGATTACAATGATGAATATGATATTTTCAGTCCACCTACTATTGAGGAGGAAATTAATTATGATTACAATATGCCTCCTATATTTGATAATTATGGTGATGAGAATAGTAATGACAGCTATTTTGTTGAATTTGCTCCCACTACAATTAATAAGAATGACTATGCTTATGTGGAGAGTAATAATTATTTTATGCATGTGGCTCATGATAAGAATGTTTTATGTGATAGTTATATTGTTAATTTTGTTCATGTTGCTACTGAAAGTTATTATGAGAGAGGGAAACATGGTTTTATGTATCTCAACAATATTAAGTTTCCCCTCTTTATGTTGAAAATCTTGAAGTTGCACTTGTTTTGCTTTCCTATGCTTGTTGCTTTGTGCTTTCATGACTTGTTTCTTTGCAAGATTCCTATGCATAGGAAGTGGGTTAGACTTAAATATGTTTTGAGTTTGCTTCTTGATGCTCTCTTTCACTTAAATTCATATTTCTTATGTTTGCATCTTCTCAAACTATCAAGCCTAACTTAAAGTCATTAAAGAAAAGTACTTGTTGGGAGATAACCCAAGAGTTTTCTTGAGTCTTGGAAGTTATTACTTCTGTAATGACCTCTCCTTATCCTTTTTGTTTGCTTTTTGTGCCAAGAATGACCTCTAATGAGAGGTGAAATGATCGTATGGGCACCTAGATGGGGAGGGGGGGGGGGTGAATAGGTGCTACTTCAATTTTTCTTCTTTTTCAAATTAGGGTTTGACAATAAGGTAAATTCTCTAGATAATGCAACTAAGGTGAATTTACCTATATGACAAATATGCACTAGCTAACACAATACTAAGCAAGAACAAGTAAGTAAAGTGCGGTAAAGGATAGAAGTAACCAAAGTGGTGAACGCGGAGACACAAGGATTTGTTTCCCGTAGTTCCTTCCTTTTGAGGGGACGTACCTATACGTTTGGAGAGGGGGTGGTATCAAACCACCTACGCCACGAAAGGCCTCCCTTGTTCTCCGATGAACCTCACCCCAACGGGATCGATTCACCTTCCACTATATCGGCGACCTTCAAGGTGGAAGCCGACACCTTTACAAGTTTGGGGCACACATGCACAACTTAATTGGAGGCTCCCAAATACAAGCAAGCTGTCAAGACAATCAAAGACAAGTTTGTAAGAATCAAATCTAGAACTAGGGTTTCCAAGAAAACACTAGAGCAAAGGGGCCCTCAAGTGAATGAGGGGGAAATGAAGATCTCTTTTGGTGAAGTAGTAGATCGGGGCCTCCTCCTTCGATTCCCCAAAAATCAAGGACTTTGGGTGGTGGATTGAGGAGAGCTTGTGGATTTGGTGGCTCCAATGGTGGTCTTGAGTTTAATGCAAATGAGCAACTTGTCCCAAGGTAGGTGGAGTGGTATTTATACCCCTTGGAGAAATCTGGCCGTTGGAGTAATAAATGCACCGGTACTACCGGTACTCAAGCGGTAGTACCGGTTGCAAGCGATACTACCGGTCCAGGTACCGGAGATGCTTCATATGGTCGAGCCAGCTTCAGGTTTGCCCGATACACCCTTGCGGTAGTACCCCCAAGCGATAGTACCGGTCCATAGACCCGGTACTACCGGTCAGGAAGGTAGTACCGGTCCCAAGTACCGGTGGGTACCGTGTGAGAGGGGGAGGGCTGGTCCTTCCCCAGGACTGCCCGGTACTGCTGAGCGGTACTACCGTGTCCAAGCGGTAGTACCGCTTGTCACAAGCGGTACTACCGGTTGGAGCGGTAGTGCCGCTCCGCGGTACCGGGCGGTACTGAGGAAAAACCACCCCTCCCAACCTTGCACGGGTCCAACCGGTACTAGGACCGGTAGTACCGGTGCCAAGCGGTAGTACCAGTCATTTTTCTGGTACTACCGGTTGGCACAGTGACTTTTGGCAAGGGCAAATGGGCAAGTCAATATTTGTGCCACAATCTAATAAACCTGTAATACAGTTAGCGCACGATTAGAACAATAAGTGTGTTGTTATCAAACATCAAAATCACAAGGATAGGAAATGCTCTTTCAATCTCCCCCTTTTTGGTGTTTGATGACAACACACTTTTGCAAGATGATCTTATGAACATACTCATGGCATTTGTAAAATAGATATGAGGCTCCCCCTAGATGAGTAGAATCAAACCTCCCCCTCTATTTTACAAACCCAACATAAGTGCACAAATATAGATACTAGCATTTGAAACCATACCTTTGCAAATAACTTGTGATGAGAAATATATAGACAATGGATAACGCATATCATCACAATATGGATCCATGACATAAACCACATAGTCTCACAAGATCGATCCACGACATAACCACATAGTCACAACAATACATAGAGTTCACACATAAAATAGAAGGAAATCTAAGTTCACGCGCAATAAAAGGTTCAACGCAATAAAAGGGACAAGTGCAAGACTACCGTCCCGACAGTCAATCCTCCTCCTCCTCATCATCATCAAAGTCCTCCTCGTAGGGGGGTGGAGCACGGTGTGAGGAAGAAACATCATTGTACCAATGGCTGTGCTGAGAGATCCGCTGTTCTTCAGGGGTGATGTTGGTCTCGGACCCCTCGGAGACGGTCAAACCTTGGGCTGCCATCATGTCCTTCTGCCGAGCACTAGCTTTCTTGGCATACACATGCGCCTCATACATGCGCTTCTGGTTGTCAACTTGGAAGCAGAAGATCTTCTTGAGCTTGGCCTCCATACTCTTGGCCCAAGAGGGCTTAGCATTCTTGCGGCGGGAGACAACATAGTCTATGTCACGACCAATGTCAGCATCCTCAGAGTCATCCTCTGCATCCTCTTCCGCCACAACGTGGGGTTTAGCATGGTTCTTGATCTTGAGTGCCTTGGTCCGGTGCACAATGAGAGGACGAGTGGATAGGGTCCGAGCAATGGGAGGGCACTTGGACACAATAAGGGCCATGATGTAGGGATAAAATGGCGGAACCCTTCGAGAGTGAGCAGCAGCAACCATCTCATGCCATATATAATTTGTCACATCAAGAGCAGTGCCTGAGTCGCGGTTGAGGAAGGTGTTGAACAGCAAGTCAACAGAAAACCCATGTATCTCGTCCTTGTTGCCCGCACGAGGAGCAACAGTCTCACGGAAGATGCGGTGGAGAATATCATATGTGGGGAGAAGATCCTTGATCTTGCCAGCAACCCCACGGCCTCGGATATACAGAGGTGTAAGGACATCCTTCTTGGAGGGTTGATCCCGCAAGTGGAAGCAGAAACCACAGGGAGTGTCACAGCCACGGTCTTCATACCCCAGTATTGCAGCAAACTTAGCAAGTGTGGCTTCCTTGACTGCACCTTGAGTCATCCAAGTGATCTTCCGAGTGTGGCCAGTGTGGAAATGGCCAGTGGCATAGAACTGTGCAATGAGGAGTGGCTCGTAGTCATATTGGGACTCCATGATAGGGAACAAGCCAAGGTTAGAGCAGATTTCCTTGGCTTCAGAAAAATAGTCAAGGTTATTGTTGATGTGTTCCATGTCAATCCACAGCTGAGGCACCACTATATGAATATTTGTCATAAGAACCTCATGATAGACGCGCTCTTGGAAATCATTGTAAAACAGACTGTCTTCCCTGTCCTCATCACGGTTGCGGGAGTATGCATTGTCAATCCTCAGAGCCCGAAACTCAGACTCAGAGATGTCAGACAGTTTCCTTGGCCCTGATGGCCCTGAGCTGTAACTCTTAGTGTGCCCTGAGGAAGGGGGGCGAGAAGGGGGAGCGTAGACACGCCCAGCAGAGCGCTTGGTGACCCCCACGGCCACCTCGAGTAGCAGGAAACTTCAAACGACGTCTCAGCTGTGGCATAACTTCATCCTCGGACTCCGTCTCTTCCTCAACAATCTCACGACTAGATTTGGAGCGCTTACGCGCACCCCTAGAACCACCTGCATCTGTGAGAGCACGAGGGAGAACAGCAAGGGGGTAAGCGCACAAGAATCACAAAGGAACAAAGAGGAATCCAAGGTTTAGAAAAAAAATTGAGGTCAGTTGGGACCGGTACTACCGGACCTGACAACCGGTAGTATCGCTTGCGAGCGGTAGTACCGGAAAATATTCCGGTACTACCGGTCGAACGGTATAGGCGCATCATATCTGGTAGATAAAGATCCAAACTTGACCTCAACACTTTGTAAACCAACGATTCTACTAAGTAATAAGGGAAGTATGGCAGTACAACCTCACAATATGTCAATTTCGTCACAAATCTAAGAAAAACCTAGATCCAATGAGGAAATTAAAAAGTGAGAGAGAAGAGGCGGTTGTATCGGGATCCATGGCAGTGGAGAAAGGGTGGGAGCCCACGAGGAATCTGAATCCAAAGGGGATCTGGGGAGAAGAGGATGCGGCGAAGCTCCGGCAGCGTCACAAGCATAGGCGGCGGTGGGTTGTGTGGAGGGCGTGGGGAAGAATAGGGCACTGATGGGTGCCTCCCCATGTGCAACCAATATATACCCGAAACCATCGACCGGTAGTACCACTTGGGAGCGGTAGTACCGGTTAAGCAACCGGTAGGACCGGTGACCGGTAGTACCGTAAATGTGAGCGGTAGTACCGCTCCTAGAGCAGTTTCTAGGACACGACCTGGTAACCACCCAGGTACGATAGTACCTCCCATATCACCGGTAGTACCAGTCCCACCTGATTCCATAGCCAGGGAAAAATGGGGGATTCTTGTGCGGATTGGAAGAGGGTTTTTCGAGGGAGTAGAAAGGCTTGGGTTAAGATAATTGCACTGGTAAGCACATGCACTCTAAAAATCGAGATAAAGATGTCAAAAACCAAAATAGAGTGCATGAGACTAATATCAATGAAACAAATCAAAGGATGACAAACACGAGTAAAAACCAACCTCTCGACAGAGAGAGGGCGGTGGCCTAGGCCACCATATATGAGTATACTCGGCTTGGCACCACGAAGATATATCTTGGTTCCATTACCGAAACTCATCATTCAAGCTCACATATCACAAAATGATATTAAGATGAATGATTTTTATTGCTTTGGGCATAATGGGGGGAGGGATAGTCCAATAAATTAGGACCGCACTCCCCCTATATCCATGCCTACACCTAAACCAAATATGCGTCGAATCATAGGTGTGAATGCAAGAAAATCAAGTCAAGCTCCTTAAATCTACGATATTTAGTTCATTCCTCAAATAGCAAAACCTTGCTTCATCAAGTGGCTTCGTGAAGATATCGGCAAGTTGATCTTTGGTTGGCACATATGATAGATCAATATCACCTCGAGCAACATGATCTCTAATGAAGTGATGGTGAATATCAATATGCTTTGTCCTTGTGTGATCCACCGGGTTGTAGGCAATCTTGATGGCACTTTCATTGTCACATAGAAGAGGCACTTTGTCACAATGGACACCGTATTCCTTTAAAGTTTGCCTCATCCATAGCAATTGGGTGCAAGCACTAGCAGCTGCCACATACTCGGCTTCCGCAGTGGAGAGAGATATACAATTTTGCATCTTAGAAGACCAACATACCAAGGACCTACCAAGGAATTGGCAAGCCCCGGATGTTGACTTCCTATCATCGTTATCACCCGCCCAATCCGAATCCGTGTATCCACAAAGAGCAAATGTTGATCCTCGAGGATACCAAAGACCATAAAATGGGGTATGAACTAAATATCGAAAGATTCTCTTGACCGCCATTAAATGGCTTTATTTAGGGGCCACTTGATATCTTGCACACACACCTACACTCAACACAATATCGGGTCTAGATGCACAAAGGTAAAGCAAAGAACCAATCATAGACCGGTATACCTTTTGATCCACATCTTTACCATTTGGATTTTGTTCTAGATGAGTCTTTGTAGCCATGGGAGTAGGAGCTCCATTTAAATCTTGCATTTTGAATCTCTTGAGCATATCTTGAGTATACTTGGCTTGATTGAAGAATGTCCCTCCTCTAACTTGCTTGATCTCAAAACCAAGAAATACTCTCAACTCCCCCATCAAAGACATCCGGAACCTACTAGTCATAAGCTTTGAGAATTCATCATTAAAATCTTTGTTACAAGAGCCAAAGATAATATCATCAACATATATTTGGCATACAAAAAGCTCCCCATTGACTTTCTTAGTAAAAAGAGTGGGATCGATTTTCTCAACCTCAAATCCACGGTCAAACAACAACTCTCTAAGGTGCTCATACCACGTGCGTGGGGCTTGCTTGAGCCCATAGAGCGCCTTATCAAGTTTGTAGACATGGTTTGGGAAGTTGGGGTCCTCAAATACCGGGGGCTGCTTAACATATACCAACTCATTTAATGGACCATAAATAAATGCACTCTCTACATCCATTTGTTGCAACTTGAAGTTATGATGTGCCGCATAAGCAAGAAGGATACGGATGGACTCAAGGCGAGCCACATGTGCATACGTCTCTCCATAGTCAATGCCTTCAATTTGAGAGTACCCCTGTGCAACCAATCTAGCCTTGTTCCTTACTATAATTCCATGCTCATCTTGATTCTTCTTGAATATCCATTTTGTTCCAATAACATTGCGGCAATCCTTTGGCTTCTCAACTAACTTCCATACTTTGTTTCTATCAAAGTTGTTGAGCTCTTTGTGCATAGCTTCTAGCCAATCTGAATCTTCAAGAGCTTCCCACACTTTCTTAGGTTCCATCATGGAGACGTGTGCTTGGTTTTCACTGAACCTCTTCAATTGTGCTCTTGTGGAAATGCCTTTCCTTAGGTCACCAACTACATTTTGTAGAGAGTGGTCTCTTAATTCCAACATTCTTTCCTTTCTAGCTTCGCGACGAGCGTGGATCTCCGTGTTGTTTCTTGGGGACCCTCTTTCATCATTTTGGTCCTCGTCTTGACCATCAACTTGACCTTGATCATCATCGAAATCATTCTCTTCATCTAGAGGCAAAGATTGACCTTGGTCTTGATCAAGTGCTCTTCTAGCATCAATTTGAGCTTGTCTCAAAGCAGTTTGTACGGATCTTCCTTGAGTGATTTCCTTGGCACCACTTAACATCCTAGCGAATGAATCAAGCTCCCCTTGACTAGAGTTATCACTATGATCATCATGTTGAGGGTCCATATCTTGTCTTTGGCTTGAGTCATTGTCCTCCTGGGTGGATGGAGCTTGTTGATGTTGTGAAGATGAGGGCTCCACTTGAGTGGAGCATAGTTCTTCTTGATCCGCCATAAGGGGTTCCTCAACGGGGCGGATATATCCCACACCCATTCTTCCTATGGCATCCTGAGGCATTTCATCATCTGCATCACAAGCATCAACACGCCCCCCTTGGGGACCATCGTATTCTTCGAAGGTCACACTACAAGATTCTATGACGGCTCCGGAGAGCTTATCATAGATTCTATAAGTGTGAGATTCGATAACATAGCCAACAAAAATATCCTCTAATGCTTTTGACTTGAATTTGGACAAACGGACACCTTTTATGAGATAGAAACACTTACAACCGAACACCCGTAAGTAAGATATGTTGGGCTTGTTACCGGTACGTATTTCATATGGAGTCTTGTTGATTTATTTGCAGAGGTAGAGCCAGTTTGAAGCATGGCAAGCGGTGGAGATGGCTTCGGCCCAAAAGTTGTATGGAGATTTAAACTCCGCAAACATGGTCCTAGCCATCTCAATAAGAGTCCGGTTCTTCCTTTCGGCCACACCATTTTGTTGAGGGGTGTATGCAGCAGAATATTGATGTTTTATCCCCTCATCACTAAGGAAATCATTCAAGGTGTAGTTCTTGAACTCGGTGTCGTTTTCACTTCTTATAATCAACACGGGAAGGTTGTATTCACATTGAACCATGTTGATGAAGTCGATGAAGGTCTTTTGTGTCTCACTCTTCAACTTGAAGAAATAAACCCAAGAGTATCTTGAAAAGTCATCAACGATCACCAAGCAATATTTCTTCCCACCAAGGCTTGCATGAGATGGAGGACCAAAGAGGTCCACATGGAGGAGCTCCAAGAACTTGGTTGACTTGATGCGATTCTTAGGCTTGTGAGGAGCATCATGCATCTTCCCTAGAACACATGCCCTGCAAACACGATCTTTGGCAAAGGAAACATTTTCTTTTAGTCCAACAATATGGCCCTCCTTGTGGAGACTTTGAAAAGTTCTCATATTGACATGGGCTAGTCGGCGATGCCATAACCAACCCACATCAGCCTTTCCGAATAAGCACATCGCACTTGTAGTGGTTTAGCCCGAAATGTCCACCACATACAAGTCATGTTCGACGTACCCAACGAAAGCGACCTTGAGAGACTTGCTCCACATGAGGACCACAATATCATCATCTATAAAGACGGCAAAGCCCATATTTCCAAGAGCACAGACTGAAAGTAAATTGTAACCAAGGGTCTCAACAAGCATGACGTTCATGAGTGTAATGTCGTGAGAAACCACTACCTTGCCGAAACCCATTACCTTAGACTTTGACTTGTCGGCATATGTAATAGATATTTGATCATCATTTGGCCTTAGATCTTGTACAATAGAAGAGCTTCCGGTCATATGACTTGTGCAACCACTATCGAGCACCCACTTTGACCCTCCGGAAGCATATGTCTACAAAAGATCAAGCTAATTTTTAGGTACCCATTTTTCAATGGGTCCTCTTTTGTTAGCAATAAGGGTCTTGGGAACCCAAATAGACCAAGCAATATAACCATCATATGGGCCAACATATTGTGCATACACATCACCATAATAATCACTTATTAGAACATAGTGAGGGTTAGCACTTCCCGCAAAGTCGTCATAGTTTTACCACTTGTGGTCTTACTATCCATAATGGCCTTGTTGGTCTCTTGTGTGGGTTTGGCCTTCTTCTTCTTCTTCTTCTTCTTCTTCTTCTTCTTCTTAGTTTTGGAGACAAAACCAATGCCCCCTTTATCACCACTAGGCCTTTGCTTACTCAAAAGATCATTAGTGGACTTGTTGCCTTGTGGAAATGTGGCCTTGGCTAGCTCCCCCTTCAACCTAGCATTTTCTTCAAGAATAGTTGTACTACTAGATGAAATGAAGTTACTAGGTTAAGGAGTATTGGCCAATTGAGTTTGAAGCGTTTCATGGGACTTTGTGAGTGACAAGAGTTCACTTTCCAAAGCCTTGTGAGCCTTGTTAAGCAACCTAAAGTCCTCGGCAAGTTTTTCATGAACCACACCAAACTCAATCTTGTCCTTTTTATCCCTTTTGTATTTAGAAATAGCATGATCACGCTCTTTGATGAGTTTATTAACAATTATGTCATTGGCCTCATCAAGTCCTTCATGTTTTAATTCAAGTGACATCCTAGTCTCTTGTTATTCTTCTAGAGCATTGTTTAAATCCTCTAGTTCACTCATGTGTTCATGCCCAAGTTTACATCTTACATCTAGGAGCTCTTGGGTGTGGGAAAGTTGATCTAAGATGTTACCAAAATGTATCTTAGAATCTCCTTGTAGGTTAGTCATAAACTCATCGAAAGCAATTAATTCCCTTTTAACATCAGGAGACATCTCATCATCAATTTCATCATTAGCTAAGGGAGTGGAGCGAGATGATGAGGATACCTCCGTTCCTCTTGCCATAAGGCAAGTGACGTTCTTGATGGGAGAATTCTCATTTGGAGAATCGAAGAGTGAGAATGTCGGAGTAGAAGTAGTGGCTAGAGCCGCCACACCATTAGAAGTCCCCTCTTCCTCATCTTCATCATCTTCATTGTCGGAGGAATATTCTTCATGAGTGATCAAGACAATTTCTCCCGACTTCTTGTTGATGGGATTCTTCTTGATGAAGGGTTTCTTGTAAGGGGCCTTGGAAGCTATATTTGGCACTATTTTCCCACCATGATCTTCTCTTCTCTCATAGGGACAACTGGCCAAGAAGTGATATCTGTCGCCACAGTTGTAGCAAGTTCTCAATCTTGGCATATTGCCTCTTAGTCCATTAGGGTTGATTTTTCGTTTCATTTCCATCTTGGCCTTCGCGGGGTTCTTCCAGAAGTTGTTTGCATAGAAGGCCATATATTGACCATGAAACTTCTTGACATCTTCTGGGTTGCTCATGCATAGTCCATCATCACTGTCATCACCATCCACCTGTTCAACAACTTTGGCCTTCAATGCAACGTTGACAACATTGCTAATACCAAGGGCACGAGCACGTGCATCCTTGGCATTCTCGGAGGCAACTTTGAAAGCGGCCATCTCTTGCATAACTTCATTGGAGGTCATGAGATGGTAGTTGTGTATTCCTTGTAGGCTCTTCAAGTCGGTGGGCTCAAAGGGCATGAGTGCACTCACATATTTCCTTTTTATCCATGCATCATCCACATGTGAGGCACCCACGTTTCTAAAAGCGGTGGCGGTGGTCTTGAGCCTTCGGTACACGTCTTCATGATCTTCACCTTCCATCATGTAGAAGCCTTCGGCTTCATTGCTTAGTGCATCATACCGGTTCCTCCTCATACTCTCATTTCCAACAAACAATACAGTGAGGGCATCCCAAGCTTCCTTGGCAATGCTAAAGTGCTCAATGTGTGGATAATCCTTTGTACCCAATCCTTGCGGAATCATATGCAAGGCAGTGGCATTGAGTTGACTATTGACAACCTCTCTTCTTGTCAAGTTGTTTGGATCCCCAATAAAGAGTCTATGCTCGATGATGTTCCATAGTTCAATGCAAGAGCTGCGCATGTGAGTTCTCATTAGTGATTGCCATTAAGAAAAAGTAGAAGATTCTTCAAGCTTAGGTGGGTCACCTCTATTGTATACATGAGGGTGAGGGATTGGAGGGTCGGGAGAGTACCATGAATCACGGTGCTCACCCTTCCCCCCATCATTTTGTGTGGAGGAGTTAGCGTTGTCTTGTTTACCCCTTACCATCATATCCTCGGGGGATACCGGAGTATTCCCTTTAGGTAAAATAGATGTAGGATACTCTTGAGGAGAGGGGGATGATGAGCCATCTTTGTCTTTAAGAAGTTGCTCAAGCATCTTCTTGACTTCGTTGACCAAGGAAGAGCTCAATCTTGTTTCCAAGTTTTTGAGATCTTCCATGGTCACCGTGGTGGGCTCACCATCACCATCCCCTTCACGGCTACCCATATTCTCTTAGGCGGTAAAGCCCAGATAAAGAGCCGAGGCTCTGATACCAATTGAAAGGATTGTATGGGCACCTAGAGGGGGGGGGGGTGAATAGGTGCTACTTCAAATTTTCTTCTTTTTCAAATTAGGGTTTGACAATAAGGTAAATTCTCTAGATAATGCAACTAAGGTGAATTTACCTATATGACAAATATGCACTAGCTAACACAATACTAAGCAAGAACAAGTAAGTAAAGTGCAGTAAAGGATAGAAGTAACCAAAGTGGTGAACACGGAGACACAAGGATTTGTTTCCCGTAGTTCCTTCCTTTTGAGGGGAAGTATGTCTATGTTTGGAGAGGGGGTGGTAACAAACCACCTACGCCACGAAAGGCCTCCCTTGTTCTCCGATGAACCTCACCCCAACGGGATCGATTCACCTTCCACTATATCGGCGACCTTCAAGGTGGAAGCCGTCACCTTTACAAGTTTGGGGCACACATCCACAACTTAATTGGAGGCTCCCAAATACAAGCAAGCTGTCAAGACAATCAAAGACAAGCTTGTAAGAACAAAATCTAGAACTAGGGTTTCCAAGAAAACACTAGAGAAAAGGGGCCCTCAAGTGAATGAGGGGGAAATGAAGATCTCTTTTGGTGAAGTAGTAGATCGGGGCCTCCTCCTTCGATTCCCCAAAGATCAAGGACTTTGGGTGGTGGATTGAGGAGATCTTGTGGATTTGGTGGCTCCAATGGTGGTCTTTACTTTAATGCAAATGAGAAACTTGTCCCAAGGTAGGTGGAGGGGTATTTATACCCCTTGGATAAATCTGGCCGTTGGAGTAATAAATGCACCGGTACTACCGGTACTCAAGCGGTAGTACCGGTTGCAAGCGATACTACCGGTCCAGGTATCGGAGATGCTTCATATGGTCGATCCAGCTTCAGGTTTGCCCGGTACACCCTTGCGGTAGTACCCCCAAGCGGTAGTACCGGTCCATATACCCGGTACTACTGGCCAGGGCGGTATTACTGGTCCCAAGTACCGGTGGGTACCGTGCGAGAGGGGGAGGGCTGGTCCTTCCCCAGTACTGCCCGGTACAGCTGAGCGGTACTACCGGTTGGAGCGGTAGTTCCACTCCACGGTACCGGGTGGTACTGAGGAAAAACCACCCCTCCCAACCTTGCACGGGTCCAACCGGTACTAGGACCGGTAGTACCGGTGCCAAGAGGTAGTACCGGTCATTTTTCCGGTACTACCGGTTGGCACAGTGACTTTTGGCAAGGGCAAATGGGCAAGTCAATATTTGTGCCACAATCTAATAAACCTGTAATACACTTAGAGCACGATTAGACCGATAAGTGTGTTGTTATCAAACATCAAAATCCCAAGGATAGGAAATGCTCTTTCAAGAGGGAAGTAAGATTTGGGGAGTTATTGTCCCGAAACAAATTTCTGTCCTCCACCATAAAAGTCGTGAGGAGTCTCTATAAGTCAGATTGAGCTGAAAATTTACGAAGAAATCTCCCAGTATGTTAGCTAACTTTCGTTAGTTCAACACTTTTTTATTTGAGCAACAGAAGGTCTTTGAAAATATCAGTTTCTACCTGCTGGTCTGTTTTGACAGATTTCTGCCATTATTTGCATTTGCTTCTTATTGATTCCTTTTTGAGTTCTCTTTTGGGGAATTAAGCTTTTTAAAGGAGTTGCTACAGTACTTGTGTTTTTAGTGAAAAGTTTTGCTGTTCCACAACTTTTCCTAAGGGTCTAATATCTTTTGAATACACTAATGTTGCTAATGAAGATTGTGTGAAGTTTTGTATGAAGGAAAAATTTCAGGTGTAGAGAGAGAATGATGTAATGAGATGAAGAATGGACAAAAGCTCAAGCTTGGGGATGCCACCCGGTGTCACCCCAAGAAATATCCAAGAGTTAAAATGTCACATCCCAAAATTTTGCAAATTTTGTAATGTGAAAAATAAATAAACAAAATAAAATTTTGTTGAAATTTAGGGTGAGAAGAAACTTTTTGATTCCAATTGGAAACATCAAAACCTATTTTGAACAAATAAAATCCTAAAGGGATTTAAAATATTAACAAATAATAAAGAAAGTTTTAATAGTTGGAATCACTATTTTTAGATCTTTTAATAAAAAAAATTTGATTCTCAAAAGCAAAGGAAGAATTATAAATAAGGATTATTTTATAGAGCCAAATTAAATCTTGGCCAAACTTTTGAAATATTTCTATTTGATAAAAAGAGTAAAGGGTTTATTTAAATAAAATAATGGGGATTTATTAATATCCAATTTTATTAAAGTAAAGGCTTTTCCCATTTTAAATAAACACTAAAACTTGTTATTTTATTTTAAATAAGATTTCCAAGTGTTTTATATTTTCAAATAAAACCTACTGAAATGGTTTTGAGATTATTTTAGATTTCAAATAGAGTTTTTAAATAAATTAAATCCTATTTGAGTTAATGACTAAGGTCTATTTATTTAATTATTAATGGATCCTAAAAAGAATAAAAATTATTTTCTTTTGGACTTTGATATGTGTTGTTAAACAGAATTAAAATAAGTACAAAGTTTGGTGGTGGTTTGATTTGAATTGGTGTTTGAATTATTTGTTTGAAAATCAAAACAGAAATTCAAATAGAAAAAGAAAAAGCTTTCAGAATAAAAAAATGAAACAGACCCAGCCCATCTGGCCAGCCCAGCAGCCCAGCAACGCAGCCCACCAGCTCTCACCCGCTGTGAAACATTTTTCACCCACGCGCCCACCCGTAGAGTCACAGACAAGCTGGCCCCACTCCCACTCCCTCCACCTCACTGACGAACGGACCCCATGCCACCTCATCGTCGTTCTCACCCGCGCCGGCCGTTTTCCCCCTCCTCGCCGTTTACTGCCGTGAATAAAACCACTTAAATTCACGTCAATGAGCAATCAATTCTCGTCAGTAATCACGCGTACATTAGCGCCTTGCCCTCTCCTCCGTTTCCCCTCAAACACCGCCTCCTCTCTGCCACCGGGCTGCTCCAATCGCGAGCTCGAAACCTTCTGCTCCGACGAGGTTCCCTGACCAATTCCGGCGAACCGCAGCCGCCTCTCCATTCCCCGAGCACGCAAGCTTGATCTCCAGTCCCTTGCGCGTCTGCCCATAGCCCCAGTTCGCTCCCGCACGCTCTAGAAGCTCGGCTTCGTCAACATTAGAGCGCCACCGTCTTCGGCCGTTACTCCGGCGAAGTCTCCCTGGTAAGCCAGACCGCCCCGTGCCCTCTCATTGATACTCCCGTACTCCCCATGCTCGTACGCATCTAATGCTCCCTCCCACTTGCCTCGGCACGACCTGCAGCTCCGTCCCCGACGACCTCCAAAGACGCCTGACGCTGCCACCGACTCCGGCGAGCAATTACTTTCGTCCCTGAGCGCCCCTCGCCAAACCAACAGCACCTCGAGCTTCACCAGGACCCTGTGAACACTGTGAGTCCCTCCTATGTCTTACTTGCTTCCTGTAATCGCCGCGAAGCCACCGTCTGACCGCACGCCGCCGCCAGCCACCGCGCAGTGCCGCCACTTTGTGGTCGAATGATTCTGCACCGTTAGATTTAGATCCGACGCGTAGGAATAGATGACTTAACGAAGGGGTATCACTCAATCTACGCCGTGCAATCTAAATAAGATCCTGCGGTCCAGAGAGCTCGATCCACCCGAAGCGGTACAGTCCAGTTATATTGCGCCATGTGGACATGGTTTTGTTTAAAATAGAAAATAGAATCTGTTTGAATTGCAAACTTGTAAAATTCATAACTTTAATTCTACACGTCCAAATTTTGCAAATTTTATATCAATGGAATCAGCAGAACAAGTACTTTGCAACCATGCAATTTTTTTAATGATTTGCTTCTGGAAAATTGGTTGAAATTACAGAAACATGTGTAGGCTTATTTTGAATATAAAAATTGTTCTAGTTATATTTTTTAGATGAAATCTTTGCAAAATGGTTTGTTGTGAACCTACTGACCCTAGGAACCAACTTATGGATTTAAAAATGTATTTTGTGAAGTTTAGGAATAAATATTTGAAGTAGCACATTTCTAGTCAAATAAAAATATTGTTTTTTGGTTTAGAAATGATTTTTGAGTAAAAACTTTGGGAAATGATTTGATTCAAACCTTCTGACCCTAAACACCAAGTTTTGAGAATTAAAATATATTTGGTGAACTCTTTAAAGAATATTGCTTTGCTAAAAGCATTTTTCAACCACATAAAATATTGATTTGATTTAAAAATGGTTTATAGATAAAACCTTTTGCAAATGGTTTTACCACTTTGATAAATGCCCACTTTGAACTTTATAATGTTTAGAGCCTAGTAGAAACCACTTTTGCAAATAAAACTATCTTTTGCATGCTTGCATGACCTTCTTTTTGTTATTTTATGTGTGATAAATTGTTTGAATGTTGTGTTGAATATGTGTTTGCTTGATTGAATTGTAGTGAAGTTAGAAGAGTGTGATATTTGCAAGATCAAGAAGTGAACCAACATTCTCTACTAAAAAGGCAAGTGACACTATCATCCAAGTCCTACTATTTTCATTACACTTAGTGGATTTTGTAACATGCATGATAATGATTACTATATTTTATGCTATGCTAAATCCTATTAGGATACCCTTATATATCCCTTAGTGGAAACAATGTAGTTGTAGTATGCTTAGCCCTGCTATATATTGGGATGGGATACATGATATGATTATATGAAGAGTTGAAAAGACATATGTTTTATATAATAAAACAAGTATTCAATGAACCACCTGGGTGGACAAGGATACTCAAGTTTTGGACAAGGTGGCAACAAAAGGAACCATGTTTATATGGCCATCTCTTTTTGTATGTGCACTAGAAGAAAACCACCCAGGGACTTAGAGATTGAACATGTTTCTCGTACAGTGGCTTCCGTGTACAGCCACATGCTAAATGGGCTCTGGCTTAGTCAACTACATAGTGGAAGACCCATGTATTGGCATCTTCAGGTTGACTAGAATTGTGTAAGGGAACTTGTAACCCTACATTGGTGCCTGGATGACAAGCTAGCATTGTGTATTGGGAGGACTTCTATGGAAAGACTTTGTCACATTCTCAATCTGCCAGTACTCCATCTTGGTGAGTACTTATCCAGCGGCCACTGGTGGCATCAAGATGAGATTGTATCATGTGGGTAAAGTGTACAACTTCTGTAGAAGATCAAATTCTAAGTACTTAGCCGTGTCCCCGGTTATGGACAATACCGAGCAACTAAGGCCTGAAGCTATGGAAGATCTCGACATTCCAATTTCTCAAAGTAAAACTTGATGGATACGACAAGGGATTTGAAGCACTTGGAGTTTTCCAAGAAGTTCAGAAAGATTTGACAAAGATCAAAAACTATTTTGAAAGGATAGGATAAAACTATATTGCTTTCTACAAAAGAGCCTAAACCCTACTTAGCCAAATATGCATGTAAATGATAGGATCCACTTATTTCTACATAGTAGTGAAACTTGCCAATACAATTCAAATGTATTGACCCTTGTGGCTGCAACTTATTATGTTGCAGGTTTGTTTGATGTTAGTGAAGTTTGTTGAATAGGATTACAAGTCTACACCCAACATGATTGCCTGTGGCACTTTGAAGATGAAGGACCCCATGCTTTATAGATATTCTGCTGCAATGTAATGAGATAGCCAAATGAGCTATGTAAGATGTAATGAATTATTTTATTCTTGGTTATAAAAGTTGTATTATGACCTTTGTTTCTTGATATTACATCTTAACTGTGGATGCTAGCTATTGATCCAGGGACTAGCATTGTAAACACAGGGATCTCTACCTTATTAAAGGTTGGGAACCTTACAGATGGTATCAGAGCACTGTGTTGCCTGTAGGATTGTAACCCTAGGATTGGAAAAAATCCCTTAGAAAAATAGGAGTTGTTTTTGTTCCAAAACATATTTACAAACAATCTTGTAAACTCTTTCCTCAACCTTTTTGGTTTTGATTCTACATCTCTTCCTTTTCAACTTGATGGAAAAAGCCTACCCCATGGCCAAAGACTTCACCATGTGCAAAAGATTTCACCAACTCTAATGACTTCAACATCTTCAAGTGATTTCAACTTTAGTTTCACCAAGGACTTCAACTTAGACATCACTAAGGACTACAAGTGAAAAACCAAGAGACATTAGATTGCTTACCAAAGACATTGATATCAAGTTAGAGTATGGATCATATTGACCTATGAGGTATGACTATACTAGGTTGATTATTTCAAGAAAACTTGTGGTTTCCTTCAACTCATGAGTTAAGATCATAAGTTGTTAGTCAATAGTTGCTTGTTGATTGCTTGATTGTTTGATTGAACTTGGTTGGTTTTGAGTTGTGTGTTGAAACTTCTTAAAAACCTATCCACCAATACTTATCCATATCAAACCAACAGATGCCTCCCCGTCATGCCAACCCCAACCAAAATAACAACATCACTCCTGAGATGCAGCAGATGATGACAGCTCAGGCACAACTGATGCAGGAGATGACCACATTCATACAGAATCAGAATAATAACAACAACAACAACAACAACAATCAAAATAATCCTCCAGCACTTGACATGCTCACCAAGTTTCTGAAACTTAGGCCTGCAAGGTTCTTTGGAACAACTGATCCAATGGAAGCCAATGACTAGTTACGTTCAGTGAACAAAGACGTAGTGACTATAGGCTGCACCGATGAAGAAAAAGTAAGGTTTGCAGCATTTTTGCTTGAAGGACCAGCAGCAACATGGTGGGACAACTTTCAGATCACCACTCCCCTTGAGGATGTGACTTGAGCTATTTTTGAGGATGGATTCAGAACAACTCACATCTCACCTGGAGTGATGTACTTGAAGAAAAAGGAGTTCCACAATCTGAAACATCGTCACCTCAGTGTGGCTGGGTATATTGAAGAATTCAACAATCTGGCACGCTATGCACCGGATGAAGTTGATACAGATGCTAAGAGAAAGGAGAAATTTCTTGAAGGACTTAATGATGAGTTGAACCTGCAGCTAGCTGTTTCCTATGTCCCAACTTATCAATCACTCTATGACAAAGCCACCATTTTGGAAAACAAGATGAATCAAGTTGAGAATAGAAAGAGGAAGCATAAACTCAAGTATCACTCAAGATCATCACAAAAGAAGCATTCATTCAAAAAGAGCAAGGAAGATTCTGAACCACATCAGTATCACCACAACAACAATGGAAGTGATAATAATGGAAATGATACTGACAATGGAGATGACCTTGGTCAGAACCAACATGACACTTTCAGGAGAAAGACATTAGCCAGTTGCAGTGCTATAATTGTAAGCAACTTGGACACTATGCATCAGACTATCCTGAGAAGAAAAAAGAAAAAAGATGCTAGAAGAGCCAATGGAAATGACTCCAATGTGACCCAGAAAGTGATGGGTTTCGCGGCATAGTAAATCAAAATTTTCTACGGATGCGAACAGAGGGAAGCCAAGATCTAATCTAGGAGATGCAATCAATGAGAGAGATTGGATTAGATCTTCATACCCTTGAAGATTCGCACAGCGGAACGTTCGTCGGAACGTGGGTGATGTAGTCGTACTCGCTTCTCCTCCTCGCGATCCGATCCGATCTAGCACCACAAGTGGCGGTGCCTCCGTGAGATGCACACGTGCAGCACCTCGACGTCTCCTCCTTCCTCGGACCAGCAAGTATGGTGGAGAGATAGATTGGATCTACAACACGACGGCGTGGTGTATATGGTGGAGAATTTCTGCAGCAGGGCTTCGCCTACAAACAGTCGGGAGGGAGAGAGGAAAGCTAGCAAGGCGGCTAGGGTTTGGAGGAGAGGTGTAGGGGTTTGGTGCGCCCCCACCCCTCTTTATATAGAGGGGGGGGGGCGCAGCCCTAGCCCCTCCCCCAAGCCCAAAGGATAAGGAGTGGGGGGCATGGACTCTCCCCTCTTCTAGAAACCCTATCTCTAGTTTAAACGATTTAAACTCTCTAGGATCGGCTGGGCCCTATGGGGCCTTGTGCCCCTGGCCCAATGCGGCCAGGACACTCCCTCATAGGCCCATGACCCCTCCCGGAAGGTGGGGCCACGTTGGTCCCCTTCCGGAAGGTTCTAGAAGCTTCTGGTACAATACCGATTAACCCGGAACAATTCCGAACTCCAAAAACTGCACTGCCTTATATGAATCTTATTCTCCGGACCATTCCGGAACCTCTCGTGATGTCCCGGATCCCATCTGAGACTCCAAACAAAAATTCATAAACCAATTATCCAATCTATCCTAGCGTCAAGACAAGTTAAGTGTGTGACCCTGCGGGTTCGAGAATATGCAGACATGATCTTCTATCAATAATCAACAACGGGGTCTGGGCACCCATATTGACTCCCACACATTCATCGATGATCATATCGGATGAACCACGATGCCAGGATTCAAACAATCCCATATACATATATATTCCCTTCGTCTCGCGATATTTTACTTGACCGAGATTCGATCGTCGGTACCGTCATACCTAGTTCAATCTCGTTCACAGTAAGTACTTTACTCGTTCCGTAATCCGATATCACTTTGTGATTAACTCCTTAACCACATGCTTGCAAGCGGTGTTGATATCGATTACCGAGTGGGCTCGAAGTATATCTCTCCGACTTGGGAGGGACAAATCCCATCTCGATACATACAACCCAACAGATACTTTCCGATCACCTGAGAGACACCTTTATGATCACCCTCTCATAGGATGACGTTTGATGACCTCAAAGCTTTCTTCCGGTACCAGGGAGTTGCATTATCTCATGGTCTAAGGAATACAATATTTGACATAGGAAAAGCTTCGCAAATACGAACACGATGACACGATCTAATTGCTCTGCTTTGTTTGGGTCTATCCATCATATCATTCTCCCAATGATATGATCTCATTATCAATTGACAACTCATGTCTATGGTTAGGAAACCTTAACCATCATTGATCAATGAGCTAGTCCATAGAGGCGTACTAGGGACACGGTGTTGTTCACAAACCACACAAGTATTAAAGTTTCCGCTTAATACAATTCTAGCATGGAATATAAACTTTATCATGAACAAGAATTATAATAATAACATCTTTATTATTGCCTCTAGGGCATAATTCCAACAGTCTCCCACTTGCACTAGAGTCAATAATCTAGTTTACATCTGGCAACAATCTCACACCCATGGCACTGAGGTGTTGATCATGTTTTACACGTGGAAGAGGTTTAGTCAATGGATCTGCGACATTCAGATCCGTATGTACTTTGCTAATCTTCAGATCTCCATCTTCTATATAATCTCGGATTATATGAAACTTGCGGTTGATATGCTTGGTCTTTGGATGATATCTTGGTTCCTTAGCGAGTGCTATGGCGCCAGTGTTGTCACACAATATCTCCAGTGGGTCCAATGCACTTGGAACCACGCCAAGCTCAGTGATGAAGTTTCTGATCCAAACTCCTTCACTTGACGCTTCTGCAGCAGCCATGTATTCCGCTTCTACTGTAGATCCCGCGATCACGCTTTGCTTGCAGCTTCTCCAGCTTACCGCTCCTCCATTCAAAATATAAATGTATCCTATCTGAGATTTGGAATCATCCTTGTCGGTGTCAAAACTAGCGTCGACGTAACCTTTTACGACAAGCTATTCATCACCTCCATAGACTAAGAAAATTTCTTTAGTCCTATTTAGGTACTTTAGGATGTTCTTCACGGCTGTCCAGTGTTCCACTCCTGGATCACTTTGATATCTGCTCGTCAAACTAAGAGCATTGGACACATCCGGTCTAGTACACAGCATGGCATACATGATAGAACCTATGGCCGAGGCATAAGGCACTTTGCTCATAGCTTCCCTATCATTTACCGTAGCTGGACACTGAGCCTTGCTCAATATCTTACCTGACAACATAGGCACTGAACCTTTCTTTGCCTTATCCATTCTGAACCTTTTCAGAACTTTGTCTAGGTATGTACTCTGGCTTAAAGCTATCAGGCGTCTTTGTCTATCTCTATAGATCTTGATGCCCAATATATAAGCAGTTTCACCTAGGTCTTTCATTGAAAAACACTTGTTCAAATAACTCTTCACATCGTTAAGCATGTTGATGTCATTTCCAATAATCAATATGTCATCCACATATAGTACCAGAAACGTCACTGAGCTCCCACTCACTTTCTTGTAGATACAAGCTTCGTAGCAATTTGGAACAAATCCAAAGCTCTTGATCACTTGATCAAAATGAAGGTTCCAACTCCGAGATGCTTGCTTCAGTCCATAAATGGAACGCTGAAGTTTGCATACTTTATTAGCATCCTTAGATCGACAAAACCTTCGGGTTGCATCATATACAACTCTTCATCAATGTTGCCATTGAGGAACGCAGTCTTGACATCCATCTGCCATATTTCATAATCATGAAACGCAGCAATTGCTAATAAAATCCGAATGGACTTAAACATTGCTACGGGAGAGAAAGTCTCATCGTAGTCAACACCTTGAACTTGTCAAAAACCTTTCGCGACAAGCCGTGCTTTATAGATGGTAACATTACCATCCGCGTCCGTTTTCTTCTTGAAGATCCATTTGCACTCAATGGCCTTTCGGTCGCTAGGAGGGTCCACCAAAGTCCATACTTGGTTTTCGCTCATGGATCCCAATTCGGATTTCATGGCTTCTAGCCATTTCTCAGAGTCTGGGCTCATCATCGCTTCCTCATAGTTCGTAGGTTCACTGTCTTCTACCAACAAGACAGTCAAGACAGGGTTGCCGTACCACTCAGGAGGGGCACGCGACCTTGTCGACCTGCGACGTTCAGTAGAAGCATCGTCCGAAGCTTCATGATCCTTGTCATTAGCTTCCTCTATTGTTGGTGCAGGCGGCACTGGAACAATTTCAGGTGCTGCGCTACTCTCCATTTCAAGAGAAGGTTCAATAACCTCGTCAAGCTCTACTTTCCTCCCACTCACTTCTTTCGAGAGAAACTCCTTCTCAAGAAAGGAACCGTTCTTTGCGACAAACACTTTGCCTTCGGTTCTGTGATAGAAGGTATACCCAATAGTTTCCTTAGGGTATCCTATGAAGACGCATTTCTCCGCTTTGGGTTCGAGCTTGCCCGGCATCAACTTCTTGACGTAAGCTTCGCATCCCCAAACTTTAAGAAACGACAACTTAGGTTTAGCACCAAACCACAGTTCATACGGTGTCGTCTCAACGGATTTAGATGGAGCCCTATTTAAAGTGAATGCAGCGGTTTCTAATGCATAACCCCAAAATGATAACGGCAAATCAGTAAGAGACATCATTGATCAGACCATATCTAATAGGGTTTGATTCCGGCGTTCAGACACACCATTGCGCTGTGGTGTTCCGGGTGGCGTGAGTTGTGAAACGATTCCAATTGCTTTAAGATGCGTGAGAAAATCATAACTCAAATATTCACCTCCACGATCGGATCGTAGAAACTTAATCTTTCTGTTACGATGGTTCTCCACTTCATTCTGAAATTCCTTGAACTTTTCAAATGTTTCAGATTTATGTTTCATTAGATAGATATACCCATATCTACTTAAGTCATCGGTAAAAGTAAGGAAATAGCGATATCCACCACGCGTCGAAATACTCATCGGTCCGCATACATCGGTATGTATGATTTCCAACAAGTCCGTTGCTCGCTCCATCATTCCGGAGAACGGGGTTTTGATCATCTTGCCCATGAGGCATGGTTCGCATGTGTCAAATGATTCAAAAACAAGAGACTCCAAAAGTCCATCAGAATGGAGTTTCTTCATGCGCTTTACACCAATATGACCTAGACGACAGTGCCACAAATAAGCAGTATTATCACTATCTACTTTGCATCTCTTAGCCTCAATGTTATGGATGTGTGTTTCATCCCTTTAGAGATTTAGAAGAAATAAACCATTCATAAGAGGTGCATGACCATAAAAGATGTTACTCATATAAATAGAACAACCATTATTCTCCGATTTAAATGAATAACCGTCTTGCAATAAACACGATCCAGAAATAATGTTCATGCTCAACGCATGCACATAATAACACTTATTAAGGTTTAAAACTAATCCCGAAGGTAAAACTAAGGAGAGCGTGCCGACGGCCATCACATCAACTCTTGATCCGTTGCCAACGCGCATCGTCACCTCATCCCTCGCAAGCCGCCGTCTATTCCGTAGCTCCTGTTTCGAGTTACAAATATTAGCAACTGAACCGGTATCAAATACCCAGGCACTACAACGAGGGCTAGTAAGGAAAACATCAATAACATGTATATCAAATATACCTTTGATGGTGCCAGCCTTCTTGTCCGCTAAGTACTTCGGACAGTTGAGCTTCCAGTGACCCTTGTCCTTGCAATAGAAGCACTCAGTGTCCGGCTTAGGACCAGACTTGAGCTTCTTCTCAGCAGGAGCATTGCGCTTGCCGCCGCCCTTCTTGAAGGGCTTCTTTGCTCCCTTACCTTTCTTAAAGGAGGGCTTGTTGACCATCAACACATGATTATCCTTTTTGATGTCCACCTCCGCAGCCTTCAGCTTTGCGAAGAGCTCGGTGATCGTATCAGTGGAGCCAATCTGATTATGAGTCACTACAAAACTTTTGTAGCTGGGAGGGAGTGATTGTAGAACCCTGTCAATCTTGAGCTCCTCTGGAATCGTGCATTCCAGTTGCTCAAGGCGTTGAGTGTAGCCCGACATCTTTATGGCGTGCTCACTAACGGAACTCCCTTCCTCCATCTTGCAGTTAAAGAACTTCTCAGAGATCTCATATCTCTCAGAACGGGCTTGAGTCTGAAACATGGTTTTCAGCTCCTCGAGAATCTCAAAGGGCCCGGGATAGGTTTCAAAACGATTTTGAAGTTCCGGTTCCATAGCAAACAACATGGTGCTCTTAATCACACCATAATCATCTTTGCGCGACTGATAGACAGCTTTCTCATCAGCCGGCGCAGTTGCAGCAGGGGGGGTCACCTAACGCTTTCCCAAGGACATAGTCCTTTTGTCCGCCAGACAGAATGATTCTTAGATTGCGGAACCAATTGGTGAAGTTAGACCCATTGTTTCTAAGCTTTTCCTTCTCAGCAAAAACGTTGAAGTTGAAGTTGGATTTGGCCATGTGATCTACAGTATTTGCAAGTACAATTTAGACTATGTTCATGATAAATAGTTCAACTTAATAAAATTACTAAATGAACTCCCACTAAATTCAACATCCCTCAAGTTGTTTAGTGAACACGATCCAAATTCACCACACCTAATCCGATCATCACGAGAAGAGATGTGGTTTCAATGGTGGACAACAAAGTGTCGATCATATCATTCATATGACTCATGCTTAACCTTTCGGTTCTTGTGTTCCGAGGCCATGTCTGTACATGCTAGGCTCGTCAAGCTAGACCCAAGTATTTCCGCGTGTGCAAAACTGGCTTGCACCCGTTGTATGTGAGCGTAGATTCTATAGCACCCGATCATCACGTGATGCTTGGACACGACGAACTTTCGCAACGGTGCATACTTGGGGAGAACACAGTTTTTATCTTGATCTTTAAGTGAGGAATCATCTTATAATGCTACCGTCGCGATCTAAGCATAATAAGATACATAAAGGATAAACATCACATGCATATAACTTTATGTGACATGGTATAGCCAATCTTCGCGCAATGATCTCCATCTTGTGCGTTCCGGCATGATCTCCATCACTCCACCATGATTGCCTTCACCACGAATAGCAACTACAACTATTGCTAACTACTTAGCGATAAAGTAAAGCTATTACATGGCGTATAAGAAGTTGACTCGCAGGGCATACACAATTATAAAGACAACCATATGGCTCCTGCCGGTTGTGTACTCATCGACATGCAAGTCGTGAAACATTACAAAACATGATCATCGCATACATTATACACATCACATCTTGGGCCATACCATATCACAGAAAACACTCCCTGCAAAAACAAGGTAGACGCCTCTACTTTGTTGTTGCATGTTTTACGTGGCTTATGGGAGTAGATGCTAAGAACGATTCTTACCTACGGAAAGCCACAACGGTGATATTATGGTTGCCAAACTCCGGTGTTAATCCCATGACAAATATAGTGAGAGAAACTGACATCCACCAGCCGCATGTGTGGAACAAGCCACACGTCAAGTGCGGAGTCGGTCTCGCGAACGACGTCGCGTAAGGTTGGCCTGGACCGCTTCAATCTCACTATCCCGCGTCATAAGAAGAACACAAACAAGAGGCTTGCAATAGAAAACATCAACGCCCGCAACAACCATGTTGCGTTCTACTCGCGAAACACATCTACGCATAGATCTAGCTCTGATACCACTGATGGGTTTCGCGGCATAGTAAATCAAAATTTTCTACGGATGCGAACAGAGGGAAGCCAAGATCTAATCTAGGAGATGCAATCAACAAGAGAGATTGGATTAGATCTTCATACCCTTGAAGATTCGCACAGCGGAACGTTCGTCGGAACATGGGTGATGTAGTCGTACTCGCTTCTCCTCCTCGCGATCCGATCCGATCTAGCACCACAAGTGGCGGTGCCTCCGTGAGATGCACACGTGCAGCACCTCGACGTCTCCTCCTTCCTCGGACCAGCAAGTATGGTGGAGAGATAGATTGGATCTACAACACGACGGCGTGGTGTATATGGTGGAGAATTTCTGCAGCAGGGCTTCGCCTACAAACAGTCGGGAGGGAGAGAGGAAAGCTAGCAAGGCGGCTAGGGTTTCGAGGAGAGGTGTGGGGGTTTGGTGCGTCCCCACCCTTCTTTATATAGAGGGGGGAGCAGCCCTAGCCCCTCCCCCAAGCCCAAAGGATAAGGAGTGGGGGGCATGGACTCTCCCCTCTTCTAGAAACCCTATCTCTAGTTTAAACGATTTAAACTCTCTAGGACCGGCTGGGCCCTATGGGGCCTTGTGCCCCTGGACCAATGCGGCCAGGACACTCCCTCATAGGACCATGCCCCCTCCCGGAAGGTGGGGCCACGTTGGTCCCCTTCCGGAAGGTTCTAGAAGCTTCCGGTACAATACCGATTAACCCGGAACAATTCCGAACTCCAAAAACTGCACTGCCTTATATGAATCTTATTCTCCAGACCATTCCGGAACCTCTCGTGATGTCCCGGATCCCATCCGAGACTCCAAACAAAAATTCATAAACCAATTATCCAATCTATCCTAGCGTCAAGACACGTTAAGTGTGTGACCCTGCGGGTTCGAGAATATGTAGACATGATCTTCTATCAATAATCAACAGCGGGGTCTGGGCACCCATATTGACTCCCACACATTCATCGATGATCATATCAGATGAACCACGATGCCAGGATTCAAACAATCCCATATATATATTCCCTTCGTATCGCGATATTTTACTTGCCCGAGATTCGATCGTCGGTACCGTCATACCTAGTTCAATCTCGTTCACAGCAAGTACTTTACTCGTTCCGTAATCCGATATCACTTTGTGATTAACTCCTTAACCACATGCTTGCAAGCGGTGTTGATATCGATTATCGAGTGGGCCCGAAGTATATCTCTCCGACTTGGGAGGGACAAATCCCATCTCGATACATACAACCCAACAGATACTTTCCGATCACCTGAGAGACACCTTTATGATCACCCTCTCATAGGATGACGTTTGATGACCTCAAAGCTTTCTTCCGGTACCAGGGAGTTGCATTATCTCATGGTCTAAGGAATACAATATTTGACATAGGAAAAGCTTCGCAAAGACGAACACGATGACACGATCTAATTGCTCTGCTTTGTTTGGGTCTATCCATCATATCATTCTCCCAATGATATGATCTCATTATCAATTGACAACTCATGTCTATGGTTAGGAAACCTTAACCATCATTGATCAATGAGCTAGTCCATAGAGGCGTACTAGGGACACGGTGTTGTTCACAAACCACACAAGTATTAAAGTTTCCGCTTAATACAATTCTAGCATGGAATATAAACTTTATCATGAACAAGAATTATAATAATAACATCTTTATTATTGCCTCTAGGCATAATTCCAACAGAAAGGACATATGAACCACATTGACATGGATGGAAACTTTGAAGAGATAGAAGAAGTGGATGTCAGGAACTAGTTAACTCATGTCACATCCCAAGATTTTCCAAATCTTGTAATGTGAAAAATAAATAAACAAAATAAATTATTGTTGAATTTTAGGGTGAAAAGAAACTTTTGTTTCTAAATGGAAACTTAAAATCCCATCTTGAACAAAATTTGGTAAAAGTTTGAATCCAACATCAATCCAAATCAAAAGAAATGCATTCCTCATAAAATGCATCTGGAAATTTAAACACTTGAGAAATAAACCAAAACCCTAAGACCCTAATAGAAGAAAATCATTTCCAAGTTATCTCCAAGTCTATGGATTTGATCCATATAAAAATTTGTCAACAAACATTTACAAATGATCAAGAAAGACAAATAGAAATATTATAAAACCATATAAATTGATTTCATTCAATTAGGAACCATAAATAAAATCTTATGAATTTAATAAGATAAGGAAATTAAATTTCGAAAGCTAATAAAGAACCTATATAAAAATCCATACCAAATGAAGAGCAAATAATCCTAAAGATATTTAAAAGGATAAATAAATATTAAATAATATTTTACAAATTGGAATCACCAAGTTTGGATCTATAAATAAAAAGATATGGATTTTATAAGATAAAGAAAGAAATATTAAATAAGGATTATTTAAAGACCAAATTAAATCTTAGCCTAATCCATAAGCAAATGGAATGAAAATAATCCAAATCCAAATAAAATAATGGATAAAGAATTTTCCAAATAAAATAAAATGGCATGAACCAAATTCCATTTGAATAAAGACAAAACTCCTATTAGAAATAATTGATTAAATCTTGGGAAAATAGTATTTTGGAATTTACCCAAATGAAATAAAAGTTGTTTAATTCAACTTAAATAAGATTAAAGAAATCTTCCAAATAAACCTTAAGGAATTAAAACTATATTTAATTCCATTTGAATTAAAACAAATACCCAATCTTAATGATTAATAAATCATATTAAAATTATTCCAAATAATTCAAGATGGATTATTTGACACCCTATTAAACAAATAAAAACCTACTGAAAGGTTTTGGAAGGATTTAGACTTCAAATGGAAATTAAAAACATTATTAAATCTTGAAGGAATTAATACAAGGACCTACTTTAAATAATTAAAAAGGCACTTAAGGAATAAAATTTTTATTCTAAATTTGACATCAGAATGTGGTAATAAACAGTGTTTGATTATTCACAAAATTTGGCAAAGGTTTGAATTCAAATGAGTGTTTGAATTAATTAAACAAAACCAAAACAGAATAAAGGAAATGGAAAAAGAAAAAGAAACAGGAACAAAAAAATGAAAACGAACCCAGCCAGCCCATCTGGCCCAACAGCCCACCGCACACCCCCTCCCCTGAATCGTTTTTCTCACCGCGAATTCAACCCACTTGGTCACTGAACGTCCGGACCCATTCCCCCTCTCTCCCTCACGCTGACAACGGACCCCACAGCCCCGTCAGCATCGTCTTCACCCACCCCGCTGACCACGCCTCGCCGGCCCTTGCAGCCGTATGAATGCCGGCGTGAATACGCTTTAACCACGCCATTAAACGACCCCGCGATCACGCATGCTAATTCGCCTGCTCCCCCTCTCTCATTCCCCTCACTCGCCAGAACCTCTACGCCCCCCCAGGCCGTCCTAATTTCTCTTCGAAACTCCACTGCTCCGACGAGTTCCGGCGTCGATTCCGGCCAGCCTCCTCCACCCCTCGCCTCCTCGAGCACACAAACGTGACCCCCAGACCCTGGCACACCTCCCAGTGGCATCAACTCACCCCCGCGTGCCCCAGAACCTCGGCAACGACGACGACCACCGCCGCCACCGTCTGTTTCCTCTCCGGCGAAGCCTCTGGTAAGAATATGACCTCCCCTCTCCTTCTCTTTCACGCACGCATCCTCGCCACTTCCTTGCGCATCTGACCGTGTCTTCCACTCGTCTTAGCACGCTCTGTAGCTTCGCCACCAATGACGTCTGAGCAAGACCGACGCCGTCACTGACTCCGGCGAGGAATTCCGACCGATCCCGTGCGCCCCTCGACAAACTGCAAACACGTTGAGCTTCAGCATCACTCCACGAACTCGGTGAGCATATCCCCTTCCTCCCTCGCTTCCTATAGCGTCGACACCGCCACCGTCTGACCGCTCCGCCGTCACCAGCCGCCGCCAGCGCCGCCCATCTCTGGCAAGTGTGCTGTGCGCCGTGCGATTACGATCCAATGGCTAGGATAGAAACTAAGTGAAGGGGTAAGTAGCAACCTGTGACGTGCGATCAAGTTAAATCCTACGGTCTGTATCGCTCGATCCAACCGAAGTGGTACCGACGAATAAGAACACGCCACGTGGCCCTGTTGGTTTGATTTAAAACAGAATTGATCTATTAGATGTTCCAATTTGAAAAAATCATAACTTTCAAACCACACATCCAAATTTTACAAATTTTATATCAATGGAATCAGCAAGACAAGTAATTTCTGACCATGCACTTTGTTTAGTAAAAAGCTTCTGTTAAATAGATTGTTTTTGCAGAAACTTGTGTATGCATGTTTAGAATATAAAAATGGTTCTAAAATGATTTTTGAGATGAAACCTTTGGCAAATGGTTTGTTTTGAACCTACTGACCATAGAAATCAATTTGTGGTTTCAAAAATGTATTTGGTGAAACAAAAGAATAAAATTTGTATTTAAACCATTTCTAGACAAATAAAAGTAATATTTATTTATTAAAAATGCTTTTGGGAGAAAATCTTTGGGAAATGTTTTGGAATAAACTCTCTGACCCCAAGCACCAAGTTTTATGATTTAAAAATGTATTTGGTGAACCATATAAAAATTATTACTTTGCTAAAGACATTTTCAACCACATGAAATAATGATTTGGTTTAAAATGGTTTATGGGTAAAATCTTTTGCAAATAGTTTTGTCACTTTATAAAATGACCAATAAGTATTTTAGAATGTTTATAACCTATTATAAACCACTTTTGTAAATAAAATAAAGTTTGGCATGCTTGCATGCATTATTTTGATTCTATTATTTTATGTGATGTTGCTTGAATGGTAGATTGAAATATTGCTTGCTTGATTGAATTGTAGTGATTTGAAGTGTGTGAACATTGCAAGATCAAGGAGTGAACTTATATTCTCTACCAAAAAGGCAAGTGATGCTTCATACTTTTGTCCCATTATTTTCACTATGCATTAGTGATATTTCTAAGTAGGACTTGCATGGAATTTTTGCTAAGTACAAACTATGCCATGGGAAATCCTAGTAGATGAAACCTTAGTAGAATTTCCTAAGTTAATATTCCTACTACTATCATGCTTAGCTTAGCTAGTAGAAAACAAGGGTGGAATATATATTCATGCTATGGAAAATTTCTAAGTCTGAGGACTTGTGTTTTGTTTAATAAAACAACTAAGTGAATGAATCACCTGGGTGGAATGGAAGGAATGGTTTGTGTTGAGTGGTTCACAAGGCCCATTTCTATGGTTTACCTTGTGTATCTCACTTGTGGATGGCCACCCAGGAACAAAGAGATTTGAGATGCCAAATGTTAAGAAGCTTCTAGTGCAGCCACTTGGCAATATGGGCTCTGCCAGGATCATATAGGTTGCAATAACTTAGCCATTTGGAAAGTTGGTGGTAGTGGGATGATAGGTTGGAGCGCGTCCATTTGGTCTAAGGGAAGGCTTCTGAAAGGTCATGTCTTGGTGAAAATCAAGACTTGTGGGGAAAGTGCGCAACCTCTGTAGATGGAAAAATCTAAGTACTTAGCCATGTCCCTAGAAAAGGACAACTTGAGCATCAAGACATGGAAGCTATCAAGAATCTCCTCATCCCAATTTCTAAGTTAAAAGCTTGTGGTTGAACAAGGGATTGAAGGATCACCAATTTCTATTGGGAGATGCCTTGGGAATGATTTTGTCAAGCAAAAACTTAGTGTTTTCAAATTATAAGGAAAATCTATTTTGAGCAAAGCAAGCCTAAGCTCCACTTAGCCAAATGCATATAGATGATAGACTCCACTATACTACCATAGTATCACTTTCCAATACAATTCAAATGTATTGACCCTTGTGGCTGTAATTTGTTATGTTGCAGGTTTGTTTGATATTAGTGAAGTTTATTGAATAGGATTACAAGTCTACAACCAACATGTCTGCCTGTGGCACTTTGAAGATGAAGGACCCCATGCTATTGTTATATTCTACTGCATTGTAATGAGATAGCCAAATGATCTATGTAAGATGTAATAAATTATGTTATTCCTGGTTATAAAGTTGTATTATGACCTTTGTTTCTTGATATTACATCTTAACTGTGGATGCTAGCTATTGATCCAGGGACTAGCATTGTGAACACAGGGATCTCTACCTTATTAAAGGTTGGGAACCTTACAGATGGTATCAGAGCATTGTGTTGCCTGTAGGATTTGTAAACCTAGGAATGGACCAAACCCCTTAGAAAAATAGGAGTTGTATTTGTTCCAAAACTTATTTACCAACAATCTTGTAAACTCTTTCCTCAATCATTTTGGTTTTGATTCTACATCTCTTCTATTTCAACTTGATGGATAAAGCCTTCTCCATGGCCAAAGATTTCACCATGAGCAAAGGACTTCATCAACTCTAATGACTTCAACATCTTCAAGTGATTTCAACCCTATTCTCAACAAGGACTTCAACCTTGGATATCACTAAGGACTACAAGTGAGACAAGGAATATTACTCAAGACTTGAAGACTAAGGAATACAACTTAGAAGGAACCATCATCACCTTTGAAGTTTTGAGACCAAGATGCAAGAAATTCTCTAAGGATACAAACATCTTGTTCAAGAAGAATCAACTAAGAAGGAATGGAAAGATTTCAAGTGAACCATATAGATGGACCACCATATTTAGTTTAAGTCAAATCCACCAACTTATGTGGTGTAACAAAATATTTTATTGCTTAAAAATGTGCTTGAACTTGTTGTTTGAATGGAATGTTTGTTTGTGATTGCTTGCACATTGCTTGTGTGAATTGTGATGTGTGTGATTAGAATTGATTCCTTAGAAAATCTTTTGCCCATTCTAATCCCAATCCAACCCAAATAGATGACTTCTCCAAGAAACTCCAACATCAAGGATGGTGACAACAACAACAACAACCAAGAGGACAACATGAGAGAACTCATAGTAACCCAAACCCAGTTGAACCAAGTGGCAGCTCAATTTATAGCCAACACCAATGAGGTAGATCCAACCATGCAAAGGTTTTTGGAAACCCAAACCCAATTGTTGCATAAGGTGACAGATCAAATGATCAACATGGGAAACAACTCTTCCAAAGGAGTTTGTGACAACAAGGATGACAAAGATGATATTCTAGAAGGAACCCTAGCTTGCAATATTTGTGGAGACAAGGATCACACTTCCAAGGAGCATGAAGATCAATGCCCCAACTGTGAAGAGAAACATCCAGCTAATCAATGCCCCACAACCCAAGCTACTTGTTACTTATGTGATGGAAATAATCATGTCCCTATCCAATGCCCCATCTATTCCATAGTTCAACAAAGGAAACAAGGTGGAGTGCAACAACTGATTGCAGACTACCATGAGAGAGCCAAGTCTACCAAGAAGGATGAAGACAAAGGAAAATATCAGCTTGCACCTCCATGCAATATGACTCAATTTAAAGTACCAAAGAGGAGACATATGTATTATCCAAGGAATAAGAAGAGGTCAAGGAGACCAGGAAACATTCCTACCTTTGAGATAACATATGAAGAACATGAACTAGAAGCACTCCTAGCTTTGGAGAAACCCAAGAAGAAGAATTATAAGGAGATTAGCCAAGTATGGTGCAACAACTGCAAAGAGCTAGGCCATTATGTGTCAACTTGTCCACAGAAGATACGTGAAGAACTCAATCTTATCACATGTTACAATTGTGGTAACCAAGGACATTATGCAAGCAATTGTCTAGGAAAGATGAAGCACAAGATAAAGCCTATGAAGGATCTCATCCTAGTCACATGTTTCAAGTGTGGAAACAAAGGACACTATGCAGATGTTTGCCCAGAGAGATTTCAACAAGATCCCAAGCAATTCAAGAAGTGATCTAGTTGGAAAATTTCTAAGGGTGGTAGTACCCTAGTTGCTTTGAGCCAACTTGTAACCCTAGCCTACCCAAATCTCGGGACGAGATTTATTTTAAGGGTGGTAGCCTGTCACATCCCAAGATTTTTCCAAATCTTGTAATGTGAAAAATAAATAAACAAAATAAATTATTGTTGAATTTTAGGGTGAAAAGAAACTTTTGTTTCTAAATGGAAACTTAAAATCCCATCTTGAACAAACTTTGGTAAAAGTTTGAATCCAACAAAAATCCAAATCAAAAGAAATGCATTCCTCATAAAATGCATCTGGAAATTTAAACACTTGAGAAGTAAACCAAAACCCTAAAACCCTCCGTTCAAAAAAAAACCCTAAAACCCTAATGGAAGAAAATCATTTCCAAGTTATCTCCAAGTCTATGGATTTTATCCATATAAAATTTGTCAACAAACATTTACAAATGATCAAGAAAGACAAATAGAAATATTATAAAACCATATAAATTGGTTTCATTCAATTAGGAACCATAATTAAAATCTTATGAATTTAATAAGATAAGGAAATTAAATTTCCAAAGCTAATAAAGAACCTATATAAAAATCCATACCAAATGGAGAGAAAATAATCCTAAAGATATTTGAAAGGATAAATAAATATTAAATAAGATTTTACAAATTGGAATCACCAAGTTTGGATCTATAAATAAAAAGATATGGATTTTATAAGATAAAGAAAGAAATATTAAATAAGGATTATTTAAAGACCAAATTAAATCTTGGCCTAATCCATAAGCAAATGGAATGAAAATAATCCAAATCCAAATAATATAATGGATAAAGAATTTTCCAAATAAAATAAAATGGCATGAACCAAATTCCATTTGAATAAAGACAAAACCCCTATTAGAAATAATTGATTAAATCTTAGGAAAATAGTATTTTGGAATTTACCCAAATGAAATAAAAGTTGTTTAATTCAACTTAAATAAGATTAAATAAATCTTCCAAATCAACCTTAAGGAATTAAAACTATATTTAATTCCATTTGAATTAAAACAAATACCCAATCTTAATTATTAATAAATCATATTAAAATTATTCCAAATAATTCAAGATGGATTATTTGACACCCTATTAAACAAATAAAAACCTACCGAAAGGTTTTGGAAGGATTTATACTTCAAATGGAAATTAAAAACATTACTAAATCTTGAAGGAATATTGAATAAGGATTATTTAAAGACCAAATTAAATCTTGGCCTAATACATAAGCAAATGGAATGAAAATAATCCAAATCCAAATAAAATAATGGATAAAGAATTTTCCAAATAAAATAAAATCGATTTTGAAACTTTTTTATTCCAATTGGAAACATCAAAACCTATTTTGAACAAATAAAATCCTAAAGGGATTTAAAAAGATTAACAAATAATAAAGATAGTTTTAATAGTTGGAATCACTATTTTTAGATCTTTTAATAAAAAGATTTGATTTTCAAAAGCAAAGGAAGAATTATAAATAAGGATTATTTTATAGAGCCAAATTAAATCTTGGCCAAACTTTTGAAATATTTCTATTTGATAAAAAGAGTAAAGGGTTTATTTAAATAAAATAATGGGGATTTATTAATATCCAATTTTATTAAAGTAAAGGCTTTTCCCATTTTAAATAAACACTAAAACTTGTTATTTTATTTTAAATAAGATTTCCAAGTGTTTTATATTTTCAAATAAAACCTACTGAAATGGTTTTGAGATTATTTTAGATTTCAAATAGAGTTTTTAAATAAATTAAATCCTATTTGAGTTAATGACTAAGGTCTATTTATTTAATTATTAATGGATCCTAAAAAGAATAAAAATTATTTTGTTTTGGACTTTGATATGTGTTGTTAAACAGAATTAAAATAAGTACAAAGTTTGGTGGTGGTTTGATTTGAATTGGTGTTTGAATTATTTGTTTTAAAATCAAAACAGAAATTCAAATAGAAAAAGAAAAAGCTTTCAGAATAAAAAAATGAAACAGACCCAGCCCATCTGGCCAGCCCAGAAACCCAGCAACGCAGCCCACCAGCTCTCACCCGCTGTGAAACGTTTTTCACCCACGCGCGCACCCGTAGAGTCACAGACAAGCAGGCCCCACTCTGTTGGAGATATGCGCAAGAGGCAATAATAAAGTGGTTATTATCATATCTTCATACTTATGATAAATATTTACATACCATGCTATAATTGTATTAACCGGAAACATTAGTACTTGTGTGATTTGTAAACATAAAAGAGTCCCTAGTAAAGCCTCTTGTTAAAACTAGCTTGTTGGTTAATATATGATCATGGTTTCCTGATCATGAACATAGAGATGTTATTAACAACAGGGTCATATCATTAGGAGAATGATGTGATGGACATACTCCTATAGTTAAGCGTAGCATAAAGATCAAGTCATTTAATATAGTTCATTTGCTACAAGCTCTCTCATACATAGTAACCTAATTCCTTCGACCATGAGATCATGTTAATCACCATCACCGGAAGGATGCTTTGATGACATCAAACACCAGACCGTAACTAGGTGGTTATAAAGGTGGCATTGAGTGTTTGGAAAGTATGGGTTGAGGCACATGGATCAAGAGTGGGATTTGTCCATCCATATGACGGATAGATATACTCTGGGCCCTCTCGGTGGAATGTCATCCAATTAACTTGCAAGCATGTGACTGGCTCACAAGGGATCACATATCACGGGAACGAGAAAAGAGTACTTATCAGTAACGAGGTTGAACTAGGTATGCAGAGATACCGACAATCAAAACCTCGGATAAGTAAACTATCGTGAGACAAAGGGAAATTGGTATCGTATGTAAGTGGTTCATTCAATCGCAAAGTAATCATAGAAATATGTGGGAGACATATGAATTTCCAGATTCCTCTATTGGTTATTGATCAGAGAAGTGTCTCGGTCATGTCCGCATAATTCACGAACCGTAGGGAGACACACTTAAGGATTCGATGTTGTTGAGTAGTTATGGAATGATGAGTAAGAGACCGAATGTTGTTTGTAGTCTCGGATGGGATCCGGGATATCACGAGGAGATCCGGAATAGTCCGGATAATAAGATTCATATAAGGAAAGTCATGTTTCGGAGTTCGGGAATGGTTCCGGTGTTTTCATCGGGAATGTTCTAGAAGGTTCCGGAATGTCCGGCACTCCGAAGGGGAAGGGTACATGAATGTGTTATATCAAGTTGGTATGATTGCATCATGTATTAAGTGTCATCGCTGAACAAAATAGAGGGTTTAATCAAATCCTTGTTTGAAAAGTCAAACGCCAATTTGAAAGTCAAACGGCTATTTTTGGGAAGTGGAGAGGGAGGTGGAAACCGAGTTGGGGAGGAGTCCCTCCTCCACCGCCGGCCCACTTGGGATCCGAGTTGGGGAGGGATTCCCCTCCCCTTGGCCGGCGCCTCCCTCCTATAAGAGGAGGGGCAGGGCTCCCCTCCTAGAAAATAAGATCCCCACCTCTAAACCCTAGAAGCAGCCGCCCTCCATAGCCGCCGCCGCCCCTAGGGTTTCTCCCCTAGCCGCCGACTTGGGCACCTCCAAGCCCTATCCGCCGGCCCTAGCACCTCTTCCTCGGCGTGTCTAAACCCTAGATCGTCGAGGGCTCTCTCATAGTCCACCATACTCGCTCCGGCTTAAGGCGAAGCCCTGCGAGATCTCCCCTCTACTTCCGGTACCACGCCGTTGTGCTGCCGGAATCGCGAGGAGAGTGCTACAACCTCCGCTGCCTGCTGGAACAAGGGAGAGGAAGGTCTTCATCGAGTACCGAACGTGTGACCGACTGCGGAAGCGCTGCCGGAACGCAACGCCGGAAGGATCGTCTACGCGATCTTGAGATCGGCAAGTGTACGACTACGTGTTTTATCTGCTCTCGTTAACCGCTTTGGAATCTTCGAGGGTGAGTTCCTCTATCGACTCGTTGCTACAATCTAGTAGATAGATCTTGGCTTGTTTGTGTGCATGCGGTAGAATTTTTTTGTTTTCCATGCTACGAACCCCTACAGTGGTATCAGAGCCGTGTCTATATGTAGATCTGTTGCACGAGTAGAACACAATGGTCATTGTGGGCGTTGATGCTTTTGTTGTCGATTGCTTATTGTGTACTTTGCATCTTGCGGGATGGTGGGATGAAGCAGCCCGGGCTAACCTTACATGACATCGTTCATGAGACTTGCTCCACGCTTGACATGCAACTTGTATTGCATAAGTGGCTTTGCGGGTGCCTGTTTCTCCTAGCATAGTTAAGATCCAATTTACAACGGGTGATTAACAATACTAGTATCAATGTTGTGGTTCTTGTTCGTAAGTTAGAACGACACTTATTGAAAGCCCCAAACCACGTAAAATATGCAAAGAAAGTAGAGGCGTCTAACTTTGTTTTGCAGGGGTGTGCAGTGATGTGATATGGCCATGATTGTGATTATATTTGATGTATGCAATGTTCCTTATTGTAAGTTGGCAACCGGCAGGAGCCATATGGTTGTCTTTAAATTCTGTTAAGACCCGCGTATCTATTCAAAATAGTTGTAATAGTTGAAGCTGGTGGACGACAACCATGGAGCGGCGTCATTGACCTTGATGCTATGCCGGTGATGATGGAGATCATGTTCGTGCTTGAAGATGGAGATCGGAAGCACAAAGAAGAAAGGCCATATCATATCACATATTATAAATTGTATGTGATGTTAATCCTTTTATGCATCTTGTATTGCTTAGTTCACGACGGTAGCATTATAAGATGATCCCTCAAGCACACAATTTCAAGTTTTAAAGTGTTCATCCTTAGTAAGCACCGTTGCTAAAGCTCGTTGTTTCGAAGCACCACGTGATGATCGGGTGTGTTAGATTCTGCGAGTGTATACAACGTGAGCAAGCCAGATTTGCTCATGCGGAAGCTAAGGTTTAATCTTGACGAGCCTAGCATGTATAGACATGGTCTTGGAACATGGATCACCGAAAGGTAACGCATGAGTCATATAGTAGATATGATGAACATGATGATTGTTCGCCATTGAAGCTACATCAACTCTCGTGATGATCGGTTTTGATGTGGTGGATTTGGTCCGTGTGATCATTAATACAATGTGAGGGATATTGTTTTGAGTGGGAGTTCAACGGCAATATGATTAAAAGTTGAACACTATTTATCATAAATTAAATCAAAGTGAATTTGCATAATTGTTGTAGTCATTGGCATCCGTTTACCACCTTGCGCTTAGTTTTAATTGAGATGATGGAACTATAGAATTCTGGTTAGTTACTTTACGAACTGGTATCGTATTGTTTTGAAGTGTTAATCTAAAGTTTAAAAGTCCTATTGCAAACTTTCAGTAAGTTCCGGTTACTCCATGAAGTTTAATAATTGGTATTAAAACAAGAGTGACAATTCCAAGAGTTAGTGTATGAGTATCATGTTTGTCTCCATGATTCTTGATATTCAAAGGATTGTCTTAATATCAAGGTTATCTAGGATCTGAAAGAGTTGTTTCAGAAACCATGATGTGTGGAAGATATTGTGATATCTGAAACGAAGTTTTGGTTGCAACATGATAGAGTATAATATGGCAAAAGTCATGTTATCATATTTGATGAGAATTTGCAAAAGGTTGGAGACACTAGTTGTCCTAAACCTCCAAAAGGTTTTGGAGAGCAACATTATACTCATGATTCACCGTTATAAGCTAAAAGTATCTTGATTATGGATGATTCCATGATAAGGGTGAATATTTGATGTAGGTAAAATGCTTACTACACCAAGAGATTACTAAAGAAAGGAATTTGAAAGAACACCAAACATTTGATGATGGTAATCTACTTCAAAGTGCAAGTCCAAAGACATTGGTATTTAATTATACACGCTTTGGACTATGTGTCATATGTATGACTCCACTATTGATGTTGATAGATTCTTTCAAACAGAAAAGGAAATACTGAAAGAGAATCTCATAAATATATGGCAGAAAAGAAAAGACTAGAATTGTTCAGTTTAAGTATATAGATGATATACATGTTATGGCTATATTCTTTGCTTATTAAACAATGTGGTTCTTAAGTATTTGATACTGAATTTGTTGGTATAAATCATCATACGAAACAACACAATTCATGAACTACAAGGGCCTAAGTAACTAGCAAAAGAATATGTGATGATGTTCATCGAGAACAAATAAAAGGTTATTGTGTTGCTCGTTAAAAGCTTGCCTTCAAGATTTGTTTTATCAGGTATTATGAGAACAAAAGGGTTGTTCAAATAATTTCCGTAATCCATAAAAGATGGATGATTCACAATTCTCGTTGGAGAAATCACATCCATAAAACTAGTGCTAAAAATGTCGAAAGACAAATTGATTGAAAGATCACTTAGGAAGTGACATCGCCGTTTAAATTATATTGAAAAGAAAACATGGAGAAACTCTATGTGGATGGAATTTTGGAGTATTTTTGATTTTTGATCAAATGACACTTGTGAAACTTTCCTAGAGATAATTAAAAATTCGTTCATAGGCCAAAAGGGAACGAATGACTAGCTTATTGGAACTTGTACATATTGTTGTACGAAGTCCATTATGTGTAGTCAAGAGTGATGGATTTCAACTTCATATGCTTTCTCCGAAAATTTGAGTGAATATATGAATATTTACTTAATAAGGATGAAGTATGAAACATTTGAAAAGTTCAAAGACTTTCAAGATGAAGTGCAAAATCATTGTAACAAGAATATAAATAGTTTATGATAAGATCATAAAGGAAGATATTTGAGTTACAAGTTTAGCATAATACCTAAGATTTAAGGAATCGTTCCGTGGTTTTGCATTTTCCCGAAACACCATAAGAGTATGGAGCGTTCGAGATATGTAATTAAACCTTGTTTGACATGGTAAGATCAAAGGTGTGATTCATAAAACTGCCATTATATTTTAAAGATTAAAAGCTTTAGTGACTACCGTTTTTCCACTGAAAAGAGCTTCATCATAATCCGTTGAAATGACACCATATAAAGTTATGGTTTGGGATAAAACCCAAGTAGTCCTTTCTTAAACATTGGTATGCTATGCATAAGAAAGATGTTTGCAACCAAAGTTGGATGAACCTGTCTTTGTATGTTGTTTCGAATAACTGTTAAGTAATCCTCCATAACACCAGAGACAAAAGTGTTTGTCGCTTAGAACGTCAAGTTTCTTTGAAAAGGAATTTTTTCGTGAAAAGATAAGTGGGAGGACAATAGAACTTTGATAAGGTTAAAAGAACCTTAGATATATGTGCAAAGTTGCGCAGCGCCGAAAAGTGTTCCGGAGGCAGCAACAATGCTCATGGCTCACGTGCCTCAAAGGTTGTGGTTACGAAGGTCAAAGTTTCTATTGAACCAAGTAGGTCGAGTAAGCAATCAAATACCAAGATTTGAGGGTTGAATCATTATTTGAGAATAATGAACGTACTACATGCAAAGAAGTGATGATGGGCCCTGACTCCGTAAAATGGCTTGAAGCCATAAAATCCGTGATAGTTCCATACACGAGAAATCAAGTTTTGAACTTGAAGGACCCTCGAGAAAGGTGTAAGACCTTACAGTTGTGTTTGGATCTATAAAGAAATAGACATGGATATTTCACATCTATGAAATAGTCGACATGTTGGGAAAGAGTTCACAACAATGTTCAAAGGTTGACTATGACAAAGATTTGATCTTTCATAGCGATATTTAGTCTAGATGGATTAATGTAGAAACCACTACATATAATTTTGTTATATGGTAGTTGAATAAAAAAACAAATTCTTCTAATAGAATTGTTACCTAGGACGTGTCCTTAACACGGTCCATAGGGTTTTGTTAATTCAAAGGATGCTAAATGCATATGTAAACTTCAATGGTTGAAGTAAGCATTGCCGAGTTGGAATCTTCACTATGATGAAACTATTAAAGAAGTTTAAATTCGTCGGAGACGATGAAGATGCTTGCATTTGCAAGAAATTAAGTGGGAGCGCTAAGACATGTTTCTAATACATTATGTGGAAGACATATTGTTGGTTGGAAATGATGTATCTTTTATTAACACATATTAAGAATTTCATCCTGATGAAAGACTTAGGCAAAACCCAAATATTTGGCATCAATATCTATATAGATAGATTGAGACGTTAATATGGTTGTGCCGAAAGTACATAGATGATATATTGAATGAGTTTAATATACAACCACAAGAAAGGTTCTTGTCACACAGAAAGGATTGAATGAGTTCAATATTGATGATATATTCAAGTGTATTGACACTGGGTAAGTGAAACAAAGATTCAAGTATAGATTGATACTTGATGTATGAAATCACAAAGAGTATTTATATCAATCATACTGTGATATGTACAAATCCAGATATGTCCTATACTCTAAATGTTATGACCATATACCAGAATGATTCATAAGTTGATCATTGGACAATAGTAAGGATATTCTTATGATCTTTTGAAAGAACTAAGAGTATATTATTTGTAGAAGTGACAAATAGATGGTTAGTTCATTGTAAAAGTACTACATTGATACTAGTTTTGTCACAAAGTACAAATTAAGTTTATCTCAATCTAAACTAAGGGTGTCACAATATAATGGAAAGTAAGTTCCATAATGGATTTGGATGAGTTCCAAAGTTAAGACATTGTGACAGATACTACAACAAAAGGCTAAGTATATGACTGCTACTATAGCAGCTAAAGAGGGCATTTGTGTCAAGTAGTTTGTTATCAAACTAGGTGTAGTTCACAGCGGGATAATACTGTGAAGATATATTGTACGACAATATTATCAACATGTTTTAACCCCAAAGAACTAAAGGTCTCACCAAAGGACCAAATTTATACAAAGCCATCTCATTAGAGAATGAGTGATGCGTAGAGACGGAAATACATGCAATTACACACGGACCTGAAAGTGTCAGATCCGGAGATCAGTTGACCACTGGCAATCGTGTACATATGACACCAGAAAGCCATAGGTGTTGAATACACAAAGGTTTGAAACTAGATTATTGACTCTAGTGCAAGTGGGAGACTGTTGGAGATATGCCCAAGAGGCAATAATAAAGTGGTTATTATCATATCTTCATACTTATGATAAATATTTACATACCATGCTATAATTGTATTAACCGGAAACATTAATACTTGTGTGATTTGTAAACATAAAAGTGTCCCAAGTAAAGCCTCTTATTAAAACTAGCTTGTTGGTTAATATATGATCATGGTTTCCTGATCATGAACATAGAGATGTTATTAACAACAGGGTCATATCATTAGGAGAATGATGTGATGGACATACTCCTATAGTTAAGCGTAGAATAAAGATCAAGTCATTTAATATAGTTCATTTGCTACAAGCTTTCTGATACATAGTAACCTAATTCCTTCGATCATGAGATCATGTTAATCACCATCACCGGAAGGATGCTTTGATGACATCAAACACCACACCGTAACTGGGTGGTTATAAAGGTGGCATTGAGTGTTTGGAAAGTATGGGTTGAGGCACATGGATCAAGAGTGGGATTTGTCCATCCATATGACGGATAGATATACTCTGGGCCCTCTCGGTGGAATGTCATCCAATTAGCTTGCAAGCATGTGAATGGCTCACAAGGGATCACATATCACGGGAACGAGAAAAGAGTACTTATTAGTAACGATGTTGAACAAGGTATGCAGAGATACCGACGATCAAAACCTCGGATAAGTAAACTATCGTGAGACAAAGGGAAATTGGTATCGTATGTAAGTGGTTCATTCGATCGCAAAGTAATCGGAGAAATATGTGGGAGCCATATGAATTTCCAGATTCCTCTATTGGTTATTGATCGGAGAAGTGTCTCGGTCATGTCCGCATAATTCACGAACCGTAGGGAGACACACTTAAGGATTCGATGTTGTTGAGTAGTTATGGAATGATGAGTAAGATACCGAATTTTGTTCGGAGTCTCGGATGGGATCCGGGATATCACGAGGAGATCCGGAATAGTCCGGAGAATAAGATTCATATAAGGAAAGTCCTGTTTCGGAGTTCGGGAATGGTTCCGGTGTTTTCATCGGGAATGTTCTAGAAGGTTCCGGAATGTCCGGCACTCCGAAGGGGAAGGGTACATGAATGTGTTATATCAAGTTGGTATGATTGCATCATGTACTAAGTGTCATCGCTGAACAAAATAGAGGGTTTAATCAAATCCTTGTTTGAAAAGTCAAACGCCAATTTGAAAGTCAAACGGCTATTTTTGGGAAGTGGAGAGGGAGGTGGAAACCGAGTTGGGGAGGAGTCCCTCCTCCACTGCCGGCCCACTTGGGATCCGAGTTGGGGAGGGATTCCCCTCCCCTTGGCCGGCGCCTCCCTCCTATAAGAGGAGGGGCAGGGCTCCCCTCCTAGAAAATAAGATCCCCACCTCTAAACCCTAGCAGCCGCCGCCCTCCATAGCCGCCGCCGCCCCTAGGGTTTCTCCCCTAGCCGCCGACTTGGGCACCTCCAAGCCCTATCCGCCGGCCCTAGCACCTCTTCCTCGGCGTGTCTAAACCCTAGATCGTCGAGGGCTCTCTCATAGTCCACCATACTCGCTCCGGCTTAAGGCGAAGCCCCGCGAGATCTCCCCTCTACTTCCGGTACCACGCCGTTGTGCTGCCGGAATCGCGAGGAGAGTGCTACAACCTCCGCTACCTGCTGGAACAAGGGAGAGGAAGGTCTTCATCGAGTACCGAACGTGTGACCGACTGCGGAAGCGCTGCCGGAACGCAGCGCCGGAAGGATCGTCTACGCGATCTTGAGATCGACAAGTGTACGACTACATCACCCACGAGAATCTGCTCTCGTTAACCGCTTTGGAATCTTCGAGGGTGAGTTCCTCTATCGACTCGTTGCTACAATCTAGTAGATAGATCTTGGCTTGTTTGTGTGCATGCGGTAGAAAATTTTGTTTTCCATGCTATGAACCCCTAGACACTCCCACTCTCTCTACCTCACTGACGAACGGACCCCATGCCACCTCATCATCGTTCTCACCCGCGCCGGCAGTTTTCCCCCTCCTCGCCGTTTACTGCCACGATTAAAACCACTTAAATTCGCATCAATGAGCGATCAATTCTCGTCAGTAATCACGCGTACATTAGCGCCTTGCCCTCTCCTCCGTTTCCCCTCAAACACCGCCTCCTCTCTGCCACCGGGCTGCTCCAATCGCGAGCTCGAAACCTTCTGCTCCGACGAGGTTCCCTGACGAATTCCGGTGAACCGCAGCCGCCTCTCCACTCCCCGAGCACGCAAGCTTGCTCTCCAGTCCCTTGCGCGTCTTCCCATAGCCCCAGTTCGCTCCCGCGCGCTCTAGAAGCTCGGCTTCGTCAACATCAGAGCGCCACCGTCTTCGGCCGTTACTCCGGCGAAGTCTCCCTGGTAAGCCAGACCGCCCCAAGCCCTCTCATTGATACTCCTGTACTCCCCATGCTCGTACGCATCTAACACTCCCTCCCACTTGCCTCGGCGCGACCTGCAGCTCTGTCCTCGACGACCTCCAGAGACGCCTGACGCCGCCACCGACTCCGGCGAGCGATTACTTTCGTCCCTGAGCGCCCCTCGCCAAACCAACAGCACCTCGAGCTTCACTAGGACCCTGTGAACACTGTGAGTCCCTCCTATGTCTTCCTTGCTTCCTGTAATCGCTGCGACGCCACCGTCTGACCGCGCGCCGCCGCCAGCCGCCGCGCAGCGCCGCCACTTTGTGGTCGAATGATTCTGCACCGTTATATTTAGATCCGACACGTAGGAACATATGACTTAATGAAGGGGTATCACTCAATCTGTGCCGTGCAATCTAAATAAGATCCCGCGGTCCAAATAGCTCGATCCACCCGAAGCGGTACCGTCCAGTTATATTGCGCCAAGTGACATGGTTTAGTTTAAAACAGAAAATAGAATCTGTTTGAATTGCAAACTTGTAAAATTCATAACTTTAATTCTACACGTCCAAATTTTGAAAATTTTATATCAATGGAATCAGCAGAACAAGTACTTAGCAACCATGCACTTTGTTTAATGATTTGCTTCTGGAAAATTGGTCGAAATTACAGAAACATGTGTAGGATTATTTTGAATATAAAAATTGTTCTAGTTATATTTTTGAGATGAAATCTTTGCAAAATGGTTTGTTGTGAACCTACTGACCCTAGGGACCAACTTATGGATTTAAAAATGTATTTTGTGAAGTTTAGGAATAAATATTTGAATTAGCACATTTCTAGTCAAATAAAAATATTGTTTTTTGGTTTAGAAATGATTTTTGAGTAAAAACTTTGGGAAATGATTTGATTCAAACCTTCTGACCCTAAACACCAAGTTTTGAGAATTAAAATATATTTATTGCTTTGCTAAAAGCATTTTTCAACCACATAAAATATTGATTTGATTTAAAAATGGTTTATAGATAAAACCTTTTGCAAATGGTTTTACCACTTTGATAAATGCCCACTTTGAACTTTATAATGTTTAGAGCCTAGTATAAACCACTTTTGCAAATAAAACTATCTTTTGCATGCTTGCATGCATGACCTTGTTTTTGTTATTTTATGTGTGATAAATTGTTTGAATGTTGTGTTGAATATGTGTTTGCTTGATTGAATTGTAGTGAAGTTAGAAGAGTGTGATATTTGCAAGATCAAGAAGTTAACCAACATTCTCTACTAAAAAGGCAAGTGACACTATCATCCAAGTCCTACTATTTTCATTACACTTAGTGGATTTTGTAACATGCATGATAAGGATTACTATATTTTATGCTATGCTAAATCCTATTAGGATAACCATATATATCCCTTAGTGGAAACAATGTAGTTGTAGTATGATTAGCCCTGCTATATATTGGGATGGGATACATGATATGATTATATGAAGAGTTGAAAAGACATATGTTTTATATAATAAAACAAGTATTCAATGAACCACCTGGGTGGACAAGGATACTCAAGTTTTGGACAAGGTGGCAACAAAAGGAACCATGTTTATATGGCAATCTCTTTTTGTATGTGCACTAGAAGAAAACCACCCAGGGACTTAGAGATTGAACATGTTTCTCGTACAGTGGCTTCCATGTACAGCCACATGCTAAATGGGCTCTGGCTTAGTCAACTACATAGTGGAATACCCATGCATTGGCATCTTCAGGTTGACTAGAATTATGTAAGGGAACTTGTAACCCTACATTGGTGCCTGGATGACAAGCTAGCATTGTGTATTGGGAGGACTTCTATGGAAAGACTTTGTCACATTCTCAATCTGCCAGTACTCCATCTTGGTGAGTACTTATCCAGCGGCTACTGGTGGCATCAAGATGAGATTGTGTCATGTGGGTAAAGTGTACAACTTCTGCAGAAGATCAAATTCTAAGTACTTAGCCGTGTCCCCGGTTATGGACAATACTGAGCAACTAAGGCCTGAAGCTATGGAAGATCTCGACATTCCAATTTCTCAAAGTAAAACTTGATGGATACAACAAGGGATTTGAAGCACTTGGAGTTTTCCAAGAAGTTCAGAAAGATTTGATAAAGATCAAAAACTATTTTGAAAGGATAGGATAAAACTATATTGCTTTCTGCAAAAGAGCCTAAACCCTACTTAGCCAAATATGCATGTAAATGATAGGATCCACTTATTTCTACATAGTAGTGAAACTTGCCAATACAATTCAAATGTATTGACCCTTGTGGCTGCAACTTATTATGTTGCAGGTTTGTTTGATGTTAGTGAAGTTTGTTGAATAGCATTACAAGTCTACACCCAACATGATTGCCTGTGGCACTTTGAAGATGAAGGACCCCATGCTTTATAGATATTCTGCTGCAATGTAATGAGATAGCCAAATGAGCTATGTAAGATGTAATGAATTATTTTATTCTTGGTTATAAAAGTTGTATTATGACCTTTGTTTCTTGATATTACATCTTAACTGTGGATGCTAGCTATTGATCCAGGGATTAGCATTGTAAACACAGGGATCTCTACCTTATTAAAGGTTGGGAACCTTACATACAAGCGTCAAAGCTTGGGGATGCCCAAGGCATCCCCTTCTTCATCAATAAAAATCTCAGGTCTTTCTAGACACTTCGTTTTTATTGTTTCATACATTGTTGTGTTGTTCTTGGAGCGTCTTAGTTTTCGTTTTTGGTTTTCGTTTGCTTAGTTTGCTTGAGTAAGTTGGTTGGTTACACCACACTTCTTTTGGAGAGAGAGAGACACACTCTGTTTCCTTTGCCTAGAACACTCTAGTTTTCACTCTTATTGTCTTGTGAGTGTTCTCTTTTGCTACCACTGTGTTTAGCCTTAGTTTTCTTGTGCTTTCAGCTTAGAACTTTTTAGTTCTTCTTTGTGGATTTGTGAGACATGCTCACTGATCTTTATTGAGTATTATCCTTGTGAGTTGTTTCAAATAAGTTGATTGGTGTTGGATAGGAGTATAAAGTTCTTGCTTGAAGTAGTGCAAGAGGAGCTTGATTTGACTGTGACTTAGAGTTTAGCATGTCATGCTAGGGTGTTGTTTTGACCTTAAGCTTAGTGATTATTGCTGTAGCATGACTTGTTCCAAACAATTGGGATTTCTTAATGTGCCTTGAAGAAATTATGCGTTGTTTTACCATGCAAAAGCATAATATTGTGGTATTCTCCTTTGATGCTTTGCTTGGGTTGACTTGGCACATGCTCACACCATGTTATGAATCTCACAAGTCACCATTAGCGTCTAAGATCATTTAGTCCTTGAATTGTAGTACCACTATATGCTTTGATTAGTATGCTTTATTGCAATGCATGATTATGGCCATTATTGCTCTCTTAGTTGGTTGCTCCCAGTCTTTTGCTAGCCTCCACTTATAAGAGTAAGCTCTACTCATGCTTCCAACTCCCAAGAAACCAAGTTTTTTCCAAAGTGTCCACTATAAAATCCTATGCATGGTGTGTTGCACCATTCCAAGTATATTCTTGTTATCAGCTATCTTCCAATTAATAACTATTTTGTTATGTGAAAACTTAGTGATTAAAGCCCTCACAAACTTGATGGCACAATTTATATTCTTTGCCCCTAATAAACTTGAACCATTGTGTCATATGTGTTGTATATGCTTGCACTTATACGTTGGAATTAGCTGAACCGTGCTGTCACGGGGAACGTTTTCAACATTGCACTTGTACTTTGTACTCAGTTGATATCATGCTCTTTTGTCTATGGATGTCACCGTTGTGAAATAAAGAGGGAACTTGTAAGTCCATGGAGTTTGTATCCTGTGTTAGAGAAACGCCTGGGCCGCTAGCCTAAGCCATGCCTAATCATGGTGGAAACTTGCAGCATCACCATAGTGAGCTATCTATGAAGCATCCTCAATAAAAAGCTATGCATATGGTAAATAAAAAGATTGCTAAGATGCTCATTGTCTGCTTTCCTTGTCATTTTGGTTATGGGAAAGCTCCTGTACCATGTGCAAGGGGTACCTCGTTGGCGGTTCTCTATGATATGCAAGTACTTACAATGACAAGAACTTACATGTGACTGAAGTTGAGTAGCATGAGGTGTGGCACCGTATTCAAGGGACTTGAGATTGCCAACTTTACTTTGTCAAGCATATACTCCATAGTTTGTTCACTTTAACCTTAATCACTTCAAGATGCTTATGATAGGGGCAATGAGGGCTGAAAGCTAACAAGTACCATAATTTTTGGAAGCTCTTTTTGAAACTTGAAATCTCTGCTTCCCTTATGAAGGGCCTTTCTTCCACAATTATTGAGTCTCCACCTTCTACCTTTAGGCACCATTAAGAGAGCATAGTTATCATTCTGTGTGCAGTGTCCCAAAACTTATTGATTGATGCATATTGTAATATTACTTGTTCTTGTGCTACTTGTATCTTGTCACTCTTATGAACTTTGAAGGTGTCCTACGCATCTATTTTCTACTCTATGAGGGACAAGATGATTACCACTATGCTATGTTTTCTGTATGTGAAACAAACAAACGTTTTTCAATGCACGTTATTCATGATATTTGTGTGTAGCCTTTCATGTTGCATGCATAGTTACTTTGTCTTACTGTTAGAAATCCATCTTTCATGCTCATGTTTAGAGTTCTTTGATCCCAGCTTTCAATGCTTGCAAATAGTTTGATATTGGTTTTGATGGTGCATGTCACCTCAAAAATCATTCTTTTTATCACTTACCTACTCGAGGACGAGCAAGAGTTAAGCTTGGGAATGCTTGATACGTCGGAAACATATCTATAATTTTTAATGCTCCATGCTTGTTTTGTATCTACTTTGCTTTGCTTTGTCTACACTTTGAGGTGTTTTTATATCTTTTCTAGATCTAACCTATTAACAAGTTGCCACAGTGCCAGTTGCCTGTTTTCTTCTGTTTTTGGTTCCAGAAAGCCAGAAAATCAATATTCTCAGAATTGGACAGGACAAAAGCCAAAGTCATTATTTTTCCTGGAGCAACATGGAACCACGAAGCAGAGGCAGAGGGGGGCCACAAGGTGGCCGCACCTCCTAGGCGCGGGCAAGCCCTAGAGGTGTACACAGGGGGTGTGCCCCCCTGGCCCCCCCGACCTTGCCTCATGCGCCTATAAGAAGCCTCCGACCCAAAAACCCTAAATCATCCAGAAGAAATCCATGAAAACCTCTGTAGCGCCGCCGCCACCGAAGGGGTGATTCGGGAGACAGAAAGTCTTTGTCCCGGCACCCTGCCGGGACAGGGAAGTGCTCCCGGAGCCATCTGCATCGATCTCCACCACCATCTCCATCACCGTTGCTGATTCCCATGATGAGGAGGGAGTAATTCTCCTTCGAGGCTAAGGGCTCTATCGGTAGCTATGTGTTCATCTCTCTCTATGCATGATCTTGTGGTCATGAGCTTTGTAATCAAGTAGATCTACCTTGCTACTCAAGTGCTTCATTAGATCTTTGCTCTCCCCATGTGTGTGAAAGTGACAGCATGCACGCCATGGTGGCACTTTGGCTTGAGTCTACATAAATACTTTTTGTGGTTTAATTGATCTATGCTTTTCCCCACGTGTGTGAAAGTGACAACGTGCATACCGTGTGTGGCACTTTGGCTAGACTGAATATTTGTTATGAGTTATATTTGGAGTTGGATGTCTCTATGAAATTGTGGTGTTTGTTGGAACCATCTAGCGCTCAAGGTGAAAGTGTGGGGTTATCTAGATTGGGGAAGGCGGACTTTGAGGAGTGCTATTATAGCCCTACCGATGATTAGAGTGTCCAACCGGAGAGTAGTTAAGAGTAGTATCATGAAGAGAGGATATTTATATGAGAGAGTGTTCACTAGTGAAATTATGATCCCTAGGCCTTGTTTCTAAACATTGAAACACTGTTTGCATCTAGATCTGTTGCATGTTTGCTTTCTTTAGTCTTTACCTCACCGTCAAGCTATTTTATGGCACCGTTACCACTTGTATTTCACTACCTATTCGTCGAACTAGTGCACCTATACACCTGACAAGTGTATTGGGTGTGTTGGGGACACAAGAGACTTCTTGTATCTTGATTGCAGGATTGCTTGAGAGGGAATAGCTTTGACCACTTCCTCCCTGAGTTCGATAAACCTTGGGTCATCCACTTAAGGGAAACTTGCTGCTGTTCTACAAACCTCTACACTTGGAGGCCCAACAACTATTTACAAGAATAGAAGTGCGTAGAAATCATTGGATTTCTTATTTTTATCAAAAATTCCAAAAAATAGTTTGGTTTGGTTTGCTTCTTCTTATAAAAAGCACAAAAAATTAGTTCCTAGTCTAGTTGCTAGTCCATTATTGCCTTGCTTTGTCATGCTTTCTATGAATGGATGGTTTCTTTGAAACTAATTCTTATTGGCAAGGTGGGTTCATGGAAGAACAAAAGTATTATTATAAGGAACACCGTTTGTCACAAAAAGGGAAACACTTATGGGAACAAATTGATAAATTGAATACTATTGCTAGAGAGGTGTGCTCTACTTATAATGTTACTTATTGCTTTGATAAATCTGTTGCTGTAGGAGGTATAAACACCTACCTTTTCAATGTGAGTATAATGATAATGTTACCATATTTTCTTATGTTAAAGGAAATTATGACTTTTATGATGTGGAACAAATTGAATAATTTATTGCTTTCAAGGGTGCATTTGAACTTGCTAGTTTGCTTGAAAATACTAATGATTCACCTTATGAATATGAGGTTTATGATATACTTAAATTTTTCTTTGATAATTACAAGGAAGAAAATGGCTATATTCTTGAATATTTTATTAGATGCTTTGCACAAACGGAAGAGACTAATGCCTTGCAAGAGCCTATGGAAGAAGAAATTACTGAACCTGAAAGCTCATTAGATGAAAAAGAGGAGGAGCGTGATGGTTAAGAAGAGGAAGAATGGATCTACCCATCCCTACCTTCTAATGAGAGTAACTATTTACCTCTTACATTATTTGATTGCCCCCATGCTTATAAAAGTAGGATGAATGTTATGTTCCTGTGGATTCTTTTGAAATATCTGCTATGGGTAAAACTTGTGATAATAGTTATGCTCCTGTTATCTATGATAATCCTATACTTGTGCCTAACTTCGAAATGCATGGTAATAAAGATTTTTTGCTTAGAAAATGTTTCTGATAAAGCTCTAGTTGATGGTCCTATATTGAATTATCAGTCTTCTTGTTATAAAATTATTAAAAGTGGGTTTGAAGGTTTTAATCCAACTATTTTTGAGCTTAATAAAAATTATGTGTTTGTAGATCATGAAAAGCATGCCTTATGTGATAGTTATATTGCTGAGTTTATTCATGAGGCTACTGAAAATTATTATGAGAGAGGAAAATATGGTTATAGAAGTTTTCATAGTACTAATACACCTCTCTATGTACTAAAAGTTTTGAAGTTGCTCTTATTTTATCTACCCATTCTTGTTACTATGTGATTCTTTGATTTATTTTCTTACAAGATTCCTATGCATAGCAAGTGGATTAGACTTAAATGTGTTTTGAATTTGCTTCTTGATGCTCTCTTTTACTTCAATTCATATTTCTTATGTGAGCATCTTCTCAAACTATCAAGCCTAACTTAAAGGCGTTAAAGAAAATTACTTATTGGGAGATAACCCAATAGTTTTCTTGAGTCTTGGAAGTGTAATAACTTCTCCTTATCCTTTTTATTTGATTTTTGTGCCAAGAATAACCTCTAATGAGAGGGAAGTAAGATTTGGGGAGTTGCTGTCCCGAAACAGATTTTTGTGCTCCATCGTAAAAAGTCATGTAAAATCTTTGTAAGTCGGATTGAGCTATACTTTCCTGAATAAATCTCCCAGGTTGTTATCTAACTTTCGTTAGTTCAACACTTTTTGATTTGAGCAACAGAAGGTCTTCTAAAAAATTGGTTTCTACATGCCGTTCTATTTTGACAGATTTCTGCCATTATTTGCATTTTGCTTCTTATTGATTCCTTTTTGGGTTCTTTTTGGGAAATTGAGATTTTTGAGGGAATTGCTACAGTAGCTTGTGTATATAGTGAAAGTTTTTATGTTTTAAAACTAAACCCCAAAGGTCTATTATCTTTTGAATGTACTAATGTTGCTAATGAAGATTGTGTGAAGTTTTGTATGAAGGAAAATTTTCAGGTGTAGAGAAAGAATGATGTAATGAGATGAAGAATGGACAAAAGCTCAAGCTTGGGGATTCCACCCCGTGTCACCCCAAGAAATATTCAAGAGTTACAAGCGTCAAAGCTTGAGGATGCCCAAGGCATCCCCTTCTTCATCAATAAAAAGCTCAGGTCTTTCTAGACACTTTGTTTTTATTGTTTCATGCACTGTTGTGTTGTTCTTGGAGTGTCTTAGTTTTTGTTTTTGGTTTGCTTGAATAAAGTAGTTTGGACCCCCGTTGTTTCAAATAAGTTGATTGGTGTTGGAAAGGAGTAGAAAGTTCTTGCTTGAATCGCACAAGAGGAGCTTGCTTTGACTGTGACTTAGACTTTATCATGTCATGCTAGATGTTGTTTTGACCTTATGCTTAGTTATTATTGCTGTAGCATGACTTGTTCCAAACAATTAGGATTGCTTAATGTGCCTTGAAAGAATCATGCGTTGTTTTAGCATACAAAAGCATAGTATTGTGGTATTCTCCTTTGATGCTTTGTTTGGGTTGACTTGGCATATGCTCACACCATGTTATGACTATGAACCAGTCACCATAGCCTCTATGATCATTTAGTTTTTGACTTGTGGTACCATTTTATGCTTTGATTAGTAATGTTTTGTCACTCTGCATGATTATGGCCATTATTGCTCTCTTAGTTGGTCGCTCCCAGTCTTTTGATAGCCTCCACTTGTATGAGTAAGCTCTACTCATGCATCCAACTCCCAAGAAACCAAGTTATTCCAAAGTGTCCACTATAAATTCCTATGCATGGTGTGTTACACCATTCCAAGCATATCCTTATTTTATCAATATTCCAATTAAAAAGTTACTTTGTTATGTGAAAACTTAGTGATTAAGGCTCTCACAAACTTGATGGCACACTTTATTTTTCTTGCCCCTAATAAACTTGAACCATTGTGTCATCTATGTTGTATATGCTTGCACTTATACGTTGGACTTAGCATAACTATGTTGTCATGGAGAACGCTTTCAACATTGCACTTGTACATTATACAAAGTTGATATCATGCTCTTTTGTTTATGGATGTCGTCGGTGTGAAATAAAAGGGGAGCTTGTAAGTCCATGGAGTTATGTATGTGTGTTAGAGAAACGCCTGGGCCGCTAGCCTAAGCCATGCCTAATCATGGTGGAAACTTGCAGCATCACCATAGTGAGCAATCTATGAAGCTTTCTTCTTATAAAAAGATACACATTGAAAAGAGGAAAGAGAAAAAAAGCACCATTTTCCCATGGTAAATAAGAAGATTGCTGAAATGCTCATTTTCTACCTGCCTTGTCATTTTGATTATGGGATAGATCCTTTATCATGTGCAAGGGGTACCCCGTTGGCGGTTCTCTATGATACACATGTACTTACTATGACAAGAACTTACAGGTAACGAAAGTTGAGTAGCATGAGGATCAACCCTCGTATTCAAGGGACATGAGATTGCCAACTTATACTTTGTCAAGCATATACTCCATAGTTTGTTCACTTTAACCTTAATCACTTCAAGTTCTTATGATAGGGGTAATGAGATCTAAAAGCTAACAAGTACCATAATTTTTGGAAGCTCTTTATGAAACTTGAAATCACTGCTTCCCTTTTATGAAGGGCCTTTCTTCCACTATTATATTGAGTCTCCACCTTCTATCCATAGAAACCAATTAAGAGAGCATAGTTGCCATTCTTAGTTCTATGTGCATTGTCCGAAAACTTATTGATCGATGCATATTGTTGATATTGCTTGTTCTTAAACTATTTGTATCTAGTCACTCTTACGAACTTTGAAGGTGTCCTATGCATCTATTTGTTACTCCATGAGGGACAAGCTGAATGCCACTATGCTATGTTTTCTATATGTGAAACAAACAAACGTCTTTCAATGCATTGTTATTCATGAATCTTTGTTTGTATCCTTTCATGTTGCATGCATAGTTACTTTGTCTTATTTTTAGAACTTCATCTTGCATGTTCATGTTTAGAGTTCTTTGATCCCAACTTTCAATTCTTGCAAATGGTTTGATATTGATTTTGATGGTGCATGTCACCTCAAAAATTATTCTTTTTATCACTTACCTACTCGAGGACGAGCAGGAGTGACGCTTGGGGATGCTGATACGTCGGAAACGTATCTATAATTTTTGATGTTCCATGCTTGTTTAGTATCTACTTTGCTTTACTTTATCTACACTTTGAGGTAATTTTATATGTTTTTTGGACTAACCTATTAACAAGATGCCACAGTGCCAGTTGCATGTTTTCTTCTTTTTTTTTGGTTCCAGAAAAGGCAGAAAATCAATATTCTCGGAATTGGACGGGACAAAAGCCAAAGTCAATATTTTATTGTGGGGAACACGAAGCCAGAAGACGAGACGGAGAAGAGCCACTAGGGGACCACACCCCTGGCCGGGCGACCATGTCTAGCCCGTGCCTAGGGTGTGCAGCCACCCTGGGTGCCCCATGCCTCGTCTCTTTGCCTATAAGAAGCCATCGATACCAAAACCCTAAGTACCCGATCATTCTTCCACGAAATAGTCCATAGCCGCCGCCACCATCGTCCCTAGATCCGGGGGGATCTAAAGTTCTTCCCGGCACCCTACCAGAGGGGAGATCATTCCGGAGGCCTTCTTCATCATCATGCCAGCCTCCGGTATGAAACATGAGTAGTTCCACCTTGGACTATGGGTCCATGTAGTAGCTAGATGGTTGTTTCTCCTCCTTTGGGGATACCATGTTTAGATCTTGTGAGCTCCATTCATGATCAGGATCATCTATTTGTAATCATGCATGTTGTGTTTGCGGGGATCCGATGGATATTGAGATTACTATGTCAGATTGATTAATGGTTCTATCTTATTGATTCTATCATGCCTTTGTTGTTTGTGATCTTGCATGCTCTCCATTTATAGTAGCTATCTTGGCCAAGTAGATGCTAGTGACTCCAAGAGGGAGTATTTATGTTCGATAGTGGGTTCACGCCTCTATTTAATCTGGGGAAGTGGCGGAAATCTCCAAGGTTGTAGATGTTTTGTTGCTACCAGGGAAAAACAACGATCTCTTGTTCATTGAACAAAGTGGATTTTTTACCTTACACACTTTGCTTAAAGCAGTTATCAATTGCTTGCAACATAATATTGGAGGGGGTTCGAATGATAACCTGAAGGTGGATTACTAGTCATAGATGCAGTTGGATGGCGGTCTATGTATCTTGTTGTATTGCCAAATCAAATCTCATAGGATCATGAATGTCTAGTATTGCATTGTTATGCCTTGCTCTGTCCTGTCAATTGCCCTATTGTAATATGTTTACCTAGCATGCCATGTTGTTTATCGTAAGGAGAACACCTCTAGTGAACTATGGACCCCGGTCCAATCTTTACCATTGATACATCTTCCACTGTTACTGTTTACTTTCTGCAAACCACCATTACCTTCCACACCATACAATTAATCCTTTGTTTTCAGCAAACCGGTGAGATTGACAACCTCACTGTTCATTGGGGCAAAGTCTTGAGTTTGTGTTGTGTAGGTTAATAGTTGCTAGCAACACCTTTGAGTCGTTTCCTTCCTCCTACTGGTTCGATAACCTTGGTTTCTTTCTGAGGGAAGACTTGATGTTGTGCTCATCATACCTTCCTCTTGGGGTCTCCAAACGAAGCTCTACATTGATCTGAGCGCATCAGTCGATGCCTGTGCTAGGGCTGGTGCTGGTGTAGGAGTTGGTGCCGATGCAGTTAATTGAAGAGGGGCTGGCGCAAGAGCCAGAACTGGTGCCGGTGCCAGCAGCTTGATGCTAGATTTCTTTTGACGGGTATGTAAGTTGACTATAGGGATGGTAGAGGCATATGAGATGTGTGCAAGCAAAATGACTCTTATACTCCAACTGTTACTCTCAAGATAGTGATCAGAGGATGTGATGAGTATACAAGCAAATTAAGTTACTACTACCTCCAATCTTTCTCCTTTGGTCAGCAGCTGTCGGAGCAGGAACTAGGTCTGGTGCCGGTGCCGATGCGAGCAGCTTGATGCTGGTTACCTTCAGGGGGGAGGTAAGGGGACTACAGGAGTGGTCAAAGAGGCATATGAGATGTGTACAAGCAAAATGGGTTCTTACACTCCTAGATAGTGATCGGAGTATACACGCAAATTAAGTTACTACCTCTATTATTTCTCCTACTTAGTTCAGCGGGTGCCGTTGCAGGAACTGGAGCCGGTGCCAGTGCCAGCAGCTTGATGCTGGCACACTTCTGGAAGTGAACTACACAAGTGGTAAGAGTCATATGATTAGTGAAGACAATGGTGCAGAACAGTTAGTCACAAGAAAGTCATCAGAGGTTGTGATGAGTACAGCAGAAAAATAATTAGTAGTACCTCTATTCTTGGCCCTTTGGTCAACAGGTGTATGATGGCTTGCAAGTATCTGCCCAGGCTTGCTAAAATCGAGTGCTACCTCGTCCTCCTGCTTCTTCCCATTCTCACGGACATACTTGTACCAAGCTCGGCTACCCAAATAGGTTGTAGAGGTTCGTAGCATGGAAAACAAAAAATTTCTACCGCATGAACACACACAAGCCAAGATATATCTACTAGATTGTAGCAACAAGTCGATTATAGTACTCACTCTCGAAGATTCCAAAGCGGTTAACAAGAGAAGATTCTCGTGGGTGATGTAGTTGTTCACTTGCCGATCTCAAGATCGCATAGACGATCCTTACGGCGCCACGTTCTGGCAGCGCTCCCGCAGTCGGTCACACGTTTGGTACTCGATGAAGACCTTCCTATCCCTTGTTCCAGCAGGCAGCGGAGATCGTAGTTCTCTCCTCGCGATTCTGGCAGCACGACGACGTGGTTTCGGAGTTAGAGGGGAAATCTCGCAGGGCTTCGCCTTAAGCCGGAGCGGGTTATAGTGGAGTAGTAGGGTTTCCCCGGTGTCTAGGGTTTAGAGTCCGGAGAGAAGGAGGTGGAGCCGACGGTGACTAGGGAGGCGGCGGCAGTGGCATCTTGGTGGGGTGGGGCTTGTTGTGTGCTAGAGGGGTAGCCCCTCCCCTATATTTATGAGAGGGATGGGTGGCTAGGGTAGGGGGAGGTCAAATCCTCCCCAAGTGTTGGGGATATGCTATATGGGTATCCTCATAGCATGTCTCCTATCCGGATAACCCGGGTGGCCCACAGTTGGTAGCATGGCCCATGGCCTGCTGGGCGGCCCAGTTAGATGTATCCAGAAGGGAGGCCCATGCCGGATAAAGGAAGGCTACGGTGGAGTCACCAGCGTACCTAGAGCCTTGGAGTACAAGACACGCAAGACTAGTAATAGGCGGTGTAGGACTCTGTAACCTGTCCGGATAGGACTTTTCCCTGTAACCCTAGGACCTGGCGACTATATAAGTCGGGCCTATGAGTGCCTTTAGGACACAACTTCAGACAATCTTAGACAACCTCGCACAGCGAACCTATCTCTGTAACTCGGCATATTTCCCTTATAGTGATTTATAGCAGGAGTAGGATTCCGCCACCGTTATGGGATCTAAACCTAGGTAAGCTGTGTTACCTCGTACCCGTCAACTATCCGCCTTCCCCCACGTCTCTAAACACGCACTGTGAGGACCCCTCCATGGAGTACTCATCGGCAATACCACGATAGTTGGCGCCCACCATGGGGCAAGAGGCACTTCAGCGGGCGAGGACCAAGATCTTCGCGGGAATCGGCAAAACCGTGGCCATCGGTCGCGTTCTCTTCTCCGGCAACGTTCCGATCGTCCCTCCTGACGATTTCTGGATCCCAGTGAAGACGAACCCTACGCGGTGCTCGATCGTTCATATCGTAGACATCCACCTCTTCATTGGTGAAACCGACTCGAGCACTAGTTCCCTGGGAGTCGGAGGAGCATCAAGGCCCACACGGACCGCCTACGGGAAGGATACGTTCGCGGAAGGATCGATGTCGGATCTCTCTTCGGAGTTCGCCGGCAAAGATCAGAAAAATTTAAGGCCCACCCAAACCGCCCCTGTGCAGGATATAACAGTGGAAGATCATTGCAAATCCGCTGGCTTCGCCCATGCGTCTGGACAGCAGAGATCCAAGCTCATCGGCGTGGTTACCATCTTCGATCTGGCGCGTTGCATTTAGAGAGAAGGCTAAAACCACCACGATTACCTTGCCAGGTGGCTCCGTATACGAGTCGATTTGGCCCACTACCCCAATGATGATGCTATGTATCACTTTGTGGAAGGACTGGACCATGGCACGCTTCTCCGGCATTCTCTAAGATGGCAGCAGGCGTCGAGGCGCCTTACCTTTGAAGGCATGGTGAACACCGTCAACAACTACGCGGAAGCTGAAGCGGTAGCTCAGACAGCGCTTGCGCTCATTGATGGAGCCCCTCCGATTCAGCCACCACCACCACCACCTCCGGCCGCCATCGCCGTAGCTACGCCACCACCTCCATTCATCATCGCCGCCGTTGCACCTCCACCCCCGTCATCGAGGAAGTCCTGGCACCCTCCGACTCTGTGATTGACGCACTATACGCCGACTTCAGTGCAGATTCAGAGGAGATAGATTTCAGTCCAAAAGAGCTAGACTCCGCCATGCATGAGATGGAGGAGGAGTACACGCGCGACGAGCAAGCCAACAACGCTGTCACTTCTCGAGAGGTGTTCATCACCATTGGGACGGCGATGGATGAAGATCAACCCGGACGAGCTCCGCCTACAGCTCTGGACAAAGGGAAGGGATCACCTGTCGCTGACGACATTGATCGCGCAAAGTTCATGCCCCATCCGCATAACCCAGTGCAATAGCCGCAGGAACTCGGCACCGGTCCGAGCAACAACAACACCGCAAACCTGCCGCCTCCGGCATCTACATCTATTGCTGCCCAAGTTACTCCAGATGATAGAGTGATGTACGGCAATCTCCTCGTTGAGCCACTGACCGTAGCTCATATCCGGAACGTGACCCAACTTGACAAGAAGCGCCAACAGCTGCTGGAGGAAGCGCAGGCCATCACGGAGCAAGGTGCTAAGCTAGATCAAGATCTGGTCAACACGCAAAAATCCATAGAGAAAGCTAGAGCAATGGAGGCCGAGTACAAGACTCTGCTGCAGCAGCAGCAGAAGGCCAAGAAAGCTCCGGCTCGCATCATCAATGATCCTGGTGTACGGCTAAACCTAGGATGGGCTCCCCCAAAGCCGGCACAAGCCAAGCTATACATTGACAGTGAAAGGCAGGCAGGTGATGCCCACTCCTCTCCTCAACCTCACCGTTGCCAAGACCCTTCTGGAGCAGGATAGATCACCCGAGGAGGTGGACCAGGTCTATGACCTAGTGGCCAAGGCGGTGAAGCAGCAGGAAAAGGCCACCTCTCAGAGGCTTGAGTCTGACCCAACGTTTTGCCAGTCTAGCCAGCATAAGCCGCCAAGGGACAGATCTCCTCTTGATGTCGGGTCCCAGACGGGTTCATCAGAACAATGACGGAGGGATGCGCGCAACAGGAAAGATGCTATCCCCATATCCTCCAACCACGGAGAAAAGGCCCGACCTCGTCTCCCATCGCCACCTCCCCGCTCCCCCCGACATCGCGAAGACCCCAAGGCTCACCATCGTACGGATATGCCCCCGCCAAGGCAGAGAGGCATCGTCATCCGCGATAACACGGAGCAGACCCTTCATGACGAAGAGCGCAACCAAGGACACAAGAGCATGTCGCGCCATGACCCTCCGCGTCCGACAAGCAGTCGCGACAAGCGTGAGGCGTCGTAGGAGCGTAATAGCAAGAAGGCTAACCCATCGCCACCTCCGCCTCTGTCGCCACCTAGCAGTCACCATGGCGGAGGAGGCCCGCGTCGTTCATGCAGCCCATCCCCTGTTGACAAGAAGAAGAAAAACCCGTAGCCGTATGACGCATGTTCGTGGATCGATAAGATCCACGAGGCCCGGGAAGGACCATACCTGGGACCATGTTGCTTTGGACCTGCGATACGGTCCGCAACTTACCCCAAAGGTTTCTGGATTGACAAGACCATCAAGCCCTATGACGGCACCGCTAAGCTAGCTACATGGTTGCAGGATTACGGCAACGCGGTAGAGATTGCCGGGGGTAACCCCAACGTTGCCGTCAAGTACCTCCCATTGATGTTGGGGGCACAACCCACCAATGGATTGATGAATTACGAGAGAAATCCATCTGCAACTGGTTGGACATGCAAGAGGTGTTCAGCAAGAACTTCGAGGGTACGTACAAACATCCCTGCACTATTGTCAATCTACAGTGGTGCGTGCAAGAGAAAGACGAGACATGTCGCGCCTACCTCTCCCGCTGGCTGGATATGAAGAATTCCTGCGCAGGAGTGCACGCTCAGACCGCCATGGACACCTTCATTGATGGGTTGGAAAGGGGCACATTGCTCCGACATAAGCTAAAGCGCTTGCAGGACAATCACCAGCTTGACTTGAACCAGATGATTCAGTTGGCCAGTGAGTTCGCAGCTGCCGACGATGATGCTCGCGGCTCTCTGTCGGCAACGGCCGTTCCAACTCAAGCTCGGAGGAACAACAACACAAAGCGGAAAACCTCTATAGAAGAAAAGCAAACTCCCGACATGGTCGCCATGACCTTTGCAGGACGAGGTGATGGCGGACAATGAGGACGAGGACGGGGAGCTGGTCGTGGGCAGCAACGAGGAAGTGAAACCACCTCGGAAGCGCTCCGCGTTCCCCAAACTTACGAAGAGTACCGTGATATGCCGTGCCTCGTACATCTCGATGTCAACGACAAAGACACCCATACCAATCAACACTGTAAGTTCGTCAACGACCTCAAGGAGGACCTGGAGTCGGGCTACAAGCAAAGTCAGAAGAACCGACCGCGAGGCAAGGGCAAGGGGAAGAAGAAGAAGGAGGAGTCTAAGGATTCAAGTGACATGGACGAGGATGTCAACCCCAAGCATGCCACCAAGAGAGAAGACAAGGGCAAGAACTCCTTCGTAAAGAAGGCGCTAGTTTACCACACTTTCCTTGGCACCCCCACCGTCCGACAACACAAGACCTCTATGAGTATACTGATGTACACTCTACCCCCAGTTCCCCAATACCTGCGCTGGTCGGAGGTTCCAATTACTTGGGACAGGAAGGATCACCCAGACCTCATCCCTACGGAGAAGCAATACGCCATGGTCATCAACCCCTTGATTGACGGCGTGGAGTTCACGAAGTGTATGGTGGATAGTGGAAGCAGCATCAACATCATGTACCTGGATACACTGTAGAAGATGAACTTGATGGAGGCAAACCTAAGGCGGACAAACACCATCTTCCACGGCGTAGTTCCTGGTCGGGAGGCATGGTCCCTTGGGTGCATCACACTTCAGGTTGCCTTTGGCGATGTTAATAATTACCGCCAAGAGCGCATGACCTTTGAGGTGGTCCCCTTCAAGAGTGTGTACCACATCATATTCGGCCGCGACATATTCCACACCTTCATGGCCAAGACATGCTTCGTCTGCAACAAACTCAGGATACCCGGACCAAACGGTGTCATCACCGTATCTGGAAGCTTTACCAAAGCAAGGGACTGCGAGATTAATGAAGCAGCCTTCGCGGAAGCTGTCCTCTTCAGCGAAGAATTCAAAGAGATCCAGAGCAAGGTCGATGACTCAGAGATGCCCGCGTCGAAGAAGCAGATCTACGACTCCTCTCCTGCATTCAAGGCCGCCATCGAGACCAAGCCGGTGGAACTTGTGGTAGGCGATGCCTCCAAGACCGTCGCCATTGGGACGAACCTGGATCCCAAATAGGAAAGTGCGCTCGTCGAGTTCCTCCATGAGAACAGGGACATCTTTGCCTGGAAACCCGCCGATATGAAAGGTGTACCTAGGGAACTTGCCGAGCACAGCTTAAACATTGATCCAAAATGTAAACCAGTGAAACAACCTCTACGATGCTTCGGAGACAAGAAGAGATGCACCATTGGCAAAGAGATAGCTAGGTTACTTAAGGCTAGATTTATCTGAGAAGTCCTTCACACCCGATGGGTGGCCAATCCTGTACTTGTCCCCCAAAAGGGAACCAAAGAATTAAGAATGTGCGTTGATTACACCGGCTTGAACAAAGCATGCCCCAAAGATCCATTTTCTTTGCCTCGCATTGACCAAGTCATTGACTCGAAGGCTGGCTTGAAACTTTTGTGTTTTCTCGATGCATACTCAGGATACCACCAGATCAATATGAGGAAGTTAGACCAATTGGCCACTTCGTTCACTACTCCATATGGAACATTTTGCTATGTTACGATGCCCTTTGGGCTGAAAAACGCAGGTGCTACATACCAGCGGACAATGCAACGTTGCTTGCACGATCAAATTGGTCGTAACGTTCACGCCTATATGGACGATATAGAGGTGATGTCTAAAAAGTCAAATGACTAATCTCCGACTTAAAAAAACCTTTGATAATCTCCGGAAATACAACATGATGCTTAACCCCAAGAAGTGCGTCTTCGGGGTTCCAGCCGGCAAATTGTTGGGCTTCATCGTTTCCCAGCGTGGAATCGAGGTTAACCCGGAGAAAATCAAGGCTATCTTAAACATAAACTGTCCGACATGTCTAAAGGATATTCAACGACTAACAGGTTGTGTTGCAGCAGTTAGTCGATTCGTCAGCCAACTTGGAGAGAAGGACCTGCTACTGTACAAGTTGCTTAAGAAGGTGGACAAATTCACGTGGACGGACAAAGCAGATGCATCATTGAAGAATATCAAGGAGATTCTTTCCTCAGCGCCCATCCTTGCAGCACCCGAGCTTGGAGAGCCCCTGTTAATTTACATGGCGGCAACCAACCGGGTAATCATCATCGTCGTCGTGGTAGAGCGGAAGGAACCAGGCTATGAGCACGGAGTTCAACGACCAGTTTACTATGTAAGCGAGGTCTTGACGGAGTCCAAGCAACGTTACCCGCACTACCAGAAGATAGCTTATGGAGTTGTAACATCCCCAAAATCATGATTTCAAAGTTTGCATATCATTCATGCATGCATTTAGAATTGAGATCAATTTCAAACTCATTTCAGAAAACAGAAGCACATAGTGCTATCATTTTATGTGAGCAAACTTAAATCAAATGCTCATCCTCATTTGAGAGCTTGAATGTTTTAAACCAGGTTTGTTTGCTTCCCTTGTTGATTGGATTGAGTGTGGAATTTGAACAAAGTTTTACAAAATAGAAATGTCTTCAAAAACCATTTTCAAACATTTACAAACCAAGTGCAATGTCACTGTTATTTTGTCTTTCCAAAAATGACCAGGCCAATTCAAAGTGACCACATGGTTTTATGCCAAGTTTTGTGACTATTGCACACTGCAAAAATCCCAAAAAGATTTGAATTCAAAAGGAGTTTGAATTCATTTGAAACTCAATCCATAAAATCAATTCAGAAAAAGAAAAGAAATAAGGAAATGGAAAAGGGACGGCGCCAGGAATTGAGCCCAGTAACAGACGCAGCCCATTTAGCCCACCCGGCTCCTCTCTCTCTCTCGCACGCGCGGACGCACCCAGCAAGTCGCTGACACCCAGGCCCCACTCCCCTCTATTCTGTTCGCTGACGAGCGGGCCCTCTCCATGTCAGCGTCGTCTTCCCCAATTTCTCGCGCGCAGACACCGCTCCGCCGTTACCACCGTGCAGTAACGCCGCGATTAAAACTCGCTTAAATTCCATTGATTCAGCGCGCAATCCTCGCCCCACTTCTGGCTACTTAAACCCCTCGCCGCCGCGGTCATTTCCCCCCACTTTCCACGCTCACTCCGCCACCAGACTGCGCGCATTCGACCTCGAAACCCCGCAGCACCGACGACCTCCGACGACTGATTCCGGTGAGCTTCGACCGCCCCCCTTTCTCTGGTTCAAACTATCATGCCCAGCGTGATCTCGTGCATCTCCTGATACTCTTCGCTTGCCTGCTCGTGACCCAGGACGCCGTCCCCGTTCGTGCCCGCAACCGACCGAGCCGCCGCTCAACTCCGGCGATCAATTACGATAAACAGAGCGCGCCCCTTGCCCCCTCTTGCATACGAGGATGTTCGCCACTGTTTTGCGCGTCACCTAATCCATCTGGTTCGTTCTAGGGCGATGCGAAACCTCGGTAACTACATCGTCTGCAACCTCCCGACGCCGTGCACGACTCCGACGAGCTCCAGCAGCCCCTGCCGTGCGCCCCTTGCCAAGCCACCTCCACGTTGAGCTTCGCCTCGACCCTGCGGTTCTGGTAAGCACACTCTTTCCTCCCCGGGCGACCTAGAACGCCGGCACCGCCACGGACAGAGCGCTCCGCCGCTCGCCGTCTCCGCGCGCCGCGAGACCTTGGTCGTTTGATCAAGAGCCGTTGGATCTAGATCCAACGCGTGCGACAGAACCACTTAGCGAAGCGTTACGTTTTGATCTGAACCGTGCATCGCCACTTATATCCTACGGCTCGCGTGCGTGATCCAACGCGAACCGGTACGCGCCAGTAAGATTAAGACGCGTGGCTAGGGTTTGAATTAAAACAGAATTTGAAATCAGATTTGTATCCAAATTTTATTTGCTTGTAACTTTTGATTCCCACGTTAGATTTTAGCAAATTTTATACCGTTGGAATCAGGGAGACAAGCCCTTTCTGTTTATGCAATGTATTTAGTGTTTAGTTTCTGTTAAAATGACTTTATTTGCAGAAACTTGTTTAAGACTATTTTGAGTATATAAAATGTTTAGGAAATTGTTTTAGTGTCAAATAAACTTGGTTTAGCAAGTTTTTGACTTGTTTATGAAACATTACTATGCACTTGCTTGGTTGAGTTTCAAAAATCATCACTTAGCATCTTGCATGCATGCATATATATTTTTGCTTGTATATGACTTGTATGTGATTGTGGTTATATTCTTTGTGTAGACTTTGGTGCTAGTGATTGTGATTGTGAAGAGTGCTACTCTCCCAACTACCAAGGCAAGTGGTACTTCATGAATATGTCTATCCCTATATTTTTATACAAGCATTAGAAATATTTTTGCTAAGTCTTGCATGTTACTATTTTTGCCAAATGCCATGTTGGGAAATCCTAAGTAGTTGTAGAATTGCTAGGAAATTTCTAAGTTAAGATACTATCTATGCCATGCTTAGCCTAGCTAGTAGCAAACAAGGGTTGGTAAAATATATACATGTTATGATGAAAATATTTCTAAGTCTATGGACTTATGTTTTTCTTAATAAAACAACTAAGTCAATGAATCACCTGGGTGGAATGGGACTTGATTGGTGGTTTTTGGTTGAGTGGTTACACAAGGCCCATGGCTATGGTTTACCTTGTGTATATCACTTGTGGAAAGCCACCCAGGAACAAAGGGATTTTAGAGGCCAAGTGTTGAGAAGCTTCTAGTGCAGCCACTTGGCAATATGGGCTCTTCCTGGATCACATAGGTTGCTAGAACTTAGTCATTTGGACAGATGGTGGTAGTGGGATGATAGGTTGGAACGCGTCCATTTGGCTAAGGGAAGGCTTCTGAAAGGTCCTGTCTTGGTTAAACCAAGTCTGGTGGGGAAAGTGCACAACCTCTGCAGATGGAAAAAATCTAAGTACTTAGCCAAGTCCATGGCAATGGGCAACTTGAGCATCAAGACATGGAAGCTATCAAGAATCTCATCACTCCAACTTCTAAGTAAAACTTGTGGGTGAACAAGGGTGAAGGACCCCAATGTCTATTGGAGGTTTCTTGGGAAAAGTTTTGACAAAGAAAAACTTATTGATTTCAACTAATAGGAAAAACCTATTTTGAGCAAAGCAAGCCAAGCTACACTTAGCCAAATTGCATATAGTAATATAGTCCACTTAAAATTTACTAAGGTATCACTTGCCAATACTATTCCAAAGTATTGACCCACTGTGGCTGTAACTTGTGATGTTGCAGGTAACTCTGATGAGGATTAGGTGTCATGAGTCTACACTCAACATGTTTTCCTGTGGCACATGAAGATGAAGGCTTATATTTATTTACTTATTCAAACTCTTGTATTAGGCCTGTGGCCTTGAGTTGTAAAGACTATGTTTATCTCTGGAATGGATGTAATAAATGACCTTTGTATCTGTGTACTTCATCTTAAACTGTGGATGCTAGCAATGATCCAGGGACTAGCATTGCAATCACAGGGATCCTTTTTCCTTTACAAAGGAGGGATCTTACAGATGGTATCAGAGCACTGTGTTGCCTGTAGGATTATGACCCTAGGATTGTAAACCACTAAGGAAAAATTTTCAACTACTTCTACACTTGTCTATTCTTCTCGTAAACTTTTCTAATCTTCTCTCTCATCTCTATTTGTAGATGAACTCCATCAACGAAGCTGTGAGGAAAGGACCACTCATGACAATGACTTTGGAGTGTGAGACAGAATTTCCCAAGGCTCTCAAGGACCTCATGGTTGCATTAGAAATACAAGGTGCAGCTGTGTACAAGGGTTTTCCAGTGATGGATGAAGGAGTGGAATACTGGTGGGTGCAACTTCACTTGTATAAAAACAAGGAAGACAACCATCAGGAAAAAGGATTCTGCATGTTCACCAACTCAGTGGTACACCCTACATTCTTTGAATCAACAAGGGATGCAGCTTGGAAGACCATCAAAGAACTTGGTGATAGAGTCAAGTGCAGAATGCTCAACCTCCAAAATGATCTAAGGAAGGAGAAGGAACATACCCAAGAGTTGGAAGCTACCAACCAAACCTTAAGAGGAGACATTATAGACTTAGTGATGGAATCATGTGAGCATGATAGGCTAATTGCTTCTAGGAACATTGTGTTAGCCAACAGATCAAACGAGATAGGATTGTAAACGTACTTCGTTAGTTGGACCACCACCTATCACCCTATTTTCCAAAATGTTGCTTAAAATAAGATGAACCTTGGTTGTTGTAATGGTTTCATGTATACATGACTTGTGTGTTTTGCTTCCCAAGGATGTGTATGTGATGTTATGCCTTTTACTATATCTTGAATTGTGTTGTTCTAACTTTTCTATCTTATAAATAGATGCCTATTACCATCAGCACTGTTGAGGAGTTCCAGGTTACCCGCTTTGGTCCTCGTATCGTTGAGCTTACCACCTTGCTCAATATCCCTCTTCCCACCATCATGGTGCATCCCCTCACCAAGTTCGAGAGGAAGGACCTCTGGGGCTTCAAGGTGAACCAGCCCGGACGCCAGACAGAGCCTACTACGGAGGCCATCGTCTTCAAGCTTATGCACGATGACAGGGAGAGAGGCCTTGAGGTAGTGATGCAGGACCTGATAGGACGTCTGCTAGGACAACACTCCCGACAGGTTAGAGGCACCCACTTTCACGTCTTCAGAAGACGTGATGAGGATGGAGAGTCCATTGACTTCGAGGATGACTTGAGGGACGCAGCAGAGCCGATACGCCTGTACCTCCAGGACTTAGAGTCTCTCATTAGGCACGTGGACACGGACATGACCAATGTCATGCTCAGCAACGATGAGCTCCAGGTGCAGCTTCACGAGAAGGACAAGCTCTTCGCGCAGCAGGACGAGATAGTCAAGGAAATGGAGGCGAAGTTCGAGACCCAGGACAGGAAGTTCAAGAGTCAGGAGAAGCGTGTCCAGGATAGGAACAAGAAGATCCGGGACATGACTTAAGAACTGCAGTCCAAGGACTTCGAGCTAGAGCAGCAGCAGTCGGTGATTGAGAGGCTTCGTTCCGAGAAGAGGGCTCTCAAGGCCAAGATAGAGTCCTTGACCACTACCATCGAGGAGAACAAGGCCGCGATGGAGAATGCAGGTCTTACCTTTGTCGAGGAGGAGATTGACGTCGATGAGTAGACTTGACTACTCGTTTATCTTTTGTTATCATACTTGTTATTTGAGAACTTGTTATTGGACCATCCGACATGTGGATGGCTTGCTACTTGTGTGTTTTACTTTCTGAACTTGTTATCTGGTTGTTGAACTTTTAACTTTGTGTTGCATGCTATGTGTTTGCTTATGTGATGTAATGTGCATGAAAGCATCTATGGGTATCTCATTCTTATCTCTATTTGAACAAACCACAGATGCCTCCCCGTCGTGCAAACCCCAACCCCAACAACAACAACATCACTCCAGAAATGCAGCAAATGATGACTGCTCAAACACAACTGATGCAGATGATGACAACATTCATCCAGAACCAAAACAATAACAACAACAACAACAATAACAACAACAACAACCCTCCAGGCTTTGATATGCGCACCAGGTTCTTGAGATTGAGGCCAACAAAGTTCTCAGGAACGACTGATCCCATGGTGGCCAATGATTGGCTACACTCAGTAAACAAGGACTTGGTAACCGTGGGCTGTACGGATGCTGAAAAGGTCAGATTTGCAGCACATCTACTGGAAGGGCCAGCCGCCACTTGGTGGGACAACTTCCATATCACCACTCCCATAGATGAAGTGACATGGGCTATATTTGAGGATGGCTTTTGCACTGCTCATATCTCATCAGGAGTGATGAGTCTGAAAAAGAAAGAGTTCCACAATCTGAAACAGCGTCACCGCAGCGTGGCTGAATACATTGAAGAGTTCAATAATCTGGCGCTATGCACCGGATGAGGTTGACACCGATGCCAAGATAAAGTAAAAATTTCTGGAAGGCTTGAATGATGAGCTGAATCTGCAATTGGCTGTGGCATATGTTCCCACTTATCAGTCGCTCTGTGACAAGGCTGCTATTTTGGAGAACAAAATGAAGCAAGTCGAGAGTAGAAAGAGAAAGCACTCCGACAAGCACAGCTCGGGGTCGTCTCACAAACGATCTCACTATGATGACAGTGGAAGCTCAGGATCCCACAAGCATGGGAAATTCAACAAGCACCACAACCACAACCGTCATGACAACAAGCATCATCGCAGTCATGACAATTACAAGTACAAGAACCACAAGAGTGTACATAAGAGCCACCACAGTGGTAATGGAAGTGGAAGTGGAAGTCAGCCTGTTAAGAGAGACATCAGCCAGGTTGAATGCTTCAAATGTAAGAATATGGGACACTATGCAAATGAGTGCCCTGAAAAGAAAGCTGAAGGACCTATCAAGCCCAATCCTTTCCAGAAAGGACAGGTGAACCACATCAATGTGGAGGAGGTCTATGAGGAGCCTGATGCTGTTGCTGGTAAGTTCAGACTCAATTCTATTCCAGCATTTGTACTCTTTGATACTGGTGCATCTCATTCATTCATATCAAGAGCATTTGTTGAAAGAAATGAACTAACGGTAGAAACTATTGGGTGTCCTATAAAAGTAAGTTCTCCTGGTGGAGAAATGATAGTGAATTCGGGATGTCATGATCTAGTCATAGAATTTGGGAAGTATAAGTTTCCCGTTAACTTGATAATTCTAAACTCCTAAGGATTGGATGTCATTCTGGGAATGGACTGGATGACTAAGTACAAAGGAGTGATAGATTGTGCCAATCATCCTGTCTCACTCACAACTCCAGAAAATAAAAGGATCAGATTCAAGACCAGCTTTGAAGCAAAAAGGAGTATGCTTAATTCTCTTAAGGGGGTTAGCATGGACAGTGTGCCAATTGTGAGGGAGTATCCGGATGTGTTTCCAGAAGAACTGCCGGGAATGCCACCAGATAGAGATGTGGAGTTTCTGATAGATTTGGTACCAGGGTCTGGACCAATAGCAAAGAGACCGTATAAAATGTCAGTTGATGAACTGAAAGAACTCAAGAAGCAACTTGGAGAATAGTTGCAGAAAGGATTTATTAAACCAAGTTCTTCATCTTGGGGAGCCCCAGTTTTGTTCGTGGAGAAGAAAGATAGAAGTCAAAGGTTATGCATAGATTACCGATCACTCAACGAGGTAACTATCAAGAACAAATATCCTTTGCCTAGAATCAATGACTTGTTTGATCAGCTAGAAGGAGCATGTGTGTTCTCAAAGATTGATCTCCGGTCAGGATATTTTCAACTCAAGATAAGGGAACAAGACATACCTAAAACAGCGTTCACCACAAGGTATGGATTGTATGAGTATACCGTAATGCCTTTTGGCTTGACCAATGCTCCAGCGTACTTCATGAATATGATGAACAAGGTGTTCATGGAATTTCTTGACAAATTTGTTGTCATTTTCATCGATGACATCTTAGTCTACTCCAAGAGCAAAGAAGAGCATGAAGGACACTACGATTAATACTTGAGAAGTTGAGGGAGCATAAACTTTATGCCAAATTCAGCAAGTGTGAGTTCTGGTTAGAGGAAGTTGGTTTTCTTGGTCATGTTATGACGAAGGATGGTGTAGCAGTTGATCCTGCTAAGGTTTCAGCTGTGACTGAATGGGAATCTCCCAAGTCCGTGAAAGAAGTTCGTAGTTTCCTTGGCTTAGAAGGTTACTACAGAAGGTTCATTGAGAATTTCTCAAAGGTTGCTAAGCCCATGACTGAATTGTTAAAGAAAGACAAGAAGTTTGCTTGGTCTGAAGGTTGTGAACTCAACTTTCAAGAATTGAAGAAGAGACTTGTGACAGCACCAGTCTTGTGTCTGCCAGACTTGGAAAAAGATTTCCAAGTATATTGTGATGCATCTCATCAAGGTTTGGGTGCAGTACTTATGCAAGACGGTAAAGTTGTGGCTTATGCCTCGAGACAACTCAAAACTCATGAAGTAAACTATCCTACTCATGATTTAGAGTTAGCCTCTGTCGTCCATGCACTCAAAACATGGAGACACTATCTTTTGGGAAAGCGTTGTGAAGTGTTCACAGATCACAAAAGTTTGAAGTATATCTTCACTCAGAAGGAAATTAATATGAGACAAAGGAGATGGCTAGAACTTATCAAGGACTATGACTTAAGTTTGCAATACCACCCCGGTAAAGCAAATGTTGTAGCAGATGCTCTAAGTCGTAAGGTTTTTGTGAATGGCCTTACCAAAGGAGAATTGCCACATGATCTGTGTACCCAATTTAGAGAACTCAGATTGGAGATTGTGCCTGAAGGACATCTCATGTCTTTGGATGTTCAACCCACTTTGTTGGACAAGATCAAAGAAGCCCAGAAGATTGATTAGGAGATTGAAGAGATTAAAGGAAAGATTGGCACGGGAAAAGCCAAAGGATTCCATGAAGACGAACAGGGTACTTTATGGCATGGGAAACGTATCTGTGTTCCACAAGATCCGGAACTGCGGAAACTGATTTTGCAAGAAGCACATAACTCTCCGTATTCCATTCATCGGGGTAACACCAAAATGTACATGGACATGAAAGAAAGATTTTGGTGGAATAATCTCAAGAAGGACATCGCCGAACATATTGCTTTGTGTGATGTGTGTAGTAGAGTGAAAGCGGAGCATCAAAAACCAGCAGGTTTGCTTCAACCATTACCTATTCCTGATTGGAAGTGGGACAAGATTGGTATGGATTTCATTACCGGATTACCAAGGACCAGGTCAGGATATGATTCCATATGGGTAGTAGTGGATCGCCTAACTAAAGTGGCTCATTTCATACCCGTGAAGATAACCTATACAAGTGCTAAGTTAGCCAAAATCTACATGAGTAGAATTGTATGTCTACATGGAGTGCCCAAGAGTATTGTGTCTGATAGGGGAACTCAATTCACTTCCCATTTTTGGAGACAGCTACATGATTCATTGGGAACGAGGTTGGAATTCAGTACTGGTTTTCATCCTCAAACCGATGGACAAACAAAAAGAACTAATCAAATTCTTGAAGACATGTTGAGGGCATGTGCCTTAGACTATGGAGCCAGTTGGGATGAAAGTCTGCCTTACGCAGAATTTTCTTATAACAACAGCTATCAAGCCAGCATTGAGATGGCACCGTTTGAGTTTCTCTTCGGAAGAAAGTGTACCACCCCATTTGTTATGGAATGACGTGGGAGAAAGAAGTTTATTCGGGCCAGATCTTATCAAAGAAGCCGAAGAGAAGGTCAAATTGGTTAAGGACATGTTGAAGATAGCACAGTCCCAACAGAAAATCTACGCAGATCCTAAGCGTAGAGAAGTCACCTACGAAGTTGGTGATAGAGCCTATCTTAGAGTGTCACCACTTCGTGGAGTGAAAAGATTCGGAGTCAAAGGAAAATTGGCACCAAGATATGTTGGGCCATTCAGGATTCTGAGTCGCAAAGGATAAGTTGCCTATGAAATAGAACTGCCAGAATCTCTATCAGCTGTTCATAATGTATTTCATGTGAGTCAGCTTAAGAAATGTCATCCAGAAATGGAAGCAACTTCTTTGAAGGATACTATACCTTTGGAGGAGGTTCAACTAGAAAGTGATCTCACTTATGAAGAGAAACCTATCAAGATTCTTGAAACTTCAGAAAGAGTCACAAGGACTAAGACTATCAAGTTTTGCAAAGTGCAGTGGAATCATCATTCCAAAGAGGAAGCAACATGGGAAAGAGAAGATGATCTTCGGAAAGACCACCCTCACCTATTTGCTAGCCAATCCGAATCTCGAGGGCGAGATTCACCTTAAGGGGGTTAGATTTGTAACATCCCCAAAATCAGGATTTCAAAGTTTGCATATCATTCATGCATGCATTTAGAATTGAGATCAATTTCAAACTCATTTCAGAAAACAGAAGCACATAGTGGTATCATTTTATGTGAGCAAACTTAAATCAAATGCTCATCCTCATTTGAGAGCTTGAATGTTTTAAACCAGGTTTGTTTGCTTCCCTTGTTGATTGGTTTGAGTGTGGAATTTGAACAAAGTTTTACAAAATAGAAATGTCTTCAAAAACCATTTTCAAACATTTGCAAACCAAGTGCAATGTCACTGTTATTTTGTCTTTCCAAAAATGACCAGGCCAATTCAAAGTGACCACATGGTTTTATGCCAAGTTTTGTGACTATTGCACACTGCAAAAATCCCAAAAAGATTTGAATTCAAAAGGAGTTTGAATTCATTTGAAACTCAATCCAGAAAATCAATTCAGAAAAAGAAAAGAAATAAGGAAATGGAAAAGGGCCGACGCCAGGAATTGAGCCCAGTAACAGACGCAGCCCATTTAGCCCACCCGGCTCCTCTCTCTCTCTCTCTCTCTCTCTCTCTCTCTCTCTCTCTCTCTCTCTCTCTCTCTCTCTCTCTCTCTCTCTCTCTCTCTCGCACGCGCGGACGCACCCAGCAAGTCACTGACACCCAGACCCCACTCCCCTCTGTTCTGTTCACTAACGAGCGGGCCCTCTCCACGTCAGCGTCGTCTTCCCCAATTTCTCGCGCGCAGACACCGCTCCGCCGTTACCACCGTGCAGTGAAGCCGCGATTAAAACTCGCTTAAATTCCAGTGATTCAGCTCGCAATCCTCGCCCCGCTTCTGGCTACTTAAACCCCTCGCCGCCGCGGTCATTTCCCCCCACTTTCCTCGCTCACTCCGCCACCAGGCTGCGCGCATTCGACCTTGAAACCCCGCAGCACCGACGACCTCCGGCGACTGATTCCGGTGAGCTTCGACCGCCCCCCTTTCTCTGGTTCAAACTGTCGTGCCCAGCGTGATCTCGTGCATCTCCTGATACTCTTCGCTTGCCTGCTCGTGACCCAGGACGCCATCCCCGTTCGTGCCCGCAACTGACCGAGCCGCCGCTCAACTTCGGCGACCAATTACGGTAAGCAGAGCGCGCCCCTTGCCCCCTCTTGCATACGAGGATGTTCGCCACTGTTTTGCGCGTCTCCTAATCCATCTGGTTCGTGCTAGGGTGACGCGAAACCTCGGCAACTACATCGTCTGCAACCTCCCGACACCGTGCACGACTCCGACGAGCTCTAGCAGCCCCTGCCGTGCGCCCCTTGCCAAGCCACCTCCACGTTGAGCTTCGCCTCGACCCTGCGGTTCTGGTAAGCACACTCTTTCCTCCCCGGGCGACCTAGAACACCGGCACCGCCACAGACAGAGTGCTCCGCCGCTCGCCGTCGCCGCGCGCCGCCAGACCTTGGTCGTTTGATCAAGAGCCGTTGGATCTAGATCCAACGCGTGTGACAGAACCACTTAGCGTAGCGTTACGTTTTGATCTGAACCGTGCATCGCCACTTAGATCCTACGGCTTGCGTGCGTGATCCAACGCGAACCGGTACGCGCCAGTAAGATTAAGACGCGTGGCTAGGGTTTGAATTAAAACAGAATTTGAAATCAGATTTGTATCCAAATTTTATTTGCTTGTAACTTTTGATTCCCACGTTAGACTTTATTTGCAGAAACCTTTTTAAGACTATTTTGAGTATATAAAATGTTTAGGAAATTGTTTTAGTGTCAAATAAACTTGGTTTAGCAAGTTTTTGACTTGTTTATGAAACAGTACTATGCACTTGCTTGGTTGAGTTTCAAAAATCATCACTTAGCATCTTGCATGCATGCATATATATTTTTGCTTGTATATGACTTGTATGTGATTGTGGTTATATTCTTTGTGTAGACTTTGGTGCTAGTGATTGTGATTGTGAAGAGTGCTACTCTTCCAACTACCAAGGCAAGTGGTACTTCATGAATATGTCTATCCCTATATTTTTATACAAGCATTAGAAATATTTTTGCTAAGTCTTGCATGTTACTATTTTTGCCAAATGCCATGTTGGGAAATCCTAAGTAGTTGTAGAATTGCTAGGAAATTTCTAAGTTAAGATACTATCTATGCCATGCTTAGCCTAGATAGTAGCAAACAAGGGTTGGTAAAATATATACATGTTATGATGAAAATATTTCTAAGTCTATGGACTTATGTTTTTCTTAATAAAACAACTAAGTCAATGAATCACATGGGTGGTATGGGACTTGATTGGTGGTTTTTGGTTGAGTGGTTACACAAGGCCCATGGATATGGTTTACCTTGTGTATCTCACTTGTGGAAAGCCACCCAGGAACAAAGGGATTTTTGAGGCCAAGTGTTGAGAAGCTTCTAGTGCAGCCACTTGGCAATATGGGCTCTGCCTGGATCACATAGGTTGCTAGAACTTAGTCATTTGGACAGATGGTGGTAGTGGGATGATAGGTTGGAACGCGTCCATTTGGCTAAGGGAAGGCTTCTGAAAGGTCCTATCTTGGTGAAACCAAGTCTGGTGGGGAAAGTGCACAATCTCTGCAGATGGAAAAAATCTAAGTACTTAGCCAAGTCCATGGCAATGGACAACTTGAGCATCAAGACATGGAAGCTATCAAGAATCTCATCACTCCAACTTCTAAGTAAAATTTGTGGGTGAACAAGGGTGAAGGACCCCAATGTCTATTGGAGGTTTCTTGGGAAAAGTTTTGACAAAGAAAAACTTAGTGATTTCAACTAATAGGAAAAACCTATTTTGAGCAAAGCAAGCCAAGCTACACTTAGCCAAATTGCATATAGTAATATAGTCCACTTAAAATTTACTAAGGTATCACTTTCCAATACTATTCCAAAGTATTGACCCACTGTGGCTGTAACTTGTGATGTTGCAGGTTACTCTAATGAGGATTAGGTGTCGTGAGTCTACACTCAACATGTTTGCCTGTGGCACATGAAGATGAAGACTTATATTTATTTACTTATTCAAACTCTTGTATTAGGCCTATGGCCTTGAGTTGTAAAGACTATGTTTATCTCTGGAATGGATGTAATAAATGACCTTTGTATCTCTGTACTTCATCTTAAACTGTGGATGCTAGCAATGATCCAGGGACTAGCATTGCAATCACAGGGATCCTTTTTCCTTTACAAAGGAGGGATCTTACAGGAGTATTCCTTGCTTCTCGGAAGCTGAGGCATTACTTTAAGGAGCACCCAATCACAGTGGTGAGCAAGACTCCACTGTCCGACATCATCAACAACAGCGATGCTATGGGAAGGGTCACGAAGTGGGGCATTGAACTTGCCTCCTTCGAGATCACCTACAAGAGACATGACGCTATCAAGTCACAAGCCTTGGCAGATTTTGTCGCAGATTGGACAGAGATGCCAGATCTACTCCGTTGCCGGAACCAGAGTACTGGGTGATGCACTTTGACGGATCAAAGCTGCTCAATGGCTCGGGGGCTGGGCATTAGCTTGTGCATAAAGAACGTGTAGACCAGAAAACTTAAGCTAACACCCATAGGCGGAATTTTCACAAGTGCAAACGCAAAGCTTGTGCATAAAGATTTTATATGATCCAAAAATGAACACTAAAGGAGGTAAAAGTCTCAGAAATATGAGTGAACCAGAGAGCTTTATTTCATTGATCATATAAGAGGTACACAATTACATAAAAATGCTAAGTGTAGAAAGGACGTAGCTGTGCTATGTTCCATGGCCGATCAAGCTCCGGGTTCCGGGTCACGTCGCTTACGCTTATGATCCTCGTTGGGTCTATCCTTTAGTTCACGATTGTCAACAAGGTAGTAAGACCCATTGAGTAGCGCCTTGCTTATGATGAACGGTCCTTCCCATGGCAGGGATAGTTTGTGCGACTTCTTCTGCTTAAGTCGGAGCACCCATTCCCAATCTTTAAACGAGCGATGCCGAACGTGGCGATTATGGTAGCTGCGTAGCTTCTATTGGTAGATGGCGGATCTTTGGCATGCCAAAACGCGCTCCTCCTCGAGAAGGTCCACATCTAGGCGTCTGGATTCTTCAGCGTCATCTTCGTCGTATGTGGAAACTCTTTGTGCATCGTGAAGTATGTCGGAAGTGAAGGGAATATGCCCTGAGAGGCAATAATAAAGTGTTTATTATGTGTATTCCAAGTATATGATAGATGTTTATTTTGCATGCTATAATTGTATTAATACGGAAACGTTAATACATGTGTGTTTAATAAACAAACAGAAAGTTCCTAGTTATGCCTCTCTCATAAACTAGCTCGTTGATTAACAAGATGATCAAGGTTTCCTGATCATGGACATTGGATGTTGTTAATAACGGGATCACAACATTAGTGTAATGATGTGATGAACACTCATCCGAAGTATAACATTACGATCAAAGTCATTGAGTTTATATTGCTATAACAACTTACGAAGTGATCATAGTCCTTAGACCATGAGATCATGTCAATCACTAACACCGGAAGAGTTTCTTGATAACATCAAACGTCACACCGTAACAGGGTGATTATAAAGATGGATTCAGAACTAACAAAGTTTTATGTTGAGGCTCATGGATCAAGAGTGGAATTTGTTCATCCCGATGACGGATAGATATACTCTGGGCCCTCTCGGTGATATCACATTGATTAGCTTGCAAGCAAGTGATTTGATCACTAGAATGTTATATCACGGGAACGAGAAAAGAGTGCATGTCGGTAACGAGATCAAACTAGGTATGGAGATACCGATGATCGAATCTCGGACATGTAATATATCGTGAAACAAAGGGATTAAGATACTAGCGTAAAAGGTTCCGACGATCACAAGAAAGTCATCGTTGAATGTGTGGGAGTCAGTATGGGTCTCCAGATCCCGCTTCTGATTATTGATCCGAGAGGGGTCTCGATCATGTCCGCATTATTCACGAACCGTAGGGTGACACACTTAAGAGACACCGACATCCAATTGGAGCAAAAGTTTCATGCCGAAAAGAAAAGAAAAGCGCAGGAATTTATTTCACTAGACACCGAAACTGTTTCGGTTGAAATTGCTGAAACTGGTTCTGCATGTGAAATGGAATACTAGCAAGGGGTTTTATGTGAATGTTTGTTAATTAAAGTAATTAACAAAATTCTGAATAAATAAATAAAAGAGTTTTATTTAAATGAGAGCTTGCATTAAATTTGGTGGAAATTTAATGCATGTGAGTGGATTTTTGAGTGGAGGCTTTTTAATGGGAGTGGAGGCTTTTCATTTTGAGTGGGAGCTCCACCCACATGAATGTGGAAGAGGTGGGGGCAGCCCCATGGCTGGGCGCCATGCCCCTTGGGTGCCCCCCCTCTCCCCTATAAAAGGCCCCCCTCTCCTCCTCTCACATCACACCTCCTCGTGAAGGATCTCTCTCCCCCTCTAGAATTTATCCCCCATGGTCTCGGACTAGCGAGATACATGTTCCCGGTGGCTATTCGGCAAGAAAGAGTTGTGCTTCCACTGCATCGCTGGAGCGAGGAGGCGGAGGTTGCTCGGTGCCTCGAACGTGTGTGCGAGCACGGATGCGCTGCTGATTTGCGGCGCTAGGACTTCCTCTCGATCTTGAGATCGGCAAGAGATCGTCTACATCAACCACGAGCTGAACTCGTTAAGCTTTGTCGGTCTTCAAGGGTATGTTCTCTACGGATATACATCCGCCCGTTGTTTGTATCTAGTAGATGGATCTTGGTATATAGTTCACATCGTAGGAAAATTTTTGTTTTCTATGCTGCGAACCCTACAGTGGTATCAGAGCCGGATCTATGCGTAGATACTTTACACGGGTAGTACACATATGAGTATGTGGGCGATGATGATCATGTTGTTGCTCCTTTGTTGTGATTTTGGATATTGGTGGCATAGTGGGATGAAGCGGCCCGGACAAACTTTACATGTCCTCGCACATGAGACCTGTTCCACGCTTGACATGCAACTAGTTTGCATAAGTGGCTAGCGGGTGTCTGTCTCTCCTACTATAGTCAATATCTATTTTGCAAGCGAGTTGTCAACAATTTGATTATCCTCGTTGTGGTTCATGTTCGTAGGTAAGAACGGTTCTATCTCGAAAGCCCTAAGCCACGTAAAACTTGCAATGGATAAATTAGAGGCGTCTAGTTTAGATTGTTGCTGGGCTAGTGTTATAATATGGTAGTGTTGTAAGTAGAAGTATGAGATGATACTCTTACAACACACATAGCGTGTAAAATCCATAGACCTTGGATTTACACATATAGGTATGATAGTGATCATACCACGATGCACATGATAGAGATCATCTGCGGGAACCATATAATTTCACTAATAAACATATGATGTTTGATAGCATCTTATATTGCTTGTTTAGCGCTTTGTTAAGCATAATAAGATGATCCCTCATTTAAATATCAAGATAAGAATGTCTTCTTCCTTTAGTATGCACCGATTATGTTTTCGTCGCTCCAAGACATCACGTGATGATCGGGTGTTCTTGGATCCACGACCATATTTCGGGTGTAAAACAGTTACACACGCAAATACTAAGGTTCTAACTTGGCGAGCCTAGCATGTACAGACATGGCCTCGGAACACAGACCGAAAGGTTAAGCATGAGTCATATAGTTGATATGATGCCCATTTGATGCTCGCCTTTGAAGCTATACCGACTCACGTGATGATCGGACTTGGTGTAGTGGATTTGGTTCATGTAATCACCAAAAGGACACGAGGGATGTCGCTTTTGAGTGGGAGTTCATTCGTAATATAGATTAGTTGAACTCGATCTATCATACACTTAGTCTAAACTTTACAAATTCTGTTGTAGATGGCACCACCTGCTTTTAATTTCAATGCGTTCATGGAGAAAGAGAAACTAGCAACGAACGGTAGCAACTTTACTGAATGGGCCATGAATTTGAGGATTCTCCTCTCTGCTGCACAAAAGCAATATGTGCTAGAAGCGCCGTTAGGCCCCCCACCTTTTGATGATGCCCCTGACGAGGAGAAGAATGTCTATCAGACTCGTCAGGAGGACCACAACTTAGTTCATTGCGGCATATTGTATGGGCTAGAGCCGGAACTTCGAAAGCGTTTCGAAAACGGCAATGCATTTGATACAATGGGTGAGTTGAAAATGATTTTCTACACACATGCTGCTGTAGAGAGCTACGATGCTTCAGAAAAGTTCTTTAGCTGCATGATGGAAGAGCACAGCTCCGTTAGTGAGCATGTACTCAAGATGTCGGGTTACGCCGATAAGCTTGTGTCCTTGGGAATATCGATTCCCATTGACTTAGGCATCCATCGTGTTCTGCAGTCTCTGCCACCTAGCTATAAGAGCTTTGTGATGAACTATAATATGCAAGGCATGAAGAAGTCTCTCCCCGAGCTTCTGTCAATGCTTAAAACTGCAGAAGTGGAGATCAAAAAGGAACATCAAGTGTTGATAATCAATAGGAACACTGGTTTCAAGAAAGACAAGAAGGGAAAACGGAAGGGAAGTAAGGGCGGCAAGCCGGTTGCCGCGCCTGAAAAGAAACCCCGAGTTGGACCTAAGTCTGATTCAGAGTGCTACTATTGTAAGGGGACTGGCCATTGGAAGCGCAACTGCCCCAAGTATCTGGCAGACAAGAAGGCCGGCAAGGCAAACAAAGGTATATATGATATACATGTTATTGATGTGTACTTGACTAGTGCTCGCAGTAGCACCTGGGTATTTGATACCGGTTCAGTTGCTAATATTTGTAACTCGAATCAGGGGCTGCGAAACAAGCGACCGCTAGCAAGGGGTGAGGTCAAGATGCGTGTCGGCAATGGATCAAGTGTTGATGTGATCGCCGTCGGAACGCTGCCTCTCCACTTACCGTCGGGATTAGTTATAAACTTGAATAAATGTTATCTGGTGCCTGCACTGAGCATGAACATTGTATCTGGATCGTGTTTGATGCGAAGTGGTTATTCATTTAAATCCGAGAACAATGGTTGTTCCATTTATATGAATGAAATCTTTTATGGTCATGCACCGATGATGAATGGTTTATTTCTATTAGATCTCGATGATAATGTTACACATATTCATAATGTTGATGCTAAAAGGATTAAACTTAATGATGATATATCCGCATATATGTGGCACTGCCGTCTAGGTCATATTGGCGTTAAACGCATGAAGAAGCTCCATTCGGATGGACTTTTGGAATCACTTGATTATGAATCATTTGATACATGTGAGCCATGCCTTATGGGCAAGATGACTAGAACGCCGTTTTCCGGTTCAATGGAACGGGCGACAGATTTATTGGAAATCATACATTCTGATGTATGTGGTCCAATGAATGTGTCGGCGCGAGGTGGATATCGTTATTTTGTTACTTTCACGGATGATTTGAGTAGATACGGTTATATCTACTTGATGAAACACAAGTCTGAAACCTTTGAAAAGTTCAAGGAATTTCAGAATGAAGTGGAAAATCATCGTAATAGAAAGATCAAATTTCTACGGTCCGACCGTGGAGGTGAGTATCTAAGTTACGAGTTTAGCACTCACATGAAAGAGTGTGGAATTGTTTCACAACTCACACCTGCCGGAACACCACAGCGAAATGGTGTGTCGGAACGTCGTAATCATACTTTATTAGATATGGTTCGATCTATGATGTCTCTGACAGAATTGCCGTTGTCATTTTGGGGTTATGCACTAGAAACTGCTGGATTCACTTTAAATCGGGCACCATCTAAATCCGTTGAAAAGACACCGTATGAATTGTGGTTTGGAAACAAACCTAAGCTGTCATTTCTTAAAGTTTGGGGATGCGATGTTTATGTGAAGAAACTTCAACCGGATAAACTCGAACCCAAAGCGGAAAAATGCGTCTTCATAGGATACCCTAAAGAAACTATTGGGTATTCCTTCTATCACAGATCCGAGGGCAAGGTTTTTGTTGCCAAGAATGGATCCTTTCTAGAGAAAGAGTTTCTCGCGAAAGGTGTGAGTAGTCGGAAGGTAGAACTCGAAGAGGTTGTGGAACCTTCTCTTCTAAGAATGGCGAGTAGCGCAGCGCCGGAAGTTGTTCCGGAGTTGGCTCCACCTGTTGAAGAGGGAACTAATGATAATGATCATGAAACTCCGAAAGAGAGTACTACCGAACCTCGCAGGTCAAACAGGACGCGTGCAGCTCCCGAGCTGTACGGAAATCCTGTCATGAATTTCATGGTTGATGAAAATGATGACCCTGTGACGTATGAAGAAGCGATGATGAGCCCAGATTCCAACAAATGGTTAGAAGCCATGAAATCCGAGATGGAATCCATGTATGAAAATCAAGTTTGGAACTTGGTGGAATTACCTCACGACCGAAAGGCCGTGGAGAACAAATGGATTTTCAAAAGGAAAACTGATGCTGATGGTAATGTGACCATCTATAAAGCTCGACTTGTCGCAAAGGGGTTTCGACAAATTCAAGGAGTTGACTACGATGAGACTTTATCTCCCGTAGCGATGCTAAAGTCAGTTAGGATTATGTTAGCAATTGCTGCATATTTCGATTATGAAATATGGCAGATGGATGTCAAAACCGCGTTTCTCAATGGTAATATTGAAGAAGAGTTGTATATGATACAACCAAAGGGTTTTGTCGATCCTAAGGATGCTAACAAGGTGTGCAAGCTTCAGCGATCCATCTATGGATTGAAGCAAGCATCACGAAGTTGGAATGTCCGCTTTGATGAGGTGATCAAAGAGTTTGGATTTGTCCAAACTTATGGAGAAGCTTGTATTTACAAGAAAGTGAGTGGGAGCAATGTGGCATTTCTGATATTATATGTGGATGACATATTATTGATCGGAAATGATAAAGAACTTTTAAACAGTGTTAAAAGTTATCTAAACAGCAAATTTTCAATGAAGGACCTAGGTGAAGCGTCATACATATTAGGCATAAAGATCTATAGAGATAGATCTAGGCGCCTAATAGGGCTATCGCAAAGTACATACCTTGATAAGATTTTAAAGAAGTTTAAAATGGACGGAAGTAAGAAGGGGTTCTTACCTATGTTGCAAGGCAAGACATTGAGTAAGACTCAAAGTCCGGCTTCGGCGGAAGAAAGAGAGATAATGGACAAAGTCCCCTATGCTTCAGCCATAGGCTCTATAATGTACGCCATGCTATGTACAAGACCGGATGTGGCACATGCTATTAGTTTGACTAGTAGGTACCAATCGGATCCAGGTTCGGAACACTGATAGCGGTCAAGAATATCCTTAAGTACTTACGAAGAACTAAGGATATGTTTCTTGTATACGGAGGTGAAGAAGAGCTCGTCGCTAAGTGTTATGTCGATGCTAGCTTTGACACCGATCCGGATGACTCTAAGTCTCAATCCGGATACGTATTCCTCATGAATGGCGGAGCGGTTAGTTGGAGGAGTTCCAAACAACCTGTGGTAGCGAGATCAACAACGGAGGCCGAATATGTTGCTGCTTCAGAAGCGGCTCAGGAAGCAGTTTGGATGAAGGAGTTCATATCCGAACTAGGAGTTGTGGCAAACGCGTTGGACCCAATGGTGATCTATTGTGACAACAATGGTGCCATTGCCAATGCCAAAGAGCCAAGGTCTCACAAGCATTCCAAGCATATTAAGCGCCGGTTTCACTCCATCCGCGAGCATGTCAAGGATGGAGATATAAAGATTTGTAAAGTACATACGGATCTCAATGTAGCAGATCCGTTGACTAAAACTCTCCCTAGAGCAAAACATGATCAACACCAGAACTCAATGGGTGTTAGATTTATCACTATGTAACTAGATTATTGTCTCTAGTGCAAGTGGGAGACTGAAGGGAATATGCCCTGAGAGGCAATAATAAAGTGTTTATTATGTGTATTCCAAGTATATGATAGATGTTTATTTTGCATGCTATAATTGTATTAATACGGAAACGTTAATACATGTGTGTTTAATAAACAAACAGAAAGTTCCTAGTTATGCCTCTCTCATAAACTAGCTCGTTGATTAACAAGATGATCAAGGTTTCCTGATCATGGACATTGGATGTTGTTAATAACGGGATCACAACATTAGTGTAATGATGTGATGAACACTCATCCGAAGTATAGCATTACGATCAAAGTCATTGAGTTTATATTGCTATAACAACTTACGAAGTGATCATAGTCCTTAGACCATGAGATCATGTCAATCACTAACACCGGAAGAGTTTCTTGATAACATCAAACGTCACACCGTAACAGGGTGATTATAAAGATGGATTCAGAACTAACAAAGTGTTATGTTGAGGCTCATGGATCAAGAGTGGAATTTGTTCATCCCGATGACGGATAGATATACTCTGGGCCCTCTCGGTGATATCACATTGATTAGCTTGCAAGCAAGTGATTTGATCACTAGAATGTTATATCACGGGAACGAGAAAAGAGTGCATGTCGGTAACGAGATCAAACTAGGTATGGAGATACCGATGATCGAATCTCGGACATGTAATATATCGTGAAACAAAGGGATTAAGATACTAGCGTAAAAGGTTCCGACGATCACAAGAAAGTCATCGTTGAATGTGTGGGAGTCAGTATGGGTCTCCAGATCCCGCTTCTGATTATTGATCCGAGAGGGGTCTCGATCATGTCCGCATTATTCACGAACCGTAGGGTGACACACTTAAGAGACACCGACATCCAATTGGAGCAAAATTTTCATGCCGAAAAGAAAAGAAAAGCGCAGGAATTTATTTCACTAGACACCGAAACTGTTTCGGTTGAAATTGCTGAAACTGGTTCTGCATGTGAAATGGAATACTAGCAAGGGGTTTTATGTGAATGTTTGTTAATTAAAGTAATTAACAAAATTCTGAATAAATAAATAAAAGAGTTTTATTTAAATGAGAGCTTGCATTAAATTTGGTGGAAATTTAATGCATGTGAGTGGATTTTTGAGTGGAGGCTTTTTAATGGGAGTGGAGGCTTTTCATTTTGAGTGGGAGCTCCACCCACATGAATGTGGAAGAGGTGGGGGCAGCCCCATGGCTGGGCGCCATGCCCCTTGGGTGCCCCCCCTCTCCCCTATAAAAGGCCCCCCTCTCCTCCTCTCACATCACACCTCCTCGTGAAGGATCTCTCTCCCCCTCTAGAATTTATCCCCCATGGTCTCGGACTAGCGAGATACATGTTCCCGGTGGCTATTCGGCAAGAAAGAGTTGTGCTTCCGCTGCATCGCTGGAGCGAGGAGGCGGAGGTTGCTCGGTGCCTCGAACGTGTGTGCGAGCACGGATGCGCTGCTGATTTGCGGCGCTAGGACTTCCTCTCGATCTTGAGATCGGCAAGAGATCGTCTACATCAACCACGAGCTGAACTCGTTAAGCTTTGTCGGTCTTCAAGGGTATGTTCTCTACGGATATACATCCGCCCGTTGTTTGTATCTAGTAGATGGATCTTGGTATATAGTTCACATCGTAGGAAAATTTTTGTTTTCTATGCTGCGAACCCTACAGGAAGGCAGGATGGCTTATTCTCCATATACCATGAAGTAAGGGGTGTAGCCGGTGGATCTATTGGGTGTAGTTCGTAAACTCCACAACACAGATGGCAATTCTTCCGCCCAGGCTCCAGCTGCTCTATGTAGCGGTGCCTCAAGACGTGGCTTGATTCCCTGCAGAATTAATCCATTGGCTCGCTCAACCTGACCATTGGATTTTGGGTGTGCCACAGATGCAAGGTCAAGTCGGATGCCTTTCTCCCAGCAATAAGCCTCCACTTCTCTGAGTGATAAATTGCTGCCGTTGTTGGTGATAATCCTGTGTGGGAGACCAAATCTCACCACTAGATCTCGGACAAACCTGAGGGCAGTTGCCCCATCAAGCTTTCTAATGGGTTTAGCTTCTATCCATTTAGTGAATTTATCAACTGCTACAAGCATATGCATAAACCCACAGGGTGCCGTTTGTAACGGTCCCACCATGTCTTGCCCCCAGACTGCAAACGGCCAAGTTATTGGTATTGTTCGCAGTTCTTCAGCAGGAACATGTGGTTGTCGGGCATAATACTGGCATACCATGCATGTCTCAACCAGCTTGTCGGCGTCCGCCTTCGTGGCCAGCCAGTAGAATCCTTGCCGAAAGGCTTTCGCGACCAACGATCGAGGAGCGGCGTGATGCCCGCAATCTCCGAGATGGATTTCGCGTAGGATTTCCATACCTTCTAGCTGGGAAACACACTTTAGGTATACACCAGTAGTGCTCCTTTTGTAGAGTTGCCCATTGATTATGGTATAACCCTTTGCGCATCGTACTATTTGCCGTCTTTCGACTTCATCGTCGGGCAAAGTTCCGTGTTCTAGGTAATCCATGAACGGTTTTGTCCAAGCCGAAGGGACCTTAGTCACCATGTTGACGAAAGAGCCATCTCTATCCGGGTTGTCGATGTCGGCGCCCTTCACAGATGGTGTGCGCAGGTGCTCTAGGAAAACTCCTGGCGAAATTTGTTTGCACCCTGATCCAAGCTTAGACAGCAGATCAGCCGCCTCATTTTGCTCCCTAGGCACATACTTGACTTCGTAGCCCAAGAAGCTTTTGGCTATCTCGTCCACTTCGTCTTGATATGCCGCCATCATAGGGTTCCGCGCATTCCAGGTGCCAGCCACCTGCTGGGCAACCAAGTCGGAATCTCCATAGCAAACTATGCGCTTGATGCCAATATCCTTGTCTACACGCAGTCCGTGAATGAGTGCTTCATACTCCACCATGTTGTTTGTAGCCTCGAAGTGGATCTGCAGAACGTAGTGTAGCTTGTCTCCTGTTGGTGACTGTAGCAATACACCAGCCCCGAGCTGTTGAGCAGCTTTGATCCGTCAAAGTGCATCACCCAGTACTCTGGTTCTGGCAACGGAGTAGCGTCTGGCATCTCCGTCAAATCTGCAACAAAATCCGCCAAGGCTTGTGACTTGATAGCATCGCGTCTCTTGTAGGTGACCTCGAAGGCGGCGAGTTCAATGCCCCACTTCGCGACCCTTCCTGTAGCGTCACTGTTATTGATAATGTCGGACAGTGGAGTCTTGCTCACCACTGTGATTGGGTGCTCCTGAAAGTAATGCCTCAACTTCCTAGAAGCAAGGAATACTCCATAAGCTATCTTTTGGTAGTGCGGGTAACGCTGCTTGGACTCCGTCAAGACCTCGCTCACATAGTAAACTAGTCATTGAACTTCGTGCTCATATCCTGGTTCCTTCCTCTCTACCACGACGACGATGCTGATGACCCGGTTGGTTGCCGCCATGTAAATTAACAGGGGCTCTCCAGGCTCGGGTGCTGCAAGGATGGGCGCTGAGGAAAGAATCTCCTTGAGCTTCTTCAATGCTGCATCTGCTTCGTCTGTCCATGTGAATTTGTCCGCCTTCTTCAGCAACTTGTATAGCAGCAGAGCCTTCTCTCCAAGTCGGCTGACGAACCGACTAACTGCTGCAACACAACCTGTTAGTCGTTGAATGTCCTTTAGGCATGTCGGACGGTTTATGTTTAAGATGGCCTTGATTTTCTCCTGGTTGACCTCGATTCCACGCTGGGAAACGATGAAGCACAACAATTTGCCGGCTGGAACCCCGAAGACGCACTTCTTAGGGTTAAGCATCATGTTGTATTTCCGAATATTATCAAAGGTTTCTTTTAAGTCGGAGATTAAGTCATTTGAATTTTTAGACATCACCGCGATATCGTCCACATAAACGTTAACGTTCTGACCAATTTGGTCGTGGAGGCAACATTGCATTGTCCGCTGGTAGGTAGCACATGCGTTTTTCAGCCCAAAGGGCATCATGACATAGCAAAACGTGCCGTATGGGGTAGTGAACGAAGTGGCCAATTGATCTGACTTCCTCATCTTGATCTGGTGGTATCCTGAGTATGCATCGAGAAAACACAAAAGTTCCGAGCCAGCCGTCAAGTCAATGACTTGGTCAATGCGAGGCAAAGCAAACGGATCTTTGGGGCATGCTTTGTTCAAGCCGGCGTAATCAACGCACATTCTTAATTCATTGGTTCCCTTTTTGGGGACAAGTACAGGATTGGCCACCCATTGGGTGTGAAGGACTTCTTGGATAAATCTAGCCTTAAGTAAACTAACTATATCTTTGCCAATGGCGCGTCTCTTCTCATCTCCAAAGCGTCGTAGAGGTTGTTTCACTGTTTTACATTTTGGATCAATGTTTAAGGTGTGCTCGGCAAGTTCCCTAGGTACACCTTTCATGTCGGCAGGTTGCCAGGCAAAGATGTCCCTATTCTCATGGAGGAACTCGACGAGCGCGCTTTCCTATTTGGGATCCAGGTTCGTCCCAATGGCGCTGACCTTGGAGGCATCGTCTACCAAAAGTTCCACCGGCTTGGTCTCGATGGCGGCCTTGAACGCAGGAGCAGAGTCGGAGATCTGCTTCTTCCACGCGGGCATCTCTGAGTCATTGACCTTGCTCTGGATCTCTTTGAATTCTTCGCTGTAGAGGACAGCTTCTGCAACGGCTACTTCATTGATCTCGTAGTCCCTTGCTTTGGTAAAGCTTCCGGATACGGTGATGATACCGTTTGGTCCGGGTATCTTGAGTTTGTTGTAGATGAAGCATGGCTTGGCCATGAACGCGTGGAATATGTCACGGCCGAATATGACGTGGTACACGCTCTTGAAGGGGACCACCTCGAAGGTCATGCGCTCTTGGAGGTAATTGTTAACATCGCCAAAGGAAACCTGAAGTGTAATGCACCCAAGGGACCGAGCCTCCCGACCAGGAACTACGCCATGGAAGATGGTGTTGGTCCGCCTTAGGTTTGCCTCCGTCAAGTTCATCTTCTTCAGTGTATCCAGGTACATGATGTTGATGCTTCTTCCACTATCCACCATGCACTTGGTGAACTCCACGCCGTCAATCAAGGGGTTGATGACCATGGCGTACTGGTTCTCCGTAGGTACAAGGTCTGGGTGGTCCGTCCTGTCCCAAGTTATTGGAACCTCCGACCAGCGCAGGTACTGGGGAACTGGGGGGAGAGTGGCCATCAGGATCCTCAGAGAGGTCTTGTGTTGTCGGACGGTGGGGGTGCCAAGGAAAGTGTGGTAAACTAGCGCCTTCTTTACGAAGGCGTTCTTGCCCTTGTCTTCGCTCTTGGTGGCGTGCTTGGGGTCGACATCCTCGTCCATGTCACTTGAATCCTTGGACTCCTCCTTCTTCTTCTTCCCCTTGCCCTTGCCTCGCGGTCTGTTCTTCCGACTTTGCTTGTAGCCGGACTCCGGGTCTTCCTTGAGGTCGTTGACAAATTTGCACTGTCGATTGGTATGGGTGGCCTTGCTGTTGGCGTCGAGGTGTACGAGGAATGGCATATCGCGGTACTCCTCGTAGGTTTGGGGAACACGGAGCGGCGCCGAGGTGGTTTCACTTCCTCGTTGTTGCCCACGACCAGCTCCCCTTCCTCGGCCACACTGTCCGCCTTCTCCTCTTCCTGCAAAAGTCATGGCGACCATGTCGTAGATTGCTTTTCTTCTGGAGCGGTTTTCCGCTTTGTACTGATGTTCCTCCGAGCTTGAGTTGGAACAGCTGTTGCCGGCAAGGATCCATGAGCATCATCGTCGGCAGCTACGAACTCACTAGCCAACTAAATCATCTGGTTCAAGTCAAGCTGGTGATTGTCCTGCAAGCGCTTCAGCTTATGCCGGAGCAACGTGCCCCTTTCCAACCCGTCTATGAAGGCGGCCATGGCGGTCTGGGCATGCACTCCTGCGCAGGAATTCTTCATATCCATCCAGCGAGAGAGGTAGGCGCGAGATGTCTCGTCTTTCTCTTGCACGCACCGCTGTAGATCGCCCACAATGCAGGGATGCTTGTATGTACCCTCAAAGTTCTTGGTGAATGCTTCTTGCATGTCCAGCCAATTGTAGATAGATTTCTCCGGCAAGTCGTCGATCCATTGACGGGTCGTGCCCGCCAACATTAACGGGAGGTACTTGACGACGATGTTGGGGTTGCCTCCGGCAATCTCCATCGCGTTGCCGTAGTCCTACAACCATGTGGCCGGCTTGGCGGTGCCGTCATAGGGCTTGATGGTCTTGTCAATCCAGACACCTTTGGGGTAAGTTGTGGACCGTATTGCAGGTCCAAAGCAACGTGGTCCCAGGTATGGTCCTTCCCGGGCCTCGTGGATCTTATAGATCCGCGAACGTGCATCGTATGGCTCCGGGTTCTTCTTCTTTTTGTCAACAGGGGATGGGCTACGTGAACGACGCAGGCCTCCTCCGCCATGGTGACTGCTTGGTGGTGATGGAGGCGGAGGTGGCGGTGGGTTAGCCTTTTTGCTGTTACCCTCCTGCGACGCCTCACGCCTGCCATGGTTGCTTGTCGGACGCGGAGGGTCATGGCGCGACTTGCTCTTATGTCCTTGGATGCGCTCTCCGTCATGACGGGTCTGCTCCGTGTTATCGCGGATGACGATGTCACACTGCTTTGGTGGGGGCATATCCGTACGATGGTGAGTCTTGTAATCTTCGCGATGTCATGGGGATCGGGGCGATGGCGATGGTCGACGAGGTCAGGCCTTTTCTCCATGATCAGAGGATATGGGGATAGCATCCTTCCTGTTGCGCGCATCCCTCCGTCTTCGTTCTGATGAACCCGTCTGGGACCCGACATCAAGAGGAGATCTGTCCCTTGGCGGCTTGTACTGGCTAGATTGGCAGAGCTCTAGGTCAGAGTCAAGCGTCTGAGAGGTGACCTTTTCCTGCTGCTTCACCGCCTTGGCCACTAGGTCATAGACCAGTTCCACTGCCTCGGGTGATCTATCCTGCTCCAGAAGGGTCTTGGCGACGGCGAGGTTAAGGAGTGGGGTGGGCATCATCCGGGTTGATCTTCATCCATCGCCGTCCCGATGGTGACGAACACCCCTCGGGACGTGATGGCGTTGTTGGCTTGCTCGTCGCGCGAGTACTCCTCCTCCATCTCCTGCATAGCGGAGTCTAGATCTTCTGGACTGAAGTCTATCTCCTCTGAATCTGCACTAAAATCAGCATAAAGCGCGTCAATGACAGAGTTGGAGGGTGCCAGGACTTCCTCGATGACGGGCGGTGGAGGTGCAACGGCCTCGAAGATGACTGGAGGTGGTGGTGCTACTGCGACGATGGCGGCGGGAGGCGGTGGCGGCGGCTGTTGAATCGGAGGTTCTCCGTCTCTGAGCACAAGCTCCATCTGGGCTGCTGCTTCGACTGCCGCGTAGCTATTGATGGTGCTCAACATCTCTTCGAGGGTAAGGCGTCCTATTGCCTGCTGCCATCTTAAAGAATGTCGGAGAAGCATGCTGGGTCCAGTCCTTCCACGAAGTGATACAAAGCATTATCATTGGGGTAGTGGGCTAGATCGGCTTGTATACGGAGCCACCTGCCCAGGTAATCGCGGGGGTTTTCGCCCTCGCTCTGAACGCAGCGCGCCAGATCGAAGATGGTAACCACGCCGACGAACTTGGATCTCTGCTGTCCAGACGCACGGGCGAAGCCGGCGGATTTGCAGTGATCTTCCGCCTTTATATCCTACACAGGGGCGGTTTGGGTGGGCCTTGAATTTTTCCGATCTTTGTCGGCAATCTCCGAGAGATCCGACATCAATCCTTTCGCGAACGTATCCTGCCCGTAGGCGGTCCGTGCGGGCCTTGATGCTTTCCGATCTTTGCCGGCAAACTCCGAAGAGAGATCCGACATCGATCCTTCCGCGAACGTATCATGCCCGTAGGCAGTCCGTGCGGGTCTTGATGCTCCTCCGACTCCTAGGGAACTAGTGCCCGAGTCGGTTTCACCGATGAAGAGGTGGATGTCTCCGATATGAACGATTGAACACCGCGTAGGGTTCGTCTTTGCCGGGATCCAGAACTCGTTGGGAGGTACGATCGGAACGTTGCTGGAGAAGAGAACACGGCCGATGGCTACGGTTTCTCCGATTCACGCGAAGATCTTGGTCCTCGCCTGCTGAAGAGCCTGAAGCGCCTCTGGCCCCACGGTGGGCGCCAAATGTCGTCTTATTGCCGAAGAGTACGCCATGGAGGGGTCCTCATAGTGAGTGTTTAGAGATGTGGGGTAAGGCGGACGGTTGACGGGTACGAGGTAACACAGCTTACCAAGGTTCAGATCCCACAACGGTGGTGGAATCCTACTCCTACTATAAATCACTATAAGGGCAATACGCCGAGTTACATGGATAGGTTCGCTGTGCGAGGTTGTGTGTATCGGTCTATGATCGTCTGAGATTGTCTGAGATCGTCTAAGATTTTCTGCCCTAAAGGCTCCCATAGGCTCGACTTATATAGTCGTCAGGTCCTAGGGTTACAGGGAAAAGTTCTAGCCGGACAGGTTACAGAGTCCTACACCGTCTATTACTAGTCTTGTGTATCTTGCACTCCAAGGATCCGGATACGTTGGTGACTCCACCGTAGCCTTCCTTTATCTGGCATGGGCCTCCCTTCTGGATCCATCTAACTGGGCCGCCCAGCAGGCCATAGGCCATGCTACCGACAATGGGCCACCCGGGTTATCCGGATAAGTGACATGCTATGAGGATACCCATATAGCATATCCCCAACATTCTTTGTCGTTTTTATGTGGATTCTGGAGTAGTGACTTTTGGCACTTATTGTCGGTGATTTTGTGCTTAGGTTATTGATGGTGCCATTGGGCATCAACACCTGAGCGCATGGTTCCGACAACGAGTCTTCCGACTCATGAAAAGTCAAGCATAAGAACCAAAGTAATGGATAAGCCAGCACTTGCTTAAAAAATATATACATGCTGGAACTAGTTCTTAAGTAGCAGGGCATACATCATTGTTTTCCTCCTTAAGTTAATACATAGTTTTTTCCGCATACACATCACAGAGGAAACAAATATTACAAATTGTTTTTCATTCCTTTGGCGCAGGCGACTTGGAAGCAACATCGTCGGCATCAGGAGAGTCACCCTCGAAGTCGACAGTGTGAAGGGACTCGGAGGATCTTTGGTTGCCGCCATCGATAGTATTCATCGGCACGAAGACGTTGACATCGACTAACTCGGCAACTCTGGTGTCATAACCCGTGAGTGACGAAAATATAGATTCGTGATTTATCTCTTTGCCTTCGTCATCTATGTCGAGAATGCCAGAGGTTACCGTGTCGATGTCGGCATCCTCGTAGTGTGCCTTTACCATGGATAGCGCCATCCTTGCACCGACCCGTGCACATGAAGCTTTCCAGCTTGTGATACGCTCGGGGGCTCGGCACAGGATCTACGAGAACTTCGCCACAGAGTCCGATGCCTTGATATTGATCTAGAGGGGCTTGGCAATCTCTCTGGCTTGCGCGATGGCGGTGTTGATGAAGTTGCCGGCAAGAACCATGCATTCCTTTGCCGGAGGAGGCGATCGGGTTAAACCCATAGGAGCTTCGAATTCCCGACAAAGAAGAACATGAGTTCAAAAATTTAGAGTAACCAGACTACAGAAATCCAAGACGGAGAATCACTTACTGAAGATGCTAGCCTCAGCTTGCCAGAGGGTATCCGCCAAGGAGTACCGTTCTTGTTGGAGGAGCTTGTACGCTTCATGATGGCATTGATTCTGCTCATCGGCAGCTTTCTTCTGATCTTTTAAGATCGAGATATCCTCCTTCAAGCGGTTCATTTCCTCGGTGGCGGAGTCCTGCAGGGCTTTCATTGATTCCTCATGCATCTTCAACATGTCCTTCCTCTCCTGCTTGAGGATCTTGTTCTCGCTATCCAACTCCTGAATATGCTTGGATTGCTCGACAATGTCCTTAGCATTGGCAATGGTTTCTGCAAGTCAGAGAAAGCAAAGTACATAGTGAGTACTCGGAGAATACACAAGTTCAAGTGGAATCCGAAAAATACAAGAAAAACAGACGCTTGCTCTTGATGATCTGTTCCTTCAAGAAGGCAGTTTTACCCTTTTCGGCTTCCAGGTCCGCGCGCATCTTCTGGTATTTGTCATTGGCCATGCCCCTCCGACCATTCTCATTCTGTGGAAATAAGAAAATTTAAACGTTGTTTGGTCTACTTGGAGCATCTAGCCGGAAAATTTCCACCTAGACGCTCGGGGGCTACAACGAGAGTTTTTAACTTAGCAATATTCTTAGTCTTTCTTTAAGCATCTAGTCGGAACTAATTCAGTTTTCGATTAGAAGTTTGGGGGCTATAGTATAAAGTTTTTAACTCGGATGTATGCTTAGCTTCTCTTTAAAGCATCTAGTCGGAACTAATTCAGTTACAACTAGAAGCTTGGGGGATACAGTATTGAAATTTATAAACAGTGCGTATGCTACTCTTAAAGCATCTAGCCGAAATAATTCATTTCACCTATATGCTTGGGGGCTACAGTAAGAAGTTTTCTAGCTTAGTCACTCTTAGATCATCTAGACGCAAAGACCTATGGTTTTCCGTCTAAATCCTCGGGGGCTACAGTGGGATACTCATATGAAATACAAAAAGGCAAAAATAACTTACAAGTGCAATGATCTTGAGGTTGGTAGCACTCTCAGCCAGCAGCTTGCCGAAGGATACACAGTTTCCTTGAAAGATCTCTGCTTGCCAGAGAAGCTCCTCTAGACCGCACATCGGAGATGTCGGTGCTGCACTAGGAACCAGCGCAGTGCTACCCGGCGTAAGTACCGGATAGACTATGTTCAGATACTCTATGGTTTTGTTGGGAGCGGGGGCGCCGCCTTCGACAGAGGTACCACCTTCCACCACCGCCTTACCGCTACCGATGGCATCCTTAGCCGGAGCTTCAGCCATTTGGTGTGCGGCATTCTCCTGCGTCATCTGCTCTCCGACAACAACAAGCTCGGTAGAGGCGCCTGAGTCCACTTCCATGGCGGAAGGGCTAGCTGCTTCCTTGGCTTGAGAGCTTGTCGGAGCAGATGAAGGTTTGACGATGGGAGTGACAGGGGCGATGGCGGGAGATACGTCGCGATGCAGCATATCCATGATGTTTCTAGAAGCCCCCGATGTTTTGGAGGTCTTCTTCAGGCTGGTCGTGGCTTTCTTCCTAAAACGGGCAAAATGCATAAGTACAGGAACAAGACAGATGAATGAACAATGTCGGAGAAAAAGAAGCTTACACAAGAGGGGGTGCTTTGGCAAAGGGGATCCCAGTAATCTTTATTTTCTCCGCCTCCAGGGTAGCGGTAGTCTTTTTGGAGGTTCCACCCTCCGCTTTCTTCTTCTTTCCTCCGTCGCTAGCGTCAGAGGTGGAGCTCTTCCGCTTTTGCGACAACGGAACATCGTCGTCGGACACGACCGTGACTTCCTTCATCTTTGGATCATAGATTTGGACAACCATGCTATCCTCCTCTAGATCGCTAAGCTGTTAAGTGAGAAGTTACCGTGTTAGACAAGATGGTAATGGCTAGACGGAAGAACTGGAGTATATGTCATACACGGAAAATAAACAGTTACCTTTGGGCACTTGCTCTCTATGAACATGTCGTAGGTGATGGTGAAGCCACACTTCTTGTACTTCACCTTGATGATGTCATTGAGGCGAAGCTTGACGGAGTCGCTCGAGAAGTTGTCCTCGGAGATGCGAAGGCTATCCCTTCTATCGTTGGTATACTCGTGCATCAGCTTCAAGTGGTGCTGCAAAGGCTAGATTCGCCTAATGAACCAGCACATGGCTAGTTCCAAGCCGGTCAAACCCGTCTCTACGAACCACTCTATCCGCCTTATAGTGCGGGAAGCATCGATGTCGGAGGGAAGGGAGGCCTAGGATCTCCATGTCGAAGTCTCGGCGGCGGTTCCATCAACGAAGTCTGGGTACGTTACTTCTCGGCCGGCCAGAGGGATATTTGGGCCGTAGAAATAAGTACGCTGCCAGTTCTTGCAGGACTCATGGCCGATGATGTCGGGGAAGCGCCGGCCAGGACGAATCTTGAAGCTAATAGTGCCACAATTTCTAAGTTCATCCTTGCTGGCTCCAGCTTCGCGCTTGACGGTGAAGAAATAGATAAAGAGGTCTAGCCTAGGCTTAATCCCTAAGTAACCCTCGCAAAGCACTGCGTAATTGCTAAGTGCTAGGATACTATTGGGAGAGAGGTTCTGTGGCTGTACTCGGTAATGATTCAAGACGGCAAGGAAGAAGTTAGAGATGGGCAGGGAGATGTCGCGTACCAACTGTGCTTTGAGGTACACCTTTTCTCCGGCTTGGGGAGAAGGTGTGACCTCGTTGGCCGGTGCCGCCCGCCAGGCGAGCCCCTCCACCACGGGGAGGTAGCCTTTGACGATCAAATCTTTGATGTCGCGGTCCGTGATGTCCGAACCGCGCCAATCTCCTTTGTGGGAGTTGAGCTCCTCTTCAAGCAGCTCCAGCGCCGCTGGATTATGGTCGCCGCCGGTGGTTTCGACCACCGCGGTCATGGGGATGACCAAGCCCTCTGGGGGCACGACGACGGAGCTCGCGCGCTTCGCCGCGGCTTCAACCGACGCCGCCATCGAAGGGGAGGAGATGCTACTGGCCATTGCGCGTGTTTGGAGATGACTGGTAAGATTGGCCGTTAGGGTTTTTCATGCAAGGCGCGGAGAGCTAGAGGAGACGCTTGCCTGAGGAAGAATAAGATGCAGGGGAGAATGAGGTGAAAAGGTAAATTTTCCACCACAGTTACTATTTATGATACCCAACATCAAGATTCGTGCAGCTTGATCGGACGGTTGCCACGTAGACGACGTGTATGGGGACATGCGCGGAAATTTTGCCACGTACTAACCGTCGCCGCCAACGGTTCGTATCGCTCGCGCGGGAAAAGTGGACATGATTGTGTTCTCTGCATGTTTGAGTTACGAGGCATTGCTGACCTACGTCTATGTCGCCCTAGCTGACATAGGCAGATGAACCATCACATTAGAAGATTCCAGCATGGACGGATCCAATCCAGCTATGGAAGAGTACGATGGAAGATTCAGAAATTCTCCGGCTTACAAGTTGAAGGCGGAGAAAACCTTGCAGGGTTCTTTGGGAGGACTACAAGATATTGCTTGACGATTTGCCGATATCCATCTAGACGGAGCATTCACGTGAAAAGGCAAGACGGTGCAAGATCTTGGAGTTCTCCGGGGGCTACTGTTGGGGATATGCTATATGGGTATCCTCATAGCATGTCTCCTATCCGGATAACCCGGGTGGCCCATAGTTGGTAGCATGGCCCATGGCCTGCTGGGCGGCCCAATTAGATGGATCCAGAAGGGAGGCCCATGTCGGATAAAGGAAGGCTATGGTGGAGTCATCAGCATACCCGTAGCCTTGGAGTACAATACACGCAAGAGTAGTAATAAGCGGTGTAGGAATCTGTAACCTGTCCGGCTAGGACTTCTCCCTGTAACCCTAGGACCTGGCGACTATATAAGTCGGGCCTATGGGAGCCTTTAGGACACAACTTCAGACAATCTCAGACAACCTCACACAGCGAACCTATCTTTGTAAGTCGGCGTATTTCCCTTATAGTGATTTATAGCAGGAGTAGGATTCCGCCACCGTTGTGGGATCTGAACCTGGGTAAGCTGTGTTACCTCGTACCCGTCCACCGTCCGCCTTCCCCCACGTCTCTAAACACGCACTGTGAGGACCCCTCCATGGCGTACTCGTCGGCAATACCACGACACCCAGCTCCCTCTCCTCCTTGGCCGGCGGTGGAGGGAGAGGAGGTTTCCTCTCCTCCCTCAACCAGGAAACATTGTCCCAGTTTGACTATTCAAACTTGCCTTTGACTTTCAATTTCGGAGTTTGATTTCTCTCTTTTATTTGCCCAGCCTAGTGACCTAGGACATGAAGCAACCATTCCACATTGTCATGACACATTCATGTACCCTTCCCCTTTCGGATCGGTGAACCTTCTAGACCCTTCTAGATCATTCCGGTGAAAACACCGGAACCATTCCCGAACTCCAGAATTGGACTTTCCTTATATGAATCTTATTCTACGGACCATTCTGGATCTCCTCGTGATATCCCGGATCCCATATGAGGCTCCGAACAACATTCGGTCTTCCTACTTACATGCCATATCTACTAAACACCATCGAATCCTTAAGTGTGTCTCCCTACGGTTCGTGAATTATGCAGACATGACCGAGACTCTTTTCCGATTAATAACCAATAGAGGAATATGTAAATTCATATGGCTCCCACATATTTCTACGATTACTTTTTCGGTCAAATGAACTAGTTACATACAATATCAATTTCCTTTTGTCTCGCGATATTTTACTTATCCGAGGTCTGATCGTCGGTATCTCTGCATACCTAGTTTAACCTCGTTTCTGATAAGTACTCTTTAACTTTTTCATGAGATATGTGATCCCTTGTGAGCCAGTCACATGCTTGCAATCTAATTGGATGACATTCCACCAATAGGGCTCAAATTATATCTATCTGTCATATGGATGGACAAATCCCACTCTTGATCCATGTGCATCAACACATATGTCACATTCCAAGATTTTCCCAATCTTGTAATGTGAAAATAAATGAATAAAATAAAACTTTGTTGATTTCCAGAGCCAGAAGAAACTTTTTGAATTTAAATGGCACCTCAAACCCATTTGAATTAAATAAAATCCTAAAGGAATTTAATGAGTTAAACATTTAATTAAAGGAAATTAAAAATGTTTTGAAACTACTATTTTGGAATCATTTAATAAAAGAATTGGTGTTTAAAAGAAAAGATGAGTTTATAAATAAAGAATATTTTATAAAGCCAAAATAAACCTTGACCAAACTTTGGGATTAAAACTTTATGTTTGTAATAAAAATAGCAAAGGCTTATTTAAATAAATTAATAGGAATTTAATATCCCAGTTTTTAAAAGGTCTTACCATTTTAATTAAAACCTCAAAACTTATTAATTAGTTTCCAAGCATTTTATATCCTCAAATAAAACCTACTAAAGAGTTTTTGTTTTACTTTTAGTTTTCAAAATAAAGATATTAATAAATCATAATTGATTTAATAATTAAGGTCTATAGAATTTAATTAATAATGGACCCTAAAATAAAATGTCATTTTATTTTAAAACAAGTTTCCAAGTATTCCTTATTTCCAAATAAAATCTACTGATTTTGTTTTGAAACATATTGGGTTTCAAATAAAGATTTTATTAATAAAATCAAACTCTATTTGATTTAAAAACTAAGGCCTATTTTGTTTAATCAGTAATGAATCATGGACCATTTTTAATTAATAAATGGAACCTAAAAAGATGTAAAATATGATTTCATTTTAGAATTTGGATTAGGTTATTAAACAGAACTAATTCAAGATTACAAAGTTTGTTGATTGTTTGAATCAATTTGAATGTGTTTTGATGTTTAAAATTCAAAACAGGAAAATGGAAATAGAAAAGGAAAAGGGTTTGGAAACAGGGAAAATATAAAGTTAGGTCGACCCAACCCATCAGCCCACTAAGGCCCAGAACCAGCCTAGCTATGCTCTCCCCGAAGAAAACGGTTCACACCCACTAACAGACCCACGCAGAGTATGACATGTGGACGTTCCCTCGTTTCTTTTCCCACTGACAGGTAGACCCCACCGCTCCTGTTCTTCTCTCCCACCCGCGCGACCCCTTCTTCCTCCCTCGACCATCGTTACCTGCTGTGATTCCGTGCGTTCAATTCGCCATAACTCCGCGCCTTTACCTCGCCTTGACCATGCGCTTTAAAACCCCAGCGCCTCCTCCTCCATTTTCCCCAGACCACTCTCTCTCTCTGCCCCTAGGCTGGACGAATTACACCGCACACCACCCTCTGTCCGATGATGTTCCGGTGACGATTCCAGTGAAACCAGACCTCCCCTTACCTCATTGACCAAGCACACACACTCCCCATCCCCTGACGCTTCTGTCCGTGCTCTCCGTTCGACCGCGGGCGCCCCAGAGAGTCGGCTAGGACAAGCTCTGACAGCGCCGCCGTCTGTCTCGTCTCCGTCGAACTTCCCGGTAAGTACTGACCGCCCTACGCCTTCTCATTCACGCGAGGAGCTCTGTCTTAGTCCCGCGCATCTAACCATGCCATCCTTTCCCCTTGGGGTGATCCACAGTGCCATCCACGATGACCACCTGAAGCACCCGACGTTGTCCTCCACTCCGGCGAGCAATTGCAGCTGTACCAGAGCGCCCCTTACCACGACAAGCACACGTTGAGCATCCCCTCTTCATCGCGAATCTGGTGAGCACCTTTCTCCCCCTCTCCACTTCCTGTAATCGTCGTAGCGTTGTTGCCTGGCCGTGCGCCGCCGCAAGCCACCGCCAGCGCCGCCGATCCTAGGCAAGCATGCTAGCAGCCGTAGGATGTAGATCCAAGCGCTGCGATTAGATCACTTACCGCGAAGAGGTACGCGTTCTGTGCCGCACGATCCAACTTAAATCCAACGCTCCGCAGCACACGATCCAGACGAACCGGTATTGCCCAGTTAGAAAACGACGCGTGGCTATGATTAGGTTTAGAACTGATTTGAAATCTGATTAAATTGCAAATTTCAAACCCCTATAACTTGAGATCTACACGTCCAAAAATTTCAAATTTTATATCAATGGATTCAGGAGAACAAGACCTAGCCAACCATGGCCTTAGTTTCGAAAATAGTATCTGTTAGCTTGTTTGAATTTGCAGAAACATTTGAGTACTTATCTAGAATAGAAAAATTGTTTAAAATTGATTTTAAGATTAAAACTTTTGAAAAATGGTTTACAGTGACCATACTGACCCTAGGAACCAACCCTTAGTGTTAAAAAGGATTTTGGTAAAATTTAGGTTGAATTATTTAACTTAGCCATTTTCTAGCCAAATAAAATTATTGATTTTATTATGGAAATTTTTTTGCAAGGAAAACTTTGGGAAAATGTTTTGAACCAAACTTACTGACCCAAACACCAAGCTTTACCAAGAGCAACTCACTTGGTGAAAAACATAAAGTTTTGTTTTGATAAAAATAATTTTCACCACATAAAATGATGAATGGATTTTAAAATGGTCTTGAGATAAAACCCAATTGCAAATGACTTTGCCATTTTGGTAAATGACCAATTTGGAACCTTACAAAGTCATAAACCTAGTAGAGACCATACTTGCAATAGAACCAACCTTTGCATACTTATGCATGACTTAGATTCCATTTGCTTTGTGAGTGTGAAATTGTTGTTTGACTTTGGTGTGGAATGTTAGTTGATTTGGTGTTTACTTGATTGACTTGTAGTGAATTTAGCAAAGTGTGAGACTAGCAAGATCAAGGAATGAACCACCATTCCCTACCAAAAAAGGCAAGTTACACTATCATACAAAAGTCCTACTATTTCCTATACTTAGTGGATTTTGAAAAACATGCATGAAAAGATATTTCTATACTTATGCTATGCTAAATCCTAATAGGATTCCCTATACACTACTTAGTGAAAATATTGAAGTTGTACATGCTTAGCCATGCTATGTTTTGAAAAGAGATACATGTTGAGATTTTACAAAGGTCGAGAAAAGGACTTGTGTTTTATATAATAAAACAAGGACTCAATGAACCACCTAGGTGGAGGATACTTGAAGATTGGAGAAGGTGGCAACAAAAGGAACCATGTATATGGTAATCACTTTGTGTTGTACTCCAAATGAAAACCACCTAGGAAACTTAGAGATTGAACATGTTTCTCCAATTGTGGCTTTCATGTGCAACCACATGCTATTATGGCTCTGGATTAGTCAACTACATTAGGAAGACCCATACATTGTCTTTAGTTACCGGACATGGGGATCTGGAATGCTTCATGGGGGCTGAAGACAAGCTAGCAATGATGTATGGGAGGACCTTTTGGAAAGACTTCGTCACATTCTCAGTCTGCCAGTACTCCATCTTGGTGAGCACTAATCCAGTAGGCCACTGGTGGCAACAAGATGGGATTGTGTCATGTGGGTAAAGTGTACTCCTTTTGCAGAAGTTAATAAAATCTAAGTACTTAGCCGTGTCCCCGGTTACGGACAATACTGAGCAACTAAAGTTTGAACCATGGGAGATCTCGACATTCCAATTTCTAATATAAAAACTTGATGCACTTGGGGGTACCAAGGAATTCAAAGAGATTTTGTTAAAGCTTGATGTACTTGGGGTTACCAAGGTGCTCATGAGCATGATGTACTTGGGGGTTACCAAGGAACACATGAGATTTCATAAAACTTGTTGCACTTGGGGTTACCAAGGTGCTTAAGAGATTTTGACAAGGACTTGAACACTTGAGTTTTTACCAAGGAGTTCAAGAGATTTTTGAAAGGAGATTTGACAAAGGACCAAAACCATTTTGAAAAGATAGGATAAAATATTGCTTTATGCAAATGAGCCTAAAACTCTACTTAGCCAAATTTGCATGTAATGATAGGATCCACTTATATTATACTTAGTAGTGAAACTTGCCAATACAATTCAAATGTATTGACCTTTGTGGCTGTAACTTGTATGTTGCAGGTTTGATTGATTTTAGTGAAGATTATTTGATTAGGATTACAAAGTCTACAACCAACATCTGCCTGTGGCACTTTGAAGATGAAGGACCCCATGACTATAGTTATTTCGCTGCAATGTAATGTAATAGCCAAATGAGCTATGTTTGATGTAACAAACCTATGTTATTCCTGGTTATAAAGTTATATTATGACCTTTGTTTCTTGATATTACATCTTAACTGTGGATGCTAGCTATTGATCCAGGGACTAGCATTATAAAATACAGGAGGAATCTACCTTACCAGGTTGAGACTTCTACAGATGGTATCAGAGCATTGTGTTGCCTGTAGGATTTGTAAACCCTAGGATTGGACAAAACCCCTTAGAAAAATAGGAGTTGTACTTGTTCCAAAAACTTATTTACAAAAACATTTGTAAATTCTTTCCTCAAACCACTTTGATTTCAACTCTACATCTCATCTATTTCAAACTTGATGGAAAACCTACCCCATGACCAAAGACTACACTATGTGCAAAGGACTTCTTCAACATCTTCAACTCTAATGACTTCAACATCTTCAGCATATTCACCAAGGACTTCCAACTTGGATACCACTAAGGATTACAAGTGAAACAAGGAAATCCTACTCAAATTTAGAGACTGGGGGAATGCAAAATAAGAAGGAACCATCAACAACCTTGAAGTATTGTAACCAAGAGTTTTTCCAAGGAAGCCATGATCCCATACAAGAAGAATCATGAAGGAAGGAAAGATCACAAATGAACCATATAGATGGACCACCATAATTTAGTTAAACACCCCAACCTAAGTGGTGTAACAAAAATATTTTGTTGACTAAGTGTATGCTTGAACCTTGATTGAGTGAAGTGTTTGGTTTGTGATAGCATGAACATTTCTTGTGTGAATTGTGATGTGTATGATTAGAAATGATTCCTTAGCAATAACTTGCCTATTCTAGCCTCCTTCAACCCAAACAGATGACTACTCCAAAGGACTCCAAGGTTGATGACATCAACACCAACCAAGCCGACAGCATGAAGGAGCTCATAGCAACCCAACACCAGCTGAACCAACTGACAGCTCAGTTCATAGTCAACAATAGTGATAAAGATCCATCACTACAAAGGTTTTTGGAAGAGCAATCCCAACTGATGCTTAAGGTGACTAATCAAATGATCAGCATGGAAGAAAACTATCCCAAAGAAGTTTATGATAACAAGGCTGACAAGAATGTTATTCTGGATGGAGCCCCAGCTTGCACTATTTGTGGAGACAAGGATCACACTTCCAAGGAGCATGAAGGTCAATGCCCTAACTGTGGAGAAGATCATCCTGTTGGACAATGTCCTACCTCTCAAGCTACTTGTTACCTTTGTGAGGGAAATGACCATGTCCCTATCCAATGCCCTATCTACTCCATGGTGGAGCAAAGGAAACAAGAAGGATCAAAGTCTACCAAAGGAAAAGGACCACTTATACCTCCGAACAAGACAACCCAATTCAAAGGACTAAAGAAGTTTAAGAAACAAAAGCAAGACATGAGCCTTGCACAATGTCGTAAATGTAAGGAAATGGGACACTACTCCAGTGGATGCCCAGAAAACAAGAAGAATAAAGAGATTGACCAAGTGTGGTGCAACAACTGCAAAGAACCAGGCCATTATGTAGCAACTTGTCCACAAGAACAACGCAAAGAACTCAAGGACATTCATTGTTTCAACTGCAATTATGCAGGACACTATGCAAGCAACTGTCCAGAAAGGATGAAAAACAAGTTGAACAATCCTATGGAGAAACTCAACCTTGGCCCATGAGTCAACTATAGATGCAAAGCAAAAGTTTGCTTAGAGAAGTTTTCCAGGACCCAAGAAGGCCAATATGTAATTCTTGTTTGAAAATTTTTAAGGGTGGTAGTACCCTGGTTGTTTTGAATTTGCTTGTAACTCCAGCCTTCCCAAATCTCGGGACGAGATTTATTTTAAGGGTGGTAGCCTGTCACATTCCAAGATTTTCCCAATCTTGTAATGTGAAAATAAATGAATAAAATAAAACTTTGTTGATTTCCAGAGCCAGAAGAAACTTTTTGAATTTAAATGGCACCTCAAACCCATTTGAATTAAATAAAATCCTAAAGGAATTTAATGAGTTAAACATTTAATTAAAGGAAATTAAAAATGTTTTGAAACTACTATTTTGGAATCATTTAATAAAAGATTTGGTGTTTAAAAGAAAAGATGAGTTTATAAATAAAGAATATTTTATAAAGCCAAAATAAACCTTGACCAAACTTTGGGATTAAAACTTTATGTTTGAATAAAAATAGAAAAGGCTTATTTAAATAAATTAATAGGAATTTAATATCCCAGTTTTTAAAAGGTCTTACCATTTTAATTAAAACCTCAAAACTTATTAATAAGTTTCCAAGCATTTTATATCCTCAAATAAAACCTACTAAAGAGTTTTTGTTTTACTTTTAGTTTTCAAAATAAAGATACTAATAAATCATTATTGATTTAATAATTAAGGTCTATAGAATTTAATTAATAATGTCATTTTATTTTAAAACAAGTTTCCAAGTATTCCTTATTTCCAAATAAAATCTACTGATTTTGTTTTGAAACATATTGGGTTTCAAATAAAGATTTTATTAATAAAATCAAACTCTATTTGATTTAAAAACTAAGGCCTATTTTTTTTAATCAGTAATGAATCATGGACCATTTTTAATTAATAAATGGAACCTAAAAAGATGTAAAATATTATTTTATTTTAGAATTTAGATTAGGTTATTAAACAGAACTAATTCAAGATTACAAAGTTTGTTGATTGTTTGAATCAATTTGAATGTGTTTTGATGTTTAAAGTTCAAAACAGGAAAATGGAAATAGAAAAGGAAAAGGGTTTGGAAACAGGGAAAATATAAAGTTAGGTCGACCCAACCCATCAGCCCACTAAGGCCCAGAACCAGCCCAGCTATGCTCTCCCCGAAGAAAACGGTTCACACCCACTAACAGACCCGCGCAGAGTATGACATGTGGACCTTCCCTCGTTTCTTTTCCCACTAACAGGTAGACCCCACCGCTCATGTTCTTCTCTCCCACCCGCGCGACCCCTTCTTCCTCCCTCGACCACCGTTACCTGCTATGATTCCGCGCGTTCAATTCGCCATAACGCCACGCCTTTACCTCGCCTTGACCATGCGCTTTAACCCCAGCGCCTCCTCCTCCATTTTCCCCAGACCACTCTCTCTCTCTCTGCCCCCAGGCTGGACGAATTACACCGCACACCACCCTCTGTCCGATGGTGTTCCGGTGACGATTCCAGTGAAACCAGACCTCCCCTTACCTCATTGACCAAGCACACACACTCCCCATCCCCTGACGCTTCTGACCGTGCTCTCCGTTCGACCGCGGGCGCCCCAGAGAGTCGGCTAGGACAAGCTCTGACAGCGCCGTCGTCTGTCTCGTCTCCGTCAAACTTCCCGGTAAGTACTGACCGCCCTACGCCTTCTCATTCACACGAGGAGCTCTGTCTTAGTCCCGCGCATCTAACCATGCCATCCTTTCGCCTTGGGGTGATCCACTACGACCACCTGAAGCACCCGACGCCGTCCTCCACTCCGGCGAGCAATTGCAGCTGTACCAGAGCGCCCCTTACCACGACAAGCACACGTTGAGCATCCCCTCTTCATCGCGAATCTGGTGAGCACCTTTCTCCCCCTCTCCACTTCCTGTAATCGTCGTAGCATTGTTGCCTGGCCGTGCGCCGCCGCAAGCCACCGCCAGCGCCGCCGATCCTAGGCAAGCATGCTAGCAGCCGTAGGATGTAGATCCAAGCGCTGCGATTAGATCACTTACCGCGAAGAGGTACGCGTTCTGTGCCGCACGATCCAACTTAAATCCAACGCTCCGCAGCACACGATCCAGACGAACCGGTATCGCCCAGTTAGAAAACGACGCGTGGCTATGATTAGGTTTAGAACTGATTTGAAATCTGATTAAATTGCAAATTTCAAACCCCTATAACTTGAGATCTACACGTCCAAAAATTTCAAATTTTATATCAATGGATTCAGGAGAACAAGACCTAGCCAACCATGGCCTTAGTTTCGAAAATAGTATCTGTTAGCTTGTTTGAATTTGCAGAAACATTTGAGTACTTATCTAGAATAGAAAAATTGTTTAAAATTGATTTTAAGATTAAAACTTTTGCAAAATGGTTTATAGTGACCATACCGACCCTAGGAACCAACCCTTAGTGTTAAAAAGGATTTTGGTAAAATTTAGGTTGAATTATTTAACTTAGCCATTTTCTAGCCAAATAAAATTATTGATTTTATTATGGAAATGTTTTTGCAAGGAAAACTTTGGGAAAATGTTTTGAACCAAACTTACTGACCCAAAACACCAAGCTTTACCAAGAGCAACTCAATTGGTGAAAAACATAAAGTTTTGTTTTGATAAAAATAATTTTCACCACATAAAATGATGAATGGATTTTAAAATGGTCTTGAGATAAAACCCAATTGCAAGTGACTTTGCCATTTTGGTAAATGACCAATTTGGAACCTTACAAAGTCATAAACCTAGTAGAGACCATCCTTGCAATAGAACCAACCTTTGCATACTTATGCATGACTTAGATTCCATTTGCTTTGTGAGTGTGAAATTGTTGTTTGACTTTGGTGTGGAATGTTAGTTGATTTGGTGTTTACTTGATTGACTTGTAGTGAATTTAGCAAAGTGTGAGACTAGCAAGATCAAGGAATGAACCACCATTCCCTACCAAAAAAGGCAAGTTACACTATCATACAAAAGTCCTACTATTTTCTATACTTAGTGGATTTTGAAAAACATGCATGAAAAGATATTTCTATACTTATGCTATGCTAAATCCTAATAGGATTCCCTATACACTACTTAGTGAAAATATTGAAGTTGTACATGCTTAGCCATGCTATGTTTTGAAAAGAGATACATGTTGACATTTTACAAAGGTTGAGAAAAGGACTTGTGTTTTACATAATAAAACAAGGACTCAATGAACCACCTAGGTGGAGGATACTTGAAGATTGGAGAAGGTGGCAACAAAAGTAACCATGTCTATGGTAATCACTTTGTGTTGTACTCCAAATGAAAACCACCTAGGAAACTTAGAGATTGAACATGTTTCTCCAATTGTGGCTTTCGTGTGCAACCACATGCTATTATGGCTCTGGCTTAGTCAACTACATTAGGAAGACCCATACATTGTCTTTAGTTACCGGACATGGGGATCTGGAATGCTTCATGGGGGCTGAAGACAAGCTAGCAATGATGTATGGGAGGACCTTTTGGAAAGACTTCGTCACATTCTCAGTCTGCCAGTACTCCATCTTGGTGAGCACTAATCCAGTAGGCCACTGGTGGCAACAAGATGGGATTGTGTCATGTGGGTAAAGTGTACTCCTTCTGCAGAAGTTAATAAAATCTAAGTACTTAGCCGTGTCCCCGGTTACGGACAATACTGAGCAACAAGTTTGAACCATGGGAGATCTCGACATTCCAATTTCTAATATAAAAACTTGATGCACTTGGGGGTACCAAGGAATTCAAAGAGATTTTGTTAAAGCTTGATGTACTTGGGGTTACCAAGGTGCTCATGAGCATGATGTACTTGGGGGTTACCAAGGAACACATGAGATTTCATAAAACTTGTTGCACTTGGGGTTACCAAGGTGCTCAAGAGATTTTGACAAGGACTTGAACACTTGAGTTTTTACCAAGGAGTTCAAGAGATTTTTGAAAGGAGATTTGACAAAGGACCAAAACCATTTTGAAAACATAGGATAAAATATTGCTTTATGCAAATGAGCCTAAAACTCTACTTAGCCAAATTTGCATGTAATGATAGGATCCACTTATATTATACTTAGTAGTGAAACTTGCCAATACAATTCAAATGTATTGACCTTTGTGGCTGTAACTTGTATGTTGCAGGTTTGATTGATTTTAGTGAAGATTGTTTGATTAGGATTACAAAGTCTACAACCAACATCTGCCTGTGGCACTTTGAAGATGAAGGACCCCATGACTATAGTTATTCCGCTGCAATGTAATGTAATAGCCAAATGAGCTATGTTTGATGTAACAAACCTATGTTTTTCCTGGTTATAAAGTTATATTATGACCTTTGTTTCTTGATATTACATCTTAACTGTGGATGCTAGCTATTGATCCAGGGACTAGCATTATAAAATACAGGAGGAATCTACCTTACCAGGTTGAGACCTCTACAACATACTTTCCAAATACTCAATGCCACCTTTATAACCCCCCAATTACGAAGTGGTGTTTGATGTCATCAAAGCATCCATCCGGTGATGATGATTAGCATGATCTCATGGTCGAAGGAATTAGGTTACTATGTATCAGAAAGTTTATAGCAAACGAACTATTGAAATGACTTGATCTTTATGCTATTCTTATCTATAGGAGTATGTCCATCACACCATTCTCATAATGATATGATCTTGTTGTTAATAACATCTCAATGTTCATGATTAGGAAACCATGATCATCTATCAACCAACAAGCTATTATTATAAAGAGGCTTTACTAGGGACTCTAATAAGTTTACAAATCACACAAGTATTAATATTTCCGGTTAATACTACTATAGCATGAATGCAAGAATTTATCATAAACACAAAGATATAATAATAACTACTTTTATTATTGCCTCTAGGGCATATCTCTAATAGTCTCCCACTTGCACTAGTGTTAACTAATCTAGATTACATGGTAATATACCGGACACTCATGGCGGTTTGGTGTTGGTCATGTTTTTCCCTCGGGAGAGATTTAGTCAACGGATCCTCCATATTCAGATCTGTGTGTACTTTGCAAATCTTTATGTCACCATCTTGGACATGCTCTCGAATAGCATGAAAACGTAGCTTGATATGCTTCAGCTTCTTGTGTGACCTTGGCTCCTGCGCATTGGCTATGGCGCCCATGTTATCACAGTAGATAGACATTGGGTCCAGCGCACTAGGAACCACACCGAGCTCCATAATGAACTCCTTCATCCATATCGCCTCTTGTGAAGCCTCCGAAGAAGCTATGAATTCCGATTCAGTTGAAGCTCTCGCCAGAACGCTTTGCTTTGCAGTCCTCCAGCTCACTGCTGCACCATTCAAAGTAAATACGTATCCAGATTGAGATTTAGAATCATCCGAATTGGTATTCCAACTAGCATCGGTGTAACCATTTAACAACGAGTTGTTCATCACCTCCATAAGAAAGAACCATATCCTTAGTTCTTCTCAAGTACTTAAGGATGTTTTTGACCGCTGTCCAATGATCCACCCCTGGATCACTTTGATATTTGCTAGTCAAACTAACAACGTATGCAACGTCGGGTCTAGTACATATCATGGAATACATGATAGATCCTATGGCTGAGGCATAGGTAGTCTTACTCATCCATTCTCTATATTCTACCGTAGCGGGACTTTGAGTTTTACTCAAGGTCGTATTGGGCAACATGGGCAAGAACCCTTTCTTGCTATCTTCCATTCCAAACCTCTTTAGAACTTTGTCCAAATATGTACTCTGTGAAAACGATATTAGGCGTCTTTATCTATCTCTATAAATATTTATTCCTAATATGTAAGCAGCTTTGCCAAGATCCTTCATTGAAAAACTATTATTAAAATAATCTTTGACACTTTTAAGAAGGTCTAGATCATTCCCAATCAACAATATGTCGTACACATATCGTACTAGGAATGCTACAGAGCTCCCACTCACTTTCTTGTAAATACAATCTTCTCCATAAGTTTGTATAAAACCAAAACTGTTGGTCACCTTATCAAAACGTTGATCCCAACTTCGAGATGCTTGCTTCAATCCATAAATGGACCGTTGAAGTTTGGATACCTTGTTAGCATCTTTAGGATCGACAAAACCTTTCGGTTGTACCATATACAACTCTTCATCAATGTCTCCATTGAGGAACCCCATTTTGACATCCATCTGCCATATCTCATCATCATAATATGCAGTGATTGCTAACAAAATCCTCACATACTTTAGCTTCTCTACCGGTGAGAAAGTCTCATCAGAGTCAACTCCTTGAATTTGCCGAAACCCTTTTGCGACAAGTCGAGATTTATAGACGGTTACATTACCATCAGCATCTGTTTGAAAATCCATTTGTTCTCGACAACCTTCCGGCTATCCAGTAAGTCCACCAAAGTCCATACTTGGTTTTAGTACATGGATCCAATCTCGGATTTCATGGATTCTTGCCATTTATTGGAATCTGGGCTCATCATCGCTTCTTCATATGTCGCAGGGTCATCGGTGTCATCCACCAACATGACACTCATAACGGGATCATACCAATCGGGAGTGGTACGAGTCCTCGTCGACCTGCGAGGTTCCGTAGTGACTTCGACCGAAGTTTCATGATCTTTATGATTAGCTTACTCTCCTATTGGTGTAGGCGCCACAGGAACTTATTCCGGTGCTGCGCTACTCTCAAATCCGAGAGAAGGTTCGATAACCTCGTCGAGTTCTACTTTCCTTCCAGCCACTTCTTTTGAGAGAAACTCCTTCTCTAGAAAGGATCCATTCTTGGCAACGATGATTTTTCCCTCAGATCTATGATAGAAGTTATATCCAATAGTTTCCTTTGGGTATCCTATGAAGACGCTTTTTCTGCTTTGGGCTCAAGCTTGTCGGACTATAACTTCTTTACATAAGCTTCGCAACCCAAAACTTTAAGGAATGACAATTTAGGTTTCTTCCCAAACCATAATTCGTCGGTGTCATTTCAACGGATTTAGATGGTGCCCTATTTAAAGTGAATGCGGCTGTTTCTAATGCATAACCCGAAAATGACAAAGGTAAATCTGTAAGTGACATCATAGAACGAACCATATCTAAGAGAGTTCGATTACGACGTTTGGACACACCATTACATTGTGGTGTTCCCAGCGGTGTCAATTGTGAAAGTATTTCGCATTTCTTCAAATGCTCGCCAAACTCGTAACTTAGATATTCACCTCCACGATCAGATTGTAGAAATTTAATCTTCTCGTTACATTGATTATCTACTTCACTTTGAAATTCCTTAAACTTATCGAAAGTTTCAGACTTATGTTTCATGAAATAGATATACCCATATCTATTCAATTCATCCATGAAAGTAAGAACATGATTTCCATTAAGTCTGTAGCTTGCTCCATCATACCAGAAAATGGAGTCTTAGTCATTTTACCCATCAGACATGCTTCACATATTTCAAGTGATTCAAAATCAAGTGATTCAAGAAGTCCATCGGAATGGAGTTTCTTCATACGCTTCACTCCAATGTGACCAAGACGATAGTGCCACATATAGATCGAATTGTCGCTTAATTTCAAACGTTTAACCTCAATATTATTAACATGTGTATTACTATAATCAAGATTCAACAAAAATAGACCATCTATCAAAGGTGCATGTGCATAAAACATATTACTCATATAAATCGAACAACCATTATTCTCGGACTTAAACAAGTAACTGTCTCGCAATAAACATGATCCGGATATAAAGTTCATGCTCAATGCAGGAACCAAATAACAATTATTTAAGTATAAAACTAATCCTGATGGTAGATGAAGAGGTAGTGTGCCGACCGCGATCACATCAACCTTTGATACATTTCCAACACGCATCGTCACCTTGTTCTTTGCTAGTTTTCGTCTATTCTGCAGCACCTATTTTGAGTTACAAATATGAGATACCGAACCAACATCAAATACCTAGGCACTACTATGACTAAAAGTAAGATACACATCAATAACATGTATATCGGATATACCTTTCTTCTTAATGTTGCCGTTCTTCATATCCGCCAAGTACTTAGGGAAATTCCGCTTCCAATGACCTTCTCCCTTGTAGTAAAAGCACTCAGTATCAGGCTTAGGCCTAGCCTTGGTCTTCTTCGTCGGCGCGGTAACTTTCTTACCGCCCTTCTTGAAGTTTCCCTTTTTCTTAGGCTTTCCTTGCTTCTTGAAATTGGTGGTCTTATTGACCATCAAAACTTGGTGCTCTTTCTTGATCTCCACTTCCACAGACTTCAACATAGAGAAGAGTTCTGGCAACGTCTTATCCATGCGCTGCATGTTGTAGTTCATCACAAAGTTCTTGTAACTTGGTGGTAGTGATTGGAGGACACGATGAATCCCCAACACATTAGGAATTATTATGCGCAAGATCTGGAGCTTATTACCATGCCCAGACATCTTAAGCACATGCTCACTGACGGAGCTTCCCTCCTCCATCTTGCAATTAAAGAACTTTTCAGAAGCTTCATAACTCACAGCTGTCGAGTGAGCCTCAAATATCATTTTGAGTTCACGGACAATATCATATGGGCTAAAGTTCTCAAACCTCTTTTGAATTACTTATAATATATCTTAAAAGAATAACTTTTGAAGAACAGTTTACTTAACTAAACAAAAGCATTTAAACTTTTAGTTAATACTCTTAGGGTTTCTTACTAGCTATAGTTCTTAAGGAAGAAAGAATTACTTCGTTTGAATAATGACCACACTAGTAGTTGAGACTTATTTATCTTGGTTATTAGATGATATTATAATTTTTTCACTTCATAATGCTTTTTTGAGGTTAATTAAGAGTGGTAACACTTTGATTTGAGTAGTGTTTTCTTAACGTTATAGTTGAATAGAATCATTTACCTCCTTACAAATGAGTGGTTATAATTCATAACATGGAAACAACATTACTTAACTACTTATGAATTAACTTTGGATTTTTAGTATGTTTATAAACTTATGGTTGAAGTAATGGTAAAATGTTTTATTTAGTCAAAATATTATTCTTGAGCATTTTATATTTTATAAGAATCCTTTTGGAAAACAATTTACACATATTTACGACTAATAATTCAACAAAATTGTATGAAGATGTTTTGTACTATTTTGACTTCATACTATCAATACTTAAGGCTTAACACTATTTTTAGACCTCAAATGGATAATTTTAGAAATATTAGCAATTTTTTTTACTCTTTTATGAATTAATAGTTAAATAAATAGGTTTAAATTCAATTTATTAGAGTATTAAATTTTATTTACTTCAAAAGTGGAGTATTATATTTTTAACATGTAGATATTATTTTTTTGATCATTTTGGTATAATAAAAATATTTTTATGATTTATAAATAATAAGATATGATTTTTGTAAGATTTATTACTTTATAAAATACTTAATAATAATAAATATTTGGTTAAATGTATATTAATATAAGGTTATAGTTTTAAATTGTATTTTTCTTTTTCTAAGAATTTTAGTATATTATTTGTATTTTCCTCATTTACCATTATTAAAATATGGATTTTCTAAGTTTTATTACTTATAAATTATTTATTAAATAACAAATATTTAAATATATAACTTAATAATGTATGATAATAAATTTAACTTGTGGATTTTATTTTTCTGTAAATTTTCATATATTAAGCATATTTTTCCGAATTATAAAACAAAAGTTACTGAGTTTGTAATGTTTATTCATTTTTAATTTAAATTCTAAATAGGGAAATCCCTTTTATACCTAGACTAAACCTAGCCACAGGCAATGAAAACTGGGCCCAAGGACACGTCAGGTGCCATGTTGACAAGGACTAAGTCAAACTGGCTCATTAGGCTAGGGTGACGCAAGCATAATCATGCAGTTATGATATCGCAATGGTGGAGATTTTAGGTGGTGCTTGAATTCGACGATAGGAGGTGTGTGCATTTGCGGGGTTAGGGGCGTTTGAGAGAGGAGGATGAGGCGGTTCTAGTGGTGGCGGCGCCGCCCGCTTTTGGTCACCGGAGCTACTCCGACGACCACCTATTGTGGTGACCAACGACGGAGTACGACTCTGTGGTGAATAGAGAACAAATAGGATTGGGACATTCGGTCCAAACGCTTACTAGGAACGTGAAGAAGGTGATGGTCAAACGAGGTGAGGTCAGACGACGTCACCATGGTCGACGGTGACCGGCGGAAGGTTGAAGACGGTGGCGCTGATAACGAGCGGGAGGTCTCGATTCCTTCTGCAGGAAGATCTAGGACGACAAGGAGAAGCTTCCAAGCCTAACAGCTGGGCTTGGTGTGGTCGGGTATGGCCAACCCGAAAACATCGGTAGTGTCTAGGTTTTCAGTCTTAGGGAAAACTTGTAGAGAGCGCGAGAGAGTAAGAAAAGGGTATGAGGAGGGAGAGGGGATTAGCATGGTTCTTATCTGATGTTTCAGAGGTGGCGGCACGCATCATAGCACATCGGGTATCGACGATGGCCGTGATGCCATACAGCTGCTTCTGCAGGCGAGGAAGACGACGACGAATAGAGGCTGAAGGGGTATGGGCTGGAGCTGGGCCGCGCATGGGCCAAGTTGGGCGGCAGCAAAGTGAGCGAGGAAGTTGTTGTTGCCACACGCGAGCATCAGATCGGGAGAAGAGAGAATGGGCCGTGGGCCAATACTGTTTGCCATTTCTTTTTCTTTTCCTTTTTTATTTTACAAATTTATATTTTCAAGTGAGTTTTTAATTTCCCTCAAGAGTTTGAATGTACTTGTAATGTTTTGTTAACATGTTGTGAATATTCTATATGCTTGGTACTTGAAATTCTCTAAAATGAATTCCAAGCTATGTTTTTCAATCTATTTATGTGTTATGAAGTCTAGCTTTATTATTATAGGATTTTATTATTCATATGGTGTATAAACCCATTACAAAATCTACCTTAGGCATCTTGGTTTTAAATTTTCCTTTTAGATGTATAAATGTATTATTATTATTTTCTTCTTGTAGATACTTGATTCTTAGTATTTGATAAGAATCCTTATTTTGAATTTTATATACATAATATACAATAAACTTATTAAGAAAATTCCATTATGTACACAAGAAAACTTGGTCCTTACTATAACTTATAGTTTAAGGAAATTTCCTAATGGTGACTAAACATTATCTTTTGTCACATAAGCCCTTTAGAGTTGTTGTGGTGAGTATTAGTTATAAAATTATTGGTTATACCATGATGTATGGATAATAACAACTGATATGTAAACTAGGTTCTGAATTACAAAGATTTACCATAAGTTTTAGAGGATTTAATATACTTATTTTATTTTATAGATATGTATGAAGATTAATGGCTAGGACATATTACCTTCATGCTTGTGTTCATGAATGATATCACCATCCAAGATAAAATAGTAGGGTTGTCCTCTAGAATAACTTATGAGAAAGAGTTGATAATGATAGTTTCTAAGCACATATGATTAGGATGTTTGGGAGTGACAAAGATATGCTTAAGTGATTTGGTTATAGAAAAGTATCCTTAGACACAATTATGAACTTGGATAGTTGATCAAGCATCTGGAATAGATATCAAACTTAATATTAAGCTATGGTTGAATGTTTCTCAAAAAATCCTATTTGTTCATGCCTCATAAGCATTGACTTATAATTAAGGAATTCCTTTCCTAGATATGCTACTTCTTCATATCCATCATCATGTATTAACATGATGATATTTACTTCATAATTATACTCTTATCAATAATTTCATTCTCCTAAATCCATTTGTGAATCCAATGAGCTTGACACTAAAGCTCTATATGATCTCCTCATAGAGATAACTCTCATCTCTAGAATATTTTCTAATGAATCCAAGTCCACTTGAATGATTACTCTTTTTCGTAATGAATTACTTTGTAATCTTTACTTATGAATTTTAGAAGCTTGTCACTGAAGCTTTTCATAATCTTCCCATATCTACATTTGGTTATATCAAACTACTCTACTAATGATAACCTCCAATCCAGCAAGTAGTTAATTCTAACTTCATTCATACTCTTCGTTTATCATCCATCACTAATATTACTCTAATAGGTGTATATATCAATTACTACTTCACCTCAAGTTTTTACTATTCTTTTAAGAGGAACTAGCACATGTACCCATGTGTTGCACCGGGTTGATTTTTGTTGAATATACATTTTTAGACATGCCCACGGATAACCTAACCTAAACCGATCCATCCCCACACCCGATCACACACAGAAGCCGCCGCTGCACGCGAAGCACACACGTACTCCACTGGTTGACACACGCATCCCTTGACCAACAACACAAACACACACGACCCAACACCACCACACACACACACCCAGGCCGAACACCGATCAAGCCACACACACACACACCGGGCAGCGGGCACCATTGACCCGATTGAACCCCTCCCCCATTGCTCCATGTCCCCCACGCCTCCCTTCTCATTTCCCCTCCCCTCTTAGCTCGCCCTCAAGCTCACAACGCCACCGGCTACGAGTTCTAGCCCCCAGGTCGTTGCCTCCCTGCCGCCACCGGATTCCCTGCCCCCGAGCTCTCCCAATGACCCCGCATTCCCTACGGCGCACCTGCTTAGATCTCATGCCGCCCTGGTAGCCGTGCTCGACCCCATTCAACTGTCGCCTCCTACTTCAACCCCTCTGCCGGCTCGAGCTCCCTGCTTCTAGCGCGAGCTCTGTTTCCTTGTCATCCTGCTTATGCTCTCATCCTCGACACCCGCGTCTCTCCTCCATCCTCCCCATTGGTCCATCTTATCACCACCTCGGTGCTCCTGCCCTGCAACGAATCAACGATAGCGGCATCCAGAGGCTTGACGCTGTCGTTGTGGGGCCTCGACGCGATCCTGTAGTGAGGTTATGACGCTCCCGGGAGGCACGCAGGTGGTGGGGGCACATAAGCACGCCGTATAATCCCGCGGTGAGGTTATGACGCTCTAGGGAGGCACGCAGATGGTGGGCGCAGAGGCGCGCCGTCTATGGTTCAGAGGGCATGGTGGTGCACCACCGGCCACAGCCATGGAGGAAGGGGAGAGCAGGCTTGGATACATGTGGGGATTTTAAAGGGTTCGCAGCATAGAAAACAAAAAAATTCCTACGATGGGAACAACTAAGTACCAAGATCTATCTACTAGATACAAGCAACGGGTGGATATACATCCATAGAATACATACCCTCAAAGACCGAATAGCGTTAACGAGGTTGTACTTGTGGATGATGTAGACGAACGCTTGCCGATCTCAAGATCGTGATGAAGTCCATCTGGTCCAGCCGGTCCAGCACCATCAAGTCCAACACCGCAAAGCAGTGGTGCATCCGTGATCGCACACACATCTGGGTACCCCAAAAACCTCCCCGCCCTCGCTCCAGCGAAGCAGCGGAAGCAACAAATCCTTCCAGAAAAAGCCACCGGGAACATGTATCTCGCTGATCCGAGACCATGGGGAAATTCTAAAGGGGAGAGAGATCCTTCACGGGGAGGTGTGTTGTGAGAGGAGGAGAGGGGGGCCTTTTATAGGGCGAGGGGGGAACCCCAAGGGGCATGGATCCAAGCCATGGTGGCTTCCCCTACCTCTTCCACATTCATGTGGGTGGAGATCCCACTCAAAATGAAAACCCTCCACTCCCATAAAAATGCCTCCACTCAAAAATCCACTCACATGCATTAAATTTCCACCAAATTAAATGCAAGCTCTCATTTAAATAAAACTATTTTATTTATTCAGATTTTTGTTAATTACTCTAATTAACAAACATTCACATAAAACCCCTTACAACATTTCAATTTCACATGCAGAACCAGTTTCAGCAATTTCAACCGAAACCGTTCCGGTGTCTAGTGAAATAAATTCACGCGCTTTCTTTTTATTTATCTAGCATATCATTTGCTCCGAATTGTGTCGCTATCCCTTAAGTGTGTCACCCTACGGTTTGCGAATAATGTATACATGATCGAGACCCCTCTCCGATCAATAATCAGCAGCGGGACCTGGAGATCCATACTGACTCCCACATATTCAACGATGACTTGTGTGATCGTGTGAACCTTATACGCATGTAGCGCAATCCCTTTGTCTCACGATATATTACATGTCCGAGATTTGATCATCGGTATCTCCATACCTAGTTTGATATCGTTACCGACATGTACTCTTTTCTCATTCCCGTGATATAACATTCTAGTGATCAAATCACTTGTTTGCAAGCTAATTAATGTGATATCACCGAGAGGGCCCAGAGTATATCTCTCCGTCATCAGGATGTACAAATTCCACTCTTGATCCATGAGCCTCAACATAACACCTTCATAGCACTGAACCCATCTTTATAGTCACCCTGTTACGGTGTGACGGTTGATGTTATCAAGATACTCTTCTAGTGTTAGTGATTGACATGATCTTATGGTCTAAGGACTAAGATTACTTCGTATGATGTTATAGCAATATAAACACAATGACCTTGATCATAATGCTATACTTCGGATGAGTGTTCATCACATCATTCCAACAATGTTGTGACCTCGTTATTAACAACATCCAATATCCATGATCAGGAAACCTTTGATCATCTTGTTAATCAACGAGTTAGTTTATAAGAGAGGAATAACTAGGAACTTTATTTTTGTTTATTAGACACACATGTATTAATGTTTCCGTATTAATACAATTATAGCATGCAAAATAAACATTTATCATAAATAAGAAATAAGATAATAACAACTTTATTATTGCCTCTCGGAGAGACCTTTAGTTCCTTGGTGAGACCTTTAGTTCCTTGGGGACAATGTCTTAACTTTGGAATTCATCCAAATCCATCATGGAAACTTTCTTTCCATTTCATTGTGCCACCCAGAGTTTAAATTGAGATAAACTTAATTTGTATCTTGTGACAAAACTAGTATCATTTTTCAATGAACTATTTGTCTCTTATACAAATGAATTATATTCTTAATTCTTCCAAAAGATTATAAGAATATCTTTACTATCGTCCAATGATCATTTTATGATTCATTCTGATATATGATCATAACACTTAGAGCATAGGACATATCTGGATGTGTACATATTATGGTATGATTGATCAAAAAATTCTTGTGATTGCACTCATCAAGTGTCAAAGCACTTGAATCTTGTTTCACTTATCAAGTGTCGATACACTTGAATCTTGATTCAATTCTTTTTCCATGCGACAAGAACCTTTTCTCGTCATTTCTATATTGAACTCCTTCAGTATCTCATATATGTACGTTTGGCACAACCATATTAGCGTCACAGTCTATCCATTTAGACATTCATGCTAAATATTCGGGTTTGCCTAAGTCTTTCATCGAAATGAAATTCTTGACCTTTGTCAATAAAAGATACATCATTTCCAATCAACAAGATGTCCTCCACATAATGTATTAGAAATATGTCTCAGTGCTCCCACTTAATTTCTTGCAAATGCAAGCATCTTCATCGTCTCCTGATGGAATCTCCTTTAATAGTTTCATCACGGTGAAGATTCCAACTCCGCGATGCTTACTTCAACCATTGAAGTTTGCATGCCCTTTTTAGCATCCTTTGAATTAACAAAACCCTTTGGACCGTGTCGTGTACACGTCCTAGGTAACCATTCTATTAAAAGAACTTTGTTTTGTTTGTTCAACTACCATATACCAAATTATATGTAGTGGTTGCTACATTAATCCGTCCAGACTAAATATCGCTATAAAAGATCCAATCTTGTCATAGTCAACTCCTTGAACATTGTCGTAAAATACTTTATGACATATAGACTATTTCATAGATGTGAAACATCCATGTTTGTTTCTTTATAGATCCAAATACGACCGATAGGTTTTTACCTTTCCAGAGGGTCTTCCAAGTTCAAAAACTTGATTTCTCGTGTACGGAACTATCATGGATTTTATGGCTTCGAGCCATTTGACGGAGTTAGGGGCCATCATCTCTTCTTTGCATGTAGTCGGTTCATCATTATCAAACAACAATGATTTACTCTCAAATCTTAGCATTTGATTGTTTATCCGACCTACTTGGTTCAATAGGAACTTAGACCTCCGTGACTACAACCTTTGAGGAACGTGAGCCATGAGCATTGTGGCTGCCTCCGGAATGTTTTACGGTGCTGCGCAACTCAGCACATATAGCTAAGGTTCGTTAACCTTATCAAAGTTCTATTGTCCTCCCACTTAACTTTTTGTGAAAAATTTCTTTTTCAAGAAATTTCACGTTTCATGCGACAAACCCTTTTGTCCTTGGTGTTATGGAGGAATACCCAATGGTTATTCGAAATAACCTACAAAGACATGCTCATCCAACTTTGGTTGTAAACATCTTACTTATGCTTTGCATATCAAAATTTAAGAAAGGACAACTTGGGTTTTACCCCAAACCATAACTTACATGGTGTCATTTCAACGGATCAAGATGGATCGCTTTTCAGTGTAAAAGCGGTAGTCTCTAAAGCAGTAATCTTTTAAAACATAATGGCAGTTTTATAAATAACACCTTTGATCCAACCATGTCAAACAAGGTTTCATTACAAATCTCAAACACTCCATATTCCTATGGTGTTTCGGGAGATGTGAATCTAGGTGTATTGCCAAACTTTCAACTCAAATAAATACCTTTATGATAAAATCATAAATCATTTATTTTTTGTTACACTTGCAACTCAAATAAATCCCTTTATGATAAAATCATAAATCATTTATTTTCTTGTTACAATGATTTTCCACTTCATCTTGAAAGTCTTTGAACGTTTTCAAATATTTTATACTTCTTTCTCATTAAGTGAATGTTCATTCAAATTTCCGGAGAAAGCATATGAAGTTGAAATCCATCGCTTACGACTACACATAATGGACTACATACATCGATATGTATAAATTCCAATAATCTAGTCGATCGTTCTTCTTTGGCCTTTGAACAAAGTTTTAGTTATCCCGAGGAAAGTCTCACAAACGTCACTTGATCAAATCAAAGACTCCAAAAATCCATGAATATGGAGATTCTTCATATTTTCTTTCCAATATAATTTAAATGGCGATGTCACTTCATAAGTGATCTTTCAATCATTTGTCTTGCGACATTTTAGCATTACTTTTTTTTGGATGTGATTTCTCCAACTAGATTTGTAAATCACCCATCTCATATGGAATACTGTAATTATTTGAACAATCTTTGTTCTCATAATACCTGATTTAAATAACGATTATTAAAACAAATCTTTGAAGGCAGACTTTGATGTCAACCATAAATACAAACAGCTGCTTGTTTGTTTTTGATGAACATCATCACATATTCTCTTACTAGTTACTTAGGCCATTAGGTTCATGAATTGCGTCGTTCTGTATGAAATTTCATACCAACCAATTCAGTATCCAATACCTAAGAACCACATTGTTTAGCAAGCAAAGAATACAACCATATCATGTATATCATCTATATACCTAAACTGGATATTTCTAGTCTTTTCTTTTCTGCCAAATATATTTTATAGATTCTCTTTCAACATTTACTTTTCCTTTTTAAAAGAATCTACCAACATCAACAGTGGTGCCATATACATGACACATAGTCCAAAGCATGTATATTCAAATACTAATACCTTTGGACTTGCTCTTTGAAGTGGATCACCATCATCAAATGATTGGAATTCTTTAAAAATACATTCTTTAGTAATATTTTAGTGTAGTAAACACTTTACATACATCTTCTATTCATCCTTATCATGACGACTTTCATGATCAAGCTAATTTAGCTTATAAAGGTGAATCGTGAGTATAACATTACTTTCCAAAACCCTTTTGGATGATTAGGATGTCTAGCATCTCCAACCTTCGCAAATTCTCATCCAATATGAGAACATATATTATACTCTATCATATTGAAACCAAAACATTGTTTCAGATATCGTTATATTTGCCACATATTATGGTTTCTGAAACAATTCGTTCAGCTCCTAGATAAACTCGATATTTAAATCAAAAATCATGGAGGCAAACATGATACTTTAGATACTAACACTAGAATTGTCACTCTCGATTTAATACCAATTATTAAACTTCACTGAGTAAACAGGACTTTAAAATTTAGATTGACACTCAACACAATATGATACCAGTTCGTAAAGTAAATATCCAGAATTCTATAGTTCTATTATCTCAATTACAAGTAATCATAAGGTGGTGAACGAATGCCAATGACTACAACAAATTATTGCAAAATTCACTTTGATTTAATTTATGATAAATTGAGTTCTACTAATCCAAATTAGAAATGAACTCCCACTCCAAAACGACATCCCTCTTGTCTTTTTGGTGATTACATGAACCAAATCCACTACACCAAGTCCGATCATCACGTGAGTCGGTGTAGCTTCAAAGGCGAGCATCCATATGGTCATCATATCAAACATATGACTCATGCTTAACCTTTCAGTCCGTGTTCTGAGGCCATGTCTTCATATGCTAGGCTCACCAAGTAAGAACCTTAGTATTCGCATGTGTAAAACTGTCTTACACCCGAGATATGCTCGTGGATTCAAGTACACCCGATCATCAAGTGATGTCTTGAAGCGGCGAAACATTGTCTATGCATACTTAAGGAAGAACACATTTTTATCTTGATATTTAAATGAGGGACCATCTTATTATGCTAATAAAACGCCAAACTAGCAATATAAGATGCAACAAACATCACATGTGAATAAGTGAAATGATATGGTTCTTGCACTTGATCTCCATCATGTGCATCATGGTATGATCCTCATCATTCCTTTATGTGTAAGGCCAAGGTCTATGGAACTTACACGTTATGTGTGTTGTAAGAGTATCGACTTATACTTTTACTTACAACATCACCATATCATGACATTAGCCCAGCAACAATCTAAACTAGATGCCTCTAATTTATCCATTACAAGTTTTACATGGCTTAGGGATTTCGAAGATAGAATCGTTCTTACCTACGAACATGAACCACAACGAGGATAACCAAATTGTTGACAACTCGTTGCAAATTAGATATTGACAATAGTAGGAGAGACAGACACCCGCTAGCCACTTATGCAAAATTAGTTGCATGTCAAGCGTGGAACATGTCTCATGTGCGAGGACATGTAAAGTTTGTCCGGGCCGCTTCATCCCACTATGCCACCAATATCCAAAGTACAACTAAGAAGCAATAACATGATCATCATCACCCACATACTCATATGTGTACTACCCGTGCAAAGAATCTACGCATAGATCCGGCCCTGATACCACTGAAGGGTTCGCAGCATAGAAAACAAAAAAATTCCTACGATCGGAACAACTAAGTACCAACATCTATCTACTAGATACAAACAATGGGTGGATATACATCCATAGAATACATACCCTCAAAGACCGAATAGCGTTAATGAGATTGTACTCGTGGATGATGTAGACGAACGCTTGCCGATCTCAAGATCGTGATGAAGTCCATCTGGTCCAGCCGGTCTAGCACCATCAAGTCCAGCACCGCAAAGCAGTGGTGCATCCGTGATTTCACACACGTCTGGTTACCCCGACAACCTCCACGCCCTCGCTCCAGCGAAGCAACAAATTGGAATATGCCCGAGAGGCAATAATAAAGTGGTTATTATCGTATTCCTTATTTATGATAAATGTTTATTTTGCATGCTATAATTGTATTAATACGGAAAAGATAATACATGTGTGTTTATAAAAAAAGTTTCTAGTTATGCCTCTCTTATAAACTAGCTTGTTGATTAACAGGATGATCAAAGGTTTCCTGATCATGGACATTGGATGTTGTTAATAACAAGGTCACAACATTGTTGGAATGATGTGATGAACATTCATACGAAGTATGGCATTACGGTCAAGGTAATTGTGTTTATATTGCTATAACATCATACGAAGTAATCTTAGTCCTTAGACCATGAGATCATGTCAATCACTAACACCAAAAGAGTATCTTGATAACATCAAACGTCACACCGTAACAGGGTGACTATAAAGATGGGTTCAGTGCTATGAAGGTGTTATATTGAGGTTCATGGATCAAGAGTGGAATTTGTCCATCCTGATGATGGAGAGATATACTCTAGGCCCTCTCGGTGATATCACATTAATTAGCTTGCAAGCAAGTGATTTGATCACTAGAATGTTATATCACGGGAACAAGAGAAGACTACATGTCAGTAACGATATAAAACTAGGTATGGAGATACCGATGATCGAATCTCGGACATGTAATATATCGTGAGACAAAGGGATTGAGTTACATGCGTAGAAGGTTCACACGATCATAGAAGTCATCACTGAATATGTGGGAGTCAGTATGGATCTCCAGGTCCCACTGCTGATTATTGATCGGAGAGGGGTCTCGATCATGTATACATTATTCGCGAACCATAGGGTGACACACTTAAGGGATACCGACACCATTCGGAGCAAATGATATACTAGAGAAAGAAAAAGAAAGCGCGGGAATTTATTTCACTAGACACCGGAACTGTTTCGGTTGAAATTGCTGAAACTGGTTCTGCATGTGAAATTGAAATGTTGTAAGGGGTTATGTGAATGTTTGTTAATTGTAGTAATTAATAAAATTATGAATAATAAATAAAGAGTTTTATTTAAATGATAGCTTTCATTAAATTTGGTGGAAATTTAATGCATGTGAGTGGATATTTGAGTGGAGGCATTTTTATGGGAGTGAAGGCTTTTCATTTTGAGTGGGAGCTCGACCCAAATGAATGTGGAAGAGGTGGGGGCAGCCACCATGGCTGGGCGCCATGCCCCTTGGGGTTCCCCCTCTCCCTATAAAAGTCCCCCTCTCCTCCTCTCACAACACACCTCCTCGTGAAGGATCTCTCTCCCCCCTTTAGAATTTCCCCATGGTCTCGGATCAGCGAGATACATGTTCCCGGTGGCTTTTTCTGGAAGGATTTTTTGCTTCCGCTGCTTTGCTGGAGCGAGGGAGCGGAGGTTGTCGGGGTACCCAGACGTGTGTGCGATCACGGATGCACCACTACTTTTTGCGGTGCTGGACTTGATGGTGCTGGACCGGCTGGACCAGATGGACTTCATCACGATCTTGAGATCGTCAAGCGTTCGTCTACATCATCCACGAGTACAATCTCGTTAACGCTATTCGGTCTTTGAGGGTATGTATTCTATCAATGTATATCCACCTGTTGCTTGTATCTAGTAGATAGATCTTGGTACTTAGTTGTTCCCATCATAGGAATTTTTGTTTTCTATGCCGCGAACCCTTCAAATTTGTCCATGGAGGAAGGGGAGAGCGGGCTGGGATACATGTGGGGATTTGTCTGTCAGCTAGGCTTTTTTCTTTTTTTAACCGGTACGCGGGTGGTATAAGTGCGTAATATGTAAATTGGTGAGAAGGAAAAAGGGTCCAAAAAAGGCTAGTTAACAGAAGCGTTGCTGCTTTTATTATTAGGTATAGATAATACCACTTCTATAGCTCAATGCTTCTCTAGTATGAGCTTGGTTATACTATCTTAAATTTAGTTACCTCAGTAACTCCCACTTCATCTTATACCATTGTAATTTTCTATGCTCAATCTTAAAATTTTATAGCTAGGCTAGGGTTTAATCATGTTCTCTCCACCAATGTCACTTATGCATCATATAGTCTATCACTCTTATTGACTTAAGCATGATCATTATAACCCTTTGATCATTTATGGCTTAGGTTTCCAGTTGGCTATTCAAGGCTTTCTTCAATACAACATTACAGTTGTATTCTAGTTATCTTCTCAGTATTTCCATTTGACTAAGAGATATTATTCACTGTCTATGCCTACTTGATCCAACAATATTACTCCTTGGTAACAATCTTCAAAATTCATCCTTATGATCCTCTTTGTTACCACATATATCTTTATTTCAGATAACTCTTCTATACATTCAGGAGTGAGTTAAATCCATCAACTATCTTATTGAATTGATTCTCTTCATACACTCCCATCCTATAGATGATATCTAAAACTATCATAACTACTTACTTCTTCTTTATTCTTTCTCTAAAGGCTTTAAAGTGAATACTATGACAAGGGCAAGAGTTGATATATCAAGAATTGATAGGTTAAGAATTGATACATCAAGGATTGATCACTCCACATTGATGATCAACAGATAATAAGGTTCAAAAGAGATGATAAGGATTAGTATGGAAAGAAAGATATGTGGTGAATGGTCTTGACTTGGTTTCCTTCCTCCTCAATAAGTGATAAGGAAATAGTGTTTAAGAACTACCATGATGCTCATGGTAGGAATAGATAAAAATAAGATAGATCAAGATTTAATTATTTAATTCTTATTACTTGAGTTATATACTTAACTTGGGATCCAAGAGTTGTTGTAATGAATACCGATGATGCTCGACGTGGCACTTCGTTGGTAACCCCAAGCGTAGGGTGTGAAGAGCAAGAAGCAAGTTTTCCCTTAGTTGAGACCGAGGTTATCGAACCAGAAGGAGGAAGGAAACATCACACAAGTGTTGCAAGCAATGCGGAGACCTGCACAACACAAACTCAAGACTTTGCCCCAACGAATCAGTGAGGTTGTCAAGCTCACCGGTTTGCTGTAACAAATGATTAAACGTATGGTGTGGAAGGTAATGGTTTGCAGCAAGTAAACAAGTAATAGTGGAGGATGTATCAATGGTACAGATTGGACCGGGGTCCATAGTTCACTAGAGGTGCTCTCCTTAGATAAACAACATGGCATGAAGGGTAAACAAATTACAACAGGGCAATTGACACGAACTGAGCAAGGCATAACAATGCAATTACTAGTCAGAAAGATCCTATGAGATTCGATTGGGCAATACAACAAGCTACATAGACCGCCATCCAACTGCATCTATGACTAGAAGTCCACCTTCAGGTTATCATCCGAACCCCCTCCAGTATTAAGTTGCAAGCAACATACAACTGCTTTAAGCAAAGTGTGTAAGGTAAACAGTCCACATGTTCCATGAACAAGAGACCGTTGTTTTCTCCCTAGTAGCAACAACACATCTACAACCGAAGAGATTATTATCACTTCCCTTGGAAACTAGAGGCATGAACCCACTATCGATCATAAATACCCCCTCTTGGAGTCACTAGCAACTACTTGGCCAAGATAGCTACTAACAATGAAGAGCATGCAAGATCACAAACAACACAGACATGATAGAATCATAAAAACAAAACCATTAATCAAACCAACATAATAATCTCAATATCCATCGGATCCCCGCAAACACAACATGCATGATTACAAATAGATTAGATCTTGATCATGAACGGAGCTCACAAGATCTATACATGAAAGCACAAAGGAGGAGATACAACCATCTAGATACTACATGGACCCATAGTCCAAGGTGGAACTACTCATGCATCGTACCGGAGAGAAGGCCTCCGGGATGATCTCCCCTCCGGTAGGGTGCCGGGAAGAACTTGAGATCCCCCCGATCTAGGGACGATGGTGGCGGCGGCTACATACGGTTTCGTGGAGATTTGATCGGATACTTAGGGTTTCTGCATCCAGGGCTTCTTATAGGCGAAGGGGGAGGCTGTAAGGTTCCCAACCTTTAATAAGGTAGAGATCCCTGTGTTTACAATGCTAGTCCCTGGATCAATAACTAGCATCCACAGTTAAGATGTAATATCAAGAAACAAAGGTCATAATACAACTTTATAACCAGGAATAAAATAATTCATTACATCTTACATAGCTCATTTGGCTATTACATTACATTGCAGTAGAATATCTATAAGCATGGGGTCCTTCATCTTCAAAGTGCCACAGGCAGTCATGTTGGTTGTAGACTTGAAATCCTAATCAATAAACTTCACTAACATCAAACAAACCTGCAACATAAAAGTTGCAGCCACAAGGGTCAATACATTTGAATTGTATTGGCAAGTTTCACTACTAGGTAGAAATATGTGGATCCTATCATTACATGCATAGTTGGCTGAGTAGGGTTTAGGCTCTTTTGCAGAAAGCAATATAGTTTTGTCCTATCTTTTCAAAAATAGTTTTAATCTTTTGTTAAAATCTTTCTGAACTTCTTGGAAAAACTCCAAGTGCTTCAAATCCCTTATTGTCACCATCAAGTTTTACTTTGAGAAATTGGAATGTCGAGATCTTCCATAGCTTCAGGCCTTAGTTGCTCAGTATTGTCCATAACCGGGGACACGGCTAAGTACTTAGAATTTGATCTTCTGCAGAAGTTGTACACTTTACCCACATGACACAATCTCATCTTGATGCCACCAGTGGCCGCTGGATAAGTACTCACCAAGATGGAGTACTGGCAGATTGAGAATGTGACAAAGTCTTTCCATAGAAGTCCCCCAATACACAATGCTAGCTTGTCATCCAGGCACCAATGTAGGGTTTCAAGTTCCCTTACACAATTCTAGTTAACCTGAAGATGCCAATGCATGGGTCTTCCACTATGTAGTTGACTAAGCCAGAGCCCATTTAGCATGTGGCTGTACACGGAAGCCACTTACGAGAAACATGTTCAATCTCTAAGTCCCTGGGTGGTTTCCTTCTAGTGCACATACAAAAAGAGATAGCCATATAAACATGGTTCCTTTTGTTGCCACCTTGTCCAAGCTTGAGTATCCTTGTCCACCCAGGTGGTTCATTGAGTACTTGTTTTATTATATAAAACATATGTCTTTTCAATTCTTCATATAATCATATCATGTATCCCATCCCAATATATAGCAGGGCTAAGCTTACTACAACTACAATGTTTCCACTAAGGAAGATATAAGGGTATCCTATTAGGATTTAGCATAGCATAAAATATAGTAAACCTTTCCATGCATGTTACAAAATCCACTAAGTGTAATGAAAATAGTAGGACATGGATGATAGTGTCACTTGCCTTTTTAGTAGAGAATGATGGTTCACTTCTTGATCTTGAAAATATCACACTCTTCTAATTCCACTACAATTCAATCAAGCAAACACAATTTCAACTAGCATTCCAACCAATATTCAAACAATTTATCACACATAAAATAATAGAAACAATGTCATGCATGCAAGCATGCAAAAGATAGTTTTATTTGCAAAGGTGGTTTCTACTAGGCTCTAAACATTACAAGGTTCAAAGTGGTCATTTACTAAAGTGGTAAATCCATTTGCAAAAGGTTTTATCTATAAAACATTTTTAACTCAAATCATTATTTTATGTGGTTGAAAATGCTTTTATCAAAGCAATAATTTTTATATTGTTCATCAAATAAGTTATTAATTCACAAAACTTGGTGTTTAGGGTCAGAAGGTTTGGATCAAATCATTTCCCAAAGGTTTTACTCAAAAATCATTTCTAAATCATTATCAATATTTTTATTTGACTAGAAATGTGTTAATTCAAGTATTTACTCCTTAACTTCACAAAATACATTTTTAAATCCATAAGTTGGTTTCTAGGGTCAGTAGGTTCACAACAATCCATTTTGCAAAGATTTCACATTAAAATTATATGTAGAACAATTTTTATATTCATAATAAGCCTACACATGTTTCTGCAATTTCAACCAATTTTCCAGAAGCAAATCATTAAACAAAGTGCATGGTTGCAAGTACTTGTCTTGCTGAATCCATTGATATAAAATTTGCAAAATTTGGACGTGTAGAATTAAATTTATGAATTTTACAAGTTTGCATAACAATCAGATTCAAATTTCTGTTTTAATCTAAACCTTGTCCACGTGGTTGTTTCCTATTAGACGGTACCGTTTCGTTTCGATCGAGCTTTCTGGACCGCAGGATTTAAGTGAATCGTGCGGCACAGAGCACACGATACACTTTCACTTAAGTTCTAATCTCAGCCAAAGGATCAAGATCTAACGGACAAAGTTCCTCTGACCATGGTTGGGCGGCGCTAGTGGTGGCTGGAGGCGGCGCACGCTTTGGCGGCGAGCTTGCCGACGAACCAGGAAGCAAGGAAGACAGGGGAGGGGCTCACCGTGCTCGCAAAGGGTTGGCGAAGCTCGAGGTGGCATTGGCTTGGCGAGGGGCGCTCGGAGTTGCTGGTAATTCCTCGCCGGAGTTTGCAACGGCGTCTGGCGGCTCTGTTTGACGACGAGGCGACGCTGCAGTTCACCCCAAGGCAAAACAATGACATGGTTAGATGCGGGCGAACATGGGGTTCACGTGAGCATGATCGAGAGGGCTCGGGGTGGTCTGGCTTACCAGGGGGAGGTCGCCGGAGTTGCTTGCAGACGGTGGCGCTCAGGTTGTCGTTGTTGCCGACGCTATGGATCAAGCGCGGGCAAGATGAAGGTGCAGAGAGAAACGCCTGAGGATGGGGAGCAAGCTAGTGTGGTTGGGGAGGCGAGGGGCGGCCTGTTGGGATTCGTAGCATGGAAAACAAAATTTTTCTACCGCATGCACACAAACAAGCCAAGATCTATCTACTTGATTCTAGCAACGAGTCGATAGAGGAACTTACCCTCGAAGATTCCAAAGCGGTTAACGAGAGCATATTCTCGTGGGTGATGTAGTCATACACTTGCCGATCTCAAGATTGTGTAGGCGATCCTTCCGGCGCTGCGTTCCGGCAGCGCTCCCGCAGTCGGTCACACGTTCGGTACTCGATGAAGACCTTCCTCTCCCTTGTTCCAGCAGGCAGCGGAGGTTGTAGCACTCTCCTCGCGATTCCGGCAGCACAACGGCGTGGTACCGGAAGTAGAGGGGAGATCTCGCAGGGCTTCGCCTTAAGCCGGAGCGAGTATGGTGAACTATGAGAGAGCCCTCGACGATCTAGGGTTTAGACACACTGAGGAAGAGGTGCTAGAGCCGGCGTCTAGGACTTGGTGGTGCCCAAGTCGGCGGCAAGGAGAACCCTGGGAGGCGGCGGCAGCTGCAGGAGGTGGTGGCGCCAAGCTAGGGTTTAGAGGTAGGAACTTGTGTGTCTAGGAGGGGAGCCCTGCCCCTCCTCTTATAGGTGGAGGGAGGCGCGCCTGGGGAGGGGAGTCCCTCCCCAACTCGGACCCAAGGTGGGCCAGCGGTGGGAGGAGGAACTCCTCCCCCAAGTCGGTTTCAAACCTCCTTCTCTTCTTTCCCAAAACTAGCCGTTTGACTTTTTCAAACTAGGATTTGAATAAACCCTCTATTTTGGTACAGCGATGACACCTAGTACATGATGCAATCATATCAACTTGATATAACACATTCATGTACCCTTTCCCCTCCGGAGTGCCGGACATTCTGGAACCTTCTAGAACATTCTCGATGAAAACACCGGAACCATTCTCCAACTCCGAAACGGGACTTTCCTTATATGAATCTTATTCTCCAGACCATTCCGGATCTCCTCGTGATAGCGGCAGAACATAATCCAGCTTCAGCATCCTGAACGATTCGATTGTATTGAAAATCAGGGATATCAGACCGCCTATAATATGAGAATTTAGCCTTATGCATTAGGGGCCGGATCCCATCCGAGACTCCGAACAACATTCGGTCTCTTACTCATCATTCCATAACTACTCAACAACATCGAATCCTTAAGTGTGTCTCCCTACGGTTCGTGAATTATGCGGACATGATCGAGACTCTTCTCCGATCAATAACCAATAGAGGAATCTGGAAATTCATATGGCTCCCACATATTTCTACGATTACTTTGCGATCGAATGAACCACTTACATACGATACCAATTTCCCTTTGTCTCATGATAGTTTACTTATCCGAGGTTTTGATCGTCGGTATCTCTGCATACCTAGTTCAACCTCGTTACCGATAAGTACTCTTTTCTCGTTCCCGTGGTATGTGATCCCTTGTGAGCCAGTCACATGCTTGCAAGCTAATTGGATGACATTCCACCGAGAGGGCCCAGAGTATATCTATCCGTCATATGGATGGACAAATCCCACTCTTGATCCATGTGCCTCAACACATACTTTCTGAACACTCAATGCCACCTTTATAGCCACCCAGTTACGGTGTGGTGTTTGATGTCATCAAAGCATCCTTCCGGTGATGGTGATTAGCATGATCTTATGGTCGAAGGAATTAGGTTACTATGTATCAGAAAGCTTATAGCAAATGAACTATATTAAATGACTTGATCTTTATGCTACGCTTAACTATAGGAGTATGTCCATCACATCATTCTCCTAATGATCTGACCCTGTTGTTAATAACATCTCTATGTTCTTGATCAGGAAACCATGATCATATATTAACCAACAAGCTAGTTTAACAAGAGGCTTTACTAGGGACTCTTTTATGTTTACAAATCACACAAGTATTAATGTTTCCGGTTAATACAATTATAGCATGGTATGTAAACATTTATCATAAGTATGAAGATATGATAATAACCACTTTATTATTGCCTCTTGGGCATATCTCCAACAGTCTCCCACTTGCACTAGAGTCAATAATCTAGTTTCAAACCTTTGTGTATTCAACACCTATGGCTTTCCGGTGTTGTATGTACACGATTGCTAGTGGTCAACTGATCTCCGGATTTGACACTTCCAGGTCCGTGTGTAATTGCATGTCTTTGCGTCTCTACGCATCACCCATTCTCTAATGAGATGGCTTCGTACAAATTTGGTCCTTTGGTGTGACCTTTAGTTCTTTGGGGTTAAAAACATGTTGATAATATTGTCGTACAATATATCTTCATAGTATTATCCCACTGTGAACTACACCTAGTTTGATAACAAACTACTTGACACAAATGCCCTCTTTTGCTGCTAAAATAGCAGTCATACACTTAGCCTTTTGTTGTAGTATTTGTCACAATGTCTTTAACTTTGGAACTCATCCAAATCCATTATGGAACTCACTTTCCATTATATTGTGCCACCCTTGGTTTAGATTGAGATAAACTTAATTTGTACTTTGTGACAAAACTAGTATCAATGTAGTACTTTTACAATGAACTAACCATCTATTTGTCACTTTCACAAATAATATACTCTTAGTTTTTCCAAAAGATCATAAGAATATTCTTACTATTGTCCAATGATCATCTTATGAATCATTCTGGTATATGCTCACACCATTTAGAGCATAGGACATATATGGATTTGTACATATCACAGTATGATTGATATAAATACTCTTTGTGATCAAGTATCAATCTATACTTGAATCTTGTTTCACTTACCAAATGTCAATACATTTGAATATATCATCAATATTGAACTCATTCAATCCTTTCTGTGCGACAAGAAACTTTCTTGTAGTTTCTATATTGAACTCATTCAATATCTCGTCTATGTACTTCTGGCACAACCATATTAGCGTCTATTCATGCCAAATATTTGGGTTTTGCATAAGTCTTTCATCGAGATGAAATTCTTATCCTGTGTTAATAAAAGATACATTATTTCCAATCAACAATATGTCTTCCACATAATGTATTAGAAACATGTCTTAGCGCTCCCACTTAATTTCTTGCAAATGCAAGCATCTTCATCATCTCTGATGAATTTAAACTCTTTTAACATTTTCATCATAGTGAAGATTCCAACTCCACGATGCTTTCTTCAATCATTGAAGTTAGCATATGTTTTTAGCATCCTTTGAATTAACAAAACCCCTATGGACCATGTTATTCACATGTCCTAGGTAACAATTCTATTATAAGAACTTGTTTTGTTTATTCAACTAACATATAACAAAATTATATGTAGTGGTTGCTACACTAATCCGTCTAGACTAAATATCACCATGAAAGATCAAATCTTATCATAGTCAACCTTTGAACATTGTTGTGAACTTTTTTCCAACATGTCGACTATTTCATAGATGTAAAACATCCATGTCTATTTCTTTATAGATCCAAACACGACTGTAAGGTCTTACACCTTTCTCGAGGGTCCTTCCAGTTCAAAACTTGATTTCTCGTGTATGGAACTATCACGGATTTTATGGCTTCAAGCCATTTGACGGAGTCAGGGCTCATCATCGCTTCTTTGCATGTAGTCGGATCATTATTGTCAAATAATGATTTAACTCTCAAATCTTGGTATTCGATTGTTTATCCGACCTACTTGTTTCAATAGGAACTTGGATCTCCGTGACCACAACCTTTGAGGTACGTGAGCCATGAGCATTGTTGCTACCTCCGGAACACTTTTTGGCGCTGCGCAACTTTGCACATATAGCTAAGGTTCTTTTAACCTTATCAAAGTTCTATTGTCCTCCCACTTAACTTTTCACGAAAAATTCCTTCTCAAAGAAACTTGACGTTCTAAGCAACAAACACTTTTGTCTCCGGTGTTTATGGAGGAATACTTAACAGTTATACAAAGACAGGTTCATCCGACTTTGGTTGCACACATCTTTCTTATGCATAGCATACCAATGTTTTAAGAAAGGACTACTTGGGTTTTATCCCAAACCATAACTTTATATGGTGTCATTTCAACGGATTATGATGAAGCTCTTTTCAGTGGAAAAACGGTAGTCTCTAAAGCTTTTAATCTTTAAAATATAATGGCAGTTTTATGAATTATACCTTTGATCTTGCCATGTCAAACAAGGTTTAATTACATATCTCTAATGCTCCATACTCTTATGGTGTTTCGGGAAATGCAAATCCACGGAACGATTCCATAAATCTTAGGTATTATGCTAAACTTTGTAACTCAAATATCTTCCTTTATGATCTTTATCATAAACTGTTTATATTCTTGTTACAATGATTTTGCACTTCATCTTGAAAGTCTTTGAACTTTTCAAATGTTTCATACTTCATCCTTATTAAGTAAATATTCATATATTCACTCAAATTTTCGGAGAAAGCATATGAAGTTGAAATCCATCACTCTTGACTACACATAATGGACTTCGTACAACAATATGTACAAGTTCCAATAAGCTAGTCATTCGTTCCCTTTTGGCCTATGAACGAAGTTTTAATTATTTCTAGGAAAGTTTCACAAGCGTCATTTGATTAAAAATCAAAAGACTCTAAAATTCCATCCACATGGAGTTTCTTCATGTTTTCTTTCAATATAATTTAAACGGCGATGTCACTTCTTAAGTGATCTTTCAATCAATTTGTCTTTCGACATCTTTAGCACTAGTTTTATGGATGTGATTTCTCCAACGAGATTTGCGAATCCATCTTTTATGGATTATGGCAATTATTTGAACAACCCTTTTGTTCTCATAATACCTGATAAAACAAATCTTTGAAGGCAAGCTTTGATGTTTAACGAGCAACACAATAATTCTTTATTTGTTCTCGATGAACATCATCACATATTCTTTTGCTAGTTACTTAGGCCACTGTAGTTCATGAATTCTGTTGTTTCGTATGACGATTCACACCAACAAATTCAGTATCAAATACTTAAGAACCGCTTTGTTTAATAAGCAAAGAATATAGCGATAACATGTATATCATCTATATACTTAAGCTGAACAATTCTAGTCTTTTCTTTTCTGCCATATACTTATGAGATTCTCTTTCAGTATTTCTTTTTCTGTTTGAAAGAATCTATCAACATCAATAGTAGAGTCATCCATATGACACATAGTCCAAAGCGTGTATAGTTAAATACCAATGTCTTTGGACTTGCACTTTGAAGTAGATCACCATCATCAAATGTTTGGTGTTCTTTAAAATTCCTTTCTTTAGTAATCTCTTGGTGTAGTAAACATTTTACCTACATCAAATATTCACTCTTATCATGGAATCGTCCATGATCAAGCTACTTTTAGCTTATAACGATGAATTACGAGTATAATGTTGCTATCCAAAACCTTTTGGAGGATTAGGACAACAAGTGTCTCCAACCCTTTGCAAATTCTAATCAAAATATGAGAACATGAACTTTGCCATATTATACTCTATCATGGTGTAACCAAAACTTCGTTTCAGATATCACAATATCTTCCACACATCATGGTTTCTGAAACAACTCTTTCAGATCCTAGATAACCTTGATATTAAGATAATCCTTTGAATATCAAGAATCATGGAGACAAACATGATACTCATACACTAACACTTGGAATTGTCACTCTTGATTTAATACCAATTATTAAATTTCATGGAGTAACCGGAATTTACTGAAAGTTTGCAATAGGACTTTTAAACTTTAGATTAACACTTCAAAACAATACGATACCAGTTCGTAAAGTAGCTAACCAGAATTCTATAGTTCTATCATCTCAATTATAACTAAGCGCAAGGTGGTAAACGGATGCCAATGACTACAACAATTATGCAAATTCACTTTGAGTTAATTTATGATAAATAGTGTTCAACTTTTAATCATATTGCTGTTAAACACCCACTCAAAACAATATCCCTCACATTGTTTTAGTGATCACACGAACCAGATCCACCATATCAAAACCGATCATCACGAGAGTTGATATAGCTTCAATGGCGAACAATCAACATGTTCATCATACCTACTATATGACTCATGCTTTACCTTTCGGTGATCCGTGTTCCTGAGACCATGTCTGTACATGCTAGGCTCGTCAAGATCAAACCTTATCTTCCGCATGAGCAAATCTGTCTTGCCCACGTTGTATACACTTGCGGAATCTAACACACCCGATCATCACGTGGTGCTTCGAAACAACAAGCTTTAGCAACGGTGCTAACTAAGGGTGAACACTTTATGACTTGAAATTCATGTGCATGAGGGATCATCTTATAATGCTACCGTCATCTATTAAGCAATACAAGATGCATAAAGGATTAACATCACATGCAATTCATAATATGTGATATGATATGGCCTTTCTTCTTTGTGCTTCCGATCTCCATCTTCTAGCACGAACATGATCTCCATCATCACCGACATTGCATCAAGGTCAATGATGCTTCTCCATGGTTGTCGTCCACCGGCTTCAACTATTACAACTACTTTGAATAGACACGCGGGTCTTAAGAGAAATTAAATACAACCATATGGCTCCTGCCGGTTGCCGACTTACAATAAGGAACATTGCATACATCATATATAATCACAATCATGGCCATATCACATCACTGCACACCCCTGCAAAACAAAGTTAGACGCCTCTACTTTCTTTGCATATTTTACGTGGTTTGGGGCTTTCAATAAGTGTCGTTCTAACTTACGAACAAGAACCACAACATTGATACTAGTATTGTTAATCACCCGTTGTAAATTGGATCTTAACTATGCTAGGAGAAATAGGCACCCGCAAAGCCACTTATGCAATACAAGTTGCATGTCAAGCGTGGAGCAAGTCTCATGAACGATGTCATGTAAGGGTAGCCCGGGCCGCTTCATCCCAACATACCGCAAGATGCAAAGTACACAAGAAGCAATCGACAATAAAAGCATCAACGCCCACAATGACCATTGTGTTCTACTCGTGCAAACAAATCTACATATAGACACGGCTCTGATACCACTGTTGGGATTCGTAGCATGGAAAACAAAAATTTTCTACCGCATGCACACAAACAAGCCAAGATCTATCTAATAGATTGTAGCAACGAGTCGATAGAGGAACTTACCCTCGAAGATTCCAAAGCGGTTAACGAGAGCAGATTCTCGTGGGTGATGTAGTCGTACACTTGCCGATCTCAAGATCGTGTAGACGATCCTTCCGGCGCTGCGTTCCGACAGCGCTCCCGCAGTCGGCACGTTCGGTACTCGACGAATACCTTCCTCTCCCTTGTTCCAGCAGGCAGCGGAGGTTGTAGCACTCTCCTCGCGATTCCGGCAGCACAACGGCGTGGTACCGGAAGTAGAGGGGAGATCTCATAGGGCTTCGCCTTAAGCCGGAGCGAGTATGGTGAACTATGAGAGAGCCCTCAAAGATCTAGGGTTTAGAAACACCGAGGAAGAGGTGCTAGAGCCGGCGGCTAGGGCTTGGTGGTGCCCAAGTCGGCGGCAAGGAGAACCCTGGGAGGCGGCGGCAACTGCAGGAGGTGGTGGCGCCAAGCTAGGGTTTAGAGGTAGGAACTTGTGTGTCTAGGAGGGGAGCCTTGCCCACCCTCTTATAGGTGGAGGGAGGCGCGCCTGGGGAGGGGAGTCCCTCCCCAACTCGGACCCAAGGTGGGCTGGCGGTGGGAGGAGGTACTCCTCCCCCAAGTCGGTTTCAAACCTCCTTCTCCTCTTTCCCATAACTAGCCGTTTGACTTTCAAACTAGCCATTTGACTTTCAAACTAGCCGTTTGACTTTTTCAAACCAGGATTATAAACCCTCTATTTTGGTACAGCGATGACACCTAGTACATGATGCAATCATATCAACTTGATATAACACATTCATGTACCCTTTCCCCTCTGGAGTGTCGGACATTCCGGAACCTTCTAGAACATTCTCGATGAAAACACCGGAACCATTCTCCAACTCCGAAACGGGACTTTCCTTATATGAATCTTATTCTCTGGACCATTCCGGATCTCCTCGTGATATCCCGGATCCCATCCGAGACTCCGAACAACATTCGGTCTCTTACTCATCATTCCATAACTACTCAACAACATCGAATCCTTAAGTGTGTCTCCCTACGGTTCGTGAATTATGCGTACATGTTCGAGACTCTTCTCCGATCAATAACCAATAGAGGAATCTGGAAATTCATATGGCTCCCACATATTTCTACGATTACTTTGCGATCGAATGAACCACTTACATACGATACCAATTTCCCTTTGTCTCACGATAGTTTACTTATCCGAGGTTTTGATCGTCGGTATCTCTGCATACCTAGTTCAACCTCGTTACCGATAAGTACTCTTTTCTCGTTCCCGTGGTATGTGATCCCTTGTGAGCCAGTCACATGCTTTCAAGCTAATTGGATGACATTCCACCGAGAGGGCCCAGAGTATATCTATCCGTCATATGGATGGACAAATCTCACTCTTGATCCATGTGCCTCAACACATACTTTCTGAACACGCAATGCCACCTTTATAGCCACCCAGTTACGGTGTGGTGTTTGATGTCATCAAAGCATCCTTCCGGTGATGGTGATTAGCATGATCTTATGGTCGAAGGAATTAGGTTACTATGTATCAGAAAGCTTATAGCAAATGAACTATATTAAATGACTTGATCTTTATGCTACGCTTAACTATAGGAGTATGTCCATCACATCATTCTCCTAAAGATATGACCCTGTTGTTAATAACATCTCTATGTTCATGATCAGGAAACCATGATCATATATTAACCAACAAGCTAGTTTAACAAGAGGCTTTACTAGGGACTCTTTTATGTTTACAAATCACACAAGTATTAATGTTTCCGGTTAATACAATTATAGCATGGTATGTAAACATTTATCATAAGTATGAAGATATGATAATAACCACTTTATTATTGCCTCTTGGGCATATCTCCAACACGGTCGTGGTTTGCCGGAATTGGCCAGGGAAGCTGTCGGAGACAGAGGGGTTGGAGCTCGCGATTCGCTCAGCCTGGGGGCAGAGAGGGAGAGGCGAGTGAGGGGAAAGAGAGAGGAGGAGCGGGCGGTTATCTACGCATGATTGAAGGGGGAGTGATGGCTGCTGTAACGCGAATTGATCGCTGGAGTAAATGGCAGCAACGACAGGGCGACGTGGTCATGGGGAAGACGATGCTGAGCTGGCTAGTATAGGGTCCGTCCGTCAGCGAGGTGGGGAAAGAGGGAGTGGGGCCTGCCTGTCTGCGTCTGTATGGGTGCGTGTTCGCGTGAAAAAAGTTTCGCTGGGGGGAAGTTGGGCTGCGACTGGGCCTTGCTGGGCTTGTTTGCTGGGCTGGGTCTGTTTCATTTTTTTATACAGATTGCCTTTTCTTTTTCCATTTGATTTTCTGTTTTGATTTTATTCAAACAATTCAAACACTCAAATGAATTCAAACCTTTGCCAAACTTTGTATCATTTTTAGTTCTGTTTAACAACACAATCCAAAGTCCAAAACAAAATAATTTTTATTCTTTTTAGGATCCATTAATAATTAAATAAATAGACCTTAGTTATTAATTAAAATAGGATTTGATTTATTTTAAATCTCTATTTGAAGTCTAAATATTGTCAAAACCATTTCAGTAGGTTTTATTTGAAAATATAAAACACTTGGAAATCTTACTTAAAATAAATTAACAAGGTTTAGTGTTTATTTAAAATGGAAAAGCCTTTACCTTAATAAAATTGGATATTAATAAATCCTCATTATTTTATTTAAATAAATCTTTACTCTTTTTATCAAATAGAAATATTTTATTTCAAAAGCTTGGACAAGATTTAATTTGGCTCTATAAAATAATCTTTATTTATAAATTCTACTTTGCTTTTGGAAACCAAATCTTTTTATTAAAAGATCCAAAAATAGTGATTCTAACTAACATAGTTTTATTTATTATTTGTTTATCTTTTTAAATCCCTTTAGGATTTTATTTGATCAAAATAGGTTTTGATGTTTCCAATTGGAATCAAAAAGTTTCTTCTCACCCTAAAAATCAACAATTTGTTTATTTGTTTATTTATTTTTCACATTTCAAAATTTGGAAAATTTTGGGATGTGACAGGCTACCACCCTTAAAATAAATCTCGTCCCGAGATTTGGGAAGGCTAAAGGTTACAAGTTGGCTTCAAGGAAACTAGGGTACTACCACCCTTAAAATTAAAGTCTCATAAGGTTACATTGATGGTTCACTTGACTATGGGTTAAACACTTGATATCCAGACAAGGAATCCTTATTTGAATATTCTAAGCTAACTAGTTTCTGACATCCACTTCTTCTATCTCTTCAAAGTTTCCATCCATGTCAATGTGGTTCACATGTCCTTTCTGGGTCACATTGGAGTCATTTCCATTGGCTCTTCTAGCATCCTTTTTCTTTTTCTTCTCAGGACAGTCTGATGCATAGTGTCCAAGTTCCTTGCAATTATAGCACTGCAACTGGCTAATATCTTTCTTCCTGAAAGTGTCATGTTGGTTCTGACCAAGGTCATCTCCATTGTCAGTATCATTTCCATTAGTATCACTTCCATTGTTGTTGAGGTGATGCTGATGTGGTTCAGAATCTTCATTGCTCTTTTTGAATGAACGCTTCTTCTTTAATCATCCTGAGTGATTCTTGAGTTTATGCTTCCTCTTTCTGTTCTCAACTTGATTCATCTTGTTTTCCAATATAGTGGCTTTGTCACAGAGTGATTGATAAGTTGGAACATAGGCAACAGCTAGCTGCAGGTTTAACTCATCTTTAAGTCCTTCAAGAAATTTTTCATTTCTCTTAGCATCTGTATCAACTTCATCCGGTGCATATCGTGCCAGATTGTTGAATTCTTCAATATACTCAGCCACACTGAGGTGACGCTATTTCAGATTGTAAAACTCCTTTTTCTTCAAGTACATTACTCCAGGTAAGATGTGAGTTGTTTTGAATCCATCCTCAAAAATAGCCCAAGTCACATCTTCAAGGGGAGTGGTGATCTGAAAGTTGTCCCACCATGTTGCTGCTGGTCCTTCAAGTAGAAATGCTGCAAACCTAACTTTTTCTTCATCGGTGTAGACAACAGTCACTAAGTCTTTGTTCACTGAACGTAACCAATCATTGGCTTCCATTGGATCAGTTGTTCCAGAGAACCTTGCAGGCCTAAGTTTCAGAAACTTGGTGAGCATATCAAGTGCTGGAGGATTATTCTGATTGTTGTTGTTGTTCTAATTTTGTATGTATGTGGTCATCTCTTGCATCAACTGTGTCTGGGCTGCCAACATCTGCTGCATCTCAGGGGTGATGTTGTTGTTTTGGTTGGGGTTGGCACGACGAGGAGGCATCTATTGGTTTGATAGGAATAAGTATTGGTGGATAGGTTTTTAAGAAGTTTTAACACACAACTTAAACACAACCAAGTTCAATCAAACAATCAAACAATCAAACAATCAACAAGCAACTATCCACTTAACAACTTATGAGCTTAACTCATGAGTTGAAGGAAACAACAAGTTTTCTTGAAAATAATAACTTAGTATAGTCATACCTCATAGGTCAATATGATCCATACTCTAACTTGATATCAATGTTTTGGTAGGCATCTAATTTCTCTTGGTTTTTCACTTGTAGTCCTTAGTGATGTCTAAGTTGAAGTCCTTGGTGAAAATAAGGTTGAAATCACTTGAAGATGTTGAAGTCATTAGAGTTGATGAAGTCCTTGGTGAAACTAAAGTTAAAGTCATTGGTCATGGTGCAGGCTTTATCCATCAAGTTGTAAAGGAAGAGGTGTAGAATCAAAAACCCAAAAAAGGTTGAGGAAAGAGTTTACAAGATTGTTTGTAAATAAGTTTTGGAACAAATACAACTCCTATTTTTCTAAGGAGTTTTTGTTCAATCCTAGGGTTACAATCCTACAGGCAACACAGTGCTCTGATACCATCTATAAGGTTCCCAACCTTTAATAAGATAGAGATCCCTGTGTTTACAATGCTAGTCCCTGGATCAATAGCTAGCATCCACAGTTAAGATGTAATATCAAGAAACAAAGGTCATAATACAACTTTATAACCAGGAATAAAATAATTCATTACATCTTACATAGCTCATTTGGCTATTACATTACATTGCAGTAGAATATCTATAAGCATGGGGTCCTTCATCTTCAAAGTGCCACAGGCAGTCATGTTGGTTGTAGACTTGAAATCCTAATCAATAAACTTCACTAACATCAAACAAACCTGCAACATAAAAGTTGCAGCCACAAGGGTCAATACATTTGAATTGTATTGGCAAGTTTCACTACTAGGTAGAAATATGTGGATCCTATCATTACATGCATAGTTGGCTGAGTAGGGTTTAGGCTCTTTTGCAGAAAGCAATATAGTTTTGTCCTATCTTTTCAAAAATAGTTTTAATCTTTTGTTAAAATCTTTCTGAACTTCTTGGAAAAACTCCAAGTGCTTCAAATCCCTTATTGTCACCATCAAGTTTTACTTTGAGAAATTGGAATGCCGAGATCTTCCATAGCTTCAGGCCTTAGTTGCTCAGTATTGTCCATAACCGGGGACACGGCTAAGTACTTAGAATTTAATCTTCTGCAGAAGTTGTACACTTTACCCACATGACACAATCTCATCTTGATGCCACCAGTGGCCGCTGGATAAGTACTCACCAAGATGGAGTACTGGCAGATTGAGAATGTGACAAAGTCTTTCCATAGAAGTCCCCCAATACACAATGCTAGCTTGTCATCCAGGCACCAATGTAGGGTTTCAAGTTCCCTTAGACAATTCTAGTTAACCTGAAGATGCCAATGCATGGGTCTTCCACTATGTAGTTGACTAAGCCAGAGCCCATTTAGCATGTGGCTGTACACGGAAGCCACTTACGAGAAACATGTTCAATCTCTAAGTCCCTGGGTGGTTTCCTTCTAGTGCACATACAAAAAGAGATAGCCATATAAACATGGTTCCTTTTGTTGCCACCTTGTCCAAGCTTGAGTATCCTTGTCCACCCAGGTGGTTCATTGAGTACTTGTTTTATTATATAAATCATATGTCTTTTCAATTCTTCATATAATCATATCATGTATCCCATCCCAATATATAGCAGGGCTAAGCTTACTACAACTACAATGTTTCCACTAAGGAAGATATAAGGGTATCCTATTAGGATTTAGCATAGCATAAAATATAGTAAACCTTTCCATGCATGTTACAAAATCCACTAAGTGTAATGAAAATAGTAGGACATGGATGATAGTGTCACTTGCCTTTTTAGTAGAGAATGATGGTTCACTTCTTGATCTTGCAAATATCACACTCTTCTAATTCCACTACAATTCAATCAAGAAAACACAATTTCAACTAGCATTCCAACCAATATTCAAACAATTTATCACACATAAAATAATAGAAACAAGGTCATGCATGCAAGCATGCAAAAGATAGTTTTATTTGCAAAGGTGGTTTCTACTAGGCTCTAAACATTACAAGGTTCAAAGTGGTCATTTACTAAAGTGGTAAATCCATTTGCAAAAGGTTTTATCTATAAACCATTTTTAACTCAAATCATTATTTTATGTGGTTGAAAATGCTTTTATCAAAGCAATAATTTTTATATTGTTCATCAAATAAGTTATTAATTCACAAAACTTGGTGTTTAGGGTCAGAAGGTTTGAATCAAATCATTTCCCAAAGGTTTTACTCAAAAATCATTTCTAAATCATTATCAATATTTTTATTTGACTAGAAATGTGTTAATTCAAATATTTACTCCTTAACTTCACAAAATACATTTTTAAATCCATAAGTTGGTTCCTAGGGTCAGTAGGTTCACAACAATCCATTTTTCAAAGATTTCACATTAAAATTATATCTAGAACAATTTTTATATTCATAATAAGCCTACACATGTTTCTGCAATTTCAACCAATTTTCCAGAAGAAAATCATTAAACAAAGTGCATGGTTGCAAAGTACTTGTCTTGCTGAATCCATTGATATAAAATTTGCAAAATTTGGACGTGTAGAATTAAAGTTATGAATTTTACATGTTTGCATAACAATCAGATTCAAATTTCTGTTTTTAATCTAAACCTTGTCCACGTGGCTGTTTCCTATTGGACGGTACTGTTTCGTTTGGATCGAGCTTTCTGGACCGCATGATTTAAGTGAGATCGTGCGGCACAGAGCACACGATACCCTTTCGCTTAAGTTCTAATCTCAGCCAAAGGATCAAGATCTAACGGACACGGTTCCTCTGACCATGGTTGGGCGGCGCACGCTCTGGTCGCGAGCTTGCCGACGAACCAGGAAGCAAGGAAGACAGGGGAGGGGCTCACCGTGCTAGCAAAGGGTTGGCGAAGCTCGAGGTGGCATTGGCTTGGCGAGGGGCGCTCGGAGTTGCTGGTAATTCCTCGCCGGAGTTTGCAACGGCGTCGGGCGGCTCTGTTTGACGACGAGGCGACGCTGCAGTTCACCCCAAGGCAAAACAACGACATGGTTAGATGCGGGCGAACATGGGGTTCACGTGAGCATGATCGAGAGGGCTCGGAGTGGTCTGGCTTACCAGGGGGAGGTCACCGGAGTTGCTTGCAGACGGTGGCGCTCAGGTTGTCGTTGTTGCCGATGCTATGGATCAAGTGCGGGCAAGCTGAAGGTGCAGAGAGAAACGACTGAGGATGGGGAGCAAGCTAGTGTGGTTGGGGAGGCGAGAGGCGGCCGTGGTTTGCCGGAATTGGCCGGGGAAGCTGTCGGAGACAGAGGGGTTGGAGCTCTCGATTCGCTCAGCCTGGGGGCAGAGAGGGAGAGGCGAGTGAGGGGAAAGAGAGAGGAGGAGTGGGCGGTTATCTACGCGTGATTGCAGGGGGAGTGATGGCTGCTGTAACACGAATTGATCGCCGGAGTAAGTGGCAGGAACGGCAGGGCAATGTGGTCATGGGGAAGACGATGCTGAGGTGGCGAGTAGGGTCTGTCCGTCAGCGAGGTGGGGAAAGAGGGAGTGGGGCCTGTCTGTCTGCGTCTGTGTGGGTGCGTGTTCGCGTGAAAAACGCTGGGGGGAATTTGGGCTGCGACTGGGCCTTGCTGGGCTTGTTTGCTGGGCTGGGTCTGTTTCATTTTTTTATACATATTGCCTTTTCTTTTTCCATTTGATTTTCTGTTTTGATTTTATTCAAATAATTCAAACACTCAAATGAATTCAAACCTTTGCCAAACTTTGTATCATTTTTAGTTCTGTTTAACAACACAATCCAAAGTCCAAAACAAAATAATTTTTATTCTTTTTAGGATCCATTAATAATTAAATAAATAGACCTTAGTTATTAATTAAAATAGGATTTGATTTATTTTAAATCTCTATTTGAAGTCTAAATATTGTCAAAACAATTTAAGTAGGTTTTATTTGAAAATATAAAACACTTGGAAATCTTACTTAAAATAAATTAACAAGTTTTAGTGTTTATTTAAAATGGAAAAGCCTTTACCTTAATAAAATTGGATATTAATAAATCCTCATTATTTTATTTAAATAAACGTTTACTCTTTTTATCAAATAGAAATATTTTATTTCAAAAGCTTGGCCAAGATTTAATTTGGCTCTATAAAATAATCTTTATTTATAAATTCTACTTTGCTTTTGGAAACCAAATCTTTTTATTAAAAGATCCAAAAATAGTGATTCCAACTAACATAATTTTATTTATTATTTGTTTATCTTTTTAATCCCTTTAGGATTTTATTTGATCAAAATAGGTTTTGATGTTTCCAATTGGAATCAAAAAGTTTCTTCTCACCCTAAAAATCAACAATTTGTTTATTTGTTTATTTATTTTTCACATTTCAAAATTTGGAAAATTTTGGGATGTGACAGAGGCTGAGGAGGCGACCAGGAGGGCCAAACCCTAGCCAGGCGCGGGCCCACCCTGGCCGCGCCTGGGGGGGTCGGGCTGCCCTAGCCCGCTTACTCGTCTCCCCTCTGGACTTCTTGTTCCCCACGGAAAGTAATTGACTTTGATGTTTGTCCCGTCCAATTCCGAGAATATTTCTTTACTAACTTTTCTAAAACCAAAAACAGCAGAAAACATGCATCTGGCACTATTGCAACTTGTTAGTAGGTTAGTACCAAAAAACATGTAAAAAGCACCTAAAAGTGCAGACACTCAAAGCAAAGTAGATACTAAACAAGCATGGAGCATAAAAAATTATAGATACGTTTCCGACGTATCAAATACCATGATATGATATCTAGAATATCTGGTATCAATCATTATGTAATGTGTTGTGGTTTAGTTTTATTACATTTGATCTACCCTTAGATAAAATCACCTTTACCCAAAATATGGTTTTATCAAAGATCATATTGAACTTGATGATCTACTTCAGTTCCATCAATTTGAGAGAAGCTTCAATCACTTTGACAGTTTTATTCAAAAGCGCAAAAATTATCCAAATTTTCTATGCATGAATGCAATGCACACACCTGAGCTCAGCTTATTTCTAAGCTCTAGTGCTGGGATGTTACACATACTTCCTCAAATCATCATTTATGACTCCGGATTTTGCAATAAAAGTGTGATTTTCTGCACATTATAAATCAAAGGAAGGATTTGCATATATTTGCAATAATTAGTCATTAGTGGCAAATAAAGAGAGAATAATGTCAATTGCTTGACGAAAAACAATGTTTAAATGCGGAGAAAGATGGCGCTTTTTGGAGCCATCAGCAACCAATAATATTGCCGACTATGAAGCACTGTTACATGGAATAGGCAGCGCCAAAGACATTGGCATTAATCAACTCATGTATTACGGAGACTCAAATTTAGTTGCACAGCAAGTATTTGATATCTGCAACACAAAGAAACACATGACAACATATAAGGCTATTGTGGCAGAACTATCCAAAATGTTTGAAGGGTTTGAGGTTCAACACATCCCTCAGGCAGAAAATGAGGAAGCAGATGCTTTATCAAGAATAGGCTATGCACGGAAACTAGTCTCGGATGGTGCTTTTTAGATCACTTAAAGTTTCCCTCCATTACAAGAGTAGATGAGGACTATCCAACGAAATCTGACTCACCTTTAGTAGCAGTTCTGGATGTAATTCCCAGCTAGACAAAATCCTACCCGGATTTCTTGGTAGATGGAAAATTACGCGAAGACAAAGTTCTGGGCCGGCAGATCGTCCGACGAGCAAAATCCTATACAATTATTAATGACGAGCTCTATAAGTGGAGTGTTTCTAGAGCGTTCCAACGTTGTATTTCTCCGTAAAAGGGAGTGGAAATCTTATGAGAAATCCATGAAGGCGAATGCGGTCATCACGCTTGATGACCCACAAGTATAGGGGATCACAACAGTCTTCGCAGGTAGTATTACCCAATTTATTGATTCGACACAAGGGGAGCCAAAGAATACTTGCAAGCCTTAACAACTAAGTTGTCATTTCAGCTGCACCTGGAAATAGTTCTTACTCACAGAAGTTTATCAGTAGCAATAGTTTTGGTAGTAGCAACAACAAAGCAATATCAACAGCAACAACAACAGTGAAACAGGAGCAATAGTAACAGTAACGGTAACAGTAGGATTTGAGTGCGGTAGGCATAGGGATGTATGGACGGGTGTTGCATGGACGAGTCTAAACATGTAACTTCAAGATCTAGGGAATTGCAGATAAGTAATAACAAGCATCCAAGTATTAAACAATCCAATGCATGTGCTCCAAATATAGTCATACGTGCTCGCAATGAGAACTTGCACAACATCTTCTGTCCAGCCAGCCTGTGGCAGCGAGGCCTCTAGGGAACTACTGGCAATTAAGGTGCTCCTTTTAATAGAGCACCGGAGCAAAGCATTAACACTCCATGAACACATGTGATCCTCACACCACAGCCATCCCCTCCGGTTGTCCCAATTATTGTCACTTTGGGCTTTGGATCCGGACAATGATATGTGTACACAACTTGCATATAAGATCACAAAAAATACTATCATAGTGATTCAATAATAAGTTCAAATCTGAGATCATGGCACTCAGGCCCTAGTGACAAGCATTAAGCACAACAAGTTGCAACAAAGTCAAATAGCACTAATAGAGATACTAGGCACTATTCCCTAATAGATCTTATTCGATTACATGATAGAACTCATCCAATCCCTACCATCCCCAAGACTACAACGGGGGATTACTCACTCATGGATGAGGTAAACATCGGTGGTGATGGAGATGCGTTGGTGATGACGATGGCGATGATCCTCTCCAAATTCCCCGTCCCGGCAGGGTTCCAGAACGGAGTTTTTGAATCCGAATCTTGGTTTCTGGTGGCGATGGCGGAGCGGAACTCTTTGTGGAAAACTATTGAACCCCCCTCGGTTTTTAGGTTGAAAGGCAATTTATAGGCGCAGAGGGAGGCCGACGGGGTGCCTGGGGTGGTTGTACCCCCTCTAGGCGCGGCCAGTGGTGGGCCCGCGCCTAGGGTGGGTGTGGGCCCCCCAGGCCTCCTCTCCGTATCGTCTTCTGGCTCCGTGGATCTTCTGGTGAAATATAATTTTTGGCATATTTTCCGGGATTTTTCCTGATAGTTCATTTTCTGCATAAAAACAAGACACCAAGGTAATTCTCATAGTTGTATCCAAATCACACAAGTTTAGAGAAGAAACAATAGCAAAGTGTTCGAGAAAGTAGATACGTTTTGGACGTATCAACGCTACAACCAAATCCTTAGTGGCAAAAGATTTTCTACACAGATTTCTTTTGGCTCACAGCTAAGGAAGATGTCGAGAAACTAGTCAAACCGTGCAAAGGCTACCAAAAGTACGCCTGTCAGGCACATATTCCGGCTGATTATCTAAGAACAATCCCTATAACAAGGCCATTTGCGGTCTAGAGGCTTGATATGGTAGGACTGATCAAAATGGCAAAATGTGGATTTACCCATCTCTTAGTGATGGTGGATAGATTTACTAAATGGACTGAGGCCAAACCCATAACAAATTGCGATGGGGCAACAGCTAGAAAGTTCGTCGAGGACGTAATTATCTGATTCAGTTATCTGCATAGTATTATTACTCACAACGGGAGCAACTTTTCCATAGGAGAATTAGCCGAATCTGCGAAGATCAGGGGATCCGACTCGATATTGCATCAGTTTCGCATCCATAAGCCAATGGACAAGTCTAAAGGCAAAACAATCTCATTTTACAAGGCCTTCGACCTTGTCTCGAAGCACCACTTCATCGTGTTGTGGGGGCTTGGGCGGAAGAATTACCGTCTATTATAAGGATCTTACAAAGTACTCCTAACAAGTCAACCAAATACACTCCTTTATTCTTGGTCTACGATGCAGGGGCAGTACTTCTGAGTGATTTAATTCATCAATCTCCCCGAGTCAAAGCATATATCGAAGAGTATGCAAAAGTTTCTTAACAAGATGATCTCGATATAATCAAAGTAGTTCACATTGTTGCTGAGCAGAGATCTATAGCCTATTAGCAGAAGTTATAGAAGTATCATAGTCAAAGAGTACAAAATCGTTCTTTTAGAAAGGGTACAAAAAAGAAAGCACAAACTTTCCACGATTTGGGAAGGAACTTTTATGATCATCTGAGTTCTGTATAACGAGTCATATTATTTAACCGATATGAGACTAATCAAGGTAAGACCTGACACTCAGAAGATAAAGAGAGCTGGCGGTAGTATAGACACGAATGAACTAGATTTCCCTTAGAATATTGCACAACTACATCCCTTATATTCTTAAGTTTGTTTTCTTGTAATCATATGTACTTGTTCAAAGTGAAATAAAGTATTGGTTACCTCATCATTTTCTGAGAAGTTTTTCACCATCTTATTTCTAAAAGAGCATGTCAATTTCAAAAATCCCATGATGCTTGAAAGTAATTTATGCTCATATTCATTCTAGTTATGATTTTTGAAATCTATAAAAAATTTACCTTCGGGTGTAAATCTCATTTTATGTTTATACTTTGGTTTTTTATCTGATTGCTCAAACACGAGTATTTTCCAAGTGATAAATTGTTGGTACTAGAAGCCGACTTTGTTTCTGAATTTAAACCGGTTTAGCAAGTGAGCTCCGTTGCTCGACAAAGTTTTCGTGCTAAAGGTCTGCCAGCTCATGAAAGAGACGAGGTAGAAAAGCCAGATAAAATGATAAGGATAAATACAAAGTGCTTGAGAAATTTTCAAGCACATCAAAATATACTAAGTGCTAATCGTAAAGTATAAAGTTCTTACATAGTATAGCACATAGAACCACAAAATATTGTGCCCATCATTATAGACCATATAAATGTTTTAGGATAATGCATAAGTATTTATGATGTAGGTGCTGGTGGTGGAGACCTTGAAGCGCTGGATCCGTCATCGTTACCATCTTGATCAGGAGACTCTGAGGCATCTTCATCTTTGATGAGTCTGTCTTCCGGTGTAGAGGTCCCAACCTGATAAGGTAGAGATCCATGTTTTTACAATGCTAGTCTCTGGATCAATAGCTAGCATCCACAGTTTAAGATGTAATACCAAGAAACAAAGGTCATAATACAAGTTTATAACCAGGAATAAAATAATTCATTACATCTTACATAGCTCATTTGGCTATCTTGTTACAATGCAGCAGAAATAACTATATAGCATGGAGTCCTTCATCTTCAAAGTGCCACATGGAATCATGTTGGTTGTAGACGTGTAATCCTATTCAACACACTTCACTAACATCAAACAAACCTGCAACTCAAGATGGCAGTTTTACCCGTGGGGACGGGTACCCGCGGGGAAATACCCGATAAGAAGCGGGGATGGGGGACAAATCACCTCCATGGGGATGACGGGGCGGGTACCCGATAAGCTGGCGGGGCGGGGATGGGGAGCAAATTCCCTCCATGGGGACTCCATGGATACTCGAGACCCACCTGTCAGTCTAATAAAACAACGCATGTAGATAAAAATCCCTAAGCCCAGTAGCCCAGTTCGTTCATTCACTCCCCTCGTCCGTTTGTTCCCCTCGTCGCTAGTCCGCCCCAGCCTCTAGTGCCCCAACCGCCAGGAGGAGCTCGTCGCTGGCTGCAAGTGCAGGGAGGAGCTCACGACCGACGTACCCCTTCATCTACTCACCTGCATTAGATTGAGTTCGATGGCAGCGTTCTCTACATTCGCCCACCTCCATCAGCTTGTCGCCACCTCATTCCTAGCATCCTCCCGCGTCATCTCGTCGGCTTCCTCCTGCATCTGTCCGCCTTGACGTGGGTGGCAAGGTCCCCATGGATACCCCGACGGGGATCGGGTACCCGTCCTTCGCGGGGATGGGGGTCATTTGCCCCCCGATAGCTTCATGGGGATTCACGGGTATGGGGATTCACGGGGATCGGGGCGGGTATGGTGGAGCCATACCCGGCCATACCCGGCCCCGTTGCCATCTTGACCTGCAACATAAAAAGTTACAGCCACAAGGGTCAATACGTTTGAATTGTATTGGCAAGTGATACTATGGTAGAGTAGTGGTATCTATCATCTATATGCATTTGGCTAAGTGGAGCTTAGGCTTGCTTTGCTCAAAATAGATTTTCCTTATCATTTGAAAACACGGAAACCTTTGGATTTGGAACGAGGAGAGAACACTAAGTTCTTGTTTGTCAAATCACCCAAGGAACCATCAATAGACATTGGTGAACCTTTACCCTTGTTCAACCACAAGTTTTTAACTTAGAAATTGGGATGAGGAGATCCTTGATAGCTTCCATGTCTTGATGCTCAAATTTTCCATTGCCGGGGACATGGCTAAGTACTTAGATTTTACTCTCTCGAGAGGTGGTGCACTTCCCCACAAGACTCGACCTGCATCGAGACAAGATCTTTCAGAAGCCTTCCCTTAGACCATAATGGACACGTTCCCAAACCTATCACCCCCTACCACCAACTGTCCATCTGGCTAAGTTATTGCAACCTATATGATCCAGGCAGAGCCCATATTGCCAAGTGGCTGCACTTGAAGCTTCTCAACATTTGACATCTCAAATCTCTTTGTTCCTGGCTGGCATTCCACAAGTGAGATACACTAGGTTAGGCCATAAATATGGGGCCCTGTGTAACCACTCAACATAACCCATTCACACCATTCCACCCAGGTGTTTCATTCACATAGTTGTTTTAATAACAAAACACAAGTCATTGACTTAGAAATATTTCATAGCATGAATATAATCCACCCTTGTTTTCTACTAGCTAGGCTAAGCATGGTAGTAGTAGGGATCTTAACTTAGGTAAAATTCTACTAAGGCATCATCTAATAGGATTTCCCATGGCATAGTTAACACATAGAAAATTCCATGCAAGTCCTACTCAAAACATCACTAATGCATAGTGAAAATAATAGGACAAAATGTATGAAGCACCACTTGCCTTTTTAGTAGAGAATATAGATTCACTCCTAGATCTTGCAATAGTCACACTCTTCAAATTTCACTACAATTCAATCAAGGCACAAATCCAATCTAGCATTCAAACAATTCATCACATAAAATAATAAAAACAAAACAATGCATGCAAGCATGCAAAAGATTGTTTTATTTGGAAAGGTGTTTTTTAATTGGCTATAAACATTTTAAAACACCTATTGGTCATTTATAAAAGTGGCAAAACCATTTGATATTAAGTTAGTGAAAATGGCCACTTTAAATCATTTTTATTGCTAGAAATGATTTAAATCAAAGTAATAATTTCTAGTGTTTGACAAATATACTTCTAACACAAATGTTAGTGTTTTAAGGTCAAGTGTTTAATATTAAACCATCTGCAAAAGATTTTACCTAAAAACCATTTGTAAATCAAAGCAATATCTTATTTTGTTGGAAATGCCTTTAAACAAAGTAATAATTTTCTAGGGTTCACCAAATATATTTTTAAATCCTAAAACTTGGTGTTTAAGGTCAGAGAGTTTAAATCAAATCATTTTCCAAAGGTTTTACTCAAAAAGCATTTTTAAAACTGAAGGAAATATGCCTTAGAGGCAATCATAGAGATGATTATATTTCATATGTATCCATGAGTTCTTGTAATGTTCCTTGAATATCCATATCAGGCAACTTGTATTGATTGGCAATTATGTGAATTGTTTGTGAAACTCTTTACTTGTATGGTTATTTAATAGTTGTCCCTAGTCCGAGTTCATGTGAGGACACACGTGAATATTGAAGGGAATATGCCCTGAGAGGCAATAATAAAGTGTTTATTATGTGTATTCCAAGTATATGATAGATGTTTATTTTGCATGCTATAATTGTATTAATACGGAAACGTTAATACATGTGTGTTTAATAAACAAACAGAAAGTTCCTAGTTATGCCTCTCTCATAAACTAGCTCGTTGATTAACAAGATGATCAAGGTTTCTTGATCATGGACATTGGATGTTGTTAATAACGGGATCACAACATTAGTGTAATGGTGTGATGAACATTCATCCTAAGTATAGCATTACGATCAAAGTCATTGAGTTTATATTGCTATAACAACTTACGAAGTGATCCTAATCCTTAGACCATGAGATCATGTCAATCACTAACACCGGAAGAGTTTCTTGATAACATCAAACATCACACCGTAACAGGGTGATTATAAAGATGGATTCAGAACTAATAAAGTGTTATGTTGAGGCTCATGGATCGAGAGTGGAATTTGTTCATCCCGATGACGGATAGATATAATCTGGGCCCTCTCGGTGATATCACATTGATTAGCTTGCAAGCAAGTGATTTGATCACTAGAATGTTATATCACAGGAACGAGAAAAGAGTGCATGTCGGTAACGAGATAAAACTAGGTATGGAGATACCGATGATCGAATCTCGGACATGTAATATATCGTGAAACAAAGGGATTAAGATACTAGCGTAAAAGGTTCCGACGATCACAAGAAAGTCATCGTTGAATGTGTGGGAGTCAGTATGGGTCTCCAGATCCCGCTTCTGATTATTGATCCGAGAGGGGTCTCGATCATGTCCGCATTATTCACGAACCGTAGGGTGACACACTTAAGAGACACCGACATCCAATTGGAGCAAATGTTTCATGCCGAAAGAATGAACAAGCGCAGGAATTTATTTCACTAGATACCGAAACAGGTTTTTGGGTGAAATTGCATAAAGTGGTTATGCATGTGAAATAGAATTCTAGCAAGGGGTTATTTGTGAATGTTTGTCATTAAAGTAATTGACAAAATTCTGAATAAAAATAAAAGAGTTTTATTTAATGAGATTTTGCATTAAATTTGGTGGAAATTTAATGGGAATTTGAGTGGACTTTTGAGTGGAGGGAATTTAAAGGGCATTTTGTGAGTGGAGTGTCCACCCACATGAATGAAGGAGGGGAGGGGGCAGCCCCCATGGCCGGCGGCCACCCCCTTGGATGCCCCCCTCCTCCTATAAAAGGAGCCCCCTCCTCACTTGTCTCTCACACCTCCTCGTGAAGGATCTCTCTCCCCCTCTAGAATTTATCCCCCATGGTCTCGGACTAGCGAGATACATGTTCCCGGTGGCTATTCGGAAAGAAAGAGTTGTGCTTCCGCTGCATCGCTGGAGCGAGGAGGTGGAGGTTGCTCGGTGCCTCGAACGTGTGTGCGAGCACGGATGCGCTGCTGATTTGCGGCGCTAGGACTTCCTCTCGATCTTGAGATCGGCAAGAGATCGTCTACATCAACCACGAGTTGAACTCGTTATGCTTTGTCGGTCTTCAAGGGTATGTTCTCTATGGATATACATCCGCCCGTTGTTTGTATCTAGTAGATAGATCTTGGTATATAGTTCACATCGTAGGAAAATTTTTGTTTTCTATGCTGCGAACCCTACAGTGGTATCAGAGCCGGATCTATGCGTAGATACTTTACACGGGTAGTACACATATGAGTATGTGGGCGATGATGATCATGTTGTTGCTCCTTTGTTGTAATTTTGGATATTGGTGGCATAGTGGGATGAAGCGGCCCGGACAAACTTTACATGTCCTCGCACATGAGACCTGTTCCATGCTTGACATGCAACTAGTTTGCATAAGTGGCTAGCGGGTGTCTGTCTCTCCTACTATAGTCAATATCTATTTTGCAAGCGAGTTGTCAACAATTTGATTATCCTCGTTGTGGTTCATGTTCGTAGGTAAGAACGGTTCTATCTCGAAAGCCCTAAGCCACGTAAAACTTGCAATGGATAAATTAGAGGCGTCTAGTTTAGATTGTTGCTGGTCTAGTGTTATGATATGGTAGTGTTGTAAGTAGAAGTATGAGATGATACTCTTACAACACACATAGCGTGTAAAATCCATAGACCTTGGATTTACACATATAGGTATGATAGTGATCATACCACGATGCACATGATAGAGATCATCTGCGGGAACCATATAATTTCACTAATAAACATATGATGTTTGATAGCATCTTATATTGCTTGTTTAGCGCTTTATTAGCATAATAAGATGATCCCTCATTTAAATATCAAGATAAGAATGTGTTCTTCCTTTAGTATGCACCGATTATGTTTTCGTCGCTCCAAGACATCACGTATGATCGGGTGTTCTTGGATCCACGACCATATTTCGGGTGTAAAACAGTTACACACGCGAATACTAAGGTTCTAAATTGGCGAGCCTAGCATGTACAGACATGGCCTCGGAACACGGACCGAAAGGTTAAGCATGAGTCATATAGTTGATATGATGCCCATTTGATGCTCGCCTTTGAAGCTATACCGACTCACGTGATGATCGGACTTGGTGTAGTGGATTTGGTTCATGTAATCACCAAAAAGGCACGAGGGATGTCGTTTTTGAGTGGTAGTTCATTTGATTAGTTGAACTCAATCTATCATACACTTAGTATAAACTTTACAAATTCTGTTGTAGATGGCACCACCTGCTTTTAATTTCAATGTGTTCATGGAGAAAGAGAAACTAGCAACGAACGGTAGCAACTTTACCGAATGGGCCATGAATTTGAGGATTCTCCTCTCTGCTGCACAAAAGCAATATGTGCTAGAAGCGTCGTTAGGCCCCCCACTTTTAGATGATGCCCCTGACGAGGAGAAGAATGTCTATCAGACTCGTTAGGAGGACCACAACTTAGTCCATTGCGGCATATTGTATGGGCTAGAGCCGGAACTTCGAAAGCTTTTCGAAAACGGCAATGCATTTGATACAATGGGTGAGTTGAAAATGATTTTCGACACACATGCTGCTGTAGAGAGCTACAACGCTTCAGAAAAGTTCTTTAGCTGCATGATGGAAGAGCACGGCTCCGTTAGTGAGCATGTACTCAAGATGTCGGGTTACGCCGATAAGCTTGTGTCCTTGGGAATATCGATTCCCATTGACTTAGGCATCCATCGTGTTCTGCAGTCTCTGCCACCTAGCTATAAGAGCTTCGTGATGAACTATAATATGCAAGGCATGAAGAAGTCTCTCCCCGAGCTTCTGTCAATGCTTAAAACTGCAGAAGTGGAGATCAAAAAGGAACATCAAGTGTTGATGATCAATAGGAACACTGGTTTCAAGAAAGACAAGAAGGGAAAACGGAAGGGAAGTAAGGGCGGCAAGCCTGTTGCCGCGCCTGAAAAGAAACCCCGAGTTGGACCTAAGTCTGATTCCGAGTGCTACTATTGTAAGGGGACTGGCCACTGGAAGCGCAACTGCCCCAAGTATCTGGCAGACAAGAAGGCCGGCAAGGCAAACAAAGGTATATATGATATACATGTTATTGATGTGTACTTGACTAGTGCTCGCAGTAGCACCTGGGTATTTGATACCGGTTCAGTTGCTAATATTTGTAACTCGAATCAGGGGCTGCGGAACAAGCGACCGCTAGCAAGGGGTGAGGTCAAGATGCGTGTCGGCAATGGATCAAGCGTTGATGTGATTGCCGTCGGAACGCTGCCTCTCCACTTACCGTCGGGATTAGTTATAAACTTGAATAAATGTTATCTGGTGCATGCACTGAGCATGAACATTGTATCTGGATCGTGTTTGATGCGAAGTGATTATTCATTTAAATCCGAGAACAATGGTTGTTCCATTTATATGAATGAAATCTTTTATGGTCATGCACCGATGATGAATGGTTTATTTCTATTATATCTCGATGATAATGTTACACATATTCATAATGTTGATGCTAAAAGGATTAAACTTAATGATGATATATCCGCATATATGTGGCACTGCCGTCTAGGTCATATTGGCGTTAAACGCATGAAGAAGCTCCATTCGGATGGACTTTTGGAATCACTTGATTATGAATCATTTGATACATGTGAGCCATGCCTTATGGGAAAGATGACTAGAACGCCGTTTTCCGGTTCAATGGAACGGGCGACAGGTTTATTGGAACTCATACGTTCTGATGTATGTGGTCCAATGAGTGTGTCGGCGCGAGGTGGATATCGTTATTTTGTTACTTTCACGGATGATTTGAGTAGATACGGTTATATCTACTTGATGAAACACAAGTCTGAAACCTTTGAAAAGTTCAAGGAATTTCAGAATGAAGTGGAAAATCATCGTAATAGAAAGATCAAATTTCTACGGTCCGACCGTGGAGGTGAGTATCTAAGTTACGAGTTTAGCACTCACATGAAAGAGTGTGGAATTGTTTCACAACTCACACCTGCCGGAACACCACAGCGAAATGGTGTGTCGGAACGTCGTAATCGTACTTTATTAGATATGGTTCGATCTATGATGTCTCTGACGGACTTGCCGTTGTCATTTTGGGGTTATGCACTAGAAACTGCTGCATTCACTTTAAATCGGGCACCATCTAAATTCGTTGAAAAGACACCGTATGAATTGTGGTTTGGAAACAAACCTAAGCTGTCAATTCTTAAAGTTTGGGGATGCGATGTTTATGTGAAGAAACTTCAACCGGATAAACTCGAACCCAAAGCGGAAAAATGCGTCTTCATAGGATACCCTAAAGAAACTATTGGGTATTCCTTCTATCACAGATCCGAGGGCAAAGTTTTTTGTTGCCAAGAATGGATCCTTTCTAGAGAAAGAGTTTCTCGCGAAAGGTGTGAGTAGTCGGAAGGTAGAACTCGAAGAGGTTGTGGAACCTTCTCTTCAAAGTATGGCGAGTAGCGCAGCGCCGGAAGTAGTTCCGGAGTTGGCTCCACCTGTTGAAGAGGGAACTAATGATAATGATCATGAAACTCCGAAAGAGAGTACTACCGAACCTCGCAGGTCAAACAGGACGCGTGCAGCTCCCGAGCTGTACGGAAATCCTGTCATGAATTTCATGGTTGATGAAAATGATGACCCTGCGACATATGAAGAAGCGATGATGAGCCCGGATTCCAACAAATGGTTAGAAGCCATGAAATCCGAGATGGAATCCATGTATGAAAATCAAGTTTGGAACTTGGTGGAATTACCTCACGACCGAAAGGCCGTGGAGAACAAATGGATTTTCAAAAGGAAAACTGATGCTGATGGTAATGTGACCGTCTATAAAGCTCGACTTATCGCAAAGGGGTTTCGACAAATTCAAGGAGTTGACTACGATGAGACTTTCTCTCCCGTAGCGATGCTAAAGTCAGTTAGGATTATGTTAGCAATTGCTGCATATTTCGATTATGAGATATGGCAGATGGATGTCAAAACCGCGTTTCTCAATGGTAATATTGAAGAAGAGTTGTATATGATACAACCAAAGGGTTTTGTCAATCCTAAGGATTCTAACAAGGTGTGCAAGCTTCAGCGATCCATCTATGGATTGAAGCAAGCATCACGAAGTTGGAATCTCCGCTTTGATGAGGTGATCAAAGAGTTTGGATTTGTCCAAACTTATGGAGAAGCTTGTATTTACAAGAAAGTGAGTGGGAGCAATGTGGCATTTCTGATATTATATGTGGATGACATATTATTGATCGGAAATGATATAGATCTTTTAAACAGTGTTAAAAGTTATCTAAACAGCAAATTTTCAATGAAGGACCTAGGTGAAGCGTCATACATATTAGGCATAAAGATCTATAGAGATAGATCTAGGCGCCTAATAGGGCTATCACAAAGTACATACCTTGATAAGATTTTAAAGAAGTTTAAAATGGACGGAAGTAAGAAGGGGTTCTTACCTATGTTGCAAGGCAAGACATTGAGTAAGACTCAAAGTCCGGCTTCGGCGGAAGAAAGAGAGATAATGGACAAAGTCCCCTATGCTTCAGCCATAGGCTCTATAATGTACGCCATGCTATGTACAAGACCGGATGTGGCACATGCTATTAGTTTGACTAGTAGGTACCAATCGGATCCAGGTTCGGAACATTGGATAGCGGTCAAGAATATCCTTAAGTACTTACGATGAACTAAGGATATGTTTCTTGTATACGGAGGTGAAGAAGAGCTCGTCGCTAAGTGTTATGTCGACGCTAGCTTTGACACCGATCCGGATGACTCTAAGTCTCAATCCGGATACGTATTTCTCATGAATGGCGGAGCAGTTAGTTGGAGGAGCTCCAAACAACCTGTGGTAGCGGGATCAACAACGGAGGCCGAATATGTTGCTGCTTCAGAAGCGGCTCAAGAAGCAGTTTGGATGAAGGAGTTCATATCCGAACTAGGAGTGGTGGCAAACGCGTTGGACCCAATGGTGATCTATTGTGACAACAATGGTGCCATTGCCAATGCCAAAGAGCCAAGGTCTCACAAGCATTCCAAGCATATTACGCGCTGGTTTCACTCCATCCGCGAGCGTGTCAAGGATGGAGATATAAAGATTTGTAAAGTACATACGGATCTCAATGTAGCAGATCCGTTGACTAAAACTCTCCCTAGAGAAAAACATGATCAACACCAGAACTCAATGGGTGTTAGATTTATCACTATGTAACTAGATTATTGTCTCTAGTGCAAGTGAGAGACTGAAGGGAATATGCCCTGAGAGGCAATAATAAAGTGTTTATTATGTGTATTCCAAGTATATGATAGATGTTTATTTTGCATGCTATAATTGTATTAATACGGAAACGTTAATACATGTGTGTTTAATAAACAAACAGAAAGTTCCTAGTTATGCCTCTCTCATAAACTAGCTCGTTGATTAACAAGATGATCAAGGTTTCCTGATCATGGACATTGGATGTTGTTAATAACGGGATCACAACATTAGTGTAATGGTGTGATGAACATTCATCCTAAGTATAGCATTACGATCAAAGTCATTGAGTTTATATTGCTATAACAACTTACGAAGTGATCCTAATCCTTAGACCATGAGATCATGTCAATCACTAACACCGGAAGAGTTTCTTGATAACATCAAACATCACACCGTAACAGGGTGATTATAAAGATGGATTCAGAACTAATAAAGTGTTATGTTGAGGCTCATGGATCGAGAGTGGAATTTGTTCATCCCGATGACAGATAGATATACTATGGGCCCTCTCGGTGATATCACATTGATTAGCTTGCAAGCAAGTGATTTGATCACTAGAATGTTATATCACAGGAACGAGAAAAGAGTGCATGTCGGTAACGAGATAAAACTAGGTATGGAGATACCGATGATCGAATCTCGGACATGTAATATATCGTGAAACAAAGGGATTAAGATACTAGCGTAAAAGGTTCCGACGATCACAAGAAAGTCATCGTTGAATGTGTGGGAGTCAGTATGGGTCTCCAGATCCCGCTTCTGATTATTGATCCGAGAGGGGTCTTGATCATGTACGCATTATTCACGAACCGTAGGGTGACACACTTAAGAGACACCGACATCCAATTGGAGCAAATGTTTCATGCCGAAAGAATGAACAAGCACAGGAATTTATTTCACTAGATACCGAAAGAGGTTTTCGGGTGAAATTGCATAAAGTGGTTATGCATGTGAAATAGAATTCTAGCAAGGGGTTATTTGTGAATGTTTGTCATTAAAGTAATTGACAAAATTCTGAATAAAAATAAAAGAGTTTTATTTAATGAGATTTTGCATTAAATTTGGTGGAAATTTAATGGGAATTTGAGTGGACTTTTGAGTGGAGGGAATTTAAAGGGCATTTTGTGAGTGGAGTGTCCACCCACATGAATGAAGGAGGGGAGGGGGCAGCCCCCATGGCCGGCGGCCACCCCCTTGGATGCCCCCCTCCTCCTATAAAAGGAGCCCCCCTCCTCACTTGTCTCTCACACCTCCTCGTGAAGGATCTCTCTCCCCCTCTAGAATTTATCCCCCATGGTCTCGGACTAGCGAGATACATGTTCCCGGTGGCTATTCGGCAAGAAAGAGTTGTGCTTCCGCTGCATCGCTGGAGCGAGGAGGTGGAGGTTGCTCGGTGCCTCGAACGTGTGTGCGAGCACGGATGCGCTGCTGATTTGCGGCGCTAGGACTTCCTCTCGATCTTGAGATCGGCAAGAGATCGTCTACATCAACCACGAGTTGAACTCGTTAAGCTTTGTCGGTCTTCAAGGGTATGTTCTCTATGGATATACATCCGCCCGTTGTTTGTATCTAGTAGATAGATCTTGGTATATAGTTCACATCGTAGGAAAATTTTTGTTTTCTATGCTGCGAACCCTACAAATATTAGACTAGCACATCGATTGGTTGATGACTATGTTTCGCAAGTCATTGACATGGAGATGTCAAACCAATGATGTGGACACATGTTATGAACATGGGGTTGGACTGACCCAACTTGAGACTGGCAATTAGTTGCAGCTCTCTCTACACATCATGTACGTTTTGTCCTTAGACCTAAGATTGTCGCATGTACTTGAGATGTGGATTGACCTACTTTGGGGCTATCAAACATTGCACCGTAACTGGTTAGTTATAAAGGTAACTTCCGGGTTTGTCCTGAAGCATGATGCAAGGCATGGTCAATCAAGATGGGATTTGCCCCTCTCTAATTGATAGAGATATCTCTAGGGACCCCGAGTGATCGGATCCAGAAATGCATGGCCATGCTACATAAGGTTAAGAGTTAACCTAGTAAAGGGATTCCGAGTTACGGTATCGAGAAAGAGAGGTCAGCTTGGAGCTAGACCAAATATCGTGAGGCAAAGGGAAAGACATGTACTAAACCTTGTGATGGTTCGTCTGATATGATCTTTGTATGCGTTTAGGAGTTGGCACGTCTTCCTAGAGGCCGCTACCAACTATTGACAGAATAAGTGTATTCGTGTCATGTCTATACGTATATGAACCTATAAGTTCACACACTTAAGGGGTTGGAAGCCTAATGAGGATTGGATCCGAATTAGACCAGTCTTAGGCTACTAATGGGCTGCTAATGTAGAAGCCCACTAGGGACTTCTATATAAGAGAGGGTGGGGCGAGCTGACCAGGGTTAGACCATTCCACCCAGCCGACACTCCTCACGCCTGTGTTGCACGCGCGGACCTAGCAGTCCGCCGTCTGACGCTTCCACCCTGTACGTGTGTATACCTCAGAGGCGCTGCATCTGTAGCGCTTGGACGATCCGCGCAAGGGGAGCTGCTCGTGGCACGAGGACAAGGAGGAGACGTGGAACGCCTACACTGCCTCGACGCGCTTCATCAATTCTGCAACTGCGCGTCTAGTGGTAATCCCGTGATCTATGACAACAATAATCCTGGTTTACGCGGTAGAAATTTTTGATTTGCGCTAGTGTAGCCTACCCGTATCCCTTTAGTGGTATCAGAGCCGAGTTGTTCTATTATAGGTTCGGGATGTTTGCATATGGTGATATGCAGATTGATATGAATGATGTGATCGTTTATATGGCGGTAGTTCAGGATTGATCTAGGATCTTGCTTTCCGTGATCGTGATTCTGAGGTAGTCGAACGACTTACCCCTACCGATCGGTTTCCGCCATCGGGGTAGACAGTGACACATAAATCCTGTTGAATCACGCGAATATCAATATGGCTGATCGAATCGAAACCTAGATCTAAAATCGATGTACCGTGATCAAAGGAGTTTGATTGAATCGGGACAGGAGTCGGTTTATGGTAAATTTGATTTTCCGATCAAAATCCTTAAAGAAAATTGTGTAGATTCGATCTCTCATTTTTCACAGTATATATGTGATCAATATGGCCCATATATGTATGTGATGCATGTATGAAATTTTTCATGACCTGCGTGTCGTGAGTAGGGCAACACGGCTGGAGCCATGTGTGTTGTCAATTATTGTAATGGCCTGCGTGCCAACTTGTGATGATCCCAATTCTATGTAATTTTGATTACTAGCTATTAGGTGTAATAGCTTGTATTAGTTCTTGGAGGACTCATCACTTGGAGGATGGCTCACACGGAACATGAAGATGGAGATCATCATGGTGGACAGGTTCTATGGCGATGGAGATCACCATGAGAAAATGGGCCATACTGTGTCACATTTATGTGAATGCTATTCTTATGTGTTTTACTCTATGCATGCTTAGATGATAGAAGTAGAACGATCCCTCAAAAAGTTTAAGTTAAACCATGCCCTCCCAACCAAACCTTGCACCATCCTATGCCCTGTACAATCGTTGGTGGGCCTATGAAATTAGGGTGCCGCGGTTTTCCTTGGTTGGATGGGTTTGTATCGGATACCTACACTCATAAGGGTTGGTGAGCTTGACAAGGTCATCTTAACAGTTAAGGACCTTGGGGCATAAAGGTTGGGCGCCTAGTTTTTACATAGAGATGTCACCTAACAACAAGAGTCATATGTGATATGATTAGCAAGTGTTGCTTACCGATTTACCTTGTCTTCTAGCAGTGATGCTAAAGCTCACTAGTCGACTTGTTAATTGTGGATCTTGAATCACATAGTATCAATAGAGGGATATTGATTTAAGTGGGAGTATATGCTATTAAATTGTTTAATATGTTTTACTCTTTCATGGTTACATGGCTTAGTATTTTGCATGTTTTCTGTTGTAGATCAATGGCACCGAACACTACATCACCTTTTTGTTTGCGTTCGATTCTTGACAAAGATAAACTTAATGGAACAAACTATACGGACTGAGTCCATAACCTGAGAATTGTTCTCAGGTCTGATAAAAAGGAAACGGTTCTGGATACCCCAATCCCCGATGAACCTGCTGATAATGCATCTACTGCCCTAAAGAACGCCTACAAGAGAGCATGTGATGATTCTCTTGAGGTTAGCTGCCTTATGCTTGCATGCATGGAACCTGAAATCCAAAAGAAGTTTGAGGATCAGGATGCGTATGATATGATCGTGGCGCTTAAGGACATGTTCCAAGATCAGGCAAGGACTGAGAGGTACAATGTTGCCAAGTCCTTTGTCGAATGTAAGCTAGCGAAGGGAGCAGCTTTAGGCCCCCATGTGATCAAAATGGTTGGTTACAGTCAGACTTTGGAAAAGCTTGGTTTTCCACTAGGCCAAGAGTTGGCCACTGACTTCATTTTGGCGTCTCTTCCATTCAGCTATGGGCAGTTCATTTCGAACTACCATATGCATGGGGTGGAGAAGGGCCTTAATGAGTTATGCGGGATGCTAAAAATAGCAGAAAGTGACATGAAGAAGTGTGCAGGGCATAGCCATGTGATGGCTGTGCAGAAGAAGCCTAGCTTTAAGAAAAAGGGTACTTCTTGGAAGAAGAAGGGCAAGGCTAAGGATACGATCCCTAAGCCTGCACCCAAGCAAAAGGCTAGACCTGTAGAAGACACTGAGTGCTTCTTTTGTCATGAACATGGACACTGGAAGAGAAACTGCAGCAAGTACCAGGCTTCTTTGAAGAAGAGTGGAAGTAAGATTACTTCCCACTTAGGTACGCTTGTGGTAAATGTTATGGACATTCTTCTTGCTGATTCCTATGTTAACTCTTGGGTATTTGATATCGGATTGGTTGCTCATATTTGCAATTCGATGCAGGGGCTAATAAGGACTAGAGAAGTGCAGAAAGGCGAAGTGGATTTTTGCGTCGGAAATAAAGCAAGGGTTGCTGCATTGTTCGTAGACGTCATGCAACTTCACCTTCCATCAGGATTTATTATGGAGTTGAATAATTGTTATTACATTCCTAGTATGGGTCGAAACATTTTATCACCTTCATGTTTGATGAGGGATGGTTATTCATTCGCGAGTGCAAACAATGGTTGTGTAATCTCTAAGAATGATATGTTTATGGCTAATGATCCCATTGTGAATGGGTTATTTATTTTAAATCTTGATGATGCATCTGTTTACAATGTTAGTGCTAAAAGGCTTTTGCCTAATGATTTGAGTCCTACCTATTTATGGCATTGTCGTTTGGGGCATGTAAGTGAAAAGCGCATGAAGAAGCTCCATGGTGATGGTCTTCTAACTTCGTTTGATTTTAAATCATACGAGACATGTCAGGCTTGTTTACTTGGAAAGTTGACCAAGTCGCCTTTTTCGGGTTTACCCGAGAGAGCGACAGACTTGTTGGAACTCATACATACTGATGTATGTGAACCAATGAGCACGACAACCAGAGGAGGATATCACTACTTCATTACTTCCACTGATGATTTCAGTTGATAATGTCTACTTGATGAGGCATAAGTCTGAAACTTTTGAAAAGTTCAAGGAGTTTCAGAGTGAAGTAGAGAATCAACGTGGCAAGAAAATAAAGGCCTTGCGATCTGATCGTGGAGGTGAATATTTGAGTCACGAATTTAGCGATCATCTTAAGAGTTGCGGAATTGTTCCACAACTCACGCCGCCCGGAACACCTCAAAGAAACGAGGTCTCTGAACGACGCAATCGAACTTTGTTGGACATGGTTCGATTGATGATGAGCCAGTCGGATTTGCCATTGTCATTTTGGGGTTACGCTCTAGAAACGTCAGCTTTCACACTTAATAGGGTACCATCTAAATCCGTAGTTAAGACACCATATGAGATGTGGACTGGAAAGAATCCCAGTTTGTCTTTTCTAAAGATTTGGGGTTGTGATGCATTTGTCAAGCGACTTCAGTTAGACAAGCTAACACCCAAATCGGATAAGTGCATTTTCGTGGGATATCTGAGGGAAACCTTAGAGTATTACTTCTACAACCGAGAGGAGGGCAAAGTGTTTGTTGCTCGTAGCAGTGTTTTCCTAGAGAAAGAGTTTCTCACAAAGGGAACAAGTGGAAGGTCGGTGTGGCTTGAAGAAGTTCAAGATGAGCCAGTTGGGGATGCTTCTATGAGTGATGCTATTGTAGCAGAACAAGTTGAGGAACCCGTGGCAACAGAAGCTCCACAACCACGAAGGTCGGCGAGGCTTCGCGATGCGCGAGAATTATTATTGTTAGACAATGATGAGCCTGCGACCTATGCAGAAGCGATGGTGGACCCAGACTCTGAGAAATGGATAATCGCCATGAGATCCGAGATAGAGACCATGGGAGACAATCAAGTTTGGAACTTGGTTGACCTGCCTGATGGTTTTAAAGCCATCGAGTGCAAATGGATCTATAAGAAGAAGATTGATATGGATGGAAATGTTCACATCCATAAAGCTCGACTTGTTGCAAAAGGTTTTCAACAAGTTCAAGGAGTTGACTACGACGAGACTTTCTCGCCCCTAGCGATGCTTAAATCTATACGGATAATTCTAGCCATTCCTTCACATTTCGACTATGAAATATGGCAGATGGATGTCAAGACGACTTTCCTAAATGGAATCCTAACTGAGGACGTGTATATGATGCAGCCCGAAGGTTTTGCCGATCCAAACAATGCTGGAAAGGTATGCAAACTTCTGAAGTCCATTTATGGGCTAAAGCAAGCATCTCGAAGTTGGAACATTCGATTTCATGAAGTTGTAAAGGAGTTTGGCTTCATCAAAAAAGAACAAGAACCTTGTGTTTACAAGAAGGAAAGTGGGAGAGCGCTAGTATTTCTAATATTATATGTATATGACATATTGCTGATTGGAAATGATATTCCTATGCTCGAGTCTGTTAAGACCTCATTGAAAAATAGTTTTTCGACGAAGGACTTAGGAGAAGCGGCATATATTTTGGGCATGAAGATTTGTAGAGATAGATCAAGAATACTAATTGGATTAAGCTAGAGTACATACATCGACAAAGTGTTGAAACGGTTTAGCATGGAAGAGGCTAAGAAGGGGTTCTTGCCCATGTCTCACAGCATTAAACTCAGCAAGACTCAGTGTCCTCCGACTACTGATGAGCATGAGCGCATGAGTAGGGTTCCATATGCTTCAGCTATTGGATCCATCATGTATGCAATGATATGTATTCGCCCAGATGTTTCCTATGCTCTAAGTGTTACGAACAGATACCAGGCTGATCCAGGTGAAGATCACTGGACAGCGGTAAAGAACATCCTTAAGTACTTGAAAAGGACTAAGGATGTGTTCCTAGTTTATGGAGGTGAGGATGAACTCAGTGTAAAGGGTTACACAGATGCGAGTTACCTTAACGACTCGGATGATTCGAAATTGCAATCAGGTTATGTGTTTGTCATGAATGGAGGTGCTGTGAGCTGGAAAAGTTCGAAGCAAGATACGGTGACCTCCTCTTCAACAGAAGCTGAATATATTGCTGCCTCGGAGGCCGTAAAGGAAGCTGTTTGGATTAGTAATTTCCTGATCGCTCTCGATGTGGTTCAGGGCATGTCCAATCCCTTGGACGTTTATTGTGACAACAATGGTGCTATTGCACAAGCTAAGGAACCTAGAAAGCACCAGAAGAACAAACATATTCACATGCGTTACCATCAGATTCATGAGTTCGTTGAGGGTGGTAGTGTCATGATATGCAAAATACATATGGACTCAAATGTTACTGATCCATTGACTAAGCCTATCCCACAGACCGCACATGAAGCACACACAAGAGCAATTGGTATTAGATACATTTTAGATTGACTCTAGTGCAAGTGGGAGACTGAAGGAAATATGCCATAGAGGCAATCATAGAGATGATTATATTTCATATGTATCCATGAGTTGTTGTAATGTTCCTTGAATATCCATATCAGGCAAATTTTATTGATTGGCAATTATGTGAATTGTTTGTGAAACTCTTTACTTGTATGGTTATTTAATAGTTGTCCCTAGTCGGAGTTCATGTGAGGACACACGTGAATATTAGACTAGCACATCGATTGGTTGATGCCTATGTTTCGCAAGTCATAGGCATGGAGATGTCAAACCAATGATGTGGACACATGTTATGAACATGGGGTTGGACTGACCCAACTTGAGACTGGCAATTAGTTGCAGCTCTCTCTCTACACATCGTGTACGTTTTGTCCTTAGACCTGAGATTGCCACATGTACTTGAGATGTGGATCGACCTACTTTGGGGCTATCAAACGCTGCATCGTAACTGGGTAGTTATAAAGGTATCTTTCGGGTTTGTCCTGAAGCATGCTGCAAAGCATGGTCAATCAAGATGGGATTTGCCCCTCTCTACTTGAGAGAGATATCTCTGGGCCCTTCGAGTGATCGGATCTAGAAATGCATGGCCATGCTACATAAGGTTAAGAGTTAACCTAGTAAAGGGATTCCGAGTTACGGTATCGAGAAAGAGAGGTCAGCTTGGAGCTAGACCAAATATCGTGAGGCAAAGGGAAAGACGTGTACTAAACCTTGTGATGGTTCGTCCGATATGATCTTTGTATGCGTTTAGGAGTTGGCATGTCCTGCTAGAGGCCGCTACCAACTATTGACAGAATAAGTGTATTCATGTCATGTCTATACGTATATGAACCTATAGGGTCACACACTTAAGGGGCTTGAAGCCTAATGAGGATTGGATCCGAATTAGACCAGGCTTAGGCTACTAATGGGCTGCTAATGTAGAAGCCCACTAGGGACGTCTATATAAGAGAGGGTGGGGCGAGCTGACCAGGGTTAGACCATTCCACCCAGCCGCCACTCCTCACGCTTGTGTTGCACGCGCGGACCTAGCAGTCCGGCGTCTGACGCTTCCACCCTGTACGTGTGGATACCTCGGAGGCGCTGCGTCTGTAGCGCTTGGACGAGCCGCTCAAGGGGAGCTGCTCGTGGGACGAGGACAAGGAGGAGACATGGAACGCCTGCACTGCCTCGACGCGCTTCATCAATTCCGCAACTGCGCGTCTAGTGGTAATCCCGTGATCTATGAAAACAGTAATCCTGGTTTATGCGGTAGAAAATTTTGAGTTGCGCTAGTGTAGCCTACCCGTATCCCTTCAAAAACATATTCAACATTTTAATTTAACTAGAAATGCTTTTATTTAAAGATTTATTCCCTAGTATCACCAAATATACTTTTAAATCTACAAGTTGGTTTTTATGGTCAGTAGGTTCAAAACAAACCATTTTCAAAAGGTTTTGCTCTAAAACATTTTTAGAATAAATTTTATACACAATATATGCCTAAACATGTTTCTACAAAAACAACTAATTTTCTAGAAGCAAATCACTAAACAAAGGACATGGTTGGAAAGTATTATTTTTCCTTATTCAAATGATATAAAATTTGTAAATTTTGGACGTGTGGATTTAAAGTTATGAATTTTTCAAATCTAAACATCTAATAGACATGTTTATGTTTTTAAAACAAAACATGTGCCATGCGTTGCTTTCTTACTGGCGCGTACCGGTTCGCACGGATTGCGCAGCTACAGCCGTTGGATCTAAAGAGATCTGTGCGGCTCAGATGAAATCGTACCCCTTCGGTTAAGTTCTAATCCTACTCCTTCGATCAAGATCCAACGGACCACATCATCCTAACCATGGACTGGCGGCGCTGGCGATGGTGGCGCGGCGGCGGCGCTCGGGCAGATGCGTTCCGGTGAAACCAGGAAGCGCGTGAGAGGGAGGAGTAGCTCACCAGATTCGCAGGAAGGTGACGATGCTCAATTTGTTCGTGGTTGGCGAAGGGGCGCGCGGGGACGATGGTAATTCCTCGCTGGAGCTAGCGGCGGTGTCAGGCACGTACTGTCGTTGTCGGGGGCGAGCTCCTAGGACATAAGAAGGCAAGGCAGCATGTCAGGGAGGTGTGCACGGTTTTAGAGGTTGTGAGGGGACCTACCATAGGACAAGGCGCGCGATGAATCTTTGATAGCCTCTCGTCGAAGTTCAAGCAGTCGACGGTGGCGAGGAGGCGTCATTGTTCTCGAGCCTCTGGGGCATGCGCGATCAAGTGGATGGTATGGGCAGATGCGGGAGACACTGGGGAATACTCTCGTGGGTTCCAGGGAGCAAGGGGAGGTTAGCTGTCGCCGGAATCGGCCGGGAATGGTTGTCGGGGCAGTGGCGGTGCAAGGAAAAATCACGGCAGCCTGGGGGCTCCGGTTTCGTGATGACTGGGGGAAAGGGAGAGGGGGAGGAGGCGATTGAATGGGCGTGATCAAGGGGCGGAATCAACACAACATTAATACGAATTTACGCGAGGTTTCAATGGCAGGAAACGGCGAAGGGGGGGAAAAGAATGTGTCGTGGTGGGTAAGTGTAGGGTTCGCAGCATAGAAAACAAAAATTTTCCTACGATGTGAACTATATACCAAGATCTATCTACTAGATACAAACAACGGGCGGATGTATATCCGTAGAGAACATACCCTTGAAGACCGACAAAGCTTAACGAGTTCAACTCGTGGTTGATGTAGACGATCTCTTGCCGATCTCAAGATCGAGAGGAAGTCCTAGCGCCGCAAATCAGCAGCGCATCCGTGCTCGCACACACGTTCGAGGCACCGAGCAACCTCCGCCTCCTCGCTCCAGCGATGCAGCGGAAGCACAACTCGTTCTTGCCGAATAGCCACCGGGAACATGTATCTCGCTAGTCCGAGACCATGGGGGATAAATTCTAGAGGGGGAGAGAGATCCTTCACGAGGAGGTGTGAGAGACAAGTGAGGAGGGGGGCTCCTTTTATAGGAGGAGGGGGAACCCCAAGGGGGTGGCCGGCGCATGGGGGCTGCCCCCTTGCCCTCCCCTCTTCATGTGGGTGGACACTCCACTCACAAATCTCCTTTAAATTCCCTCCACTCAAAAGTCCACTCAAATTCCCATTAAATTTCCACCAAATTTAATGCAAACTCTCATTAAATAAAACTCTTTTATTTTATTCAGAATTTTGTCAATTACTTTAATGACAAACATTCACAAATAACCCCTTGCTAGAATTCTATTTCACATGCATAACCACTTTATGCAATTTCACCCGAAAACCTGTTTCGGTATCTAGTGAAATAAATTCCTGCGCTTGTTCATTCTTTTGGCATGAAACATTTGCTCCAATTGGATGTCGGTGTCTCTTAAGTGTGTCACCCTATGGTTCGCGAATAATGCGGACATGATCGAGACCCCTCTCGGATCAATAATCAGAAACGGGATCTGGAGACCCATACTGACTCCCACACATTCAACGATGACTTTCTTGTGATCGTCGGAACCTTTTACGCTAGTATCTTAATCCCTTTGTTTCACGATATATTACATGTCCGAGATTCGATCATCGGTATCTCCATACCTAGTTTGATCTCGTTACCGACATGCACTCGTTTCTCGTTCCTGTGATATAACATTCTAGTGATCAAATCACTTGCTTGCAAGCTAATCAATGTGATATCACCGAGAGGGCCCAGAGTATATCTATCCGTCATCGGGATGAACAAATTCCACTCTCGATCCATGAGCCTCAACATAACACTTTATTAGTTCTGAATCCATCTTTATAATCACCCTGTTACGGTGTGAAGTTTGATGTTATCAAGAAACACTTCCGGTGTTAGTGATTGACATGATCTCATGGTCTAAGTATTAGGATCACTTCGTAAGTTGTTATAGCAATATAAACTCAATGACTTTGATCGTAATGCTATACTTCGGATGAATGTTCATCACACCATTACACTAATGTTGTGATCCCGTTATTAACAACATCCAATGTCCATGATCAGGAAACCTTGATCATCTTGTTAATCAACGAGCTAGTTTATGAGAGAGGCATAACTAGGAACTTTCTGTTTGTTTATTAAACACACATGTATTAACGTTTCCGTATTAATACAATTAGAGCATGCAAAATAAACATCTATCATATACTTGGAATACACATAATAAACACTTTATTATTGCCTCTCAGGGCATATTCCCTTCAGTCTCCCACTTGCACTAGAGACAATAATCTAGTTACATAGTGATAAATCTAACACCCATTGAGTTCTGGTGTTGATCATGTTTTGCTCTAGGGAGAGTTTTAGTCAACGGATCTGCTACATTGAGATCCGTATGTACTTTACAAATCTTTATATCTCCATCCTTGACATGCTCGCGGATGGAGTGAAACCGGCACTTAATATGCTTGGAATGCTTGTGAGACCTTGGCTCTTTGGCATTGGAAATGGCACCATTGTTGTCACAATAGATCACCATTGGGTCCAACGCGTTTGCCACCACTCCTAGTTCGGATATGAACTCCTTCATCCAAACTGCTTCCTGAGCCGCTTCCGAAGCAACAACATATTCGGCCTCCGTTGTTGATCCCGCTACCACAGGTTGTTTGGAGCTCCTCCAACTAACCGCTCCGCCATTCATGAGAAATACGTATCCAGATTGAGACTTAGAGTCATCCGGATCGGTGTCAAAGCTAGCGTCGACATAACACTTAGCGACGAGCTCTTCTTCACCTCCGTATACAAGAAACATATCCTTAGTTCTTCGTAAGTACTTAAGGATATTCTTGACCGCTATCCAGTGTTCCGAACCTGGATCCGATTGGTACCTACTAGTCAAACTAATAGCATGTGCCACATCCGGTCTTGTACATAGCATGGCGTACATTATAGAGCCTATGGCTGAAGCATAGGGGACTTTGTCCATTATCTCTCTTTCTTCCGCCGAAGCCGGACTTTGAGTCTTACTCAATGTCTTGCCTTGCAACATAGGTAAGAACCCCTTCTTACTTCCGTCCATTTTAAACTTCTTTAAAATCTTATCAAGGTATGTACTTTGTGATAGCCCTATTAGGCGCCTAGATCTATCTCTATAGATCTTTATGCCTAATATGTATGACGCTTCACCTAGGTCCTTCATTGAAAATTTGTTGTTTAGATAACTTTTAACACTGTTTAAAAGATCTATATCATTTCCGATCAATAATATGTCATCCACATATAATATCAGAAATGCCACATTGCTCCCACTCACTTTCTTGTAAATACAAGCTTCTCCATAAGTTTGGACAAATCCAAACTCTTTGATCACCTCATCAAAGCGGAGATTCCAACTTCGTGTTGCTTGCTTCAATCCATAGATGGATCGCTGAAGCTTGCACACCTTATTAGCATCCTTAGGATCGACAAAACCCTTTGGTTGTATCATATACAACTCTTCTTCAATATTACCATTGAGAAACGCGGTTTTGACATCCATCTGCCATATTTCATAATCGAAATATGCAGCAATTGCTAACATAATCCTAACTGACTTTAGCATCGCTAAGTCAGCTCCTTGAATTTGTCGAAACCCCTTTGCGACAAGTCGAGCTTTATAGACGGTCACATTACCATCAGCATCAGTTTTCCTTTTGAAAATCCATTTGTTCTCCACGGCCTTTCGGTCGTGAGGTAATTCCACCAAGTTCCAAACTTGATTTTCATACATGGATTCCATCTCGGATTTCATGGCTTCTAACCATTTGTTGGAATCCGGGCTCATCATCGCTTCTTCATACGTCGCAGGGTCATCATTTTCATCAACCATGAAATTCATGACAGGATTTCCGTACAGCTCGGGAGCTGCACGCGTCCTGTTTGACCTGCGAGGTTCGGTAGTACTCTCTTTCGGAGTTTCATGATCATTACCATTAGTTCCCTCTTCAATAGGTGGAGCCAACTTCGGAACAACTTCCGGCGCTGCGCTACTCGCCATACTTTGAAGAGAAGGTTCCACAACCTCTTCGAGTTCTACCTTCCGACTACTCACACCTTTCGCGAGAAACTCTTTCTCTAGAAAGGATCCATTCTTGGCAACAAAAACCTTGCCCTCGGATCTGTGATAGAAGGAATACCCAATAGTTTCTTTAGGGTATCCTATGAAGACGCATTTTTCCGCTTTGGGTTCGAGTTTATCCGGTTGAGGTTTCTTCACATAAACATCACATCCCCAAACTTTAAGAAATGACAGCTTAGGTTTGTTTCCAAACCACAATTCATACGGTGTCTTTTCAACGGATTTAGATGGTGCCCGATTTAAAGTGAATGCAGCAGTTTCTAGTGCATAACCCCAAAATGACAACGGCAAGTCCGTCAGAGACATCATAGATCGAACCATATCTAATAAAGTACGATTACGACGTTCCGACACACCATTTCGCTGTGGTGTTCCGGCAGGTGTGAGTTGTGAAACAATTCCACACTCTTTCATGTGAGTGCTAAACTCGTAACTTAGATACTGACCTCCACGGTCGGACCATAGAAATTTGATCTTTCTATTACGATGATTTTCCACTTCATTCTGAAATTCCTTGAACTTTTCAAAGGTTTCAGACTTGTGTTTCATCAAGTAGATATAACCGTATCTACTCAAATCATCCGTGAAAGTAACAAAATAACGATATCCACCTCGCGCCGACACACTCATTGGACCACATACATCAGAATGTATGATTTCCAATAAATCTATCGCCCGTTCCATTGAACCGGAAAACGGCGTTCTAGTCATCTTGCCCATAAGGCATGGCTCACATGTATCAAATGATTCATAATCAAGTGATTCCAAAAGTCCATCCGAATGGAGCTTCTTCATGCGTTTAACGCCAATATGACCTAGACGACAGTGCCACATATATGCGGATATATCATCATTAAGTTTAATCCTTTTAGCTTCAACATTATGAATATGTGTAACATTATCATCGAGATCTAATAGAAATAAACCATTCATCATCGGTGCATGACCATAAAAGATTTCATTCATATAAATGGAACAACCACTTCGCATCAAACACGATCCAGATACAATGTTCATGCTCAGTGCAGGCACCAGATAACATTTATTCAAGTTTATAACTAATCCCGACGGTAAGAGGAGAGGCAGCGTTCTGACGGCGATGACATCAACGCTTGATCCATTACCGACACGCATCTTGACCTCACCCCTTGCTAGCGGTCGCTTGTTCCGCAGCCCCTGATTCGAGTTACAAATATTAGCAACTGAACCGGTATCAAATACCCAGGTGCTACTGCGAGCACTAGTCAAGTACACATCAACAACATGTATATCATATATACATTTGTTTGCCTTGCCGGCCTTCTTGTCTGCCAGATACTTGGGGCAGTTGCGCTTCCAGTGGCCAGTCCCCTTACAATAGTAGCACTTGGAATCAGACTTAGGTCCAACTCGGGGTTTCTTTTCAGGCGCGGCAACAGGCTTGCCGCCCTTACTTCCCTTCCGTTTTCCTTTCTTGTCTTTCTTGAAACCAGTGTTCCTATTGATCATCAACACTTGATGTTCCTTTTTGATCTCCACTTTTGTAGTTTTAAGCATTGACAGAAGCTCGGGGAGAGACTTCTTCATGCCTTGCATATTATAGTTCATCACGAAGCTCTTATAGCTAGGTGGCAGAGACTGCAGAACACGATGGATGCCTAAGTCAATGGGAATCGATATTCCCAAGGACACAAGCTTATCGGCGTAACCCGACATCTTGAGTACATGCTCACTAACGGAGCTGTGCTCTTCCATCATGCAGCTAAAGAACTTTTCTGAAGCGTTGTAGCTCTCTACAGCAGCATGTGTGTCGAAAATCATTTTCAACTCACCCATTGTATCAAATGCATTGCCGTTTTCGAAACTCTTTCGAAGTTCCGGCTCTAGCCCATACAATATGCCGCAATGAACTAAGTTGTGGTCCTCCTGACGAGTCTGATAGACATTCTTCTCCTCGTCAGGGGCATCATCAAAAGGTGGGGGGCCTAACGGCGCTTCTAGCACATATTGCTTTTGTGCAGCAGAGAAGAGAATCCTCAAATTCATGGCCCATTCGGTAAAGTTGCTACCGTTCGTTGCTAGTTTCTCTTTCTCCATGAACACATTGAAATTAAAAGCAGGTGGTGCCATCTACAACAGAATTTGTAAAGTTTAGACTAAGTGTATGATAGATTGAGTTCAACTAATCTATATTACGAATGAACTCCCACTCAAAAACGACATCCCTCGTGCCTTTTTGGTGATTACATGAACCAAATTGAAGAGGTTCCAATCTTTAATAAGATAGAGCCCCCTGTGTTTACAATGCTAGTCCCTGGATCACTAGCTAGCATCCACAGTTAAGATGTAATATCAAGAAACAAAGGTCATAATATAACTTTATAACCAGGAATAACATAATTTTATTACATCTTACATAGCTCATTTGGCTATTACATTACATTGCAGCGGAATAACTATAAGCATGGGTCCTTCATCTTCAAAGTGCCACAGGAAGATGTTGGTTGTAGACTTTGTAATCCTAAACAATCAATCTTCACTAAAATCAATCAAACCTGCAACATACAAGTTACAGCCACAAAGGGTCAATACATTTGAATTGTATTGGCAAGTGATACTATGGTAGTATAGTGGAGTCTATCATCTATATGTATTTGGCTAAGTGGAGTTGAGGCTTGCATTGCTCAAAATAGATTTTTCCTTAACATTTGAAAATACTAAGTTTTTGCTTTGACAAAATCATTTTTCTCAATCAAAGAATGAAGATCCTTTACAAGGCATCTCTCAATCAAAGATTGAAGTCTTCAAACAACCCTTGTTCAAACCATAAGATTTTAACTTAGAAATTTGAATGATGAGATTCTTGATTGCTTCCATGTCTTGATGCTCAAATTGTCCTTTACCAGGGACATGGCTAAGTACTTAGATTTTACACTCTGCAGAGGTGGTGCACTTTCCCCACAAGACTTGGTTTCCCAAGACAAGATCTTTCAGAAGCCTTCCCTTAGACCAATATGGACGCGTTCCAACCTATCAAACACTACCACCCACTGTCCATATGGCTAAGTTCTTGCAACCTATATGATCATGGCAGAGCCCATATTGCCAAGTGGTTGCACTTGAAGCTTCTCAACATTTGACATCTCAAATCTCTTTGTTCCTGGGTGGCATACCACAAGTGAGATACACAAGCCAAGTCATGGCCTTGTGTAACCACTCAACATAAACCAATCCTTCCATTCCACCCAGGTGATTCATTAACTTAGTTGTTTTATTAAACAAAAACATAAGTCCTCAGACTTAGAGATTTTTCCATAGTGTGAATATATTTTCCACCCATGTTTTCTATTAGCTAGGCTAAGCTTGGTAGTAATAGGAATCTTTAACTTAGGAAAATCCTACTAAGGATTCATCTACTAGGTTTTCCTATAGCAAGGTTCATACTTAGCAAAATCCATGCAAGTTTTACTTAGCAAAATCACTAATGCATAGTGAAAGTAATGGGACAAAAAGTATGAAGCATCACTTGCCTTTTTGGTAGAGTATAGGTTCACTCCTTGTTCTTGCTAGTCTCACACTTCTCTAACTTCACTACAAGTCAATCAAGCAAACACAAGATCAACTAACATTCCAAAACAAAGTCAAACAAACAATTTCACATTCACAAAGCAATGGAATCTAAGTCATGCATAAGTATGCAAAGGATGGTTCTATTGCAAGGATGGTCTCCACTAGGCTTCTAAACTTTGTAAGATCCAAATTGGTCATTCACCAAAATGGCAAAGTCAATTGCAAAAGGGTTTTATCTCAAAACCCTTTTTAAAATCCATTCATCATTTTATGTGGTGAAAAATGTTTTTATCAAAACAAAACTTTTAAGTTTTTTACCAAACGAGTTGCTATTGCAAAACTTGGTGTTTTTGGATCAGTAGGTTTGGTCCAAACTATTTTCTCAAAGTTTTCTTTCCATAAACATTTTCATAATAAACTTAATAATTTTATTTGACTAGAATTTGGCTAAGTCAAATAATCCAACCTAAATTTTACCAAAATCATTTTTAACACCAAGGGTTGGTTCCTAGGGTCAGTAGGTTCTTCACAAGCTAATTTGCCAAGGTTTCAAACTTATAAACATTTTTGAATAATTTTTCTATTCTAAACAAGCATACAAAAGAATCTGCAAAAACAAGCAAACTAACAGATACTATTTGCTAAACCAAGGGAATGGTTGGCTAGGGCTTGCTCTCCTGATTTCAACGATATAAAATTTGCAAAATTTGGACGTGTGGTTTGAAAGTTACAAGGGTTTGAAGTTTGCAAATAATTCTGTTTTCAAATTTGTTTTTAAACTGAATAGGTGACACGCGGCGTGATTTCATTGGTCGGTACCGCTTCACGCGGATCAGCGTTGCGGTGCGTTGGATCTAAACGATCGTGTGGTCCAGAGTGCGTAACTCTTCGCGGCTAAGTGAACTAATCGTGAGCGCCGGATCTGAATCCTACGGCTGCTAGCACGCTTGCCAAGGATCGGCGGCGCTGGCGGTGGCTTGCGGCGGCGCACGGCTAGGCAATGATGCTACGGTGGTTCTAGGAATCGAGGAAGACGGAGAGGGTGCTCACCGGGTTCGCGAGGACGAGGTGGTGCTCAAGGTACTCTCGAGGAAGCAAGGGGCGCACGGAGACGGAGGTAATCGCTCGCCGGAGTCGTCGTCGGCATCAGATGGTCCTGCTCGCGGTCTGTGTCGATGCTACAGATCACACGAAGGTAAACAGAGGGCAAGGTTAGCTGCGCAAGGTCAGTGCGGTGACGCGTGCGTGAAAGAGAAGAGGAGGGGCGGTTTGGTTTACCGGGGAGACGACGTCGGAGAAGAACCAGACGGCGGCGGTGCTGGAGGTTTTCGTTGCCGATGCTCAGGGGCACGCGCGAGTGAGCTGCGACTGCAGAGAGGACCGTTGGGGAATGCTGATCACCGCTGTGTTCTCGAGAAGGCAGGAGGGGGCGTGTGATGGCCGGAATCGGCGAGGAGGGTCGTCGGAGACAGGGGGATGTCCGAGCAAAATCTGACAGCCTGGGGGCGTGTCGAGGAGGGGTGTCTGGGGGAAACGGAAGAGGGGTGGCAGACGATTTATCCTGCGTGGTCAAGGGGCTGCTTCATTGCGTGATTAAGACGTATTACGCCGAAGTTATTCCGCCTGCAACGGCCGGCGAGGGGTGGGCGTCGTCTGCGGGTGGGGAAGAAGAGGGACGTGGCTGTGGGGTCCCCTGGTCAGTGGGAAAGGGAAAGGGAACGGGGTCCAGTCGTCATTGACCTAGCGGGTTACTTCTGCGGTGGAAAACGATTCACTCGCTGAGAGGGGAGGTGGGCTAGGTGGGCTGTTGCTGGGTTAGTTGGGCTTGGCCAGTTGGGTCAGGTCCATTTCATATTATTTTTTTCTGAATTCTTTTTCCTTTTTCTATTTCTATTTTTCTGTTTTGAATTTGAATCAATTATTCATTCACTCAAACCATTCAAACAATTCAAACTTATAATGATTTTTTGGTTCTGTTTTTCCACATACCCAAATCTAGAATAAAATAATATTTTTATTCATTTTAGAATCCATTCATTATTTAATAGAATGGACCTTTTGTTTATTTAATCAAAATAGGGTTTGATTTATTTTTTAGAATCTGAATTTGAAATCCAAATATTTTCAAAACCAATCAGTAGATTTTATTTGGAAATAAAGAATATTTGGAAAACTTGTTTAAAACAGAATAACCTTTTATTTTTAGGGTCCATTAATAATTAAATAAAATGGGCCTTAGTTATTAAATCAAATAGAGTTTGATTTTATTAATAAAATCTTTATTTGAAACCTAAATATTTTCAAAACCAAATCAGTGGGTTTTATTTGGGAAATATAGAATACTTGGAAATTTGTTTAAACAAAATAACCTTTTATTTTAGTGTCCATTATTAATTAAATATAATAGACTTTCATTATTAAATCCAATAGGATTTGTTTTATTGAGATATTTATTTTGAAATCTAAAATAAAGCCAAAACACTTTAGTAGGTTTTATTTGTGAATATCAAATATTTGGAAAACTTATTTTAAATAATTTAATAAGTTTTGATGTTTCAATTAAATTGGTAAAACCTTTTATTTAAATAAAGTTGGATATTAAATCCTTATTAATTTATTTAAATAAACCTTTGCTAATTTTATTTAAAATAAAATGTTTTAATTTCCAAAGCTTGGCCAAGGTTTAATTTGGCTTTATAAAATATTCTTTATTTATAAATCCACTTTTTCTTTTGAAAGCCAAAACCTTTTATTTAAAAGATCCAAAATAGTAGTCTAAATATTTTGAAGTTTATTGTTTATTTAACTTTTTAAATCCCTTTAGGATTTCATTTGATCCAAATAGGTTTTGAAAGTTTCCAATTGGATTCAAAAAGTTTCTTCTGGCCTTGAAAATCAAACAAAGTTTTATTTTATTCATTTATTTTCACATTACAAGATTTGGAAAATCTTGGGATGTGACAGGCTACCACCCTTAAAATAAATCTCGTCCCGAGATTTGGGCAGGCTAGGGTTACAAGTAGGCTCAAAACAACTAGGGTACTACCACCCTTAAAAAAATTTCAAACAAAAATTACATATTGTCCTTCTTGGGATCCTGTGGAAAATTTCTCTAAGCAAACATTTGCATGGTGTCCTTGGTTTCCATACTTGACTCATGGGCCAAGGTTGAGATCCTTCATAGACTTGTTTAACTTGTTCTTCATCTTTTCTGGACAATTGTTTGCATAGTGGCCTAGTTCCTTGCATTTGAAACATGTTATAAGTTTGAGGTCTTGAGGTGGCTTCTCTGGACAATATGATGCATAATGTCCTAACTCCTTGCAGTGTTTGCACATCACTTGGCTAATATCCTTCCTCCTCTTGGGTTTCACTAGCCTTTGTTTGTCTTCTTGGATCTTCTCCTTTTCTGGGCATTCACTGGCATAGTGTCCCATCTCTTTGCAATTGTAACACTGCAACTGGCTTATGTCCTTCTTCTTATTTTTGGGTCTCTCCAAAGCTAGGAGTTCTTCTAGTTCATGTTCTTCATAGGTGGGAGATCTTTCTCTCTTCTTGGGGCAGTGATCTTCATGTTCCTTGGATGTATGATCTTTGTCTCTAAAACTATTGCTGGCTTGGATTCCTTCTAGATTAGCTTCTTTGTCATCCTTGTTGTCATTAGCTCTTTGGGAAAAGTTTTCTCCCATGTTGATCATTTGAGTAGCCATTCCTTGCAACAATTGGGATTGAAGTTTCAAAATCCTTTGTATGGCTGGGTCTAGTCCATTGTTGTTGGCTAATAGCTGAGTTGTCTCTTGGCTCAACTGGTTTTGGGTTACTATAAGTTCTCTCATGTTGTCCTCTTGGTTGTGGTTGTCATCAACCTTGATGTTGGAGTTTCTTGGAGTAGTCATCTGTTTGGGTTTGATGGAGATTAGAATAGGCAAGATATTTCTAAGGTAATATTTCTAATCACACACATCACAATTCACACAAACAATGTGCAAGCATTCACAAACAACTTTTCACTCAAACAACAAAGTTCAAGCACATTTTTAGGCAACAAAATATTTTTGTTACTCCACATAAGTTGGTGTGTTTGACTTAACTATAAATGGTGGTCCATCTACATGGTTCACTTGTGATCTTTCCTTCTTTCTTGGTTGATTCTTCTTGCATGAGATCTTGGTTTCCTTGGAAAAACTTTTGGTCACAATACTTCAAGTGATGTAGGCTCCTTCTAACTTTTGCATTCCCTCAGTCTCTAAATCTTGAGCAAGATTTCCTTGTTTCACTTGTAGTCCTTAGTGGTATCCAAGTTGGAAGTCCATGGTGAATATGCTGGAGATGTTGAAGTCATTAGAGTTGAAGAAGTTGAAGAAGTCCTTTGCACATGGTGTAGTCTTTGGTCATGGGGTAGGCTTTTCCATCAAGTTGAAGTAGAAGAGATGTAGAGTTGAAACCAAAATGGTTGAGGAAGGAGCTTACAAGTTTTTGTAAATAAGTTGTTGGAACAAAATAACTCCTATTTTTCTAAGGGTTTTTGTCCAATCCTAGGTTTACAAATCCTACAGGCAACACAATGCTCTGATACCATCTGAAGAGGTTCCAATCTTTAATAAGATAGAGCCCCCTGTGTTTACAATGCTAGTCCCTGGATCAATATCAAGCATCCACAGTTAAGATGTAATATCAAGAAACAAAGGTCATAATATAACTTTATAACCAGGAATAACATAATTTTATTACATCTTACATAGCTCATTTGGTTATTACATTACATTGCAGCGGAATAACTATAAGCATGGGTCCTTCGTCTTCAAAGTGCCACAGGCAGATGTTGGTTGTAGACTTTGTAATCCTAAACAATCAATCTTCACTAAAATCAATCAAACCTGCAACATACAAGTTACAACCACAAAGGGTCAATACATTTGAATTGTATTGGCAAGTGATACTATGGTAGTATAGTGGAGTCTATCATCTATATGTATTTGGCTAAGTGGAGTTGAGGCTTGCATTGCTCAAAATAGATTTTTCCTTAACATTTGCAAATACTAAGTTTTTGCTTTGACAAAATCATTTTTCTCAATCAAAGAATGAAGATCCTTTACAAGGCATCTCTCAATCAAAGATTGAAGTCTTCAAACAACCCTTTTTCAAACCACAAGATTTTAACTTAGAAATTTGAATGATGAGATTCTTGATTGCTTCCATGTCTTGATGCTCAAATTGTCCCTTACCAGGGACATGGCTAAGTACTTTGATTTTACACTCTGCAGAGGTGGTGCACTTTCCCCACAAGACTTGGTTTCCCAAGACAAGATCTTTCAGAAGCCTTCCCTTAGACCAAAATGGACGTGTTCCAACCTATCAAACACTACCACCCACTGTCCATATGGCTAAGTTCTTGCAACCTATATGATCATGGCAGAGCCCATATTGCCAAGTGGTTGCACTTGAAGCTTCTCAACATTTGACATCTCAAATCTCTTTGTTCCTGGGTGGCATACCACAAGTGAGATACACAAGCCAAGTCATGGCCTTGTGTAACCACTCAACATAACCAATCCTTCCATTCCACCCAGGTGATTCATTAACTTAGTTGTTTTATTAAACAAAAACATAAGTCCTCAGACTTAGAGATTTTTCCATAGTGTGAATATATTTTCCACCCATGTTTTCTATTAGCTAGGCTAAGCTTGGTAGTAATAGGAATCTTTAACTTAGGAAAATCCTACTAAGGATTCATCTACTAGGTTTTCCTATAGCAAGGTTCATACTTAGCAAAATCCATGCAAGTTTTACTTAGCAAAATCACTAATGCATAGTGAAAGTAATGGGACAAAAAGTATGAAGCATCACTTGCCTTTTTGGTAAAGTATAGGTTCACTCCTTGTTCTTGCTAGTCTCACACTTCTCTAACTTCACTACAAGTCAATCAAGCAAACACAAGATTAACTAACATTCCAAAACAAAGTCAAACAAACAATTTCACATTCACAAAGCAATGGAATCTAAGTCATGCATAAGTATGCAAAGGATGGTTCTATTGCAAGGATGGTCTCCACTAGGCTTCTAAACTTTGTAAGATCCAAATTGGTCATTCACCAAAATGGCAAAGTCAATTGCAAAAGGGTTTTATCTCAAAACCCTTTTTAAAATCCATTCATCATTTTATGTGGTGAAAAATGTTTTTATCAAAACAAAACTTTTAAGTTTTTTACCAAACGAGTTGCTATTGCAAAACTTGGTGTTTTTGGGTCAGTAGGTTTGGTCCAAACTATTTTCTCAAAGTTTTCTTTCCATAAACATTTTCATAATAAACTTAATAATTTTATTTGACTAGAATTTGGCTAAGTCAAATAATCCAACCTAAATTTTACCAAAATCATTTTTAACACCAAGGGTTGGTTCCTAGGGTCAGTAGGTTCTTCACAAGCTAATTTGCCAAGGTTTCAAACTTATAAACATTTTTGAATCATTTTTCTATTCTAAAAAAGCATACAAAAGAATCTGCAAAAACAAGCAAACTAACAGATACTATTTGCTAAACCAAGGGAATGGTTGGCTAGGGCTTGCTCTCCTGATTTCAACGATATAAAATTTGCAAAATTTGGACGTGTGGTTTGAAAGTTACAAGGGTTTGAAGTTTGCAAATAATTCTGTTTTCAAATTTGTTTCTAAACTGAATAGGTGACACGCGGCGTGATTTCATTGGACGGTACCGCTTCGCGCGGATCAGAGTTGCGGTACGTTGGATCTAAACGATCGTGTGGTCCAGAGTGCGTAACTCTTCGCGGCTAAGTGAACTAATCGTGAGCGCCAGATCTGAATCCTACGGCTGCTAGCACGCTTGCCAAGGATCGGCGGCGCTGGCGGTGGCTTGCGGCGGCGCATGGCCAGGCAGTGATGCTACGGTGGTTCTAGGAAGCGAGGATGTAAGGGGTCCCAACCTTTAATAATATTGATCCCTCCTGTGTTTACAATGCTAGTCCCTGGATCAATAGCTAGCATCCACAGTTTAGATGTAATATCAAGAAACAAGGGTCATAATATAACTTTATAACCAAGAATAACATAATTTCATTACATCAAACATAGCTCATTAGGCTATTACATTACATTGCAGCAGAATAAATATAGTCATGGGTCCTTCATCTTCAAATTGCCACAGGCAGATGTTGGTTGTAGACTTTGTAATCCTAAACAATCAATCTTTACTGAAATCAATCAAACCTGCAACATACAAGTTACAGCCACAAAGGGTCAATACATTTGAATTGTATTGGCAAGTGATACTATGGTAGTATAGTGGAGTCTATCATCTATATGCATTTGGCTAAGTGGAGTTGAGGCTTGCATTGCTCAAAATAGATTTTTCTTATCATTTTGAAAATACTAAGTTTTTGCTTGACAAAATCACTTCCTCAATCAAAGATTTCAAGATCCTTGTACCAAGCCATCTCTCCATCAATGATTGAAGATTTCAAACAACCCTTGTTCAATCCACAAGATTTTAACTTAGAAATTTGAATGATGAGATTCGTGATTGCTTCCATGTCTTGATGCTCAAATTGTCATTTACCAGGGACATGGCTAAGTACTTAGATTTTACACTCTGCAGAGGTGGTGCACTTTCCCCACAAGACTTGGTTTCCCAAGACAAGATCGTTCAGAAGCCTTCCCTTAGACCAAAATGGACGCGTTCCAACCTATCAAACACTACCACCCACTGTCCATATGGCTAAGTTCTTGCAACCTATATGATCATGGCAGAGCCCATATTGCCAAGTGGTTGCACTTGAAGCTTCTCAACATTTGACATCTCAAATCCCTTTGTTTCCTGGGTGGCATTCCACAAGTGAGATACACAACCCAAGTCCATGGCCTTGTGTAACCACTCAACATATCCCAATCCTTCCATTCCACCCAGGAGGTTCATTAACTTAGTTGTTTTATTAGAAAAAATCACAAGCCCTCGGACTTAGAATATTTTCCATAGTGTGAATATATATTCCACCCATGTTTTCTATTAGCTAGGCTAAGCTTGGTAGTAATAGGAAACTTAACTTAGAAAATCCTACTAAGGATTCATCTACTAGGTTTTCCTATAGCAAGATCTATACTTAGCAAAATCCATGCAAGTTTACTTAGCAAAATCACTAATGCATAGAAAAAGTAATGGGACAAAAAGTATGAAGCATCACTTGCCTTTTTGGTAGGGAATGGTGGTTCACTCCTTGATCTTTCTAGTCTCACACTTCACTACAAATCAATCAAGCAAACACAAATTCAATTCACATTCCAAACCAAAGTCAAACAAACAATTCTTCACACACACAAAGTAATGGAATCTAAGTCATGCATGGGAGCATGCACAAGATAGTTTTATTTTGCAAAGGGGGTCTCTATGGGGTTTCTAAACTTTGTAAGATCCAAATTGGTCATTTACCAAAGTGGCAAAGTCATTAGCAAGAGGGTTTTGTCAAAAAACTATCCTTAAATCCATTCATCATTTTATGTGGTGAAAAATGTTTTTTTATTAAGGAAAAACTCTTAAGTTGTTCACCAAATGAGTTGCTAATTTGCAAAACTTGGTGTTTTTAGGTCAGTAGGTTTGGTCCAAAACATTTCCTTAAAGTTTTCTTTCCATAAACATTTTTATAACAAAAACCATTCTTTTTATTTGGCTAGAAAATGACTAAGTCAATTAATCCAACCTAAATCTTTCCATAATCATTTTTAACACCAAGGGTTGGTTCCTAGGGTCAGTAAGGTCACAACAAATCAATTTGCAAAGGTTTTACTTTAAAATTATTTTCAATAAATAAATTACATTTCTATTTGACTAGAAATGGTTTTAAATTAAAGAATCATTTCTTAATTTCTCCAAATACATTTATGTGTCCACAAAGTGTTTCCTAGGGTCAGTAGGTTCAAATCAATCCAATTGCCAAAGATTTTAACCCTAAATTCAATTTAAAACAATTTTTACATTCTTAACAAGCATACAAATGTTTCTGAAATTTCAAACAAGCTAACAGCTAATATTTGCTAAACTAAGGGCATGGTTGGCTAGGGTTTGTTCTCTTGATTTCAATGATATAAAGTTTGCAAAATTTGGACGTGTGGTTTGAAAGTTATAGCAATTACAAGTTTGCATTCTAATCAGGTTCAAATTCTGTTTTTCAAATTTCTGGTGACACGCGGCAGTATCTTACTGGACGATACCGGTTCGGCTGGATCACGCGACGACAGCCGTTGGATTTCAGTTAAATCGTGCGGCACAGGATCACTACTTACCCCTTCGCTAACGATCTATCGTATCCGTCAGATTCAGATCCTGCGGTTGCTACTGCCTGGCCAAAAACGGGCGGCGCTCAATGGTGGCGCGCGGCGGCGCGGCTCAGATGATGATGGTGCCGGTGATGCGGTAAGCTAGAGGAACAGAGGGGTGGTTTACCAGATTCGTCGAAGCTCGCTGATGCTCAACGTGGTACTGGTTGGTGAAGGGGCGCTCGGGGCTGTCCTTGATTGCTCGCCGGAGTGGAGTTGCGCCTCGGGCGGTTCAGGCGATCGTCGAGGGCGAGGATAGGAGGCGTCCTAGGATAAACGGAGGATGCGGTTAGGTTCGCATGAGCCTGGAGATCATCATCGTGTCCACGGGGAAAGGAGGGGAGGTCAGGTACTACCTGGGGACGTCGCCGGAGAAGAACTAGTCGCGGCGGCGTTCAGAAGCTTGTCATTGCTGAAGCTCCGGTGCGCCCGCGGTCGAGTGATTGACACAGAAGGATGCGCCAGGGTATGGTGAGCGTGCTCATGTGCTCAGGGAGGCGGAAGGGGACGTGTGCTGGCCGGAATTGGCGAGAAGGGTCGTCGGAGACAGAGAGAGTGGCTGACGAAATACGGCAGCCTGGGGGCGTGCTTAGGGAAGGAGGCAGAGGGGAACGAGAGAGGACGTGCTGGCGTTTTATCGAGCTTGATCACTGCGAGTTAAGGTGGCTGCGTTAAGGCGTATTGATGCCGCGATTCAAAGCTGGCAACAGCGACGAGAGGAGGAAGAACCAGTCGCGGGGTGGGGAAGGAGAACAGTGGAAAGGGGTCCACTGGTCAGTGGGAAAAGAAACGAGGGGGGAGGTCCACCAGTCATTGGTTCTGTGGGTAAGAAAATTGGTGCCAAACGTTTTCTTCGGGGAAAGAAGCTGGGCTGTTGCTGGGCCTATTGAGCTGCCTGGGTTGGGTCGGCCATGTCTTATTTTTTTCTATTTTCTTAATTTCTATTTTCTGAATTATGTTTTGAAATTCCCAAACATTCAAACATCAATCAAACAATTCAAACAATACCAAACTTTGTAATATTGAATTTAGTTCTGTTCAGTAACATGGACAAAAGCCCAAAATAAAATAAAATAAAATAATAATTTTATTGATCCATTCTTTAATTAAATAAAATGGACCTTTATTTATTTAACATGATTTGATTTATTCAATAAAATCCTCATTTGAATTCCAAACACTTTCAAATCCAAATCAGTAGGTTTTATTTGAAATTATAAGATACTTGAAATTTGTTTTAAAACAAAATAACATTTTATTTTAGAGTCCATTATTAATTACATTTAATAGATTTTCATTAATAGATCAAATAGGATTTGTTTTATTGAGATATTTATTTTGAAATCTAAAATAAAGCCAAAACACTTCAGTAGGTTTTAGTTGTAAATATCAAATAATTAGGAAAACTTATTTTAAATAATTTAATAAGTTTTGATGTTTCAATTTAAATTGGTAAAACCTTTTATTTAAATAAGGCTGGATATTAAATCCTTATTAATTTATTTAAATAAACTTTAGTTAAGTTAAATAATGAATTGTTTTAATTCCAAATCTTGGCTAAGGTTTAATTTGGCTTTATAAAATATTCTTTATTTTTAAACTTCTATTTCATTTGAAAATGAATCTTTTCACTTAAGAGTTTCAAAATAGTATTTCAAAAACATTTTATTTTATTTATTAAAAAGGTTTATCTTTTTAAACTCCTTTAGGATTTTATTTAATTCAAATGGGTTTGGAGTACCAATTGAATTTAAAAAGTTTCTTCTAGCCCTGAAAATCAAACAAAGTTTTATTTTATTCATTTATTTTTCACATTACAAGATTTGGAAAATCTTGGGATGTGACAGACTACCACCCTTAAAATAAATCTCGTCCCGGGATTTGGGAAAGCTGGGTTACAAGCAAGTTCAAAACAACTAGGGTACTACCACCCTTAAAAATTTTCAAACAAAAATTACATATTGTCCTTCTTGGGATTCTGGGAAAAATTTCTCTAAGCAAACAGTTGCATGTGTCCTTGGTTTCTTTACTTGACTCATGGGCCAAGGTTGAGATCCTTCATAGACTTGTTTAACTTGTTCTCCATCCTTTCTGGACAATTGTTTGCATAGTGGCCTAGTTCCTTGCATTTGAAACATGTGACAAGGCTGAGATCACTCATAGGCTGGTTTATCTTATACTTCATCTTTTCTGGACAGTAGTTTGCATAACGTCCTAACTCTTTGCAGTGTTTGCACATCACTTGGCTAAAATCCTTCCTTATTTTGGGTTTCACTAGCTTTTGTTTGTCTTCTTGGCTCTTCTCCTTTTCTGGGCATTCATTGGCATAGTGTCCCATCTCTTTGCATTTGAAACATTGCACTTGTGTAATATCCCTCTTGCTAGTGTTGGGGAATTTCTTCTTCTTCTTGGGTCTCTCCAAAGCGAGGAGTTCTTCTAGTTCATGTTCTTCATAAGTGGGAGATCTTTCTCTTTTCTTGGGGCATTGATCTTCATGATCCTTGGATGCATGGTCCTTGTATCCATGAGTATTGCTAGCTTGGGTTCCTTCTAGATTAACATCCTTGTCATCCCTGTTGTCATTGGCTCTTGGGAGAAAGTTTTCTCTCATGTTGATCACTTGAGTAACTAATCCTTGCAACAATTGGGATTGAAGTTTCAAAATCCTTTGTATGGCTGGGTCTAGTCCATTGTTGTTGGCTAAAAGCTGAGTTGTCTCTTGGCTCAACTGGTTTTGGGTTGCTATAAGTTTTCTCATGTTGTCCTCTTGGTTGTTGTTGTCATCAACCTTGATGTTGGAGTCTCTTGGAGTAGTCATCTGTTTGGGTTGAAGGGAGTTTAGAATAGGAAAAATATTTCTAAGGAGATAATTCTAATCACACACATCACAATTCACACAAGCAATGTGTAAGCAATCACAAACCAAACATTTCACTCAAACAATCAAAGTTCAAGCACATTTTTAGGCAACAAAATATTTTTGTTACACCACATAAGTTGGTGTGTTTTGACTTAACTAAAATATGGTGGTCCATCTATATGGTTTACTTGTGATCTTTCCTTCCTTCTTGATTCTTCTTGTATGAGATCTTGGTTTCCTTGAGATAAACTCTTGTTGCAATACTTCAAAGTTGTTGATGGCTCCTTCTTATTTTGCATTCCCTCAGTCTCTAATTCTTGAGCAAGATTTCCTTGTTTCACTTGTAGTCCTTAGTGGTTTCCAAGTTGGATGTCCTTGGTGAACATGCTGAAGATGTTGAAGTCATTAGAGTTGAAGATGTTGAAGAAGTCCTTTGCACATGGTGTAGTCTTTAGCCATGGGTAGGTTTTTCCATCAAGTTGAAGTAGAAGAGAAGTAGAGTTGAAACCAAAATGGTTGAGGAAAGAGTTTACAAGTGTTTTTGTAAATAAGTTTTTGAACAAATACAACTCCTATTTTTCTAAGGGTTTTTGTCCAATCCTAGGTTTACAAATCCTACAGGCAACACAATGCTCTGATACCATCTGTAAGGGGTCCCAACCTTTAATAAGATTGATCCCTCCTGTGTTTACAATGCTAGTCCCTGGATCAATAGCTAGCATCCACAGTTTAGATGTAATATCAAGAAACAAGGGTCATAATATAACTTTATAACCAGGAATAACATAATTTCATTACATCAAACATAGCTCATTAGGCTATTACATTACATTGCAGCGGAATAAATATAGTCATGGGTCCTTCATCTTCAAATTGCCACAGGCAGATGTTGGTTGTAGACTTTGTAATCCTAAACAATCAATCTTTACTGAAATCAATCAAACCTGCAACATACAAGTTACAGCCACAAAGGGTCAATACATTTGAATTGTATTGGCAAGTGATACTATGGTAGTATAGTGGAGTCTATCATCTATATGCATTTGGCTAAGTGGATTTGAGGCTTGCATTGCTCAAAATAGATTTTTCTTATAATTTTGAAAATACTAAGTTTTTGCTTGACAAAATCACTTCCTCAATCAAAGATTTCAAGATCCTTGTACCAAGCCATCTCTCCATCAATGATTGAAGATTTCAAACAACCCTTGTTCAATCCACAAGATTTTAACTTAGAAATTTGAATGATGAGATTCGTGATTGCTTCCATGTCTTGATGCTCAAATTGTCATTTACCAGGGACATGGCTAAGTACTTAGATTTTACACTCTGCAGAGGTGGTGCACTTTCCCCACAAGACTTGGTTTCCCAAGACAAGATCGTTCAGAAGCCTTCCCTTAGACCAAAATGGACGCGTTCCAACCTATCAAACACTACCACCCACTGTCCATATGGCTAAGTTCTTGCAACCTATATGATCATGGCAGAGCCCATATTGCCAAGTGGTTGCACTTGAAGCTTCTCAACATTTGACATCTCAAATCCCTTTGTTTCCTGGGTGGCATTCCACAAGTGAGATACACAACCCAAGTCCATGGCCTTGTGTAACCACTCAACATATCCCAATCCTTCCATTCCACCCAGGAGGTTCATTAACTTAGTTGTTTTATTAGACAAAATCACAAGCCCTCGGACTTAGAATATTTTCCATAGTGTGAATATATATTCCACCCATGTTTTCTATTAGCTAGGCTAAGCTTGGTAGTAATAGGAAACTTAACTTAGAAAATCCTACTAAGGATTCATCTACTAGGTTTTCCTATAGCAAGATATATACTTAGCAAAATCCATGCAAGTTTACTTAGCAAAATCACTAATGCATAGAAAAAGTAATGGGACAAAAAGTATGAAGCATCACTTGCCTTTTTGTTAGGGAATGGTGGTTCACTCCTTGATCTTTCTAGTCTCACACTTCACTACAAATCAATCAAGCAAACACAAATTCAATTCACATTCCAAACCAAAGTCAAACAAACAATTCTCCACACACACAAAGTAATGGAATCTAAGTCATGCATGGGAGCATGCACAAGATAGTTTTATTTTGCAAAGGGGGTCTCTATGGGGTTTCTAAACTTTGTAAGATCCAAATTGGTCATTTACCAAAGTGGCAAAGTCATTAGCAAGAGGGTTTTGTCCAAAAACTATCCTTAAATCCATTCATCATTTTATGTGGTGAAAAATGTTTTTTTATTAAGGAAAAACTCTTAAGTTGTTCACCAAATGAGTTGCTAATTTGCAAAACTTGGTGTTTTTAGGTCAGTAGGTTTGGTCCAAAACATTTCCTTAAAGTTTTCTTTCCATAAACATTTTTATAACAAAAACCATTCTTTTTATTTGGCTAGAAAATGACTAAGTCAATTAATCCAACCTAAATCTTTCCATAATCATTTTTAACACCAAGGGTTGGTTCCTAGGGTCAGTAAGGTCACAACAAATCAATTTGCAAAGGTTTTACTTTAAAATTATTTTCAATAAATAAATTACATTTCTATTTGACTAGAAATGGTTTTAAATTAAAGAATCATTTCTTAATTTCTCCAAATACATTTTTGTGTCCACAAAGTGTTTCCTAGGGTCAGTAGGTTCAAATCAATCCAATTGCCAAAGATTTTAACCCTAAATTCAATTTAAAACAATTTTTACATTCTTAACAAGCATACAAATGTTTCTGAAATTTCAAACAAGCTAACAGCTACTATTTGCTAAACTAAGGGCATGGTTGGCTAGGGTTTGTTCTCCTGATTTCAATGATATAAAGTTTGCAAATTTTGGACGTGTGGTTTGAAAGTTATAGCAATTACAAGTTTGCATTCTAATCAGGTTCAAATTCTGTTTTTCAAATTTCTGGTGACACGCGGCAGTATCTTACTGGACGATACCGGTTCGGCTGGATCACGCGACGACAGCCGTTGGATTTCAGTTAAATCGTGCGGCACAGGATCACTACTTACCCCTTCGCTAACGATCTATCGTATCCGTCAGATTCAGATCCTGCGGTTGCTACTGCCTGGCCAAAAACGGGCGGCGCTCAACGGTGGCGCGCGGCGGCACGGCTCAGATGATGACGGTGCCGGTGATGCGGTAAGCGAGAGGAACAGAGGGGTGGTTTACCAGATTCGTCGAAGCTCGCTGATGCTCAACGTGGTACTGGTTGGTGAAGGGGCGCTCGGGGCTGTCCTTGATTGCTCGCCGGAGTGGAGTTGCGCCTCGGGCGGTTCAGGCGATCGTCGAGGGCGAGGATAGGAGGCGTCCTAGGATAAACGGAGGATGCGGTTAGGTTCGCATGAGCCTGGAGATCATCATCGTGTCCACGGGGAAAGGAGGGGAGGTCAGGTACTACCTGGGGACGTCGCCGGAGAAGAACTAGTCGCGGCGGCGTTCAGAAGCTTGTCATTGCCGAAGCTCCGGTGCGCCCACGGTCGAGTGATTGACATAGAAGGATGCGCCAGGGTATGGTGAGCGTGCTCGTGTGCTCAGGGAGGCGGAAGGGGACGTGTGCTGGCCGGAATTGGCGAGAAGGGTCGTCGGAGACAGAGAGAGTGGCTGACGAAATACGGCAGCCTGGGGGCGTGCTTGGGGAAGGAGGCAGAGGGGAACGAGAGAGGACGTGCTGGCGTTTTATCGAGCTTGATCACTGTGAGTTAAGGTGGCTGTGTTAAGGCGTATTGATGCCGCGATTCAAAGATAGCAACGGCGACGAGAGGAGGAAGAACCAGTCACGGGGTGGGGAAGGAGAACAGTGGAAAGGGGTCCACTGGTCAGTGGGAAAAGAAACGAGGGGGGAGGTCCACCAGTCATTGGTTCTGTGGGTAAGAAAATTGGTGCCAAACGTTTTCTTCGGGGAAAGAAGCTGGGCTGTTGCTGGGCCTATTGGGCTGCCTGGGTTGGGTCGGCCATGTCTTATTTTTTTCTGTTTTCTTAATTTCTATTTTCTGAATTCTGTTTTGAAATTCCCAAACATTCAAACATCAATCAAACAATTCAAACAATACCAAACTTTGTAATATTGAATTTAGTTCTGTTCAGTAACATGGACAAAAGCACAAAATAAAATAAAATAAAATAATAATTTTATTGATCCATTCTTTAATTAAATAAAATGGACCTTTATTTATTTAACATGATTTGATTTATTCAATAAAATCCTCATTTGAATTCCAAACACTTTCAAATCCAAATCAGTAGGTTTTATTTGAAATTATAAGATACTTGAAATTTGTTTTAAAACGAAATAACATTTTATTTTAGAGTCCATTATTAATTACATTTAATAGATTTTCATTAATAGATCAAATAGGATTTGTTTTATTGAGATATTTATTTTGAAATCTAAGATAAAGCCAAAACACTTCAGTAGGTTTTAGTTGTAAATATCAAATAATTAGGAAAACTTATTTTAAATAATTTAATAAGTTTTGATGTTTCAATTTAAATTGGTAAAACCTTTTATTTAAATAAGGCTGGTATTAAATCCTTATTAATTTATTTAAATAAACTTTAGTTAATTTAAATAATAAAATGTTTTAATTCCAAATCTTGGCTAAGGTTTAATTTGGCTTTATAAAATATTCTTTATTTATAAACTTCTATTTCATTTGAAAATGAATCTTTTCACTTAAGAGTTTCAAAATAGTATTTCAAAAATATTTTATTTTCTTTATTAAAAAGGTTTATCTTTTTAAACTCCTTTAGGATTTTATTTAATTCAAATGGGTTTGGAGTACCAATTGAATTTAAAAAGTTTCTTCTAGCCCTGAAAATCAAACAAAGTTTTATTTTATTCATTTATTTTTCACATTACAAGATTTGGAAAATCTTGGGATGTGACAGAGGAAGACGGAGAGGGTGCTCACCGGGTTCGCGAGGACGAGGTGGTGCTCAAGGTACTCTCGAGGAAGCAAGGGGCGCACGGAGACGGAGGTAATCGCTCGCCGGAGTCGTCGTCGGCGTCAGATGGTCCTGCTCGCGGTCTGTGTCGACGCTACAGATCACACGAAGGTAAACAGAGGGCAAGGTTAGCTGCGCAAGGTCAGTGCGGTGACGCGTGCGTGAAAGAGAAGAGGAGGGGCGGTTTGGTTTACCGGGGAGACGACGTCGGAGAAGAACCAGACGGCGGCGGTGCTGGAGGTTGTCGTTGTCGATGCTCAGGGGCGCGCGCGAGTGAGCTGCGACTGCAGAGAGGACCGTTGGGGAATGCTGATCACCGCTGTGTGCTCGAGAAGGCAGGAGGGGGCGTGTGCTGGCCGGAATCGGCGAGGAGGGTCGTCGGAGATAGGGGGATGTCCGAGAAAAATCTGACAGCCTGGGGGCGTGTCGAGGAGGGGTGTCTGGGGGAAACGGAAGAGGGGTGGCAGGCGATTTATCCTGCGTGGTCAAGGGGCTGCTTCATTGCGTGATTAAGATGTATTACGCCGAAGTTATTCCGCCTGCAACGGCCGGCGAGGGGTGGGCGTCGTCTACGGGTGGGGAAGAAGAGGGACGTGGCTGTGGGGTCCCCTGGTCAGTGGGAAAGGGAAAGGGAACGGGGTCCAGTCGTCAGTGACCTAGCAGGTTACTTCTGCGGTGGAAAACGATTCACCCGCTGAGAGGGGAGGTGGGCTAGGTGGGCTGTTGCTGGGTTAGTTGGGCTTGGCCAGTTGGGTCAGGTCCATTTCATATTTTTTTTCTTCTGAATTCTTTTTCCTTTTTCTATTTCTATTTTTCTGTTTTGAATTTGAATCAATTATTCATTCACTCAAACCATTCAAACAATTCAAATTTATAATGATTTTTTGGTTCTGTTTTTCCACATACCCAAATCCAGAATAAAATAATATTTTTATTCATTTTAGAATCCATTCATTATTTAATAGAATGGACCTTTTGTTTATTTAATCAAAATAGGGTTTGATTTATTTTTTAGAATCCAAATTTGAAATCCAAATATTTTCAAAACCAATCAGTAGATTTTATTTGGAAATAAAGAATATTTGGAAAACTTGTTTAAAACAGAATAACCTTTTATTTTTAGGGTCCATTAATAATTAAATAAAATGGGCCTTAGTTATTAAATCAAATAGAGTTTGATTTTATTAATAAAATCTTTATTTGAAACCTAAATATTTTCAAAACCAAATCAGTAGGTTTTATTTGGGAAATATAGAATACTTGGAAATTTGTTTAAACAAAATAACCTTTTATTTTAGTGTCCATTATTAATTTAATATAATAGACTTTCATTATTAAATCCAATAGGATTTGTTTTATTGAGATATTTATTTTGAAATCTAAAATAAAGCCAAAACACTTTAGTAGGTTTTATTTGTGAATATCAAATATTTGGAAAACTTATTTTAAATAATTTAATAAGTTTTGATGTTTCAATTAAATTGGTAAAACCTTTTATTTAAATAAAGTTGGATATTAAATCCTTATTAATTTATTTAAATAAACCTTTGCTAATTTTATTTAAAATAAAATGTTTTAATTTCCAAAGCTTGGCCAAGGTTTAATTTGGCTTTATAAAATATTCTTTATTTATAAATCCACTTTTTCTTTTGAAAGCCAAAACCTTTTATTTAAAAGATCCAAAATAGTAGTCTAAATATTTTGAAGTTTATTATTTATTTAACTTTTTAAATCCCTTTAGGATTTCATTTGATCCAAATAGGTTTTGAAAGTTTCCAATTGGATTCAAAAAGTTTCTTCTGGCCTTGAAAATCAAACAAAGTTTTATTTTATTCATTTATTTTCACATTACAAGATTTGGAAAATCTTGGGATGTGACACAAATCCACTACACCAAGTCCGATCATCACGTGAGTCGGTATAGCTTCAAAGAAGAGCATCAAATGGGCATCATATCAACTATATGACTCATGCTTAACCTTTCGGTTCGTGTTCCGAGGCCATGTCTGTACATGCTAGGCTCGCCAAGTTAGAACCTTAGTATTCGCGTGCGTAACTGTTTTACACCCGAAATATTGTCGTGGATCCAAGAACACCCGATCATCACGTGATGTCTTGGAGCGACGAAAACATAATCGGTGCATACTAAAGGAAGAACACATTCTTATCTTGATATTTAAATGAGGGATCATCTTATTATGCTAACAAAGCGCTAAACAAGCAATATAAGATGCTATCAAACATCATATGTTTATTAGTGAAATTATATGGTTCCCGCAGATGATCTCTATCATGTGCATCGTGGTATGATCACTATCATACCTATATGTGTAAATCCAAGGTCTATGGATTTTTCACGCTATGTGTGTTGTAAGAGTATCATCTCATACTTCTACTTACAACACTACCATATCATAACACTAGCCCAGCAACAATCTAAACTAGACGCCTCTAATTTATCCATTGCAAGTTTTACGTGGCTTAGGGATTTCGAGATAGAACCGTTCTTACCTACGAACATGAACCACAACGAGGATAATCAAATTGTTGACAACTCGCTTGCAAAATAGATATTGACTATAGTAGGAGAGACAGAGACCCGCTAGCCACTTATGCAAACTATTTGCATGTCAAGCGTGGAACAGGTCTCATGTGCGAGGACATGTAAAGTTTGTCTGGGCCTCTTCATCCCACTATGCCACCAATATCCAAAATTACAACAAAGGAGCAACAACATGATCATCATCGCCCACATACTCATATGTGTACTACCCGTGTAAAGTATCTACGCATAGATCCGGCTCTGATACCACTGTAGGGTTCGCAGCATAGAAAACAAAAAATTTCCTACGATGTGAACTATATACCAAGATCTATCTACTAGATACAAACAACGGGAGGATGTATATCCGTAGAAAACATACCCTTGAAGACCGACAAAGCTTAACGAGTTCAACTCGTGGTTGATGTAGACGATCTCTTGCCTATCTCAAGATCGAGAGGAAGTCCTAGCGCCGCAAATCAGTAGCGCATCCGTGCTCGCACACACGTTCGAGTCACCGAGCAACCTCCGCCTCCTCGCTCCAGCGATGCAGCGGAAGCACAACTCTTTCTTGCCGAATAGCCACCGGGAACATGTATCTCGCTAGTCCGAGACCATGGGGGATAAATTCTAGAGGGGGAGAGAGATCCTTCACGAGGAGGTGTGTGTAACACCCTCAGAATCGGACCTATGCAAGTTTGAGCAAAATTCGCCAAAACCCGCATAGAAACGATTCAAAGGTGCCCACCAGGCACTTTCGTGCGGGTGGAAAACGAAGTAATAACATTACACGACAGTCCTCGATGGGACCCACATAACAGATATATACAACAGCGACTCAACGAGTCAAGAATACATATATAATATACAAAGATCCAAATCACCTTGAAACGATATAGCGTCCAGCTACGGACAAGATGCAAATGGGGCTAAGAGCCCTGAAGAATAACCAATGGCGTCCATAACCCTGCCCAGGCCAAGCCGGAAGGGTAACCCTGCTAACGACGTCGATCTCAAAACCTGCTTAAACAAAAGGGGTGCCGACAAAGGGCAAAGGAAAAAGAGGAGCGTCAGTACTGAGGCCAGTACACGGCGAGGCTAGAATTCGGCGGTCCTCGCCTACATAGGTATGGTGGACTGAGCGGCAGCGGCAGCATGCACTAAACAACCTATAGAGGCTCGATACAACTGGCGGTTATCAGAGGGGGGTAAGAAAGACCTATTCGGCTCCAACCTGATACTAGCATCAAACAAACACATCCTGGTGTTCCCCCTCGAGACCAAACGAGGAAGTCAACCGAGGAACTCACACCGTTGGCAGTTTTACTTATTCAGTTGTCGTTGCAGCAATTACTAGTCAGGTATAGATAATCATCCTGATAAAATAAGCAGTGGGCACTTTTAGTTAATCATTCCGTTATAGTGGCAACACTTACTAGTCAGATACAATTAGCATGAGATAACCCAAAACCCAGCAGTTGTTGGTAATTTTATTCAGCCATTCCGTTGTAGTTGCAATACTTACTAGTCAGATACAATTGTCGCAAGCGACAACCAAACAAGCAATTGTGGGCAGTATTAATTAGCCATTCCATTATAGTGAAGCTGATTACTAGTCATTATAAGTCAAATTTATAGCAGTAAACTTTAGTTATGCTTGTCTATGATCGAGAAACTGTGCTCCAAGTCGTCCATATCCGCGGACACGGCTTTCAGAAAGTTTTACCCGGCCGGGGTGCACCAATAGCAACACACACTCGATCAACCTCGGAAAAACCAAATCAAAACCCAACGAGGCCTTCACGACAAAGCAATCACAAGATTCAGAAATATTTCAGGGGGCCACCCCTTAAGTAGATCCCGCAACGGAGTAAGCAAGCTCCGAGACGGCCTCAAGGTCTGCGACAATGGCTGTAAGCGACTGGGAACCCGAAAGTGTGGCTGGGCTTGTCGATACCGCGTAAACATTCCGCTTCCAAAACAGTACAGTGTGCAGTACCTCGCACAATCGTAAATAAAGCAGTAAAGCATGGCATAAGTACAGGATCGTAAATAAAACCTCAAACTAGTTTGTGGCCCCAAGAAATAAGACGGAATCAAGCTCTGGCTAAGGGGGGTCCCATATACCTCCCGGATGTGGATAGCGCGATAAAACAAGGAACAGGAATCAAGTACTCGGGGTCTTACGGGACACAAGTGGGCGTTCGGAAACCAAATATTATCTATCACCCACCGATGCCTCTGCTTAATTCAATTTTAGTTGTTAAACAGAAATTAAGGTGAACAATAAGTAAAACTATGATCATCTCCAACGGCAACAGGCGGCAATACATCAACAACTGTGGCACTGGACGAAACGCAACAGCACTTGAGCAAGCGACTACGACGCGCGAGTCCCACTATCTACCAAACAACGGTTAATAGGAGGTGTCCAAGGCAATATAGGGCTGCACGGTATATCACAGGTACGGAACTAAAGCATCGCAACACAGATAGCAATAGATCAACAGGAGGGAAGTAAATACTATAAAAGTAAGATAGGTAGAAAGGGGAGATGCTCGCCTGAAAAACATTGTCGAAGGGTTCATCCGAAGAACGGGGCGAAGCTCACATCAACTCAACGGCCTTATCCGCGAAGAAGCAAAACACTAGAAGAAACACCGGATGCAATATTTAATACCACGGCAGAAGATCGGCATGATGCATGTATGATGTATGTCATGGCAAAGGTGCGATGCAATTAGGTCAAATTAAGTGGAACCGGGGTCCCGACAATTAATTAGATGGTTCAAGTTATTTAGATACCCCGCAGTTTAAATGTTGTTTTAGCAAGACAGAACATATCACCGGTTCGCTACACAAGTTTAAATGAGGCCAATATAAGGCTAGATTTGCCCGCATATGGGCCCCATATTTAATTATTAGGTGAATCGGCGTAAGGCCCCCAAACCACAGATATACATGCGAGCATGACAATTAAATATGCAACAAGTTGTATTATGTTATAAAATAGGGTTTCGGGAAGAGGGGTCACACATTAGGGGTTCGACGATCTTGGTTCGGGGGGTTCGGGGTTCGGGGTCGGTCTCGGGATCCAGGGTTCGACGGACTTGGGGTTCCGGGGTGCGACGGGGTTCGACGGAAACGTTCTCGGACTCCGGGAAGGACTTGGTTGGGTGTCGTTCCTGTCGCATTCGCGGTCTCCGGGTCATGTCGACGGTCCTGGCGTTCAGAGTGGAGAACTTGGCGTTCGGCGGCGAAGTGCTCGGTGTTCCGTGAGGTAGACCCCGTCGCGTCCGGGCAGAGGTACTTGTCACCACGGGGTCTCGGTGTCCTCGGGTTCGATAGGAAGAACTTAGCGTGTCTCCCGAAGATCTTGGGGTTCCTCTTGGTTTGCCGATGTCGATCTTGAGGTTCAGATGGGGTTCGGTCTCGGAAGCAGGGTCTCGACGCCTGAGTCGGTCCTCGGGTTCCGCGGTGGAGGCTAGACGTCTTGGTGCCGAGCTTGGCGGTCACCGGGTTCGGCGCCGGTGGTCGTGGGCGAACTTGGGGTGCTCCAATGCGGCCATAGGGTTCACATGCGGTTCCCCATGACACATACACGAGCACACACAGATGCACACACGGGGCAGCGGGCCCACAGGTCGACGGTGGCGGTGAGCAGGGTGACGTGGCGGTGCAGCATCTGGTTGGCAGCACCAGCGCGCGTGCAGGACTGCCGGGCTCGAGGACGGCGAGAGGGCAGGGTACGGCGAAGAGGGGTCCCAGGGACGGCGCGGTCGGGCCGGGTCGGGCTCCGGCGACTGCGGGTCGGAGGAGGCGGGGGCGAGGTTGGCGCGGACGGGCGGCGGACGCGGAGGTGCTGGGGCCCAGGCGGCGAGCAGAGAGGATGGTGAGGCGGGGCTCGACGCGGGGTCGCGGTGGTGGGTGGAGGCGTCTCCGGCGCCGGCGGGGCGGCGCTGGACCGGGGCTTGAACGGAGGAGGTGCGGAGGCTCTGCGAGGGAGGCGGACGCCGGGTACGCGGCCGGGGCGGGGAGGCTCGAGCGCGGCCGGCGGCGCGGGTGGCGCCGGGCGCGGCTCAGGGGAAGGGGCCCTGGGAGGCGTGCTCAGGCGAGGGGCGGCCCCGGCGGCGAGCGCGGGCGCCGGCGGTTGAGGCCAGGGCGGCACGGCGGCTTGCGGTGGTGGGTGGAGGCCTCGCTGGCGGCGCGGTCGGCCGCGCCGGTGAGCTGCGAGCGGCGGCGGAGCGAGGGGGCTGCGCCTGCGGGGCAGAGAGCGGGGTGGAAGGAACCGAGAGAGGCGGCGGGCTAGGCGGGTGGGCGGAGGAGCTCCGGGGCGGCGCGCCCGGCGGCGGCGGCGCGCACCGGCGGGAGAGAGGGAGAGCGAGGTGGGGAGCGGCGGCGGAGATGGTGGGTTGGCACTGCGAGAAGAAGAGGGGAAGGAGGCGCGCGGCCAGAGAGAGAAACCGGGGAAGAGGGAGGCGGCGGAGGAGAGGCTCGAGGTCGAGGGGCGGGGACCTGGGCGGTGGCGGGGTTGGCGAGCAGGGGAGGGGAGAGGACGGGGGAAGAAGACGAACAGGGGAGAGGACGCGCGGGGGAGGCGGTTGTCGGGGCGTGGGCGTGGGGTGCGGCAGGGTACAGGCTGTGGGAAGTGGGTCCCGGGGTGGGGCCAGGGGATCTGTGACAGGGCGGGTGTGAACGCGGTGAGGGGCTGGGGGTGGGGCCCGCGCGAGTGGCTGGCGCCGCGCGCTGCGTGCGTGCGTGTGTCTAGTGTGGTGGGGGGTTTGTGTGGTGGAGAGAGAAAGAGAGATGGAGAGTGGGGGTGGGGTCTGGGCCAAGTGGCAGGATAGGATAGGAGGGGGAGAGGGAGAGGGTGAGGTGGCACAAGCCTATTGGAGGGGGTGATGTGGAGGGATGGGTTGGGTAGGATTTTAGGTGGGATTAGGATTTAGATGGGGCTGGCAGGTTGGGCCGATTGTTGTATACGGGGGTGGTCGTTCGGGTCGGGTTGGCCCGTTCAACTGCCCCTACTAAAAATAATAAAATAATTTATTTATTTTCACAGACCGTTTGCACAACATTTTTAATTAAAACAAAATATTCGGGGGACCGGGCTTTGCAGTTGAATTAAGATGGGGCGTTTGGAAAACAAATCGGGCGTTACGAAAATAGTTTTGGCAAACAATGCATGATGATGACGATGCAGTGCACAAATTCAACGCGATTTTCTAATAGTGGTTTTGCGGGATGCCACAGTGTGAGAGACAAGTGAGGAGGGGGCTCCTTTTATAGGAGGAGGGGGGAACCCCAAGGGGGTGGCCGGCGCATGGGGGCTGCCCCCTTGCCCTCCCCTCTTCATGTGGGTGGACACTCCACTCACAAATCTCCTTTAAATTCCCTCCACTCAAAAGTCCACTCAAATTCCCATTAAATTTCCACCAAATTTAATGCAAACTCTCATTCAATAAAACTCTTTTATTTTATTCAGAATTTTGTCAATTACTTTAATGACAAACATTCACAAATAACCCCTTGCTAGAATTCTATTTCACATGCATAACCACTTTATGCAATTTCACCCGAAAACCTGTTTCGGTATCTAGTGAAATAAATTCCTGCGCTTGTTCATTCTTTCGGCATGAAACATTTGCTCCAATTGGATGTCGGTGTCTTTTAAGTGTGTCACCCTACGGTTCGCGAATAATGCGGACATGATCGAGACCCCTCTCGAATCAATAATCAGAAAAGGGATCTGGAGACCCATACTGACTCCCACACATTCAACGATGACTTTCTTGTGATCGTCGGAACCTTTTACGCTAGTATCTTAATCCCTTTGTTTCACGATATATTACATGTCCGAGATTCGATCATCGGTATGTCCATACCTAGTTTGATCTCGTTACCGACATGCACTCTTTTCACGGTATATCTATCCGTCATCGGGATGAACAAATTCCACTCTCGATCCATGAGCCTCAACATAACAGTTTATTAGTTCTGAATCCATCTTTATAATCACCCTGTTACGGTGTGACGTTTGATGTTATCAAGAAACTCTTCCGGTGTTAGTGATTGACATGATCTCATGGTCTAAGGATTAGGATCACTTCGTAAGTTGTTATAGGAATATAAACTCAATGACTTTGATCGTAATGCTATACTTCGGATGAATGTTCATCACACCATTACACTAATGTTGTGATCCCGTTATTAACAACATCCAATGTCCATGATCAGGAAACCTTGATCATCTTGTTAATCAACGAGCTAGTTTATGAGAGAGGCATAACTAGGAACTTTCTGTTTGTTTATTAAACACACATGTATTAACGTTTCCGTATTAATACAATTATAGCATGCAAAATAAACATCTATCATATACTTGGAATACACATAATAAACACTTTATTATTGCCTCTCAGGGCATATTCCCTTTAGTAAGAAGATGACTTGGCGGTGGGACCAGTTGGTCAGCGGGGTGAGGGTTTGCACGTGGGGTCACGTCGTCAGCGGCTGTGTGGGTGCGGGTCTGAGTAGAAAACGATTCGCAGGAGGGCTGCCGGGTGAGCTGATGTTGGGCTTGCTGGGCTGGGTTCTTCCTGGGTTGTTTTTTCTTATTTTTTCCTTCCTTTTCTTTTTTCCTTTTTCCATTTTATTTTCTGTTTTCAAATTCAAACACCCATTTGAATTCAGATTGCTTACTCAAAACTTTTCCAAAATATCCAGTATGTTTTAATACTGTTTATTAATATATGCTAAAGTCCATTTTTAGAATATTTATTTTATTCTCATATGGTTTGTTATTTATTTTAAATAGACAATTTTGTCTTTATTAAATAGGATTTAAATATGGTTCTAGTCCATATTATTTATTCAAATGATTTAACCTTCTGTTTTAAATTCAAATGTTTATCAAACCCTTTTTCATTAGGTCTTATTTATTCATTAGTGTGTTAAATAATTCATTTAAAATATTTTAATATGATTTATTAATCATTTAAATTGGGCATTTGTCTTTATTCAAATAAAATCAAATATGGTTTTAATCCCATATAAATTTTATTCAAATAATTCTTTGGTTCCATTTAAGTTAATTAAGTAACTTTTATTCCACTTGGGCAATTCCAATTTATTATTTTATCATGATTAATTAATCATTTTCATTAGGGATTTTTCTCCATTTAAATATAATTAGAATATGGTTTAATCCTACATGTTTTTATCTGAATATTCTTTATCCATTTATTTTATTAGGGTTATCTTTATTCCATTTGCTTATGGATTTAATTCAAGTTTTAAAGTTTCTTCTAAATAATTTTCCTTGGGATTTATTATTTAGTTTAGGAAATTTGTCTTTATTTAAATAAAATTTGATATTATTCAATCCTTATGATTTTATTTAAATAATATTTTACCCTTATTTATTATTCAATAATATTTCATTTGTTTATGGATTTGGCCAATATTTAATTTGGCTTTTAAATATTCCTTATCTATTTCTTTCTTTCTTTGTCTTATAAAATCCATATCTTTTTATTTATAGATCCAAAATTGGTGATTCCAATTTGTACAACTTTATCTAATATTTGTTATCTTTTTAAATCCTTTTAGGATTAATTTGCTCACAATTTGGTATGATTTTTAGATAGGAGCTTTATTAGCCTTGGAAATTAATTATTTTTATCTTATTAAATTCATAAGTTTTTATCCATGGCTCCAAATTAAATGAAACCAATTTCTATGGTTTTATAATATTTTTATTTATCATTCTTGATCATTTATAAATGTCTGTTGACCAATTTTTATATGGATCAAATCCATAGTCTTTGAGATATCTTGGAAATGATTTCTTCCATTAGGGTTTTGGTTTAACTTTTCCAAATGTTTAAATTTCAAGATACATTCATTGATGAATGCATTTCACTTGATTGAAATTTGTTGGATTCCGTTTTATTCAAACTTGTTCAAGATGGTTTTTGATGTTTCCATTTGGAATCAAAAAGTTTCTTTTCACCCTAAATTTCAACAATTATTTCTTTTGTTTATTTATTTTCCACATTTCAAAATTTGGAAAATTTTGGGATGTGACAGGCTACCACCCTTAAAAGAAATCTTGTCCCGAGATTTGGGAAGGCTAGAGGTTACAAGTTGTCTTCAAGACAACTAGGGTAGTACCACCCTTAAAAGGTTTTCAACTATATTACATATTGGCTTACTTAGGATCTTGATGTATCTTCTCTGGGCACTTATTTGCATAATGTCCTAGCTCTTTGCATTTGAAACACGTCACTTGGCTAATATCCTTCTTTCCCTATAGTATCATTGCCTCCTGTTTGTTTCCTTGTTTCTTCTTATTTTATGGGCAATCACTGGCACAGTGTCCCATCTCTTTATAATTGTAACATTGCACTTGGCTTTTTTCCTTCTTCTTTCTGGGTCTCTCCAAAGCTAGGAGTTCTTCTAGTTCGTGTTCTTCATATCTCACCTCAAAGGTGGGAAATCTTTCTCTATTCTTGGGGCAGTCACTAGAGATATGACCTTCTTCTCTAGAAGAGTAGCAACACTTGGTGGTCACTTTGGATATGGCCTTATGAGGCATGGTTCTAACTTTGCCTTCATCCTTTTTGGTAGAAGTTGGTCCCTTATGGAGGTTTCCAAACATTTGATGCATTCCAGCTTGTTTCATTTGTTGAACTATAGGATATATGGGGCATTGGATAGGGACATGATCATTTCCTTCACATAGGAAACAAGTCACTTGAGATGTGTGACATTGTTTAGTTGGATAATTATCTTCACAATTAGGGCATTGATCCTCATGATCTTTATAAGTGTGTCCTATGTCTCCACAAATATTGCAATCTTGAGTTCCTTCTATAATAGCATCCTTGATATCATTGTTGTCACAATCTCCTTGGGAAGAGTTGCTTATCATGTTGATCATTTGATTGGTCATCCTTTGCAACAATTGGGATTGGATTTCCAAAAACTTTTGCAGGGTTGGGTCTAACTCATTGTTGTTGGCTAAAAATTGAGTTGTCACTTGGGTCATCTAGGCTTGGGTTGCTAGAAGTTGTTCTCTCATGTGCATCTCTTGGTTGTTGTTGTCACCATCCTTGATGTTGGAGTCTCTTGGAGATGTCATCTGTTTGGGTTGGATTGGGATTAGATTAGGCAAAAGATTCTAGAGGAAGAATTCTAATCACACACAACAATTTACTCAAACAATGTGCAAGCATTCACAAACAAACATTCCACTTCAAACAACAAGATTCAAGCACATTTTTAGGCAACAAAATATTTTTTCTACACCACACAAGTTGGTGAGTTTAAACTAATCACTAGTATGGTGGTCCAACTATGGTTTCACTTGAGATCATTTCATTCTTCTTAGTTGTTTCTTCATGAACAAGCCCATGGTTTCCTTGGAAAAATTCTTGTATCTTGATCACAAAGCTTCAAAGGTGCTGATGGTTTCTTCTAAGTTGTGTTTCCTTAGTCTTCCAAGTCTTGAGTATTATTCTTGTCTCACTTGTAGTCCTTAGTGATGTCCAAATTGAAGTCCTTGGTGAAACTAAAGTTAAAGTCATTGGTGATGTTGAAGTTGAAGTCATTTGAGTTGGTGAAGTCCTTTGCTCATGTTGAAGTCTTTGCTCATGGTGGAGGCTTTGTCCATCAAGTTGAAATAGAAGAGATGTAGAATCAAAACCAAAAAGGTTGAGGAAAGAGTTTACAAGATTGTTTGTAAATAAGTTTCGGAACAAATACAACTCTTATTTTTCTTAAGGGGTTTTGTCCAATCCTAGGGTTACAATCCTACAGGCAACGCAGTGCTCTAATACCATCTGTAGATGTCCCAACCTGATAAGGTAGAGATCCATGTGTTTACAATGCTAGTCCCTGGATCAATAGCTAGCATCCATAGTTTAAGATGTAATACCAAGAAAAAAAGGTCATAATACAACTTTATAACCAGGAATAAAATAATTCATTACATCTTACATAGCTCATTTGGCTATCTCATTACAATGCAGCAGAAATAACTATATAGCATGGAGTCCTTCATCTTCAAAGTGCCACATGCAATCATGTTGGTTGTAGACTTGTAACCCTATTCAACACACTTCACTAACATCAAACAAACCTACAACATAATAAGTTACAGCCACAAGGGTCAATACATTTGAATTGTATTGGCAAGTGATACTATGGTAGAGTAGTGGTATCTATCATCTATATGCATTTGGCTAAGTGGAGCTTAGGCTTGCTTTGCTCAAAATAGATTTTCCTTATCATTCGAAAACACTAAGTTTTTGTTTGTCAAATCACCCAAGGAACCACCAATAGTGAACCTTTACCCTTGTTCAACCAAAAGTTTTTAACTTAGAAATAGGGATGAGGAGATCTTTGATAGCTTCCATGTCTTGATGCTCAAATTGTCCATTACAGGGGACACGACTAAGTACTTAGATTTTACTCTCTCGGGAGGTGGTGCACTTTCCCCACAAGACTCGACCTGCATCGAGACAAGATCTTTCAGAAGCCTTCCCTTAGATCAAAATGGACGCGTTCCCAAACTTATCACCCCCTACCACCAACTGTCCATCTGTCTAAGTTATTGCAACCTATATGATCCAGGCAGAGCCCATATTGCTAAGTGGCTGCACTTGAATCTTCTCAACATTTGACATATCAAATCTCTTTGTTCCTGGGTGGCATTCCACAAGTGAGATACACTAGGGTAGGCCATAAATATGGGGCCCTGTGTAACCACTCAACATAACCCATTCACACCATTCCACCCAGGTGTTTTATTCACATAGTTTTTTTATTAACAAAACACAAGTCATTGACTTAGAAATATTTCATAGCATGAATATAATCCACCCTTGTTTTCTACTAGCTAGGCTAAGCATGATAGTAGTAGGAATCTTAACTTAGGGAAAATTCTACTAAGGCATCATCTACTAGGATTTCCCATGGCATAGTTAACACATAGAAAATTCCATGCAAGTCCTACTTAAAACATCACTAATGCATAGTGAAAATAATAGGAAAAATGTGTGAAGCACCACTTGCCTTTTTAGTAGAGAATATAGATTCACTCCTTGATCTTGCAATAGTGACACTCTTCAAATTTCACTACAATTCAATCAAGGCACAAATTCAATCAAGCGTTCAAACAATTCATCACATAAAATAATAAAAACAAAACAATGCATGCAAGTATGCAAAAGATTGTTTTATTTGGAAAGGTGGTTTTTAATTGGATATAAACATTTTAAAACACCTATTGGTCATTTATAAAAGTGGCAAAACCATTTGATATTAAGTTAGTGAAAATGGCCACTTTAAATCATTTTTGTTTTGCTAGAAATGATTTAAATCAAACTAATAATTTCTAGTGTTTGAGAAATATACTTTTAAACACAAATGTTAGTGTTTTAAGGTCAAGTGTTTAATATTAAACCATTTGCAAAAGGTTTTACCTAAAAACCATTTTTAAAACAAAGCAATATCTTATTTTGTTGGAAATGCCTTTAAACAAAGTAATAATTTTCTAGGGTTCACGAAATATATTTTTAAATCCTAAAACTTGGTGTTTAAGGTCAGAGAGTTTAAATCAAATCATTTTCCAAAGGTTTTACTCAAAAATCATTTTTAAAACATATTCAACATTTTTATTTAACTAGAAATGCTTTTATTCAAAGATTTATTCCCTAGTATCACCAAATATACTTTTAAATCTACAAGTTGGTTTTTATGGCCAGTAGGTTCAAAACAAACCATTTCCAAAAGGTTTTACTCTAAAACATTTTTAGAATAAATTTTATACACAAAATATGCCTAAACATGTTTCTACAAAAACAACTAATTTTCCAGAAGCAAATCACTAAACAAAGGGCATGGTTGGAAAGTATTATTTTCCTGATTCCAATGATATAAAATTTGTACATTTTGGACATGTGGATTTAAAGTTATGAATTTTTCAAATATAAACATCTTATAGACATGTTTCTGTTTTTAAAACAAAACTTGTGCCATGCGTCGCTTTCTTACTGGCGTGTACCGGTTCGCACGGATTGCGCAGCTACAACCGTTTTGTTAAGTTCTAATCCTACTTCTTCGATCAAGATCCAACGTACCACAACATCCTGACCATGGACTGGTGGCGTGGCGGCGACGCTCGGGCAGATGCGTTCCGATGAAACCAGGAAGCGTGGGAGAGGGAGGAGTAGCTCACCAGATTCGTAGGAAGGTGACAATGCTCAACATGTCCGTGGTTGGCGAAGGGGCGCACAGGGACGCTGGTAATTCCTCGCCGGAGCTAGTGGTTGTGTCGGGCACGGAATTTCATTGTCGGGGGCGAGCTCCTAGGACATTAGAAGGCAAGGCAGCATGTCAGGGAGGTGTGCACGGTTGCAGAGGTTGTGATGGGACCTACTAGAGGACATGGGGCGCGATCAATCGTCGGTAGCCTCTCGCCGGAGTTCAAGCAGTCGACGATGCCGAGGAGGCGTCGTTGTTGTCGAGCCTCTGGGGCATGCGCGGTCAAGTGGATGGTATGGGCAGATGCGGGGGACACTGGGAACACTCTCGTGGGTTCCAGGGAGCAAGGGGAGGTTAGCTGTCGCCGGAATCGGCCGGGAATGGTCGTCGGGGCAGTGGCGGTGCAAGGAAAAATCAGGGCAGCCTGGGGGCTCCGGTGGCGTGATGACTGGGGGGAAAGGGAGAGGGGGAGGAGGCGATTGAATGGGCGTGATCACGGGACGGAATCAACACAAAATTAATACGAATTTACGCGAGGTTTAAATGGTAGGAAACAGCGACGGGGGGGGGAATAATGTGTCGCGGTGGGGAAGAAGATGACTTGGCGGTGGGACCGGTTGGTCAGCGGGGTGAGGGTTTGCACGTGGGGTCACGTCGTCAGCGGCTGTGCGGGTGCGGGTCTGAGTAGAAAACGATTCGCAGGAGGGCTGCCGGGTGAGCTGATGTTGGGCTTGTTGGGCTGGGTTCTTCCTGGGCTGGTTTTTCTTATTTTTTCCTTCCTGTTTCTTTTTCCTTTTTTCCATTTTATTTTCTGTTTTCAAATTCAAACACCCATTTGAATTCAGATTGCTAGCTCAAAACTTTTCCAAAATATCCAGTATGTTTTAATACTATTTATTAATATATCCTAAAGTCCATTTTTAGAATATTTATTTTATTCTCATATGGTTTGTTATTTATTTTAAATAGACAATTTTGTCTTTATTAAATAGGATTTAAATATGGTTCTAGTCCATATTATTTATTCAAATGATTTAACCTTCTGTTTTAAATTCAAATGTTTATCAAACCCTTTTTCAATAGGTCTTATTTATTCATTAGTGTGTTAAATAATTCATTTAAAATATTTTAATATGATTTATTAATCATTTAAATTGGGCATTTGTCTTTATTCAAATAAAATCAAATATGGTTTTAATCCCATATAAATTTTATTCAAATAATTGTTTGGTTCCATTTAAGTTAATTAAGTAACTTTTATTCCACTTGGGCAATTCCAATTTATTATTTTATCATGATTTAATTAATCATTTTCATTAGGGATTTGTCTCCATTTAAATATAATTAGAATATGGTTTAATCCTACATGTTTTTATTTGAATATTCTTTATCCATTTATTTTATTAGGGTTATCTTTATTCCATTTGCTTATGGATTTAATTCAAGTTTTAAATTGTCTTCTAAATAATTTTCCTTGGGATTTATTATTTAGTTTAGGCAATTTGTCTTTATTTAAATAAAATTTTATATTATTCAATCCTTATGATTTTATTTAAATAATCTTTTACCCTTATTTATTATTCAATAATATTTCATTTGTTTATGGATTTGGCCAATATTTAATTTGGCTTTTAAATATTCCTTATATATTTATTTATTTCTTTGTCTTATAAAATCCATATCTTTTTATTTATAGATCCAAAATTGGTGATTCCAATTTGTAGAATTTAATCTAATATTTGTTTATATTTTTAAATCCTTTTAGGATTAATTTGCTCACAATTTGGTATGATTTTTAGATAGGAGCTTTATTAGCCTTGGAAACTAATTCTTTTTATCTTATTAAATTCATAAGTTTTTATCCATGGCTCCAAATTAAATGAAACCAATTTATATGGTTTTATAATATTTTTATTATCATTCTTGATCATTTATAAATGTTTGTTGACCAATTTTTATATGGATCAAATCCATAGTCTTTGAGAGATCTTGGAAATGATTTCTTCCATTAGGGTTTTAGGGTTTTGGTTTAACTTTTCCAAGTGTTTAAATTTCAAGTTACATTCATTGATGAATGTATTTCACTTGATTGAAATTTGTTGGATTCCATTTTATTCAAATTTGTTCAAGATGGGTTTTGATGTTTCCATTTGGAATCAAAAAGTTTCTTTTCACCCTAAATTTCAACAATTATTTCTTTTGTTTATTTATTTTTCACATTTCAAAATTTGGAAAATTTTGGGATGTGACATCCGGATCCTTCGGAGTTGGAGGCACGACGACATATTGGAAGAATGGTGTTTCATAGTTCGTCATCTTCGCCACACGATAAGCATAACCAGCACGAGACTCTTGAATAGGCTTGATGTCTTAAGGGTTACCCTCATCGTCTTCAGTGGCGATGCCCTCGGTGACTTGCTAGATTTGCATCTCACTATGGTGACTCATCACCATGGTCAGGGAAGTTTGCACTGTAGTCCAGGCATACAACATCTTCCAGTCTTCAATGAGCTTCGGAATCTCCTTTGCGTTGTTCCTCATTTCGAGAATAGGCAATCTATCCAAATCGGAAAGTTATACTGACTCACCAGCTTCTTAAATAACCTGACAAAAGTCAAAGACTATATATCCGACTGATTTGATACGCTCGAAACGAGGTTCGAAGCTAGAAGACTCTAAAATGTTAAGAGGATCTATAAAATATCAAATTCAAACAATCTGACACTAAGTCAGAAATAAATATGGAAAGACAATGTTGGAGAAATTACTAAGCATGAAGTGGTTCCATTGGGAATGCTCTTCCATGAGGTTGTTCAGTTCTTCTTGGGTGGCTTGTGCAAGATCCTGCTGAATGTAAAACTCCCTATTAGGCTCATCAAATTTCTTATCGCGTATGTCCTGCAATTTTTTGAGCCTCTCAGTCTCATGATTGTTCGACTCCAGGAGGTTGTTCACAGATTTCTCATGATCATCCTTTAGCTTGTTCATCTCCTGGCGAAGTTCATCATTCTCCATTTGGAGGACCTTGAAGTTCTTGGCCTCCTCCGCCATCTTGCTCGATTAATTCAACAATTCTGCAAAGGATAAAAGTTAAAATACCAATTGGGAGAAACATTCGACTGAGAAGAAAAAAAATTGTGATTGAGTGTAGAAAAAGTTTACCTTGTGCCTCAACCTTCTCAATCTAAAGCTTGGGATATTCAAGATGCAAAGTATTTATATCGTTGCGCTTGTTGCATATATTCTTCAGTAATTGCTGGTTGTAAGATAAAACTTTCTATAAGTCAAGATAATATATAGTCTGACGTCTACTGAGACTTGGGGTGCAATTCAAGCTAAGCTGAATTTTAGCACGAGCCTCGGGGGGCTACATCGTTTTTTGCATCCTATAAGCATGAACTCGGATCCTGCATTATGATCTCTATCCGAATTTATGCTTGGGGCTAGAGGATATGATAATGAATATTACAAACGAGAATCAGAAAACTCACAACATGCTCCAAGTGCAGCTTCTCAAATCCGATCTTCGTGTTTTGGAAGACCTTCTCAGCAAGGAAGATAGGAGTGACATCTTTTACTGGAATTTTGCTGGCTTGGATCATTTGATCCCTCACTCGGATTTGTTCCATGAAGCCTTCCAGTTTCACGTCCTCCATCTCCTGGCTTGCTGCTTCCAGAGATAAAACTTGCTTCTCAAGACTAGTTCGAGCCAGCTTGAGAATCTCGTCTTTCTTCTTCCTTTTCATCCCGGAAGCAGCAGAACCGGAAAATTTTACTACCTTCCCTGATGACGCATCCATGGGATCATTTCCCTTAGCGGGTTCACCCTTGTGAGTTTCTGGGCTACCAGAGATAACCAGAGGCTGTGAGGTATTGGCAGCGTCAGGGGCAGCGCGCATAGAGGAAAAAACCTCCCGCGCTAAAGACTTGGTAGCGGTTGGAGTTGGAGGAGGTGCAGCTGGTGATATCACAAGTTTCTACTAGCGCAGTAACTTGGTTGTCTTGCCCTCTGGATTTGACTTGCTCTTCAAAATAGATTTAGCTCTGAGTCACGCAAACAACAAAATGTTAGGCAAGACTCGGAAAGAACAAGTACTAGAGGCAAATGTACTTACTTTTTAACCACTGGTAGCACTTGTGCGCCAGTGGTGACAACATCCTTGGCCTTGCGCTTCTTAGAAGACATGGCCAAAACTTCTTCCACATCATCGCCCTCTATCATGTCCGAGTCTTCCAGAGGATAACCCTCTAGAGGGGTTAACTCCGACTCGGGGAGATCGCTAAGCTAAAAGAAAAAAATATAAGCAACAGTGAAATCATATAACGAGGTGATGAACCAAAATGAAATACAAATTGATGACCCACAAGTATAGGGGGTGTATCGTAGTACTTTCGATAAATAGGAGTGTCGATCCCAACGAGGAGCAGAAGGTGTTGAACAGTGGTATGGAGCAGGAAATCCCTGTGAAATACTTAGCAAACAGATTTTTAGTGGTTTTCTGACAAAGCAACAAAACAAAGAGAAAGTAACAGAAGTAACGAACAAACGGAGCAAGTGGCCCAATCCTTTCTTAGCAAAGGACAAGTCGGTGGAAATACTTATAAGGACCAAACGTTCTCGAGGACACATGGGAATTTTGTCAAGTGCTTTCGCTTCAAATAGCTGAGTACTCTTCTTTGGTGTTGTGTGGGTGAACCTGTGCTAACATACCGCCCTTCCTAGGACTAATACATACTTGTGATTAAACCCCCTGCAAACATCCGTAACTACAGGAAAGTAATTAAGATATAAATCTAACCACAGCCTTAAACTCTGAGATCCTACGCCCCCTTGTGCAAAGGTGTCCTAATGGGGGTTCAGGTTTCTGTCACTCCGGAAACCCCACGATTAGTAGCCAAATACACAATGCATTCCCCTAGGCCCATAAATGGTGAAGTGTCATGTAGTCGACGTTCACATGACACCACTAGAAGAATAGCACCACAACTTAAATACTAAACCATTGAATAATAACTCATCACAGATTCACTACTAACAACATGACTTCTCCCATGTCCTCAAGAACTAAACGAAATACTCACAAGACATCATATGGATCAAGATCAAAGATGATATGATAATGGATAACAATCTGAACATAAACAATAATCCAATGGTTCCACTTACAAGCATCATCTACAATAGTAATTAACACCAGGAAAGTTTCCCCTAATGAACTAATCAATATCCAACACAATTGTTATAGCGGGACGGAGTGATGATGATGGTGCTGGTGGAGATGATGGTGTGGATGATGATGATGATCCTGATGAAGCCTAGCTTGACGATGGTGTTGATGGCGACGGTCTCCCCTCTCCGGGAAGGAATTCCCCCCGGCAGAAATCTGTCTGCCGGAGAGATCTTTATCTCTCGGTGTTTTCCGCCCCTAGAGGCGGCGGAAATCTATTTATGGTCGCTCCCCTGGTGTTAGGGTTCCGTAGGGAAGATATAGGCGAAGGGGCGGAGTCGGAAGCCGAGCAGGTGGGCCAAACTCACCCTAGGCGCGGGGTCAGGTGGGCTCGCACCTAGGGGTGTGGGCCCCCTGAGGCCCCACTTTGTCCCTCCTTCTAGCCTCCTTCGTCTTCTGGTAAAATAATATGTTTCTATATTTTTCTGATCTTCGCGAAATTGCACCGAAACGCCTTCTTTTCCATCAGAATCCAGACTCCGGCAGTCCATCCTCCAGGAATCATCCAACATGCATAAACAGATGAAAAGCCATAAATAATATCTCATAATAAGACAAATATTAATGAATAGAGGTAAATTATGATATAGAAAGGTGATGCAAATTGGGCGTATCAACTCCCCTAAGCTTAGACTTCGCTTGTCCCCAAGCGAATACTGAGCTCAGTAAACCTTTCCACAGGTTTATGGAGTGAAGTGTTGATAAAATAATACGAACAAGAAGCATCACACTTACCATTGCACAACTCATAGAAGAAAGCAACTCACCATTATATAACTTAGCTTGCAACCAAGTACAGCAGTCACAATAGAGATGCATAAAGATAAATCATAATTGGAATTGGCAAACTTGTTCTTAGTCAGAGAACATGTGGCAAACAGTTTCACAAAAGCTTTTTGTAGAAGTTTCAAAACAGGAACACTCTTTACTCAAAAAGGTTTTTCATAGGTGAAGGCTTTCAAAGTAATACTTAATAGATAAGAGTTTTGTGCAAACAAGGAAGATAAATAACATGATTGAATAAATCGCCATATGAATGCTTGAAACACACCAACTCAAATGCTTGCTGGAGATAGAGAGGAAGTAGGTTTACTGACTCAACTTGGAAGTGGGAGAAAGGTCCCTTCTTAGAGGGTAGCAGGGATTACAAGTCATAAAGATCTTCCAAAAGATTATGGTACTTACTAGCTTTGAGCCCTCATTGCCCCCATCATAGGCATCTTGAGATGATTAAGGTTAAAGTGAACAAAGATGGAGTATATGCTTGACGAAATATAAGTTGGCAATCTCATGTTCCTATGAGGGCCACTCCTCATCCATACTCAACTTTGGGTCCAGGTAAGTTCTTGTCATTGTAAGTATTTGCATATAATTGAGAACCGCCAATGGGGTACCCCTTGCACAGGTACAGGAGCATTCCCATAACCAAAATGACAAGGCAAGCAGACAATGAGAATCTCAGCAATCTTTTTATTTACCATATGCATAGCTTTTTATTGAGGATGCTTCATAGATGACTCACTATGGTGATGCTGCAATTTCCACCATGATTACGCATGGCTTAGGCTAGCGGCCCAGGCATTTCTCTAACACAGAATACAAACTCCATGGACTTACAAGTTCCCTCTTTATTTCACACCGTTGACATCCATAAACAAAAGAGCATGATATCAAATATGTACAACAAGGTACAAGTGAAATGTTGAAAACGTTCCCCGTGAGCACGGTTCTGCTAATCCCAACGTATAGATGCAAGCATATACAACTTCGATGTTCACAATGGTTCAAGTTTATTAGGGGCAAGGAAATAAGGTGTGCCATCAAGTTCGTGAGAGCTTTACTAACTAGTTTTCACATAACAAAATACTTTTTAATTCAAAAGGTAGATGAAGCTTGAGAATTTGCTTGGAATAGCAAAAGCTACTGGGTAGATATGGTGGACACAAGTGGCAAAAGTTTTGGGTTCAAAGGATTTTGGAAACATGAGAAGTATGCCTTCTCAAAACAGGTTTTTGGCTAGCAAGGCTGGGTAGCAAGCAAGAGAGTTGAAATAAACAAGCAAACATACAAGTAATAAAGCCAAACATGCAATCTTCCTTGAAGACACAAGAGAATCTTAAATAAATAATAATAAGCTTATGAGCCAACAAGAAAGAAAACAAATGATACCAAATACCTGTAAGCTTTTTCTTTCTTTCTTTATTTTTCTTTCAAATTAATGCCACTGACCAGAACTCGGTTTGCCAAAACAAATTTAGATCCACTTGATGATCCCAGAGTGGTGCCAATACTGAACAACGAGATCCATCATATAATAGAGGTTGCAAACTAAAATAAGAAGTGCAAAAAGTAAAAGATGAGACTTCTCATTAATATTCCAATAAAGGCACTCACACCAAGGGATACATAGATAATCAACTAAAGGAGAGATACTTCCACATGCAAACCAAAGTATAAAATAACCTCTCTACCACAGATATGAATCCACTAAAAAGGTAAAAGATGAAAGATAATGGTGGTGATACCGCGGCACTCCCCCAAGCTCGGAACAAGCCAAGGGGATGCCAAATCTGATGACGAATTACTCCTTTCGTGGTGGTGGTGTTCTCTTGATAAGCTCCTCAATCAACTTCCTTAGTTCCTCGAACTCAAAAGTAAGAGTACGGATTAGCTCCGAGTTTTGCTCTATACGGTTCATAATCATGTCAGTCCGAGAATCCCAGTTCTTGTTGTTCTTTCCCCACTCTTCATCCATAGCATGATCCTTCTCTACATTGTTAGAATAATGCAAATTCCAAACCGAAGGCAAACTTTCCTTGGGCACATGTTGATATTGAAATTGATGTATAAGTGTATGGAAGGGTATCTTGTTACGTGGAGGAGATGGTTGTGGATTGTAGAAGCGACGTGGAGGTTTCCCTCCTGTAGACATCCGTGCTATCTTCTTAAGCCTAGTAGGTTGTGCCACCAAACCAATGCTTGCGACGGTAGCGCGGGTGTCCGATTCCTTGTCCTCCTCCATGTCTCCTTCATAACCTACCGGAATCTCCTCCTTGGGAACTTGAGGTTCTTCTTCTTCGGGCTTCTTCCCTTTGTCATCAGCGGAGGCCATGGTGCTCTAAACTTGAGAAGATTTCCTGACAGAAACAGATAGAAACAAAAACACAACGAGAACACGATACATGAACCTCGAGGGATCCGGGGGGTTATATATTGTGAAGTTTCAATGCATAAGGAAGGTTTTGACACGGAAACAAAGCGGAGACGGAGTTCGAGGGTAACAAACCCCCTCCAGGCGCGACCAGGCTGGGCCCGCGCCTGGGGTGGGTTTGTCCACCCAGGGCTCCGTTTCCTCTTCAGTTTCGTTTCGTGACTTACCTCATGTATTAAAAACATCAAAAATATAAAAATATTGGGGTTTCACGAACCTTCTGTTTTCACCACTTTTACCTGTTCAAAGATGAACTCTGCAGATTCCTTCTCTCTTTCTCTACGAATTTCCCTCATACAAAACTTCTGCACAAACTCAATGACAACATTAATGTAAGCAAAAAAAATAAACCTTTGGTACACTCTTCAACTGAAAACCCATCAACACAAAAGCTTCAATAAGAGGCAAATGCAAAAAATGGCAGAAATCTGTCAAAACAGACCAGCAAGTAAAGATTGATTTTTCCGAAGACCTTCTCTTGCCAAATCAAAAAGTGGAGAACTGATGAAAGTTGGGTAACAACCTGGAGAACAAGCTCAGAAAAATGCAGCTCCATCCGAAGTACTGAGCTTCCTCACGAATTTTTACAATGCAGCACAAAAATCTATCCCAGGACAACCACTTTTCACAACACCTCTACTTCACAAAAGTAGTTGAACTTGACACAAAAACCAAAACAAAAAGTATAAGGAGCGGTTTTTACAGAGGTAATAACTTCCAAGACTCGACAAAACTCTTGGGTTATCTACCAACAAGTACTTTTCTTTAATTCCTTTAAGTCGGTCTTGAAACTTCCAAATATGCTCACATAGGATATATATATTTGGAGTGAAAAAGAGCATCAAGGAGCAAATAACCAACACACTTGAGTATAACCCACTTCCTATGCATGGGGGTATCATGAGAAAACGAATTGTTGAAACAAAAGGCCACAAGCATAGGAACACAAAATAGATGCAACTTTAAAGCTTTCAACATAAAACAGGAAAACTTAGCATCATTGAGATGCATAAAACCATGTTTTCCTCTCTCAAAATAACTTTTAATAGCACTTTGAATAAAGTTAACAATATAACTGTCACTGGAAACAACTTTATCATCTGAGTAAGCATACTTACAGTCACCAAAAAGAGGTCCAAGGTCATAGACTGGATCAATAGAAGCAAGTTGTTCCATCCTGAAATCTTTATTAGGCAAGCTATTTTCACAAGGAGATTTAGCAAATTTCGAAAAGTTAAACACATAAGACTCTCCATCAAACTTAGTTAAAACTTTTTCCTTCTTACAATCAATAATAGCTCCACAAGTGTTCAAGAAAGGTCTACCAAAAATGATAGGACAAGTTTTACTAGTTGCTGAATCAAGCACGAGAAAATCAGCAGGATACTTAATCTTACCACAAAGAACCTCCACATCTCTTACAATGTCAATTGGGCAAATGGTTTCCTTATTAGCAAGGTGGATAACCACATCAATGTCCTCAAGCTCACAAGGACCAATCTCATGCATAATTTCCCTGTAAAGCTTATAAGGAATAGCACTAGAACTAGCACCAATATCACATAAACCATAATAGCAATGATCACCAATTTTAACAGAAAGCACATGAACACTAGCTTTTCTAGCCTTACTAGGATGAGAGATAATATTAGAAGCATCTTCACAGAAGAAAATATACTCATCCTCTATATTTCTAGTGACAGGGTCTTTCACAATAGCTACCATAGGTTCAGCATTCAATTGCTTACCAGGCTCCACAGTTCTCATTGTACCTTTGTTATTTGCACTAATAATCATAGAATACTCCTTTACCTTAGCTGGGAAAGGCATTTCCTCAACATGAGGTTCAGGCACACTGTGATTAGTAGTACATACTTGAGTACTTCTAACGGGAGCATGACTAACAACATCTTTATAAGGAGCATGGTACTTATTCCACTTATTGGGAATTTCAATGTAAGAGGCAAAGGCCTTAAAATAGCTGGCAATACTTTGAGAATCAAGACCAAACTTATTGCTAATATCACGGAAGTTATCAGTTCCCATAAAAGATTTAACGCATTCATAATCATAGTTTATACCTGACTTTCTTCCTTTGTCATTCTCCCAAGCTTCGGTATTATCTTGAATACAGTCTAAAAGATCCCATTTAGCTTCTTCCTTCATACTTGTGAATGATCCAGCACAAGAATCATCTAGTAAACCTTTATCATGAAGAGAAAGCCTAGCATAAAAGTTATTGAGAATAATATTGTTAGGGAGTTCATGAATAGGACATTTAAGCATTAGCAGCTTCAATCACCCCCAAGCTTGAGCTGTACTTTCTCCATCAAGAGGCCAAAAGTTATATATAAGACTTCTATCCTTTTGGATTACACTGGGAGGATAAAATTTAGTGTAAAAGAGAGATGCCATCTCCTCCCATTCCATGGATTGTCCATTCTTCAGCATCTTATACCATGCCTCAGCTCTCCCTTTCAAGGATATGGAGAGTAACTTCTTCTTCACCTGTTCAGTTGTGATCCCTACACACTTAAACAACCCGCATAATTCATGGATATAAAGCAAGTGATCACCGGGATGGACGGTTCCATCCCCAAAATAATAATTATCCATAACACGTTTAACAATACTTGTAGGTATCTTAAACAGATCTATCTCAACAGGTGGTGGTTCATCTACTACCATAGAAGTGGTAGTAGTTTTCCCAAATAGAAAACCAAGTGGGTTATTCATATTGGAAACAAAGTAACAAGCAGTAACAAAAGCAATACTCACAGTGAAAGTTTCCCTTACCAGTTCCACTCTTCAATAGCGCTTCACTCCCCGGCAACGGCGCTAGAAAATAGTCTTGATGGACCACAAGTATAGGGGGTGTATTGTAGTACTTTTGATAAATAGGAGTGTCGATCCCAACGAGGAGCAGAAGGTGCTGAACAGTGGTATGGAGCAGGAAATCCCTGTGAATACTTAGCAAACAGATTTTTAGTTGTTTTCTGACAAAGCAACAAAACAAAGATCAAGTAACAGAAGTAACGAACAAATGGAGCAAGTGGCCCAATCCTTTATTAGCAAAGGACAAGCCGGTGGAAATACTTATAAGGACCAAACGTTCTGGAGGACACATGGGAATTCTGTCAAGTGCTTTCACTTCAAATAGCTGAGTACTCTTCTTTGGTGTTTGTAAGTGTTGTGTGGGTGAACCTGTGCTAACATACCGCCCTTCCTAGGACTAATACATACTTGTGATTAAACCCCCTGCAAACATCCGTAAATACAGGAAAGTAATTAAGATATAAATCTAACCACAGCCTTAAACTCCGAGATCCTACGCTCCCTTCTGCAAAGGTGTCCTAACAGGGGTTCAGGTTTCTGTCACTCCGGAAACCCCACGATTAGTAGCCAAATACACAATGCATTCCCCTAGGCCCATAAATGGTGAAGTGTCATGTAGTCGACGTTCACATGACACCACTAGAAGAATAGCACCACAACTTAAATACTAAACTATTGAATAATAACTCATCACAGATTCACTACTAACAACATGACTTCTCCCATGTCCTCAAGAAATAAATGAAATACTCACAAGACATCATATGGATCAAGATCAAAGATGTTATGATAATGGATAACAATCTGAACATAAACAATAATCCAATGGTTCCACTCACAAGCATCAACTACAGTAGTAATTAACACTGGGGAAGTTTCCCCTAATGAACTAAGCAATATCCAACACAATTGTTACAGCGGGACGGAGTGATGATGATGGTGCTGGTGGAGATGATGGTGTGGATGATGATGATGATCCCGATGAAGCCTAGCTTGATGATGGTGTTGATGGCGATGGTCTCCCCATTCCGGGAAGGAATTCCCCTGGCAGAAATCTGTCTGCCAGAGATATCTTTCTCTCTCGGTGTTTTCCGCCCCCAGAGGCGTCGTAAATCTATCTAAGGTCGCTCCCCTGGTGTTAGGGTTCCGTAGGGAAGATATAGGCGAAGGGGCGGAGTCGGAGGCCGAGCAGGTGGGCCAAACCCACCCTAGGCGCGGGGTCATGTGGGCCCGTGCCTAGGGGGTGTGGGCCCCCTGAGGCCCCACTTCGTCCCTCCTTCTGGCTTCCTTTGTCTTCTGGTAAAATAATATGTTTTCATATTTTTCTGGTATTTTTCTGATCTTCGCGAAATTGCACCGAAATGCCTTCTTTTCCATCAGAATCCAGAGTCCGGCAGTCCATACTCCAGGAATCATCCAACATGCATAAAAAGATGAAAACCCATAAGTAATACCTCATAAGAAGACAAATATCAATGAATAGAGGTAAATTATGATATATAAAGGTGATGCAAATTGGGCGTATCACAAATCGGAAGACTTACCAGAGTTAGAGGTCTCTATGCTATAAACTTTGGCATGGGGGGGCTCGGGAACTTTCTTGTTCACCCGCTCCTTGACCAATAATTGCATTCGGGATTATTGTCCTTTGCGGGAATTCGCATCGGACAAACCCTCATGCTATCCTTCTTGTCTCCGGTGATCATATGCATCAGTCGGTCGTCGTGGTGCCATAGAGGCTGAATTCGACGATCCAGCCAGCCGTGAATCAAGTCGGAACCACACAGGCCATGATGCTTCATCAAAAACTCAATCCTCCTCTTGGCACGGATCAAATCTTCGGAAAGTCCCGATGCCTATGTGTCCCATGTATCCTTGTGGGGATAAGCACCATTGACAAAAACCGGAAGACCTTCCGTATTTCTAGGAGTCGGCATATATTTATTATAAAAGAATGTGGAGGCCTATCTTCTAACCGACTCACTCGCTAACATCCTAGGATAGACTCGGTCTCTCCTAAGAACAAAGCTAAGTGTGCCGGTAATGTAAGGAATACCGGTGCTGATCGAGTTCTTCCAAGTATCATAATAGTATCGAAATAGAGTGAGATTTGGCTTAATCCCAAGAAAACCCTCACTAAGAGCTGCATGAGTGCTAAGTTCTAGCAAGGAGTTGGGGGAGATTATGTAGCTGAACGCCATAGTGTTGGAGTACCTCACTGAGGAATTTCAGTGGCGAAAGGCTGAGGCCGCGATCGACATGCGTTGCAAAGAGGACACGCTCGCCGTAGCGTGGCACCAGGATGGTTTCATTGAGACCACTCTGCCACGCACCGGCGGCGAGGTAGCCCTTGTCCTCCATCATCTAGAGATTATGGTCATCATGACGCTAGAGACCCAGAGGCCCCTGTGCTTCTTGTCATCTGCCGCCGACGCTGAAGACATTGCTGCCGCGCCCGAGCGTGATGCCGCTTCGGCCATCTCGTCAGAAGCGACCTAAAAGTGGTGGCGCTAGATGTGTATGCGGGGGCGAGGAGAAGGATGGTAATAACTTGAGGAGTACGAGGAACAACGAAAGTGGCGAGGAATGAATCCGAGGAGAGGAAAAATTCCCTATAAATTAACCTCCGTGTAGAGATTCGCGCTTAGTGCGCTAGATTAACGCCATGCGTATAGGAGAGAGGCATGCAGCTTCCTCATGAAGCCTCTGCCCCCTCGATCTCCGCACGTGCATTGAAAGGTTGCCTCGGTTCTGCACAATGTGGACCACCAATGGTCATGCTGACAGAATACTTGTCAGTGACAGGACGGGGCCTGAAAAGTTATCAGGCGATGTCACTGTCCAAAATCCGGCTCAAGTTTGAAATGAACGTAGAAATGACTGGAAGACGTATCCAACTCAGACAAGAATCAGAATCCTACACATTTGAATGAAGTTTTGAGAACCCATCAATATTCTACAAGCTGAAGAACCATCAAGATAGACGATAATCCGGCTTTAGATCTTGGAGACTTCTCGGGGATACCGTTGGGGATATACTTTCTAGGGATACCCACATGACTCGCTGATCAGGGTGGCGTACTAACAGGTTAGTGTAGGGTTTCGTAGCATGGAAAACAAAAATTTGCTACCGCATACAAACAAACAAGCCAAGATCTATCTACTAGATTGTAGCAACAAGTCGTAGGAATAACTCACCCTCGAAGATTCCAAAGTGTTTAACGAGAGTGGATTATCGTGGGTGATGTAGTCGTACTCTTCCCGATCTCAAGATCGTGTAGACGATCCTTCCGGCGCTGCGTTCCGGCAGCGCTCCCGCAGTCGGTCACACGTTCGGTACTCGACGAAGACCTTCCTCTCCCTTGTTCCAGCAGGCAGCGGAGGTTGTAGCACTCTCCTCGTGATTCCGGCAGCACAACGGCGTGGTACCGGAAGTAGAGGGGAGATCTCGCAGGGCTTCGCCTTAAGCCAGAGCAAGTATGGTGGATTATGAGAGAGCTCCTCGGAGATCTAGGGTTTAGACACACCAAGGAGGAGGTGCTAGAGCCGACGGCTAGGGTTTGGGGCAGCCCAAGTCGGCGGCTAGGGCAACCCTAGGAGGCGGCGGCAGCTGCAGGAGGTGGTGGCGCCAAGCTAGGGTTTGGGGCAGGGAACTTGTGTGTCTAGGAGGGAGCCCTGCCCCTCCTTATATAGGTGGAGGGGCCGGCCGGCCAAGGGGAGGGAGTTGAGTCCCTCCCCAACTCGGCTTGGGTGGTGCGCCGCCGGTTGGAGGAGGGATTCCCTCCCCAACTCGGTTTCCCACTCCTCCTCTTTCCAAAACTTGTCGTTTGACTTTCAAACTAGCCGTTTGACTTTTCAAATTAGGATTTGAATAAACCCTTTATTTTGGACAGCGAAGACACTTAGTACATGATGCAATCATTCCAACTCGCAATGACACATTCATATACCCCTTCCCCTCCGGAGTGCCGGACATTCCGGAACCTTCTAGAACATTCCCGATGAAAACACCGGAATCATTCCCCAACTCCGAAACGGGACTTTCCTTATACGAATCTTATTCTACGGACCATTCCGGATCTCCTCGTGATATCCCGAATCCCATCCGAGACTCCGAACAACATTTGGTCTCTTTCTCATCATACCATAACTACTCAAACAACGTCGAATCGTTAAGTGTGTCTCCCTACGGTTCGTGAATTATGCAGACATGATCGAGACACTTCTCCGAACAATAACCAATAGAGGAATCTGGAAATTCATATGGCTCCCACATATTTCTACGATTACTTTGCGATCGAATGAACCACTTACATACGATACCAATTTCCCTTTGTCTCACGATAGTTTACTTATCCGAGGTTATGATCGTCGGTATCTCTGCATACCTAGTTCAACCTCGTTACCGATAAGTACTCTTTTCTCATTCCCGTGATATGTGATCCCTTGTGAGCCAGTCACATGCTTGCAAGCTAATTGGATGACATTCCACCGTGAGGGCCCAGAGTATATCTATCCATCATATGGATGGACAAATCCCACTCTTGATCCATGTGTCTCAACCAATACTTTCCGAACACTCAATGCCACCTTTATAGCCACCCAGTTACGGTGTGGTGTTTGATGTCATCAAAGCATCCATCCGGTAAAGGTGATATGCATGATCTCATGGTCGAAGGAATTAGGTTACTATGTATCAAAAAGCATATAGCAATTGAACTATTGAAATGACTTGATCTTTATGCTATGCTTATCTATAGGAGTATGTTCACCATATCATTCTCCTAACGATATGATCTTATTGTTAATAACATCTCAATGTTCATGATAGGGAAACCACAATCATCTATTAACCAACAAGCTAGTATTATATAGAGGCTTTACTAGGGACTTCAAATTAAGTTTACAAATCACACAAGTATTAATGTTTCCTTGTTAATACTATTATATCATGAATGTAAACATTTATCATAAACACAAAGATATAATAATAAATACATTTATTATTGCCTCTAGGGCATATCTCCAACAGTCTCCCACTTGCACTAGAGTCATCTAATCTAGATTACATGGTAATATACCGAACACCCATGGCAGTTTGGTGCCGGTCATGTTTTGCCCTCGGGAGAGGTTTAGTCAACGGATCCGCCACATTCAGATCTGTGTGTACTTTGCAAATCTTTATATCCCCATCTTGGATATGTTCTCGAATAGCGTGAAAACGTAGCTTGATATGCTTCAGCTTCTTGTGTGACCTTGGTTCTTGCGCATTGGCTATGGCGCCCATGTTATCACAGTAGATAGACATTGGGTTCAGCGCACTAGGAACCACACCCAGCTCTGTAATGAACTCTTTCATCCATATCGCTTCTTGTGAAGCCTCCGAAGCAGCCATGTATTCCGATTCAGTTGAAGATCTCGCCACAACGCTTTGCTTTGCACTCCTCCAGCTAACTGCTGCACCATTCAAAATAAATACGTATCCAGATTGTGAGTTAGAATCATCCGGATCGGTGTTCCAACTAGCATCGGTGTAACCATTAACAACGAGCTGTTCATCACCTCCATAAGAAAGAACCATATCCTTAGTTCTTCTCAAGTACTTAAGGATGTTTTTGACCGCTGTCCAATGATCCACTCCTGGATCACTTTGATATCTGCTAGTTAAACTGACAGCATATGCAATGTCGGGTCTAGTACATAGCATGGCATACATTAGAGATCCTATGGCTGAGGCATAGGGAGTCTTACTCATCCTTTCTCTATCTTCTGCCGATGTCGGACTTTGAGTTTTACTCAAGGTCGTATTGGGAAACATGGGCAAGAACCCTTTCTTGCTTTCTTACATTCCAAACCTCTTTAGAACTTTGTCCAAATATGTACTTTGTGACAATGATATTTGGTGTTTCGATCTATCTCTATAAATCTTTATGCCTAATATGTAAGCTGCTTCGCCAAGATCCTTCATTGAAAAACTATTATTCAAATATTCCTTGACACTATTAAGAAGGTCTACATCATTCCCAATCAACAATATGTCATCTACATATAGTATTAAGAATGCTACAGAGCTCCCACTCACTTTCTTGTAAATACAAGCTTCTCCATAAGTTTGTATAAAACCAAAACTTTTGATCACCTTATCAAAACGTTGATTCCAACTTCGGGATGCTTGCTTCAATCCATAGATGGACCGTTGAAGTTTGCATACCTTGTTAGCATCTTTAGGATCGACAAAACCTTTGGGTTGCATCATATACAACTCTTCATCAATGTCTCCATTGAGGAATGCTGTTTTGACATCCATCTGCCATATCTCATAATCATAATATGCAGCGATTGCTAACATAATCCTCACAGACTTTAGCTTCACTACTGGTGAGAAAGTCTCATCGTAGTTAACTCCTTGAATTTGTCGAAACCCTTTTGCGACAAGTCGAGCTTTATAGACAGTAACATTACCATCAGCATCTGTTTTCTTCTTGAAAATCCATTTGTTCTCGACAGCCTTCCGGCCATCCGGTAAGTCCACCAAAGTCCACACTTGGTTTTCGTACATGGATCCAATCTCGGATTTCATGGCTTCTTGCCATTTATTGGAATCTGGGCTCATCATCGCTTCCTCATATGTCTCAGGGTCATCGGTGTTGTCCACCAACATGACACTCATAACGGGATCATACCAATCTGGAGTGGTACGAGTTCTCGTTGACCTGCGAGGCTCTGTAGCAACTTCAACCGAGGTTTCATGATCATCACCATTAGCTTCCTCTCTTATTGGTGCAGCCACCACAGGAACTTCTTCCGGTGCTGCGCTACTCGCAATTTCGAGAGAAGGTTCAACAACCTCGTCGAATTCTACTTTCCTTCCAGTCACTTCTTTCGAGAGAAATTCCTTCTCTAGAAAGGATCCATTCTTGGCAACGAAGATTTTGCCTTCGGATCTATGATAGAAGGTATACCCAATAGTTTCCTTCGGGTATCCTATGAAGACGCATTTTTCCACTTTGGGTCCAAGCTTGTCCGGCTGTAACTTCTTTACATAGGCTTCGCATCCCCAAACTTTAAGGAACGACAATCTAGGTTTTTTCCCAAACCATAATTCATACGGTGTCGTTTCAACGGATTTAGACGGTTCCCTATTTAAAGTGAATGCGGCTGTTTCTAATGCATAACCCCAAAATGATAGCGGTAAATCTGTAAGTGACATCATAGAACGAACCATATCTAAGAGAGTTCGATTACGACGTTCAGACACACCATTACGCTGTGGTGTTCCCGGCGGTGTCAACTGCGAAAATATTTCGCATTTCTTCAAATGCTCGCCAAACTCGTAACTTAGATATTCACCTCCACGATCAGAACGTAGAAATTTAATCTTCTTGTTACGTTGATTCTCTACCTCACTTTGGAACTCCTTAAACTTCTCGAAAGTTTCGGACTTATGTTTCATGAAATAGATATACCCATATCTACTCAAGTCATCCGTGAAGGTAAGAACATAACGATAACCACCGCGCGATGCTACACTCATTGGACCACACACATCGGTATGTATGATTTCCAATAAGTCTGTAGGTCGCTCCATCATACCAGAAAATGGAGTCTTAGTCATTTTACCCATCAGACATGCTTCGCATCTATCAAGTGATTCGAAATCAAGTGATTCAAGAAGTCCATCGGAATGGAGTTTCTTCATACGCTTCACTCCAATGTGACCAAGACGACAGTGCCACATATAGGTCGAGTTATCGCTCGATTTCAAACGTTTAGCCTCAATGTTATTAATATGTGTATTTCCACTATCGAGATTCAACAAGAATAGACCATCTATCAAAGGTGCATGTGCATAAAACATATTACTCATATAAATCGAACAACCATTATTCTCGGACTTAAACAAGTAACCGTCTCGCAATAAACAAGATCCCTATATAATGTTCATGCTCAACGCAGGCACCAAATAACAATTATTTAAGTATAAAACTAATCCCGATGGTAGATGAAGGGGTAGCGTGCCGACCGCGATCACATCAACCTTTGATCCGTTTCCCACGCGCATCGTCACCTCGTTCTTCACTAGCTTCCGTTTATTCTGCAGCACCTGTTTCGAGTTACAAATATGAGCAACCGAACCAGTATCAAATACCCAGGCACTACTACAAGTACTAGTGAGATACACATCAATAACATGTATATCAGATATACCTTTCTTCTTGATGTTGCCGTTCTTCAAATCCGCCAAGTACTTTGGGCAATTCCGCTTCCAGTGACCTTCTCCCTTGCAGTAAAAGCACTCAGTATCAGGCTTAGGTCCAGCCTTGGTCTTCTTCGTCGGCGTGGTAACTTTCTTACCACCCTTCTTGAAGTGTCCCTTCTGCTTAGACTTGCCTTTCTTGAATTTGGTGGTCTTATTGACCAACAACACTTGGTGATCTTTCTTAATCTCCACTTCTGCAGATTTCAACATGGCAAGGAGTTCTGGCAACGTCTTGTTCATGTTTTGCATGTTGTAGTTCATCACAAAGTTTTTGTAACTTGGTGGTAGTGATTGGAGGACACGGTAAATCCCCAAAGCATTAGGAATCACAATACCCAAGCTTTGAAGTTTGTTTGCGTGCCCAGACATCTTAAGCACATGCTCACTGACGGAGCTGCCCTCTTCCATCTTGCAGTTAAAGAACTTTTCAGAAGCCTCATAGCTTTCAATTGCCGCATGAGTCTCAAAGATCAATTTGAGATCCTCAACAACATCATATGGGTCTGAATTCTCAAACCTTTTCTGAAGCTCCGATTCTAAACCATACAAGATAGCACACTGAACTGTGGAGTACTGAGTCTTCCGAGTGAGGTAAACATTCTTTACTTCATCGGGAGCATCAGCTGCAGGTGGGTCACCCAGCGGTGCATCCAGCACATAGGTCAAATTACCAGCTGTGAGGACAATCCTCAAATTGCGGAACCAATCCGCGAAGTTGCTTCCATTGTTTTTCAACTTTTCTTTCTCTAGGAACGCATTAAAATTGATGGTAGGGGCTGCCATTGATCTACAACATATTTGCAATAGTTTAGACTAAGTTTATGACAAATTGAGTTCAAATTAATAATAAAATTAATCTAGGTGAACTCCCACTCAAAACAATATCCCTCACATTGTTTTAGTGATCACACGAACCAAATCCACCACATCAACACCGATCATCACGAGAGTTGATATAGTTTCAATGGCAAACAATCGACATGTTCATCATATCTACTATATGATTCATGCTTTACCTTTCGGTGATCCGTGTTCCGAGACCATGTCTGTACATGCTAGGCTCGTCAAGATCAAACCTTAGTTTCCGCATGAGCAAATCTGGCTTGCTCACGTTGTATACACTTGCGGAATCTAACACACCCGATCATCACGTGGTGCTTCGAAACAACAAGCTTTAGCAACGGTGCTAACTAAGGGTGAACACTTTATTGACTTGAAATTCATGTGCATGAGGGATCATCTTATAATGCTACCATCGTCTACTAAGCAATACAAGATGCATAAAGGATTAACATCACATGCAATTCATAATATGTGATATGATATGGCCTTTCTTCTTTGTGCTTCCGATCTCCATCTTCTAGCACGAACATGATCTCCATCATCACCGGCATTGCATCAAGGTCAATGACGCTTCTCCATGGTTGTCGTCCACCGGCTTCAACTATTACAACTACTTTGAATAGACACACGGGTCTTAACATAAATTAAAGACAACCATATGGCTTCTGCCGGTTGCCAACTTACAATAAGGAACATTGCATACATCAAATATAATCATAATCATGGCCATATCACATCACTGCACACCCCTGCAAAACAAAGTTAGACGCCTCTACTTTCTTTGCATGTTTTACGTGGTTTGGGGCTTTCAATAAGTGTCGTTCTAACTTACGAACAAGAACCATAACATTGATACTAGTATTGTTAATCACCCGTTGTAAATTGGATCTTAACTATGCTAGGAGAAATAGGCACCCGCAAAGCCACTTATGCAATACAAGTTGCATGTCAAGCGTGGAGAAAGTCTCATGAACGATGTCATGTAAGGTTAGCCCGGGCCGCTTCATCCCAACATACCGCAAGATGCAAAGTACACAAGAAGCAATCAACAATAAAAGCATCAATGCCCACAATGACCATTGTGTTCTACTCGTGCAACAGATCTACATATAGACACGGCTCTGATACCACTGTAGGGTTTCGTAGCATGGAAAACAAAAAATTTCTACCGCATACAAACAAACAAGCCAAGATCTATCTACTAGATTGTAGCAACGAGTCGATGGAATAACTCACCCTCGAAGATTCCAAAGTGTTTAACGAGAGCGGATTCTCGTGGGTGATGTAGTCGTACTCTTCCCGATCTCAAGATCGCGTAGACGATCCTTCCGGCGCTGCGTTCCGGCAGCGCTCCCGCAGTCGGTCACACGTTCGGTACTCGACGAAGACCTTCCTCTCCCTTGTTCCAGCAGGCAGCGGAGGTTGTAGCACTCTCCTCGCGATTCCGGCAGCACAACGGCGTGGTACCGGAAGTAGAGGGGAGATCTCGCAGGGCTTCGCCTTAAGCCAGAGCGAGTATGGTGGATTATGAGAGAGCTCCTCGGCGATCTAGGGTTTAGACACACCAAGGAGGAGGTGCTAGAGCCGGCGGCTAGGGTTTGGGGCAGCCCAAGTCGGCGGCTAGGGCAACCCTAGGAGGAGGCGGCAGCTGCAGGAGGTGGTGGCGCCAAGCTAGGGTTTGGGGCAGGGAACTTGTGTGTCTAGGAGGGAGCCCTGCCCCTCCTTATATAGGTGGAGGGTCCGGCCGGCCAAGGGGAGGGAGGTGAGTCCCTCCCCAACTCGGCTTGGGTGGTGCGCCGCCGGTTGGAGGAGGGATTCCCTCCCCAACTCGGTTTCCCACTCCTCCTCCTCTTTCCAAAACTTGCCGTTTGACTTTTCAAATTAGGATTTGAATAAACCCTTTATTTTGGAAAGCGAAGACACTTAGTACATGATGCAATCATTCCAACTTGCAATGACACATTCATATACCCCTTCCCCTCCGGAGTGCCGGACATTCTGGAACCTTCTAGAACATTCCCGATGAAAACACCGGAATCATTCCCCAACTCCGAAACGGCACTTTCCTTATGCGAATCTTATTCTCCGGACCATTCCGGATCTCCTCGTGATATCCCGGATCCCATCCGAGACTCCAAACAACATTCGGTCTCTTTCTCATCATACCATAACTACTCAAACAACGTCGAATCCTTAAGTGTGTCTCCCTACGGTTCGTGAATTATGCGGACATGATCGAGACACTTCTCCGAACAATAACCAATAGAGGAATCTGGAAATTCATATGGCTCCCACATATTTCTACGATTACTTTGCGATCGAATGAACCACTTACATACGATACCAATTTCCCTTTGTCTCACGATAGTTTACTTATCCGAGGTTATGATCGTCGGTATCTCTGCATACCTAGTTCAACCTCGTTACCGATAAGTACTCTTTTCTCGTTCCCGTGATATGTGATCCCTTGTGAGCCAGTCACATGCTTGCAAGCTAATTGGATGACATTCCACCGAGAGGGCCCAGAGTATATCTATCCGTCATATGGATGGACAAATCCCACTCTTGATCCATGTGTCTCAACCAATACTTTCCGAACACTCAATGCCACCTTTATAGCCACCCAGTTACGGTGTGGTGTTTGATGTCATCAAAGCATCCATCCGGTAAAGGTGATATGCATGATCTCATGGTCGAAGGAATTAGGTTACTATGTATCAGAAACCATATAGCAATTGAACTATTGAAATGACTTGATCTTTATGCTACGCTTATCTATAGGAGTATGTCCACCATATAACATCTCAATGTTCATGATAGGGAAACCACAATCATCTATTAACCAACAAGCTAGTATTATATAGAGGCTTTACTAGGGACTTCAAATTAAGTTTACAAATCACACAAGTATTAATGTTTCCTTGTTAATACTATTATAGCATGAATGTAAACATTTATCATAAACACAAAGATATAATAATAATAATAACTACATTTATTATTGCCTCTAGGGCATATCTCCAACAGTGAGATCTTTGCTTCACGGGCGGCTCACTCAAGAAAAAAGGATGGAGTCAATTTCGACTATGATAAGGCCTAAAAGACTTATCGACTTAGGCCTATAGTATTACTTGTAGTACAAGCCGTAATTAGTACCGACTCTGTAACATAGCCAGATAGGTTTCTCTTGTAACCCTAGGTCTTGACGCCTTTATAAGCCGGACCCGAGGGAGCTTTTAGGGCATAATCACAACCAACTCGCACAGGCTAACCTCTCTTGTAAGCCAATATATTAATAGGGTGCTAGCAGGAGTAGGATCCGATCACTGCTGTTAAATCTGAACCTGGGTAAACTTGTGTGATCACCACTCTTGAATCCCGTACCACTCACATCCCATCTTTTCCAACGCTCTTAGGACTCCTATGGCATACTTGTCATCAATCCGACGATAGCTCGCGCACTTTCACGCCCATACTATCTATGCTATATTTTACTCCCAAGAATTTAAAATTGGGAAAACATTATTTAATATCTATACATAAATTTAATAATTTATATTTTTATATAAGCCAAACATTGGCCTTGTTGATTTGTATAGGAACGCTAAATATTTAATTGTATTTCTCAAGTAAGGTCTTTATTACTCCTATTTGCTAATGTAAATTAATATGTTTGAAAATGTGAATTGAATTGGTTTAATTATGCTCTTGGTTTTTTATCAATTTTTTGCTTTATCATGTTCATTTAAATTAAGTGGTTTAAACATATTTTGTAGATTCATTTAGTGTCGTTTGCGCCCAACAAAATTTTGTGTTGAATCCTTTAACTATTTCTACCCTCTTTCACCCAGAATTGAGTTTTACTTTACTCATAATTTGACGATATTTCTTATTGCATTGTGCATTGGAGGTCAATACGGTCTCAACTTGAAAAAGGAAGTAGGCATCTTCTATGAATTTTTATGCTAATGTTGGCCTAAGTTTTCTCTCTAAATTCAATATATATAATTACATTCATGGAGCAAATGCGAAAGGTTTGGAGACGTTAAATTTGATTCTAAAATGTTGTTGGTGAATGTATTAGCTGATGTTAAAGATAGCTAACCACAATTGTCGAAACTGACATGGCGAAACAAACACTAAACTTTTGAATTTGACAGAAAGGATCATGCACATAAATATAATTAGTTGGAAAATAAGAAAAGATGCCTAAGAAGGTTTGAGATTGTCGATGGAAAGGAGATAACCCTCAAAGATGAGTAGTTGTATCACTTTTTATGTTTCATGATTAGCATTAAAAATATTTCACTTAACTATATTTTGGTTTTCCTATGTCTGTTTATGGGAATAAACACCTAGTTAGTTTATGCATACTACCTAAGAGAAACTCTACCAGATCCCCTAAAATAACTACAATTTTATAGTTTTTCGCAGAAAAAAGGCGGGGAGTAGGTACCATAAACAAAGCTTGACCCATAATTTTTTTACAGGGGACGGAAAACCGCGCGTACTAACCTGTACATACGCGGGCTCGGCATCCAAACCGAACGCGACCTGTACTCGTGAAGAGATTCACATGGGGGGATACATTTCAGCTAGCCTCGTTCCGGCTTATGTGTCGTCGCCATCGATCTACCCATCTAACCCTGTTTTGTTGCCACCATGTCCCAGATTTGAAGGGATGAACCTGACGGAGCTCCCACCGCCCGCCGGCGAGGTCGTGGTCTCTCAACCGTCGCCACCCCACTCTGGCATATGTCCCGGGTGCCCTGCCCGCTAGCATTGTCACTTAGAGCATTGTCACCGTTGGGTGAAGAATAGGAAGAACGTAGGCACTCACGTTGTCCCGTAGGGCCCTCCGGTCATCGACACTTCCTCTGCAGGCTAGCCAATCGCCATTGACACTCCGACTCCCTAATCACGGCCTCGCACGCGAAAGAAGATATTCAAAGAGGGGCCAAATAAGAAGCACGCGATGGTCATCCTTTTATCGTTACAACCCCGCACCGCCATCACCGCCCCACAAGCCAACCTTGTTGCCGCGAGCAACGTGTTCTCCGAAAATCCTAAAGGTATGTAAATTCCCCGATGCAATTGCCCAAGTGTTTTGATTTCTCGTCGCAATTTCTGATTTGTGATGGTGTAGGCTCAAATCATCTGAGGTTCCATCCTCATTTATGAATTTGCTTAATGGGAGTGAGGTCAACGTTGGCTCGGTGCATGATTCATTCGATATGGATGGGGATGAGGTCGAGGATGGCATAGATGAAGATGAGGTTGAAGAGATCGAGGAGGAAGCATTTGATTCATCTCAAAGTGGAAGGGAAAAAAGAGCAGTGATGTAACATACCAAAAATACTAAACTTGGATCATCAAACTCTAATCATCAAATTTAGGGTTAACAAAAACTTTTCTAAATAAAAATATGAAAGCATGCATGTGTGTATGCATCCCATTTTTGAATTCTTTTGAATTGCCTTGTTTATGTGTTTCTTTGCTTGTAAAAGGATTCTTAGGTGAAATAAACATCATCTAAACAATTCCCACACTTTTCCCAAAGACAAATAAATCAAAACAAACAAAATGAGTGAATGTCATTTTGATCAATTTAACTCTCATGCCTACTTTGGCTGTCCCAAACTTTCAGACCTTAACAGAAATTTATTTGGATCTTTACACCCCTTGATAGTCCTCTTAACAAAGTATCAAGGCCCACCTTGTGATCATCCAAAAACTTTCAAATGCATAGTTTAAATGACAATTAAAAATTGAATCTATATCATATGGGAAGATCACACTTTTTCAAAAACCACTCAAACAAGCTCAACTTTTAAAACCCAAGCATCTGCAGACTCACCAGCACCAACCTAGCACACCCACCAAAAATATTTTCAAAATTCAAAACTTGAATTCATGCGGCCATTTCATCAAACACCTTGCAGATACAAATCTAACAAAATCAAAACACTGTTTTGAGCAGTGAATTGAGCCTAACTTGTTCCCTATCTGGACACCACTAGCCTTAGTAGATTATCTAACAATCTTAACTAATCACTAGCACCACTGTGAGCTTGGCAATGTCATCAATGGTGAACAGCCGAAGCCACCCATGCCACCCCAGTGTGGACAGCAAGCTAGGAGAAGAAACAAGCCTAGCCAACATGTCTGGGAGCAAGCCAACACCCCACCGCCACTCCCTGTCCAGCGCTCGAGCATTGCCAACCCCTGGACCACACGCACAGACCGTGCCCAGCTCGCCAGCAACCATGCCGAGCATGCGCCAGAGTGCCGCCCTCGACACACTCCCACAGACCACGCGCCGCCCTCGCCGTGTGCATAAGTGATCACCATCGTCCCAGGAGACCGCCAGACATCCCCGTTCGCTGCCCCATGCCTCACAGCCACCGCTCGCCGTCGAAGACGCCGCCTCGGCCGCGCAGAGCATCGCGTGTTCCAGACCGTTTGCCACCGCCACTACATGCGCATTAAAGCCGTAGAGCATCTCCAGGAGACCACCAAGCGATCTCTACTGCCGGCCATGACTCTTGCAGCCCGTAGCCATGTCGTCACCATCGCCTGCCCATGCCGTTCGGTCTCTTCGTCACGACTATAAATAGAGGCCACCCCCAGCCGAATTGAGCACACCATCTCACTCCCCTCTCCTCACTGATCGTTTCACCCCATTCCCGAAGCAAGGCGAGCAGCGCTTCGCCGGAATTTCACCGGAGTTCGTCGCTGCTGGAGAAGAAGGGTGCCAGTGATTGGAGCCGCCCTAGGAGAAGCTGCCGGTACCAGGAGGTTCGCCGTCGTCGACTTCGTCGTTCGCCCGCCTTGCCAACCCTCGCCTGAGCCCCGGTGAGCCCCCAACGACCCCCACCTGTCGCGTTAGGGTTCAGTCTCGCTGGCGTTGCCCGACGTGGATGACGACCCGCAGCCGTTGGATTAGAACTAGATCGAACGCACCATATTGCCCCGTACCGCTTCGCACCCCCTCATCTCACTGACGCGTGGGGACAGCAACTTAACCAGCCCGCGTAAGCGCTGTGCCTAGCAGGCCGGCCCAGTATCGTTTCCCGCGCAGCCTAGTCATTTGAATTTAACCTTTTCCATTTTATTTCAAACACAGTTCTGTACCTAGTTTCAAAAATCAAAACAGCTCGATTTTGTGAACCAAATTGAATGAAACCAATTTTGTTAGAAAGGTCTGGAAGTGCTGAATCCAAGCCTATTGGATTTAGATCATTTGGATCTGTAGATCACCCTTGGTAAAAATAACAAGGTAGAAGCTGTTCTGCATTCAAACATTTTTCAAATTTAGACTATAATAGCTTTTGAGTTGATTCCAACTCTCAAAAATCACATTTGATCATAACTTTCAGAATATATAAAAATATATGGGTTTACTTACAGAAATAATGTTCAAGTAATAAAAGAAGGCCACATAGACATTTCTAGTCACTTTATTTAAATGAAATAAAAGGTTAAATCTTATTAAATTGTGACACCACTTTAAATCACATTCCCATGTACTGAAATGTGTGGTGATGACATGTGTCAACATGATCCCATGTTTGGTTTGGAGAATATTAAATCTTAAGTAGTTTTTCAATGAGTAGAAATTACTTTTCTAAAAATAAAAGAAAGTAAACCAAGCTTAAATCTTGTAATGTTAATGATGGTGCTAAATCATCTATAGGACCCCTTTGTGTGATGATTGAAAGTAGTTAAGTATTATTTGATGATTGTGTACCTCATATTTATTCATAGACGCTAGTACCGACCAAGGATACGAGGAGGAAGGAGGATACTACGAAGAAGAAGCCGAGGAGAACTTCAACCACTGCTCTGCACAAGGCAAGCCTAATACTACTAGTTGAATGTGCAATATAACACTTGCAAGATACTCTACTTGAGCAAGCCTAATACTACTAGTTGAATGTGCAAGCTAACACTTGCAATTTAGCAAGCTTATACTGATACTTATGCAAGCCCATACTTGCTTGTCACCATGCTAACTATATGCCTTAAGCATATGTGATCATACCCACTTGATAACCCCAATCCTAGTTTTTACTTGCAAGCTTTCTACTTTATTTTTTTATCAAAGCTAGTACTTAGAGCTTACTTAAGTGAATTGTAGATATTAGAAAGATAATTGAAGGTTGCATAAAGAGCATAAAATTTGGCCTAAGCTAGATAATCTTTATGTCACCCCAAGGCATGAGAATGTACTTAGTTGAAACTCCACTTGTTTACCACCCCTCATTAGTACCCACTCCCATTTGTAGATGCTAGTGCTAAGCATAAAACTTGACCCACTTTAGATGGGAATACTTGGTGGAAAATGGTTATGAAAACCTTGGAATGATGGATCATTCTATTGAGATGCTTTGACATGTGTTTACGAACACCAGATGATTTTGATGATGAAAATGTCGAGGCATGAGCCTTAGCCCTTTATAAAACTGATGGTTGTCTAGATGCGATACCATTCCAATTTTATCGTACAACCACAATACCCGAGAATTGGGTAGGGCTTGACTAGAAACTTATATACCTTAGTATTAGTTCGCTCCCAGCCAAGGTCTGAGCTGAGGCTACCTTGTGAAGATTGTCCACCTGTGCAGTACCCAAGATGACAGTTGGTCATGGTTGGGAGGCCAAACTCACAGGAGAGGTGCTTATACTAGGGCGTGTAATTGAAAGGTTAGGATTGATTATCCGCATACCGAGTATGGTAAATTCAGGATTTGTTCCTGACGGATGTATCGAATGTTGTGGTGAAAGTGTACAGTCTCTACAGAGTGTCAAACTATTCGAATAGCCGCGTCCGCGATTATGGACAGTTGGAGTGGCCATACTGTTTCCCCCGTCAGATGTTTTCAAAATGACTTATGAAATGAATTGAGATGTTGACTTGACCACAACAGAGTTGTGATATGAAATACAAGTTCCAACTTAGGTGTTATAAAACTTTAACTAGCATTCATTGTTTCCAAACTTAGTAGAGGTAAATCTGGCTTTTGCAAAACAACCCTAGAGCTTAGTGTCCTATTACAAAAACCCCTTCACTTGTTAGTATTAGTTTGCGAGTACTTAAAGAGTACTCATGGCTTTGTCCCTGGCTATTCCCATGGCCAGACTATGAAGAGGAGTACCTAGAAGATGGACCCCAGGAAGGTTTCGACAACTAGGATCATCTCCCATCGTCAGCATTGCCTATGACCCCGAAGATGGAGCTTCGCCTACGCTACCGTTATTATTACGTATTCCGCTGCTTGAGTTGTATTAAGAACTGGATCATGAGATCCTTATTTGTGTAAGACCTTATGATGTTTTGTAATGGATGATGTACTGTGGTATCCAATTCGGTTATGTCTCGCAAAAACGGTAATCCTGGGATTGCGATGTATGGCATAACAGGCATCTGGGATTAAAAATCCGGGTGTTGACAAGTTGGTATAAGAGCCATCTTGACCATACGAGACCCTAGTTAGATTGGACGTTTGAATTGAAAACTTAGTTTCAAAACCAAAGAAAGCAAATATTTACAAAAACTTATTCCCATTCTTATCACTTTGATTCTTTCATGAAAATTCATGTTCCTCAAAAACTCTTGCAAAATACATAAAATTTGACACACTTGATCACTCTACTAACTTACTCATCCTATACTCTTATAGATGGACGTGAAGTATAGAAAGTTTTAACAGTTGGGGAATGGAGGAGACCTTATCTTTGAGAGGGATTTGGATCAGCTTTCGGAACTTCTGGAGCGTCCGCACCCCGAGTTCTTCGGAGCTCAGCTCAATGATCAAGGAGTAGAAGATCTGCAGTGGCTAATTGTTGCAACTCTTCGAGGAAAGATTGAACCTCCCACTGCTGAGGGAATTCAGTTTACCTTACGAGAGAACAACTGGCTCGATGGACTTGATAGGGCCATGTAGGAAGCTCTTGCCCGTCTGTGTGGACAAAGTATCAACCAGATCAAGGGAACCCGCTTTGAGTTTTTCCCAAGGCGTGATGCCAATGGACAGCCACTAGAAGCCCCATACCATCCCCAGCTGAAGACTCAGTTGGAGCACCTTAGCTTCATGATGTACGATCGTTAGCAGGAGTTGGATAATTGCCGTGACTACTGCAACCACAAGTCTGCCATCATCAAGACGAAGGATCAGACCATCGCCATGCTCACGAAGGATCACAAGTCTCGTCGCCGTAAGCTTGACAATAAGGAGCGCATCATTGCCCGTCTCCGCCACCGTATCTCGTCTTTGGAGGAGACCATCCACGAGAGAGACATGCAGTTGGAAGAAAGGGAGAATGCCGGAGAGGAACTTCATGGAGACCCCTACTCCTATCTCAGCGATGATGATGATTTTCTGGAGGATTAGGCTATGGATTTCTTCACCGATGAGGATGATTTCGCCTTCATCAATGACGATGAGAATGATGAGGATGATGACTACACCGACTCCGAAGAGTAGTAGCACCTGAGCACTAGCATAGTGAGTAGTTTTCGGTCCCACTGTATCGTAGATTCCAGAATGGTTCTTAAAACCATCTGTTTTTCTTGTTTTGTGGTGTGTGTTTGTATCGTGTGCTATGAATGAATGAATGAAAAGCAAGTTGCTGGAAAATTTGAGTCAAACTTTAAAAACTTTTCAAAGACCCTGAACCTTAGAAATTTCCCTCTTTTCTCATGATCTATCTCAATCTTCAGATGCCCCGCGGAGGAAGTGGTTCATCCCCGGACCCGATGTTGCAGATCCTGCAAATGTTGGTTTCTGACCGCGAAGCTGAAAGAGCGGAACGTCAAGCCAACCCAGCCACCCTGCAACATATAGCTCAGCTTGTCCACAACAACCAAGGCCACAGAAATCAGGACAACCATGGATCTAAGCTCAAGAATTTCTAGAACACCAACCCACCGGTTTTCACTAAGTCTGAAGAGCCCCTAGATGCCGATGATTGGCTGCAAACCATGGAAAATAACCTAGAAGTCACCGGAGTGGAAGCTAACGAGAAATTTCTGTTTGCCACCCATTACCTAGCCGGAGATGCCAGGGCATGGTGGAACAGTGTTCGTGCAATGACTGGAGGCCAGATGATGAACTGGGAAGAATTCAAAGTCAAGTTCAGCAGGACCCATGTGCCACCGGGTTTGATCAAGAGGATGAGAGATGAGTTCAGAGAACTGAAGCAAGGAAGGATGATTGTAGTGGAATACCGTGAAAAATTCTTGTCATTAGCTAGGTATGCCCCGGATGAGATCAACACCGAAGCCAAGAAGAAAGAGAGATTCTTGAATGGTGTGCACGATGAGATGCAGACTGTGTTGGTCAATGTTCCCTTTACAGATATTGAAGCCCTTGACGACTCTGCCATCCAGATGGAAGGAAAGATCAACCAAGCCAATGAGAACCACAAGCGTCGCATGATGCATCAACTAGGAACCCATCAGACCCCAAAGTATCGCCCTAACCCATCTCCAGGATTTGCCCCAAGAACCAACAGACCCCCGATGAACCGTCCGACCTATCCCAACCGTGGAAAACCAAGGCCCGGAGGAAATCACAACAACCCCGGCAACTCTAACAATTTCAACCTTGCCCCACCTAAGTTCAACAACAACAATGCTACCGCCAGCACCAACACTGCCCCGAGGACTGGAAGCAATGTTGTGCCTATTGCAGCAAAGGACAAGTCGCAAGTGACTTGTTATGACTATGAAAATAAGGGCCACTATTCCAACGAGTGCCCCAACAAGAAGAATACCGCAGCCCCCAATGCAAATGCCCCAGCTCAGCAGCAGCGTCGTGTTCAGCCAGGAACAAGGTTTGCCCCAGGGAACTCGCTCAACCGCAACGGCCGTCTTTTTCTCATGCATGCTGAAGAAGCTCAGGAAGCGCCAGACGTCGTGCTGGGTATGTTTTCTGTTAATTCAGTACTTGCAAGAGTGTTGTTTGATTCTGATGCATCACATTCATTTGTCACCGAAGAATTTGCATGCACTAGTAAAATTTAACCAACCAAACTAAAGCATGTTATGATCGTTCAAAATCCCCGGTTCAACCACCAAGGATAGGAAAATTTGCAAAGCCGTCCCTATCCGAATCCATGGCATAGATTTTTATGCTAATCTGATAGTACTCGGAACTAAAGGTTTGGAAGTAGTACTAGGAATGGATTGGATGTCCAAACATAAAGGATTAATTGACTGTGCCAAGAAAGCCATCACCATGACCAGTACCGCCGGAATATCAGTAGAGCATATATCTGAAACCTTGCCTCGCCAATTCAAGTGCAACAAGAGTATAGCCCAACCTACCATTGACCAAGTCCGGATAGTCTGTGAATACCCCGATGTATTTCCAGATGTTTTGCCCGGTATGCCCCCAAATCGGGATATCGAGTTTATCATTGAACTAATCCCCGGAACAGGACCCATAGCCTAGAGACCCTATAGTATGAAACCTTCGGAACTAGGAGAACTAAAAAAGCAACTGGATTCCATGTTGGAAATTGGATTGATTCAACCAAGTGTGTCACCTTGGAGATCACCTGTTTTGTTCGTGGATAAGAAGGATGGAGGTAACCGTTTGTGTACGGATTACCGGAAGTTGAATGATGTCACCATCAAGAACAAGTACCCATTGCCCAAGATAGAAAATTTGTTTGATCAGTTGACCGGTGCCAAGGTGTTTTCTAAGATTGATCTTAGGACTGGCTATCATCAACTCAAAATTCGTGCAGAGGATATTCCCAAGACTGCCTTTACCACCAGATATGGATTATAAGAGTATATCGTTATGTTTTTTGGATTAACCAAAGGCCCCGCTTATTTCATGAATCTCATGAATAAGATTTTTATGGACTTCCTGGATAAGTTTGTCATTGTTTTCAGTGATGAAATTCTGATTTATTCCAAATCAGAAGAAGAACATGAGCTACACCTAAGGACCATTCTTGGAACCCTTAGGGAGCATAAGTTGTATGCCAAGTTTAGCAAGTGTGAATTCTGGTTACAGGAGGTAGGATTCCTCGGCCACATTGTCTTAGTCGGAGGAATTGCCGTTGACCCTGCAAAGGTGAAAGATGTCGAAGATTGGCAAGCCCCAACCACTCAAACCCAATTTCGTGCATTTCTTGGATTGGCGGGATATTACCACAAGTTCGTAGAAGGATTCTCGAGTATCGCCAGACCCATGACCCAATTGCTGAAGAAGGACAAGAAGTTTGAATGGACCGAAAAATGTGAAGCGAGTTTCCAAGAACTCAAGCGGAGATTGATTTCAGCCCCAATCTTAATCATGCCAGATATCACGAAGCCCTTCGATGTGTATTGTGACGCATCCAAGATTGGTCTCGGATGTGTGCTAATGCAAGAAGGCAAAGTTATATCTTATCTATCTCGACAACTGAAACAACACGAGCAAAATTACCCAACCCATGACCTCGAACTCGCAGCCGTAGTTCTAGCCCTAAAGACATGGAGACATTACCTAATGGGAAATCGTAGTGAGGTTTATTCGGATCACAAGAGCCTGAAGTATATATTCACTCAGAAGGAGCTGAATATGAGACAGAGAAGATGGATTGAGCTAATCAAGGATTACGACCTGGACAATCACTATCACCCCGGTAAAGCCAATGTGGTAGCAGATGCCCTTAGCATATTGCCGTGCCGCTTGAACTCCATGATTTTGAAGGAGCAACCAAGTTTGCACAAGGAGATGGAAGATTTTCGAATAGAATTAGTTAGTGAAGGATTTTTGGCAAGCATAGAACTTCAACCCACTTTGATCAGCCAGATCAAAGAGGCTCAGGAAGGAAATGCTAGTATTGACGGAATCAGGCGACGTATTGGTACAGGCAAAGTACCCGGATTCACCGAAGATGAAGGAGTTCTGTGGTACAAAGGACGCCTTTGTGTACCAGCAGATTCTGAGTTGAAAGAAGTTATTCTCAAGGAAGGTCATGATACTCTTTATTCTATCCACCCCGGAGGAACTAAGATGTATCAAGATTTCAAGGAGCAATTTTGGTGGCATAAGATGAAGAGAGAAATCGTAAGCTATATCGCCAAGTGTGATATATGTCAGCGAGTCAAGGCAGGACATCAAAGACCCGCTGGATTGTTGCAACCCTTGCAGATTCCGGAATGGAAATGGGATTCCGTTGGAATGGACTTTATCACCGGATTGCCTACTTCTAGTAGGGTAAATGACTCTATCTGGGTCATAGTGGATAGATTGTCCAAAGTCACCCATTTCTTACCCGTCAAGACCACCTATCAGAGTTCGAAGCTAGCGGAGTTATACATCGCTAGAATCGTTAGTTTGCATGGAGTCCCCAAGAACATCGTATCGGATCGAGGAACTCAGTTTACCTCGCGATTCTGGAAGAAAGTCCAAAAAGGTTTAGGAACCAGCCTAGATTTCAGCACCGCTTATCACCCTCAGACCGATGGACAAACGAAGCGAATAAATCAAATACTCGAAGATATGCTGAGAGCATGTGTGTTAGAATATGGATCTAAGTGGGAAGACTGTCTTCCATTTGCAGAATTTTCATACAAAAATAGTTATCAAGCTAGTTTGCAAATGGCCCCATTTCAATTCATGTATGGAAGGAAGTGTCGCACCCCTTTGAACCGGTCAGAAGTAGGAGAGAGTCAGATCTTCAGACCCGACATCCTACGAGAAGCAGAAGAGAAGGTTCACCAGATTTGTGAGCACCTCAAGACCGCCCAGTCCAGACAGAAGAGTTACGCCGACAAGAGACGTCGAGACCTCGCCTTTAACATAGGAGAGTTTGTGTATCTGAAATTGTCGCCATTGAAGGGAATGTAGCGTTTTCAACTCAAAGGAAAGTTAGCCCCCAGATACATCGGACCCTTCAAGATTCTGAACTGTCGATGAGAAGTGTCGTATCAAATGGAACTACCCGAAGAGATGTTAGCCGTGCACAATGTGTTCCATATCTCATTACTTCGCAAGTGTCTCGAAGTCCCGGAGAAGACGGAAGTATTCAAGAATATCGATCACCAGACCATAGAGATCAACGATGACCTGACCTACCCGAAGTACCCATCCGTATTTTGTAGGAAGCTTTCCGAACCACCAGAACCCGAAGCATCAAGTTTCTCAAGATTCAGTGGAGAAACCACACAGAAGAGGAAGCTACATGGGAGCGCGAAGATCACATCAGGACGGAGTTTCCCGATCTCTTCAAATCCTAGGTAATATTTTCGTCCTTTTTCAAATCTCGGGACGAGATTTTGTTTAAGGGGGGAAGGTTTGTAACATCCCAAAAATACTAAACTTGGATCATCAAATTTAGGGTTAACAAAAACTTTTCTAAATAAAAATATGAAAGCATGCATGTGTGTATGCATCCCATTTTTGAATTCTTTTGAATTGCCTTGTTTATGTGTTTATTTGCTTGTAAAAGGATTCTTAGGTGAAATAAACATCATCTAAACAATTCCCACACTTTTCCCAAAGACAAATAAATCAAAACAAACAAAATGAGTGAATGGTCATTTTGATCAATTTAACTCCCATGCCTACTTTGGCTGTCCCAAACTTTCAGAACTTAACAGAAACTTATTTGGATGTTTACACCCCTTGATAGTCCTCTTAACAAAGTATCAAGGCCCACCATGTGATCATCCAGAAACTTTCAAATGCATAGTTTAAATGACAATTCAAAATTGAATCTATATCATATGGGAAGATCACACTTTTCAAAAACCACTCAAACAAGCTCAACTTTCAAAACCCAAGCATCTGCAGACTCACCAGCACCAACCTAGCACACCCACCAAAAATATTTTCAAAATTCAAAACTTGAATTCATGCGGCCATTTCATCAAACACCTTGCAGATACAAATCTAACAAAATCAAAACACTGTTTTGAGCAGTGAATTGAGCCTAACTTGTTCCCTCTCTGGACACCACTAGCCTTAGTAGATCATCTAAGAATCTTAAATAATCACTAGCACCACTATGAGCTTGGAAATGTCATCAATGGTGAACAGCCGAAGCCACCCATGCCACCCTAGTGTGGACAGCAAGCTAGGAGAAGAAACAAGCCTAGCCAACATGTCTGGGAGCAAGCCAACACCCCACCGCCACTCCCTGTCCAGCGCTCGAGCGTTGCCAACCCCTGGACCACACGCACAGACCGTGCCCAGCTCGCCAGCAACCATGCCGAGCATGCGCCAGAGCGCCGCCCTCGACACACGCCCACAGACCGCGCGCCGCCCTCGCCGCGTGCATAAGTGATCACCACCATCCCAGGAGACCGCCAGACATCCCTGTTCGCCGCCCCATGCCTCACAGCCACCGCTTGCCGTCGAAGACGCCGCCTCGGCGGCGCAGAGCATCGCGTGTTCCAGACCGTTTTCCACCGCCCCTACATGCGCATTAAAGCCGTAGAGCATCGCCAGGTGACCACCAAGCGATCGCCACCGCCGGCCATGCCTCTAGCAGCCCGTAGCCATGTCGTCACCGTCGCTTGCCCATGCCGTTCAGTCTCTTCGTCACGACTATAAATAGAGGCCACCCCCAGCCGAATTGAGCACACCATCTCACTCCCCTCTCCTCACTGATCGTTCCACCCCGTTCCTGAAGCAAGGCGAGCAGCGCTTCGCTGGAATTTCACTGGAGTCCGCCGCTGCTGGAGAAGAAGGGAGCGAGTGATTGGAGCCGCCCCAGGAGAAGCTGTCGGTACCAGGAGGTTCGCCGTCGTTCGCCCGCCTCGCCGACCCTCGCCTGAGCCCCGGTGAGGCCCCAACAACCCCCACCTGCCGCGTTAGGCTTCAGTCTCGCCGGCGTTGTCCGACGTGGACGACGACCCGCAGCCGTTGGATTAGAACTAGATAGAACGCACCATATTGCCCCGTACCGCTTTGCACCCCCTCATCTCAATGACGCATGGGGACAGCAACTTAACCAGCACGCGTAAGCGCTGTTCTTAGCAGGCCGGCCCAGTATCATTTCCCGTGCAGCCCAGTCATTTGAATTTAACATTTTCCATTTTATTTCAAACACAGTTCTGTACCTAGTTTCAAAAATCAACCCAGCTCGATTCAGTGAACCAAATTGAATGAAACCAATTTTGTTAGAAAGGTCTAGAAGTGTTGAATCCAAGCCCGTTCGATTTAAATTATTTGGATCTGTAGATCACCCTTGGTAAAAATAACAAGGCCGAAGCTTTTCTGCATTCAAACATTTTTCAAATTTAGACTATAATAGCTTTTGAGTTGATTCCAACTCTCAAAAATCACATTTGATCATACCTTTCAGAATATATAAAAAATATATGGGTTTACTTACAGAAATAATGTTCAAGTAATAAAAGAAGGCCACATAGACATTTCTAGTCACTTTATTTAAATGAAATAAAAGGTTAAATCTTATTAAATTGTGACACCACTTTAAATCACATTCCAATGTACTAAAATGTGTGGTGATGACATGTGTCAACATGATCCCATGTTTGGTTTGGAGAATATTAAATCTTAAGTAGTTTTTCAATGAGTAGAAATTACTTTTCTAAAAATAAAAGAAAGTAAACCAAGCTTAAATCTTGTAATGTTAGTGATGGTGCTAAATCATCTATAGGACCCCTTTGTGTGATGATTGAAAGTAGTTATGTATTGTTTGATGATTGTGTACCTCGTATTTATTCATAGACGCTAGTACCGACCAAGGATGCGAGGAGGAAGGAGGATACTACGAAGAAGAAACCGAGGAGAACTTCAACCACTGCTCTGCACAAGGCAAGCCGAGGATAATTGAAGGTAGCATAAAGAGCATAAAATTTGGCCTAAGTTAGATGATGTTATCCTGAGGCATGGGATTTTACTTAGATAAGATACACTTGTTTACCACCCCTCATTAGTATCTACCCCCACTTATAGATGCTAGTGCTAAGCATAAAACTTGATCGACTTTAGATGGGAATACTTGGTGAAAATGGTTATGAAAACCTTAGAATGATGAGTCATTCTACTGAAATATTTTGACATGTGTTTCCGAACACAAGATGATTTTGATGATGAAATGTTAAGGCATGAGCCTTAGCCCTTTATAAAACTGATGGTTGTCTGGATGCGATACCATTCCAATTTTACCATACAACCACAATACCCGAAAATTGGGTAGGCTTTACTGGAAATTTATATACCTTAGTATGTGTTCCCTTGTGGCCAAGGTCTGAGCTTAGGCTACCTTGTGAAGATTGTCCACCTATGCAGTACCCAAGATGACGGTTGGTCATGGTTAGGAGGCCAAACTCACAGGAGAGGTGCCTATACTAGGGCGTGTAATTGAAAGTTTAGGATTGATTATCCGCATACTGAGTATGGTGAATTCAGGATTGTTCCTGACGGATGTATCGAATGTTGTGGTGAAAGTGTACAGTCTCTGCAGAGTGTCAAACTATTCGAATAGCCGCGTCCGCGGTTATGGACAGTTGGAGTGGCCATACTGTTTCCCCCGTCAGATGTTTTCAAAATGACTTATGAAATGAATTGAGATGTTGACTTGACCACAACATAGTTGTGATATGAAATACAAGTTCCCACTTAGGTGTTATAAAAATTTAACTAGCATTCGTTGTTTCCAAACTTAGTATAGGTAAATCTGGCTTTTGCAAAACAACCCTAGAGCTTAGTGTCCTATTACAAAAAACCCTTCACTTGTTAGTATTAGTTTGCGAGTACTTAAAGAGTACTCATGGCTTTGTCCCTGGCTATTCCCATGGCCAGACTATGAAGAGGAGTACCTATAATATGGACCCCAGGAAGGTTACGACAACTAGGATCATCTCCCATCGTCAGCATTGCCTGTGACCCCGAAGATGGAGCTTCGCCTACGCTACCATTATTATTACGTATTCCGCTTCTTGAGTTGTATTAAGAACTGGATCATGAGATCCTTATTTGTGTAAGACCTTATGTATGGTTTGTCATGGATGATGTACTGTGGTATCCAATTCTGTCATGTCTCGCAAAAATGGTAATCCTAGGATTGCGATGTATGGGATAACATGCATCTGGGATTAAAAATCCGGGTGTTGACAAGTGAACTACACTGAAATCAAAGACACTTGCTTGGTGTGGGCATGGTTGTCGATGTGCATGGATGCGGTGACCAACACCGATCAAACCAGGAAGTCCTATTAGTAACGAACCAAGGAAAAATTATTCAAACTCATGCCTAGGGTTGCTTCACCGGTTACTCGATCATATAGGTACCTACAAGGATGGTGGGATGTGACCAAGGCATGTCGTAGCCGGTGGAGTGGAGCTATGGAGAAAGTGCGAGTAGCACCACCAAGTGGCATAGCTATCGGTGATTATGTGAGTTAGTTTTGCATCTCCTCTTGTTCACAAATTCTTGTACTTTGTGTTCATGATTCTAACTTGTTGAACTTATGTGTTTGTAGGAACACATTGCAATGGAAAAGTATAAAGCTATGGCCAACTCCAAGAATAGAGCATTATCTCTTCAACATTGTTACAAATTGCTAGATCATATGGGAGGGTGGAGGTTAAGGGAACAAGAAGCACCACCGAAGAAAGTTTCATTGCTTGAATTGGATGATATCAGTGATGACGAAAATTTAGGAAGGAACAAGGGGAAGTTAGATGGAAACAAGAGGGCCAAAGAGAAGCTAATTCTCGAAGCCGAAGCATCAAGTTTGAGATATAAAATCGATGAAATGACCAAGTCAAGGAAGTAATGACGATGAAGATACTGGAGGCAAAGATGGTGTTGGCCGAGAAGAAGAATGCGATCAATCTTGTAAGGTGGGAAAAAATCCGGGAAGATGCCAAGCGCAAGGCAGATTTAGAGGAGAACAGATTGCACATGAAAGAGAAGAAGTCAATGAAGGAGCTAATGGCCGAGGAGAACAAAACAAGGATGATGGATCCAACCAAAATGGATTCATACCTAGAGTGGTGAAAGCTTGCAAGAATGGATATCTTACAACGAAGGAAGCAAGCTCTTCTAATAAGTGGTGGTGCTTCAGCAAGTGGTGGTGGCGGTGGAGATGCAAGTGGTGGTCGGTGGAGGTGGAGATGCCTACAGCATCGGCTTCGGTGACATTGTTTGATGTGATCACAAAATCCAAGATGAGATGACGTGCAACTTTTTGATCACTCGTGGTGATGAACTCTTATTTTGCATCTTAAAAACTAGTGCACCGATTGATCGTTCATTTGCATATTTGTTGAATTCCTATTGAAAAGTGACAACATTGCAATTTTTACGGTTTCGCTTGGGCTGACACCGAGAAGATCCCGCATTCCTGGCTGTCAACACCCGGATTTTTAATCATAGATGTCTGTTATGCCATACATCGCAATCCCAGGATTACCATTTTTGCGAGACATAACAGATTGGATATCATAGTACCTCATCCATTACAAACCATACATAAGGTCTTACACAAATAAGGATCTTATGATCCAGTTCTTAATACAATTCAAGCAGCGGAACAACGTAATAGTAACGATAGCGTAGGCGAAGCTCCATCTTCAGGGTCACAGGCAATGCTGACGATGGGAGATGATCCTAGTTGTCGTAACCTTCCTGCTGTTCGTCCTCCAGATACTCCTCTTCATAGTCTGGCCACAGGAATAGCCAAGGACAAATCCATGAGTACTCTTTAAGTACTCGCAAACTAATACTAACAAGTGAAGTGGTTTTGAATAGGATATACTAAGCTCTAGGGTTGTTTTGCAAAAAGCCAGATTTACCTCTACTAAGTTCAGAAGCAAACAAAGCTAGTTGAAAGTTTTATAACACCTAGGTGGGAACTTGAATTTCATGTCACCACACTGTTGTGGTCAAGTCAAAGTCACAAATCATTTCACAAGTCCTTCTGAAAACATCTGACGATGGAACAGTATGGCCACTCCAACTCAGGGCCGTCCCTGAGCACGTGCAGGCAGTGCGGCCGCACAGGGCCCCCGGCTGCTAAGGGCCCCCTAACAGTTAACTACATGCATGTTCATTAGCTTAGTAAACTGAATCAGCCTAATCTCTAGAGCTTAGTCGGACAGCGCATGCGGCCATCTCTAGAGCTTAGTCGGCCATCTGCTAGGGGCCCGGGTCACCTCCCTCGTCTTGCATTTTTTGATCTTACACAGGGCCCCTCGCAACTCAGGGCCAGCCCTGCTCCAACTGTCCATAACCGCGGACGCGGCTATTCAAATAGTTTGACACTCTGCAGAGATTGTACACTTTCACCACAACATTCGATACATCCGTCAGGAACAATCCTGAATTCACCATACTCAGTATGCGGATAATCAATCCTAAACTTTCAATTACACGCCCTAGTATAGGCACATCTCCTGTGAGTTTGGCCTCCTAACCATGACCAACCGTCATCTTGGGTACTGCATAGGTGGACAATCTTCACAAGGTAGCCTCAGCTCAGACCTTGGCCACAAGGGAACACATACTAAGGTATATAAATTTCCAGTAAAGCCTACCCAATTTTCGGGTATTGTGGTTGTACGGTAAAATTGGAATGGTATCGCATCCAGACAACCATCAGTTTTATAAAGGGCTAAGGCTCATGCCTTAACATTTCATCATCAAAATCATCTTGTGTTCGGAAACACATGTCAAAATATTTCAGTAGAATGACTCATCATTCTAAGGTTTTCATAACCATTTTCACCAAGTATTCCCATCTAAAGTCGATCAAGTTTTATGCTTAGCACTAGCATCTATAAGTGGGGGTAGATACTAATGAGGGGTGGTAAACAAGTGTATCTTATCTAAGTAAAATCTCATGCCTCAGGATAACATCATCTAACTTAGGCCAAATTTTATGCTCTTTATGCTACCTTCAATTATCTTTCTAGAATCTACAAGTCACTAAGTAAAATTTTGATAGAAAGCTTTTAAATAAGAGAATAAAATACTAATCTTGAAAGTAAAACTAGGATGGTGTGTCAAGTGGGTATAATCACATATGCTTAAGGCATATAGTTGGCATAGTAACAAGAAAGTAGTATCTTGCTAAGCTGCAAGTGTTAGCTTGCTTAATTAGTAGCTTACAAGTATTGGCTTGCCTTGTGTAGAGCAGTGGTTGAAGTTCTCCTCGACTTCTTCCTCGTAGTATCCTCCTTCCTTCTCGTATCCTTGGTCGGTACTAGCGTCTATAAATAAATACGAGGTACACAATCACCAAACAATACTTAACTATTTCTAATCATCACACAAAGGTTCACACTAGATGATCTAGCATCATCACTAACATTACAAGGATTAAAGCACTTGTCTCATTTATTTTATTTGAGAAAAGTAATTTCTACTCATTGAAAAACTACTTAAGATTTAATATTCTCCAACTCAAACATGGGATCATGTTGACACATGTCATCACCACATATTCCAGTACATGGGAATGTGATTTAAAGTGGTGTCACAAATTAATAACGTTTAACCTTTTTATTTTAATTAATTAAAGTGACTAGAAATGCCCATGTGGCATTCTTTTATTACTTGATCATTATTTCTATATGTAAACCTATATATTTTGATATATTCTGAAAGATATGGTTAAATGTGATTTTTGAGAGTTGGAATCAACTCAAAAGCTCTTATGGTTGAATTTTGAAAAATGTTTGAATGCAGAAAAGCTTCTACCTTGTTATTTTTACCATGGTGATCTACAAACCTAAATGGTTTGAATCCAACGGGTTTGGATTAAGCATTCCAGTACCTTTCTAAAAAAATTGGTTTCATGCAGTTTGGTTCAGTGAATCGAGCTGGGTTGATTTTTGAATCTAGGTACAGAACTGGGTTTGAAATTAAATGAATAAATCTAAATTTGAATTAGTGGGTTGCGCAAGATGTTTAACTGGGTCGGCCCACTATGCACAGTGAGAGCACGAGCTGGTTAAGTAAGCGACCCCACTCGTCAATGAGACAACGAGGGGCGAAGCGGTATGGGGCGATTAGGATCGTAGGATCTAACTCTAATCGAACGGCTCCGGTTCATCGTCCATGTCGGGCAGCGCCGGCGAGACAGAACCCTAGCACGGCCGGTGGGGGTCGTGGGAGGATCACCAGGGCTCAGGCGATGGTCGGCGACGGGGGCAAACGACGAAGTCGACGACGGTGATTCTCCGGGTACCGACAGCTTCTCCTGGGGCGGCTCCAATCGACGGCGCCTCTCCTCCTCTGCAGCAGCTAGGGGTGGGCGTTCGGTCATGACCGAAAATTCGGTCTTTGCATATCGGTCTATTTTGAAATCGGTCTTCAAACAAATAAAGACCGAAATTTACTTGTTATTTTTACTAACCGACAAATTCGGTTACCCGATAATTTGGGTTCGGTTTCGGTCATGACCAAATTATGTAGTAGATATTATAAAATACAAAAGTTCGATAATATTTGGTAAACCATTTGGTACTATGTAAGTTGTAATTTGAATATAAAATACACTTCATATAGTCATATTAATTTGCGGAAACTAACATTCAATAATACTAAATTTGGCTTAGTTGAGGAAGATAAATCTATAGTTATGGGCAACTAGGGCTTTGGAACTACGCCATTCTCACCTAAAATTCGGTCAGTTCGGTCTATTCGGTTACCAAGAAGTAATGACCGAATTAACCGAACAAAATTTGGTCTACAAAATTTGCTACCCAATTTTTTGATCGGTCCTTTCGGTCTCGGTCTATTCGGTTTCGGTCTCGGTCTTTTTGGGTTCGGCTTTCGGTTATCGGTTTTTCTGCCCACCCCTAGCAGCAGCGAACTCCGGTGAAATTCCGGCCACCTGGTGCTCGCCTTGCTCCGGGAGTGAGTGGGTGTAATCAATGAGAGGTGGGAAGTGAACTGGTGTGAAGAAAACGAGCGGGGGAGGCCTCCTTTTATAGTGGCTGAAGGGGACCGAATGGCACGGGTGGAGCTCGTCGATGTCGACAGCACAAAGTGCTACTAGCATGGGAGATGATAGGGGCGGTGCTGTGCTCCCTGGCGATGCTCAATGGCATGGTGGCGAGGCATGGGGCGGTGCGAGATGGTCAGAACATCGCGGCCCTCTGGGCGGGTCCGATGGCAATTTTAATGGCGCACATCATGCGTGGTCCGCGCGACGGTGAACGAGGTTGTCTGGCGGGGTGCTAGGGTGTTGGCGATCACGTCTGCAAGCGGCGAGGGCGGCGTGTGGTATGTGGGCTGGTGTCGCTGACGGCGCACTGGCGCGCTCTTGGCTCGCACGTAGAGGGACTGGGCGCGTGCTTGGCGGGTGGTCCAGTGGCTGGCTGTGCTCGAAGCTTGAACAGGGAGTGGCGGTGGACGGTGCTGCGTGTCCCAGATAAGGTTAGCGAGGCTAGTTCTTCCTCTAGCTTGCTGGCGACATGGGGGTGACAATGGTGCTCTCGACATGCTCACCATTAATGGCTAGGCTTGCTCACAGTGGTGCTAAAGCTAGTTAGATTACTTTGATCATCTACTGAGAGTGTAGAGTGAGCTATAGAGGGAGCAAGTTAGGCACTGATCACTGCTCACTATAGTGTTTTGTGTTTGTTTGTTTGCTGCTGACAAGGTGTTTGATGAAATGGCCAAAAGAAATTCAAATTTGAATTTTGGATTCAAACTTGGTAAGTTTGCTAGGCACATACTAGGGAGTATCTGGTTAGTTGGATTGGTCAAAGTGCATTGGTTTGGTTGGGTTTTGAAAAGGTGTGATCTTCACATATGTTAAAGATTCAATTTTGAATTGTCATTTGAATGGGGTTGCTAAATGTTTCTGCAAGTTTGAAAGGTGGGATTTGATTCACTTTTACTTGGTCTGGCAAGGGGTGAAAAGAATTGGAAAAGTTTCTGTTTGAAATCTTGGACTAGTAACACTCAAAGTGACCTAGTGAGCAAGATTGGCAATAATGACCATTTGCTTTATTTGAATTGTTTGTGATTTTCTCTTGATTTATTTCTACTTGGAACTATTTTAGATGATGTTATATTCATCTTTGAACCATTCCTTACTATTTAGTTGAATCACACAAGTCCATTCATGCATTTATCAAATCATCACATACACACATGCATTCATTTGGTTGTTATTTAATCAAAAAATTTGTTAACCCTAATTTTAGTGATTAGAGTTTGATGATCATTGTTTCATATTTATGGGATGTTACACTGGCCCATAAAATAGATTTTCCCAGCTTGTAAAACTGTTGGGTTCGTAGCATAGAAAACAAAAAAAATCCTATAATGGGAACTGTAAGCACCAAGATCCATCTACCTAGATATAATCAATGGGTGGATATACATCCATAGAATACATACCCTTGAAGAACGACAAAGATATACGAGGTTGTACTCATGGATGATGTAGTCATTTACTTGTCGATCTCAAGATCGATTAGAAGTCCGGCAACACCGCAACTTAGCGGAGCATCTGTGATCACACACACGTCCGGTCCTCCGACAACCTCCGCGACCTCGCTCCAGGAATGCTGCGAAAGTAGCAAATCCCTGCTCTAGAAAAATCCACCGATAACATGTATCTCGCTAAGCCAAGACCATGTGGAATAGTACTAGAGGGGGAGAGACCCTTCACGTGAAGGTGTAAGTGAGAAGTGAGAGGAGGGGTGCCTTTTATAGGGGGGCAGCCCCTTGCCATGGCCGGCGGCCAAGGTGGGTGCCCCCACCTCTTCCTTCATTCATGTGGGTGGAGCTCCCACTCACAAAAACCCCCTCCATTTTATCCACTCAAAATCCATTAAATTTCCACCAAATTAAATGCAATCTCTCAGTTAATAAAACTCTTTTATTTATTTATTCAGAATAAACCTCTTACTACACTTCAATTTCACATGTAGAACCAATTTTAGCAATTTCACCCAAAATAATTACGGTGTCCATTGAAATAATTCTAGCGCTTTGATATTCTTTCTCTGACATAATCGAGAGCCCTCTCCGATTAATAATCAGCAGCAGGACCTGGAGATCCGTACTAACTCCTACATATTCAACAATGACTTCTTGTGATCATGTGAACCTTTAACATTGTAACTAAATCTCTTTGTCTCGTGATATTTTATATGTCCAAGATTCGATCATCGGCATCCCCATACCTAGTTTGATCTCGTTACCGACATGTACTCTTTTCTCGTTCCCGTGATATAACATTCTAGTGATCTCCATCACTTGCTTGCAAGCTATATCAATGTAATATAGCCAAGAGGGTCCAGAGTATATCTCTCCGTCATTTGGATGGACAAATTCCACTCTTGATTCAAGTGCATCAACATAACACTTTCAAAGTATCCAAACCCCCCTTTATAGTCACCCTGTTATGGTGTGATGTTTGATGTTATCAAAGTACTCTTTCGGTGTCAGCAATTAACATGATCTCATGGTCTAAGGACTAAAGTTACTTTGTAATGATGTTATAATAATTTAAACATAATGACTTTGATCGTATTACTATACTTAGGATGAATGTTCATCACATCATTCCACCAATGTTGCGATCTTGTTATTAACAACATCCAATGTCCATGATCAGGAAACCTTGATCATCTTGTTAATCAACGAGCTAGTTTATATGAGAGGCATAACTAGAAACACTTTATTTGTTTATTAAACACACATGTATTAATGTTTCCTTTTAATACAATTATAGCATGCAAAATAAACATCTATCATATACTTGAAATACGATAATAACAACTTTATTATTGCCTCTTGGACATATTCCCTTCAAAAACATGCAAGAAATGCGGGATATGCTCGGCACCGACACAAGTGGGACCATAAAACAGTTTTTCTACAAATTGTAAACAAGATTTATGGGCCGGAGATTTACAGGTTCCGCTAGAGTTGCTCTAAAAAGCCCTTTGACCATGTATAAAACAAAAATATTCCTACATGTATAAAACAATATAATCAACATGTACTCTCATACAAGTGTAATTTATCACTTTGGCCAATCAAACAACATCTAGCACCAACCTACATATCATGTCTTGGTTTCAAATTCCTAAACATTCGAACAAAAAATTGGCATTCAGTCACAATAAAAATATCTTGTAATATTGAAAGTGAACCAATGCAGTGCCAAGACTTCGAATGTCTACATCCAAACGGAGCCTTAGGCCTAGTCCTTTGGTGGCTTCTCCGAGAAGCTGTCATAACCCTAGCTTCCTGAGAAAGCCGGTTCAAAAATATTACGAGGCTTCCACATTGGTTAAGGCTAAACTAATTTGAAAGCCTCACAAAATTGTAGAACCAGCTTCCCCAGGAAGCTGGGTATATGGCAGATTGTCGAAGAAGCCGCCAAAAGAACTGGGCCTTAGTGTTGAGTCTTCAACTTATAATTTGCTTGAATGCGGAGAGAGTTTCTACTATAGTTTTTGAAAAAAGCATGATAAACTCACATGTACAATTATTTTTCTCATCCACAAAAGATGTACAAATCTTACCCTCTTTTATTTGATATTTTTGACATAAATTATCCCATTTTATAAAAAAATCTCTTCATTACGGTAAGCCATGTCTGGTTTTCTTCTTACAACAATTTTTAGTTCGCATTGATGATCTTATGTAATTGGTGCAACACAATCTAATCAATTGAAAACATTAATACGAAAGTTTAAGCATATATTCTACTATGAAAGTGTGCCACATCATTTTGATGGGTCCTAGTTGATAGAATTGGGAAAATATCATAAAAAGGATAAAAACGTGATATAAAATCTTAATCTCGAAAAGGAGTAAAAATGAAAATAGAAATAAAATTAAAATAAACAAATTCTAATAAAAATTATTTATGAAACAAAAAAAGAAAGTAATAAAATAAAATAAGATAAATTAATAGAAAACAAAAACAAAAAAGAAACAAAAAACAAAAAATGACAGCAAATATAATAAATAAAGTTACCTTGTTGGGTCAGCCCACCGTGGAGTAGTGCGTGGGGCGTAGCCTGCCTAACTGATGTCAAAGACGTCAAATAGGAATCGTGGCTGGTGGATGCCGCCTAGAAATAGACCTGGTCCGTCTAGTTCCATACTATTAGGGGTTAGAATAATATAGTACTCCACTACTCCTCCGTTCTAAAAAAGATATCTTAAGTTTGTTTGAATTTGGATGTATCTTTATACTAAACTAGGTAATATGCCCGTATGTTTTTTTACAGATACACCCACAATCACTCAAAGTGCAACGTTCAATTACTTTCAATGCTTGCATTTTCATTCATTTTTTTCTGACTTTTTAAACTCCACTCTTGCCCATAAGACATTTGTATTGATAGCTGCAAAAATGACTATAAGAAACAATTATTGGCAACAGCAAAAACAAAAATCACCACATTTACGGCTAGGGTTTCAAAAACCCACCGCTAGAATTTCAAAACATCATCACTTCAGCGCTAACACGTAACAAAAAAGCACTGATTCAGTTTTAACCCTTGGTTAACAGCTGATCGGTGAGGCATGCTTGTTAGGCTGACGTGGCAACCGGTAACTGTGTAGGACAAACGACCGTGAACAAGGCAGCCGTTTGGTATATAGGGCCCACCTATCAGCACCTTCATCCAAACTATCCTTCTCCTGGACATTCTTTCAAGCACCTTGTATGCACCAGAGCGTCGCTGCCATTGCCAATTCCCAAGACATGTCGCGACACCATGCTCTCTGCTTCCCGCCGCCGTTTCCGCATGCGAGTTCAAGCCGCCTAACTGTAACACCCTCAGAATCGGACCTATGCAAGTTTGAGCAAAATTCGCCAAACCCGCATAGAAACGATTCAAAGGTGCCCACCAGGCACTTTCGTGCGGGTGGAAAACGAAGTAATAACATTACACAACAGTCCTCGATGGGACCCACAGAACAGATATATATAACAGCGACTCAAAGAGTCAAGAATACATATATAATATACAAGATCCAAATCACCTTGAAAACGGTAGAGCGTCCGACTACGAACAAGAAGCAAATGGGGCTAAGAGCCCTGAAGAATAACCAATGGCGTCCATAACCCTGCCCAGGCCAAGCCGGAAGGGTAACCCTGCTAACGACGTCGATCTCAAAACCTGCTTAAACAAAAGGGGTGCCGACAAAGGGCAAAGGAAAAAGAGGAGCGTCAGTACTAAGGCCAGTACACGGCGAGGCTAGAATTCGGCGGTCCTCGCCTACATAGGTATGGTGGACTGAGCGGCCGCGGCAGCATGCACTAAACAACCTATAGAGACTCGATACAGCTGGCGGTTATCAGAGGGGGTGAGAATGACCTATCCGGATCCAACCTGAAGCTATCACCAAACAAACCCATCCTGGCGTTCCCCCTCGTAACCAAACGAGGAAGTCAACCGAGGAACGCACACAGTTGGCAGTTTTACTTATTCAGTTATCGTTGCAGCAATTACTAGTCAGGTTTAGATAATCGTCCTGATAAAGTAAGCAGTGGGCACTTTTAGTTAAGCATTCCGTTATAGTGGCAACACTTACTAGTCAGATACAATTATCATGAGATAACCCCAAAACCCAGCAGTTGTTGGTACTTTTTCTTAGCCATTCCGTTGTAGTGAAGCTGATTACTAGTCATATCGGAAACAAGTCAATTTAAAACAATAAACTTTAGTTATAGTTGTCTATGATCAGACACTGTGCTCCAAGTCGTCCATAACCGCGGACACGGCTTCTCGAAAAGATTTAACCCTGCAGGGGTGCACCAAAGTATCCACAGGCACTTCGACCCTTTTTGCCAGATCAGTTAACATACACCCATCGGTATGTCGGCGGGGCCTAAGTCACGACGTTCCCAGACACAAAGCAAGTACATGGGGGCCACCCCACCGAGTCGACACCCGCAACGGAGTCGGCCGGTCTCCGAGACGGACTCAGGGTTTGGGTAGACGGCAGTGAGCGACAGCAAATCCCCAAACGGGGACTGTCGACACCGCGAAAACGTGTCCCGATCCTAAACAGTACAGTGTGCAGTACCTCGCACAATCGTAAATAAAGCAGTAAAGCATGGCATAAGTACAGGATAGTAATAAAGCCCCAAACTGCTTTGTGGCCCCCAGTACAATACTTTGAAATCAGGTAATTATCAATGGGGGGCCCATATCTCCCCACCTGTGGTTAGCGCGCTCGATCTCGGAACAGGTGTCAAGAACTCGGGTCCTACGGGACACAAGTGGGCGGTCGGAAACCAAATCTTACCTATCACCCACCGATGCCTCTGCTTAATTCAATTTTAGTTGTTAAACAGGAATTAAAGTGAACAATAAGTAAAACCATGATCATCTCCAACGTCAACATGCGGCAATTCCCCAACAAAGGTGGTACTTGACGACAAGCAAAACACTTGAGCAAAGCGACTACGACACGCGGGTCCAACTATATACCAAACAACAGGTAATAGGATGTGTCCAAGGCTATATATGGCTGCAAGGGATATCACGGGAACGAGAACTAGAGCATCGCATCACAGATAGCAATAGATCAACAGGAGGGAAGTAAATACTAGCAAAGTAAGATAGGTAGAAAGGGGGAGATGCTCGCCTGAAAACATTGTCGAAGGTTCTTCCGAAGATCGGGGCGAAGCTCACATCAACTCAACGGCCTTATCCGCGAAGAAGCAAAACACTAGAAGAAACACCGGATGCAATATTTAATACACGGCAGAAGATCGGCATGATGCATGTATGATGCATGGCATGGCAAAGTGCGATGCAATTAGGTCTAATTAAGCGGAACCGGGGTCCCGACAATTATTAGATGGTTCAAGTTATTTAGACCCCCGCAATCTAAATGTTGTTTGGCAAGGCAAGATAAGACACCGGTTCGCTACACAAGTTTAAATGAGGCCGATATGAGACTAGATTTGCCCGCATATGGGCCCCATATTTAATTATGAGGTGAATCGGCATAAGGCCCCCAACCAATGACGATATGCATGCATGAACAATTCAATATGCAACAATTTATAATTATGGCATTCATAAAATAGGGTTCTCGGATAAGGGTCACACATTGAGGGGGCTCGACGATCTTGGGGTTCCGGGGTTCGGGGTCAGGGTCCAGGGTTCGACGGAGCTGGGTTCGGGGTTCGACGGAAGCTGGGGGTAGGTCTTGTTGTTGCGAGGGTCTTGTCGGTACCGCGCCAACGAGTTGATCCTGGCGTTCGGACAGAAGTACTTGTCGTTCCCTGGCGATCTTGGCGTCGGTCCTCGGGCGTCTATGCGGAAAGGAGTTCTTGTCGCATTCGCGGGTCGGGTCGATCTCGACATCCGGGGTGAAGTGCTTGTTGTTCCGCAATCTCGACGAGCTTGACGTCCCTTGAAGTTGACCTTCGGTTTCGGGGTCTTCAGGGTCTCGGCGTTCCGTGACGAAGGTCTTGATGGTGCCGGGTTGAAAACATCGGGTTTTCCGTGCACGAGATCTTGGCGACGGGGTCGGCGAACTTGTTACGGGTCGGTCTTGCTGCCTTCGTGGTCTTCGGGCGTCGGAATCGGTACGGTCTTCGGGGTTCGGGGTTCAGCTTCTCGCGTCGGATCCGTGAAGGTCAAGGCGTCCGGGCAGCAGATCTTGGCGTCCCGGATCGGTCTCTAGGATCTTCAAGGATCCGCCTCTGGAGGTCAATGATGGACTTGAAATGGCGCCGACGGTCTTGTCGATGGTTCCTCGAGTGGCGTCATCGGTGGGTGAACTTGGCGGTTCTCGACAGTCTCATCGTCGATGAAGGTCCTCAGGGTCTTGGTGAGAGCGGAGGCGAGCGCACAGTGGCCAGCATCAGCGCGGGCTCGCGGCTAGAGGACGAGAGCAGGGGCACTCGCCCGGGCAGGGGTACCGGTGGCGGCGGGGTTGGAGTGGAGGGCGGACGCGGCGGGCTCTGGCGGAGGCGCTCGTGCTGCGGGGCCTGCGGCGAGGCAGGGGTACCGGCGACGGCGAGGCCGCAGCAGGGTGGAGCGGCGAGCAGGGGTCGGGGGCAGGCGCCGGCGGTAGAGCCTCGACCGGCGAGGGCGAGGAGGCGCGCCGGAGTGGGAGGCAGCTGCCGGCTCGCGCGAGCCCGGGGCGGGGAGACCGGCGGTAGGCGGGTGCGGTCGTCGGTTGGCGCAGAGGCGCGGTTGGGGCGTGGCCGGCGGCGTGCGCGGAGGGGGCCGCAGGAGGTGGCCGCGGAAGGCGATGGTTGGCGGGGAGGCGAGGGAGCGACGCCGGACGGAGGGCGGCGGCTCGGGAGGACGGCGCGCCAGCGAGGCAGGCCGCGCCGGGGGGGGGGCGAGGACGCCTGGCGGAGAGGCGGCGGGAGCTTGAGGGGCAGGCGGCGAGAAGGGGAAGGCGAGCGGGGCTGCGGGGGTTGTCGCTTGAGCGGGGGGGGGGGGAAAGTGAGCGTCGGGGCGGCGGGGTTGATGGCGAGGGAGGAGGGGGTAGAGGCGGGGACCTGAGAGGGGAGGGAGAGGGAGCACGGGGCGAGGGGCGAGCCCAGGAGGAAGACGACGCGGGTTGGGGGGCTGGGACGCGTGGGGCGCGCGGGTGGGTCCCGCGGTGGGCCAGGGGTGGACCGCGTGCAGGCGGGTGGGGATGTGAGGCTGGGAGGCGGGCCAGGGGCGGCCAGGGTCCCACGGGACAGGGGGTGTGGGTCGTGTGTGGGGGGGTCTGGGGAGCTGAGTGGGTTGGTAGGCAGGGCCAGGCTGGGCGCGGGGCCACGCTGTGGGGGCCGCGCGTCAGGGAGAGAAGAGGGGAGAGGGTAGCACAGCTAGGGGTGGACCGGGGTGGGGACTGGCAGGGGGGTTGGTGGCCGGCTGGGGTGGGCCTGGCGGGTAGGAGGGGAGAGAGAGAGAGGGGTTAGCTGGTGGGGTCCCTGTGTCGGTGGGGAAGAGGGAGAGAGGGTAGAATGGCTAGGGTGAGAAAAGAGAGAGAGAGGGAGCTGGATGGATGAGGTGGCAGGTGGGTATGTTTGGGGTGAGAGGGGGAGGTGGCAGCCTGGGGTTGGTGGGTAGGAATAGATTGGGTGGGACTAGGATTTAGAGGGGGCTGTTTTATTATTTGTGTTTGTTTGGTCCTCTTTAATTTAAAACAGAACCACTTTGCAACTAGTTTTTAGGTGAAACAAAATATACGATACCTTCGGGGTTTTGCCTTTTATAATAAAGAGAGGTTTTTGTACCATTCAAAACTAGGCTTTTCAAATAATGCAGTCAAACAATGCATGATGATGACGATGCAATGCACAAATTCAACGCGATTTTCTAGTAGTGGTTTTTGCGGGATGCCACACTAACCATGTGTTCTAGTTGTAGCCGCCTCCCCCGTTTCCTGTATGGCCGCGGTCCTTCTCGCCGGCGCGCATGCTGACGGTCGGAGCAGTGCTGGTGGCGACGAGTGGCATCCGTGACAGACAACAAGGGGGGACTTGGGCTAGTGGTGGTTGAGGTCATAGCTCTAGTGGTTAGGAAGGAGCGGAGGCAGTACGTCTATAGTGGCACGCGCATACATGAAAGGCGAGCGGTGGCGGGCTGCTGGAGCAACGGGGTCACACGCCCTGGATCATGGCTGGTCGTGGAAGGTGCTCTCATGCAGGGGTCGGAGCAGGGGAGGAGAGTGGCGGCGCTGATAAAGGCCAGGCCGGTGCGCTGGCGGGCAAGGAGGAGCAGATGAACGACGTGCCGCTCGCTAGGAAGAAGCCCCGTACAGGAGGTGAGCGGGGGCGTGGGCGGGAGAGGATTCTCAATCTCGATGTCAACACCTTCAAACAAATGTCGGGAATTGTGTCACATGATGGAGAGAAATGCAACAATAAAAACATTCATCTCCCAAAATTAAGTGAGGCCAACAGTTATTTGGCTCCACCATCAGCTTTGCTACACATAACATGAGCCGAACAGAAATGACATAGTTCACATACAGGTATTCATCAATGAATTCAGGAGGTCCATGTTTATTTTCATGATTAGAGAGAACTTTATAACAAAAATGGTCACTTTTCTATTAAGAAAAGTAAGCCCGAAGTTACGGATTGTGTAAAAACAGCCTGCCAATTCAATTTCGTAGTAGATAAGATATGCAAAAAACTGCCTAGTTTTCACTTTCCAGTCAGAAAATTTATGGGTTGCGTATTTACATAGCAGCTTGAAATAATTGATAATTACTCCCTCCGTTTGGAAATATAAGATGTTTTAGGTTTGTGAATGAGATGTATCTAGACACCTTTTAGTGTCTAGATTCGTTTGAACCTATACACTAAAACGTGTTTAGATACATCTCCTTCACAAACCTAAAACATCTTATATTTCTAAACGGAGGGAGTATATTCTTCACATTCGACATATGTGACCCGAGACACACTTTGAGAAGTCAGTCAAAAACAGTACCTAGAGTAAGAAAGCGGCATCTTTCCCTATATTCTACAAAACGAATTTAGCATAAGCATCTGTTACTTTTTTAAGAACTAAGATAGCATATCACTGATTTTTATAGTATATTAGACTTCTGTGATGAATCTATGACTGAACTAAACATAAAATTAGTAAATTGATGTCCTGATGTATAATAGATAACATGGTATTATCTCAATTCTCAAACTACAAAACTAAGAGATAAGCTCTGTACAATTTAAAAAGTGCTCTCTTCAGTTTGAAATATGGTATCTTCATGGTATTGTATTACTTCTCAAATTATAAAACAAATCCATGGTTAAAAATAGACTCTTGCACAGATTAATTTTCACCAACTATGATTTATTTGTGAAGGGCTCAGATTAGCCTATTCTCATTTCAGGTCATTATGACCTCTGTACCCTTCAAATTTAAGTTAGCCAATTTATTGGTGCGAATAGTAGTACATGGTATTTTCAAACCAGCAGTGATACAAAATCTGAGTCGTTTGTAGATCCTCGGAACAATTCAGTTCAGAACTTGGCAATTGAAACATCAATTACAAAAACGCTTAATATAACGCTGAATGAAGCTAATTGATTTAGAGTCACCTAAGTGTCTTACCATGATAGTGCAGGATGACATTTGCATGGAACGGCCTTTTCCCAAGTCATGGCGAAGAACCAATGAAGAAACTTATAGGTTCAGGTTCAACAACGAAGAAACCTTTAGACATCAAATGTGAGATTCTTAGTATGTCAGCCAAGATCCTGTTAAATCAAAAGCTGCTTTGAAATACATTGAACACATTTTCCCTTGGACTAAAAATTTCTGTTTAAAAAATTCCGACGTCTGTCAAGAAAACCAAAACATGATTACTACAAACCAGGAGATAGAGTGCAATACAAACCAAGAGATAGAGTGCAATAGATACAGTTTTTGATACTCCCTCCGACCCATATTAATTGACTTAGATTTGTCAAAATTTGGATGAACCTATATACTAAATAGTGTCTAGATTCATGCAATCTAGACAAATGTGAGTCAATTAATATGGGTCGGAGGGAGTAGCAGTTTATTATCAAAAAGTGAAAGGCATACCGACATTTTGCCCTGATTCAAAATACTCAGAGATGAAAATGATAGCTTACTATGTTTAGGATGCTACTCGAAGCAGCCGACAATACTGGACATCAGACTCGTCGTGGGAAGCCATGGACGAGCATGCCGGCGGCTGGGCAAGAGGGAGGCCACATATCCACACGCGGCAGCGACCAGACTCGAAGGAGGCCATGGATCAGACCGCACAGCCGTTGGATGCCAGGTACGACTGACCTCGGGGAGGACACCACCAGCATTAGCTCGGGGAGGCCGGCGCTTCAGATCAGGGTCGGCAGAGCGGAAGGGCTGTGGCGCCACTGAGCTCCATGGAGGCACAGGAGAACTCGGAGATGACGACCGGTGGGAGCGCCCCCTCAGGCGGTATCTGCGTGATGCCGCCCCGCGGCCGTGCCCTCGGCTGCCGGCGTTGCAATGCCCTCTGTTTTTTTCCTGGATGCGGGATCTCAGGAATGGATGCCGGAAATGCATGTGGACAGCTGGGCTAAACTGGAAAATAGGAGGATTATCAGTGAAGACTAATTAATAAGGACGGGATCGGTGGAGATGGTTAGCCGGGACGGGATTATTAGGCTGTTCATAGTGGGAGTAACTTAGAATAAATAGTATCATGTTACTAACTCTATAGTGGAAAATAACATATGTGTGGTGTCATATAGAGGTTATTTATTACAATGTAGACTCATTTTGTCTTGAAATGTGTGATGTTATGATAACATAGCTAGTTACCATAAGCTTTTTTCTCACCATCTAATTGCATGTCATATCATCTAAATGCTTAATTGGCAATACATGTAGAACTATGTTACTACTCAAATTACTCACACTATGACTAGCCTTAGATGGCAAAAACTGCATGGGCGTTGAGCGAGAGTTGGACAAAAACGTTTAACGTATTAGAGACAACGGAACACAATTTCTTTTTTAAATAGTAAAGATAGTGTATAGATACATTTAAATTTAGACATATTTAAGACATGTTTTTAGGACTACGGGAGTAGTATGAGTAAATTCCGTGGGCTGGCCCACTTTTGCCACGCTCTGTTGATTCACGGTATAATTTATTATATTTATTATTTTTGAATGTTGGACTTAGCCAATGAATCTGCTACCGCTTCCTGCTGCGTCTTTTTGTGCCCATTCGACTTGGCCGATGAAAACTGCTATGTCTTCCTAACGCACCATACTAAATAATAAACATTTACGAAAATCATGAACCAAATTTCACAAATCATAAACCAAAATTCAAAATTCATAAACATTTACAAAAATGTGAAAACTTTTGAAAAATTATGAACATATTTTTAAAAACATGAATAAATTTTGAAATCATGAATGAATTATAAATTTCGAAAACTAAAAAAAACATAGAAATAAAACAGAAGAGCAAACATGAAAGGAAAGAGAAAACTTAACGGAAAAAAACAGAACAAAGAAAAAATGACAAAAGAAAGAAGTTAAAATGGGCCAGCCCAATGCGGGACGGAGGCGCGGGACTCCTGCACCGCGTTGAGCGGCATTTAGCACTTGCGAAATTCCGTGGCCGATATGTCGGCCGAGTATGGTTTCACCCCCACGGCCCACGGGTCTGTCTAAAAACGTGCTGTGTAACAGAGATTCAGAGACCCTAAAATAAAACAGAGGTTCAGAGATTAAGAAGTAGGAAATGTTTTAAAAAACGGAGATTAACGTGTTACAGACTCCCGTTGTAAAAAAAATAAAAATATTGTCAGGCCTCCTAATAGAACGATGTGACAGGACAGTTAGAGCCCAAGAGCCCAACAAGAGCCCAACACGAGCTTACTAATTTGGCGCAGCTAAGAGCACAAGAGCTTAGCTGGTTTATTTAATCCAAACCATTTCAACGAATGAAAAGCCGGCCAAATCTTTGTACAGTAATTACAATGCTGACAGGCAACACCATGCGTGCATGCACGAGATGGAACATGGAATTAATGGAACATGCGGGAAGACATGTAAGCAATGCTATGTTAAGTGGATCTGTGATCTGCCTAGCTTTTCATTGGTTGTTCCCATGTCTCTTTCGGCCCCATGCTGCCGTCCAATAAATTCATCTTGGATTTCAACCACAAACATAGACCGAATTTCTCCCTGATACTACCTCCCGTACGGACGTACCGGTTGCTGCTGCTGCTATCCAACGTGCGTGCGTACTTACGTACAGGTCGATATATAATTGCCGACACACACACACGCTGATCGGTGCACATTAGACATGTTGACAGGGACAGCTATACCTCACGGAAAGATGTTCTCTCTCCGTGTATTGTAGATAATTTAGACAAATCTGCGGTAAATGTTTTGGACAGAGGGCGTATATATCAATTGTTCCATGATCTAATTTAGAAAACAGTAGATAATGTGAACCGGTACGTACGGCTAGCCACCGGGAGGGCGACAGAGAGCTTTAGCTAAAACCCATCTATAGTTTTGTCCCTTTGCGTTCCGTCTTCGATGGCCTTAGAGCCATGGAGATGTAGTGGACCACGGTCTCTCGTTGGTGAGAGTTTTTTCGTATTTTTTTTGTCTGTTTTTCAGTATCTTTTTTGGGGTGTTGAGACGGCGGCTACGTCTCGAAGTCAGAATAAGGTTCTCCCTGCTCTATCCTCGTTCTGGTAGTGCATCTAGCCCCGACGAAAAGCGCGTGGAGCCGTTTGTACGGCGGATCTCCCGGGATCCTCTCCGTTTTTGTTTTCATTGGTTTGTTCTTAGGTTAGTCTCTTCCGATTTACGGTTGTTATCATTGGCGATGATTGCTGCTCTAGTGTGTTGGTCTTTTGTGGCCTTAGCACGACGACTTCCTGTCTGTCTTCTACAACAAGTTCTACTATGACAAGCTTTGCCCGGCTCCGATGATGGAGGGGCGAGGACGGCGGCGCGCCTTCGGCTCGTACTAGTGTCTTTAGTCGTCGCTAGGTGGTTCAGTGATCTATTTATAATTTTTATTACTTTTACGTCACTTTGTACAACTGTTGATGATTATTAATAGATCAGTGGATTCTCGAAAAAAAAAACAGTAGATAAAACTATTTGTACCACTTATATACTAAATTCACATATTGGTGTTCAATCATGAAAGAAAACATATACATCAAACATATATTAAGATAGTAGGACTAATCCTAGGTGAAAAAGCAGCCGGGTAGTATAAATACTAGCTGAAATGAAATAACACCAGCCTAGGACTAATCCTGGATGCAAACTGCAACCAGGTAGTATAAGTACTAGTTGAACAAAGACAATAGATAGTACAAATACTAGTATTAGATTATATAGCTTTTGTATATTGTATTTGTATTTGTACGTGTCTATTGTAACGTACCTCTGGTACCTCCTATAAATATATGTGATAGGTCACACCCCTAGAGGGTTGAGCCAGTTCTGCCAAATTACTTTGTTTTACATGGTATCAGACTAGGTCAGCCGCCACCTAAGGTTTCCCCTCCTAGCCGCCGCTGCCCATCATCTCCTTGGCCGCCGCCCGGCCTCGCCGATCCACACGACCGCTTATGCCCCCACCCCACCTCAGATCGTCGCCACCTCTGGCTCCCTCTCGGACGATTACCTTTCGGCCTCTCTCGCGACGCTCCTCTCGCGCCCCAAAGACGCTTCCGCCATGACGGCGCCTCCGATTGGGACCATCAGTGTCGCCTCCCTCTTATCTGCGACGGCGTACCAGCCGCTGCCCCTTGCGTCCGCGGCCGCCAACGCACCTGCGTCCCTCACGCCTCTAGTGCCCGCTCTTGGGGTCTCATCGGCGCCTTTCCCAAGCGCTTAGTTGGTGTCTTCCTCCGGTGCCCCGTCGGCGCACGCCCTCGACGCCCCACTGGCCTCGGCTTCGCCGCCTACTATGCCTGCGGATGCGGCTCCAGCGGCCTACGTGTCGCCCGCCGTCTTCACGCTAGGGCCGCTGCCCATGCCGTTCCACTTCGGCCACCTCATCACCATACGCTGGATAACTATATGTTTTGTCGTGTGTAGGTTCTTTCGCTCCTCGGGAGTCTCTACTTGCTCTACTACTTAGATGGATCTCTTTCCTGTCCTCCCGCGCTGGTTGATAGCGTGAACGGGTCTGGTGTACAACCCGGCGCACCGTGTTTGGACAGGGCAGGACCAGGCCTACCTCTCGGTCATCCAGGGGTCGCTCACCCCGGAGGTTGCCGGGACGCTCGTCTTCGCCAAAACCTCCCACGAGGCGCGGACCATCCTAGAGCGCTCTTTCGCGTCGTAGTCTCTGGAGTGCTCTAGCGCTCTCCGTTGCCAGCTTGGCGAGTGTGATAAGCTCGACTCCACAGCGACGGTGTTCTACAACCAGGTCAAGTCCCTCGCTGACACGCTGGCCTCCAATGGACAGCCCCTCACCGACGCTGAGTTCAACTCCTACATAGTCAACGACATTGATGAGGAGTATGATGGCTTGGTGGAGATCATCAACGAGCGTGGCAACTCGTCCTCACCGATGCAGGCGCATGAGCTGTACAACTGTCAACACCCGAATTTTTAATCCCAGATGTCTGTTATGCCATACATCGCAATCCCAGGATTACCATTTTTGCGAGACATAACAGATTTGGATACCATAGTACATCATCCATTACAAACCACACATAAGGTCTTACACAAATAAGGATCTCATGATCCAGTTCTTAATACAATTCAAGCAGCGGAATAACGTAATAATAACGGTAGCGTAGGCGAAGCTCCATCTTCGGGGTCACAGGCAATGCTGACGATGGGAGATGATCCTAGTTGTCGAAACCTTCCTGGGGTCCATCCTCCAGGTACTCCTCTTCATAGTCTGGCCATGGGAATAGCCAGGGACAAGCCATGAGTACACTTCAAGTACTCGCAAACTAATACTAACAAGTGAAGGGGGTTTTTATAGTAGGACACTAAGCGCTATGGTTATTTTGCCAAAAGCCAGATTTACCTCTACTAAGTTTAGAAACGAAGAAAGCTATTTGAAATTTTATAACACCTAAGTGGGAACTTGAAATTCATATCACAACTCTGTCGTGGTCAAGTCAAAGTCTCAATTTATTTCATAAGTCATTTTGGAAACATCTGATGGGGGAACAGTATGGCCACTCCAACTGTCCATAACCGCATACGCGGCTATTCGAATAGTTTGACACTCTGCAGAGATTGTACACTTTCACCACAACATTTGATACATCCGTCAGGAACAAATCCTGAATTCACCATACTCGGAATGCGGATAATCAATCCTAACCTTTCAATTACACGCCCTAGTATAGGTACCTCTCCTGTGAGTTTGGCCTCCCAACCATGACCAACTGCCATCTTGGGTACTGCACAGGTGGACAATCTTCACAAGGTAGCCTCAGCTCAGACCTTGGCCGTGAGGGAACCAATACTACGGTATATAAGTTTCCAGCCAAGCCCTACCCAATTCTCGGGTATTGTGGTTGTACGGTAGAATTGGAATGGTATCGCATCCAGACAACCATCAGTTTTATAAAGGGCTAAGGCTCATGCCTCAACATTTTCATCATCCAAATCATCTGGTGTTCGAAAACACATGTCAAAACATCTCAATAGAATGATCCATCATTCCAAGGTTTTCATAACCATTTTTCCACCAAGTATTCCCATCTAAAGTTGATCAAGTTTTATGCTTGGCACTAGCATCTACAAGTGGGGGTAAGTACTAATGAGGGGTGGTAAACAAGTGGGGATTAATTGAGTTCAATCTCATGCCTTAGGATGACATAAAGATTATCTAGCTTAGGCCAAGTTTTATGCTCTTTATGCAACCTTCAATTATATTTCTAATATCTACAATTTACTTAAGTAATCTCTAAGTAATAGCTTTGATAAAGAAATAAAGTATAAAGCTTGTAAGTAAAACTAGGATTGGGTTATCAAGGGGGTATGATCACATATGATTAAGGCATATAGTTGGCATGGTAACAAGCAAGTATTTTCTTGCATCAGTATCAGTATAATCTTGCTAAGTTAATATCTTGCAAGTATTGGCTTGCTCAATACACTAGTAGTATTAGGCTTGCATCATTATTAGTATAAGCTTTATAAATTGCAAGTGTTAGCTTGCCTTGTGCAGAGCAGTGGTTGAAGTTCTCCTCGGCTTCTTCTTCGTAGTATCCCCCTTCCTCCTCGTATCCTTGGTCGGTACTAGCGTCTATAAATAAATACGAGGTACACAATCACCAAACAATACTTAACTACTTTCAATCATCACACACAAGGGTTCTATAGATGATCTAGCATCATCACTAACATCACAAGAATAAAGCAATTGTCTTATTTTTTTTTTAGAAAAGTAATTTCTACTCATTGAAAAACTACTTAAGATTTAATATTCTCCAAACCAAACATGGGATCATGTTGACACATGTCATCACCACATATCTCAGTACATGGGAATGTTATTTAAAGTGGTGTCACAATTTAATAAGATTTAACCTTTTATTTTTAATTAAATAAGGTGACTAGAAATGCCTATGTGGCATTCTTTCATTACCTGAACATTATTTCTGTAAGTAAACACATATATTTTTATATATTCTGAAAGGTATGATCAAATGTGATTTTTGAGAGTTGGAATCAACTCAAAATCTATTATAGTTTAAATTTGAAAAATGTTTGAATGCAGAAAAGCTTCTGCCTTGTTATTTTTACCAAAGTTGCTCTATAGATCCAAATGATTTGAATCCAACGGGCTTGGATTAAGCATTTCAAAAACTTTCTAACAAAATTGGTTTCATTCAATTTGGTTCACTGAATCAAGCTGGGTTGATTTTTGAAACTAGGTACAGAACTATGTTTGAATATAAATAGAAAAAGCAAACGACTGGGCTGCGCGAGAACTGCTAATGGGCCGGCCCAGTGTCACTCCGTGGCGCGGGGCGCAACTGACAGGGCGGGTCTAGTGGTCAGTGACTCTTTAAACGCGAAGCGGTACGGGGCAATCTCATCCGCATGATCTAAGTCTAATCGAACGGCTGCTACTCATCGTCCACGTCGGGCGGCGTCGGCGAGACAGAAACCTAACGCGGCAGGTGGGGGGCGTCGGGGGCTCACCGGGGCTCAGGCGAAGGTCGGCGATGCGGTCGAACGATGAAGTCGATGACGGCGAAACTCCTGGTATAGGCAGCTCCTCCTGGGGTGGAAAAAATCGACGACGCCCTTCTTCTCCAAAGGCGGCCTGCTCCGGCGCAATTCTGGCGATGCGCTGCTGGACTTGCTCCGAGAATGGGTGGAACGATCAGTGAAGTGAGGGGAGTGAGATGGTGTGCTCAATTTGGCTGGGGGTGGCCTCCTTTTATAGGCTCGACGGCGAGACCGAACGAGGTGGGCAGGCGACGGTGGCGACACGGCTACGGGCAGCTAGAGGCATGGCCGAGGGTGGCGATCGATCGGTGGTCTCCTGGCGATGCTCTAAGGCTTAAATGCGCGTGTAGGGGTGGTGGCAAACGGTCGGGAACGCATGATGCTCTGCGAGGCAGAGATGGCGAACTCTGCGGCGAGCGGTGGCTACGGGGCACCGGCGGTGAAATGGGCATGTCTGGCGGTCTCCTGGGACGGTGGGGAGCATGCTGGCGGGTAGCAAGGGCTCGAGGTGGTCGGGTTGCGTGGGAACGGAGCGTGCTCTGCGGTGCGCGTCGGCATGGTCGACAGCAGCGCAGGCGCACTGTTCCTGGCAGTTCTGGTTTCTGTCTGCGAGGCAGGGTTGGTCGAGAGGGGGATGTGAGGCATGGGCTACCTCCCAGACAAGGTTGGCACAGCTAGTTCTTCCTCTAGCCTGCTGTCCACACTGGGGTGACATGGGTGCTCTCGGCATGTTCACCATTGATGACATTGGCGAGTTTACAGTGGGTCTAGGGCTTAGTTAAGTTTGCTAGATGATCTATTGAGGATAGTGTAACCAGAGAGGGAACAAGTTAGGCCAGAATCACTGCACACTATAGTGTTTTGATTTTGTTTGATTTGTATCTGCAAGGTGTTTGATGAAATGGCCGCATGAATTCAAGTTTTGAATTTTGAAATTATTTTTGGTGGGTGTGCTAGGCATGTGCTGGTGACTCTGTAGATGCTTGGGTTTTGAAAGTTGAGTTGGTTTGAGGGTTTTTTGAAAAAGTGGGATCTTCCCATATGAATTAGATTCAATTTTAAACTATCATTTAAACTAAGCATTTGAATGTTGCTGGATGATCACAAAGTGGGCCTTGATACTTTGTTATGAGTACTATCAAGGGTGCAAATATCCAAACAAGTTTCTGTTAAGTTCTGAAAGTTAAAGATAGCCAAAGTAGGCATGGGAGTTAAATTGGCAAAAGTGACCATTCACTGAAGTTGATGGTTTTGATTTGTTTGTCTTTGGGAAAAGTTTGGGGATTTTTTAGATGATGTTTATTTCACCTAAGAATCATTTTACAAGCAAAGAAACACATAATCATTGCAATTCAAAAGAATCCACATTTTAATACATACACATATGAATGCTTTCATATTTTTAATTGGAAAAGTTTTTGTTAACCCTAATTTTGATGATTAGAGTTTGATGATTCAAGTTTAATATTTTTGGGATGTTACAAACCTTCCCCCTTAAACAAAATCTCGTCCCGAGATTTGAAAAAGGACAAAAAGATTACCTAGGATTTGAAGAGATCGGGAAACTCCTTCCTGATGTGATCTTCGTGCTCCCAGGTAGCTTCCTCTTCTGTGTGGTTGCTCCACTGAATCTTCAGAAACTTGATGCTTCGGGTTCTGGTAGTTCTGAAAGCTTCTTCCAAAATACGGATGGGTACTTCAGGATAGGTCAGGTCATCATTGATTTCTATGGTCCGGTGATCAATATTCTTGAACACTTCAGTCTTCTCTGGGACTTCGAGACACTTGCGAAATAATGAGATATGGAACACATTGTGCACGGCCGACATCTCTTCGGGTAGTTCCAATTGATACGACACTTCTCCTCGACGGTTCAGAATTTTGAAAGGTCTGATATATCTGGGGGCTAACTTTCCTTTGAGTTGGAAACGCGGCATTCCCTTTAATGGCGACACTTTCACATACATAAAATCTCCTATGTTGAGGGCGAGGTCTCGTCGTCTCTTGTCGGCGTAACTCTTTTGTCTTGACTGGGCTTTCTTGAGGTGCTCACGAATCTTGTGAACCTTCTCTTCTACTTCTCGTAGGATATCGGGTCCAAAAATCTGACTCTCTCCTACTTCCGACCAATTCAAAGGGGTGCGACACTTTCTTCCGTATATAAATTCAAATGGGGCCATTTGCAAACTAGCTTGATAACTGTTGTTGTAAGAAAATTCTGCGAACGGCAGACAGTCCTCCCACTTTGATCCATATTCTAACACACATGCTCTCAGCATATCTTCGAGTATTTGATTTACTCGCTCCGTTTGTCCATCGATCTGAGGGTGATAAGCGGTGCTGAAATCTAGTCGGGTTCCTAAACCTTCTTGGACTTTCTTCCAAAACCTCGAGGTAAACTGAGTTCCTCAATCCGATACGATGTTCTTGGGGACTCCATGCAAACTGACGATTCTAGCGATGTATAACTCTGCTAGCTTCGAACTCTGATATCTGGTCTTGACGAGTAAGAAATGGGCGACTTTGGACAATCTGTCCACTATGACCCAAATAGAGTCATTTCCCCTACTAGAAGTAGGCAATCCAGTGATAAAGTCCATTCCAACGGAATCCCATTTCCATTCCGAAATCTGCAATGGTTGCAACAATCCAGCGGGTCTTTGATGTCCTGCCTTGACTCGCTGACATATATCACACTTGGCGATATAGCTTCCGATTTCTCTCTTCATCTTATGCCACCAAAATTGCTCTTTCAAATCTTGACATCTTCGTTCCTCCGGGGTGGATAGAATAAAGAGTATCATGAGATTCCTTCAAAATAAGTTCTTTCAACTCAGAATCTGCCGGTACACAAAGGCGTCCTTTGTATCACAGAACTCCTTCTTCGTCTTCGGTGAATCCGGGTACTTTGCCTGTACCGATACGACGCTTGATTCCGTCGATACTAGCATTTCCTTTCTGCGCCTCTTTGATCTTGCTGATCAAAGTGGGTTGAAGTTCTATGCTAGCCAAAAATCCTTCACTCACTAATTCCATTCGAAAATCTTCCATCTCTTTGTGCAAGCTTGGTTGCTCCTTCAAAATCATGGAGTTCAAGCGGGACGGCAATCTGCTAAGGGCATCTGCTACCATGTTGGCTTTACCGGGGTGATAGTGAATGTACAGGTCGTAATCCTTGATTAGCTCAATCCATCTTCTCTATCTCATATTTAGCTCCTTCTGAGTGAATATATACTTCAGGCTCTTGTGATCTGAATAAATCTCACAACGGTTTCCCATCAGGTAATGCCTCCATGTCTTCAGGGCTAAAACTACGGCTGCGAGTTCGAGGTCATGGGTTGGGTAATTTTGCTCATGTTGTTTCAGTTGTCGAGATAGATAAGATATAACTTTGCCTTCTTGAATTAGCACACATCCGAGACCGATCTTGGATGTGTCACAATACACGTCGAAGGGCTTCGTGATATCCGGCATGATTAAGATTGTGGCTGAAATCAATCTCCTCTTGAGTTCTTGAAAACTCGCTTCACATTTGTCAGTCCATTCAAAATTCTTGTCCTTCTTCAGCAATTGGGTCATGGGTCTCGCGATACTCGAGAATCCTTCTACGAACTTGCGGTAATATCCCGCCAATCCGAGAAATGCACGAAATTGGGTTTGAGTGGTTGGGGCTTGCCAATCTTCGACATCTTTCACCTTTGCAGGGTCAACGGCAATTCCTCCGACTAAGACAATGTGGCCGAGGAATCCTACCTCCTGTAACCAGAATTCACACTTGCTAAACTTGGCATACAACTTATGCTCCCTAAGGGTTCCAAGAATGGTCCTTAGGTGTAGCTCATGTTCTTCTTCTGATTTGGAATAAATCAGAATGTCGTCGATGAAAACAACGACAAACTTATCCAGGAAGTCCATAAAAATCTTATTCATGAGATTCATGAAATAAGCGGGGGCATTGGTTAATCCAAAAGACATGACGGTATACTCGTATAATCCATATCGGGTGGTAAAGGCAGTCTTGGGAATATCCTCTACGCGAATCTTGAGTTGATGATAGCCTGTTCTAAGATCAATCTTAGAAAACACTTTGGCACCGGTCAACTGATCAAACAAATCTTCTATCTTGGGCAAGGGGTACTTGTTCTTGATGGTGATGTCATTCAACTTCCGATAATCCGTACACAAACGGTTACCTCCATCCTTATTGTCCACAAATAAGACAGGTGATCTCCATGGCGACGCTCTTGGTTGAATCAATCCGATTTCCAGCATGGAATCCAGTTGCTTCTTCAGTTCTGCTAGTTCCGACGGGTTCATACTATAGGATCTCTGGGCTATGGGTCCTGTTCCGGGGATTAGTTCAATGATAAACTCGATATCCCAATCTGGGGGCATACCGGGCAAAACATCGGGGTATTCACAGACTATCCGTACTTGGTCAATGGTAGGTTGGGCTATACTCTTGTTGCACTTGAATTGACGAGGTAAGATTTCAGATATATGCTCTACTGATATTCCGGCGGTACTGGTCATGGTTATGGCTTTCTTGGCACAGTCAATCAATCCTTTATGTTTGGACATCCAATCCATTCCTAGTACTACTTCCAAACCTTTAGTTCCGAGTACTATCAGATTAGCATAAAAGTCTATGCCATGGATTCTGATGGGGACGTCTTTGCAAATTTGCCTAGCTTTGGTGGTCGAACCGGGGATTTTAAAAATCATAACATGCTTCAGTTTTGTTGGTTGAATCTTACTAGTGCAGGCAAATTCTTCGGTGACAAATGAATGCGATGCACCCGAATCAAACAACACTCTTGCAAGTACTGAATTAACAGAAAACATACCCAGCACGACGTCTGGAGCTTCCTGAGCTTCTTTAGCATGCATGAGAAAAAGACGGCCGTTGCGGTTGAGTGAATTCCCTGGGGCAAACCTCCTTCTGGGCTGAACACGACGCTGTTGCTGAGCTGGGGACCTCCTTCCGGGCTGAACACGGCGATGTTGCTGAGCTGAGGCATTTTCATTGGGGGTTGCGGCATTCTTCTTGTTGGGGCACTCGTTGGAGTAGTGACCCTTATTTCCATAGTCATAACAAGTCACTTGCGACTTGTCCTTTGCTGCAACAGGCACATCATTGCTTCCAGTCCTCGGGGCAGTGTTGGTGTTGGCGGTAGCATTGTTGTTGTTGAACTTGGGTGGGGCATGGTTGAAATTGTTAGAGTTTCCGGGGTTGTTGTGATTTCCTCCGGGCCTTGGGTTTCCACGGTTGGGATAGGTCGAACGGTTCATCGGGGGTCTGTTGGTTCTCGGGGCAAATCCTGGAGATGGGTTAGGGCGATACTTTGGGGTTTGATGGGTTCCTGGTTGTTGCATCATGCGACGCTTGCGGTTCTCATTGGCTTGGTTGATCTTTTCTTCCATCTGGATGGCAAAGTCGACAAGGGCTTCAATATCAGCAAAGGCGATATTGACTAACACCGTCTGCATATCATCGTGTAGACCATTCAAGAATCTCTCCTTCTTCTCGGCTTCGGTGTCGATCTCATCCGGGGCATACCTAGCTAATGAAAAGAATTTGTCACGGTATTCCACTACGGTCATCCTTACTTGCTTCAGTTCTCTGAACTCATCTCTCATTCTCCTAATCAAACCCGGTGGCACATGGGTTCTGCTGAACTTGACCTTCAATTCCTCCCAGGTCATCATCTGTCCTCTGGTCATTGCACGAACGCTGTTCCACCATGCTCTGGCATCTCCGGCTAGATAGTGGGTGGCGAACAGAACTTTCTCGTTAGCTTCCACTCCGGCGACTTCTAGGTTGTTTTCCATGGTTTGCAGCCAATCATCGGCATCTAAGGGCTCTTCTGACTTAGTGAAAACAGGTGGGTTACTATTCTGGAATTTTTTTAGCTTAGATCCATGGTTGTCCTGATTTCCGTGGCCTTGGTTGTTGTGGGCCAACTGAGCTATCTGCTGAAGGGTGGCTAAGTTGGCTTGATGTTCGGCTCTTTCAGCTTCGCGGTCAGAAACCAACATTTGCAGGATCTACAACATCGGGTACGGGGATGAACCACTTCCTCCGCGTGGCATGTGAAGATTGAGATAGATCATGAGAAAAGAGGGAAATTTCTAAGGTTCCGGGACTTTGAAAAGTTTTTAAAGTTTGACTCAGATTTTTCTAGCAACTTTCTTTTCATTCATTCATTCATTCATAGCACACGATACAAAAACACACCACAAAACAAGAAAAATAGATGGTTTTAAGAACCATTATGGAAACTACGATACAGTGGGCCCAAATACTACTCACTATGGTAGTGCTCAAGTGCTACTACTCCTTAGAGTCGGTGTAGTCGTCATCCTCATCATCCTCATCGTCATCGATGAAGGCGAAATCATCCTCATCGGTGAAGAAGTCCATAGCCTGATCCTCCAGAAAATCATCATCATCACTGAGATAGGAGTAGGGGTCTCCACGAAGATCTTCTCCGGCATTCTCCCTTTCCTCCAACTGCATGTCTCTCTCGTGGATGGTCTCCTCCAAATCCGAGAAAAGGTGGCAAAGACGAGCAATGATGCGCTCCTTCTTGTCCAGCTGACGGCGGCGAGACTTGCGATCCTTTGCTAGAATGGTGATGGTCTGATCCTTCGTATCGATGATGGCAGACTTGTGGTTGGAGTAGTCACGACAATTGTCCAACTCCTGCTGACGATCGTACATCATGAAGCTGAGGTGGTCCAATTGGGTCTTCAGCTCGGGGTGGTATGAGGCTTCCAGTGGCTGTTCATTAGCATCACGCCTTGGACAAAACTCAAAGCGGGTACCCTTGATCTGGTTGATACTCTGCCCACACAGACGGGCAAGAGCTTCCTGCATGGCCCTGGGAAGTACATAGAGCCAGTTGTTCTCTCTTAAGACTGAATTCCCTCAGCAGTGGGAGGTTCAATCTTGCCTCAGAGACTTGCAACAAATAGCCACTTCAGATCTTCTCCTCCTTGATCATTGAGCTGAGCTCCGAAGAACTCGGGGTGCGGACGCTCCAGAAGTTCCGAAAGCTGGTCCAAATCCCGCTCAAAGATAAGGTCTCCTCCATTCCCCAACTGATAAAACTTGTTGTACTTCACGTCCATCTATAAGAATATAGGATGAGTAAGTTAGTAGAGTGATCAAGTGTGTCAAATTTTATGTATTTTGCAAGAGTTTTTGAGGAACATGATTTTTTATGAAAGAATCAAGGTGATAAGAATGGGAATAAGTTTTTGTAAATATTTGCTTCCTTTGGTTTCTAAACTAAGTTTTTGATTCAAACGTCCAATCTAACTAGGGTCTCCTATGGTCAGGATGGCTCTGATACCAACTTGTCAACACCCGGATTTTTAATCCCAGTTGCCTGTTATGCCATACATCGCAATCCCAGGATTACCATTTTTGCGAGACATAATAGATTTGGATACCACAATACATCATCCATTACAAACCATACATAAGGTCTTACACAAATAAGGGATCTCATGATCCAGTTCTTAATACAACTCAAGCAGAGGAATAACGTAATAATAACGGTACCGTAGGCGAAGCTCCATATTCGGGGTCACAGGCAATGCTGACGATGGGAGATGATCCTAGTTGTCGTAACCTTCCAGGGGTCCATCCTCCAGGTACTCCTCTTCATAGTCTGGCCATGGGAATAGCCAGGGACAAGCCATGAGTACACTTCAAGTACTCGCAAACAAATACTAACAAGTGAAGGGGGGTTTTTGTAGTAGGACACTAAGCGCTATGGTTATTTTGCAAAAAGCCAGATTTACCTCTACTAAGTTTAGAAATGAACAAAGCTATTTGAAGTTTTATAACACCTAAGTGGGAACTTGAAATTCATATCACAACTCTGTTGTGGTCAAGTCAAAGTCTCAATTCATTTCATAAGTCATTTTGGAAACATCTGATGGGGGAACAGTATGGCCACACCAACTGTCCATAACCGCGGACGCGGCTATTCAAATAGTTTGACACTTTGCAGAGATTGTACACTTTCACCACAACATTTGATACATCCTTCAGGAACAAATCCTGAATTCACCATACTCAGTATGCGGATAATCAATCTTAACCTTTCAATTACACGCCCTAGTATAGGCACCTCTCCTGTGAGTTTGGCCTCCCAACCATGACCAACTGTCATCTTGGGTACTGCACAGGTGGACAATCTTCACAAGGTAGCCTCAGCTCAGACCTTGGCCGTGAGGGAACCAATACTACGGTATATAAGTTTCCAGCCAAGCCCTACCCAATTCTCGGGTATTGTGGTTGTACGGTAAAATTGGAATGGTATCGCATCCAGACAACCATCAGTTTTATAAAGGGCTAAGGCTCATGCCTCAACATTTTCATCATCCAAATCATCTGGTGTTCGAAAACACATGTCAAAACATCTCAATAGAATGATCCATCATTCCAAGGTTTTCATAACCATTTTTCCACCAAGTATTACCATATAAAGTTAATCAAGTTGTATGCTTAGAACTAGCATCTACAAGTGGGGGTAAGTACTAATGAGGGGTAGTAAACAAGTGGGGATTAATTTAGTTCAATCTCATGCCTTAGGATGACATAAAGATTATCTAGCTTAGGCCAAGTTTTATGCTCTTTATGCAACCTTCAATTATATTTCTAATATCTACAATTTACTTCAGTAATCTCTAAGTAATAGCTTTGATAAAGAAATAAAGTATAAAGCTTGTAAGTAAAACTAGGATTGGGTTATCAAGGGGGTATGATCACATATGCTTAAGGCATATAGTTGGCATGGTAACAAGCAAGTATTTTCTTGAATCAGTATCTGTATAATCTTGCTAAGTTAATAGCTTGCAAGTATTGGCTTGCTCAATCAACTAGTAGTATTAGGCTTGCATCATTATCAGTATAATTAAGCTTTCTAAATTGCAAGTGTTAGCTTGCCTTGTGCAGAGCAGTGGTTGAAGTTCTCCTCGGCTTCTTCTTCGTAGTATCCCCCTTCCTCCTCGTATCCTTGGTCGGTATTAGCGTCTATAAATAAATACGAGGTACACAATCACCAAACAATACTTAACTACTTTCAATCATCACACACAAGGGTTCTATAGATGATCTAGCATCATCACTAACATCACAAGAATAAAGCAATTGTCTTATTTATTTATTTATTTGGAAAAGTAATTTCTACTCATTGAAAAACTACTTAAGATTTAATATTCTCCAAACCAAACATGGGATCATGTTGACACATGTCATCACCACATATCTCAGTACATGGGAATGTTATTTAAATTGGTGTCACAATTTAATAAGATTTAACCTTTTATTTTTAATTAAATAAGGTGACTAGAAATGCCTATGTGGCATTCTTTTATTACCTGAACATTATTTCTGTAAGTAAAACCATATATTTTTATATATTCTGAAAGGTATGATCAAATGTGATTTTTGAGAGTTGGAATCAACTCAAAAGCTATTATAGTTTAAATTTGAAAAATGATTGAATGCAGAAAAGCTTCTGCCTTGTTATTTTTACCAAGGTTGCTCTATAGATCCAAATGATTTGAATCCAACGGGCTTGGATTAAGCATTTCAAAATGTTTCTAACAAAATTGGTTTCATTCAATTTGGTTCACTGAATCAAGCTGGGTTGATTTTTGAAACTAGGTATAGAACTATGTTTGAATATAAATAGAAAAAGTTAAATTCAAAGGACTAGGCTGCGCGGGAACTGCTAATGGGCCGGCCCAGTGTCACTCCGCGGTGCGGGGCGCAACTGACAGGGCGGGTCTACTGGTCAGTGACTCTTTTAACGCGAAGCGGTATGGGGCAATCTCATCCGCACGATCTAAGTCTAATCAAACGGCTGCTACTCATCGTCCACGTCGGGCGGCGCCAGCGAGACAGAAACCTAACGCGGCAGGTGGGGGTCGTCGGGGGCTCACCGGGGCTCAGGCGAAGGTCGGTGATGTGGGCGAACGACGAAGTCGATAACGGCGAACCTCCTGGTACCGGCAGCTCCTCCTAGGGTGGAAGAAATCGACGGCGCCCTTCTTCTCTAGAGGTGGCCTGCTCCGGCGCAATTCCGGTGAAGCGCTGCTCGACTTGCTCTAGGAATGGGGTGGAACGATCAGTGAAGTGAGGGGAGTGAGATGGTGTGCTCAATTCGGCTGGGGGTGGCCTCCTTTTATAGGCTCGACGGCGAGACCGAACGGGATGGGAAGGCGACGGTGGCGACACGGCTACGGGCAGCTAGAGGCATGGCCGAGGGTGGCGATCGATCGGTGGTCTCCTGGCGATGCTCTAAGGCTTTAATGCGCGTGTAGGGGCGGTGGAAAACGGTCGGGAACGCACGATGCTCTGCGAGGCAAAGGCGGCGAACTCTGCGGCGAGCGATGGCTACGGGGCACGGGCGGTGAAATGGGCATGTCTGGCGGTCTCCTGGGACGGTGGGGAGCATGCTGGCGGGCGGCAAGGGCTCGAGGTGGTTGGGTTGCGTGGGAACAGAGTGTGCTCTGCGGTGCGCGTCGGCATGGTCGACAGCGGCACGGGCGCGGCGTTCCTGGCAGTTCTGGTTGCTGTCTACGAGGCAGGGCTGGTCGAGAGGGGGCGGTGAGGCATGGGCTACCTCCTAGACAAGGTTGGCACGGCTAGTTCTTCCTCTAGCCTGTTGTCCACACTAGGGTGACATGGGTGCTCTCGGCCTGTTCACCATTGATGACATTGGAGAGTTTACAGTGGGGCTAGGTCTTAGTTAAGTTTGCTAGATGATCTACTGAGGCTAGTGTAACCAGAGAGGGCACAAGTTAGGCCAGAATCACTGCACACTATAGTGTTTTGATTTTGTTTGATTTGTATCTGCAAGGTGTTTGATGTAATGGCCGCATGAATTCAAGTTTTGAATTTGGTAATTATTTTTGGTGGGTGTGCTAGGCATGTGTTGGTGGATCTATAGATGCTTGGGTTTTGAAAGTTGAGTTGGTTTGAGGGTTTTTTTGAAAAAGTGGGATCTTCCCATATGAATTAGATTCAATTTTAAACTGTCATTTAAAATAAGCATTTGAATGTTGCTGGATGATCACAAAGTGGGCCTTGATACTTTGTTATGAGTATTATCAAGGGGTGCAAAGATCCAAACAAGTTTCTGTTAAGTTATGAAAGTTAAAGATAGCCAAAGTAGGCATGGGAGTTAAATTGGCAAAAGTGACCATTCACTTAAGTTGCTGGTTTTGATTTGTTTGTCTTTGGGAAAAGTTTGGGGATTGTTTAGATGATGTTTATTTCACCTAATAATCATTTTACAAGTAAATAAACACATAATCATGGCAATTCAAAAGAATCCACATTTTAATACATACACATATGAATGCTTTCATATTTTTAATTGGAAAAGTTTTTGTTAACCCTAATTTTGATGATTAGAGTTTGATGATTCAAGTTTGATATTTTTGGGATGTTACAACAACCGCCTTGTCCTCATCGAGCAATGCGTGGAGGCGCGTCGCTCTCGTAGACGTGGCTCCTCGGAAAACGCCGCCTAAAAGGGGGGTCGCGGCCCTCCTGGTGTGGCATCATCGTCCAGCTCGGGCAAGGGCCCGGCTGCACTGCCCCAGTCGGCCCCTCCTCCTGGGGGTCAGCCTCTCCGCGTGTGCCAGCTCTGCGGGTGCGAAGGTCATTGGGCTTCCAACTGTCATCGCCGTTTCCAGAAAAGCTTCCTTGGCCTCTACAACGATGGCAAGGACCCACGGGTTGCTGAACATCAGGCCACCATGGCTAACCGTCCGGCGCTGAAGGAATAGCAGGGACACACGCAGTACTACGCCATCAACCCCCACTGGTACATGGATACTGGGGCCATGGATCATCTCACGAACGCGATGTACAAGCTCCACTCTCGTGAGGCTTATCATGGAACTGACAAGGTTCACACTGCCAATGGAGTAGGTATGCACATCTCTCATATTGGTCAAGCATCTCTCCTTACTAGTCATGCAAATAGGAGTCTTCAGCTTTGTAATGTCCTTAGAGTTCCATCTATGACGCGTAATTTCCTTTCAGTTCCTAAACTCACTTATGATAATAATGTATTCTGTGAATTTCATCCTTTTGATCTTTTTATTAAGGATCGGGGCACGAGGGACGTTCTACTTAGTGGACGCCTTTGTGAGGGTCTCTATCGCTTGGAGCAGACTGACGTATCTCGGGTTTTCAGTGGAGTTCGTGTATCATCGTCACAGTGGCATGCTCGTCTTTGTCATCCTTCCACTCCTGTGGTACACCATGTTTTGCGTCATCATGAGCTTCCTAGCATGCCTAGTAATAAATATGTAGCAGTGTGTGATGCTTGTCATCAGGGGAAGAGTCATCAACTTCCTTTTTCAGAGTCTAGTCGTGAGGTGAAACATCCTCTAGAACTTGTGTTTTCAGATGTATGGGGTCATGCTCAGACTTCTGTTAGTGATCATAATTATTATGTCAGTTTCATTGATGCTTACAGTCTCTTTACTTGGCTTTATCTTATTAAGCGCAAATCTGATGTGTTCAATTTTTGTTCGGTTTCAAAAACATGTTGAACGCCTTCTCAAGCATAAAATTGTTCATGTTCAATTGGATTGGGGTGGTGAGTATCGCGACCTCCATTCCTTCTTCAAGTCGCTTGGGATCGCGCATCATTTAGCATGTCCACATCAGCAGAATGGCTCCATGGAATGTAAGCATCATCATATCGTTGAAACTGGTCTTAGACTTTTGGCCCATGCATATGTTCCCTTTAGATTTTGCAGTGATGTGTTTTCCACAGCATGTTTTCTCATCAATCGTACTCCCACTCATGTTCTAGACATGAAGACTCGCATTGAACTTCTTCTTAATGAACAACCTGATTATACCTTCTTTAAGGTGTTTGGGTGTGCTTGCTGGCGACATTTACGCCCCTACGACAAAGTAAACTAGAATTTAGGTCCAAAAAGTGTGTCCTTCTTGGCTATAGTTCCCTTCATAAAGGTTATAAATGTCTTCATGTTCCCACTAATTGTGCTTACATATCTCGAGATGTCGTGTTTGATGAGCATGCTTTTCCCTTTGCCAATCTTCACAACACTGAGCCTCCACATATGCATCCATCCTCTCTTACTGTTGACCAATTTGAAGATGTTTCATACTCTCTTGTGTTGTTATCTAACCATGGTGCAGGAACTGGACGCAGTGCATGTTTAGAGCTGCTCGAGACAGCTCCCTCTTCACCACTGTCACCAGTGCACGTCGATCATGGTGGTCATGTGCATGGCCTCGGTCCGTGTGTTGATCATGCAGCACCGGTCGCCCTTGCCCGGTCGGTCGCCTCGTCGGCCCGCCCCTCGCGGCCCATGACGTCGCCCTCGCTTGCACGATCGGGAGACTACGCGTTGCCCGCATCTCTCGCCTCGCCCTTGCCGTCGCCTATGAGGCAGGAGGCCGATACCTCGCCCACCCGTGCGACCACCGCCTCCTCGTCGCCCGTGTAGTAGGACGACTCCCCGCGACCAGCTCCTCGTCGGCTGGGCCGTCTTTGCTGCCATTGCCCAGCCCCTCGCTGGTTGGGCACTCGCTGACACCTATGCCCTCGCCGGCTACTCCGCCCTCCCCTGTGGTTCTACGTCCGCACACATGCAGCCGCAGTGGTGTCTTTCGCCCTCGAGAGCGCACAGATGGTACCGTCGCCTGGTATGTTGCTTTCATGACAGCTGACATGGCGGATCCGTCTTCTGATCCGCGCACATACCAGGCTGCTCTGAGTATTCCTCATTTGAGATAGGTCATGGATCAGGAGTATCACACTCTTATTCGCAATGAGACGTGGACTCTTGTTCCTCCTTCACCTTAGGTCAACATCATTGATTCTAAATGGGTTTTTGATACGTCGGAAACGTATCTATAATTTTTGATGTTCCATGCTTGTTTAGTATCTTCTTTGTTTTGCTTTGTCCACACTTTGAGGTGCTTTTCATATGTTTTCTGGTACTAACCTATTAACAAGTTGCCATAGTGCCAGTTGCCTGTTTTCTTCTGTTTTTGGTTCTAGAAAGGCAGAAAATCAATATTCTCGGAATTGGACAGGACAAAAGCCAAAGTCAATATTTTACCGTGGGGAACACGAAGCCGGAATACGGGACGGAGGAGACTCAAGGGGGCCACACCCCCTGGCCGCGCGGGTGGGCCCACCCCACACCTGGGGGGTGTAGCCGCCCTAGTGGCCCCCTGACTCGCCTCTTTGCCTACAAGAAGCCCCCAATGCCTAAACCCTAAGCACCCGATCAATATTCCATGAAACCGTTTGTAGCTTCCGCCACCATCGTCCTAGATCGGGGGGATCTAAAGCTCTTCCCGGCACCCTGCCAGAGGGGAGATCATCCCGGAGGCCTTCTTCTTCATCATGCCAGCCTCCGGTATGAAGCGTGAGTAGTTCCACCTTGGACTACGGGTCCATGTAGTAGCTAGATGGTTGTATCTCCTCCTTGTGCTTTCATGTCTAGATCTTGTGAGCTCCGTTCATGATCAAGATCTCATCTATTTGTAAGCATGCATGTTGTGTTTGCGGGGATCCGGTGGATATTGAGATTACTATGTCAGATTGATTAATGGTTTTGTCTTATTGATTCTATCATGTCTGTGTCGTTTGTGATCTTGCATGCTCTCAGTTGTTAGTAGCTATCTTGGCCGAGTAGTTGCTAGTGACTCCAAGAGGGGTATTTATGCTCGATAGTGGGTTCATGCCTCTATTTAATCAAGGTAAGTGTCAGAAATCTCTAAGGTTGTAGATGTGTTGTTGCCACTAGGGGAAAACAACGATATCTTGTTCATGGAACAATTGGATTGTTTACCTTACACACTTTGCTTAAAGCAGTTGTATGTTGCTTGCAACTTAATAATGGAGGGGGTTCAGATGATAACCCAAAGGTGGACCTCTAGTCATAGATGCAGTTGGATGGCGGTCTATGTATGTTGTTGTATTGCCCAATCGAATCTCATAGGATCTTTATGTCTAGTATTGCATTGTTATGCCTTCCATAGTCCTGTCAATTCCCCTGTTGTAATTTGTTTACCCAGCATGCCATGTTTGTTTATCTAAGGAGAACACCTCTAGTGAACTATGGACCCCGGTCCAATCTCTACCATTGATACATCTTCCACTGTTACTGTTTACTTGATGCAAACCATCATCACCTTCCACACGATACAGTTAATCATTTGTTACAGCAACCGCTGAGATTGACAACCTCACTGTTAGTTGGGGCAAATTATTGAGTTTGTGTTGTGCAGGTTTCCACGTTGCTTGCAACACCTTTGAGACGTTTCCTTCCTCCTACCGGTTCAATAACCTCGGTTTCTTACTGAGGGAAGACTTGCTGTTGTGCTGCATCACACCTTGCTCTTGGGGTTTCCCTACGAAGCGCTCCCACATCAACGAAGCGCCATCAGTTTTCAAGGTGAAGAAGCATTCTGATGGGTCTATTGAGTGCTACAAAGCGCGTCTTGTTGCCAGAGGGTTCCAGTAGCGCTATGGTCTTGATTATGAAGACACTTCCAGTCCAGTGATCAAGCATACAACTATCAAACTTCTTATATCTCTTGTGGTTACTCAGGGTTGGTCGCGTTGTCAACTTGATGTGCAGAATGCTTTCCTTCATGGCTTATTGGAGGAGATTTATATGCGACAGCCTCGTAGTTTTGTTGATCCTGGTCGTCCTGATTATATATGTCGTCTCACCAAAGCACTCTATGGTCTGAAGCAAGCTCCTCGTGCCTAGCATGCTCGTCTTGTGATAGCCTTTTGTGCTCATGGTTTTGCATCGTCCACTGCTGATTCATCGCTATTTCTTCTACAGAAGCCTGAGGTCACTATGTACTTACTGGTCTATGTAGATGATATTATTCTGCTCAGTTCATCTCAGTCTGCTGCTGATACTCTTGTTCGTGCTCTTGGTACTGATTTTTCTGTCAAATACCTTGGGAAGCTTCACTACTTTCTTGGTGTGGAGGTTGCCTCTTGTTATGATGGACTTGTTATGACGTAGAAGTACTATTTGGACTTGCTACAACGGGCTGGGATGCTTAAGTGCAAGACGATTACCACGTCTATGTCTACCATGGACAAGATCACTGCGGTTGATGGTGAGCTTCTGTCCTCTGCGGATGCTACAGAGTACATAAGTATTGTTGGTGGCCTCCAGTATTTGATGATCACGTGACCAGATATTTCATATGTTTTCAATAGAGTTTATTAGTATCTTTAGATGCCTCACAACACTCATTGGTCTGATGTTAAGCGCATCTTGCATTATGTACAACTCACAGTGTCCTAAGGGATGCACCTTCGGCCGAATCCTCTAGGGTTCTCTCGGTGTATTTTGATACGGACTGGGCTGGTAGTCCGGATGACGGGCGATCCACGGGGGGCTATGCCGTGTTCTTTGGATCCAACTTGATTAACTGGAGTGCTCGGAAACAGGCAATTGTATCACGTAGCAGTACTGAAGCTGAATACAAGGATGTGGCCAATGCCACTGCAGATCTCATCTGGGTATAGTCTTTGCTTCAGGAATTGGGAATTTCCCAACCGCAGCCTCCTATCCTTTGGTGTGACAACATCGATGCTACATACCTCTCTGTGAATCCGGTATTCCATGCCCGAACGAAACACATCGAAGTTGACTATCACTTTGTGAGGGAACGTGTTTCTCAGAAGCTACTACATATCAAGTTCATCTCTTCGAAGGATCAACTTGCAAACATCTTCACCAAGCCATTGCCTCTACCTCAGTTCAAGGCCTATAGGCGCAATCTTACCCTTCTAGACTCTTTAGAAAGTGGCTAAGATTGAGGGAGGATGTTAGACTGTATAGCTTCTATATACTGTACATGTACATGTACGTGTCTATTGTAACGTACCTCTGGTACCTCCTATAAATATATGTGATAGGCCACCCCTATAGGGTTGAGCCAGTTCCCCCAAATTGCTTTGTTTTACAACTAGTAGTCCTTGGCTCAAAAGTGCAACAACAAGCATCGTCGGAGAGACCAGATTTTACATGGAAACCCTAAGTTGAGGGGGAAAACCACGGTCTAAAGCTACCTAATTCTTTTTTCACTATTATCAAATAGACATACAACTTTTAGAGAATCGCATACATCAAGATACACTCAGATCTTGGATGCCAACAACAAGATTTATAGCACAAGGGATAGGGATTGAAACAATCTCACAAAAGATGGTGAAACCATAGCTTGAAAGAGACAAATTAGTAGATCTAGACTTCATACCTTGTGGAGAGGGCCTGGTCCTTGATCTCAAGTTCTTCCTTCAACTTATTCTATTTCCCTTCCTCTTCTTTTATTGTTTATTCTCCAATGAAGTTAACCTAGATTTCCGTCTATCCACCTAGTGGTGAATGTATGGGAGGCCTATCCTCTCACTTCTCTCATGTGCAATGTCCAAAATGACACTCAGTCGTAAACCTAATGGGTAGTGGGCTCTTGCACCTGTTTGGGTCGCCTAAAAGGTTTCAATAATCCATCTCCTCATATCTCATAGGAGGATGATACCCAACAAATCTCCCCCATCTGACTCATGTAGGGGGCACCGCCATGCCTAATGGATTGCAACACATGCATGCTGGCTTGCAATATATAAGCAGCTTCTCACTTGGCAATATATTGGTTATAATATCCAAGCCATTCTTGTCACATGGATATTCTCAAGTCTCAGCAACTTGGAACTCGCAACATCTCGAATCCAATGATTCCTCGCATCAGTGTGTTTGGTTCGATAGTGGAAACTTGGATTGTTGGAAAGATGGATAGCGCTATGACTATTGCAAAACAAATTGTAATTCTCTTGCTTCATTCCCAAATCCTGCAAAAAGTTCTTCATCCACAACACTTCTTGCAAGCCTCAACTGCCACTATGTACTCAACATATGTGGTGATAGTGAAATGCATTTCTATAACCTTGATTTCCATGACAGTACTTCCCTTGCATAAATCATTAAGTATCCATAAGTAGACTTCACAGAATCTGCATCACCAGCATAATATGCATTTGTATAGCCTTGCCATACAGGATCACCACTTTCAAAGGATAAACATGATCTACTGAGCTTCACCTGGATTTTTCATGATCTGACTAACAACTCCAACTACATATGCAATATCAGGCCTAGTACACAGAATGGCATACATCAAACTGTCCACGGCAGATTGGTACGATACTTTGCTCATTTCTTCTTAATCCTTCTTACTGCTAGGGTATTGTTCTGAACTCAGTTTGTGATGACATGCAAGTGGAGAGGTAACAAACCTTGCATCTTTCAAATTGAACCTTCCAAGTACCTTCTCAATGTATCATTCCTATGAGAGCCAGAGCAGCTTCTTTGATATATCACGGGAAAATTTTATGCCAAGTATTTGCTTATCTGGTCCTAAATCATTCATGGTAAATTATTTACTCTATGCCTTCTTGAGGAGATCAATCCTCTTTGTGACATTTCCAATAATCAGCATGTCATCGATACATAGCAAGAGAATAATGATAAGGTTGTTCTTGATGGCAACAAAGCTCAGTCATAAACGGCTCAAACTTCTTGTACCACTGCGAGGAGCTTGCTTCAAGTCCTACAAGGTCTTCTTCAATGTGCATAGTTAGTGATCCTTGCATGCAAAACAAATCCTTCTAGATGCTCCATGTATATCTCCTCCTTTAGGTCACCATGTAAGTATGTTGTCTTCACACCAAGTTATTCAATTTTCAAGGCCATTGTGGCAGCCATGGCAAGCACAACTAGGATCAAATACATCTTGACCACCAGAGAGAATATCGTATCGAATTCAATACCCTTTTTATAACTGAAACCTTTCAGAACCAGTCTGGCCTTGTACTTTCGATGTGAGCTATGTTCTTCAATATTTGTTCTGTACACCCACTTGTTGTTGAGAGCTTTCTTGCCCATAGGCAAAGACACCAACTCAAAGTTGTCGTTCTCGTATAGGGATTTAATCACATTATGCATGGCTTATAACCACTCATTCTTGTGGTCATTAGACACTGCTCCTCATAGCCTGAGGACTGAGCTACATCAATTGTCAACACATATTGATGTGGTGGATACTTTCTGGAAGGTACTGGATCACTGCAACTTCTCCTCCATTATTCCTCATAACATGAAGACCCGTCGTTACTAAGGGAAACTCTTACACCACCGACGGCTATATACTTAAGACATTTACATGAAGAGGACATGACATAATCGACCAAGTCATAGCCTTAGCCTTAGTCATAAACCCTAGATTCATCCACTCCTGTTGGATCCTGTTATAAACCCATCGAGATCATCTTGTAGCCACATTGTACGATCTCTTGATCACCTTATGAATAAAGTCTAAGGTAATCCTCCCTGGTATACACATATATTTGTTTTTGAGATCCAAACCTACTAATCCGAGCTGATTTCCAAATAAATAAACTCTCTTTTGATCTTCGGAAGTGAGGTTGCCGTGGGATCGTGAAAGGAATCCTTCGTCAACCACAAAGGCACCAGATTTTATGTGGAACAGTGGCGGACCTAGGATTTTATCAATAGGTATGCCGCACAAAAATATTTATGGCTATTTGAACAATATATATTCACCGATTCAAGCCATGAAAGGGTGATCATAAAGGTATTATTGGGCTTCCCAAAGTAATGGTTTGAGGAGTTTTTATCAGGACCAGCATTTGCCAATCCAAGTAATAGATAGATACACGTGGCCAAATCAGCGACGTTGCATTAACGAAGCTTGCAAGCGTATGACTAGCTCATGGAATGCAACGGCACAGGAACAAGTAAACGAGCTCATCGAAAATGAGACCAAACAGAAATATGGAGATACTTGAGATCAAATATCGGATGACCTAGGTATCATATCGCAAAGGGAATTCGACAACACAATTAAAGGCTCAAGCGATGAAATTCATGAATGCACGGGTGGTCATTATGTGCATCAAGGTCCCGCTGATGATCATTGACGCAAGAGAGTTCTTGGTCATGTTCGGAGCATCTCCGAACCGAAGGGTGGCACACTTAAAGGTGGGGATTCTTAGGTATCGAACCGACATCGTATAAGAAATAAGAGAGACAAACCCGAAAGGTTTAGGTAACATCTGATGTTGATCGCAGGGGTCCGGAAGCTGTTCCAGAGTGAGAAATATAATAGTATATGTGTTTTATATATTAGTTAGTTGAATTAATATTAAAACATATTTATTATTTATATTTTGGACAACCTATATCTAATTGGGCCATTCCCCGGAGGTAATAGCCCATAGGGCTAGGCGCCATAAGAGAGAGGGAGGTGGCCCGGCCGGCCAAACCCTAGGGTTTCCCCCCGCGTGGGGGCACCTAGGGCCGGTGGCGGATGTCCCCCTGGCGATGGCGACTTGGGTCCCATCCCCCTGCCCTAGTATTTGCCCCTTCCCCACCTCCTATAAATAGAGGCCCCCTCCCCTCTAGGTACAACAAATTCTCTCTTCTCTCTCTATTCCGTAGATCTCTCTCCACCTAGATTGGATCTAGCTCTCTAGGAATAGTTTTCCACCTCTGCAGTACCGTCGTGCGCAGGACAGTCCAGCTTCCATCTTCTTCTGCTGCTCGTCTAGATCGAATCCCGGGAGACGTCCCTACACCGGATGTGTGTAGAGCTTTGAGGCACAACACTTGGGGCACTCATCTTCATTGATATATGCCTTCCTGCATAAGGCGTGCCACAGTCTTCAAGGGTTTGAACTCCATCCTTCCTCTCTATTACTCATGCCTATATATAATATATATTGGTTGTCATATTCGCGTAGCTAGAATTTTTTGTTTCCTGCTGCGAACCCCTTCAGTGGTATCAGAGCCAGATCTATCGGTAGACATGTCGTACGGATAGAACACATAGCAATATGTGGACGTTTATTCTCTAGTTGCGTTCCTCTTTTGTGTTCTTGTTATATTGTGGTACTGTTGATGAAGCGGTCCCCAACCAACATTACGTGGTGATTCATGAGACTAGTCCACAAGTGTAAGTGGCTTTGGGGGTGTCTGTCTCTCGATAGTAGTTGATATGAATTTTACACTGGAGGGCCCTGAATAGGGAGCTAAGAGGCAACTACTAAATCAACATTGTGTCTCAACGTTCATAGGTGGGAAGGGTTCTGCCATGAAAGGCCGGAAGCCGCGTAAAACTTGCAGAAGATAAGTAGAGGTTTCTAACTTTATTTTGCAGGGGCGAATGTCATGACATGGAAATGGTAAATTTATGAAATGTTTTTCCATTGGAGCTCTAGATGGTGATCAAGGCATTGCAACCATGTCATGTCACCATACTTTTGAAGTATTTGTTTGTACATATTGTTTGGCATAGTATATTAGAAATATGACGGTAGCTAAATAGGATGATCCCTCTCTTAAATTTCAATGATAGTGTTCCCCTTGTGTGTGTGCCACCAAGAAAGTTCTTCGGTATGAGGCAGTTCGTGACGCTCAGGTGTTAGACATACCTACGTTTGCATATAGTGGGTACAAGCAATGTTGCACTACAATACACACAAGTTTCAGTTAGCGAGCCTAGCATGTACAGACATGGCCTCAGAACGCAAGATACCGAAAGGTTGAGCATGAATCACATGTTGATGTGATCGACATTCAGAATGTCTACCTTCGGATCCATATCATTGGCCGTGACGATCGGGGATGATATGGTGATATAGGATCATGTGATCACTGAAATGAATGGAGGGATGTTCGTTTTGAGTGGGAGCCCTATTAGTTTTAGTTTAAGTGTAAACTTAAAACTTGAGCTCATTATATTATGAACATGGTATAAACACTTTGCAAATCCATTGTAGATGTATCGTCCATCCACCTTCAACCTTAGCTCATTCCTAGAGAAGGACAAGCTGAAAACTGATGGGTCCAACTTCACCGCCTGGCACCGTACCCTGAGAATCCTCCTGGTCCCCTATAAGCTCAGCTATGTCTTAGAGGCAGAACTGCCTGCAAAACCCGCTGATACCACCAACTAGGATGAAAAGAATGCCTAGCGATCCAAGGAGGATGATTCCTCCCTCATCTAGAGTGGAATGATCTATGCCATGGAGCCAGAGCTTCGAAAGCGTTTTGAGAAGATGAATGCTTTTGAGATCCTTGAGGATCTTAAAGCCGTCTTTGCTCCACAGGCTCGTGCCGAGAGGTATGAGGCTTCCGAGCTTTTCTTCTCCGCCAAGATGGTAGATCATAGAAGTGTGAGCGAGCACATGGTCAAAATGGCTAGCTATGTTTAAGGCTTGAACGCCCTGGATTGAAAAATCCTAGATAAGCTTGCAATTGATAGGGTGTTGCACTCGCTTAACCCTAGCTACAAAGCTTTTGTGATGAACTATAACATGCAGGGGATGGTTAAGACCCTTGCTGAGTTGTTCGCCATGCTCAAGACTGTTGAGGTGGAAATCAAGAAGGAGCACACGATGTTGATGGTCAATAAGACCACCAAATTTAAGAGGTCGATGCTTAAGAAGGTCAAGAAGCCTAAGAAGGATGGCAAGCCAGTTGCCAGTTCCCCTAAGGCTCCAAGGCCCAAGCCCGGCATCACGTGTTTCTACTGCAAGGGAGACGGGCACTGGAAGCGCAACCGCCCCAAGTACCTCGAGGACAAGAAAGCTAGCAATTTTGCCGTGAAATACAAACATATATATGATATACATGTTATTGATGTATTCCTTACAAGTTCCAGGAGCAATACCTGGGTATTTGATACTGATTCTATTGCTCACATTTGTAACTCCTAGCAGGAGCTGCGGAATAAGCGGCGCCTGGACAAGGACGAGGTGACGATGCATGTCGGCAACAGATCGAAGGTCGATGTCAAGGCCATCGGGGATCTACCTCTACGTATACCTTCAGGATAATTTTAGTTTTGACAAGTGCTACATTGTACCCGCCTTCAACATGAATATTGTGAGTGGATCTTGCTTGTTGCAAGGTCATTATTCGTTTAAATCTGGAACAAGTGGTTGTTCTATTTATATGAATGATATCTTTTATGTTCATGTGCGTGTATGCAACGGTTTATTCTTGCTAGATCTTGATAGTAGTACACACATCCATAACATTGATGTCAATCATTGCAAGCATAATGACGATAATACCATGTACCTATGGCATTGCCGTATTGGTCATATTGGCGTAAAGCGCATGAAGAAAATCCATTCTGATGGACTTTTGGAATCACTAGATTTTGAATCTCTTGAAACATGCGAGCCTTGCCTCATGGGCAAGATGACCAGGACACCCTTCTTCGGTACTATGGAGTAGGCAACAGACCTGTTGGGAATCATACATAAAGATGTATGTGGACCAATGAGTGTCTCGACACACAATGGATGTCGTTATTTTGTTACCTTTACTAATGATTTGAGTAGATATGGGTATATCTATTTGATGAAGCATAAGTCTGAAACCTTTGAAATTTTCAAAGAAGTTCAGAAAGAGGTAGAGAATCAACTCAAAAACAAGATTAAGCACCTTCCATCAAATCGGGGAGGCGAATACTTGAGTTATGAGTTTGGCACACACTTGAAGGATTATGGTATTATACCATAGCTTACGCCAGCAGGAACACCACATCGAAATGGTGTGTTAGAATGGAATAACCGTACCCTATTGGGTAGTGTGCGGTTCATGATTTCTTTAACTAATTTGTCTATGTTGTTTTGGGGCTATGCGTTAGAAACCGCCACTTTTATTTTAAACAGAGCACCATCCAAATCCATGGAGACAACACCATATGAGATATGGCGTGGAAAGAAGCCAAAGTTGTCATTCTTAAAATTTTGGGGTGTGAGGCTTACGTTAATAAACTGCAGCCTGACAAACTTGAACCTGAAGCATAAAAGTGTATATTTGTAGGATACCCAAAGGAACCTGATATGTGGGCAAGCGATGATCTTATTGTTTCGAGATCATAGGTGATAGTGCTAATTGACAATATGGTCACATTATTGATTGAATAATGTGATAGAAAACACCCAAACTTAATCACAATGAGATCTAGTTACTTAACATTCATCATTGATGATAACATAGAAACATCATGGCCTAATCCTTCGACTATGAGATAATGCATAATCACCGTTTCAGAAGGAGCCTTTGATGATATCAAGTATCAAGCCGTGAAATGGTGATCATAAAGGTATCATTGGGTTTCCCGAAGGAACGGGTTGAGGAGTTTTTATCAAGACCAAGATTTTCCAATCCAAGTAACGGATAGATACACGTGGCCAACTCGGTGACGTTGCATTAACGAAGTTTGAAAGCATATGACTAGGTCATGGAATGCAATGACACGGAAAAGAGATCAAACACAAGTATGGAGATACTTGAGATCAAATTTTGGATGACCTAGGTATCATATGGCAAAGGGAATAGGCCAACACAGCTAAAGGTTCAAGCGATGAGATTCGTGAATGCACAGGTGGTCATTAAGGGCATCCAGCTCCCTCTAGTGATCATTGACGCAAGAGAGTTCTTCATCATGTCCGAAGCATATCCGAACCGAAGGGTAGCACACTTAAGGGTGGAGACGCTTAGAGATCAAACCGGCACCGCGGGAGAAATAAGAGAGAGAAACTGGAAAGGTTCCTGGTAACATCCGATGTTGATCAGAGGGGTCATGAAGGTGTTATGGAGTGAGAAATATAATAGTTTATGTGTTTTATATATTAATTAGTTAAATTAATATTAAAACATATTTATTATTTATATTTTGGACATCCTATATCTAATTGGGACATTCGTCAGGGAATGGCCCATAGGGCTAGGCGCCATAGGAGAGAGGGAGGGGGCCCGGCCAGCCAAACCCTAGGGTTTCCCCCGCGTGGGGGCACCTACGGCCGGTGGAGGCTGCCCCCCTAACGGTGGCGTCTTGGGGGATCCTGTGGCATCCCGCAAAAACCACTACTAGAAAATCGCGTTGTTTTTGTGCATTGCATCATCATGACATCAGCATGCATCTGTTTGCCTAAAACTATTTTCGAAAAGCCCTTCTTTTTTTTAGATATTCCCCATCTTCATTTCAAATGTAAGACCTCGGTCTGTTCAGATCTTTTATTTGTCTAAAAAGTATTTACAAAATGTTTTAGAAATAAAATTAACCATAAAAAGTTTTGTTCGGGGAGGCAGTCCGATCGGTCAGGCCAGAGGCCCAACCAGACCAGACTACCTACTACCCGGCCCAAAAGAAAATCATAGCCAAAAATATCTAAACCTTTTCCTACCCAATCCTAGTCTACCCAAACCCCTCCACCTCACCCCAACCTATCCTATGTCACCACCTCACCTCTCCCCAAGTCCCCACCAATAGCCACCCGCCACCTCACCTCCCCTTCCTCACCCACGTACACACCACACCATCCCCACCTGCCGCCACTTCCTCTCTCACCCATCGGCGCAGCACACAAGCGCACGCCACGCCGCAGCCACTGACCCGTTCCTGGACCCACCACTCCCCACCGACGCGTCCTCTCGCAGGCCCACCCTCGCACCCCCTCTCCTCTCTCCCTGGCGATCCCGCGTCCCCAACCTCCCCTCCCCATCCTCTCTCTCCCCGGCGCCAGGACCTCCACCCTCTGCACCTCGCCTTGCCCCTGAGCTCACCTCCAGCCCGGCCGTCACCCGCCGCCGCTGCGCCCTCTCTCCGAGCCGTCCCCGAGCACCCTCGCCGGACCCACCGTCGGCCGCGTCACCGAGCCCGCCACCAGCCCGCTCGTCGCCAAGGGCCTCCTCCCCGCCGGCATCCTCCTCCGCCACCCACCTCACCGCCTCTGGCCGCTCACCCCCGCGATCATGTGGCCTCTGCCGTCCGCCATGGTCAACCGCCCCTGTGATTCCGAGCCCCCGCCATTCCTCGCCTTCCTTCTCAGATGCGCCCGACCTTGCAGGAGCTCGAGGGATCCTCCTTGCGGCCGCCTTCCTCTCGCCCCCTCCCCACGACCCCGTCCACGCGAGATCCCCGCCCTCTCTCGCTTCCCTCCCCGCAGGCGCACCCGACCACCCCTCCCGTCGCCAGGCGCCGCTCGCCACCTCCCCTCCTCGCCCTTCCTCTGCTCGAGATCTGCAACCGCCTGACCCTGCAGGCCAACCTGCCGCCTCCTTGCTCGGTTCCTGCAGCGCCGCCCGAGCACCTCGCGCACCCGGCAGATGGCCACCATCGGCTCTGCCCTGGATTCCACTCCGGCACTGCCCGTGCTTGTCCCCGACGCCATGGTCTTCCCCTGCCCTCGCGGTCACTGCCTACGCCCCTCTGTTCCACCCAGCGCGTCCTCAGGCATCGAGTGCTGTTGCCAAGGCCCGCTCCTTGCAGCTCAGTTCCAGAACGTCAAGTTCTACAGTGACCCACGGGCACTATGATACCCGGACGGAGTTGTATGTGCTATTTAAGTGTTGGATCGGTTGGTTTTGAAGTGAGGTGTTGTCTTGATCACAACCAAAGGAATCGGTGTGGTGGTATGGTGGTGAAGTATGACGATGACGCCACCCGAGGAATAGCGAAGCCCCACAAGATCTCTGTTCGCCAAGATCTTCCGGACTTGTACCGACGCAAAGCCAAGAACATCGCGCTTCGTCAATATCGTAACCAACAACGGAACTACAAGCTCTACCTCACGGATCGTCGTCCCGGATTCCGAAGCTTGTTCCCTGCGCCCAAAGACCGATCCCGGCGTCCGAAGCCACGGACCCTCGGGATGACAAGTTCTCCACCCAAGGGCGACAAGACTTTCTTCACGGATTTCAAGTACTCCGACACGGATACACCGAGTTCTTCATCGAGGACACCAAGGTCGTCGACATGGAACCGAAGGACATCAAGCACTTCACCCCGGACATCAAGTCCGACCCGACTCGCGGACCCGACAAGGTCTTCACGACGACAAGAACGACATCGACCAGGGCGAGTCCGATGCGCCCCCGACGCCACACCGAGTCCTTCTTCTCGGATGCGACAAGATCTACTTCTGTTGTCCGTGACCGGTCCCGTCGAACCCTGAACCCTGAGACCGGAGACCGAACCCCGAAACCCCAAGATCTGCCGAACCCCGATGTGTGAACCCAAACCCGAGACCTTATTTTAATAAATGATATATACTTGTTGCATATTAAATTGTCATACTTGCATACATGTTGTGGGTTTGGGGGCCTTATGCCGATTCACCTTATAATTAAATATGGGATCCATATGCAGGCAAATCTAGTCGTATATCGGTCCCATTTAAATTTGTGTAGCGAACCGGTGATATATTTTGCCATGTTAATACAACATTTAAATTGTGGGGTATCTAAACAACATGAACCACCTAAATATTTGTCGGGACCCCGGTTCCGCTTAATCTTGCCTAATTGCACCGCACCTTTGCCATGTCATACATCATACATGCATCATGCCCGATCTTTTGCCGTAGTATTAAATAGTGCATCCGGTGTTTCTGCTAGTGTTTTGCTTCTTCGCGGATAAGGCTGTTGAGTTGATGTGAGCTTCGCCCCGATCTTCGGTTGAACCTTCGGCAATGTTTTTCAGGCGAGCATCTCCCCCTTTCTACCTATCTTACTTTTATAGTATTTATTCCCTCCTGTTGATCTATTGCTATCTGTGTTGCGATGCTCTAGCTTTCGTACCCGTGATATCCCTTGCAGCCTTATATTGCCTTGGACACCTCCTATTACCTGTTGTTTGGTAGATAGTTGGACTTGCGCTTCGTAGTCGCTTGCTCGAGTACTGTTGCGTGTCGTCGAGTACCACAGTTGTTGGATTATTGCCGCATGTTTATTGTTGGAGATGATCAAGACTTTAATTACTGTTTAACAACTAAAATTGAAGTAGGTAAATGCAGAGGCACAGGTGGGCAATAGATGTTATTTGGTTGTTAACCGTCCACTTGTGTCCCGTGGGACCCCGAGTACTTGATACCTGTTCCTTGAATATTCGCGCTATCCACATCCGGGAGGATTATGGGACCCCCCTGAGCCAGAGCTTGATTCATTCTTCTTTCTTGGGGCCACAAACTAGTTTGAGGTTTTATTTACTATCCTGTACTTATGCCATGCTTTACTGCTTTATTTACGATTCTGCGAGGAGCACCTGTACTGTTTAGGATCGGGACACGTTTTCGCGGTATCGACAAGCCCAGTCACACTTTCGGGTTCCCAGTCGTTTACAGCCGTCCACCCAAACCTTGAGTCCGTCTCGGAGTCAGCTAACTTCGTTGCGGGTATACTTAATGGGGTGGCCCCCTGAAATATTTCTGAATCTGGTGATTGCTTTGTCGTGAAGGCCTCGTTGGGTTTTGATTTGGTTTTTCCGAGGTTGATCGAGTGTGTGTTGCTATTTGTGCACCCCTGCAGGGTAAAACTTTCTGAAAGCCGTGTCCGCGGTTATGGACGACTGGGAGCACAGTATCTCGATCATAGACAACTATAACTAAAGTAGTGCTACAAATTTGACTTTATAATGACTAGTAATCAGCTTCACTATAATGGAATGGCTAAATAAAACTGCCAACAATTGCTTGATTGGGTTGTCGCTTGCTACCATTGTATCTGACTAGTAAGTATTGCAACTACAACGGAATGGCTAAATAAAAGTATCAACAACTGCTGGGTTTTGGGGATATCTCATGCTATTTGTATCTGACTAGTAAGTGTTGCAACTACAACGGAATGGTTAACTAAAAGTGCCCACTGCTTATTATATCAGGATGACTATCTATACCTGACTAGTAATTTTTGCAACGATAACTGAATAAATAAAACTGCCAATTGTGTGAGTTCCTCGGTTGACTTCCTCGTTTGGTCTCGAGGGGGAAATACCATGATGGGTATGCTTGGTGATAGTATGAGGTTGGTTCCGAATAGGTCTTTCTTACCTCTCTCTGATAGCCGACCGTTGTATTGAGTCTCTATAGGTTGTTTAGTGCATGCTGCCGCTGCCACTTCAGTCCACCATACCTATGTAGGCGAGGACCGCCGAATTCTAGCCTTGCCGTGTACTAGCCTCAGTACTGACCGCTCTCTCTTTTTCCTTTGCCCTTCGTCGGCACCCCTTTTGTTTAAGCAGGTTTTGAGATCGACGTCGTTAGCAGGGTTACCCTTCCGGCTTGGCCTGGGCAGGGTTATGGACGCCATTGGTTATTCTTCTGGGCTCTTAGCCCCATTTGCATCTTGTCCGTAGCTGGACGACCTATCGTTTCAAGGTGATTTGGATCTTTGTTCTGTATATCTGTATTCCTGACTCATGGAGTCGTGTTGTATATATATCTGTTCTGTGGGTCCCATCGAGGACTGTTGTGTAATGTTATTACTTCGTTTTCCACCCGCACGCAAGTGCCTGGTGGGCACCTTTGAATCGTTTCTATGCGGGTTTGGCGGGAAGCGCCGAAACTTGCATAGGGACGATTCTGAGGGTGTTACAGAGTGGTATCAGAGCTCAGCAGTTGCGATACCCCACAAGTCCAGCCTGTAGGATAACCTAGCTAACGGCCGAAGTAGAGTGTCAAAACTATTTTTGCAAAATCGGTTGGATAGTTATGATTAGGTCTGATTTTACTCCTTACCCCTCTGCTGCTCTCCTCTCACCTCTGCGTGTTTGGAATCCACCTCTTATCTTTTCTTCGAGTCCAGGATTTCTCGTGGTTGGGTTTCTGTCGTACCTTTAGGGTTTCGCTTCTTTCCTATTATAACGGCGGTGCTACGATCATCAAATCTGCAACTTGTCTGTTGTACCCTTCATCCAATCTTTTGTTCTCGAACTCTTTATCTATATGTGTTCCTTGCTGGATACCCGTGTCGTTGAAAAACATATGAGAAGGACAAGCATTGGTGAAGCTGGAGTATACCTTGAACATGTGTTGTTCATGCCAATGGAACCATCGCGGAACCTAATAATTGTGTCTTTCATACGATTTCTGTTGTATCTTCCGGTGTTTTCCGATGTGATGACCTCATCTACATCAGATCCAATGCAGAGCTGGCATCATCCATTTGTTCCGAATACCGCTTATGAAGATCTTCATTCTAAATTTCGAGAGTTGAGTTGCCTGATTTTCCTATTCATGTATAGGGTTGATAGTTTGGGTACGGGATGGACTGATCACCCTACCCGACTCTTACTGTTCACTCTTGTACATCGAACTGGTGGATCAATGTAACTTTTCCTCTTCTCATGGAAGTTAGAGGTGGCTTTATTTGTTGATACTTCTGCCTTCTCCTTTTGTTTCCGGAGTGTTCTCTCTACGATCACGGATAACGACCTCTTGTTAGTGGTGTCGCGAGGATCTACATGAAGCGCGAAGATTCAGATCGCCGACCTTCTTCCCGGTACCATGAGGCGGATCTCGAGGGCGAGATCCATTGTTAGTGGTGTCGAATTGTGGCATCCCGCAAAAACCACTACTAGAAAATCGCGTTGTTTTTGTGCATTTCATCATCATGACATCAGCATGCATCTGTTTGCCTAAAACTATTTTTGAAAAGCCCTTCTTTGTTTTCTAGATATTCCCCATCTTCATTTCAAATGTAAGACCTCGGTCTGTTCAGATCTTTTATTTGTCTAAAAAGTATTTACAAAATGTTTTAGAAATAAAATTAACCATAAAAAGTTTTGTTCGGGGAGGCAGTCCGATCGGTCCGGCCAGAGGCCCAACCGGACCAGACTACCTACTACCCGGCCCAAAAGAAAATCATAGCCAAAAATATCTAAACCTTTTCCTACCCAATCCTAGTCTACCCAAACCCCTCCACCTAACCCCAACCTATCCTATGTCGCCACCTCACCTCTCCCCAAGTCCCCACCAATAGCCACCCGCCACCTCACCTCCCCTTCCTCACCCACGTACACACCACACCACCCCCACCTGCCGCCACTTCCTCTCTCACCCATCGGCGCAGCACACAAGCGCACGCCACGCCGCAGCCACTGACCCGTTCCTGGACCCACCACTCCCCACCGACGCGTCCTCTTGCAGGCCCACCCTCGCACCCCCTCTCCTCTCTCCCTGGCGATCCCGCGTCCCCAACCTCCCCTCCCCATCCTCTCTCTCCCCGGCGCCAGGACCTCCACCCTCTGCACCTCGCCTTGCCCCCGAGCTCACCTCTAGCCCGGCCGTCACCCGCCGCCGCTGCGCCCTCTCTCTGGGCCGTGCCCGAGCACCCTCGCCGGACCCACCGTCGGCCGCGTCACCGAGCCCGCCACCAGGCCGCTCATCGCCAAGGGCCTCCTCCCCGCCGGCATCCTCCTCCGCCACCCACCTCACCGCCTCTGGCCGCTCGCCCCCGCGATCCTGTGGCCTCTGCCGTCCGCCATGGTCGACCGCCCCTGTGATTCCGAGCCCCCGCCGTTCCTCGCCCTCCTTCTCAGATGCGCCCGACCTCGCCGGAGCTCGAGGGATCCTCCTTGCGGTCGCCTTCCTCTCGCCCCCTCCCCACGACCCCGTCCACGCGAGATCCCCGCCCTCTCTCGCTTCCCTCCCCGCAGGCGCTCCCGACCACCCCTCCCGTCGCCAGGCGCCGCTCGCCACCTCCCCTCCTCGCCCTTCCTCTGCTCGAGCTCTGCAACCGCCTGACCCTGCAGGCCAACCTGCCGCCTCCTTGCTCGGTTCCTGCAGCGCCGCCCGAGCACCTCGCGCACCCGGCAGATGGCCACCATCGGCTCTGCCCTGGATTCCACTCCAGCACTGCCCGTGCTTGTCCCCGACGCCATGGTCTTCCCCTGCCCTCGCGGTCACTGCCTACGCCCCTCTGTTCCACCCAGCGTGTCCTCAGGCATCGAGTGTTGTTGCCAAGGCCCGCTCCTTGCAGCTCAGTTCCAGAATGTCAAGTTCTACAGTGACCCACGGGCACTATGATACCCGGACGGAGTTGTATGTGCTATTTAAGTGTTGGATCGGTTGGTTTTGAAGTGAGGTGTTGTCTTGATCACAACCAAAGGAATCGGTGTGGTGGTATGGTGGTGAAGTATGACGATGACGCCACCCGAGGAATAGCGAAGCCCCACAAGATCTCTGTTCGCCAAGATCTTCCGGACTTGTACCGACGCAAAGCCAAGAACATCGCGCTCCGTCAATATCGTAACCAACAACGGAACTACAAGCTCTACCTCACGGATCGTCGTCCCGGATTCCGAAGCTTGTTCCCTGCGCCCAAAGACCGATCCCGGCGTCCGAAGCCACGGACCCTCGGGATGACAAGTTCTCCACCCAAGGGCGACAAGACTTTCTTCACGGATTTCAAGTACTCCGACACGGATACACCGAGTTCTTCATCGAGGACACCAAGGTCGTCGACATGGAACCGAAGGACATCAAGCACTTCACCCCGGACGTCAAGTCCGACCCGACCCGCGGACCCGACAAGGTCTTCACGACGACAAGAACGACATCGACCAGGGCGAGTCCGATGCGCCCCCGACGCCACACCGAGTCCTTCTTCTCGGATGCGACAAGATCTACTTCCGTTGTCCGTGACCGGTCCCGTCGAACCCTGAACCCTGAGACCGGAGACCGAACCCCGAAACCCCAAGATCTGCCGAACCCCGATGTGTGAACCCAAACCCGAGACCTTATTTTAATAAATGATATATACTTGTTGCATATTAAATTGTCATACTTGCATACATGTTGTGGGTTTGGGGGCCTTATGCCGATTCACCTTATAATTAAATATGGGATCCATATGCGGGCAAATCTAGTCGTATATCGGTCCCATTTAAATTTGTGTAGCGAACCGGTGATATATTTTGCCATGTTAATACAACATTTAAATTGTGGGGTATCTAAACAACATGAACCACCTAAATATTTGTCGGGACCCCGGTTCCGCTTAATCTTGCCTAATTGCACCGCACCTTTGCCATGCCATACATCATACATGCATCATGCCCGATCTTTTGCCGTAGTATTAAATAGTGCATCCGGTGTTTCTGCTAGTGTTTTGCTTCTTCGCGGATAAGGCCGTTGAGTTGATGTGAGCTTCGCCCCGATCTTCGGTTGAACCTTCGGCAATGTTTTTCAGGCGAGCATCTCCCCCTTTCTACCTATCTTACTTTTATAGTATTTATTCCCTCCTGTTGATCTATTGCTATTTGTGTTGCGATGCTCTAGATTTTGTACCCGTGATATCCCTTGCAGCCTTATATTGCCTTGGACACCTCCTATTACCTGTTGTTTGGTAGATAGTTGGACTTGCGCGTCGTAGTCGCTTGCTCGAGTACTGTTGCGTGTCGTCGAGTACCACAGTTGATGGAGTATTGCCGCATGTTTATTGTTGGAGATGATCAAGACTTTAATTACTATTTAACAACTAAAATTGAAGTAGGTAAATGCAGAGGCACAGGTGGGCAATAGATGTTATTTGGTTGTTAACCGTCCACTTGTGTCCCATAGGACCCCGAGTACTTAATACCTGTTCCTTGAATATTCGCGCTATCCACATCCGGGAGGATTATGGGACCCCCCTGAGCCAGAGCTTGATTCATTCTTCTTTCTTGGGGCCACAAACTAGTTTGAGGTTTTATTTACTATCCTGTACTTATGCCATGCTTTACTACTTTATTTACGATTGTGCGAGGAGCACCTGTACTGTTTAGGATCGGGACACGTTTTCGTGGTATCGACAAGCCCAGTCACACTTTCGGGTTCCCAGTCGTTTACAGTCGTCCACCCAAACCTTGAGTCCGTCTCGGAGTCATCTAAATTCGTTGCGGGTATACTTAATGGGGTGGCCCCCTGAAATATTTCTGAATCTGGTGATTGCTTTGTCGTGAAGGCCTCGTTGGGTTTTGATTTGGTTTTTCCGAGGTTGATCGAGTGTGTGTTGCTATTTGTGCACCCCTGCAGGGTAAAACTTTCTAAAAGCCGTGTCCGCGGTTATGGACGACTTGGAGCACAGTATCTCGATCATAGACAACTATAACTAAAGTAGTGCTACAAATTTGACTTTATAATGACTAGTAATCAGCTTCACTATAATGGAATGGCTAAATAAAACTGCCAACAATTGCTTGATTGGGCTGTCGCTTGCTACCATTGTATCTGACTAGTAAGTATTGCAACTACAACGGAATGGCTAAATAAAAGTATCAACAACTGCTGGGTTTTGGGGATATCTCATGCTATTTGTATCTGACTAGTAAGTGTTGCAACTACAACGGAATGGTTAACTAAAAGTGCCCACTGCTTATTATATCAGGATGACTATCTATACCTGACTAGTAATTTCTGCAACGATAACTGAATAAATAAAACTACCAACTGTGTGAGTTCCTCGGTTGACTTCCTCGTTTGGTCTCGAGGGGGAAATACCAGGATGGGTATGCTTGGTGATAGTATCAGGTTGGTTCCGAATAGGTCTTTCTTACCTCTCTCTGATAGCCGACCGTTGTATTGAGTCTCTATAGGTTGTTTAGTGCATGCTGCCGCTGCCGCTTCAGTCCACCATACCTATGTAGGCGAGGACCGCCGAATTCTAGCCTCGCCGTGTACTGGCCTCAGTACTGACCGCTCTCTCTTTTTCCTTTGCCCTTCGTCGGCACCCCTTTTGTTTAAGCAGGTTTTGAGATCGACGTCGTTAGCAGGGTTACCCTTCCGGCTTGGCCTGGGCAGGGTTATGGACGCCATTGGTTATTCTTCAGGTCTCGTAGCCCCATTTGCATCTTGTCCGTAGCTGGACGACCTATCGTTTCAAGGTGATTTGGATCTTTGTTCTGTATATCTGTATTCTTGACTCATGGAGTCGTGTTGTATATATATATCTGTTCTGTGGGTCCCATCAAGGACTGTTGTGTAATGTTATTACTTCGTTTTCCACCCGCACGCAAGTGCCTGGTGGGCACCTTTGAATCGTTTCTATGTGGGTTTGGCGGGAAGCGCTGAAACTTGCATAGGGCCGATTCTGAGGGTGTTACAGATCCCAACCCCTTGCCTTAGGATTTTCCCCTCCCCCACCTCCTATAAATAGAGGGGTCCCCCATCCCTCTAGGTACAACAAATTAGCTCCCCTCTCTCTATTCCCTAGAGCTCTCTCCACCTAGATTGGATCTAGCTCTTTGGGAATAGTTCTCCACATCCGCACTACCGTCATGCACAGGATGGTCTGGCTTCCATCTTCTTCCGCTGCTCGGCTGGATTGGAGCCTGGGAGATGTCCCTACACCGGACGTGTGTAGAGCTTCGAGAGCAACACTTGGGGCGCTCGTCTTCATTATTATATGCCTTCCTGCATAAGGCGTGCCACATATGAACTTCGTCCTTCCTCTCTGTTACTCATGCCTATATAGAATGGTATTTCTATTTTCGTTCCCTTTGTTCGTTAGTTGTACTATTTTTTCCTAGCCGCTTAACTTTTCCTCACGTTTTCCCATCTCCTACTATGAAACCCTCACACAGTCTGAAACTCGCTGTCCGTCAGCCTTGTCATTACATGTTGACAAGTGGGGACGCATTCAGTCAGGTGCCATAGTGGGCCCTCACCGTTACGTGCTGATAAGTGGGGTCGTGGTCTGTCAGGTCCCATAGTGGCCCCTTGTCGTTACATGCTGACAAGTGGGGCCACGTTAAGTTGGTTCCCATAGTGGACACCTCTCTCCACTTATCTAGATCAGTATGGGACCCACAGCTTATCCACGTAAGCGTCGAACCCATACCTTATCCACGTGAGCCAGCCCCGCGCATGCGTCTATGTTGTTTCCTCCCCTTTCTTCTTCTTCTCCGGTGATGGCGGCCCTTTGTCGAGCTTATCTTCGGCCTCTTGTTCGTCCTAGCCATAGTATGGTGTCGTCTCGTTGACATGTATGAAGGATGACAATGGCAACCATGCGTAGAGAAGGTTAGATCTCGCACCAAAATGTTTCGATTAGACGAGGACGCTTGTTGTGGAGAACGCGACCAACGAGCCGTTCTAATGATTTAATTGGTTTATCGAGTTAATGTCTCGGCTGCAATCAAGTAAATCTATGAGGTGAAAGTCAAACTCTGAGATTAGGGAGATTTATGTATAATAAATAAGAAAATGACACAACTCTTGAACACTTTCAAATTAAAATAATTATACAACTCTTAATATAAAAGAGTGTTTATAATTGACATAACTCTTGAACACTTTCAAATTAAAAATTATACAACTCTTAATGTAAAAGAGTATTTATAATTGACACAACTCTTGAACGCTTTCAAATTAAAAAAATTATACAACGCTTAATGTAAAAGAGTGTTTATAATTGACACAACTCTTGAACACTTTAAAATTGAAAAAATTATAAAACTCTTAATGTAAAAGAGTGTTTATAATTGACACAACTCTTGAACACTTTCAAATTGAAAAAATATACAACTCTTAATGTAAAAGAGTTTTTATAATTGACACAAATTTTTTAACACTTTCAAATTGAAAAAATTATACAACTCTTAATGTAAAAGAGTGTTTATAATTGACACAACTCTTGAACACTTTCAAATTGAAAAAATTATAAAACTCTTAATGTAAAATAGTGTTTATAATTGACACAAGTCTTGAACACTTTCAAATTAAAAAATTATACAACTCTTAATGTAAAAGAGTGTTTATAATTGACACAACTCTTGAACACTTTCAAATTAAAAAAATTATACAACTCTTAATATAAACAAGTGTTTATAATTGACACAACTCTTGAACACTTTAAAATTACAATTTGGACATGATAATGGTGTCCTAAGAAAATCTTGAGAGTTTACCACATTTAGAGCGTGAAACGTGATCCCTAAACTGAAATCTTTATGCCTCGTGCATATACGGAAATTATAAACCTTTGAACACTATGAAATCACACTTAATACGAGATAATGATGTGCTAAGAAAATTTTGAGAGATTATCATTTTCTCCCCATTTCATAGAGTGGAGTGTATTGCATAAACTTGCATATATAATTATTTATTATTTTCATGGAGTGAAATATAATGCATAAACTTGCATATACGAAAATTATACACCTTTGAACACTTTCCCTTCAAATTATATTCAAAATCATTTATTTATGGAGTTAAAGTATCGATGGCATACTCATTATTTTGCATGGATAGAGGGGTTCCTCCCGATAGATATAGGGGTTATCTTGTCTGTTAGATCACAGAGGATCAAATGTTGGTGGGCACGATCCGCGTGGCAACTGTCTCGACCAATTAGAGCATAACAGCCAAGATGAGCATAGGTGTGAGAGTTTGTGACTAAGAGAGAGGGGAAAACTGAGTAGAACTTAAAAACCAAGGGCAAAACTGAGTAGAACTTAAAAACCAAGGGCAAAACTGACAAAGGGATTCAAATAGAAAACAGAAAGAGATTTAAAAAAATGTAAACTGCTTATTTTATACAATAAAATACATCTTGGCATACATCAAGCTATTTGCAATTCAAATATACATCAGTTTGACAATTATTACCTCATTTAGACAAACTATGTTTTGGGGGGGGGATGTTTTGGGAAGAGGCTTGAGTAGAAAGCCATGAACCTTCATAGATAGTAGGTGATTTGAGAAGTGGTGATTTAGACTAAAACTTGATTTATAAACATTTCTTATGGTGGAAGGTCACATAATAGGACTCCCTGGGTAGATGCCACTATGTTTTGATTTTTTTGTGCATAAAATGACTCAATTAGCTAGCTAAAACCCATTCATTGACTCTCCGTTGACCAGCCACGCGAGGGTAAAAGTGAGTATATTGCGCATGGCAGTATTAGTACTGGAGGAAAAAACTGGGTACAACCAAACTGCCAGTTTTACACTCGAGGATATAACTGAGCACAACTAAGTGGCCAAAGTTAGATACGAGGGAAAAACATGACGCATTATACGCGTGTCATGGTGCACGGAGCGGTAGCGAACGCGTGTGGCCGTGCATGGTGCAATAGCGTACACAGTTACGTGGTGCATGGTGGTGCAACAAAACATCTCCTTCCTTCACCTTTATAGAGGCCTCCTCACTCTCACTCATCACTCACTCGCTTACTCACTCACGCAACCATCTCCACTGTCCCATCACCTTCTGCAAACCCCCAAGAAAACCCCAACCACGCCGGCAATGGAGAAGAACGGCGTGGTGGTCATTGTTGCCTCCAAGGCTGCCAGCGATGAGGCCCGCGTCCCTGTACAGGCCCTCGTCGAGGCATCGGAGGCAGCCGCCATCCCTGTCCAGACCCTCGTCCTCGGTTCCGCCGTAGCCGCCGGCAAGGAGGCCCCGTCCGGTCTCGGGCAGATCCCGCATGGCTGGGACCCCTACGAGGAGGATAATTACATCAGGCTGGAGAACTCCTACGACACCAGCATCGCCGACCCATGGTCAGAGGTAACTAGGGTTTTCTCCCCTTCCTTTGTTCTTCCCCTATTCCCATTGTTAGATGCTAGATCGTGTGTAATTAGGGTTCGACTTTTCGTATTTTCAATCGTTGGATGCTAGGTATTTTTCCAATAGTTAACCCTCTTGTGGTAGATCTCGTATTTCGATGAATGCCCTTGTTCATATTTCAATATTATTTTATTTGTCTTCCGAGTTGCAGTTAAGGGATTCCCTAGTTAGTACTAGCACCGATCTATAGTTGGGATTAGTATTCGATTTGGTTAGAGATTTGGGGATTGGGGAATAATCAAGGGATATCAATCAGTTAATTTATGCAAGTAATCAATCCCGATAATCAAGGTATCTCAAACATGTCCTTATTGCATTCTACTATTTTTTCCAACAGGTGGAGAGCAGCGTCGTCTGCGGCAATGACGAGTCTAAGGACACCAAGGCTCGTTAGGTGCTGAGGAGGCTAAAGTCTGGCCAGTATGAGAACTTCTTCGTTTGTGACATCTACAGGTACCCCTTCTGCACCAGGAGGGTACACGCCACCGACTTCAACTCCCTCATGAATCATTCCGAGGACATGAAGACCCGTGGCCCGTCCGTGAACGTCAACGGCTTCAGAGCCAAGCACAAGCCGCTCGGTTTTCACCTCCGCAACCTCTAGAAGGTGGCCATCGAGGAGGGTCGCATGCCCCCGATCAAGCCCAAGGCGCCCAGGGTCAAGGGACAGGGCAAAATAAAGTGGAGGAAGCGCCAGAGGAAGGAGGCGGAGGACCTCCTGGCAGAGGCCATGAGGGGCCACTGATCTTGTGTTGCTCCTGCTACTATAAAGTAGCTTCTGTTGTTTTATCTGTGTTGAGCTTGTCCACTACTGCTGAGCAGCCTAATTGTCGAACCTCATTTAAGTACCATAATATATATCCTATATTAGAGGCTTTATCTACATCTTCTTTGTTTACTGAATGTATTTATGGTGCTGGTTAGATTTGTTGCTCTAGATTTGCTACCAGATTGGGAAAAAACGAGGGCCAAAAGGAACCATGAATGAAGAGAGAAGATGCTCTAGATTTGCTACCTTTTTGGGCAAAAAACACAACTGTTAGCGAGATAAAGGGGAAAAGACACTCTTAAAAAGGACAATCATAAAAACAACAAAAAGAAAACTTCCAATTTAGGCGACATGGTGCACGTAACCACCAAACGCGCCCACATGGCCCCACGGAACATCCCCCATAAAACGTGTTTCCAAAAAGACGGCCCCATGCAGTCCAACATGGCACGGCTCCACACGTCAGCATAACGCGTACCTGACCAACCGGTCCCACTTGTCAGGACGTAACGATGACGGTACACTACGGGACCGACTGAACGCGGCCCCACTTGTCAGCACGTAACGGCAAGGCTAACGGACAGTGATTTTTAGACCGTGTGAGAGTTTCATAGTAGGAGATGGGCAAAAGTGAGGAAAAGTTAAGCGACTGGAGAAACTGAGTACAACTAACGAACTAGGGGCACGGAAATAGAAATCACATATAGAATAGATCTTGGTTGTCATGTGTGCATAGCTATAAATTTTTTGTTTCCTGCTGCGAACCCATTCACTTGGTCTGCGTCAATGCCTAATTCCCGAAGTCCCAATCCTATCGGCAACCAGTAGTACTGTCGGGATGTCGTTGATGCCGGACAGAAAGACCTAACCTTGCTGGCCATCAAAGCATGGCGGCATGGACGTGGCCACTGGCCGCTGGAGGAGGAAGAGAGGGGTTCCATTAGATCGATCGGAGAAGATCTGACCCAATGCACACAACTACTCCATCGATCGCTGGCTCTGCCATACTTTTTTCGATCGACGAGTACTCTGTACGCCATGCCGGCCCGATGCTAGTTTTTCCTTCGCTGGTATACCCACATGGGCTGGGCCTTAGGGTATGATGTGGCCCGTCCGGCATATCCTGTAGGTCCGCCACTGATGTGGAACCGCTCAAGTTGGGAGGGGGTGTGATGACCCACAAGTATAGGGGATCGCAACAGTATTCGCGGGTAGTATTACCCAATTTATTGATTCGACACAAGGGGATCAAAAGAATACTTGCAAGCCTTAACAACTGAGTTGTCAATTTAGCTGCACCTGGAAATAGTTCTTGCTCACAGAATTTTATCAGTAGCAACAGTTTGTAGTAGCAACAACAAAGCAACAATAGCAGTAAAATAGGAGCAATAGTAACAGTAGTAGCAAACAGTGGGATATGAGCGCGGTAGGCATAGGGATGGATGGACGGGCATTGCATGGACGAGTCTAAACATGTAACTTCAAGATCTAGGACATTGCAGATAAATAAGAATAAGCATCCAAGTACTAAACAATCCTAGGCATGTGCTCCATATATAGTCATATGTGCTCGCAATGAGAACTTGCACAACATCTTTTGTCCAGCCAGCCTGTGGTAGCGGGGCCTCTAGGGAACTACTGGCAATTAAGGTTCTCCTTTTAATAGAGCACTGGAGCAAAGCATTAACACTCCATGAACACATGTGATCCTCACACCATAGCCATCCCCTCCGGTTGTCCCAATTTATGTCACTTCGAGGCCTTTGGATCCGGACAATGATATGTGTACACAACTTGTAGATAAGATCAGAAACAATACTATCATAATGATTCAATAATAAGTTTAGATCTGAGATCATGGCACTCGGGCCCTAGTGACAAGCATTAAGCACAACAAGTTGCAACAAAGTAAAATAGCACTAATAGAGATACTAGGCACTATTCCCTAACAATCTTATTCGGTTACATGATAGAACTCATCCAATCCCTACCATCCCCATAGCCTACAGTGGGGGATTACTCACTCATGGATGAGGGAAACATTGATGGTTGATGGAGAGGCGTTGGTGATGATGATGGCGATGATCCTCTCCAAATTCCCCATCCCGGCAGGGTGCCAGAATGGAGTTTCTGGTTTCGAATCATGGCTTCTGGTGGTGGCGGCGCAGCAGAACTCTTTCTGAAAAAACGTCAAACCCCCCTCGGTTTTTAGGTCAAGAGGCTTCTTATAGGCGAAGAGGGAGGCCAAGGGGGTGCATGGGGTGGACGCACCCCCCCTAGGCGTGGCCAAGCCTGGCCCGCGCCTGGAAGGGGTGTGGGCCCCCCAGGCCTCCACTCCGTCTCGTACTCTGGCTCCATGGATCTTCTGGTGAAATAGGATTTTTGGCATATTTTCCGGGATTTTTCCTGATAGTTGATTTTCTGCACAAAAACTAGACACCAAGGTAATTCTGCTGAAAACAGCGTCAGTCCGTGTTAGTTGTATCCAAATCACACAAGTTTAGAGGAGAAACAATAGCAAAAGTGTTCAGGAAAGTAGATACATTTTGGACATATCAGGGGGAACGGGACGAAGCCACTCAAATCTTCTTGCACTATTATAAAATGGGGATACAAGTTCTTCTCTAAAAAGCACTAGAGGATATCATACATCAAGATACACGTAGATCTTGGATGCTAACAACAAGACTGGGCACAACAACTAGGGATTGAAACAATCTCACAAAAAAATGGTGGAACCACAAATTTAAAGAGACAAGGTAGTGGATCTAGACTTCACGACCTTGTGGGCCTGGTCTGGTTCTCGATCTCATTCTCTTCCTTCAACCTCCTCTCCTTCCATTCGCTCTTGTTTTTTTCTTTTTTCTTCTCTAATGGATGCTAATATGAGATTTTTATCACTCCACCTAGTGGTGTTGGGATGGGAGGCTTATCCTCTCTCTTCGCGCCTGTGCAATGTCTAAAATGACTCTTGGTCATAAGCTTAATGGGTAGTGGGATCTTGCACCTGTTTAGGCTACCTGAAAGGCTCCAATAGGTCATATCAACCCACATGAGGAGGATACCCAATAGAGGCAACTTATAGGGGAAGAGGGAGGCCGAGGGGGTGCTTGAGGTGGCCGCACCCCCCCCAGGCGTAGGCTGGGCCCACCCGCGCGGCAGGGGGTGTGGGCCCCTAGGGCCTCCACTCCGTCTCGTACTCTGGCTCCGTGGATATTCTGGTGAAATAGAATTTTTTGCATATTTTCCGAGATTTTTCCTGATAGTTGATTTTCTACACAAAAACTAGACACCAAGGTAATTCTGCTGAAAACAGCGTCAGTCCATGTTAGTTGTATCCAAATCACACAAGTTTAGAGGAGAAACAATAGCAGAAGTGTTCGGGAAAGTAGATACGTTTTGGACGTATCAACTCCCCCAAGCTTAGCTTATTGCTTGTCCTCAAGCAATTCAGTTGAAAACTGAGTGCGATAAAAGAACTTTCACGAACACATTTGCTTCATATGATGTATATATTCTCAGCACAGGAGTAGATACTTAAACCATTCATAATAGGAAGTATTCAACTAAGTCTACTCAATAGTCATTGCAAGCTATGAAGAGAAACCAAATAAATAATAATAAGTAGCATGAAACATAAACATAAGCAACATTGCAATGCTCATAATAAGGTATGATAGAGTGGTATCTTGCTTGCCTTTGTTTGTAGAGCACAATATAAATGCCAAGGCACCTCTGAAGTTCACATGAAGACTAGAAGTAAAGATATCAGAGATACAAGCATCAAAGTCATGGCAAAATTAACCAGATTTTGGGACAAACACGAGAATAACAACTATGCTCTCAAGAAGGTGCTCATAGAATAAGTGGTGACTCAACAAGGAAGTGAAAAGGTTTTGAAAAGTTTGAAAGGCTTCCAAATGCTGAAAGTAAGGTACTCATTAGCTTTGACCTCTCATTGCCCCTATCATAGGAATGTTTATGTGGTTAAGGTGAAAGTGAGGTCCAATTTGAGTTATATGCTTGACAGACCATAAACTGGAAATCCCATGTCCCTTGAGTACGAGGGTCGCTCCGCAATCTACTCAACTTAGGTTACCTTTAAGTTCTTGTCATTGTAAATACATGCATATCATAGAGAACCGCCAACGGGGTACCCCTTGCACATGATATAGGATCTATCCCATGATCAAAATGACAAGGAAAGCAGACAATGAGCATCTCAGCGATCTTTTTATTTACTATTTGCATAGATTTTTTATTGAGGATGCTTCACAGATGCTCACTATGGTAATGCTGCAAGTTTCCACCATGATTAGGCATGGCTTAGGCTAGCGGCCCAGGCGTTTCTCTAACACATATATACTCCATGAACTCACAAGCTCCCCTTTTATTTCACACCGACGACATCCGCACACAAAAGAGCAAGGTATCAACTGGATATATATCCATAAGTGTTGAAAGCGTTCCCCACGACAACACGGTTCTGCTAACTCCCAGCCTATAATTTGCAAGCATATAACTTTCATGGACAGTTCACAATTGTTCATGATTATTAAGTGCAGGAAATAAAGTGTGCCATCAAGTTCGTGAGAGATTTACTAACTAATTTTCTCAAAGCAGTCAAACATTTTATTTGGAAGAAAACAAGGCATAATGAATATGCACTGAAATAGCAAATTATGCTAATAGGTAGGTATGGTGGACACTGTTGGCAACATTGGTTTTGGGGAGTTGGAAGCACAAGTAGAGCTCATACTCAGTGCAAGTGAAGGCTAGCAATAGAGAGGGAGCGACAAACGAGAGAACAATAACTGTCATAATCATGCTTGTAACAAAACAGAGCACTAATTATGGCATGAGAATGATACAAGAACTCTGAGGCAATATAAATCATCCAGGGTTGCTGACTATTGTTTAGTCATATGCATGCGTGAGCATGTGCCAAGTCGGTTCACATGAAACATTCAGAAGAGGATACCACAATATCATACCAAAATATGAATAAAACAATGCAAGCAAACATTCATATGACATGCTACAAACTATTATCAAGCTGGAGCAAATCACAAACAAGAAAGAACTACTAAGCATCCATCAGTAACATACACCTTACATGAACAGACTAAGCATGCTCACAATGATGAGTATATGTACAAAAATGAAAACAAATAGAGTTCGTTACCATCCTCTTACCGCACCTCAAGTTGTATTAATATATTATTGCCCTTCATTTGTTTGACTTGAATAATAACATGAAAACAAAATCCACTAAGGATGGCTGAACCCTGCAAAGAACTCACAAAACCAAAGAAGAACAACAAATATTTTTGGTGTTTTCGATTTTTAAAGCAAGCCAAACAAAGAAAAAACAAACCAAACAAAGCAAAATCTTTTTGGATTTTTCTTTAAAGCAAACCAAAGCTAAAAAGCAAAGAAACAAATAAAGAGAAACAACGAAAATATTTTTGGTATTTTTGTGTTTTGAGAAAGCAGAAACAAAAACCAAAAAGAAAGCGAAACAATGGATATACAAAGAACCAACCGAACATGATATATAGATGAGTGTGATGTCGGTATACCTCCCCCCAAGCTTAGGCTTTTGGCCTAAGTGGGGATCAACAGCGCGGGTAGTAACCCCAAGATGGTGGGTCATCATAGGAATGATCATAGTCAAGCGCTTGCGATGAAGAAGATGACGCGCCCTAACCATATGAGGGTTGCTGGTTTGAAGACTCTCCCAAGTTGGAGGGCTGAACCGAATCATCTTCGGCATCCTCTCCAACATTCTCCTCTTGCTGAGAGATCTCCTCCACGTATGTGTCAAACTCCTCCTCCGTGAGCTACCATCCATGCCTGTTATCAAAATTTAAACAAAGCAGGTGTAGGCAAATAAACTATTTTCTCAGTCCTACCCCCTCTCCAACCACGCTTGGCAAAAGATAGTTCATTCGTAAACTTCTCACAGTGGCCCCTAATTAAACAAAATTATGTTGAACCATGGATTGAAGATCAAGCCTCTCTATGGGGAACCGATAATCTGAATGGTGAGGCTCTAAACCATGGAAAGCTAGCAACCTAGAAGCAATGAGACCTCCACAAATTCCACCCTTCTCGCGGTTAGCGGTGAGACGGTAAGCTATCAAAGCACCCTAGGTTATAAGATCTATCCCTATTCAAAGCAGCTGCAATAAAAGCTAGATCAAAAGAAGATAACTTTCTAGCAAGAACACACTTGGTAATGAAATAGGCAAAATATCTAATGGCTGGGAACTGGATGTTCTGAATTTTACCACTTTCCTTTGAGAAGTCGAAACCTTGGCAAATCTCAACATATAAATCCATAAGTAACTTGGGTCTCTCCTTGATCTGAAGGGAATATGCCCTGAGAGGCAATAATAAAGTGTTTATTATGTGTATTCCAAGTATATGATAGATGTTTATTTTGCATGCTATAATTGTATTAATACGGAAACGTTAATACATGTGTGTTTAATAAACAAACAGAAAGTTCCTAGTTATGCCTCTCTCATAAACTAGCTCGTTGATTAACAAGATGATCAAGGTTTCCTGATCATGGACATTGGATGTTGTTAATAACGGGATCACAACATTAGTGTAATGGTGTGATGAACATTCATCCGAAGTATAGCACTACGATCAAAGTCATTGAGTTTATATTGCTATAACAACTTACGAAGTGATCCTAATCCTTAGACCATGAGATCATGTCAATCACTAACACCGGAAGAGTTTCTTGATAACATCAAACGTCACACCGTAACAGGGTGATTATAAAGATGGATTCAGAACTAATAAAGTGTTATGTTGAGGCTCATGGATCGAGAGTGGAATTTGTTCATCCCGATGACGGATAGATATACTCTGGGCCCTCTCGGTGATATCACATTGATTAGCTTGCAAGCAAGTGATTTGATCACTAGAATGTTATATCACAGGAACGAGAAAAGAGTGCATGTCGGTAACGAGATCAAACTAGGTATGGAGATACCGATGATCGAATCTCGGACATGTAATATATCGTGAAACAAAGGGATTAAGATACTAGCGTAAAAGGTTCCGACGATCACAAGAAAGTCATCGTTGAATGTGTGGGAGTCAGTATGGGTCTCCAGATCCCGCTTCTGATTATTGATCCGAGAGGGGTCTCGATCATGTCCGCATTATTCACGAACCGTAGGGTGACACACTTAAGAGACACCGACATCCATTGGAGCAAATGTTTCATGCCGAAAGAATGAACAAGCGCAGGAATTTATTTCACTAGATACCGAAACAGGTTTTCGGGTGAAATTGCATAAAGTGGTTATGCATGTGAAATAGAATTCTAGCAAGGGGTTATTTGTGAATGTTTGTCATTAAAGTAATTGACAAAATTCTGAATAAAATAAAAGAGTTTTATTTAATGAGAGTTTGCATTAAATTTGGTGGAAATTTAATGGGAATTTGAGTGGACTTTTGAGTGGAGGAAATTTAAAGGGAATTTTGTGAGTGGAGTGTCCACCCACATGAATGAAGGAGGGGAGGGGGCAGCCCCCATGGCCGGCGGCCACCCCCTTGGGTGCCCCCCTCCTCCTATAAAAGGAGCCCCCCTCCTCACTTGTCTCTCACACCTCCTCGTGAAGGATCTCTCTCCCCCTCTAGAATTTATCCTCCATGGTCTCGGACTAGCGAGATACATGTTCCCGGTGGCTATTCGGCAAGAAAGAGTTGTGCTTCCGCTGCATCGATGGAGCGAGGAGGCGGAGGTTGCTCGGTGCCTCGAACGTGTGTGCGAGCACGGATGCGCTGCTGATTTGCGGCGCTAGGACTTCCTCTCGATCTTGAGATCGGCAAGAGATCGTCTACATCAACCACGAGTTGAACTCGTTAAGCTTTGTCGGTCTTCAAGGGTATGTTCTCTACGGATATACATCCGCCCGTTGTTTGTATCTAGTAGATGGATCTTGGTATATAGTTCACATCGTAGGAAAAATTTTGTTTTCTATGCTGCGAACCCTACAGTGGAATCAGAGCCGGATCTAAGCGTAGATACTTTACACGGGTAGTACACATATGAGTATGTGGGCGATGATGATCATGTTGTTGCTCCTTTGTTGTAATTTTGGATATTGGTGGCATAGTGGGATGAAGCGGCCCGGACAAACTTTACATGTCCTCGCACATGAGACCTGTTCCACGCTTGACATGCAACTAGTTTGCATAAGTGGCTAGCGGGTGTCTGTCTCTCCTACTATAGTCAATATCTATTTTGCAAGCGAGTTGTCAACAATTTGATTATCCTCGTTGTGGTTCATGTTCGTAGGTAAGAACGGTTCTATCTCGAAAGCCCTAAGCCACGTAAAACTTGCAATGGATAAATTAGAGGCGTCTAGTTTAGATTGTTGCTGGGCTAGTGTTATGATATGGTAGTGTTGTAAGTAGAAGTATGAGATGATACTCTTACAACACACATAGCGTGTAAAATCCATAGACCTTGGATTTACACATATAGGTATGATAGTGATCATACCACGATGCACATGATAGAGATCATCTGCGGGAACCATATAATTTCACTAATAAACATATGATGTTTGATAGCATCTTATATTGCTTGTTTAGCGCTTTGTTAGCATAATAAGATGATCCCTCATTTAAATATCAAGATAAGAATGTGTTCTTCCTTTAGTATGCACCGATTATGTTTTCGTCGCTCCAAGACATCACGTGATGATCGGGTGTTCTTGGATCCACGACCATATTTCGGGTGTAAAACAGTTACACATGCGAATACTAAGGTTCTAACTTGGCGAGCCTAGCATGTACAGACATGGCCTCGGAACACGGACGGAAAGGTTAAGCATGAGCCATATAGTTGATATGATGCCCATTTGATGCTCGCCTTTGAAGCTATACCGACTCACGTGATGATCGGACTTGGTGTAGTGGATTTGGTTCATGTAATCACCAAAAAGGCACGAGGGATGTCATTTTTGAGTGGGAGTTCATTCGTAATAAAGATTAGTTGAACTCAATCTATCATACACTTAGTCTAAACTTTAAAAATTCTGTTGTAGATGGCACCACCTGCTTTTAATTTCAATGTGTTCATGGAGAAAGAGAAACTAGCAACGAACGGTAGCAACTTTACCGAATGGGCCATGAATTTGAGGATTCTCCTCTCTGCTGCACAAAAGCAATATGTGCTAGAAGCGCCGTTAGGCCCCCCACCTTTTGATGATGCCCCTGACGAGGAGAAGAATGTCTATCAGACTCGTCAGGAGGACCACAACTTAGTTCATTGCGGCATATTGTATGGGCTAGAGCCGGAACTTCGAAAGCGTTTCAAAAACGGCAATGCATTTGATACAATGGGTGAGTTGAAAATGATTTTCGACACACATGCTGCTGTAGAGAGCTACAACGCTTCAGAAAAGTTCTTTAGCTGCATGATGGAAGAGCACAGCTCCGTTAGTGAGCATGTACTCAAGATGTCGGGTTACGCCGATAAGCTTGTGTCCTTGCGAATATCGATTCCCATTGACTTAGGCATCCATCGTGTTCTGCAGTCTCTGCCACCTAGCTATAAGAGCTTCGTGATGAACTATAATATGCAAGGCATGAAGAAGTCTCTCCCCGAGCTTCTGTCAATGCTTAAAACTGCAGAAGTGGAGATCAAAAAGGAACATCAAGTGTTGATGATCAATAGGAACACTGGTTTCAAGAAAGACAAGAAGGGAAAACGGAAGGGAAGTAAGGGCGGCAAGCCGGTTGCCGCGCCTGAAAAGAAACCCCGAGTTGGACCTAAGTCTGATTCCGAGTGCTACTATTGTAAGGGGACTGGCCATTGGAAGCGCAACTGCCCCAAGTATCTGGCAGACAAGAAGGCCGGCAAGGCAAACAAAGGTATATATGATATACATGTTATTGATGTGTACTTGACTAGTGCTCGCAGTAGCACCTGGGTATTTGATACCGGTTCAGTTGCTAATATTTGTAACTCGAATCAGGGGCTGCGGAACAAGCGACCGCTAGCAAGGGGTGAGGTCAAGATGCGTGTCGGCAATGGATCAAGTGTTGATGTGATCGCCGTCGGAACGCTGCCTCTCCACTTACCGCCGGGATTAGTTATAAACTTGAATAAATATTATCTGGTGCCTGCACTGAGCATGAACATTGTATCTGGATCGTGTTTGATGCGAAGTGGTTATTCATTTAAATCCGAGAACAATGGTTGTTCCATTTATATGAATGAAATCTTTTATGGTCATGCACCGATGATGAATGGTTTATTTCTATTAGATCTCGATGATAATGTTACACATATTCATAATGTTGATGCTAAAAGGATTAAACTTAATGATGATATATCCGCATATATGTGGCACTGCCGTCTAGGTCATATTGGCGTTAAACGCATGAAGAAGCTCCATTCGGATGGACTTTTGGAATCACTTGATTATGAATCATTTGATACATGTGAGCCATGCCTTATGGGCAAGATGACTAGAACGCCGTTTTCCGGTTCAATGGAACGGGCGACAGATTTATTGGAAATCATACATTCTGATGTATGTGGTCCAATGAGTGTGTCGGCGCGAGGTGGATATCATTATTTTGTTACTTTCACGGATGATTTGAGTAGATACGGTTATATCTACTTGATGAAACACAAGTCTGAAACCTTTGAAAAGTTCAAGGAATTTCAGAATGAAGTGGAAAATCATCGTAATAGAAAGATCAAATTTCTACGGTCCGACCATGGAGGTGAGTATCTAAGTTACGAGTTTAGCACTCACATGAAAGAGTGTGGAATTGTTTCACAACTCACACCTGCCGGAACACCACAGCGAAATGGTGTGTCGGAACGTCGTAATCGTACTTTATTAGATATGGTTCGATCTATGATGTCTCTGACGGACTTGCCGTTGTCATTTTGGGGATATGCACTAGAAACTGCTGCATTCACTTTAAATCGGGCACCATCTAAATCCGTTGAAAAGACACCGTATGAATTGTGGTTTGGAAACAAACCTAAGCTGTCATTTCTTAAAGTTTGGGGATGCGATGTTTATGTGAAGAAACTTCAACCGGATAAACTCGAACCCAAAGCGGAAAAATGCGTCTTCATAGGATACCCTAAAGAAACTATTGGGTATTCCTTCTATCACAGATCCGAGGGCAAGTTTTTTTTTTGCCAGGAATGGATCCTTTCTAGAGAAAGAGTTTGTCGCGAAAGGTGTGAGTAGTCGGAAGGTAGAACTCGAAGAGGTTGTGGAACCTTCTCTTCAAAGTATGGCGAGTAGCGCAGCGCCGGAAGTTGTTCCGGAGTTGGCTCCACCTGTTGAAGAGGGAACTAATGATAATGATCATGAAACTCCGAAAGAGAGTACTACCGAACCTCGCAGTTCAAACAGGACGCGTGCAGCTCCCGAGCTGTACGGAAATCCTGTCATGAATTTCATGGTTGATGAAAATGATGACCCTGTGACGTATGAAGAAGCGATGATGAGCCCGGATTCCAACAAATGGTTAGAAGCCATGAAATCCGAGATGGAATCCATGTATGAAAATCAAGTTTGGAACTTGGTGGAACTACCTCACGACCGAAAGGCCGTGGAGAACAAATGGATTTTCAAAAAGAAAACTGATGCTGATGGTAATGTGACCGTCTATAAAGCTCGATTTGTCGCAAAGGGGTTTCGACAAATTCAAGGAGTTGACTACGATGAGACTTTCTCTCCCGTAGCGATGCTAAAGTCAGTTAGGATTATGTTAGCAATTGCTGCATATTTCGATTATGAGATATGGCAGATGGATGTCAAAACCGCGTTTCTCAATGGGAATATTGAAGAAGAGTTGTATATGATACAACCAAAGGGTTTTGTCGATCCTAAGGATTCTAACAAGGTGTGCAAGCTTCAGCGATCCATCTATGGATTGAAGCAAGCATCACGAAGTTGGAATCTCCGCTTTGATGAGGTGATCAAAGAGTTTGGATTTGTCCAAACTTATGGAGAAGCTTGTATTTACAAGAAAGTGAGTGGGAGCAATGTGGCATTTCTGATATTATATGTGGATGACATATTATTGATCGGAAATGATATAGATCTTTTAAACAGTGTTAAAAGTTATCTAAACAGCAAATTTTCAATGAAGGACCTAGGTGAAGCGTCATACATATTAGGCATAAAGATCTATAGAGATAGATCTAGGCGCCTAATAGGGCTATCGCAAAGTACATACCTTGATAAGATTTTAAAGAAGTTTAAAATGGACGGAAGTAAGAAGGGGTTCTTACCTATGTTGCAAGGCAAGACATTGAGTAAGACTCAAAGTCCGGCTTCGGCGGAAGAAAGAGAGATAATGGACAAAGTCCCCTATGCTTCAGCCATAGGCTCTATAATGTACGCCATGCTATGTACAAGACCGGATGTGGCACATGCTATTAGTTTGACTAGTAGGTACCAATCGGATCCAGGTTCGGAACACTGGATAGCAGTCAAGAATATCCTTAAGTACTTACGAAGAACTAAGGATATGTTTCTTGTATACGGAGGTGAAGAAGAGCTCGTCGCTAAGTGTTATGTCGACGCTAGCTTTGACACCGATCCGGATGACTCTAAGTCTCAATCCGGATACGTATTTCTCATGAATGGCGGAGCAGTTAGTTGGAGGAGCTCCAAACAACCTGTGGTAGCGGGATCAACAACGGAGGCCGAATATGTTGCTGCTTCAGAAGCGGCTCAGGAAGCAGTTTGGATGAAGGAGTTCATATCCGAACTAGGAGTGGTGGCAAACGCATTGGACCCAATGGTGATCTATTGTGACAAAAATTGGTGCCATTGCCAATGCCAAAGAGCCAAGGTCTCACAAGCATTCCAAGCATATTAAGCGCCGGTTTCACTCCATCCGCGAGCATGTCAAGGATGGAGATATAAAGATTTGTAAAGTACATACGGATCTCAATGTAGCAGATCCGTTGACTAAAACTCTCCCTAGAGCAAAACATGATCAACACCAGAACTCAATGGGTGTTAGATTTATCACTATGTAACTAGATTATTGTCTCTAGTGCAAGTGGGAGACTGAAGGGAATATGCCCTGAGAGGCAATAATAAAGTGTTTATTATGTGTATTCCAAGTATATGATAGATGTTTATTTTGCATGCTATAATTGTATTAATACGGAAACGTTAATACATGTGTGTTTAATAAACAAACAGAAAGTTCCTAGTTATGCCTCTCTCATAAACTAGCTCGTTGATTAACAAGATGATCAAGGTTTCCTGATCATGGACATTGGATGTTGTTAATAACGGGATCACAACATTAGTGTAATGGTGTGATGAACATTCATCCGAAGTATAGCACTACGATCAAAGTCATTGAGTTTATATTGCTATAACAACTTACGAAGTGATCCTAATCCTTAGACCATGAGATCATGTCAATCACTAACACCGGAAGAGTTTCTTGATAACATCAAACGTCACACCGTAACAGGGTGATTATAAAGATGGATTCAGAACTAATAAAGTGTTATGTTGAGGCTCATGGATCGAGAGTGGAATTTGTTCATCCCGATGACGGATAGATATACTCTGGGCCCTCTCGGTGATATCACATTGATTAGCTTGCAAGCAAGTGATTTGATCACTAGAATGTTATATCACAGGAACGAGAAAAGAGTGCATGTCGGTAACGAGATCAAACTAGGTATGGAGATACCGATGATCGAATCTCGGACATGTAATATATCGTGAAACAAAGGGATTAAGATACTAGCGTAAAAGGTTCCGACGATCACAAGAAAGTCATCGTTGAATGTGTGGGAGTCAGTATGGGTCTCCAGATCCCGCTTCTGATTATTGATCCGAGAGGGGTCTCGATCATGTCCGCATTATTCACGAACCGTAGGGTGACACACTTAAGAGACACCGACATCCAATTGGAGCAAATGTTTCATGCCGAAAGAATGAACAAGCGCAGGAATTTATTTCACTAGATACCGAAACAGGTTTTCGGGTGAAATTGCATAAAGTGGTTATGCATGTGAAATAGAATTCTAGCAAGGGGTTATTTGTGAATGTTTGTCATTAAAGTAATTGACAAAATTCTGAATAAAATAAAAGAGTTTTATTTAATGAGAGTTTGCATTAAATTTGGTGGAAATTTAATGGGAATTTGAGTGGACTTTTGAGTGGAGGAAATTTAAAGGGCATTTTGTGAGTGGAGTGTCCACCCACATGAATGAAGGAGGGGAGGGGGCAGCCCCCATGGCCGGCGGCCACCCCCTTGGGTGCCCCCCTCCTCCTATAAAAGGAGCCCCCCTCCTCACTTGTCTCTCACACCTCCTCGTGAAGGATCTCTCTCCCCCTCTAGAATTTATCCTCCATGGTCTCGGACTAGCGAGATACATGTTCCCGGTGGCTATTCGGCAAGAAAGAGTTGTGCTTCCGCTGCATCGATGGAGCGAGGAGGCGGAGGTTGCTCGGTGCCTCGAACGTGTGTGCGAGCACGGATGCGCTGCTGATTTGCGGCGCTAGGACTTCCTCTCGATCTTGAGATCGGCAAGAGATCGTCTACATCAACCACGAGTTGAACTCGTTAAGCTTTGTCGGTCTTCAAGGGTATGTTCTCTACGGATATACATCCGCCCGTTGTTTGTATCTAGTAGATGGATCTTGGTATATAGTTCACATCGTAGGAAAATTTTTGTTTTCTATGCTGCGAACCCTACATGATCTTCTCACAAGACCCCCACTGAGGCACTCTAATTGCTGCACAGAAATCAGCAAAAGGCAGGTCGACAACTAGATTGTATATTTTATAATGCACCATGGGATTAGATGAAGACCAAGTAAACTGGAAGTCCTGCATAATAGCCATGGTTAGCTTAACATATTGAAGTGGTTCACCTTCAACAAAGTGTTCCAACCCTGCATTGGTAATCATAGTTCGGAAATCCTAGATGATTCCCGCGGTTCTCATAAATTCCTGGCATGGATATATGGAAGGGAAGACTCCTTCCTCATGATGAACTTTCATTGGCTCAGGTACCATCAAATCATATTGATTCAATGGATATGCACTCATCTTCCTTTCTGAAAATTTTAGACAAACATCAAACCAAGTGATTTCGAAGTTGATAAATGATGAGAAACTACTATAGGAACTTGCTAGAGGACTACACATGCATCAAAATGAAATCTCTCAGCATAGAAAAAGCATGCAAGCTCACACAACCTGTCACCTATAGTAGAAAAATACTCAAGATACAATCTACCAATCACAAATCTAATTGGACAAGTGGAGGAGGCACATACCAAGGAGCAATCCCTCCAAAAATCAGCAACAAAGATGGGCTGAGCAAGGAGATCAAAATTCACGAGCAAGAACGGCAAAAAATCGAGCTTGAGAAAGTTTTCCGGTGTTTTTTGGGAGAGAGAAAAAAGAAGGCTAGGAGGAGGCACCTTGGAGGGGCCCAGGTGGGCCACACCCCATCCAGGCGCCACCTGGGGGCTGGCTGCGCCAACCAGGGGTGTGCTGGCCTGGGGTGGCCCCCTGGGTCACTCCAGGTGTCCCTCTACCCCTTTTTCCGAGGAAAAAATTATTTTGAATTTTCTGGGATTTTTTAGGAAACTTTATTTTTGGCCAATTTTCAGGGTATGAAAATTGATTTTCTCGCAGAAAAGATTTTTTTAGAAGAAGAAAAGCAAACGAAAACCAAACTACAGAAGTTCCAAGACACTCTAAAAATCAAACAACTGACAAAATCAAAGCTAGCAAGAAAAAAGGCAAAGACTAGGAAGGAGAAAAATAAAAGAAAGCAAGAATAACCACAGTGAAAACATTGTTTTGTTCATTAAAATCCTTTTGTTAACAAGGTTGATCAAGTCTTGTTACCAAAACAATCTTATATGAAACAAAACTTTGCATTCCACAAGGTGATTATGTTACCTCATACTTGACATCAATGGTCCCAATCATAATAGTTTCAAAATTTTCTTGTGGAATGGGACAATATATTTCTCCAACCTTGATGCTCTCAGTATTTTCAATGTAATTCAGCCAATAGCTTTTAGCAACCTTCTTGGGGAAATAGACAGTATGCTCTTTGTCATTAATATTGAATGTTACTTTTCCTTGATTACAATTGATGACAACACCTGCAGTATTAAGAAATGTTCTCCCAAGAATAATAGACATATTATCATCTTCAGGCATCTCAAGCACAACAAAATCAGTTAAAACCAAGCAATTATGAGCCACTTGAACAGGAACATGCTCACATATACCAATAGGAATAGTAGTTGACTTATCAGCCATTTGCAAAGATATATCAGTTGGTATCAACTTTTCTAGATGGAGTCTCTTGTAGAGAGAAAAAGGCATAACACTAACTCCAACTCCCAAATCACATAAAGCAGTTCTAACATAATTGTTCTTAATAGATCAAGGAATAGTTGGTATACCTGGATCACCAAGTTCCTTTGTAACCTTACCATTGAAGGAATAATTAGCAAGCAAAGTAGAAATCTCCTCATTAGGAATCTTCCTTTTATTAGAGACAATATCCTTCATATACTTTGAATAAGGAGGCAACTTAATAGCATCAGTCAAAGGAATTTGCAAAAATAAAGGCTTCATCCACTCACAAAACTAGTTGTAGTGTTCCTCCTCCTTTGACTTGTGTTTCTTACCTGGAAAAGGCATAGGTTTCTGCACCCAAGGTTCTCTCTCACTACCATGTTTCTTAGCAATAAAATCTTCCTTAGTGTACCTAGTGTTCTTAGTGTGCTTCTCAGGTTCTTCCTCAACTTCCTCCTTATCAGGAGCATCATTTTTATCATTACCACTCTTAGTTTCAGCATCAGAGACATATATACTATTAGGATCTACAGCAGGCTCAAGTGGTTCCTCAACTACTTTGTGTTTCTTTCTTCTTTCTCTTACAAAGACTACCACTACTGTAACATCCCAAAAATCAGAGTTTCAAATTCATTCATATCATCTTTGCATCATTCATCCATTTAGGGTTTTCTTAAAAATCATCTAGAAACAGAAGTTGGAGCTATGATTTCATGTGGATAATTTATCCCAAATGACCATCACCCTTTGAAATTTGAAAGTTTAAATACTTGTTTGCTTGCCTCCATTGATGGAAAGATTAGGTGAAACTTTTAAAACCCAAGTTTTAAAATTTAGAAATGGATTCAAAGTCCTTTTTCAAATATTTGCAAACTAGAGCAAATCTCTGTTTACTTTGAAACCCAAGCTTGACCAAGCTTTGCCAAGTAACCACTTAGTTAAAAATGACTGTTTATGAAACCACAAAACCCTACAAATTCCCAAAACAGTTTAGATTCAAAAGGATTTGAATTCATATCAAAAATCATTCCAGGAAATAGAAATAGAAAAAAGAAAAGACTTAAACAAAAGGAAAAGGCCGCGCGGCCAGAATCTGGCCCAGCAGCCAAGCGATCCCAGCAAGCCCACCCGGGGATCCTCGTTTCTTCTCACACGCGCGAGCACACGCAGACAGACGCTGACAACACGACCCCACAATCACTTTGCGCGTTTCGCTGACAAGCGGGACCAGACCACGTCGCCCTCGTCTTCCCCAGACTGCGCCTGCGACCACGTCGCTGCGGCAGTGATGGCCGGTAATGGCGCGGAGTAAATGGGCAGTAATCCTCGAGCGTTTCTTGTCAATTCCCTGGCTATAAGACCCTCTCTGCCCCCACGATCTTTTTCCCCCAAACACCTCGCTCACTCCGCCACCAGGCTGCCCGCAATCCTCCGCGAATCGCCGCTGACAGAACCCTCTCCGGCGAGCGATTCAGGTGAGCCTCGCGTTCCCCTCTGCCTATCGTTCTTGCTGCCTGACTCAGCGCATCTTTGCGCATCTCCTGACCTCACTAGTCCGTCTTGTACTGCCCCAGGTCACCGGTTCCACTCGACACCGCGAGCACTGACGGCGACATCAACTCCGACGAGTTTTCCCGGTAAGCACAGGCCGCCCCTCGCCTCCCCGTTCATGCACACAACTTTCCCTTGACCCTGTGAACCTAATCGTGTCGCTCTTTTGCCCTGAGGTGGTTCACAGCGACGTCCACGACGACCACCTGACGCAACCAACGCCGCCACGAACTCCGATGAGCAATCACAGCCGTGCCCGAGCGCCCCCTGACCAACCACGAGTACGTCGAGCCTCGCTAAGATCTCCTGAGCACGGTGAGCTACTCCTCGTTCTCCCTTACCCCCTGTAGCGCCGCCTCCATCAACGACTGACAGTTCCGCCGCCGGATCTTAGTCAGTACAATAGCAGCCGTCGGATCCTTATCGTAGCGCTAGGATAGAATCACTTACTCTGAAGCGGTACGCGATCTGAGCCGCCTGATTTCATTTAAATCCTACGGCTGTGGATCTTGGTCCGATGCGAAGCGGTACGGGCGAATGAAAACACGACGCGTGGCAAGGTTTAGATTAAAAACAGAATTTAAAACCTGATTTAGATTCAAACTTCAAATGCTCATAACTTTCAAATGCCACGTTGGATTTTTGCAAACTTTATACCATTGGATTCAGTGAAACAAGGCCTTTCTGAATATCCAATTTGTTTAGCATATAGTAACAGTTAAAAATGACTTTATTTGTGGAACAAGTTTAGGGCTATTTTAGATATATATTTATTCTTGTAAAATTATATGGAGCCTAATAAGTTTAGTTAGAAATCTTGTGACTTGCTAAATTTCTGTGGGCAAGAATCTACTTGTAGAATTTTCAAAAATTCAACACTTGGTAAAATCCTTGCATGCATGCATTCATATTATTTTTGATTGTATTTAAATTGTGTGTAATTGTATGTTTTGATTTCATGTGTAGATTTTGCTAGTGATTGTGATTGTGAAGAGTGCTACTCTCCACACTACCAAGGCAAGTGATATTTTCATAAATATTCCTGTCCTAAGTTTTGTACTAGCATTAGTTATTTTGCTAAAGTATTGCATGATATTTTTGCTTAGTGCTAAGCTGGGAAAATCCTAAGTAGAGCGAAATAGTAGAATTGCTAGGGAAATTTTCCTAAGTTAAGTTACCATATTTTGCCTAGCCTAGCTTATAGCAAACAAGGGTGGTGAACATCTATATACTATATGATAAAAATATTCTAAGTCAAGAGACTTATATTTTCTTAATAAAACAACTAAGACAAATGAACCTCCTGGGTGGAATGGGAAGATTGGGTTATGTTGAGTGGTTACACAAGGCCATGGACTTGGGTTGTGTATCTCACTTGTGGAATGCCACCCAGGCACAAAGGGATTTGGAGGCCAAGTGTGGAGATAGCTTACAGTGCAACCACTTGGCAAAATGGGCTCTGCCATGATCATATAGGTTGCTAGAACTTAGTCATTTGGACAGTTGGTGGTAGATGGGATGATAGGTTGGAACGCGTCCATTTGACTAAGGAAAGGCTTCTGAAAGGTCCTGTCTTGGGAAACCAAGTCTGGTGGGAAAAGTGCACAACCTCTGCAGATGGAAAACCTAAGTACTTAGCCTTGTCCAAGGAAATGGACACTTTTGAGCATCAAGACATGGAAGCCACAAGAATCTCATCACTCCAACTTCTAAGTAAAAATTTGTGGGTGAACAAGGGTGAAGGACCCCAATGTCTATTGGTGGTTTCCTTGGGAATGTTTTTGACAAAGAAAAACTTAGAGATTTCAACTAATAAGAAAAACTTATTTTTTTAAGCAAAGCAAGCCAAGCTACACTAGCCAAATTGCATATAGTATTGTAGTCCACTTAAAATATACTAAGGTATCACTTGCCAATACTATTCCAAAGTATTGACCCTCTGTGGCTGTAACTTGTGATGTTGCAGGTTACTCCGATGACGATTAGGAGTCATGAGTCTACACTCAACATGCTTGCCTGTGGCACATGAAGATGAAGACTTGTGTTTATTTACTTATTCCTTAAAACTCTTGTATTACGCCTCTGGCCCCGAGTTGTAAAAGACTATGTTATCTCTGGAATGAATGTAATAAACGACATTTGTATCTGTATACTTCATCTTAAACTGTGGATGCTAGCATTGATCCAGGGACTAGCATTGCAATCACAGGGATCCTATCCTTATAAAGGAGGGGTTTAACAGATGGTATCAGAGCACTGTGTTGCCTGTAGGATTATGACCCTAGGATTGGAAAACCACTAAGGAAAAAGTTTTTCAAATACTTCTACACTTGTCTATTCTTCTCGTAAAACTTTTCTAATCTCTTTCAACTTCCTTTGTAGATGAACTCCATCAACGAAGCTGTAAAGAAGGGACCACTCATGACCATGACCTTGGAATGTGAAACTGAGTTTCCCAATATTCTCAAGGACCTCATGGAGGCAATGGATGCTCATGGTGAAGCCGTGTATAAAGGCTTTCCAGTGATGGATGAAGGAGTGGAGTATTGGTGGGTGCAACTTCACTTGTACAAAAACAAGGAAGACAACCACAAAGAAAGGGGATTCTGCATGTACACCAACACTACCATGCACACCACATTCTTTGAGTCAGCCAGGGATGCAGCTTGGAGGACTATCAAGGAACTAAGTGCTAGAGTCAAGTGCAGAATGCTCAACCTCCAAAAGGACTTAGAGAAAGAGAAGGAGCTTGCTCAAGAGTTGGAAGACACAAACCAAGAAATAAGAGGAGATGTTATAGACTTAGTGATAGAGTCAAGAGAGCAAGATTGGTGGATTGCCTCTAGGAACATTGTGTTTAACAATAGGTCCCGCGAGATTGGATTGTAAGGTCACTTCGTTAGTTGGACCACCACTTATCACCTTATTTTCAAAGGATATTTTAAATAAGTTTGGACCTTGAGTGATGTAATGAATTTATGTATGCATGACTTGTGTGACGATTCTGCTTCATGGATATGTATGAATGTTAGTCTTGATCTACCCTGAATTGCTATGTTCTAACTTTTCAATCTTATAAATAGATGCCTGTTGCCGTCCGCACCGTTGAGGAGTTTCGGGTTACTCGTTTTGGCCCCGTATCATTGAGCTTACCACTCTACTTGATCTTCCTCTTCCTACCATCACGGTGTACCCACTCACCAAGTTCGAGAGGAAGGACCTCTGGAGCTTCAAGGTGACCCAGCCAGGACGCCAGACTGAGCCTACTACAGAGGCCATCGTCTTCAAGTTGATGCACGATGACAGGGAGAGAGGCATGGAGGTAGTCATGCAGGACCTGATAGGACGACTGTTAGGCCGTCACCCCCGACAGGTTAGGGGTACTCACTTTCACGTCTTCGGAAGACGTGATGTTGATGGGGATTCCATCGACTTTGAGGACGACTCGAGGAGCACTGCGGAGCCGATACGTCTTTATCTTCAGGACTTAGAGACTCTTCTCAGACACATAGATACGGACAGGACGAACGTCATGCTAGGTAATGACGAGCTTCAGGTGCAGCTTCGCGAGAAGGACAAGCTTTTTGCGCAGCAGGATGAGATGATCAAGGAAATGGAGACAAAGTTCGAGGCCCAGGACCGCAAGTTCAAGAGTCAAGAGAAACGCGTCCAGGATAGGAATAAGAAGATCCGGGACATGACCGAGGAACTGAAGTCCAAGGACTTCGAGCTTGAGCAGCAGCAGATGGTTATTGAGAGGCTTCGCTCCCAGAAGAGGGCTCTGAAGACCAAGGTTGATTCTTTGACCACTACAATAGAGGAGAACAAGACCGCGATGGAGAACGCAGGTCTTACCTTCGTCGAGGAGGAGATAGATGCTGACGAGTAGACTTGTTTACTCATTTTTATCTTTCATATTCATACTTGTTGTTGCGAACTTATTATTGGACCATCCGACATGTGGATGGCTTGCCACTTGTGTGTTTTATTTCATGAGTTTGTTATGTGGATGTTGCACTTATATTCTTATGTTGCTTGTTATGTGTTGCTTGTGATGTATTGTGCATGAAACATCTATGGGTATCTCATTCTTATCTATTTGAACAACCACAGATGCCTCCCCGTCGCGCAAACCCCAACCCCAATAACATCACCCCGGAAATGCAACAGATGATGAATGCGCAAACGCAACTTATGCAAATGATGACGACATTCATCCAGAATCAGAATAACAACAACTAACAATCCCAACAACAACAATAACAACAATAACAACAACAACAACAACAACAACAACAACAACAACAACAACCCTCCGGGTTTTGATATGCTTACCAGATTTCTGCGACTAAGGCCAGCAAAATTTTCGGGGACAACTGATCCCATGGCAGCCAATGACTGGTTACGTTCTGTGAACAAAGACCTAGTGACAGTGGGCTGCACTGATGCTGAAAAAGTCAGATTCGCAGCACATCTGTTGGAGGGACCAGCCGCCACTTGGTGGGATAACTTCCAAATCACCACTCCCATTGATGAAGTGACATGGGACATATTTGAGGATGGGTTTCGCACCGCTCATATCTCATCCGGGATAATGAGTCTGAAAAAGAAGGAGTTTCACAACTTGAAACAGTGCCATCGCAGTGTGGCAGAATACGTAGAAGAATTCAACAATCTGGCGCGCTATGCACCGGATGAGGTTGATACTGATGCCAAGAGAAAGGAAAAGTTCTTAGAAGGCTTGAATGATGAGCTGAACCTACAGTTGTCTGTGGCTTATGTTCCAACTTATCAGTCTTTGTGTGACAAGGCTGCTATTTTGGAAAGTAAAATGAAGCAAGTCGAGAGTAGGAAGAGGAAACACTCCGACAAACACAGCTCGGGATCGTCTCACAAACGGTCTCATTATGATGACAATGGCAGCTCAGGATCCCATAAACATGGGAAATTCAACAAGCACCACAACCACAACCGTCATGACAACAAGCATCACCGTAGCCATGACAATGATAAGTACAAGAACCACAAGGGTGGACATAAGAGCCACCACAGTGGAAATGGTAGTGGAAGTGGAAGTCAGCATGTTAAAAAGGACATCAGTCAGGTTGAGTGCTTCAAATGCAAGAAGCTGGGGCATTATGCTAATGAGTGCCCTGAAAAGAAAGTTGAAGGACCTAACAAGCCAAATCCTTTCCAGAAAGGACAGGTTAACCACATCAATGTGGAGGAGGTCTATGAGGAACCTGATGCCGTTGCTGGTAAGTTCAGACTCAATTCAATTTCAACATTTGTACTCTTTGATACTGGTGCATCTCATTCATTCATATCAAAAGCATTTGTTGAAAGAAATGAACTACCGGTAGAAACCATTGGGTGTCCTATAAGAGTAAGTTCTCCAGGTGGAGAAATGATAGTAAACTCAGGATGTCATGACTTAGTCATAGAGTTTGGAAAACATAAGTTTCCACTGAACCTAATAATCCTGAATTCCCAAGGATTGGATGTAATATTGGGAATGGATTGGATGGCTAAGTATGAAGGAGTATTGGATTGTGCCAATCGTACAGTTACACTCACAACCCCAGAAGGAAAAAGAATAAAATTTAAGTCAAACTTTGAGTCTAAAGGAAGTAAGCTAAATTCTCTTAAGGTGGTTAGCATGGACAGTGTGCCAATTGTGTGTGAGTATCCGGATGTATTTCCGGAGGAATTACCAGGAATGCCACCAGATAGAGATGTGGAGTTTTTGATAGATTTGGTACCAGGTTCTGGACCAATAGCTAAGAGGCCATACAAAATGTCAGTGGATGAACTGAAAGAACTCAAGAAACAACTAGGAGAACAGTTACAGAAAGGGTTTATACAACCAAGTTCTTCATCTTGGGGAGCCCCAGTATTGTTTGTGGAGAAGAAGGATAGAACACAAAGATTATGTATTGACTACCGTTCTCTCAACGAGGTTACTATCAAGAACAAATATCCTTTGCCAAGAATCAACGACTTGTTTGATCAATTAGAAGGGGCATGTGTATTCTCGAAGATTGATCTTCGGTCAGGCTATTTTCAACTTAAGATAAGAGAGCAAGACATACCTAAGACAGCATTCACCACAAGGTATGGATTGTATGAGTACACTGTGATGCCTTTTGGTTTAACCAACGCTCCAGCATACTTCATGAATATGATGAACAAAGTGTTCATGGAATTCCTTGACAAGTTCGTTGTCGTTTTTATCGACGATATCCTAGTCTACTCCAAGAGCAAGGAAGAACATGAAAGACACTTGCGCTTGATACTTGAAAAGTTAAGAGAGCATAAACTTTATGCCAAATTCAGCAAGTGTGAGTTCTGGTTAGAGAAAGTTGGATTTCTTGGTCATGTTATGACAAAGGATGGCGTGGCAGTTGATCCTGCCAAAGTTTCAGCTGTGACAGATTGGGAATCACCCAAGAATGTGAAGGAAGTTCGTAGTTTCCTTGGCTTAGCAGGTTACTACAGAAGGTTCATTGAAAATTTCTCGAAAGTTTCTAAGCCAATGACAGAATTGCTAAAGAAAGACAAGAAATTTGTTTGGACTGAAGGTTGCGAAGTCAGCTTCCAAGAGTTGAAGAAGAGACTTGTGACAGCACCAGTTCTATGTCTACCAGATTTGGAAAAGGATTTCCAAGTGTATTGTGATGCTTCTCATCAAGGCTTGGGTGCTGTACTTATGCAAGATGGTAGATTCGTAGCCTATGCTTCGAGACAACTCAAAACTCATGAAGTAAACTATCCTACTCATGATTTGGAGTTAGCCTCTGTCGTCCATGCACTCAAAACATGGAGACATTACCTTTTAGGTAAGCGGTGTGAAGTATTCACCGATCATAAGAGCTTGAAGTATATCTTCACCCAGAAGGAGATCAACATGAGACAAAGAAGATGGCTAGAACTTATCAAGGATTATGACTTGAGTTTGCAATACCACCCCGGTAAAGCAAATGTGGTAGCCGATGCTTTAAGTCGTAAGACGTTTGTAAATGGTCTTACCAAAGGGGAATTGCCAGAAGATCTGTGTAAACAATTCAAGGAACTCAGATTGGAGATTGTACCAGAAGGACATCTTATGTCATTAGATGTTCAACCCACTCTTTTGAACAAGATCCAAGAAGCTCAGAAGATTGATAAGGAAATTGAAAAGATCAAGGAAAATATTAGTCTAGGAAATTCTAAGAGTTTCCATATTGATGAACAAGGAACCTTATGGCACGGGAAACGTATATGTGTTCCACAAGACCCAGAGTTGCGGAAACTGATCTTACAAGAAGGTCACAACTCCCTGTATTCTATCCACCCAGGAAACACCAAAATGTACATGGATATAAAAGAAAGATTTTGGTGGAACAATCTCAAAAGGGACATCGCCGAACATATTGCTTTGTGTGATGTGTGTAGTAGAGTCAAAGCGGAGCACCAAAAACCAGCAGGTTTGCTTCAACCACTACCTATTCCTGAATGGAAGTGGGAAAATATTGGTATGGATTTCATTACCGGATTACCAAGGACCAGGTCAGGGTATGATTCCATATGGGTAGTAGTGGATCGCCTAACTAAAGTGGCTCATTTTATACCCGTGAAGACAACTTATACCAGTGCCAAGTTAGCAAAAATATACATGAGCAGAATCGTATGCCTTCACGGTGTGCCAAAGAGTATTGTGTCAGATAGAGGAACTCAGTTCACTTCTCACTTTTGGAGACAGCTTCATGAATCCTTAGGAACGAGATTGGAATTCAGTACTGCCTTTCATCCTCAAACAGATGGTCAAACAGAGAGAACCAACCAAATTCTAGAAGACATGTTGAGAGCATGTGCTTTAGATTATGGAGCGAGTTGGGATGAAAGTTTACCCTATGCAGAGTTTTCTTACAACAATAGTCATCAAGCTAGTATTGGAATGGCACCATTTGAACTACTCTACGGAAGGAAGTGTACCACCCCATTGTTATGGAATGGTGTGGGAGAAAGAAGCCTATTCGGACCTGATCTTATCAAAGATGCCGAAGAAAAAGTCAAATTGGTTAAAGACAGGTTGAAGATAGCACAGTCCCGACAGAAAAGCTACGCGGATTCTAAACGTAGAGAAGTCACCTACGAAGTTGGGGATAGAGCTTATCTCAGGGTATCACCACTCCGTGGAGTGAAAAGATTTGGAGTCAAAGGAAAGTTGGCACCAAGATATGTTGGGCCATTCAAAATTCTAAGTCGCAAAGGAGAATTTGCATATGAAGTTGAATTGCCAGAATCTCTATCAGCAGTCCATAACGTATTTCATGTGAGTCAGCTTAAGAAATGTCACCCAGAAATGGAAGAGTCCTCTTTGAAGGATACCGTACCTTTGGAAGAGGTTCAACTAGAAAGTGATCTCACTTATGAAGAAAAGCCTGTCAAGATTCTAGAGACCGCAGAAAGAGTCACCAGGACCAAGACTATCAAATTTTGTAAAGTACAATGGAACCATCACTCCGAAGAGGAAGCAACATGGGAAAGAGAAGATGATCTTCGGAAAGACCACCCTCACCTATTTGCTAGCCAATCCGAATCTCGAGGGCGAGATTCATCTTAAGGGGGTTAGATTTGTAACATCCCAAAAATCATAGTTTCAAATTCATTCATATCATCTTTGCATCATTCATCCATTTAGGGTTTTCTTAAAAATCATCTAGAAACAGAAGTTGGAGCTATGATTTCATGTGGATAATTTATCCCAAATGACCATCACCCTTTGAAATTTGAAAGTTTAAATACTTGTTTGCTTGCCTCCATTGATGGAAAGATTAGGTGAAACTTTTAAAACCCAAGTTTTCAAATTTAGAAATGGATTCAAAGTCCTTTTTCAAATATTTGCAAACTAGAGCAAATCTCTGTTTACTTTGAAACCCAAGCTTGACCAAGCTTTGCCAAGTAACCACTTAGTTAAAAATGACTGTTTATGAAACCACAAAACCCTACAAATTCCCAAAACAGTTTAGATTCGAAAGGATTTGAATTCATATCAAAAATCATTCCAGGAAATAGAAATAGAAAAAAGAAAAGACTTAAACAAAAGGAAAAGGCCGCGCGGCCAGAATCTGGCCCAGCAGCCAAGCGAGCCCAGCAAGCCCACCCGGGGATCCTCGTTTCTTCTCACACGCGCGAGCACACGCAGACAGACGCTGACAACACGACCCCACAATCACTTTGCGCGTTTCGCTGACAAGCGGGACCAGACCACGTCACCCTCGTCTTCCCCAGACTGCGCCTGCGACCACGTCGCTGCGGCAGTGATGGCCGGTAATGGCGCGGAGTAAATGGGCAGTAATCTCGAGCGTTTCTTGTCGATTCCCCGGCTATAAGACCCTCTCTGCCCCGCGATCTTTTTCCCCCAAACACCTCACTCACTCCGCCACGAGGCTGCCCGAAATCCTCCGCGGATCGCCGCTGACAGAACCCTCTCCGGCGAGCGATTCAGGTGAGCCTCGCGTTCCCCTCTGCCTATCGTTCTTGCTGCCTGACTCAGCGCATCTTTGCGCATCTCCTGACCTCACTAGTCCGTCTTGTACTGCCCCAGGTCACCGGTTCCACTCGACACCGCGAGCACTGACGGCGACATCAACTCCGACGAGTTTTCACGGTAAGCACAGACCGCCCCTCGCCTCCCCGTTCATGCACACAACTTTCCCTTGACCCTGTGAACCTAATCGTGTCGCTCTTTTGCCCTGAGGTGGTTCACAGCGACGTCCACGACGACCACCTGACGCAACCAACGCCGCCACGAACTCCGGTGAGCAATCACAGCCGTGCCCGAGCGCCCCCTGACCAACCACGAGTACGTCGAGCCTCGCTAAGATCTCCTGAGCACGGTGAGCTACTCCTCGTTCTCCCTTACCCCCTGTAGCGCCGCCTCCGTCAACGACTGACAGTTCCGCCGCCGCTAGCCGCCGCTCCGCCGCCGGATCTTAGTCAGTACAATAGCAGCCGTCGGATCCTTATCGTAGCGCTAGGATAGAATCACTTACTCTGAAGCGGTACGCGATCTGAGCCGCCTGATTTCATTTAAATCCTACGGCTGTGGATCTTGATCCGATGCGAAGCGGTACGGGCGAATGAAAACACGACGCGTGGCAAGGTTTAGATTAAAAACAGAATTTAAAACCTGATTTAGATTCAAACTTCAAATGCTCATAACTTTCAAATGCCACGTTGGATTTTTGCAAACTTTATACCATTGGATTCAGTGAAACAAGGCCTTTCTGAATATCCAATTTGTTTAGCATATAGTAACAGTTAAAAATGACTTTATTTGTGGAACAAGTTTAGGGCTATTTTAGATATAGATTTATTCTTGTAAAATTATATGGAGCCTAATAAGTTTAGTTAGAAATCTTGTGACTTGCTAAATTTCTGTGGGCAAGAATCTACTTGTAGAATTTTCAAAAATTCAACACTTGGTAAAATCCTTGCATGCATGCATTCATATTATTTTTGATTGTATTTAAATTGTGTGTAATTGTATGTTTTGATTTCATGTGTAGATTTTGCTAGTGATTGTGATTGTGAAGAGTGCTACTCTCCACACTACCAAGGCAAGTGATATTTTCATAAATATTCATGTCCTAAGTTTTGTACTAGCATTAGTTATTTTGCAAAAGTATTGCATGATATTTTTGCTTAGTGCTAAGTTGGGAAAATCCTAAGTAGAGCGAAATAGTAGAATTGCTAGGGAAATTTTCCTAAGTTAAGTTACCATATTTTGCCTAGCCTAGCTTATAGCAAACAAGGGTGGTGAACATCTATATACTATATGATAAAAATATTCTAAGTCAAGAGACTTATATTTTCTTAATAAAACAACTAAGACAAATGAACCTCCTGGGTGGAATGGGAAGATTGGGTTATGTTGAGTGGTTACACAAGGCCATGGACTTGGGTTGTGTATCTCACTTGTGGAATGCCACCCAGGCACAAAGGGATTTGGAGGCCAAGTGTGGAGATAGCTTACAGTGCAACCACTTGGCAAAATGGGCTCTGCCATGATCATATAGGTTGCTAGAACTTAGTCATTTGGACAGTTGGTGGTAGATGGGATGATAGGTTGGAACGCGTCCATTTGACTAAGGAAAGGCTTCTGAAAGGTCCTGTCTTGGGAAACCAAGTCTGGTGGGAAAAGTGCACAACCTCTGCAGATGGAAAACCTAAGTACTTAGCCTTGTCCAAGGAAATGGACACTTTTGAGCATCAAGACATGGAAGCCACAAGAATCTCATCACTCCAACTTCTAAGTAAAAATTTGTGGGTGAACAAGGGTGAAGGACCCCAATGTCTATTGGTGGTTTCCTTGGGAATGTTTTTGACAAAGAAAAACTTAGAGATTTCAACTAATAAGAAAAACTTATTTTTTTAAGCAAAGCAAGCCAAGCTACACTAGCCAAATTGCATATAGTATTGTAGTCCACTTAAAATATACTAAGGTATCACTTGCCAATACTATTCCAAAGTATTGACCCTCTGTGGCTGTAACTTGTGATGTTGCAGGTTACTCCGATGACGATTAGGAGTCATGAGTCTACACTCAACATGCTTGCCTGTGGCACATGAAGATGAAGACTTGTGTTTATTTACTTATTCCTTAAAACTCTTGTATTAGGCCTCTGGCCCCGAGTTGTAAAAGACTATGTTATCTCTGGAATGAATGTAATAAACGACCTTTGTATCTGTGTACTTCATCTTAAACTGTGGATGCTAGCATTGATCCAGGGACTAGCATTGCAATCACAGGGATCCTATCCTTATAAAGGAGGGGTTTAACAACTACTTTCACCTTTTCGAGAATCCTCCTTAATTCTTTTAGGGTGTCCTTTAGGATATAAAGGATCTTGTGTAGCTATACCACTCCTAGTTCTAATTCCATAAGCATGTTTATCTCCTGAGGCATTAACTAGCATATCCTTTTGTACCTTAGCAAGTTGATCAAGTTGGGTTTGAACCATTTGAAATTGTTTACAAAGCATTTTAATATCATTAGAAGTTCTTTCCATAATATCTTTCAACTCTTTGATAGCTCTAGAGTTTTCCAATAAATGATTCTGAACTTGTTTATTAAAATTACCTTGTTTAACAATAAAAATGTCAAGTTCCTCTAAACATTGATCAGGAGGCTTACCATAAGGAATATCACCTTCATCAAAGTGTTGGAGAGAGTGTACCTCAATAGTGGATGAGTGGGGAATTGGCCATAATTCTTCTATAGGAGGTAGATTCTTCACATATTCAGCTCTAATACCTTTCTCCTTTAGACACTTCTTAGCTTCTTTCATCACTTCATCATTTAATGCAATTACTCCCCTCTTCTTTGGTGTTGGTGTTGGAACTGGTTCAGGCACATCTGGTTCAGGAGTAATAGGATCAGGTGTATTTAACTCAGTTGAAGTCCAATCATCATAATTCTTGCTTATTTTAGCCATTAATTCTTTAGCATCTGTAGGAGTTCTTTTCCTAAAAACACAATCAGCAAAGCTATCTAGGTATGTCCTAGAATCATTAGTTAGTCCATTATAATAAATATCGAGAAGCTCATTCTTAGATAATGGACATGACTCAGGCACAGAACCTTGTCCATGCCTCAGGCAATTTCTCTTCTTCTCCCTGTTTAAAATCAAAAAGTCTCTGCAAAGCAGCATGTCTAGCACTGGGAGGAAAATATTTATGGAAGAAAGAAGCAATCAAACAATCAGGGCTATCAATGGAACCAGGAGGTAATCTATTAAAGCAAGCCCTAGCTTCTCCTTTTAGTGAAAAAGGGAAGATCTTAGTAACAAAGTACTTGTGCATTTTAAAATCATCAGAGAATAAAGCACTCATAGTAGAAAGCTCATTCATATGAGCCACAACACTCTCATTTTCAGTCCCACAAAAAGGTTCTTTCTCAACAATGTCTAAATAGGATAAATCAAGAGAGAAATCATAATATTTATATTTGATATCTATGGGAGAGGTGGCAAACTTAGTATCAGAGGACAGCTTAGGAATAATAGTTTGTCTTGCAAGGAGACTTTTAATAGCACTAGTATCATGTGTGTTTCGGCACTCTTCAACAAATTCATCAGCAAACTCAATGTAACCATCATTTATATCATATCTCTCTAGACTCAGGTGAGCTAACAGGTGTAACAGTGTCTTCACTAGGAGTTTCAGTATTTTCTAGACTAGTCATAGTAGCATCTAGGAAAGGACCTAATGAACCACTCGCATCAAGCACAGTAGAAGTAACATCATGAGTATCAAAAGCAGTTTCAGACTCAGCAGTAGTAGCAGTGTGCGTATCATGTGTAGGTGGTGGCGGTGTAACAAGCATACTTATAACAGACGGTGAATCAAGATCAGTAGAGGTGTTTAGGACTGTACCTCTTCTCGTAGTAGATGGTAAAATAGGAAACTTTCCATCACGAGACTTCCCCATGATGAAAGGAGTAGCAGTGAACAATAATAGATCCAAGTGAACTTATAAATAAACCTATGCTCCCTGACAACGGCGCTAGAAAATAGTCTTGATAACCCACAAGTATAGGGGATCGCAACAGTCTTCGCGTGTAGTATTACCCAATTTATTGATTCGACACAAGGGGAGCCAAAGAATACTTCCAAGCCTTAACAACTGAGTTGTTAATTCAGCTGTACCTGGAAATAGTTCTTGCTCACAGAAGTTTATCAGTAGCAAAAATTTGTAGTAGCAACAACAACAATAAAACAGGAGCAATAGTAACAGTAGTAGAAAACAGTGGGATATGAGCGCGGTAGGCATAGGGATGGATGGATGGGCGTTGCATTGATAAGTCTAAACATGTAACTTCAAGATCGAGGGAATTGCAGATAAATAAGAATAAGCATCCAAGTACTAAACAATCCTAGGCATGTGCTCCATATATAGTCATATGTGCTCGCAATGAGAACTTGCACAACATCTTTTGTCCAGCCAGCCCGTGGCAGCGGGGCCTCTAGGGAACTACTGGAAATTAAGGTGCTCCTTTTAATAGAGCACCGAAGCAAAGCATTAACACTCCGTGAACACATGTGATCCTCACACCACAGCCATCCCCTCCGATTGTCCCAATTTCTGTCACTTTGGGGCCTTCGGATCCGGACAATCATATGTGTACACAACTTGCATATAAGATCACAAACAATACTATAATAATGATTCAATAATAAGTTTAGATCTGAGATCATGGCACTCGGTCCCTAGTGACAAGCATTAAGCACAACAAGTTGCAACAAAGTCAAATAGCACTAATAGATATACCAGGCACTATGCCCTAACAATCTTATTCGATTACATGATAGAACTCATCCGATCCCTACCATCCCCATAGCCTATAGCGGGGGATTACTCACTTATGGATGGGGGAAACATTGATGGTTGATGGAGAGGCGTTGGTGATGACGATGGCGATGATCCTCTCCAAATTCCCCGTACCGGCAGGGTGCCAGAACGGAGTTTCTGGTTCCGAATTGTGACTTCTAGAAAAATGTCGAACCCCACTCGGCTTTTATGTCAAAAGGCTTCTTATAGGCAAAGGGGGAGGCCGAGGGGGTGCCTGGGGTGGCCACACCCCCTAGGCGCGGCCAGGCCTGGCCCGCGCCTGGCAGGGGTGTGGCCCCCCAGGCCTCCACTCCGTCTCGTACTCTGGCTCCGTGGATCTTCTGGTGAAATTGGATTTTTGGCATATTTTCCGGGATTTTTCCTGATAGTTGATTTTCTACACAAAAACACCAAGGTAATACTACTGAAAACAGCGTCAGTCCGTGTTAGTTGTATCCAAATCACACAAGTTTAGAGGAGAAACAATAGCAAAAGTGTTCGGGAAAGTAGATACATTTTGGACGCATCAGGGGGAACAGGACGAAGCCACTCAAATCTTCTTGCACTATTATCAAATGGGGATACAAGTTGTTCTTCTATAAAAATCACTAGAGGATCTCATACATCAAGATACACGCGGATCTTGGATGCTAACAACAAGATTTTGAGCACAACAACTAGAGATTGAAACAATCTCACCAAAAAATGGTGGAACCACAAATTTAAAGAGACAAGGTAGTGGATCTGGACTTCACGACCTTGTGGGCATGGTTTGGTGCTCGATCTCATTCTCTTCCTTCAACCTCCTCTCCTTCCATTCTCTCTTGTTTTTCTTCTTTCTTTTCTAATGGATGCTAATCTGAGATTTTTATCACTCCACCTAGTGGTGGCGGGATGGGAGGCTTATCCTCTCTCTTCGCTCATGTGCAATGTCTAAAATGACTCTTGGTCATAAGCTTAATGGGTAGTGGGATCTTGCACCTGTTTGGGCTGCCTGAAAGGCTCCAATAGGTCATATCAACCCACATGAGGAGGATACCCAAGAAAACCTCTCCCATATTAGTCCAAATTATAACAATCCTTCACCGAATCTGAAATACACACACAAGGTTCTACAATGGTGGCAAAACGTTGTTTATATATTAGTACTACAATGAAGATTGTTAAGTTGAACTTCCACTAAGGACTCTATGATACACAAGTAAGCAACTGATAAGCCCAATTTGCATCACCATTCTATATCATAATTTACCTCTATTCATTGATATATATCTTATTATGAGGTATTACTTATGGCTTTTCATCTGTTTATGCATGTTGGATGATTCTTGGAGGATGGACTGCCGGAGTCTGGATTCTGATGGAAAAGAAGGAGTTTTGGTGCAATTTCGCGAAGATCAGAAAAATACCAGAAAAATATGGAAACATATTATTTTCCTAGAAGACGAAGGAAGCTAGAAGGAGGAGCGAAGAGGGGCCGCAGGGGGGCCACCCCCTAGGCGCGGGCCCACCTGACCCCACGCCTAGGGCAGGTGTGGCCCACCTTCCCGGCCTCCGACTCCGCCCCTTCGCCTATATCTTCCCTACGGAACCCTAAGCCTGGGGGAGCGACCACAAATAGATTTATGCCACCTCTGGGGGCAGAAAACACCAAGAGAGAAAGATCTCTTCGACAAACAGATTTTTGCCGGGGGAATTCCTTCCCGGAGAGGGGAGACCATCACCATCAACACCATCATCAAGCTAGGCTTCATCGGGATCATCATCATCCACACCATCATCTCCACCAGCACCATCATCACCACTCTGTCCCGCTGTAACAATTGTGTTGGATATTGCTTTAGTTCTTAGGGGAAACTTTCCCGGTGTTGATTACTATTGTAGTTGATGCTTGTGAGTGGAACCATTGGATTATTGTTTATGTTCAGATTTTTATCAATTGCCATATAATCTTTGATCTTGATCCATATGATGTCTCGTGAGTATTTAGTTTAGTTCTTGAGGACATGGGAGAAGCCATGTTGTTAGTAGTGAATCTGTGATGAGTTATTATTCAATGGTTTAGTATTTAAGTTGTGGTGCTATTCTTCTAGTGGTGTCATGTGAACGTCGACTACATGATACTTCACCATTTATGGGCCTAGGGGAATGCATTGTGTATTTGGCTACTAATTGTGGGGTTGCCGGACTGACAGAAACCTGAACCCCCGTTAGTACACCTTTGCACAAGGGAACGTAGGATATCAGAGTTTAAGGCTGTGGTTAGATTTATATCTTAATTACTTTACTGTAGTTACGGATATTTGTAGGGGGTTTAATCACAAGTATGTATTAGTCCAAGTAAGGTCGGTATGTTAGCACAAGTTCACCCACACAACACTTACAAAACCAGAGAAGATTACTCAGCTATTTGAAGCGAAAGTACTTGACAGAATTCCCATGTGTCCTCGAGAACGTTTGGTCCTTATAAGTATTTCCACCGGCTTGTCCTTTGCTAAGAAAGGATTGGGCCACTAGCTCCGTTTGTTCGTTGTCTTTATTACTTGCTCTTTGTTTTGTTGCCTTATCAGAAAACCACTAAAAATCCCTTTGCTAAGTATTCACAGGGATTTCCTCCTCCATACCACTGTTTAGCACCTTCTGCTCCTCGTTGGGATCGACACTCCTATTTATCAAAAGTACTACGATACACCCCCTATACTTGTGGGTCATCAAGACTATTTTATGGCGCCGTTGCCAGGGAGTGAAGCGCTATTGAGGAGTGGAACTGGTAAGGGAAACTTTTACTATGAGTATTGCTTCTATTACTTCTTGTTACTTTGTTTCCAATATGGATAACCCACTTGGTTTTCTGTTTGGGAAAACTACTACCACTGCTAGGGTAGTAGATGAACCACCGTCTGTTGAGATAGATCCTTTTAACATACCTACAAGTATTGTTAATCGTGTTATGGATAATTATTATTTTGGGGATGGAATTTTCCATCACGGTGATATTTATCCATGAATTATGCGGGTTGTTTAAGTGTGCAGGTATCACAACTGAACAGGTGAAGAAGAAGTTACTCTCCATATCCTTGAAAGGGAGAGCTGAAGAATGGTATAAGCTGCTGAAGAATGGACAATCTATGGAATGGGAGGAGATGTCATCTCTCTTTTACTCTAAATTTTATCCTCCCAATGAGATTCATAAGGATAGAAATCTTATATATAACTTTTGGCCTCTTGATGGAGAAAGTACAGCTCAAGATTGGGGGATATTGAAGTTACTAATGCTTAAATGTCCTATTCATGAACTCCCTAACAATATTATTCTCAATAACTTTTATGCTAGGCTTTCTCTTCATGATAAAGATTTACTAGATGCTTATTGTCCCGGATCATTCACACGTATGAAGGAAGAAGCTAAATGGGATCTCCTAGACCGTATTCAAGATAACACTGAGGCTTGGGAGAATGACAAAAGAAGAAAGTCAGGTATAAACTATGATTATGAATGCATTAAATCTTTTATGGGAACTGATGACTTCCGTGATATTAGCAATGAGTTTGGTCTTGATCCCCAAGTTCTTGCAAAATGTTTTAAGGCCTTTGCCTATTATATTGAAACTCCCAAGAAAGAGTGGGACAAGTACCATGCTCCTTATAAAGACATTGTTACCCATGTTCCTGCCAGCGTAGAGGTTTGTACTGTTGATCCTATTTTGCCTGAACCTTATGTTGAGAAAATCCCTTTTCCTTCCAAGGTAAGGGAGCATTCTATTATGGATAATGTGGTTAGCAAAAGCGCAAATAAAACTATAGGGTCCGATGAGCTTATTGATATTGAGCCTGTGGTAGCTATTGTGAAAGATCTTGTCACTAGAAATATAGAGGATGAACATATTGTCTTGTGAAGACGCTACTAATATTGTTTCTCATCCTAAGAAAGTTAGAAAAGCTAGTGTCCCTATGCTTTCTGTTAAAATCGGTAGTCATAGCTATTATGGTTTATGTGATATTGGTGCTAGTTCTAGTGCTATTCCTTATGAGCTTTACAGGGAAATTATGCATGAGATTGGTCCTTGTGAGCTTGAGGACATTGATGTGGTTATTCACCTTGCTAATAGAGAGCAAGTTTGCCCCATTGGCATTGTAAGAGATGTGGAGGTCCTTTGTGGTAAGATTAAATATCCTGTTGATTTTCTAGTACTTGGTAAAGAAGCTAGTAAAACCTATCCTATTATCTTTGGTAGACCCTTTCTAAATACTTGTGGGTATATCATAGATTGTAGGAAGGAAAAAGTGTTGACTAAGTTTCCTGGAGAGTCTTATGAGTTTAATTTTTCTAAATTTGCCAAAACTCCTTATGAAAATGAACTACCTAATGAGGATTTCAGGGTTGAACAACTTTCTGCTATTTCTCTTGCTCCTAACAATGCCTTGCAGCAGTTTATGGAAGATCATGAAAGTGATGTCTTCATGAAGGAAAGAAATGAGATTGACGAGGTTTTCCTTCGTCAGCCGGAATAGCTTAAGCATAATATACCTGTGGAAGATTTGGGTTCCACACTACCACCTAAAGGGGACCCTGTTTTCGAATTAAAACCTTTACCTGATGATCTTAAATATGCTTATGTTGATGATAAGAAAGTATATCATGTTATTATTAGTTCTAAACTTTCAGGAAAGGAAGAAGAAAGGTTATTGGAGATATTGTAGAAACACCGGGGAGCTATGGGCTATACTCTTGACGATTTAAAGGGGATTTCTCCTACTATATGTCAGCATGCTATTAATATAGAGCCTGATGCAAAACCAGTTGTTGAGCACCAACGCCATATAAATCCTAAGATGACGGATGTGGTAAGAAATGAGGTATTAAAACTCCTTGATGCTGGTATTATTTATCCTATTGCTGATAGTAAATGGGTTAGCCCTGTTCATTGTGTTCCCAAGAAAGGGGGAATAATTGTTGTGCCTAATGAGGATAATGAGCTTATACCCCAAAGAGTAGTGGTTGGGTATAGAATGTGCATTGATTTTAGAAAGATTAATAAAGTTACTAAGAAAGATCACTATCATTTTCCCTTTATTGATCAAATGCTTGAGAGGTTGTCCAAAAAGACTCACTTTTGCTTTCTTGATGGTTATTCTGGGTTTTCTCAAATTGCTATGAAATCACAAGACCAAGAGAAAACTACTTTCACTTGTCCTTATGGTACTTATGCTTATAGGATTATGCCTTCTGGTTTATGTAATGCTCCTGCTACCATTCAGAGATGTATGTCTGCTATCTTTCATGGTTTTTGTGAAGAAATTGTGGAAGTTTTCATGGATGATTTTTCCGTCTATGGAACTTCTTTTGATAACTGTTTGCACAACCTTGATAAAGTTTTGCAGAGATGTGAAGAAACCAACCTTGTCCTTAATTGTGAGAAATGTCATTTCATGGTTAATGAAGGGATTGTTCTTGGACACAAGATCTCCGAAAGAGGCATTGAAGTTGACAGAGCCAAAATTGAAGCAATTGAGAAGATGCCTTATCCTAGAGATATCAAAGTTATTCGTAGTATCCTTGGTCATGCTGGTTTCTATAGGAGGTTTATTAAAGATTTCTCCAAAATTTCAAAGACCCTTACTAATCTTCTTCAAAAAGATGTACCTTTTGTTTTTGATGATGATTGTAAGGAATCTGTTGAAACTTTTAAGAAAGCTTTGACAACTGCTCCTATTGTCCAACCACCTAATTGTAGTTTACCTTTTGAAATCATGTGTGATGCTAGTAACTTTGTTGTGGGTGTTGTCCTTGGACAACATGTTGACAAGAAGCTAAATGTTATTCATTATGCTAGCAAGACTCTGGATGTCGCTCAAAATAATTATGCTACTACTGAAAAAGAGTTCTTAGCTATAATCTTTGCTTGTGATAAGTTTAGACCTTATATTGTTGATTCTAGGGTTACTATTCATACTGATCATGATGCTATTAAGTACCTTATGACAAAGAAGGATGCTAAGCCTAGGCTTATAAGGTGGGTGTTGCTTTTGCAAGGGTTTTATCTGCATATCGTGGATAGGAAAAGTGCTAATAACCCTGTTGCTGGTAATTTATCTTGTTTGGAAAACATTTCTTTTGACCCCTTGCCTGTTAATGATAGTTTTCCAAATGAGCAGTTAGCTGCAATAAGGGTAAGTCCACATGAGAGTCCTTGATATGCTGATTATGCTAACTTTATTGTTTCCAAGTATTTGCCTCCAACCTTTACAGCTCAGCAAAGAAGGAAATTCTTTTATGATCTAAGGCATTACTTTTGGGATGACCCACACTTATATAAAGAAGGAGTAGATGGCATTATGCGAAGATGTGTTCCAGAATTTGAACAACAAGAGATATTGAGAAAATTTCATGGCAGTGCTTATGGAGGACATCATGCTGGGGATAGGACTGCACAAAAGGTTTTACAATCTGGATTTTATTGGCCTACCCTTTTTAAAGATGCAAGGATGTTTGTCTTATCATGTGATGAATGCCAACGAGTAGGTAACATCTCTAGACGCAATGAAATGCCTATGAATTATTCTCTTGTTATTGAACCTTTTGATTGTTGGGGATTTGACTTTATGGGGACTTTTCCTCCTTAAAAAGGGTATACTCATATTCTTGTTGTTGTTGACTATGTTACCAAGTGGGTAGAAGCCATACCTACAAACAGTGCTGATGGTAAGACCTCTTTGAAACTGCTTAAAGATGTCATTTTCCTAGGTTCGGTGTACCTAGATATCTCATGACCGATGGAGGCTCTCATTTTATTCATGGGGGTTTTAGAAAAACTCTCGCTAAGTATGATGTAAACCACATAATTGCTTCATCTTATCACCCCCAAACTAGTGGGCAAGTAGAACTTTCCAATAGGGAAATTAAATCTATCTTACACAAGACTGTCAATAGATCTAGAAAAAATTGGGCTAAAAAGTTGAATGACGCTTTGTGGGCTTATAGAACTGCTTATAAAAATCCTATGGGGATGTCTCCTTACAAAATGGTCTATGAGAAAGCTTGTCACTTGACTTTAGAATTAGAACACAAAGCTTATTGGGCAGTGAAAGAGTTGAATAGAGATTTTAGACTTGCTGGTGAGAAAAGACTGCTTGACTTAAGTAACCTAGATGAGTGGAGAGGTGAAGCTTATGAAAATGCTAGGCTCTTTAAGGAAAAAGTAAAAACATGGCATGATAGGAGAATCCTCAAAAGGGAGTTCCATGTTGGTGAGTAAGTTCTTTTGTATAGGTCTCGTCTCAGATTTTTTGCAGGGAAACTACTCTCAAAATGGGAAGAACCTTTTGTTATCAAAGAAGTATACCGCTCAGGTGCCATCAAAATCTCTTCTCTGAAGGATGACACAACACAGGTGGTGAATGGTCAAAGACTAAAACATTATATTTTTGGAGATTCTTATAATGAATATGTGGATGTTATTCAAATGGTGACTCCGTAAGAATTTATTAGAAGCCAAACACCAGAATCAGCAGAGTTCGTCTTTGAATAGGTAAAAGTGGTGAAAACAGAAGGTTCGTGAAACTCTAATTTTTTATATTTTTCATGTTTTTAATACATAAGGAAGATTACGAGACAGAACTGAAGAAGAAACAGACTCCGGGGTGGACAAACCCACCCCAGGCGCGGTCCCAGCATGGCCGCACCTGGAAGGGGTTTGCCAACCTCGAACTCCGTATCCGCTCCGTTTCTATGTCAGTACCTTCCTTATGCTTTGAAACTTTGTAATATATAACCCCCCGGGTTCCCCGATGTTCTTGCATCGTGTTCTCGTCGTGTTTTCATTTCGATCTGTTTCTGTCAGGAAAATTCTCAGATTTGGAGCCTCAATGTCTTCCTCTGGATCACCCATGGAGGATTCCTCTACGAACGTCCTCAACCCGTACATGTATGAGTTTAGGATTCATCCCAAAGAGTTGATCCTCAAAGAGGGGAAGGTACAGATGAAAGATGTTCAAGGCCTTAAAGGAGAAGGCAGTCTGGAAGACAGGATGGAAGCATTAGAACAGGAAGTTTTCAGGTACAAGAAGATGGCAGAACGCGAAGTGGATGTTATTCACAAGATAAGTTCAGAACTCATCACAAGCTCGAAGAAGAAGTTGCTGAGCTCCGAGAAGAGATCTTCTCACTTCGTCAGACCACCTACCAATTGCAAGCACAGCTCTATGACATACAAAATCAAAACTGTGAGTATGAGGCTAGATTTGATTGCATAAGCTCTGCTGCCAGTTTCAGGATTGCAGAGACAAGGACATCATTTCTGGATGGGGAACCATTGCCTTGGAAGTTTTATGACGACAAGAAAACACCACCACCACCAAAGGAGTAATTCATCATCAGGTTTGGCATCCCCTTGGCTTGTTCCAAGCTTGGGGGAGTGCCGCGGTATCACCACCATTATCTTTTATCTCTTACCTTTTTAGTGGATTCATATTTGTGGTAGAGAGGTTAAGATATAGTTTGGTTTGCACGTGGAAGTATCTCTCCTTTAGTTGATTATCTATGTATTCCTTGGTGTGAGTGCCTTTATTGGAATATTAATGAGAAGTCTCATCTTTTACTTTTTGCACTTCTTATTTTAGTTTGCAATCTCTATTATATGATGGATCTTGTTGATCAGTATTGGCACCACTTTGGGATCATCAAGTGGTTCTAAATTGGTTTTGGCAAACCGAGTTCTGGTCAGTAGCATTACTTTGAAAGAGAAAAAAGAGAAAAAGCTTACATGTATTTTGTATCATTTGTTTTCTTTCTTGTTGGTATTCTTTATTTAAGATGTTTTGTGTTTTCAAGGAAAATTGCATTTTTGGCTCTATTACTTGTATGTTTGCTTGTTTCTTTCAACTCTCTTGCTTGCTACCCAGCCTTGCTAGCCAAAAACCTGTTTTGACAAGGCATACTTCTCATGTTTCCAAATCCCTTTGAACCAAAACTTTTGCCACTTGTGTCCACCATATCTACCTAGTAGCTATTGCTATTCCAAGCAAATTCTCAAGCTTCATCTATCTTTCGAATTAAAAAGTATTTTGTTATGTGAAAACTAGTTAGTAAATCTCTCACGAACTTGATGGCACACTTTATTTCTTGCCCCTAATAGACTTGAACCATTTTGCCATAAAAGTTGTATATGCTTGCATCTATACATTGGAATTAGCAGAACTGTGATGTCACGGGGAACGTTTTCAACATTGCACTTGTACTCTATACACAGTTGATATCGTGCTCTTTTGTCTATGGATGTCAACGGTGTGAAATAAAGAGGGAACTTGTAAGTCCATGGAGTTTGTATCCTGTGTTAGAGAAATGCCTAGGCCGCTAGCCTAAGCCATGCCTAATCATGGTGGAAACTTGCAGCATCACCATAGTGAGCTATCTATGAGGCATCCTCAATAAAAATCTATGCACATAGTAAATAAAAAGATCGCTGATATGCTCATTGTCTGCTTGCCTTGTCATTTTGGTTATGGGAAAGCTCCTGTACCATGTGCAAGGGGTACCCCGTTGGTGGTTCTCAATGATATGCAAATACTTACAATGACAAGAACTTACCTGTGACCAAAGTTGAGTATCATGAGGAGTGGCCCTCATATTTAAGGGACATGAGATTGCCAACTTATATTTCGTCAAGCATATACTCCATCTTTGTGCACTTTAACCTTAATCATCTCAAGATGCCTATGATAGGGGCAATGAGGGCTCAAAGCTAGTAAGTACCAGAATCTTTTGGAAGCTCTTTATGACTTGTAATCCCTGCTTCCCTCTATAAAGGGACCTTTATCCCACTTCCAAGTTGAGTCAGTAAACCTACTTCCTCTCTTTCTCCAGCAAGCATTTGAGTTGTTGTGTTTCAAGAATTCATATGGTGATTTATTCAATCATGTCCTTTATCTTCCTTGTTTGCACAAAACTCTTATCTATTGAGTATTACTTTGAAAGCCTTCACTTGTAAAAAACCTTTTTAAGCAAAGAGTGATCCTGTTTTGAAACTTCTACAAAAAGCTTTTCATGAAACTGTTTGCCAGGTGTTCTCTGACCAAGAACAAGTTTGCCAATTCCAATTATGATTTATCTTTATGCATCTCTATTGTGACTGATGTACTTGGTTGCAAGCTAAGTTATATAATGGTGAGTTGCTTTCTTCTATGAGTTGTGCAATGGTAAGTGTGATGCTTCTTGTTCGTATTCTTTTATCGACACTTCACTCCATAAACGTGTGGACATGTTTACTGAGCTCAGTGTTCGCTTGGGGACAAGCGAAGTCTAAGCTTGGGGGATTTGATACGCCCAATTTGCATCACCATTCTATATCATAATTTACCTCTATTCATTGATATATATCTTATTATGAGGTACTACTTATGGCTTTTCATCTGTTTATGCATGTTGGGTGATTCTTGGATGATGGACTACCGGAGTCTGGATTCTGATGGAAAAGAAGGCGTTTCGGTGCAATTTCGTGAAGATCATAAAAATACCAGAAAAATATGGAAACATATTATTTTCCCAGAAGACGAAGGAAGCTAGGAGGAGCGAAGAGAGGCCACAGGGGGCCCACACCCCCTAGGCGCGGGCCCACCTGAACCCGCGCCTAGGGCAGGTGTGGCCCACCTGTCCGGCCTCCGACTCCACCCCTTCGCCTATATCTTCCCTACGGAACCCTAAGCCTAGGGGAGCGACCACAGATAGATTTCCGCCGCCTCTGGGGGCGGAAAACACCAAGAGAGAAAGATATCTCCGGCAGACAGATTTCTGCCCGAGGAATTCCTTCCCGGAGAGGGGAGACTGTCGCCATCAACACCATCATCAAGCTAGGCTTCATCGGGATCATCATCATCATCCACACCATCATCTCCACCAGCACCATCATAATCACTCTGTCCCGCTGTAACAATTGTGTTGGATATTGCTTTAGTTCTTAGGGGAAACTTTCCCGGTGTTGATTACTATTGTAGTTGATACTTGTTAGTGGAACCATTGGATTATTGTTTATGTTAAGATTGTTATCCATTTCCATATAATCTTTGATCTTGATCCATATGATGTCTCGTGAGTAGTTAGTTTAGTTCTTGAGGACATGGGAGAAGTCAAGTTGTTAGTAGTGAATCTGTGATGAGTTATTATTCAATGGTTTAGTATTTAAGTTGTGGTGCTATTCTTCTAGTGGTGTCATGTGAACGTCGACTACATGATACTTCACCATTTATGGGCCTAGGAGAATGCATTGTGTATTTGGCTACTAATTGTGGGGTTGCCAGAGTGACAGAAACCTGAACCCCCGTTAGGACACCTTTGCACAAAGGAGCATAGGATATCAGAGTTTAAGGCTGTGGTTAGATTTATATCTTAATTACTTTCCTGTAGTTACGGATGTTTGTAGGGGGGTTAATCACAAGTATGTATTAGTCCAAGTAAGATTGGTATGTTAGCACAGGTTCACCCACACAACACTTACAACACCAGAGAAGAGTACTCAGCTATTTGAAGCGAAAGCACTTGACAGAATTCCCATGTGTCCTCGAGAACGTTTGGTCCTTATAAGTATTTCCACCGGCTTGTCCTTTGCTAAGAAAGGATTGGGCCACTTGCTCCGTTTGTTCGTTGTCTTTATTACTTGCTCTTTATTTTGTTGGTTTATCAGAAAACCACTAAAAATCTGTTTGCTAAGTATTCACAGGGATTTCCTGCTCCATACCATTGTTCAGCACCTTCTGCTCCTCGTTGGGATCGACACTTCTATTTATCGAAAGTACTACGATACACCCCCTATACTTGTGGGTCATCGGCAACTTGAACTGAACTATGTTTTGAACCACAAGTTTTATATGAATGCTTCATCCAAAGCCTTGATTGATATTATGTGTCGTGGCTTTCCCGTGGGTGGATCTTATGTTTTATACTTCATAGTATCTCATGAGTTTATTAGAGAGCACTCAAGTCAGCTACAACTTTGTGGGACCGACGAATTTCATTGCTGGTTTTGACATCTATAGCATGCACGTATACCAACTAAGGGCGTGTCTGGTAGCCTAGGGGAACCCAGATATTCTCATCTCATCCCACGTGTTTGTTGTTTGTTAGATCGGGTTGGCTCCCGTAGACAGTGCCCACCTTGTACGGAACCTACCCCTTATCCCTGCCGAGTTGGAAAGCTCAAATCGAGCTTCACAATCAGGTAGTGCCGAGTCCATCCCCTGCACGCGCTGGAGCCCGCAGGGGTCACACCCCCGCACCGCATCGCTCGACCATTCTCCCCCTACAATCGAACCGCTCCTCCCAGCCACGCCCGCATCTCTCCTCTACCCCGCCGCCGCGTCTCTCCTAGCTCGCCCGTGGTCTCCGCTCGAGCTCCGGCGTTGCCGCATCTCCTGGCCTCGTATGTCACATGCGTAGCAGCCGAGGCGTGGACTCCTGGCAGCAGCTCGTCGTGGAGGCGCCATCGGTGGAGTCTAGCGGCGCCAGCAGTGGAGCGTGGCGGCGCCCGAGCCCGCCAGCAATAGCGCCGAAGCCCGATCTAGACCCGATTGCCTTTTTGTTTTGTTCCTAGGGATCTAATTGCATTTTATATTTGTGTGGCATGGCTCAAGTCATACACCACACCAAACATGATGTAAACTAAGCTCGTCTCATCTCTCCCGACCTACCAAACATAACACAACTAGTGCACTTGCATGTGTGGGCATAGCTACACTGAACTTGTACGAGGTAAGATTGCCCATACAAGCTACCAAACACACCCTAAATACTGTAGTAGACATTGAGTCGCTACAACCGAGAATTAAAGTGGTATGTCTCGTTCGTTTACTCCTTAATTAAGCTTTCAACAAATTAAATTTTTAGATAGCACTGCAAATATTGTGTTCTCTTCGTCCATCAATACTATTATATTTGGTGCAAACCCAATCATGTAACGTCATAAGAGCTCGATCCAAACTGAGACCTAAAAGTTGGAAAGAGACTGTTCCTTTGCAGATACTCCACCATTTCATTGCACATGCACGCACAAGGGTTATACTAGCTGATGAAAAGCGACGTGTTGATGCCAATTCCACGTATTGCCATTTAATTAACTAACAGACAATCTAAGTCCTTTTTGCCAAGAAGATATGGTAAAAGCTAACTATCTGGGTTCGATCCTAAAGAAATCGTCAGACCATTCGGGTACCGTTGATCTCATCTTGCTGGAGCAATCGGTTTTAAAACTGCCCCACCCACCATTAATTATATATCCCAATAATTAAACCTCCAATGACGTATTAATGGCTGGAAGGAGAAGCTCCTATCTATTGGTGGTAAAGAAATTTTATTCAAGGCTGTTGCTCAAGCAATCTCAGTTTATGCTATGTCAGTATTTCTTATCTTAAAATGTGTTTGTAAGAAGATGATGGATGCAAGCTCCAAATTCTGGTGGGGGGACAATGAGAATAGCAAGAAAATGCATTGGCTAGCATGGTGAAAATTATGCTACCCAAAAAAAGAAGGGGGCATGGGATTTAGAGATTTTCATTCTTTTAACCTTGCTATGCTTGCTAAACAGGTTTAGAGACTTGTGAAGGAACCTGATTCCTTATGTGCACGAGTTCTGCGCGCTAAATATTATTCTGATGGAGATATATTAAAAGCTGGGCCTAAAGCGGGATCTTCTTTTACTTGGCAGAGCATTGGCTGGAATAGCAACTTTTAAGAGAGGATATGTGTGAAGAGTGGGCAATGGAGAGAATATTAATATTTGGAATGATCCATGGATTTCTAGTAGTCCCAATTACAGATTTCGTATCCCCAAGAGGATGATCAGTATTTACTAAGGTTAGTGATCTTATGGATCCTAGTACAGGAGGTTGGGATGAACAGCTTCTTAACGATCTGTTTGGAAGTGCGGATGTTCACCGCATCTTACAAATTCCATTGAATAACCATGGGTTCGAAGATTTTATTGCTTGGAGAGCTACAAAGCATAGTAAATATACGGTTCCCTCAGGGTATTATCTGCAATGGTGGCATCAATTCGGTCCGTCGGCGGGTCAGTTGGCTATGCCTGGGAGGGCGGCCACTAATCCGGTACGGAGTATACTATGGAAACTGAAAATTCTAAGAAAAGTTAAAATATTTATATAGCGTACGCTCCATGGAATAATCCCTTCAAAATCTATTCTCTTCAATCGACACATTGGTACTTCAGTTGATTGTCCGGTTTGAAACCAGGGACCGGAGGATGTGATGCATCTCTTATTCCAGTGCCATGCAGCAAAGGAAATATGGAGGGAGCTGGGGTTATCGGACCTTATTTCTGAAGCTACTCTTGAGGACCGTTCTGATTCACTTGTGTTGGAAAGCATATTGAGACGTGAAGGTAATACACTTGTGGGGTTTAATGACATCGGACTTAAAGAAACGGTCGTGGTTTGTTGCTGGTATCTTTGGTGGATCCAGTGTCGGCGTACACGTGAGGACGCTGTACCTCATGTCTATCAGTGCAAAATGTCAATCCTTTCGATCACGGCCAACGCGGCAAAGTCAATGAAATCCCAAGACACCAATTTGAAGCGATGGGAGAAACTTGCACCAAGAACAATGAAGCTTAATGTTGATGCCTCTTTTCATGCAGATGTGCGGTCTGGTTCTGCGGGTGCTGTTATTCGTGATTATGAAGGGAGGTTCGTTGCTGCATCTAGTTGTTTCATATCTCATGTATCGACGGCAATGATGGTTAAAGTTATCGCTACGAGAGAGGGGCTGGTGTTGGCCAATAACTTGGGAGTAAGTAGAGTTGAAGCTGAATCAGATTCTATGGATGTTATTGATGCGTGCAATGGGGGTGACGTCTGGTGGAGCGAAGCGTCAGCAGTTTACGTTGATTGCATTGATGTGATGACCCTCATTGGTTCTGTTAATTTTCAACACTGTCCAAGGGAGACAAATGAGGTGGCGCATGAATTAGCTAGTGTCTGTTATTTATATAAAAATTGTTGTAATTAGGCGGATGACCCACCTAGCTTCATTATTTCTAAACTAGTAGTTGATGTAACTAGTGTGGATGCAAGTTTTAGACGCACTCTTTTTCCTAACCATGATACCTAAGGGTATTGAAAGATTTTAATGAGGTGGCTTGTATGCTTAATATATATGATGTTTCAAAAAAAAAGCCTCCTCTAATCTACCGCTCCCACCCCTTCCACCGGCCATCGCACGACCCCCTCCATGGCTTCCGCCACCTCCACGTCCTCCGCTGTCGGCACACACAGCACGATCTTGTGAGCGAGGCAGCACCACCGTCCACGGCCCCGATGACCCGACGTAGGTGCATAACTGAGGGCGCTCATTGGCGTTAGCTGTGGATCGCGCCTCTCCCTGCGGCGCTCGAGTCCGCTCTGACGAACTACCATTGAGCCATGGCTTTTGGCCATGGCGACGCCTCCATGGCCCTCAAGTCCCTTGACACGCTCATCTGATTACAGTCCTACACCTCCACCTCCCCATCTCGTGTGCCGGCAGGCATGACACTCCTCCATGGGGAGACGTCTTCGGGGCAAAACTGACGGCCGGCCGGCGGACGGAAGTAGATGGCGGAGGAAGCTCAGCCAGGCTGACAAGTCCTCAATTTAGCCGAAGCAGTGGGTCATTGGCTTGCTTCTACCTCTCGCACGGGAGCTCTCTTTGACCCTCCAACGACAACACAGTTCAGGAAGAAGGTAAAAGGAACTAAACTAGGTCGTAATGTGTCATTTTTCATGCATTTCGATCAGTTGTGAAATCAATTTCCTTATGTAGAAAGCACGACCACCATTCCTAATAAGCACGAAGCACAACCACAAAGAAATCATGGTCAAAATTGGCCACTGCATCTGAAGAAGCATAGTAAGAACACATAAGGAAGCACGTCCATCAATGAAAAGTAGCATGACCGCCGTATAAAGGAAGCACGACTACCGCCATCAGAATGAAGCATGACTACAATCGTAGGAAGCATATCGTCACCATCACATGTGTTGTTTGCATTATGACTAGATGCACTACGGAAATAATCAAATTGGCCAACGATCTTTTTATACGTCGAAGGGCAAAATGTGAGGACCGTCGGCGTAGCTTGACGGACCGTTGGCCCAGTTTTACCGTTAGCATAGGAAAATAGGCCGACGGCAGTCGTCGGCGTAAACAGGACCGTCGGTGTAGCCTATTAGGCGAATGGCGGAGCGACGACGTCAAGTTTAGCTATTTTTCTTTTTTGCCACATTAATCTTAGAAAAATCACAACTAAATCATTTAAATTCAAAAAATACATATAATATATCAAAATTTGCAGAAAAATAAGATCTATCTATATAAACTCAAATATTACATATTTTTTAAAAAATATAAATACTTTCTTATAACATATTTTTCATTTTCCGAGGCAAAAAACGGGGTGTTTTGTGAAGCAACCACCAATGAAAGTTTCAAAATGATACTAACCCATTTTTCAAAAATAGTAGACCATCTTGAATAGACAATTTCCCAATCTGGATATCTCAAATCTTCTCGTCCACCCCTCGTGAAAAAGACAAATTCCTACTGAATCGGTAGAAAATGAGTTAGATTTGAACTACAGATACATGATATGATGCTCATGATTTTTTGCAAAAATCTTTTTTAGGTTCACAATATGCTATTTCATCAGAGATCTAATGCAAGTTTAGTGAGGCTCAGCCTCAAGCTAAGAATCTTCATGACCCTCGATTTAGAAAGTTTGACGATAGTTTGAAACGGGCATAAATAATAAACGATCGAAACAATGCAAAACCTTCGTGTAGTGTCATATTATATGACATAGTTGCATTGAAAAATACCTAACTTGGTATATTGATTGTGTCTCAAAAAAAACCTTCACAAAATGACCAATCTCAATCGAGGTTTTCTAGATTTCAGGTCAAATGGTCAATGTTATTGCTAGAATCACGGTATAATTTGCGATAATGTTCCTATATTATGCACGCATGTGTATCATGGGATGGCAAACAATATTGCAGGAGGAAGTTTTCCTTTTCGTCGCACCAAAAAGCCATTTTTTTATTTTCCGAGTGCAAAAAATGGTGTTTTGTGAAGCAACCACCGAATAAAAGTTTCCAAATGATAATACCACATTTTAAAAAAATACTAGACCATATTGAATGGACAATTTTCCAATATGGGTATCTCAAACCTTTCTGTCCACCCCTCGTGAAAAAAGACAAATTCCTGCTGAATTGGTAGGAAATGAGTTAGATTTGAACTACAGGTACAAGATATGATGCTTATGATTTTTTGCAAAAATAATTTTTAGGTTCACAATATGCTATTTCATCATAGATCTAATGCAAGTTTAGTGAAGCTCAGCCCCGAGCTAAGAATCTTCAAGCTCCTCGATTTAGAAAGTTTGCGATAGTTTGAAACGGGCATAAAAAATTCAAAAACGATCAAAACAATGCAGAACCTTCACGTGGTGTCATATTATGTGACATAGTTGCATAGAAAAATACTAAACTGGTATATTGATTGTGTCTCAAAAAAAATCTTTACAAAATGACCTATCTCAATCGAGGTTTTTTTGATTTTAGGTCAAATGACCAATGTTATTGCTAAATCGTGGTTTAGTTTGCGATAATGTGCCCATATTATGCACGCATGTGTATCATGTGATGGCGAACAATATTGCAGGAGAAAGATTTCCTTTTCGTCACACTAAAAAGCCATTTTTTATTTTCCGAATACAAAAAACAGAGTGTTTTGTAAAGCAACCACCAAATGAAAGTTTCAAAATGATAATACCAAATTTTTAAAAAATTACTAGACCATATTAAATGGAAAATTTCCTAACCTGGGTATCTCAAACCTTTCCATCCACCTCTCGTAAAAAAGACAAATTCCTGCCGAATCGGTAGGAAATGAGTTAGATTTGAACTACAGGTACATGATATGATGCTCATATTTTTTTGCAAAAATGATTTTTAGGTTCACAATATGCTATTTCATAAGAGATGTAATGCAAGTTTAGTGAGGTTAACCCCTGAGCTAAGAATCTCCATGCCCCTCGATTTAGAAAGTTCGACGATAGTTTGAAACGGGTATAAAAAATTCAAAAACGATCGAAACAATGCAAAACCTTCGCATGGTGTCATATTATGTGACATAGTTGCATGGAAAAATACCAAATTTGGTATAATGATTGTGTCTCAAAAAAACTTTCACAAATTAACCTATCTTAATCGAGGTTTTCTGGATTTCAGGTCAAATGACCAATGTTATTTCTAGAATTGCGGTATAGTTTGCGATAATATGCCCATATTATGCACGCATGTGTATCATGTGATGACGAATAATGTTGCAGGAGGAAGTTTTCTTTTTCGTCGCACTGAAAAGCCATTTTTTATTTCCTAAGTGCAAAAAATGTGGTGTTTTGTGAAGCAACCACCAAATAAAAGTTTCAAAATGATAATACCACATTTTCCCAAAATATTAGACCACTTTGAATGAACAATTTCCCAACCGGTGTATCTCAAACCTTTCCGTACACCCCTCGTGAAAAAGACAAATTCCAACCGAAGCAATAGGAAGTGAGTTAGATTTGAACTATAGCTACATGATATGATGCTCATGAGTTTTTGTAAAAATTATTTTTAGGTTCATAATATTCTATTTCTTTAGAGATATAATGCAAGGTTTTCTTTTTGTCGCACGAAAAAACCATTTTTTATTTTCTGAGTGCCAAAAACGAGGTGTTACATAAACCCTAACATAGTTCCGGTTGGTCTGATATTAAAAAGTTATGATATATAATTAAATAGATGATAGCACTGGTGGAAACGAGGCCTCTAACAACAGTTCGTAGAGGTCTCAAACAGCGGTTCCAGAACTGCTGTTGGGGGTTCGGTGTTAGAGCCCCCCCCCCCCTTAACAGCAGTTCTTATACGAACCGCTGTTAAAGGGTGGCGCACGTGGGGATGCCGCAGCGCTCAGCCCCCCCTTTAACACCAGTTCGTAATCTCTACGCGACAGGAAAAAACATAAATCTCTATCGCAGCAGAGTTCTGTCGCCGCCCCGTTCTGGGCGTATTTCTGCGGCGCGGCGGGGACGGGGAGTGGGGAGGAGGAATCGATCGGGAGAGGTATACACATACATCGTCGTCGGTACATACGAGTACATGAATAATTAAGCAACTATTATTATACACAAATATCGTCATTGTGTGGTATTCTCCGTAAACGTTGAAGCATCAAGTACAAGATAAACACGTTCAAGCATATATACAACGTTCATTTTGGTGAATATCTAAAGAGTTCTCCGCCAGGCGTGACAACCTCATCAAGTATGAACCCCGTCAATTCCTCTTGAATGGCTCGTATGCGGTCAAATGGTAGGAGTTGGTCCCGCATCCGTTCGATCTAAATATATATGAAAATGGGTTCAATATATATATAAGAATAAAACTCAACACAATTGATGGTAATAAAATAATGTTGTGTACTTTGTTACTCTAAGTTGTTCTAGTGCGGCTTGGCCCGTCGCACATATCGTGTTGCGAATAAACTCGCAAACATAGTATCCACATAAGTTATTGCCGGGTTCCTCATGCGCGCACTTTACAAGAATAGAGAGTTCAATCAAAATAATAATCAATAAAGCATGATATAATAGAATTGGAAGCAGAATCAAAGAGATACGCAGACCTAGCTAGCTAGTATTACTTACATTTTGGTCTACAAATTTTAGTTCTTCTGACCATTCACCCACGACCCTTCCCGTGAACCTTTTCCAAACCCTGCCCAGCAAAGAAAATGGATAAAGGAGTAATTAATTACTTGTTGTCACAAAAGTTGCCGATCTAGAGATAATATGATTGAAATTACCTCTAGAGCATCTCTTTAAAGTCTGCCCATAGCTCTTGGTCTTTTTTTAACGAGTCCATGACAAGGAATTTTCCTGAGTCGGGTTGAATGACTAGCAGAATAAAGTGGAACCTACGCACGCATAACTCACCATTAGTTATACTTAACATCGAGTAAGCCGAAACAGAATGTGTACAAGAGAGGGTAACACTCACGAGAAGTTATAATGCAATAGTATTTCCCTTTTGGTTTGTTCTCTCAGTAAAGACGTTAGCAAGAAATCTTCTGTTTGCCCGGGTCTGTGTCTTACCACTTCTTCATAAAATCTATTTGGGTCAACGAACCCAATGTCAAAAGGGCCTCCTTTCATGCATTCCATAACCTTTTTCCTACATAATAGTATATACATATATGGTGAGCATATATATACATGCAATTAATGAATTGAATGAGATGAGATAGAAATTACAGAAATAGTACTTACACACAATAAACACGGACTGCTTTGATCGTGAACTTTGCACGATCTTTCAACCGATGGCTCGCGCCTCGCTTGCTCTTTTTCGTAGAAGAAGATTGTTGTTCGATGGTCGATCCGGAGGGCTAAAAGAAGAAAGAAGTGTTAATTAATACATGTACATATATCTACAAATCAGTCGGTGCAAGTCAGCAGAGGCTTAATCCATGCATATACCTCGACGGACTTTGCAATCCCTAAAGTGGGTTCACCGGAGTCGTTATCTTCTCCATGACTACTTGAGCTATCATCATGTCCCTCCAAGTTCAGATATTGTGAGGTGTCCTCATGGATCATGTTCTCCATTATTTTTCCTCTTCAAGGTTTCTACTGAGTGGATCCATAGTTTCTGAAACAATAATATTATCACACAAATATCAGTAATACATCTATTGAAATGCTCGAGCAAGGATGATGATATGACAGGTTAAAAGTATTGAAATGTAACCCTAATACATGCTTGGTCATTCCAAACCCTAATTCGGAGAAACCCCGGATTCATATGAGAGGATACATTCGAAAAAAAAACCGGATTTGGAGAAACCCTAATGCTATATTGACAACGAGAGGTGTACTAGGGCGGCGGCTGGCGGCGCTAGGGCGAGAGCGGGGTAGGGATGCGTGGGGGTGTGCGTTCGAACCAGCACGACGTGGGCTACCTAAAATGGGCGACTCAGCGAGGGCAGAGGAGGTCAGGGTCCACGGCATTGGAAAAGTAATCGGTCAAGTGCAAACCGATTGAAAAAGTGATCCCTAAGCCGACCACGTGCAATCGGCCTGCTTCTGACCATACACATACACATACACATCGGCGGCGGGCACAGAAGCTCACCTGTGGGCGGGGTTCCGAGGGTTGAAAACCCTAAAGCATGCTCGACAACTTAATCGGGGTTCTGAGGGGTGAAAACCCTAACTCGGGGAAACTCCAGATGTATATGAGAGGGGTTACTATGTTCTATAATTAAACTTGTCTTGAAAGTTGTTCAACAATGCATGATTATAGCTTAAATAGTTAGATCTCATTTTTCTGAACATTTTGATATATTATACATATTTTTATGACTTATAAATCATTAGATATTGAATTTATAAGTTTTATTCATTTTCTGAAATTGTTTAATCAATTTAAATTGAATTATTACATCACTGTGACATCAGCTAGGCGGTTTAACCTTTTTACACCGCTACTGGTCCTAGCCACTATGGTTGACTGTGGGCCAGGGGCCATGTCACTGCCACCTAAGCGGTCAAAGGTCAGCGGCCCCGTGGGCCACGTCACCCTGACGCTAGCGTGATGTCAGCACGACGTCCACCCTCAGGCGGGGGTCGCCGGCGATGACAGAGGCCACGCCAGCATGCGGAACTGACCTCGTTCGAACGGGCGCGACATGGGGATCCTAAAACTGGCGGCGCTGCTGGCTTAAGGACATCGGAACAGCGACTCCGGCGAGCGGCGGCGGTGGCGCTCATAGATGGACATGGGGAAGCAGACCAGAGCGAGAGAGGGATGACGCCTGAGCACCATTTGCTCACCAGGAGGCGATTGAGGGGGTCAGCGAAGCGAACGGCGGCCAGAATCAAAGGCGACAGCGACAGCCGGAGCTCGGGAAGGGGCGGTTGATTGCGTCGAGTGGGGGCTCCTCGTCTCGATTCCTTCGGCGAGGAGGCTCACTACAGCGAGGCGAAGCTTCTAGGAAGCTCATATGGTCTTGGCGGGATGTGGGTGGCGCGGCGCTGGTGGGAGGTGCGGCGTGGGTGGCGCGACGCGACGTGGGTGGGCGGCGCAGCGTGGGTGGCGCACGGAATAGCGCGGGGCAGCAACGACGAGACGGGGCTGGGACGGCGCGGCAGTCCCGGCGACGCGCTCCCGCGGGACGGTGACGGCGAGGGCGTGGACAGCGACGCGCTGCGGCAGCCTCTTCTTTTCTTCCTCTACGCGCGCTTGATCTAGATGGGGGAGAAGAAGGAAGAGGCGCGCGTTATAAATCCCCCCCTTTAACACCGGTTCGTGGCTGGAACCGGTGTTAAAGGGGGGAATTCGTTTCGCGCCCGCACCCCCCCCCCCCTTTAACACCGGTTCCAGCCACGAACCGGTGTTAAAGGAGGGTCCGCATGCGAAACGAATTACCCCCCCCCCTGTGGCATCCCGCTAAAACCACTACTAGAAAATCGCGTTGTTTTTGTGCATTGCATCATCATGACTGCATGCTCATGTCATCATGCCACCTTCCATTTGAGCATCGTCATCATCTTGCATTTGTTCGCATAAAACCATTTTGAAAAACCTATTTTTTTTTTCTAAATACCCCGTCTTTAATTCAACTCAAACCCGGGTCTCCGGAATATTTGTTTTGTCTACCCGCGGTTTTGCAAAAGCCATGTTTTAAGTAAATAAAATATTTAATTATTTTAGGGGGCAGCCAGACCGGGCCGATCCGACCCAGTCGGCCACCCCCAGTACAAATCCCAGCTACCCCAACTCTTTTCTTACCCTATCCTAGCCTACCCAGTCCCCAGCCACATCACCCCGACCATTCACCTCGCGCCACCTCACCCCTCCACCTCACTCCAGCCAATCAGCGTCTGCCACCTCATCTTACCCTCACCCCTCTCTCTCCCCCACTGCCACCTCACCCACTCTGCCCCAGATCCCCAACGCCACCACACACACACCACCGCCCACGCCCAACCACCTTTTTCCCCTGGTCCCACCCCGCAGCGCCCTGGACCCTCTCTCACGCGGTCAACCGCCCCGACCGCGCCTGGCCACCTGACCCCGCTTCCCCCACCCCGTCTTCTTCCTCTCTTCCCGCCTCTCCCTCCTTCCTTGTCTCTCCCATCGCGCCGCCCGCCCCTCGTCTCCGGTCGTGGCCCGCCTTGACCCGCTGCCAGGTTCCGCCTCGTCTCCCCAACCCGCTTCCCCCACCTTCGCCTCTTCTCCGGCCAACGCCCCCTCTCCGTTCGGGCCGCCTCTGCACGCCATCCGGCGCCACCTCTGCCTCCTCCCCGCCGCCGGCGCGCCCTCCACCCCGCTCTCCGTGTCGGCCTCCATCGTGCCGCCTCCCTCAAGCCGCCCGAGCTCCTCCCGGTGCCGTCGCCGCCGCCCGGCCTCTGCCTCCCGCGCGCGGACGACCCCGGCCCGCCGGCTCCTCGGTCCCCCTCGCCAGCGACCACCGGCCGCGCCTTCCGCCCTCCTACGTTTCGTCCCCGCCGCCTTCCCCTTGCCGACCCGCAACGCCCCGCCACCTGGCTCTCCTCTCCGGCCTCAGTCACGCGCGCCTCCCTCCTTCCTCTGGCGCCGCCCGGCTCGCGCGACCTCGGCCCGGAGCTCCTGCCGCGGCCCAAGCTCCGTCCTCTCCGGCGGCCGACCTCCCTCTGTCTTGCCTGCGTCGGTCCCGCGCGCACCTTCCTCATGGTGGGCCCGCCTCCTCCTGCCGCCGCCTGCTTGGGCCCGTCGAGCGCCTCCCACGGCCTCCTCGAGCTTCCGCGTCGCCATGCCGCCGTCCCCTGGGCGTCCTCCCAAGCCCCGTGTTTCCTGCCGCCAAGTACCAGAACCAAGCCAGGATGCGTCCGTTGTCGCGTGGCCCTACAAACCGACGCCACAAGAAGAAAACCGCCACGATGCCAAGTTCGGCTAATGATAAGACCAAACACTCGACATGCTATGTTCTCCCTCACGGATGCCATGATCTTCGTCACGGACGCCAAGACCCCCGAACCCGAAGACCGATCCCGTAACCGGCGCCACGCCAAGTGCTCATTTCCGGACCCGAAGACCATCGGTCAAGTTCACCACCGACAAAAGACGGGCGACAAGTTCTACTTCACGCGCACCGAGCGTCAAGATCGCCTTCACGGGAAACCGCAAGACATCCTTCCCGGGATTTGAAGACCGAACCCTCGGCACGCCAAGACCTCCTCCTCGGGACGCCATGATCTCCTTCACAGATCCGAAGACCCTAAATCCCGGAGTCCGAACCTCGTTTCCCGTCGAACCGATCCCCGTCGAACCCCGAACCCCCGGAACCCAAGATCTGCCGAACCCAGATGTGTGATCCCCTTTCCGAGCCCTATTTTACAAATTGTAATATAAACTTGTTGCATATTAATTGTTCATGCATGCATACTTGTCTTTGGTTTGGGGGCCTTTTGCCGATTCATTTCATAATTAAATATGGGGCTCATATGCGGACATTTCTAGTTCCATATTGGTTTCATTTAAATTTGTGTAGCGAACCGGTGCTATCTTTTGCCTTGTTAAGACAACATTTAAATTGTGGGGTAGCTAAATAACTTGAACCGTTTAAATAAATGTCGGGACCCCGGTTCCGCTTAATATTGCCCAATTGCATCGCATATTTGCCCTGTCATGCATCATACATGCATCATGCCCGATCTTCTGCCGTTGTGTTAAATAGTGCATCCGGTGTTTCTTCTAGTGTTTTGCTTCTTCGCGGATAAGGCCATTGAGTTGATGCGAGTGTCGATCCGATCTTCGGATGAATCTTCGACAATGTTTTTAGGCGAGCACCTCCCCCTTTCTACCTATCTTACTTTTATAGTATTTATTCCCTCCTGTTGATCTATTGCTATCTGTGTTGCGATGCTCTAGTTTTCGTACCCGTGTTATCCCTTGCAGCTTTATATTGCCTTGGACACCTCATATTACCTGTTGTTTGGTAGATAGTTGGACCTGCGCGTCGTAGTCGCTTGCTCAAGTGCTGTTGCGTGTCGTCCAGTACCACAGTTGTTGGAGTATTGCCGTGTGTTTATTGTTGGAGATGATCAAGACTTTAATTACTGTTTAACAACTAAAATTGAAGTAGGTAAATGCAGAGGCACAGGTGGGGAATAGATGTTATTTGGTTGTTAACCGTCCACTTGTGTCCCGTAGGACCCCGAGTACTTGATACCTATTCCTTGAATATTCGCGCTATCCACATCCGGGAGGATTATGGGACCCCCCTGAGCCAGAGCTTGATTCATTCTTATTTCTTGGGACCACAAACTAGTTTGAGGTTTTATTTACTATCTTGTACTTATGCCATGCTTTACTGCTTTATTACGATTGTTCGAGGAGCACCTGTACTGTTTAGGTAAGCGGAGTGTTTTCGCGGTATCGACAAGCCTAGTCACATTTTCGGGTTCCCAGTCGTTTACAGCCACTGGCGCAAACCTTGAGTCCGTCTCGGAGTCAGCTAACTTCGTTGCGGGTGTACTCAATGGGGTGGCCCCCTGAAATATTTCTAAATCCTGTGATTGCTTTGTCGTGAAGGCCTCGTTGGGTTTTGATTTGGTTTTTCCGAGGTTGATCGAGTGTGTGTTGCTATTTGTGCACCCCTGCAGGGTAAAACTTTCTGAAAGCCGTGTCCGCAGTTATGGACGACTTGGAGCACAGTATCTCGATCATAGACAACTATAACTAAAGTAGTGCTATAAATTTGACTTTATAATGACTAGTAATCAGCTTCACTATAATGGAATGGCTAAATAAAATTGCCAACAATTGCTTGTTTGGGTTGTCGCTTGCTACCATTGTACCTGACTAGTAAGTATTGCAACTATAACGGAATGGCTAAATAAAAGTACCAACAACTGCTGGGTTTTGGGGATATCTCATGCTAACTGTATCTGACTAGTAAGTGTTGCGACTACAACGGAATGGTTAACTAAAACTGCCCACTGCTTATTATATCAGGATGACTCATGCTATTTATATTTGACTAGTAATTGCTGCAACGATAACTGAATAAATAAAACTGCCAACGGTGTGAGTTCCTCGGTTGACTTCCTCGTTTGGTCTCGAGGGGGAAACACCAGGATGGGTTTGTTTGGTGTTAGAATCAGGTTGGTTCCGGATAGGTCTTTCTTATCCCTTTCTGATGGCCGACAGTTATCTCGAGTCTCTATAGTTTGTTTAGTGCATGTTGCCGCTGCCGCTTCAGTCCACCATACCTATGTAGGCGAGGACCGCCGAATTCTAGCCTCGCCGTGTACTGGCCTCAGTACTGACCGCTCTCTCTTTTTCCTTTGCCCTTTGTCGGCACCCCTTTTGTTTAAGCAGGTTTTGAGATCGACGTCGTTAGCAGGGTTACCCTTCCGGCTTGGCCTGGGCAGGGTTATGGACGCCATTGGTTATTCTTCAGGGCTCTTAGCCCCATTTGCATCTTGTCCGTAGTCGGACGCTCTATCATTTTCAAGGTGATTTGGATCTTTGTATATTATATCTGTATTCTTGACTCATTGAGTCGCTGTTGTATATATGTCTGTTCTGTGGGTCCTATCGAGGACTGTTGTGTAATGTTATTACTTCGTTTTCCACCCGCACGAAAGTGCCTGGTGGGCACCTTTGAATCGTTTCTATGCGGGTTTGGCGGGAAGCGCTGAAACTTGCATGGGGCCGATTCTGAGGGTGTTACACCCCCCTAACATCGGTTCATGGCTAGAACCGGTGTTAAAGGGGGCATTTATTTCTTACATTAAAAGGGTGGGGGCATTTTTAATTCAAAAAATAGGATAGAATTTAGAAAATTCATATCTTTTTCATTTCAACTCAGAAAAATATGAATAATATATCATAATTTTCAGAAAAATAAGATCTATCCATTCATATAAAAACATTTTATAGTTACTGTAGATGAAAATTTTCAAAATGATTAAAACACTTACATATAAATTTTGATTATTCAATTAAAACAAAAATAAAATAGTCAAACCCTAAAACTTTGAACATAAGAAATATTAGGCATCTAAAAAGGAATCTAACCCTATTTTATTAGAGCAAATCATATTTTATTTTGTATTAACATTTTTGAATTGTTTGGATATTTAAATGCCGCATCTTTTGTATACTTTGGAATCTGACAAAACCTCGCTAAACTTGCATTGGGTTTTTGATGAAATAGCATATTGTGAACCTAAAAATGATTTTTGTAAAAAATCATGAGAATCGTATCATGTACCTGTAGTTTATATCTGACTCACTTCCTACCGATTCGGCAGGAATTTGTCTTTTTCACCAGAGGTGGACGGAAATTTTTCAGATCCCCCTGTTGGTACGTTGTCCATATAAGGTGGTCTAGTATTTTTGTAAAATGTGGTGGTAATTTTTTGAATTAGCCATTTGGTAGTTGCTTCACAAAACCGTCTGTTTTTATGCTCGAAAAATGGAAAATGCCTTTTTTGTGCGACAAAAAGGAAAACTTCCTCTTGCAACATTGTTTGCCATCCCATGATTCACATGTATGCACAATATGGCCACATTATCAAAAAATATGCCTTGATTTTAGCCATAACATTGGTCATTTGACCCGAAAGCCAAGAAACCTCGAATGAGATAGGTCATTTTGTGAAGGTTTTTTTGAGACATATACCAAGTTTGATATTTGTCCTTCTAACTATGTCACATAATATAACACCACGCGAAGGTTTCGCATTGTTTCGATCGTTTTTTAATTTTTTATCCCCGTTTTAAACTATCGTCAAACTTTGTCGAACAACGGGCATGAAGATTCTTAGCTCGGGGCCAAGCCTCGCTAAACTTGCATTGGATTTTTGATAAAATAGCATATTTTGAACCTAAAAATGATTTTTATAAAAAATCATGAGCATCGTATCATGTACCTGTTGTTCATATATGACCCACTCCCTACCGATTCGGCAAGAATTTGTCTTTTTCACCAGAGGTGGACGGAAAGGTTTCAGATCCATCTGTTGGTACATTGTCCATATAAGGTGGTCTAGTATTTTTGTAAAATGTGGTGGTAGTTTTTTGAATTAGCCATTTGGTGTTTGCTTCACAAAACCGTATGTTTTTTATGATTAGAAAATGGAAAATGCATTTTTGGTGCGAAAAAAAGGAAAACTTCCTCTCGCAACATTGTTTTCCATCTCATGATGCACATGTATGCACAATATGGCCATATTATCACAAACTATTCCTTGATTCTAGCCATAACATTGGTCATTTGACCCGAAAGCCAAGAAACCTCGAATGAGATAGGTCATTTTGTGAAGGTTTTTTTGAGACATAATCAATATACCAAGTTTGATATTTTTATTATGATAGAACTGGAATTAAAGTACATAATGCAACTAACAGTAAGTTACATAAAGCACGACTGAAAATTAAGATACATAAAAGAACTGAAAATTAAGATACATGGCCAGATTAAGTCACAATCGGCCGAACTTATTTTGGAATGTTGGAGTGATTCAGTCATGCTCCTGCCTACACCTGTAATACTCGCCACTGTAGTCGTCGTACTCGCCGCGGCCGTCATCGTTGTCGTCGTCGGGGTCGCCGTAATTGAACCTTGAAGGCTGAGTAAGCGTGGGCTGGACTTGAGGGTAGCGCAGACGGGGGTTAGAGTCGGCGGCAGTGTCATAGGCCATGATGCTCTAGAGAGTCCGACCGCGCCACCACAGCCGACGGCCAGCCTCGTTGAAGTTTGGAGGAGGTGGGCTGTCCTCCTCGTGCCTGGCGAGCGCCCTCTCACGCTGATCCCCGAAGAAGGCTTCCCAAGTCGGGAAATAGTCGGGATGCCATCTGGGATTCCTCCGCTGCTCCGGCAGGAGCTCGAAGTAGTAGTGGTTCGTGATGGCCATCCGGCGCGCCACACCTAGAGGGACAGGAGGAACCGGCATGCCTCCGGCGCTCAGCATCCAGCCGACAGGGACACAGTAGCCCGGCGGGCAGGGGTAGTTTGAGGCGCAAAGCGCCTCCGCCTTCCTGGGGGTTAGTGCTACGGTGGAAGCCATGGGAAAGAGTGACGAGGTTGCAGATCTGAGTCTAGAGATACGCAATGACAATGGAGGCCAACCCTACATATATATAGTGAGAAATGGCAGGAATATAACTGGAGGGAAGAACTCGCGGGAAGAAATGGCAGGAAGAAAAATGGCTCATTTAATACATATACTGTTAAAAGAAGAAATATGACATTGATTTCCATGTTGAGATACATATGTGTGCCAAAAATGGCTCGATTAATACATATAGTCAATCTTATGATCGCGTCGGCCGTAACCATGGAGTATCAGCACCGTTTAACATGATGGTTGGGTCAGTCTTCACTCTGAAGGGCGGAATTTCATCAAACTTATTATAATCTTCTGACATGTCTGTCTTGTCCTCCACTCCCACGATGTTTCTTTTCCCTAAAAGAACTATGTGACGCTTTGGCTCATCGTGTGATGTATTTGTTTGCTTATTTTTTCTTTTTTCGGTTTGGTAGACATGTCCTTCACATAGAAAACCTGAGCCACATTATTGGCTAAGACGAATGGTTCGTATAAGTTCTTGTCTACCTTCATAAGATTGTTGAGATCCACTGTTGTCATTCCGTACTTCTTGTCTACCTCAATCCCTCCTGTTAGCTTGACCCATTTGCACCAAAACAAGGGGATCTTAAAATTAGGTCCATAGTCAAGTTCCCATATCTCCTCTATGAACCCATAATACATGGTCTTTTTCCCGTTGTCTTCTACTGCATCGAAGCGGACATCACTGTTTTGGTTGGTGCTCTTTTTATCTTGGCCTATCGTGTAAAATGTATTCTCATTATCTCGTACCCTTGGAAAGTACATAAAGTCGAAGATGGTGTCCTGGCCAACAAGTACAGCTGATCCCCAACAGTGGTGTTATTCGTGAGAAGTCTTTGCAGCCAGCCGCCAAAACTTGCCATGTCTTCAATTATAATCCATTCATCACACTGTCCTGGGTGTTTGAGGCATATTAAATTCTTGTGTTCATTGATATACAGGGCAACCAAGATAGATCTTTGTAAAACCGTGTAGTGTGCTTGATTGAGAGAATGCCCATCCCTACATATCATTTCTTTACATCCTAGGGTGCCTTTTCCACGCAGTCTCCCCTCATGTCGTGATTCTGGAACACCAATCGCCTTAAGGTCAGGAATAAAATAAACACAGAACTCAATGACCTCCTCTGTTACATAGCCCTTGGAGATGCTTCCTTCTGTCCTAGCACAGTTATGAACATATTTCTTTAAGACTCCCATGTACCTCTCAAAGGGGAACATATTGTGTAGAAATACAGGACCGAGAATGGCAATCTCTTCTACTAGGTGAACCAGGAGATGCGTCATAATATTGAAGAAGGATGGTGGGAACACCAACTCAAAGCTGGCAAGACATTGGGCCACATCTGTCTGTAACCCTGGTAGGCTTTCTGGATCGATTACCTTTTGAGATATTGCATTGAGGAATGCACATAGCTTCACAATGGGTACTCGAACATTTTCAGGTAGAAGCCCCCTCAATGCAATCGGAAGCAATTGCGTCATAATCACGTGGCAGTCATGAGACTTCAGGTTTTGGAATTTTTTCTCTACCATAATTATTATTCCCTTTATATTCGACGAGAAGCCAGACGGGACCTTGATACTGCTCAGGCATTCAAAAAAGATTTCCTTCTCTCTGCTTTGGTAAGAGCGTACCTGGCAGGAGTTAAGTGGCATCGTTTACCCTTCTCGTTCTCAGGATGCATAGGCTCTTCAGGGTCTTTCATACGTTGATGGTCCTGCCGTGCTTCCGGTGTATCTTTTGTCTTCCCATACACTCCTAGGAAGCCTAGCAGGTTCACGCAAACATTCTTCGTCACGTGCATCACGTCGATTGAAGAGCGGACCTCTAAGACTTTCCAATAGGGTAGGTCCCAAAATATAGATTGCTTCTTCCACATGGGCGCGTGTCCGGCATCGTCATTCGGAACAGATAGACTGCCAGGACCTTTTCCAAAGATTACTTCTAGGTCCTTGACCATACCAAATACCTCCTCACCGGTACGGAGGACAGGCTTCCTGTGGGGTTCTGCCAGACGTTTGAAATGCTTGCCTTTCTTTCTTACTGGATGCAGGTTCGGAAGAAATCGATGATACCCTAGGTACACAACCTTCTTACATTTATCCAAATATACAGTGTGTGCATACATTGTATCCCTTGTTTATCTGTCCTGAAATGTTACTAAGAGCAGGCCAATCATTGATGGTTACGAAAAGCAATGCTTGTAGGTCAAATGGCTCCCCTTTGTGCTCATCCCACATACGTACACCTGGTTTAGCCCACAGCTATAAAAGTTTTTCAACTAATGGCCTTAGGTACACATCAATGTCGTTATCGGGTTGCCTTGGGCCTTGGATGAGCACTGGCATCATAATGAACTTCCTCTTCATACACAACCAAGGAGGAAGTTTATAGATACATAGAGTCATAGGCCAGGTATTGTGACTGCAGCTCTGCTCACCAAAAGGATTCATGCCATCTGTACTTAGAACCAACCTTAAGTTCCTTGCGTCACATGCGAAGTCCGGGTACTCTCGCTCGACTTTTCTCCACTGTGACCCATCAGCGGGGTGTATCAACATTGCGTCTTTCTTACAGTCTTCCATGTGCCATTGCAACAACTTGGCATGCTCTTTATTTCTGAAGAGACGTTTTAACCGTGGTATTATAGGAGCATACCACATAACCTTGGCAGGAACCTTCTTCCTAGGGTCCTCGCCCTCAACATCGCCAGGATCGTCTCGTCTGATCTTATACTGCAGTGCAGTGCATACCGGGCATGCATCCAAATTCTCGTACTTCTCACCGCGGTAGAGGATGCAGTCATTAATGCAGACATGTATCTTCTGCACGTCTAATCCTAGAGGGCAAACAACATTTTTTTCTTGGTATGTACTGTCGGGCAACTCATTATTTCTTGGAAGCAGATTCTTCATTTTTACCAACAACTTTGCAAATGCGCTGTCAGTCACACCGTTCTCTGCCTTCCATTGCAGCAAATCCAGTGTGGTACCTAGCTTTTTGTGGCCATCTTCGCAAGTTGGGTACAACAATGTTTTGTGATCCTTTAACATCTGCTCCAGCTTCTCATTCTCCTTTTCAGTTTCACATTCTTCCTTTGCATCAGTAATGGCCCGAGCAAGATCGTCATCAGCGGTCTCATCTGCTGCCTCTTGATCTTCATTATCTACCCCCGTTGCAGTATCATCATATTCAAGATACATATTATGATAGTTGTCATCATCCTTTTCTTCTTTGTTGTCTTTCATCACAACTCTTTTTTCTCCGTGCTTGGTCCAACAATTATAGCTGGGCATGAAACCGGATCAAAGAATGTGGGCGTGAATGGTTCTGGTATTTGAGTAGTCTTTCTTGTTCTGACAGTGATCACACAGACAGCACATAAAACCATTGTGGCCACGGTTTGCATTAGCCACAACGATGAAATTTTGGAGGCCCGTAATATACTCGGAAGTGCGTCGGTCACCGTACATCAATTGCTGGTTCATCTGCATTAATATATAGTATATCAAAAATTAATAGGGAGATGACCATTTATATAGTACATCAATGACACATGAAAGGATAAAGTTGCCGACCTCGACTGAGAAGGAAAGAGCAACGAGAAAAATTATTTCGAGCTCTCGGGCATTTCACCGAACACCTCTTGTGCATAGGAAAAAAACACAAACTAGCACACCTCTCACCCTCTTGCTAGGCTCCAAAATGAGAGAGTGAAAAAATGGAAGAGAGGGGTGTGGGCTGCGGTGTGTTATATAGCCCCCCCCCCCTTTAACGCGGGCCACTGGTGCAGGGCCTTTAACACCGGTTTGTGGCACGAACCGGTGTTAAAGGGGGTGCTCCTTTTTGCTCTATGGACCACGCTGGTACGGACACCCCCTTTAACACCGGTTCATAGAAGAACCGGTGTTAAAGCCCATTTTCGACCTCAACCAAAGGCCTCGTTTCCACTAGTGTAGATAATAGGGATATCATATTTGGATTCCTCATTTTTCTGATCGATTTGGATATATTATTTGTCGAATTATGATTTACGAATTTGTAGATATGAATTATTCAACTTTAAATGAAAAAAGACAAAATAAATAAAAAATATTTTATTTTTATTTGAATTCAAGATTATTATTATGTATTCACTGTTGTTTACTCAAATAATTGTATGGAATATAAAAAATAAAGAAGTCTAACATTATAGTCCAATGGTTAATAGGATTGATATGATAATATTCACAGCAAGTTCTAATTTCTTTGTTGGAAGCGCATGTGGAAGGAATGGAGAAGTTAAGCATGTTGAGGCTGGAGTAGTGTTAGGATGGGTGATCGATTGAGAAGTTTGACTATTTATACAATTTGACTTGAGACTAAGTGTACTTAGAATAAAATATTTATATAAGATTAACAAGTTAAACAATTCAAAAATGTTAAAAAATAAAATCTAGGCCGACGGCAAAGCCGTCGGCGTAGCCAAACGGTCGTTAGTCATCTAGGTGGAGCCCATATGGTCTACGCTCGTCGGCGTAGCTATATACATCGACGGCTTTTCTACGCTGACGTAAAGAGGGGCTACGCCTATGGGGTTGTACACCGATGGTATACGCCGACGGTAGCTGTTGGGCCAGCCCGCCGACGGGATTTAGGGGCTACGTCGACGGTACCCGGTCGTCGCCGTATCCGTCTTCTCCTGTAGTGATGGGAGAAAATCAAGACCTTCATACATTTTTTGTTGTACGGAACTAAAAGCAGAGAGTAGGAAGCAAGTAGCATAACTAATGGATTTTTTTGGCACTAACAGTCTTCTAAAAGATGTGATTCATCGTGAGTGGCATAGAAGCACGGTGCTGGTGTAGGAAGAAGGTAAACTTTTGTCTATGGAAGCAAGTCTCCATTGATAGGAGAAAATATTTATTTCTTCATAAGCACATCCTAGTTCATTTGAAACATGTATGATTACGACAATAAAAGTAATTTTGTTATCGCTAGAAAATATATTCATGTTATGGTGGAACCACAGGTTTGGTCGATGGAAGCGGTACTATGATGCTTCTGAAATATTATTTTGTTGCCTTCACCATGGAAGCACATTTATGTTTCTTGCATTAAAACCTGATTCGTTTGATCTAAGAGAAATCTTTATATGACCAAAGCACCTTTCGATCACATGGGAAGCAAACTCTGTTAGAATTTGCAACAAAATTGATTTCCTAAGAGTAATTAATCTCTTCAAACTCGCGAAATAGTTTCCTAAAATTCAGAACAATTTGGGAGTAATTACTTTACTTGATTAGCGAGTTAGCAAGATTGGACGAATTTTGGGGAATAGTCTTAGGAAGCAGATCCGTGAATTGGCAACCCATGCACATGCTTCGGTGGGTCATGATCGCACAGTTCAGACCAAAAGGATCCTACGGTTCCAGTGTGGTTCGATAGAAAGATGGACTGGCTATCGTATGACGTCCTCCCGACACGCTCGCTCTCATGTTCCGACTCGTGGCCCTGTTCATGGCGGAACCACCTCGATTTTCGTCCATTGCGCCCTCTGGGGGTCGAGTCCGAGCCCGTACCTACCCCTCACAGCTTCTGCTTCGCCACCTCCCACTCCTAGAAACCCTTATCGGCTCCGCTCGCCGCCGTGCTCTGCACCCACTACGAGAATCCTTGATTTCAGATCTGGTTTTCATCAGCGGTTAGCCCTGGCGTTCGACGGAGATGGTGGAGGGGATGCTGGTAGAGATCAATGGATGGGAGGGGAAGGAGAGGGGGAGCGGGAGGATTCCGTGTTCAGCCAGAGGGGGATTGCAAGCGGTCTGGGGCTCTCGCCGGAGTCATTCGCGATGAAATCAGGTGGGAGTCCAGTCGATTCAGGGTCAGTCGAGTGCTTCAATCTCCATATTGGGTCCTTCGACCCGTTCCTCGTTGAAGCCGTCCAAGCTCTTGGTGGTGCCGAGGTCTCGGGGCAAGCCTCTCGGTCCGCGGAGAAGGAAGCGAAGGAGCATGACAGTGGCAGAGCTTCTGAAGATCACCGAATTGAAGCCATCCAGTCTGGAGAAGCCTCCGCTGAAGAAGATGGTCAGGAGAAGGGGAAGGTCGCGCAGAGAGTAGGCTCTCCGCTCTCGCGCTTCGTGCAGGATCGCCGTCGAGAAATGCTGAGAGATTTGGTGTCTGTGGAGGTTGTTCCGGAGTTCTCGAGGAAGGAGTATACTGTTGCGCTTGCTCTGATCGATCTGAACCAGCAGGCGACGCTGTTCGATTTGGTCCTCGAATCTCTGAACAAGGGTCTAGTTCCTTGCAGCAGTGTTGTTTATCCGGCGGGAAGCCAGTTCAGTTTGTCCACGGAGGAATGAGACAAGGTGGAAGACGATTTCGTCTGTTGAGGGGCCCAGTGGTCAGTGGGGTTAAAGAGGTGGTGGTGGTTGGGGGAGATGGGGAAAGTGCTGATGTTTTTTCTCCCAGCTGTGGATGCATGGAGATCCACGCTCACACCTGCGTCCATCCCCACCACTGAAAGCCCAGATGGTTCTGTCCAGTAGTATAAATCAAGGTTCCTCAAGGGCTAGGGTTTGTGTTCCTCTCCTGGTAGTGGCGGCGCAGAGGGAGCAAACTGCTGGTCTTCAGTGTTTAGGAGTTGAGCTTCCTGTGGATTCAGTTGGTGGTGTTGTAGAGGGAGTCATGGGTGATAGAGGCAGAGGAGGTAAAGGGAGGGGTAGAGGTTTCTCCAATGGTCAGGATCAGTGGAAACAGCAACAGGTCCAACCTCAACAGCAGATGCAGCCACAATAACAGGGGAACCAGCATGGACCTTTTGAGTTTCAATGTCACCCTGGGGTTCTTTGCTAATTCCACCCTGGGGTTTCAATGTCCCTTACCCTCCTTTTCAGCAGCATCCCCAGTTTGGTGGTGGTTCTAATCAATGGTTAGCACCAAACAGTAATCCCCAACAGCAGCAGCAACAGGCTCAGGTTGTGGAACAGGATGATAAGGTGAAGATTGCTCAGAAAAACAAGAAGAAGCAGAGTAGTGTGGTGGCTAGAGATGTTCAAGGGTCAACTGGCTCAGGGGGGCAGATGACCTATGTGAATGTCATTTGCCTTTGCTGTGGGGAACCTGGTCACCTACAGGCGAATTGTGAGAAGAAACCCATGTGTTTCATTTGCAAAAGCTTTGGTCACCTTGTGGATAAGTGCCATGTTAGAAGAATACCCATCAGTTAGCTAGATATATTGGGAGTGGTGCTCCGGGGCTTGGCTTTTATCATGTTGAGATCCCTGAGGTGATTGCTCATCCTTTTGCCTCTTCAAAAAAATTTGGAGTGGTCTTGGTAGAAGAAGGTTCTCTATCAGCTGAGGAGCTTGCTGTGGAAATCTACAAGACAAACTGGCCTTGGCAGATTAGGGAATTAGGGGCTGATAATACCTTCCTGGTGAAATTCCCACCTCATATTGTGGTAGAACAGGTGATTGGCTACCCCAAATTTGGTGTATCCAAACCAGGTGTCTCGGTCAAGGTTGAGGCTTGGTCTGATGATCCTGAGCCTGTGGAATCCCTCAAAAAGGTGTGGGTTGTCATAACTGGGCTGCAAACTAAGTGGTGTGAATGGAACACCCTTGATCAAGCTGTCTCTGCATGTGGGATCCTGGAGGATGTTGACTGGCTGTCAATCTTTAAGGACAATGCTAAAGAGGTGAGAGTCTTGATCAAATGCAGGGATCCTTCCAAGTTACCAATAGGGAGATTGTTTGAGTTCAATGACCACTTATTCCAGCTGAGTTTTACCCTTGATGTCACCTCTCCCCCTTGGATGAGGAGGATGATCTACTCTTGGATGAATTGAATGAACATAGGAAAGGTAATGAAGATGACTTGTCAGGAGGCAATGGAGGAGGTTATGTGAGAGATCCTAGTAGTAATAGGGCTCTTGGTGCTAATCAAGCTCAAGACAGTAGGGATGGGGCTAAAGCTAGTGGAACTGGTCCTTCTAGAGTCAGGATGGTTGGTGATGCTTGCTCTGCTACTACTGTGTTCAAGCTGCTCCTTCAAAAAGGCCTAATAGATGCTGAGTGCATTAAATTGCCTGAGAGAATGTTGGTGGGTGACTCTGCTGTGGTTGAGGCACAGAATTTCTGGGCTGCTGAGCAGGAGGAAAAGATGAGTTATGGAAATGAGATGGAAGTGTCTGTTACTGACCAGATTGCTACTCTACCTGATGATATTATGCCAGTTTTTGCTAGTGCACAGTCAAAAAAAGAAGAGGTGGGGAACAATAACAAGAAGAAACAGAAAGTCTGGGGCCCTATTCAAGCTGTTAGACAAAGTGCAAGGGTGGATAACTATAGGAACATACTAGAGAAGGCCATGGATCTGAAGAAGATGACTAATTTGGATGCTCCCAAAACAATGAAAGGTATAATGAAAACAAACCCTTTTGATGTTCTTTCTGTTTCTGATATAGAATTAGTTTCTAATGATATAGGTGTTAAATTTCCTTTAGATGATCTAGTTGATAGTAGTAGCACTTCTTCTTATTCCTTGCATAATGATGAGGATTTGGAAGAAGTTTCTGATGGTTGGATAGAAGTAGTTAATAGATCTCGGGGCAAGCACCCCAGGAAGAAAAAATTATGATATGTGCTTTCTGGAACAGCAGGAGCATATCTGCTCCAGGTAGACAAAAGTTTATAGAAGATAACATTTTTCCTCTTAAAGTAGATTATATTGGTTTCCAAGAGACTAAGAAAGATAATTTTAGTAACACTTTCTTGAGGAATTTGTAGGAAATAGGAACTTTTCTTGGAACTTCCTGCCCTCTATTGGGACTGCAGGAGGCATCCTTGTTGGTGTTAATTTATATTTATTTGATGTAGTGTCTTGGGACATTAGGACTTTTTCTGTTAGTGTTGTTCTTAAAAATAAGATTTCTGATGTTACTTGTAGGATTACTACTGTTTATGGCTCTGCCTATGAGGAGAGAAAACAGGAGTTTATTTCTGAACTGCATGAACTCTTCCTTAATTGGGATGGGTTGGCTTTGATAGGAGGGGATTTTAATTTAGTTAGATCTCCTGAAGATAAGAGTAATGGTAATGTAGACTTTAGATGGATAGACAAATTTAATGCCTGGGTTGAACTCTGGGCTTTGATGGAGATTGGGCTCTCTGGTAGATCCTTTACTTGGGGGAACAACCAGGAGGATTTGATCATGAGTAGGATTGGTAGGGTTTTTTGTTCCACTAGTTTTGATGCTATTTTTCCTTTAGCTAGTGCTAGGGCTTTACCTAGAATTGGTAGTGATCACACACCCATTATCTAGGATTCAGGGGAGGGTCAAATTATTAGGAATAGGAGATTTAGATTTGAAAAATGATGGATTAGTATACCAGATTTTAAGGACATTGTGCTTAAAGCCTGGTCTCTTAAAGTGGATAGTCCTAATATTCTGGATAGCTGGCAAGGTAAGGTTAGGTTATTTAGGAAACTTTCTAAAGGGTGGAATATTAATATATAGGCTGCTCTCAGGAGATATAGGAAATCTCTTATGGAGGAGTATGATGCTTTAAATATTAAGGCTGAGACTTGCATTCTTTCTGATGTAGAGAAAGAGAGACTAGACTTTATCCTTAGGGATTTAAATTCTTTTTGGGTTTTAGAAGAGATTAAAGCCAGACAGAGATCTAGAGACAGAAACATTTTAGAGGGGGATAGGAATACTGCTTACTTTCATGTTGTGGCTAACCAACGTAGAAGGAAAAATCTTATTCACGTTCTTGATGGTCCAGATGGCCCTGTTTCTGAGATTGATGATATGATTAAAGTAGCTTCAGATTATTATAAAGAGCTGTTTAGAAAGGAAGAAAGACCTGACATTCGATCATGTCATGATTTCTTTAGTACAGATAAGAAAATTAGTTTTGAAGAGAACCAGGTCCTTAATTCTCCTTTCTCTGAGGAAGAGATTAGGATTGCTGTTCTTAGTTCTTATGGGGGAGGAGCTCCTGGTCCTGATGGTTTGTCCTTCTTATTTTATCAAACCTATTGGGATATCATTAAGAGTGATCTGTTGCTTATGTTTGAAGCCTGGTTTATGGATAGACTGGATATTTTTAGACTTAATTTCGTTATGATCACTCTCATTCCTAAAGAAAACAATGCTAGATCTATGAAGAAATTGAGACCCATTAGTTTGCTAAATTGTTCCTTTAATTTTTTTACTAAAGTTCTTACTAATAGGCTTGCGCGTGTGATTGATAGGATCATCTCTAGTAATCAATCTGCTTTTATTCGAGGTAGATTTATTCTAGAAAGTGTGGTCACTGCCCATGAGGTTATCCATGAGGTTCATAGGAAGAAAAATAAAGGGCTAGTGTTTAAAATTGACTATGAGAAAGCTTATGATAGAGTCAATCTAGACTTCCTTTTTGAAATTCTAGAATTAAGGGGCTTTGATCCTTTCTTTGTGAGGATGATTAAGCAGATCTCTCAGGGAGGGTCAATTGGGGTGAAAGTTAATGATGTAGAGAGTGAGTTTTTCCTTACTAATAGAGGGCTGAGACAAGGAGACCCCATTGCCCCCCTTCTGTTTAACATCATGATTGATGTGTTTGCTAAGATGCTCGGTAGAGGGACTAGAACAGGGGTCATTAGAGGCCTCTGTGCTGATCTGGTTCCTAGAGGTGTTGTCTGTTTACGATATGCAAATGATACCTTAATTTTTCTAGAGAATAATGATAATTGTTGTTCACCTTAAGTGGATTCTTACTTGTTTCGAGTAGATCTCTGGGATGAAAATCAACTACTCCAAGAGTGAACTCATTCCTATTAATCTTGAGACTGATGAATGTCAGTCTCTTATTGATATTTTCAACTGTTCTTTAGGAAAATTCCCTATAAAATATTTAGGTATCCCTCTTCACTTTGACAAACTTAGAAGAGAGGATTTGCAACCCTTATTGAGAGCATTCTGCATCGAATCACTGGCTGGAGAGGCAGACTTCTTTCTTATGCTGCTAAGAAAGTGCTTATTCAGGCTTGTTTATCTAGTATTCCTATTTACTTGCTTTCCTTCTTCAAATTCCCTAAGTGGGCTCTAAAAATCTTAGACTCGCACTTGGCTAATTTCTTTTGGAATGATGAGGAAGGTAACCATAAAATCCACTTAGCAAATTGGGCTTTAGTATGCATGAAGAGAGATTTTGGGGGGGATGGGTATTCCTAACCTCAAAGATCTTAACCTGTGCTTACTGGGGTCTTGGGTTAAAAGATATATTAATGGGGAGGGGACTCTTTGGAGGAAAGTGATAGATGCTAAATATAATACCAGCTCTCCTAATATTCTTTGATGTAGAGATATTCATCCTTCTACCTTCTGGAAAGGAGTTATGTGGGCTTCTAGAGCTGTCTCTTTGGGCTATAAATGAAAATTTGGTAATGGTAGGCAAATCAGATTCTGGAAAGACATCTGGTTTGGTAACTCTCCCCTAGCTACCCAATTTTGGGATTTATATTTGGTCTCTAATCAGCAAACTAAAACCATTGCTGAGCTATGGGATGGTTCCCAGCTTAGATGTGATTTTAGAAGAATCTTTTCTGATGAGATGATGATTCAATGGTTAGATCTTGTTAGCATTGCTAATTCTATCATTCTGGATGATTCAGTTGACCAACTAGTCTGGCAATATGAAACTTCTGGTGTGTATTCCTCTAAATCCATGTATGTTGTGGTCAATTTTAGAGGGGTGTCTCCAATTTTTCTTCCTCCTGTTTGGTCTTTGAAAATTCCACCTAGGATTCAGATTTTTCTGTGGTTGCTCTCCCAAAACAAAATTATGACTAGAGATAATTTGAGAGCTAGAGGTATTCCTAAACCACTAGAATGTAATCTGTGTGCTGAGTTTGAATCTGTGAATCACCTTTTCTTCGAATGCATTGTTTCAAAAGTTCTGTGGGATGATATTTTTAAGGTCTTTGGTATCACAGTAGATAGTTTCTATTCTGTTGCTTCTAAATGGATTGCTAATAAGAGATATATGTATTTTAATACTGTATCTTTGACAATTCTTTAGGACATCTGGAATAATAGAAACATTTTAGTTTTTAACTCTTGTTCTTGGGTTAACATGAAGCAGGTGTGCCGTCTCGTCCTCCTTTACCTTCGGAACTGGAAGGTTCCTTTCAAGGATTTGGAGGGGGGGAAGCTGGAGATGTTCATGAACAGACTGATCCACAACTTAAGAACACCCTTGGGTCTCCCGGCGATTTGAGGTGCACTGGTTTTGAGTGGATTTCCACTTGGAAGACTAGTGCTACTTCTAAGCATGCTGGACGCGCAACTCTGGAGTACTTGAAGGCTCATCCCAAAGAAGAAGACTCAGTTCACGTGGTCTTGGGATGATCAGCTTCAGTCTGCTCCTCTATTTCATTCCAGTTGTGGGCGTATGTTTCATTTCCACCTCCGGCTCTGTCGGTAACTTAGTTTGTAGCGTTTTCAGGCTGTGTTTTTTGGAACGCTTGGTTGTAAGACTTTGTAGCTTTTGTTTTCGGACCTGGGTGTGTGTTGGTACTTGGTGTGGTCTCGTTTTTTAATAAAAATGGGGCCGAGGGAGCGATCCCTTTTCATCTAAAATATAAAAAAAAGTTGGACTGGCTTCCGATTCCTAGGGCTACCCGTCGAAGATATTGCTCAGTTATTTTTCCAATGTACTAGTTTGAATGAAGGAAATTAAGGCCCGACCGAAAGAGTAATTATTAATTACTAGCTCTGAATGCTAGGCCCAATAGCCCCCCAAAGGCCCTATAAAGGCGCCAAGGGAGGAAAATATCGTCTAGCCGGCCCCCATAGCCCAAATACGTCTTGTGTGGCCCCTTTTTACATCCGACGTCCCAGACTGAATCCAACCCACCGAGGGTGGGCAGGGGTGCCGGATAGCGAGATTCGTGGTGTGAAAATTACAGACTGGTAGTCTCGTCTCGACAACGACTAAGGCTCATCATCTCGTCTCCCGTGCCATGTTAAAGGCCTGCTGCCGGTCAGGAGCACAATCGATGCGTCCCATCGAAACCACGTGGCGGCGTAGCTTTGTGCCATCGTTGTGTCTCTCCCGCCCTTTCTACACCACTCTCGCCGCGCGTAACCCGCCATTTCTACACCCTCCCGCCTCGCCTTCCCGACCTATATATGAAGGCCACGCCGTGCACTACCTTTCATCATTCCCCTCCGCTCTCTCTCCCACTTAATATCCAGAGATCCAGGTGCCTCCCTCTCTGATGGCCGAGCGCTACCGCAACTACCCGATGGCGGCGAACGGGTTCAACCATCTCTACCTCTACGAGCACGTGGGTAGGGCTCTTTACGGGTCCAGATACCCAAGACAAACGGATTGTGGCCTCCCTGACAAGCCGGATGCAACCCGATCCCGCCGCCGCCGTAATACACGTTGTACTCACTCTGTTTAAAAATATAAGATGTTTTAGACTAGTGAAACTAATGTATCTAGACTTCTTTTAGTGTGTAGGTTCAAATGAATCTACATTCTCCTTTCGATCCATATTAGTCGACTTACAAGGTAATTAAACAAGAAAAAGAGAGACGTTCCATAGCTGAAGAAACAAAAGGGATGGACGGCTTTGTTGAAGTGTGCATGCAGATGCCCATTTATTTTGTTTCTGCATAAGAGATAGGCAGGCTGCTCTTTCAGCAGAATCAAAAGCTAGCATCTGGTTTGTTTTTTTGGCAGAAAAAACTATGTTCCTCGTCCTCAAATGATGTTAATTTGGATGTGTCTAGACAAGTTTTTGTGATAGATATATTCAAATTAGAGTATACTAATATGGATCGAAAGAAGTACTAAAAGATGTCTAGATACATTTCTTTATAAACTTAAAATATCTTAAGAAAGGGAGTACTCCCTCCGTTTGAAAATATAAGATGTTTTAGGTCTGTGAATGAGATGTATCTAGACATCTTTTAGTGTAGAACCTATACACTAAAAGGTGTCTAGATACATCTTCTTCACAAACTTAAAACATTTTATATTTCTAAACGGGAGTATGTACTAGCGTAATAGCCGATCAACGACAAGTCTGCGCAGTGATTAAAAACACGCTGGCACAAAAGAAAAGAAAAAGGCAAGGAGAAGAAAAAGGATAAAGGCAGCGTCCATGAAAAGCGCAGGCAGGCAACTTAACTTGTGGATGCACGAGAAAGACAATGGGGACGAGGACGTACTTACCAGCGAACCGGAATTAATTAATGCACAGCCGAGCAGAGAGGAACAACCGAACGAGGCTCTCTCACATGCAGGCCACCCCAGGGCCAAGAAATGAATGGACAACTCCTCTTAAAATCAGAATCAGTGACAGCGATTGTGGCCTCTCTTTTTTAATTATTTTTTAACAGAAGAGTGGCCTCTTAGTGATGCAACGCACGCATGCTTCGTATCTCTAATCTATCTAAACTAAACTGCACAATCTTAGATAGGAGGATTAGTGGAACTGTGGCGTGTCATCCCACCTTATTATTTTTTCTTGGGTTGGTGATCGATGTACTAGTACCGTTAGCATCCAAACCTGGCCTGCTCGTGCTAGGTAGTTAGTTGACGCTGATGATGATCTCCACATGCATAATCCAAACGAACGGGGCCATTCGGAGATCACAGGAGACAGGTCAGCAAATAACACCTCTTGTCCGATTCCGATCGGATGCATCGGCTACGAACCCCTGTTTGTGAAGAGAATCAATCCGGCCAGATGCATATACAAATATTTGCATTTTCAGTAATTCACGTAGGCAGACAAGCCATCTGGCGCATGATTCATGGACGTGACGATCGATCGATCGATTGATTGATTGATTGACTTGACTGACTGAATTCTAAGCCGGCCATGCACGTACAGATTGAGAAACCAGGCAATTGGGGCGACGTTGACAAGTCGTACTGATAGCTAGTTAATTAGTGTTGAAAACCTAACCAAACCATACGCTATTGCTAATAGGCCACTGGATGCATCATGCACGATGCACGGCTGAGCATCGTTCACACGGGCGCGCCGGAAGAAAGACGAAAGGTTGCAGTGGTTCTTGCTTTTAGCACGGAGCCAGCTGCGCGTCACAGGAGAAGACAAACGATTTCGGTAACGATTATTGTGGTCATCAATCAGGGCATGCAGTGAGATACGGACGCCGTCTCGCACGACGATCCATCGATCATTCACACCACCAAAGCTAAAGCACGCACGCACGCACGCACGGGCACGTATTCATCAGGGAGCTGGTAGTAGGAAGCCTAGTAAGTACTGTACTGCTCTCTCAATTGATCGATCTGCTTTACACCCACTGTCCCACTACTTCCTAATCCGAGTTAAGAGGAATATATCTGCTCTCCCTCCCAGCCTGCCTGCCTGGACATGTACTGCGCCTCATAAAGCAGTATGTAGCGTGCCATTAATAATCTTGCTGATACAGTGTGTGATTAGTTAGCCAACTAACAGATCCTAGTTAATTGGGGCTTTTGCATCTCACTGGTGGTGGCTTTCATGTGGAATTGTGGATGATTGCTTGGAAAGCTAAGCTAACACTTTGGATAATTTTCACCAGTTCGTCTGTCAGCATTCGGCGCCCGATCATTTCATATCTCCCGGCCTTTACTTGCTTACTACTTGTTTATGCGATGTTCCGACTGTCGCAAGGTCGGTATGATTGACCGTAGACCAATTAATAAGCAGAGTATTACTACGCCTATACTGATCGATCGCATTACTTACACGGTACTACTACAGCTCATAAGATCAGCGTAATAAAGCCATATACTATCCCATATGTACAATATCAGTACTACTGTATTTTTCTATTCCGAGGCCATACGACACATGGTAGTATGAATAACCGTACGCTGTCTCGATCCGAACAGCAGTGTACATAGATACGGATTGATTTCATGTGTTCTTCTACTACTCAGCTAAAAATGCCTGCGTGAAACAAAGCATTTAGTTACTAGCTTACTTGTGAATTACTACGTTTACATGCCTTTTTTACAGAAAACATGATGTTGTAGTTAATTAACATGGATCACATGTCTGACAGGCCGAGCATGAGCAACCAAATGTCCATGCGTCACATGGATGTGGGGTACTTGGAGCAGCGCAGGGCCGCAGGCACAGTAGACGCAACCGACCGACCGAGCCGCGCGTTGACCAGGGGTGGGAATGGACGAAGGTAGCTTGTGCCGCACATTTCTTCTTGTTCTTCGCTGTTTCAGCTGCCGCATAGACCGTCTGTCTCACGGGGAAGCTGGTCCATGCATGTATGTCAGCGTGTGTAGTCCCGGTCTTCTCCTCCAAGTTATCCCTCCAACTCCAGAGGAAGGGAAGGGAAGGGGCCTCTCTCCCACCGGCCACCGGCAGACAGTCAGTCATGCAGCTGCACGCGCTTTGTCAGAGCACGATGATGCACGCCTCCCGACATGTCGTTTCATGGGCACCACGCCCGCACCGCCACCAAGTGGAAACGCAGGAAAAAAAACATGGGAACCATTGCACCGTGCCCGCCGTGTATTTCTCTTCAAGGTTATTAGTTCTAGGCTGAGAGCTTCAATCGTCTACGAGAAGAGAAGGTTAGCTTGGAGGAGAAGGTGGATGCTAAAATCGAGGAGGAGCTGCGGTGCGGCGTTACCGGCCGGCCGGTTCCTGGTTTATAAATCGAGTCAAACGTACCTACTTAGTATAACTCATGACCTACTTCGCAACTCGTTCACAAGCATCACTGTCGGATCAAACTCCTAAAACGCGGCAGATAAATCTATATATCCAAGTCAGTTATTTCTAGACGCAGAATGTATCATTTATTTTAAAACGAAGGGGGATTACAGTACTAAAGGAGAAGCAGAAGACAGGATCGGGGAGAAGAAATGCGCAAAGCCCAAGCGGCCCAGAGGGAGAAGTTCCCAGTGGCGTGAAGACTGCATGGTCCTTGGGTAGTTATCTAGAGATCGGAGTAGGGAACGAGGTATCAAGTTTTACGTAATAGTGTTCGTATGAAATAAACCTTTCTCTCTTGAAATAGACTTTTGTCCACTATATTAATATAGCAACTAATAAACGTTCGCCCACGATATTAATAATAATAGCAACTAACTGATATAACGATACACGTGCCGGGGCCTCAACATTGTCAAACCCAAATAAAAAATAGAGAGAAATTAAAGAGAAAACAATGCCAACAGCAGCACATCGACTAAACGAAGATGGATCGCAATCGCTGCGCACTCCGAAGAAGTCCCACAACGCACCGAGAACTTCAAAACGTCGTGTATCAAGCAATACCTTCAAAAAGGGAAGCAACAAGGACGACGCGGCTGCCCGGATCTGTCCTAGGGTTTCCCCCGTACTCGGAGGTAAGCAGGAAAGGGAGACACCCGACGACCTTCAAGAAGGAATGGTGACACCCATGTCGGTGCCGGAATACTAACAGGGATTTCTCCTGACCCCCAAACAACCACTACCCCGAAAGCTTCGAAGATCGCCAGCCAGCAAAGCCGCTGTCAACACCCGGATTTTTAATCTCAGATGTCTGTTATGCCATACATCGCAATCCCAGGATTACCATTTTTGTAAGACATAACAGATTTGATATCACAGTACATCATCCATTACAAACCATACATAAGGTCTTACACAGTTAAAGGATCTGTTATCGCCATATTTTGGCCAAAGAAGGGGATGGGCCGTGATCAAGATGGGCTTGGAAGATGTGTATATTCAACGTGTTGTTGGATCGGCCTAGTGCGTGGATTTGGGCTAAATTGCCCGTGTATCTTGTATCATAGTAGGTTCCGTGTTAGTTTAGGTTCCGTTTCAGTTTAGGTAAAGATAGAGTTGTAGAGTTATTCCAAAAGTAGAGAGTCTCCGGACTATAAATATGTACCTAAGGTTATTGAGAAAAGGAGGACAATCACGTTCACAACAAACACAATCTCGGCGCATCGCCACCCCTTGTTTCTAGGGTTTTTCTCGGGTAAGTGCCATGCTTCCTAGATCGCATCTTGCGATCTAGGCAGTATCTACTTATGCGTTATCTGGTGTTACTCGTACTGAAGCCTTGTTGATGGCGAGTAACACCATTATCATAGATTTGTTTGGGTTAGCATCAGTACTTTTCGCTACGATTGTTTAAGTTATGCTGCCTATAGTTATATCGCCGCCTTTGCACCTTTTCCCGGGGTGAGGGTGGCATCTTGCTTGATCTTTATTTAAGTCGATTTGATCTGTTATAGTTGTGCCTTGTTCTCCAAGGTTTAGTTTAATATCCACATGATCAGGCCTTGCAAACGGGTTGAACGATCCAGTAGTATGTAAGATATGGTTTATCAATCCAGGAGGGGGTGTTCCGGGAATTGACGATTACGTTGGTTTTTAGGCCTTCTCTAGGATTAATTTTCTATTATCTTTTGTATCTACCAGGCTCAATTACGTGTAGGATGTTCCAGTCATGTAGTGAAAACGTTAAACTGTCGTAGATCGATTTAACTTGTAGTGATCAAGCAAAACCCCATGTTGTCGTAAATCTAATGCAAAACCATGGGGCAATCGGCTCTAGGAGCCGATTTACAGGGAAACCTGGGAGCCGGTCACGGCTCGAATTTTACGTATACTTGTTTACCATGCAGGAGATCAATCGGAGCAATCCTTCACCTTCCTGACCAGGTATAGGTCAGGTGGCACGCCCTCGAACCAAGCCAGGGCGCGTGCCGGAGTTTTGCGGGCCGTTGCCCGAGGGACCAGGGCCCACCAGCAGTTCTGGGAGCCTCCCGGCTCTTCGTGTTGCTCGTCGCTGCCCGCCGGTGAGTTTTGACAGGCAACACATTCTGGCACGCCCGGTGGGACATTCAACAACGTCTACATCAACGTCCGACGCTGCGATGGAGAGCAGACCAGTCACGTACGACGAGCTGCCTGAAGAGCACAAGGCGAAGTATGATGAGATCAGAAATCTCTTCGAAGCCGATCTCATCGGCTCTTTTGAGAGGACCCGTAAGCATGGCATCAAGTGGAGGGGGTTCTCCCCCGAGGGTGCTCTTGATGAGGTAGATCTGTCTGTTCCTTCAGAGGACCGCACCAAAGCTCTGCGCCAGGAAGTCAACTACATGGTGGCTCATTCTCTTCACCGCCATTCTGAGAGCTTGGTAAACGCTTTCGAGCGGGTAGCAGTTCGCGTGGTTCAGGAGATCATGAAACATCAGTACTCTCCGTCGGGGCCCACTCTAGGAAATCACCAGGGAGAAAGACCGCTCCAGGCCAGGCCACCGCTGCCATTCACACTTGCGGCCCCAGAGCCGCCAGGAGCAGCGGCTTACGTCGTCTACAAGGCTGGAGGCGACCCAGGCGATTGCCAATTCCTGTTTGAGCCACCTAAGGAAATCCCACACGGATATATATGCGCCTACGTGCCGGACTGCAACAACCTGTCACGCACCAGCCAGATTGCAACCGCAGAAATTTCTGCGGCAGGGGTTCCTGGGGCAGGATCTTCAGGAGCAGGCGTTTCTGGAGCAGCGATGTCTGGGATAGACGCTGACAAACAGGCGTGGCTAGCCAAGTATGCCACTGGAACAAGTCATGAGAATCTAGCCCCTGCAGCTCAAACAGTGGAGCAAATCCGTACCATCCTGAGAGACCAGTTCGGCTTCATGCCGAAGAGAAGGACAATCGGCTATTCGAAGTCGTACCCTAACGAGTTTGATCTGATTCCGCTGCCGCCCAAGTATCGGCTCCCTGAGTTCTCAAGGTTTAGCGGATCAGAAGGGTCAAGCTCGATCGAGCACATAAGCCGATACCTGGCACAGCTAGGCATAATTTCGGCATCAGATCAGATGCGCGTAAGGTTTTTTGCGCAATCACTGACAGGACCAGCTTTTGGGTGGTACACCTCGCTGCCACCTGATTCGATTCATACCTGGAAGCAACTGGAAGAGCAGTTCCACATCCAGTACCATTCAGAGGCTACGGAGGCTGGCATTGCAGACCTGGCTCAGGTGCGGCAGAAGCGAGGAGAAACGGTAGCAGAGTACATCCAGCGCTTCAGGACCGTCAAGAACCGATGTTACTCCGCTCGTTTAACTGAGAAGGAAGCAGTCCAACTGGCAGTGTTGGGTCTCTCAGCACCCATCAAGGATCTGGCTTTCCAAGTAGAGTACAACTCGTTGGCGCACATGGCCCAGAAACTGACGATGTATGAACAGCGCCACCCTGAGTTATACCAAGACAAGTTCAAGCGTCCGATAGGCCTGGTCGATACAGAAGAAGGGGATCCTACGCAAGACCAGGAGGTGGCCGTGGCTGAATGGGCTCGGGGGGCAGACCCCGTGTCCTGCAAATGGGTGAAACAGCAAGGGCCTGCAAAAGGGTTCGACTTCGACGTGAGCAAAGCTGAGCAGATTTTCGATTTACTGCTGAAAGAGAAGCAGCTGAGGTTACCCGACGGCCATAAAATCCCCACGGCTCAGGAAATGAACGGGAGACCATACTGCAAGTGGCATCACTCGTTCACCCACACCACCAATGACTGCAAAGAGCTACGTCGCCAAATCCAAATGGCGATAGAGCAAGGCCGTCTGATCCTTGGGCAGTTCGCCATGAAAGTGGACACAAACCCATTTCCTGGCGTTAACATGGTAGAGCTCAGTCGCCCCGCGAGGCGCCGGCTGGATTTTTCGTTCGGTGTTAATACGGCAGGGTCTGGGTACCACCATGACACGTACAAGGAGGAAGGTGGTCGCTCTCGGGGCAAAGAGAGAGAAGAGGCTGATCCGTGCGACCGGCCCGGCCATAGCGACAGGCGGTACTTAACAGAGGAACAGGTGAGGAGAGTACGGTATCAGAAGCCGCATTCCACGCATCTCCTTAAGAAGTATGAGCGTCAGTATGACCAACGGCGCCAGCACGATGAAGACGATAAAGGATATGAGCACCTCACTAGGGGGCCGTCAAAAGAAAAAGAAGGCGCAGAAAAACATTGGGACTGTCCTTTCTTCAAGTACTGCTGGGACGCGGGAATGAGCCGATTGCCTATAGTCGACAACTGCCCGGAGTGTGGACAGCAGAGGGAGGACACCAGGCCAGTTTCAGTGTTCAAACGTTTAGGGCCTCTCCCACCTCAGAGCCGTCACAGGGAGTCCGCTCGAGCAAAGGACCTCGAGAAGCCAAGGGGTGACAAGGAAGAAGACAGATATCGCCGTCCAAGATGGTGTCCAGACGGACTCAGACATACCCAAAAGCGTAGAGTGCAGCGGCTGCGTAACTTGGAGGAAGCTGAAGCGCAGTATCTCCATGCTCTAAAGAAAGCACGGCCCGATCTGGCCGCCAAAATTAGGCAGACCCTGGAAGCGGAAGACCACCCGACAAGGAAAGAATGGCGCCCCAAACCAGTAAAAGCCGATGCACAGACATCGGCTGGCACAAACATGGTGTTCGTACTTCCGTCGGAATTCTGCGCGCCAAGAACCAATGAGCTACCAGTAGCACAGTTTGACTGCGGTCCACGGCCGGTTATCTTTGAGAAGCCACGTGAGAAGGGTTACAAACATCTGAAAGCCCTGTACCTGCGAGGTTACATCAATGGGAAACCTGTCAGCAAGATGTTGGTGGACACCGGAGCGGCAGTCAATATCATGTCGTACTCCATGCTACGACGTTTGGGTCGCTCTACTGCAGATCTGATCAAAACCAACGTCACGTTAAGCGACTTCAACGGCCAGTCTTCGGAAACACAAGGCGTGCTGAACGTGGATCTGACAGTGGGCAGAAAAACCATACCCACGTCATTTTTCGTCGTGGACAGCAAAAGTACCTACGCTGTCTTGCTAGGTAGAGATTGGATTCACGCTAATTGCTGCATTCCATCCACGATGCACCAGTGCCTCATACAGTGGGACGGAGATGAAGTGGAGGTCATCCATGCAGACGATTCTATCGAGGTTTCCATAGCTGGCATGAACGTCTGGGAAGCAGAAGACCAAGAGCCGATCTCTGGAATTAGTTTAGACGGCTGTGAGCGCATTGAAGCTACAAAAAACGGGGTGAGGCTGGTCTTATCCACTGGCCTGACAGAGTAGGAAAGTTCACGACCAGGCGTGGTACGGCCGATCCTCGCGATCGGCCACAAAAAATAAAAAGCACCAATCATACGACAAGAGGATCATGCAGTCGTAGCAGGGAGACGCCATGCCATTGTAAAACAATAAGTTGTCGACCATCCCTGACTAATGCAAGCAAAAAGGGGGCCGATTCTGGCGATCGACCCACATTATTTTTGTTACCCTCACCTACCGTTTGCCCTGTGTTTACCATCGATTTGACAGGTGACGGAAAGCTAGGGTATGGGTTTACATCTGCTGATGAGCTAGAAGAGATCGACATTGGTCCTGGGGATAAGCCACGACCAACTTTTATCAGCAAAAGGTTGGATCCGAGTCTGCGGGGTCCGATGATAGCCCTGTTAAAACAATATCCAGATTGCTTCGCCTGGGACTATACAGAGATGCCCGGGTTAGACAGGAGCATCATTGAGCATCGACTCCCGCTTAAAAAAGGATTTCGGCCATTCCAGCAGCGGGCACGACAGATGAAGGCCGAAATTCTGGAAGAAGTCAAGAAGGAGGTCGAGAAAATGTTGGCAGCCGATTTAATCAGGCCATGCAGGTATGCTGAATGGATTTCTAGTATCGTACCTGTGGAGAAAAAGGATGGCCGTTGGCGTGTCGCCATAGATTTTCGGGACCTCAATAGAGCTACCCCAAAGGATAAGTATCCAATGCCGGTGGCAGAAACGTTAATCAACGCAGCGGCTGGCCATAAGATCTTGAGCTTTATGGATGGAAATGCCGGTTACAACCAAATTTTTATGGCTCCAGAAGACATACACAAGACTGCGTTCAGAGTACCAGGCTCGGTGGGGTTGTTTGAATACGTTGTCATGACGTTTGGACTAAAAAATGCCGGTGCCACGTACCAAAGAGCCATGAACTACATTTTCCATGATCTGATCGGCAAACTGGTGGAAATTTATATCGATGACGTAGTGGTCAAGTCTGCCTCAGTCGAAGGACACTTGGGCGATCTGCAACGCGTACTGGACCGAACGAGAAAATTCGGACTACGGATGAATCCAAAGAAGTGCGCCTTCGGGGTAACGGCCGGTCAGTTCTTGGGTTTCTTGGTCCACGAACGCGGGATTGAGATCGGCCTAAAAAGTCAAGAGGCCGTGCGAACAATGAAGCCACCTACCACGAAGAAAGAGCTACAGTCTCTCATCGGGAAGATCAACTTCGTCAGAAGGTTCATCTCCAACCTGTCAGGAAGGATAGAGCCGTTCATGGGACTGGTAAAGATTAAATCTGACGAGGAGTTCCGCTGGGGAACAGAACAGCAACGGGCCTTCGACAAATCAAAGAATATTTAACGAAGCCGCCGGTTTTAGTCCCGCCCCAGCCAGACAGGCCGTTCTATATTTACTTGTCAGTAGCGGACACGTCCATCGCCTCAGTGGTGGTGCAAGTTTATGACGGGCTGGAGCGAGTGGTATTTTACATCAGCAGGAGGATGCTGGATGCAGAGACAAGGTACTCTGAGATCGACAAGTTGTGCCTCTGCCTGTTTTTCACCTGCACCAAGCTACGCCACATTTTGCTATCAGCAGAAATTGTCATCATCTGCAAATCAGACGTCATAAAACACATGCTGTCGGCTCCTATGTTGAAAGGCCGACTAGGTAAATGGATGTTTGCATTATCGGAGTTTGACATCCGGTATCAACCCGCTAAAGCAGTTAAGGGGCAGGCATTGGCCGACCTTATCGCTGAAAGGATCAACACCAATATAGCAGCACTGTCTATACGAGCCTGGGCTATGTTCTTCGACGGGTCAGTTTGTGACGATGGGTGCGGCATTGGCATGCTCCTCGTGTCACCCCGGGGGGCAACATTTTCCTTCTCTATCAGGTTATCTGCCCCTCGCACCAACAATGTCGCTGAGTATGAGGCGATACGCAAAGGAATGGAGCTGCTCATCGAAGCTGGAGCGGAAGCAGTGGAAATTTTTGGAGACTCCAAGCTGGTTATTTCTCAACTCACAGAGGAATATAAGTGTGAGAGTGAGTCGCTCTTCCCATTATGGATGCAATGCCGTGAGCTGATGGCACAGTTCCGATACATAAACTTCACCTGGATCCCGCGATCGCAGAATACCGAAGCCAACGATCTTGCACAAATGGCTTCAGGCTACAAGGATGTAGCAGAGGGAGCCGATGTTCAGGTGCAATTCCTGGACGCAGACGACTGGAGAGCCGATATCTTCAATTACTTGAAGGATTCGGCTCGGGGGGCACCTAAACGGATAAGATACAAGGCCATGAAGTATGTGCTCATTGGGGACGACATGTTTTACAGGACTCTTGAGGGGTTATTGCTCAAATGTCTGGGAACAGCCGAGGCCAATCGGCTCCTACACGAGGTACACGAAGGCGCCTGTGGAACTCACCAATCGGCTCATAAAATGAAGTGGTTGATCAGGCGATCAGGGTTTTATTGGCCTACCATGCTCGAGGACTGTTTTAAGTACTACAAAGGATGTCAAGCATGTCAGAGATTTGGAAAAATCCAGATGGTACCCGCGTCAGCAATGAATCCCATCATCAAGCCTTGGCCATTCCGAGGTTGGGGCATGGATATGATCGGCAAGATCAGTCCTCCGTCAAGCAAGGGCCACATGTGGATCTTGGCCATCACGGATTATTTCACCAAGTGGGTGGAAGCTGTCCCTATGAAGTCAGTAAGTTCAAAGGATGTTGTCGATTTTGTGAAAGAGCACGTCATTCATAGGTTTGGGATTCCCCAGACTATCACGACCGATGGAGGTTCGGTTTTCACTTCCCACGAGTTCAGAAAGTTCTGTGAGGACACAGGGATTAAGCTGATTCGATCATCTCCGTACTATGCTCAAGCAAATGGGCAAGCTGAAGCGTCCAACCAGAGCCTTATCAAGCTGATCAAGAGGAAAATCGATGAGCACCCTAGGCGTTGGCATGAGGTTTTGTCAGAGGCTTTATGCGCTTACCGCATGTCATGTCATGGAGCGATAAAAACCTCGCCGTACCATCTTGTCTATGGACAAGAAGCCGTATTGCCTTGGGAAATTACGGCTGGATCGAGACGCGTCACTTTTCAGAACGATCTAACGGCTGAAGAATACACAGCTTTGATGAGTGACAGTGTTGAAGATTTGACTGAGCTTAGGCTGTGGTCGCTTGAGAAAATCAAAGAGAACAAGGCCAAAGTAGCTCGTGCATACAACAAAAAGGTGAGACCTAAGGAGTTCCACGTTGGCGATCTGGTATGGGAAGCGGTGTTGCCATTAGGGACCAAGGATGCAGCATATGGTAAATGGTCTCCAAATTGGCACAGGCCATACAGGATCGATCAGGTTTTAAGAGGGAACGCGTACATGCTAGAAGAACTGGACGGCGTGAAATTCCCAGTAGCTGTCAACGGTCAACATCTCAAGAAATATTTCCCAAGTATGTGGGATGATGGACAATGAGATATGGGGGCCGATACACGAAATCGGCCAATAAATTTTTTTATTATGTAGCTCCCAAGCACGCGGGATGATGGGCAGTGAGATATGGGGGCCGATGCATGAAATCGGCCAATAGAAGTATACAGCCGATGCTTGGTCATCGACTTTAGAGGTTAAAAACTGGTACAACCCAATGCCAGTTTACGTAAACAAACTACTGAAGAAATGCCTCGAAGGCGTGAAGGGCTTCAGCACGGACACGGTCCACCTCGGCGATCTCGGCTTCGTCATCCTCGTCCTTGCCCGTCACTAGCTGTTGGTTTAGGGTGCGTATCTCTGCCAGGTCAGTCTTCAGTTGAGCTCTGAGGCCTTCTGCTTCATCTTGGGAGCGGGCGATGGATGCTTCCTTTTCGCGAATGAGCTGTTTCGTCGCCCGGACCTTTTCTTCAAGATCTTCCAGCTCCCTTTTCAAAGATGCTAGCTCAGCAGTGCTGACAGAAGTGTCAGTTTTGGCATCAAAGGACGCTTTCTTCTCATTGAGCTGCTGACATCTGTCGGCAATGTTGGCCTTCAGCGGAAGTTGGGCACGGCGCAGGTTGATCCTTTCACGAGCTAGCTTCACCCTGTACCCGTAGAAGGACAGAGTTACGACGGGCCAAAGCTTCACCTGCAATGCTACTGGGAGTTGGTCCTTGATTTCAGCAAGAACGCCCTTTACTTCTTCAGAACCCTCGATCAACTCCTCGATTGGGGAAGACAGTAAGGCTCTAAGTCGTTGGAATTGAGGTAGGACAGCCCTGGCTGGTGGTTCATCGGTGGCGACAAAGGGAGTTGGATCGATCGAGTTAGGATCAAATGTCAGCAGGCCTGAAATGTTATAACCCTGGCAACCCGAAAAGACGTCAGTATGCGTCCAACAGGGGAGAATAAGCTGAAGGAAGTTAACATACCTCTCCTGAGACCGAAGGGATGGCAGACGACGAGGCGATCGGCTTGTGTTTGGGAGCTGGAGGCGTTACCAAATTGGTAGCCATTTCATCTGCATTTTCGGGGATTGCCAGGTCTGGTTTGGCTAAAGGCGTCGGCGCGGCCCCGGCCTTCCCACTAGAAGCATCAGTTGTCTTCATGAAAGGTGATTTACCAATGTAAATAATGATGAATCGGCGGGAAAAAGGGAGTAAGGGGCAGGAGCATAAAGGATGATGATTTTTCGGAACCTCTTGGCTCGATGAAGAAACTTGTGGTCCTTTACGAGCTCTCTTGGGACCCAATGCTGGCCCGGCCTCGACTGGTGCTCGGGGGGCAGCAGGCTCAGGAACAGACCTTTTCCTAGAAGCCGATGGTGGCACATCTGGCTGGCTCGGGGTGATGGTCCTCTCAGAATCCGTTGGGCTCGATTCTCCCTCATTGGGTTGTTCGTCCTCGTGGGAAGAATCTTCAATGGAAGCCTGCAAAAGAAGGAAGGATGTTAGACATGAGCGCGTCTGCAATAATGAAAGAATGAGGGGAGTCGACCAAGAAATGGGTCAGCCTACATGCGAGCTTTCTGGAGAAGGGCTCCGGTGCCTCAAGGTCTTCCTGGCAGCTACATTCCTCGTAGTCGTTCTTGTCTTAGTTGGAACTCGAGGGGCAGCTGATGTTGAAGTTCCTTGCTTCTTAGAAGCCGATTGAGGTGTTATCGGTTGTTTCTGCATTATGAACTTTTTCAAAGGCGGCGAGTTTTTGCAGAAAAGAACCACAGGAGCTGGTGGAAAGAACTCAAAGGGAGAGCCGTCACTGTGTGTAGGTTCAGGGTCGTCTTGTTGCTGCAAAGGGAGAAATTGAGTTAGTAGGAGAGTCATTTATGAGCTACATTGAGAAAATTTACAAGTAGTGGTACCTGTTCCACGGGGACGTCATAATCAGCATCAAGTTGTTTCAACAGCGGTCCCAGAGCTTTCCTGAAAGCGTGGGTTTTCCACATCATCCACCAGTCTTCGAAGCCGTCAGTTGATGAAGCGAAGGTGAGGTCATTTGGAATAGGGATGGTCAGAGCATCAAAGAAGGAGTAACACCTCTGACTGGTGAGAGGATCAGGCAGGTCGGCTCTGCACTCCGTAAGATGATGGAGAAAGAGATGGGGAGGTACTTGCCCAAGGCCAAATTGCCGGGCCACTATGACCGGCTGGTAGAATTCATACCCAGGCTTGATAATTCTGTTGGATGTGCTCATGCCAACTGGAAGGAAACAGGGACGGATCACAATGGAGAAGAGTTGCCGAGTGCTGGTGTCATCGGCAAAGTTATCTAGCCTAAAGGAGAGTGGATTTTCGAAATGTTCAGATTCTTCCATATAAGGGAAGAAGGTAGGATTGTCCAGGCCTTGGAAGAAAGTGCTGAACCACTTGGCTGCTTCCTTAGGGGATAGTTTACTGCCTGGCAGCCTGTACAAAGCTTGGCCATAACTAGTGCATCGGATCTGCTTCCCTTTAACATCGGGAAAGGTACAACTCGCCAGAAGGGGGAAGTCTGGGATGTGGTTTTGAAAGTACAGCTGAGCCCATAACGGAATGAACCACCAAGGACCACCTGTTTTGATTGCCATGCCTGAAAACAGCTTGACAGACATCAACTGGAGATATCGATAGATCTCTCCAAGGAACAGTTTGCCGATGCCAAGTTGAGTACCTTTGGCTAGTTCGTGGGCTAGGGAGAGATAGTTCTTGGTTGGAGCTAGGGAAGGGCCACAGAATATGAAATGCTCCATCCAGAAGTTGAGAAAGGCTGTATGTTCTTTCTCTGAGACAGGGCCCTTTGTTTTCATATGGCGTTGGAGGTAGGCACCCCAGTTCGTGCAGTCTGTTTTAGAAGACAGCTTATAGGGGACTTTGGTCAGTTTAAAAGCAGAGGGGCTGGGCGAGGTGACATCCAGGCCAGTGATCATCACCACGTCTAACAAGGTTGGTGACATAGGGCCATGACCGAACATAAAGCAGTTCAGAGCGTCAGACCAGAAGTGGCCGATGGTTTTCAGAAGGTTCTCATGTTTCTCAAGAGGAGACAATGATAAGTGCAAGGCATCGGCTATCCCGGTAGTTTCCCATTGGGATTGGTAAGCTCTAGCTACTCTACTGAACCAGGAGACCCAGTGTTCAGGGGGATTAGGCCAGGCTCGCAGGCAGTCGGCCCAGGAGTTCAGATCTAGGTCTTGGCTTACGAAGGGGATTCTATTTGCTTCGCAAGAAATCAGATGAGCAGGGCTGGATTCTGTGCGAGGGCCAAGACAGAGAGAGTTTGGGAGAGAAGGATGCGGCAACAGAATGTCTGAAACCTAGAAAATTCAATGGTGGAATAAGGCATTAATTCAGGTGTTCGCCATTAAGTCTAGCATCGTGTTCAGACTACGGGGAGTAGGCGTACCTTCAGTCCGGAGACCTCTGGGTTGGTGTTGGACGATTCCGCCATCTAGTTCGCCGGCGGAGATGGATCTAAGCAGTTGGGGAGCGAGGGTTCTTGTCGCTGTGAGCTCGATCTGGTCAGTGGGAGATTGAAGATCTAGGTCGCCCTTTTTGAAGAAGGTCGCAGGTTACCGTTTGAGACTGGAAAGCAGCCGCTTAGGTTTGCCTAAATATGCGACCAAGTTTTGACCTTGTCAACGTTTTTGGGGAAAGCCGATGTCCATCGGCTCTTTGAGCTTTGACTTAGTTAACGGAATAAGTGCAGTATGGTAAAAGCCGATACAGCGTTATCGGCTCCTGGAGCATCGACCTATTTTGGTTATCGACAAAATTGGGGCGACAAAAGCAATCTTCGAGAAACAGATTTGCATTCATTCAAAAGCTGATTGCTTACAGCGGCGAAATCCCAACCCCTCTCGTCCCACCATTGTGGGGTGAGAGTGTTGTACGCCGCCATCGGCGGGTGCTCTGGCGTTGGCTCTCGGTCACTCATTGAGTTGGAGGCGTGGGAGGACAGGCCAGAGGAAGCAGAGGAGGCCATGGCGAAGAAACAGGGTTTTTTCGGCGGAGGAAGAAGGGTTTTTTGGCTGTTGGAGGCAGATGGGGATTGCGAACTGCTTAGGTGGATTTAAATAAGGGGAATAGTAGAGAGACGGTTCAATGCCATAGCGGTTTCCTAGAATGTGCTGCCAAAATCGTCAAATCATGCACTGCGAAGGAGTTGAGAAGACAGGGCATCATGATGAAGGGGTGGCGTGACGATCCTGTTCTGCAACGCATTCTGTCAACGCGCAACCCGATACAAAAAAAAAGAGGGGGAAGAAAAAAATATATCAGCGGAGTGGTTTTGGAATTATCATTGCCAAAACCAGGGGGGCATGTGTTATCGCCATATTTTGGCCAAAGAAGGGGATGGGCCGTGATCAAGATGGGCTTGGAAGATGTGTATATTCAACGTGTTGTTGGATCGGCCTAGTGCGTGGATTTGGGCTAAATTGCCCGTGTATCTTGTATCATAGTAGGTTCCGTGTTAGTTTAGGTTCCGTTTCAGTTTAGGTAAAGATAGAGTTGTAGAGTTATTCCAAAAGTAGAGAGTCTCCGGACTATAAATATGTACCTAAGGTTATTGAGAAAAGGAGGACAATCACGTTCACAACAAACACAATCTCGGCGCATCGCCACCCCTTGTTTCTAGGGTTTTTCTCGGGTAAGTGCCATGCTGCCTAGATCGCATCTTGCGATCTAGGCAGTATCTACTTATGCGTTATCTGGTGTTACTCGTACTGAAGCCTTGTTGATGGCGAGTAACACCATTATCATAGATTTGTTTGGGTTAGCATCAGTACTTTTCGCTACGATTGTTTAAGTTATGCTGCCTATAGTTATATCGCCGCCTTTGCACCTTTTCCCGGGGTGAGGGTGGCATCTTGCTTGATCTTTATTTAAGTCGATTTGATCTGTTATAGTTGTGCCTTGTTCTCCAAGGTTTAGTTTAATATCCACATGATCAGGCCTTGCAAACGGGTTGAACGATCCAGTAGTATGTAAGATATGGTTTATCAATCCAGGAGGGGTGTTCCGGGAATTGACGATTACGTTGGTTTTTAGGCCTTCTCTAGGATTAATTTTCTATTATCTTTTGTATCTACCAGGCTCAATTACGTGTAGGATGTTCCAGTCATGTAGTGAAAACGTTAAACTGTCGTAGATCGATTTAACTTGTAGTGATCAAGCAAAACCCCATGTTGTCGTAAATCTAATGCAAAACCATGGGGCAATCGGCTCTAGGAGCCGATTTACAGGGAAACCTGGGAGCCGGTCACGGCTCGAATTTTACGTATACTTGTTTACCATGCAGGAGATCAATCGGAGCAATCCTTCACCTTCCTGACCAGGTATAGGTCAGGTGGCACGCCCTCGAACCAAGCCAGGGCGCGTGCCGGAGTTTTGCGGGCCGTTGCCCGAGGGACCAGGGCCCACCAGCAGTTCTGGGAGCCTCCCGGCTCTTCGTGTTGCTCGTCGCTGCCCGCCGGTGAGTTTTGACAGGCAACAGGATCTCATGATCCAGTCTTAATACAAATCAAGCAGCGGAATAACGTAATAATAATAATAATAATAATAGCGTAGACGGGGCTCCATCTTCATGGTCATAGGCAATGCTGACGATGTGAGATGATCCTAGTTGTCGTAACCTTCATGGCGTCCCTCCTCATGATAGTCATCTTCATAGTCTTGCCACGGGAATAGCCAGGGACAAAGCCATGAGTATTCTTTAAGTACTCGCAAACTAATACTAACAAGTAAAGTGGTTTTGAATAGGAAGTCCTAGGCTCTAGGTTGTTTTGCAAAAAGCCAGATTTATCTCTACTGAGTTCAGAAGCAAAGAAAGCTAGTTGAAGGTTTTATAACACCTAAGTGGGAACTTGAATTTCATATCACAACCCTGTTGTGGTCAAGTAGAAGTCATGAATTATTTCACAAGTCATTTTGAAAACATCGGACGACGAAACAATATGGCCACTCCAACTGTCAATAACCGCGACGCGGCTATTCGAATAGTTTGACACTCTACAAAGGTGGTACACTTTCACCACAACATTCGATACATCCGTCAGGAATAATCCTGAATTCACCATACTCAGTATGCGGGTAATCAATCCTAACCTTTCAATTACAAGCCCTAGTATAGGCACCTCTCCTATGAGTTTAGCCTCCCAACCATGACAAACTGTCATCTTGGGAACTGCACAGGTGGACAATCTTCACAAGGTAGCCTCAGCTCAAACCTTGGCCGCAAGGGAACTCATACTAAGGTATATAAATTTCCAGTCAAGCTCTACCCAAATTTCGGGTATTGTGGTTGTACGGTAAAATTGGAATGGTATCGCATCCATACAACCATCAGTTTTATAAAGGGCTAAAGCTCATGCCTCAACATTTTCATCATCAAAATCATCTGGTGTTCAAGAACACATGTCAAAACATTTTAGTAGAATGACTCATCATTCTAAGGTTTTCATAACCATTTTCACCAAGTATTTCCATCTAAAATTGATCAAATTTTATGCTTAGCACTAGCATCTACAAGTGGGGGTAAACACTAATGAGGGGTGGTAAACCAATGGGGATGATCTAAATTCAATCTCATGCCTCAGGATGACATCAATATTATCTAACTTAGGCCAAGTTTTATGCTCTTTATGCTACCTTTAGATATCTTCCTAAACTTTACAAGTCACTAAGTAAACTCCAATAGAAAGCTTTGATAAAGAAATAAAATACTAAGATTGCAAGGAAAACTAGGATTGTGTATCCAATAGGGTAAGCTTGCAAATATGATCTTGCTAAATCAACTTGTATAGTGAGGCTTGCAAGGTTGCAAGTATAGGCTTGCTAAGGTATTAGTATAAGCTTGCCTTGTGCAGAGCAGTGGTTGAAGTTCTCCTCGGCTTCTTCCTCATAGTATTCTCCTTCCTCCTTGTATCCTTGGTCGGTACTAGTGTCTATAAATAAATACGAGGTACACAATCACCAAACAATTCTTACTACCCTATTTATCACACCAAGGTTTTAACTAGATGATCTAGTATCATCACAAACATTACAATCATTAAGGTAATTAGTTTTATTTCCTTTATTTTAGAAAAGTAATTTCTACTCATTGAAAAACTACTTAAGATTTAATATTCTCCAACTAAAACATGGGATCATGTTGACACATGTCACCACCACATATTTCAGTACTTGGGAATGTGATTTAAAGTAGTGTCACAATTTAATAAGGTTTAACCTTTTTATTTTAATTAAATAAAGTGACTAGAATTGCCTATGAGGCATTCTTTTATTACTTGTTCATTATTTCTGCAAGTAAACCTAGATATTTTTATATATTCAGAAAAGTCTAGTTAAATATGATTTTTGAGAGTTGGAATCAACTTAAAAGCTTTTGTGGTTGAATTTTGAAAAATGTTTGAATGCAGAAAAGCTTCTGCCTTGTTATTTTTACTATAGGTGATCTACATATCCATTTGGTTTGAATCCAACGGGCTTGGATTAAGCATTCCAGTACCTTTCTAAAAAAAATTGGTTTCATGCATTTTGGTTTAGTGAATCGAGTTGGGTTGATTTTTGAATCTAGGTACAGAACTGAGTATGAAACTAAAAGAATAAACCTAAATTTGAATTACTGGGTCGCGCGGGATGTTAACTGGGCCGGCCCACGATGCACAGCGCACCCGTGGGTGGGTTTAAGTGAATGGCCCCACTAGTCAGCGAGACAGGGGGTGCGAAGCAGTACGGGGCATTCTAGACCGTGCGATCAAACTCTAATCCAACGGCTGGGAGCTATCGTCTCTGTCGGGCAACGCCGGCGAGACAGAACCCTAGCGCGGACAGTGGGGGTCTAGGGGGGCTCACCGGGGCTCAGGCGAGGGTCGGCGACTTGCGAACGATGAAGTCGACGACGGCGAACCTCCTGGTACCGGCGACTTCTCCTGGGGCAGCTCCAATCAACGGCTCCTTTCTTCCTCCTCCGCGGCAGACTCCAGCCAAATTCCGGCGATGTGCTGCTCGCCTTGCTCCAGGGGTGATGTGGGGTGGTTCTGAGAGAGAGGGGAGTGAGATGGTGTGCTGAGTTCGAACGGGGAGTGGCCTCTATTTATAGTGCAGCGAGGGGACCGAAGGGCGTGGGTGGAGCTCGTCGGTGTCGTCGGCACAACGACCTAAAGGCATAAGCGACGATAGGGGCGGTGTTGTGCTCCATGGCGAAGCTCAACGGCATGGTTACATGGAGTGGGGCGGTGCAAGGTGGTCAGAACACGTCGACGCTCTGGGTGGGTCCGACGGAAGTTTTAATGGCGCACGCGTTCTCCTGGTCGTACGACGACGAACGGGCGTGTCTAGGCTGTTCCTGGGGTGGTGGCGATCCTGCTTGCACACGGAGAGGGAGGCGCGCGGTCTGTGGGCGTGTGTCGCGGGTGGCGCTCTCGGCACGCTCGCAGAGAGGCTAGGCACACTCGGGCTGTGTGGTCCAGGGGCTGGCAAGGATCGAGGCTTGGACAGGGGGTGACAGTGGACGGTGGAGTGCCTGCTAGACAATGTTGGCGAGGCTAGTGAGGCTCCTAGATGGCTGGCGACATTGGGATGGCAAGGCTACTCTCGGCATGCTTGCCATTGATGGCATGGTCTGGTTTACAGTGAGCTAGAGTGGCTTAAACAAGTTAGCTGATCTACTGAGGGTGTAGTGTGAGCTAGATAGGGAACAAGTTAGGCCAAATTACTGTTCACTATAGTGTTTAATGTTTATTGGTTTGGTGTTTGCAAGGTCTTTGATGAAATGGCCGAAAGAGATTCAAATTTGAATTTTTGATTCAAATTTTGTGGGTGTGCTAGTTACATACTAGGGAGTCTCTGGTTGATTGGATTGGTCAAGGTGCACTGGTTTGGTTGGGTTTTGAAAATTGGTGATTTTCACATATGTTAAAGATTCAATTTTGAAATGTCATTTGAATCAAGTTGCCAAATGTTTCTGTAAGTTTGAAGGTGGGCTTTGATTCACTTTTACTTGGTCTAGCAAGGGGTGAAAAGAAATGGAAATGTTTCTGTTTGAAATCTTGGAGTAGAAACACTCAAAGTGGCATAGTGAGCAAGATTGGCAAAAGTGACCATTTGCTTATTTGATTTGTTTTTGATTTTCTCTTGATTTGTTTCTGCTTGGAAATGTTTTAGATGATGTTGTTTTCATCTTTAAACCATTCCTTGCTATTTATATCAATCTCACAAGTCCATTCATGCATTCATACAATCATCACATCCACACATGCATTCATATTGATTTGATTAACAAAAGTTTTTTGTTAACCCTAATTTTGGTGATTGGAATTTGATAATCTTGTTCAACATTTTTGGGATGTTACAGCCGCCCACCAACATGCGCCACCATGGTCTTGACGCCACCATCGTCGTCTCATTAAAAACACCATCGCGAGGCCTAGAGGATGGACTAGGAGAGCGCAAAGAAACGAGAGTGGCAGTCAAAAAGCTACGCGAGAGGGAACTACCTCCACCTCTGTAGCGGTGGCCGACTGGACACAGCGGTCGGAGCACACCTGGCCTTCCTGGCCCGGCCAGGCCTAGAATGGGCCCGCAAAGCTCATGCTGCCATGTTGCATCAAGCCGGCGACATTGCCGCAACCATCCTGAAGCCTAGCTCCCCACCTCCACCTCCAAGGTACACGACAACATTAACTGCGCCGCCTGCCCGCGCTAGCCAATCTGGGGCCTGAATGGGCCTAGATCTGGGCCTCACGGGCGTAGCTGCCACCAGCTAGAACCACCTCCCTGCCCTGCCGCCAAGGGCCACACCACCATGCCGGAGTCCACCCGAGCCCGTGCCAAGTCACCCCGCCACCTCGCCAGATCGCCACCACCTAGGAGCACCGCTCAGGTGAGGATCGTGCCGCGTGATCTCCATCGAGGGGGGAGAAGTAGAAGGGCGATGTCGGATCCGCCTGGGACTTGCCCGGTGACGCGCACGCTGGTGACGGCAGGAGAGGAGCAAAGGTTGGGAGACTGTAGGTGGGGAGGCGACGACGCGGCCATGTCGCCCGCTGGGGACGATGGGGTCGCGAGATCTTGTTTTTTCATCTGTTGTTTCTAGCTCCCCTGTTTAGCCCTGCGGTGCGTCTTTCACTTGTCCAAATATTCTTATCTCTCTCTTTCGATGAACCTTTTCATCAGATTCTATCCTAACCAATGTGACATTATGTGTATCATGACTGAGTTGTGATATCAATCGAGCTGGGGAGCCATTGGGAAGCAATCCTCTATTGAAATTAGGTCTAGCTACCAGAATTTTTTTGGCTCAGTTTAAAAATCTAGTGGAGGCGAGACGAGGTCGAGAGATTAGTGGTTGGGATCTCTCGTAAAATCACATTACTCCTTCGGATTTTGCGGCAGAGGAGTGTTGTGTGTGTCCTAGCAACACCTTGGCGGCGAACAACAACGATATACTATTCAGGCACAAATCGAGCAGCAAGGATCGGTTCTATGCAGATCTCCTATGTAGGGTAAAATTGTGGTTCAATGGCTTGATTCATGTGTTGTTGTTCAATGGAAGAAGTTGGGAACAGGGTGGCGGTTCTGGAGGCTACGCATCCCAGGACGACAAATTTCACGCGTCAAGGGAGAGTGCTCAATGTGGACATAGGTGTGGCTGGAGGTTCACCCCTCATGGTGCGAGGTACTGAACTGTAAACACACCAGGATAAGCGTCATATTCCACACACTCCAGTGCAAATTGAGGTAGGGGATTATTCGGGCATGGAAGATGATATTGATGGGAGCATGATATTGGAGAGCAGAGGTTTTCGTTCCAGTTATAGTAATAACAGCCACCGAATATTGAAAACCGATGTTCCAAAGTTTGATGGTGACAATCCTAAATGGTGGCATGAAAGAAATACTTCTACCTGTACAATGTTACAAGAGATACATGGGCTAGTTTTACGACAATGCACTTCAAGGACAATGCAGCTCTTAAGTTGTAAATGTATGAGGTTGAACATGAGATTAAGAGTTGGGAGGAGTTAGTGGTGGCAGTGAATTCCAAATTTGGAAGGAAAAACATCGGAGGTATTTGGAAGCATTAGAACGATGCCATCAAACTAACACTACAAAGCAGTATTATCAGCACTTTAAGGAACCGAGACAGAAGGTACTAGTGCACAACAAGCACGATGATGCGGCATTTTTTGTGACTAAGTTTATCAATGGGCTCAAAAAGAGAAATCATGCGAGCAATTCAGTTACACAAACCAAGAACGGTGGACATAACACTATCTCTAATAGAAACTCAAGATTTTTTGATTGAAGAAGCAAGGAGCTATATGTCTAGAAAATACAAAAACGACTATAGGAAGAGTTACCATGCAGGGAATGGTAACAAGGGCATCTTATCTTTTCATATGCAAAATAGTTAGTTTGAATTTTTATTTACCAAGGAATCCTCATTAGACCAAAAAGGATTTTGTAACATTTGTATATTTTTGTTTATGATAATGAACATGTAAAATTTATGGATGCGTAATGTTTCTGTTGTATCATCTTGAGGGATGTGATCATTGCGAATGAGTACTTTGTAACTATTATGTCAACGACTTGTGCACTACAACATGAGGTGTTCTATTTATCGCTTCCTGGTCTTCATATGACCAGTGGACCTCGTCGTGATCCGTTTATTGCTTCGTGGTGTTTATCTCACAAACATCGAGTTGGCGGCCCCTAAAGGTTGATCACACGAGCGTCTCTATGTCAGGTGACGTGCAGATTATGATGGTACTGACCCTTGCTCATTTGCGTGGCAAGGAGCAAACAACGGGGCCCCTGGTGGTGCCGGTGCTTCGTAAATGACATCTCCTAGATATTGTTTTGAAGGCAGGGCTCGGGAGAAAAGACGGCTTGACGGCGGGCGTGGGCGAAGGTAAAAGCTTCGTGTTTTGGCACCAATAGCAATGACGCCTATGAGTGTTCTTACTCACTTGAGGGTGTTGTTGTGGGTACCATATTCGCGTTAGGTCTACAAGTGAAAACCCTTGACCGTTGGTCTCGTCAACGGTGATGTGGCACGTCGTTACTCTCTTGGGGGCGTCAACATGGAGCTCTAGTACCCTAGGTATCGCTCTAGTGTCACGGGTGCTAAGTGTTTGATCTTCTTGTACATTTTTGTTTATATTTGATCTACTTGTGTTGGAGGTTCTCCTCATCACCCTGTATCGGCTCGGTCGTGTGTCGCTTTATTTATAAAGTGGGCAAAACCCATTTTCTAGGAAAGAAATAATAGTAATCAAAGCGCATATCCAGGTCCTAAGACAGACCCTCTTTCTAGACGTTGTCATCTTAGCATAGGCACCACCTTCATTTGTGTTGTCTTGCAAGTTAGTCTATAGCCTTGATCAGCAATTACATATCATAGAGTTGGCCAGAATAAATATACTTGGGAGTGAAAATTGTCTTGAGCATTTTTCACTATGGACCTTTTTTTGAATTATATATTTTCATATATGAAGGTAGGGTGTAACCCAGACCTTATGGTTACAGTAGAGTTACAAGGGTAGATGAGAATTTATAGCCCGGATTAGGTCCGAGGCGTGGAGTAGTGGGAGTAAAAACGAGAAAAAAAGTAAAAAAAAGTCTAAGGTGCTAGAAACTTGTGTTTCCATTCTGTCAGAGTAGGTGCCAGCTTTGGCAATCTCGTTGCCCAAAGTCCCAGGTTGTTCGCAATGTTGCTTAGAAGTATCCTTTTGTTGGGAATTTTATTGTTGAATATCCTATTGTTTCTTGTATGCCAAAGCTCTAGAAAGCGTGTCGCAATAAGGATGGGCCATGTCTTCTGATCTTTTCCAATCATCCCAAGCTCCATGAATTTGTGTAGGTCATTTGTGTTTGCTGCTATTGTGTTGATTTGTAGCTTTTCCCAAACCCAGTTCGCGTGTCTACAGTGCAATGCAATGTGTTAAAAAGATTCAGTCACTGGGCACAAATCACAGCCAGCATCATTGCACCTTTTTTGTTCACCATGTTGTCATTGGTATTTAGCCGTTGCCTCAAGGCTAACCAGAGGAAAATCTTATGTCTGTGTGGTATAGCCGCGCGCCAGATCCATTTGGCTATGTCCATCGAACTCCACTATCACTGAAAAGCTGGTAGAAGTCTCTAGTTTTTGCAGGCTTATCTGTTGTAACCATGCACCTGGAGTCATATGCTTGGACATCATGTTGTCTTGTTAGCAGCTCATTCATTAGAGTTTGAAACTGATGTTCTGTAGTAGCAGATAAGGGGCTGATTAGTTTGGGGTTCCATGAACCATTTGACTGATGTGACTGGACAGTGCACTGCTGATCCTCTACAAAGGAAAATAGCACACAGAGCGCATGTTTGAGCCGTCCTAGTGAAGGGTTTCGCGGCATAGTAAATCAAAATTTTCTACGGATGCGAACAGAGGGAAAGCCAAGATCTAATCTAGGAGATGCAATCAATGAGAGAGATTGGATTAGATCTTCATACCCTTGAAGATTCGCATAGCGGAATGTCCGTCGGAACGTGGGTGATGTAGTCGTACTCGCTTCTCCTCCTCGCGATCCGATCCGATCTAGCACCACAAGTGGCGGTGCCTCCGTGAGATGCACACGTGCAGCACGTCGACGTCTCCTCCTTCCTCGGACCAGCAAGTATGTGGAGAGATAGATTGGATCTACAACACGACGGCGTGGTGTATATGGTGGAGAATTTTCTGCAGCAGGGCTTCGCCTACAAACAGTCGGGAGGGAGAGAGGAAGGCAGCAAGGCAACTAGGGTTGGAGGCAAGGTGTAGGGTGGAGGGGGCGCACCAGCCCTCTATATATAGAGGGGGGGCGGCCAGCCCTTGCCCCTCCTCCAAGCCTTGGGCCGGCGGCCAAGGGAGGGAGAAGTGGGGGGCAAGGACTCTCCCCCTTCTAGAAACCCTATCTCTAGTTTAAACGAGTTTAAACTCTCTAGGATCGGCTGGGCCCTATGGGGCCTTGTGCCCCTGGCCCAATGCGGCCAGGCCACTCCCTCATAGGCCCATGCCCCCTCCCGGAAGGTGGGGCCACGTTGGTCCCCTTCCGGAAGGTTCTAGAAGCTTCCGGTACAATACCGATTAACCCGGAACAATTCCGAACTCCAAAAACTGCATTGCCTTATATGAATCTTATTCTCCGGACCATTCCAGAACCTCTCGTGATATCCCGGATCCCATCCGAGACTCCGAACAAAAATTCATAAACCAATTATCCAATCAATCCTAGCGTCGAGATACGTTAAGTGTGTGACCCTGCGGGTTCGAGAATATGCAGACATGATCTTCTATCAATAATCAACAGCGGGGTCTGGGCACCCATATTGACTCCCACACATTCATCGATGATCATATCGGATCAACCACGATGTCAGGATTCAAACAATCCCATATATTATTCCCTTCGTCTCGCGATATTTTACTTGCCCGAGATTCGATCGTCGGTACCGTCATACCTAGTTCAATCTCGTTCACAGCAAGTACTTTACTCGTTCCGTAATCCGTTATCACTTTGTGATTAACTCCTTAACCACATGCTTGCAAGCGGTGTTGATATCGATTACCGAGTGGGCCCGAAGTATATCTCTCCGACTTGGGAGGGATAAATTCCATCTCGATACATACAACCCAACAGATACTTTCCGATCACCTGAGAGACACCTTTATGATCACCCTCTCATAGGATGACGTTTGATGACCTCAAAGCTTTCTTCCGATACCAGGGAGTTGTATTATCTCATGGTCTAAGGAATACAATATTTGACATAGGAAAAGCTTCGCAAAGATGAACACGATGATACGATCTAATTGCTTCGCTTAGTTTGGGTCTGTCCATCATATCATTCTCCAATGATATGATCTCATTATCAATTGACAACTCATGTCTATGGTTAGGAAACCTTAACCATCATTGATCAATGAGCTAGTCCATAGAGGCGTACTAGGGACACGGTGTTGTTCACAAACCACACAAGTATTAAAGTTTCCGCTTAATACAATTCTAGCATGGAATATAAACTTTATCATGAACAAGAATTATAATAATAACATCTTTATTATTGCCTCTAGGGCATAATTCCAACAGTCTCCCACTTGCACTAGAGTCAATAATCTAGTTTACATCTGGCAACAATCTCACACCCATGGCACTGAGGTGTTGATCATGTTTTACACGTGGAAGAGGTTTAGTCAATGGATCTGCGACATTCAAATCTGTATGTACTTTGCTAATTTTCAGATCTCCATCTGCAATATAATCTCGGATTATATGAAACTTGCGGTTGATATGATTGGTCTTTGGATGATATCTTGGTTCCTTAGCGAGTGCTATGGCGCCAGTGTTGTCACACAATATCTCTAGTGGGTCCAATTCACTTGGAACCACGCCAAGCTCAGTGATGAAGTTTCTGATCCAAACTCCTTCACATGACGCTTCTGCAGCAGCCATGTATTCCGCTTCCACTGTAGATCCCGCGATCACGCTTTGCTTGCAGCTTCTCCAGCTCACAGCTCCTCCATTCAAAATATAAATGTATCCTGTCTGAGATTTGGAATCATCCTTGTCGGTGTCAAAACTAGCGTCGACGTAACCTTTTACGACAAGCTGTTCATCACCCCCATAGACTAAGAACATTTCTTTAGTCCTATTTAGGTACTTTAGGATGTTCTTCACGGCTGTCCAGTGTTCCACTCCTGGATCACTTTGATATCTGCTCGTCAAACTAAGAGCATTGGACACATCCGGTCTAGTACACAGCATGGCATACATGATGGAACCTATGGCCGAGGCATAAGGCACCTTGCTCATAGCTTACCTATCATTTACCGTAGCTGGACACTGAGCCTTGCTCAATATCTTACCTGACAACATAGGCACTGAACCTTTCTTTGCCTTATCCATTCTAAACCTTTTCAGAACTTTGTCTAGGTATGTACTCTGGCTTAAAGCTATCAGGCGTCTTTGTCTATCTCTATAGATTTTGATGCCCAATATATAAGCAGCTTCACCTAGGTCTTTCATTGAAAAACACTTGTTCAAATAACTATTCACATCGTTAAGCATGTTGATGTCATTTCCGATAATCAATATGTCATCCACATATAGTACCAGAAACGTCACCGAGCTCCCACTCACTTTCTTGTAGATACAAGCTTCATAGCAATTTGGAACAAATCCAAAGCTCTTGATCACTTGATCAAAACGAAGGTTCCAACTCCGAGATGCTTGCTTCAGTCCATAAATGGAACGCTGAAGTTTGCATACTTTACTAGCATCCTTAGGATCGACAAAACCTTCGGGTTGCATCATATACAACTCTTCATCAATGTTGCCATTGAGGAACGCAGTCTTGACATCCATCTGCCATATTTCATAATCATGAAACGCAGCAATTGCTAATAAAATCCGAATGTACTTAAACATCTCTACGGGAGAGAAAGTCTCATCGTAGTCAACACCTTGAACTTGTCGAAAACCTTTCGCGACAAGCCGTGCTTTATAGACGGTAACATTACCATCCGCGTCCGTTTTCTTCTTGAAGATCCATTTGCACTCAACGGCCTTTCGGTCGCTAGGAGGGTCCACCAAAGTCCATACTTGGTTTTCGCTCATGGATCCCAATTCGGATTTCATGGCTTCTAGCCATTTCTCAGAGTCTGGGCTCATCATCGCTTCCTCATAGTTCGTAGGTTCACTGTCTTCTACCAACAAGACAGTCAAGACAGGGTTGCCGTACCACTCAGGAGGGGCACGCGACCTTGTCGACCTGCGACGTTCAGTAGCAGCATCGTCCGAAGCTTCATGATCATTGTCATCAGCTTCCTCTATTGTTGGTGAAGGCGGTACTGGAACAATTTCAGGTGCTGCGCCACTCTCCAATTCAAGAGAAGGTTCAATAACCTCGTCAAGCTCTACTTTTCTCCCACTCACTTCTTTCGAGAGAAACTCCTTCTCAAGAAAGGAACCGTTCTTTGCGACAAACACTTTGCCTTCGGTTCTGTGATAGAAGGTATACCCAATAGTTTCCTTAGGGTATCCTATGAAGACGCATTTCTCCGCTTTGGGTTCGAGCTTGTGTGGCATCAACTTCTTGACGTAAGCTTCGCATCCCCAAACTTTAAGAAACGACAACTTAGGTTTAGCACCAAACAACAGTTCATACGGTGTCGTCTCAACGGATTTAGATGGAGCCCTATTTAAAGTGAATGCAGCGGTTTCTAATGCATAACCCCAAAATGATAATGGCAAATCAGTAAGAGACATCATTGATCGGACCATATCTAATAGGGTTCGATTCCGGCGTTCAGACACACCATTGCGCTGTGGTGTTCCGGGTGGCGTGAGTTTTGAAACGATTCCACTTGCTTTAAGATGCGTGAGAAAATCATAACTCAAATATTCACCTCCACGATCGGATCGTAGAAACTTAATCTTTCTGTTACGATGGTTCTCCACTTCATTCTGAAATTCCTTGAACTTTTCAAATGTTTCAGATTTATGTTTCATTAAATAGATATACCCATATCTACTTAAGTCATCGGTAAAAGTGAGGAAATAGCGATATCCACCGCGCGTCGAAACACTCATCGGTCCGCATACATCGGTATGTATGATTTCCAACAAGTCCGTTGCTCGCTCCATCATACCGGAGAACGGGGTTTTGATCATCTTGCCCATGAGGCATGGTTCGCATGTGTCAAATGATTCAAAATCAAGAGACTCCAAAAGTCCATCAGAATGGAGTTTCTTCATGCGCTTTATACCAATATGACCTAGACGACAGTGCCACAAATAAGTAGTATTATCACTATCTACTTTGCATCTTTTAGCCTCAATGTTATGGATGTGTGTTTCATCCCTTTCGAGATTTAGAAGAAATAAACCATTCAAAAGAGGTGCATGACCATAAAAGATGTTACTCATATAAATAGAACAACCATTATTCTCCGATTTAAATGAATAACCGTCTTGCAATAAACATGATCCAGAAATAATGTTCATGCTCAACGCAGGCACATAATAACATTTATTAAGGTTTAAAACTAATCCCGAAGGTAAAACTAAGGAGAGCGTGCCGACGGCCATCACATCAACTCTTGATCCGTTGCCAACGCGCATCGTCACCTCATCCCTCGCAAGCCGCCGTCTATTCCGTAGCTCCTGTTTCGAGTTACAAATATTAGCAACTGAACCGGTATCAAATAACCAGGCACTACAACGAGGGCTAGTAAGGAAAACATCAATAACATGTATATCAAATATACCTTTGATGGTGCCAGCCTTCTTCCCCGCTAAGTACTTCGGACAGTTGCGCTTCCAGTGACCCTTGTCCTTGCAATAGAAGCACTCAGTGTCAGGCTTAGGACCAGACTTGAGCTTCTTCTCAGCAGGGGCATTGCGCTTGCCGCCGCCCTTCTTGAAGGGTTTCTTCGCTCCCTTACCTTTCTTAAAGGAGGGCTTGTTGACCATCAACACATGATTATCCTTCTTGATGTCCACTTCCGCGGCCTTCAGCTTTGCGAAGAGCTCGGTGATCGTATCAGTGGAACCAATCTGATTATGAGTCACTATAAAACTTTTGTAGCTGGGAGGGAGTGATTGCAGAACCCTGTCAATCTTGAGCTCCTCTGGAATCGTGCATTCCAGTTGCTCAAGCCGTTGAGTGTAGCCCGTCATCTTAATGGCGTGCTCACTAACGGAACTCCCTTCCTCCATCTTGCAGTTAAAGAACTTCTCGGAGATCTCATATCTCTCAGAACGGGCCTGAGTCTGAAACATTGTTTTTAGCTCCTCGAGAATCTCAAAGGGCCCGGGATACTCTTCAAAACGATTTTGAAGCTCCGGTTCCATAGCAAACAACATGGTGCTCTTAATCACACCATAATCATCTTTATGCGACTGATAGACAGCTTTCTCATCAGCCGGCGCAGTTACAGCAGGGGGGTCACCTAATGCTTTCCCAAGGACATAGTCCTTTTGTCCGCCAGACAGAATGATTCTTAGATTGCGGAACCAATTGGTGAAATTAGACCCATTGTTTCTAAGCTTTTCCTTCTCAGCAAAAACATTGAAGTTGAAGTTGGACTTGGCCATGTGATCTACAGTATTTGCAAGTACAATTTAGACTATGTTCATGATAAATAGTTCAACTTAATCAAATTACTAGATGAACTCCCACTAAATTCAACATCCCTCAAGTTGTTTAGTGAACACGATCCAAATTCACCACACCTAATCCGATCATCACGAGAAGAGATGTGGTTTCAATGGTGGACAACAAAATGTCGATCATATCATTCATATGACTCATGCTTAACCTTTCGGTTCTTGTGTTCCGAGGCCATGTCTGTACATGCTAGGCTCGTCAAGTTAGACCCAAGTATTTCTGCGTGTGCAAAACTGGCTTGCACCCGTTGTATGTGAGCGTAGAGTCTATAGCACCCGATCATCACGTGATGCTTGGACACGACGAACTTTCGCAACAGTGCATACTTGGGGAGAACACAGTTTTTATCTTGATCTTTAAGTGAGGAATCATCTTATAATGCTACCGTCGCGATCTAAGCATAATAAGATACATAAAAGGATAAACATCACATGCATATAACTTTATGTGACATGGTATAGCCAATCTTCGCGCAATGATCTCCATCTTGTGCGTTCCGGCATGATCTCCATCACTCAACCATGATTGCCTCCACCACGAATAGCAACTACAACTATTGCTAACTACTTAGCGATAACGTAAAGCTATTACATGGCGTATAAGAAGTTGACTCACAGGTCATACACAATTGTGAAGACAACCATATGGCTCCTGCCGGTTGTGTACTCATCGACATGCAAGTCGTGAAACATTACAAAACATGATCATCGCATACAATATACACATCACATCTTGGGCCATACCATATCACAGAAAACACTCCCTGCAAAAACAAGTTAGACGCCTCTACTTTGTTGTTGCATGTTTTACGTGGCTTATGGGAGTAGATGCTAAGAACGATTCTTACCTACGGAAAGCCACAACGGTGATATTATGGTTGCCAAACTCCGGTGTTAATCCCATGACAACTATAGTGAGAGAAACTGACATCCACCAGCCGCATGTGTGGAACAAGCCACACGTCAAGTGCGGAGCCGGTCTCGCGAATGACATCGCGTAAGGTTGGCCTGGACCGCTTCAATCTCACTATCCCGCGTCATAAGAAGAACACAAACAAGAGGCTTGCAACAGAAAACATCAACGCCCGCAACAACCATGTTGCGTTCTACTCGTGAAACACATCTACGCATAGATCTAGCTCTGATACGACTGAAGGGTTTCGCGGCATAGTAAATCAAAATTTTCTACGGATGCGAACAGAGGGAAAGCCAAGATCTAATCTAGGAGATGCAATCAATGAGAGATATTGGATTAGATCTTCATACCCTGGAAGATTCGCACAGCGGAACGTTCGTCGGAACGTGGGTGATGTAGTCGTACTCGCTTCTCCTCCTCGCGATCCGATCCGATCTAGCACCACAAGTGGCGGTGCCTCCGTGAGATGCACACGTGCAGCACCTCGATGTCTCCTCCTTTCTCAGACCAGCAAGTATGGTGGAGAGATAGATTGTATCTACAACACGACGGCGTGGTGTATATGGTGGAGAATTTTCTGCAGCAGGGCTTCGCCTACAAACAGTCGGGAGGGAGAGAGGAAGGCAGCAAGGCAACTAGGGTTGGAGGCAAGGTGTAGGGTGGAGGGGGCGCACCAGCCCTCTATATATAGAGGGGGGCGGCCAGCCCTTGACCCTCCTCCAAGCCTTGGGCCGGCGGCCAAGGGAGGGAGAAGTGGGGGGCAAGGACTCTCCCCCTTCTAGAAACCCTATCTCTAGTTTAAACGAGTTTAAACTCTCTAGGATTGGCTGGGCCCTATGGGGCCTTGTGCCCCTGGCCCAATGCGTCCAGGACACTCCCTCATAGGCCCATGCCCCCTCCCGGAAGGTGGGGCCACGTTGGTCCCCTTCCGGAAGGTTCTAGAAGCTTCCGGTACAATACCGATTAACCCGGAACAATTCCGAACTCCAAAAACTGCATTGCCTTATATGAATCTTATTCTCCGGACCATTCTGGAACCTCTCGTGATATCCCGGATCCCATCCGGGACTCCGAACAAAAATTCATAAACCAATTATCCAATCTATCCTAGCGTCGAGATACGTTAAGTGTGTGACCCTGCGGGTTCGAGAATATGCAGACATGATCTTCTATCAATAATCAACAGCGGGGTCTGGGCACCCATATTGACTCCCACACATTCATCGATGATCATATCGGATGAACCACGATGTCAGGATTCAAACAATCCCATATATATATTCCCTTCGTCTCGCGATATTTTACTTGCCCGAGATTCGATCGTCGGTACCGTCATACCTAGTTCAATCTCGTTCACAGCAAGTACTTTACTCGTTCCGTAATCTGATATCACTTTGTGATTAACTCCTTAACCGCATGCTTGCAAGCGGTGTTGATATCGATTACCGAGTGGGCCCGAAGTATATCTCTCCGACTTGGGAGGGACAAATTCCATCTCGATACATACAACCCAACAGATACTTTCCGATCACCTGAGAGACACCTTTATGATCACCCTCTCATAGGATGACGTTTGATGACCTCAAAGCTTTCTTCCGATACCAGGGAGTTGTATTATCTCATGGTCTAAGGAATACAATATTTGACATAGGAAAAGCTTCGCAAAGATGAACACGATGATACGATCTAATTGCTTCGCTTAGTTTGGGTCTGTCCATCATATCATTCTCCAATAATATGATCTCATTATCAATTGACAACTCATGTCTATGGTTAGGAAACCTTAACCATCATTGATCAATGAGCTAGTCCATAGAGGCGTACTAGGGACACGGTGTTGTTCACAAACCACACAAGTATTAAAGTTTCCGCTTAATACAATTCTAGCATGGAATATAAACTTTATCATGAACAAGAATTATAATAATAACATCTTTATTATTGCCTCTAGGGCATAATTCCAACAGTCTCCCACTTGCACTAGAGTCAATAATCTAGTATACATCTGGCAACAATCTCACACCCATGGCACTGAGGTGTTGATCATGTTTTACACGTGGAAGAGGTTTAGTCAATGGATCTGCGACATTCAGATCTGTATGTACTTTGCTAATCTTCAGATCTCCATCTGCAATATAATCTCGGATTATATGAAACTTGCGGTTGATATGATTGGTCTTTGGATGATATCTTGGTTCCTTAGCGAGTGCTATGGCGCCAGTGTTGTCACACAATATCTCTAGTGGGTCCAATGCACTTGGAACCACGCCAAGCTCAGTGATGAAGTTTCTGATCCAAACTCCTTCACTTGACGCTTCTGCAGCAGCCATGTATTCCGCTTCCACTGTAGATCCCGCGATCACGCTTTGCTTGCAGCTTCTCCAGCTCACAGCTCCTCCATTCAAAATATAAACGTATCCTGTCTGAGATTTGGAATCATCCTTGTCGGTGTCAAAACTAGCGTCGACGTAACCTTTTACGACAAGCTGTTCATCACCCCCATAGACTAAGAACATTTCTTTAGTCCTATTTAGGTACTTTAGGATGTTCTTCACGGCTGTCCAGTGTTCCACTCCTGGATCACTTTGATATCTGCTCGTCAAACTAAGAGCATTGGACACATCCGGTCTAGTACACAGCATGGCATACATGATGGAACCTATGGCCGAGGCATAAGGCACCTTGCACATAGCTTCCCTATCATTTACCGTAGGTGGACACTGAGCCTTGCTCAATATCTTACCTGACAACATAGGCACTGGACCTTTCTTTGCCTTATCCATTCTAAACCTTTTCAGAACTTTGTCTAGGTATGTACTCTGGCTTAAAGCTATCAGGCGTCTTTGTCTATCTCTATAGATTTTGATGCCCAATATATAAGCAGCTTCATCTAGGTCTTTCATTGAAAAACACTTGTTCAAATAACTCTTCACATCGTTAAGCATGTTGATGTCATTTCCGATAATCAATATGTCATCCACATATAGTACCAGAAACGTCACCGAGCTCCCACTCACTTTCTTGTAGATACAAGCTTCGTAGAAATTTGGAACAAATCCAAAGCTCTTGATCACTTGATCAAAACGAAGGTTCCAACTCCGAGATGCTTGCTTTAGTCCATAAATGGAACGCTGAAGTTTGCATACTTTACTAGCATCCTTAGGATCGACAAAACCTTCGGGTTGCATCATATACAACTATTCATCAATGTTGCCATTGAGGAACGCAGTCTTGACATCCATCTGCCATATTTCATAATCATGAAACGCAACAATTGCTAATAAAATCCGAATGGACTTAAACATCGCTACGGGAGAGAAAGTCTCATCGTAGTCAACACCTTGAACTTGTCGAAAACCTTTCGCGACAAGCCGTGCTTTATAGACGGTAACATTACCATCCGCGTCCGTTTTCTTCTTGAAGATCCATTTGCACTAAACGGCCTTTCGGTCGCTAGGAGGGTCCACCAAAGTCCATACTTGGTTTTCGCTCATGGACCCCAATTCGGATTTCATGGCTTCTAGCCATTTCTCAGAGTCTGGGCTCATCATCGCTTCCTCATAGTTCGTAGGTTCACTGTCTTCTACCAACAAGACAGTCAAGACAGGGTTGCCGTACCACTCAGGAGGGGCACGCGACCTTGTCGACCTGCGACGTTCAGTAGCAGCATCGTCCGAAGCTTCATGATCCTTGTCATCAGCTTGCTCTATTGTTGGTGAAGGCGGTACTGGAACAATTTCAGGTGCTGCGCCACTCTCCAATTCAAGAGAAGGTTCAATAACCTCGTCAAGCTCTACTTTCCTCCCACTCACTTCTTTCGAGAGAAACTCCTTCTCAAGAAAGGAACCGTTCTTTGCGACAAACACTTTGCCTTCGGTTCTGTGATAGAAGGTATACCCAATAGTTTCCTTAGGGTATCCTATGAAGACGCATTTCTCCGCTTTGGGTTCGAGCTTGTCCGGCATCAACTTCTTGACGTAAGATTCGCATCCCCAAACTTTAAGAAACGACAAGTTAGGTTTAGCACCAAACCACAGTTCATACGGTGTCGTCTCAACGGATTTAGATGGAGCCCTATTTAAAGTGAATGCAGCGGTTTCTAATGCATAACCCCAAAATGATAACGACAAATCAGTAAGAGACATCATTGATCGGACCATATCTAATAGGATTCGATTCCGGCGTTCAGACACACCATTGCGCTGTGGTGTTCCGGGTGGCGTGAGTTGTGAAACGATTCCACTTGCTTTAAGATGCGTGAGAAAATCATAACTCAAATATTCACCTCCACGATCGGATCGTAGAAATTTAATCTTTCTGTTACGATGGTTCTCCACTTCATTCTGAAATTCCTTGAACTTTTCAAATGTTTCAGATTTATGTTTCATTAAATAGATATACCCATATCTACTTAAGTCATCGGTAAAAGTGAGGAAATAGCGATATCCACCGCGCGTCGAAACACTCATCGGTCCGCATACATCGGTATGTATGATTTCCAACAAGTCCGTTGCTCGCTCCATCATACCGGAGAACGGAGTTTTGATCATCTTCCCCATGAGGCATGGTTCGCATGTGTCAAATGATTCAAAATCAAGAGACTCCAAAAGTCCATCAGAATGGAGTTTCTTCATGCGCTTTATACCAATATGACCTAGACGACAGTGCCACAAATAAGTAGTATTATCACTATCTACTTTGCATCTTTTAGCCTCAATGTTATGGATGTGTGTTTCATCCCTTTCGAGATTTAGAAGAAATAAACCATTCAAAAGAGGTGCATGACCATAAAAGATGTTACTCATATAAATAGAACAACCATTATTCTCCGATTTAAATGAATAACCGTCTTGCAATAAACACCTAGTCCAGACCAGTTGTCATGCTAGAAGGAAATTCTGTCACCCCGTCCTGGTGTGCATCTAGTACTGTTCTGGACAATGGGAATGAGCTTCACGATCGATCTCCAGAAATCTGAATCAGCCGTAGCATCCTGTAGTGGGATGATTTCATGTAGATACCAGTCAGCCAACCAGGAGTAACAAGGGCATGTTCCATCTGATAGCAGTTTAGCTATTAGGTTTGCCATCATAGCCATGTTGTGAGAGCGGAGGTTCTTAATCCCTAATCCCCCTTGTGCTTTAGTATTTGTTACCACATACCATGCAACAAGGCATTGCCCACCCTTAACATGCTCATCGTTTTTCTAGATGAAGCTCCTTCTTAGTTTGTCCACTGCCTCAATGCTAGCCTTGTCCCATTCGATGCAGGCCATAAAATAGTTGGGTATAGCTGAAAGGACAGAGTTGACCATTTGTACCCTTCCTCCAAAGTACATCAATCTTGGCATCCAACCAGGTAGGCGGTTTCTGATTCTCTGGATCACTGGCTGAAGGAGATGGTGATTAATCTTGTTGGCTGTCAGTGGAAGCCCTAGATATGAGCATGGCAGCTGAGCCACTGGGCAGCCCAACACATTAGCAATATCGTCAGTCTCCTGGGGTGTGAGGTTTATCGGCACAAAGATGCTCTTATGATAATTTATGTGTGGCGCCCCGCTAAAACCACTACTAGAAAATCGCGTTGATTTTGTGCATTGCATCATCATGACCTCAGCATGCATCTGTTTGCCTAAAAGTATTTGTCTAAAAGCCTAGTTTTTCTTTGTACAAATACCCCTCTTTATTTCAAATGCAAAACCCTGATCGTATCGAATATTTTATTTACCTATAAATTATTGCAAAGTAGTCTTGTTTTAAAATAAACAAAACAAAACAAACAAACATTTTACAAAATAATCAACCTAAAACCTAAACCCTGTTCTACCCAACCTAGTCTACCCACCCCTCCAGCCACCTCACCCCACCCAATCCTCTCTCGCCACCTCACCTCGCTCCCTCCTCCCCACCACTCATCTGCTGCCACCTCACCTCCCACTCCCCCAGCCCCAAACTACCCACACACGCACGCCACACCCTCAGCCCCGCAGCCCCCACTCCCTCTCTCCTCCTCGCCCGGCCCCACCCGCAGGAACACACGCAGCAGCCTCCCCGCGTGGCCCCACCCCGACAGACCCCACCTCACCCGTGTCTTCCCCGCTCGTCTCCATCTCTCCCCGCCGCCCAACCTCCCCAGAGAATCGCCGCCTCCCCCTGGTGCTCCTCCATCACGCCCCGCCCTCTGCTCCTCCTCCCCGCGCTCGCCGCCCCCTCTCCCGCGGACCCCTCCTCCGTTGATGCCCCGCCTCACCTTCCCCTCCGGCCAGGCGCGCTCGCCCCGACCGCGTGTCCCGCCGCCGGCGCGCCCTCCCTGTCTCTCCTCCCTCGCCCGGAGCTCCTCCGGCCGCCCTCCTCCACCTCGCGGCCCCGACCTTCCTCCGCCACCGGACCCCGCAGCGCCGGCCGTCCTGACGCCTGCCCGCATCGACCCCCTGCACCAAGAGCTCCCGCCGCCTCCCCTGCGTCGCCGGCCCCAGGCCCTCCCGCCGTCCTGCGCGCCCCGCCGCCGGAGCTCTCCTCTGCTCGACCCCCACCTCCTCCTCGCCGCGCTCTGCCCCGAGCCGACGCCGCCACCGAGCTCGCTCTCGCACGCCGCCCCGCCGGTGCACGCGTCGCCCCCGCCTCCTCTGTTTTCCTCCTCTCGCCGCCAGGGCCCTGCTGCCGCCCAGCTCGCTGGCTCCCCGTCCTTCCCGAGCCCCTGACGACCTCCGGCCGCCCTGCAACCTCATCCTCCCGCCACCAATCCTGCGACCTCCCATGGCGCCGGCCCCCTCGCAGTCGTGTGTCTCCACGTCTCTGCGGTGGAGTCCATGGCCGCTCTAGTGCTCTGCTCCTGCATCGGTTGACCAGTGCACCCGCGTGAGTTGGACACACGCAACCTCTGGCTTCTGGACACAAGACCACCAAGGCCCCATGTGGGTTTTTCTTCCAAGGCGGTGTGTAGATGATGTGGTGTTGTTCGAGGAACTGCGTCATGCATAAGGCCACCTGAAGACGGTACAGATCCCAAGATCGACATCGGCAAACCAAGAGGGAACCCCAAGATCTTCGAGAGAAACTTCGATCTTAGATCCAAGTTCGCCTACCCGGACACCGTGCGACAAGATCTTCACGGACCCGACGAACCACACAAGGCCATCGGTGCTCGATCCATTCAAGATCGACATTGGAAAAAGCCGGGCCCGAAGGTCGTCGACACAGAACATCAAGACCTCCTTCAGGATGCATCGGGGGTGCCGAAGAACCGAAGACCCCTGTTGCCGAAGATTGACCCCGAAGAAGTGTCGAACCCGAAGAATCGCCGACAAGGACCGTCCCTACACCAAGATCTGCTTTCGAACACTGCGACCGAAGCCGAATCAAGATCTCCCCGGATGCGACAAGTTCTCCTTCCCGGTGCCCGAAGCCGAGGACCCGACAATATCTTCGCAATGCCAAGATCGACACCGACCAGGGCAGATCCGATGCGCCCCCGACGCCACACCAAGTCCTTCTTCCCGGATGCGACAAGATCGACTCCGTTGTTCGAGAATGTTTCTGCCGAGGCCGATCCCGTCGAACCCTGAACCCTGAGACCGACCCCGAACCCCTCGGAGCCCAAGATCGCCGAGAACCCTAATGTGTGACCCTAAGCCCCTATTTTTATAATAATACATACATTGTTGCATATTAAATTGTCATACTTGCATGCATACTTGTCATGTGGTTTGGGGGCCTTATGCCGATTCACCTCATAATTAAATATGGGGCCCATATGCGGGCAAATCTAGTCTTATATTGGCCTCATTTAAATTGGTGTAGCGAACCGAAGCCATGTTTGATCTTGCTAATTCAACATTTAATTTGCGGGGTAGATAAATAACTTGAACCGTTTAATAATTGTCGGGACCCCGGTTCCGCTTAATATTGCCTAATTGCATCGCACCTTGCCATGCCATGCATCATACATGCATCATGCCCGATCTTTTGCCGTAGTATTAAATAGTGCATCCGGTGTTTCTTCTAGTGTTTTGGTTCTTCGCGGATAAGGCCGTTGAGTTGATGCGAGTGACGACCCGATCTTCGGTTGAACCTTCGGCAATGCTTTTCAGGCGAGCATCTCCCCCTTTCTACCTATCTTACTTTTATAGTATTTATTCCCTCCTGTTAACCTATTGCTATCTGTGTTGCGATGCTCTAGTTTTCGTACCCGTGATATCCCGTGCAGCCTTATATTGCCTTGGACACCTCCTATTACCTGTGTTTGGTAGATAGTTGGACCTGCGCGTCGTAGTCGCTTGCTCAAGTGATGTTGCGTGTCGTCAAGTACCACAGTTGTTGGAGTCGTGCCGCATGTTTAATGTTGGAGATGATCATGACTTTAATTATCGTTACTTTAATTATTGTTTAACAACTAAAATTGAAGTAGGTAAGCAGAGGCACAGGTGGGCAGTAGATGTTATTTGGTTGTTAACCGTCCACTTGTGTCCCGTAGGACCCCGAGTTCTTGACACATGTTCCGAGATCGAGCGCGCTAACCACAGGTGGGGAGATATGGGCCCCCCATCGATTAGTACCTGATTTCAAAGTACTGTACTGGGGGCCACAAGTAGTTTGGGGCTTTATTACTATTCTGTACTTATGCCATGGTTTACTGCTTTATTTACGATTGTGCGAGGAGCACACTGTACTGTTTAGGATCGGGACACGATTTCGCGGTGTCGACAAGCCCAGTTTTGGGTTCCCAGTCGTTCACAGCCGTCTACCCAAACCCTGAGTCCGTCTCGGAGACCGGCCGATTTCGTTGCGGGTCTACTTAGTGGGGTGGCCCCCCGTGCTTGCTTTGGGTCTGGAAACGTCGTGACTTAGGCCCTGCCGACATACCGATGGGTGTATGTTAACTGATCTGGCAAAAAGGGTCGAAGTGCTTGTGGATACTTTGGTGCACCCCTGTAGGGTTAAATCTTTTCGAGAAGCCGTGTCCGCGGCTATGGACGACTTGGAGCACAGTGCTTGATCATAGACAACTATAACTAAAGTTACTGTTATCAATTGACTTGTATCCGATATGACTAGTAATCAGCTTCACCACAACGGAATGGCTAAATAAAAGTACCAACAACTGCTGGGTTTTGGGATATCTCATGCTAATTGTAACTGACTAGTAAGTGTTGCAACTACAACGGAATGGTTAACTAAAACGGCCCACTGCTTATTTTATCAGGATGCTATCTATACTTGACTAGTAATTGCTGCAACGATAACTGAATAAATAAAACTGCCAACGGTGTGAGTTCCTCGGTTGACTTCCTCGTTTGGTCTCGAGGGGGAAACACCAGGATGGGTTTGTCTGATGGTAGAATCAGGTTGGTTCCGGATAGGTCTTTCTTATCCCTTTCTGATAGCCGACAGTTATATCGAGTCTCTATAGGTTGTTTAGTGCATGCTGCGCTGCCGCTCAGTCCACCATACCTATGTAGGCGAGGACCGCCGAATTCTAGCCTCGCCGTGTACTGGCCTCAGTACTGACGCTCCTCTTTTTCCTTTGCCCTTTGTCGGCACCCCTTTTGTTTAAGAAGGTTTGAGATCAACGTCGTTAGCAGGGTTACCCTTCCGGCTTGGCCTGGGCAGGGTTATGGACGCCATTGGTTATTCTTCAGGGCTCTTAGCCCCATTTGCATCTTGTCCGTAGCTGGACGCTCTATCGTTTTCAAGGTGATTTGGATCTTTGTTCTGTACATCTGTATTCTTGACTCATGGAGTCGTGTTGTATATATATCTGTTCTGTGGGTCCCATCGAGGACTGTTGTGTAATGTTATTACTTCGTTTTCCACCTGCACGAAAGTGCCTGGTGGGCACCTTTGAATCGTTTCTATGCGGGTTTGGCGGGTTTCGCTAAAACTTGCATAGGGCCGATTCTGAGGGTGTTACATTATGTGAAGGCCAGTGAAGGCTGCAAAGTTGTCCAAAATCACTTTAGCAAGTTCAGCCTGCTGGCGCGACCCGTGAAGAATCAGCAGTGTATCATCTGCGTATCGTAGCGCCGACATTGGGGCACCCTGCTGGATAGGGTGCTTCAAAAAACCGTTATTATATGCCTGCTTAAACATGTGATGTAGTATGTCAGCCATTATGATGAAGATGTAGGGCGACAAGGGGTCTCCTTGGCGCACCCCTCTTTGTATCTTGAATTTGCGACCACATTGTCCATTTATTAGCAGTTGTGCTTTGGATGTCAGTAGAAGGCTGCTGATCCAGTATACCCAGAGTTGAGGTAGACCCCTGGCATCCAAAGTGTGTAGTATTGATTTCCAATGCATGGAGTCGAATGCTTTGAACTGAAATCTTGGAGCACTATGGACCTGTTTATCAAGTCAACATGCATTGAACTGAAATCCTACATCGACCATCACAAATTTGTAGTATGGTAAGCATGAAAATCGACGTATGAACAATGTCTACCGAGAAACACATCTAGCACATGCTTACAAACCTAAGCTACAACATCAAGGGCTAGATGTTTATTAATTCCACTATTCATGCTTATTTCTTACTCGCAATTCCATTATCTACATTTGGGAACTGTTTGCATTTTCATCGATCAACCATGAATAGGTAAGCTATATCCACATATATTTGATTATTTAGTTTACTCGCCTTCTGTTGCTTCCGGAGTTATTCTTCTATCTTCAAAGGGACAATTTTGGATATTTTGAAGTTTGATATTACTATTTATTTCACTTTAGCTCACAATAATGCAAGTTGGACTTTGGTAATAGTTGAGGGGCAATGTCATGGTTTCAACGTTACAACTTTGTATATTAGCTTTACCACATACACGTTCTAGTTACTAACATTTGGCTTCTTTTGGGGGTCTCAATTTACCATTTATTATGATGAAAATAGAAATATACTTGTTGGTGTTTCTAATAATACGTTCATGTTTAATGAAATTATTGGGCATCTTAGTATTATGAAGTTACCTTTGAAGTGAAGAGCATACACTTTGGTCTAACATGCAAGAGCGACCCTTCCTTTGAACTTGGATTGGTTTTTCATCGGTGCAAATTGAATATATGATTATCTTAATTATACGCCTCTCTTTCAAAATCTTTCATTTGATTATGTTCCTTGTGTTGTTAACATTGACATTGTTATACCCAAGGCTATCATTTCTAGAGATTCTATATTTTTGGGTTGATCAACCTCTCTTTGTGGAATGTATCAAACTTTCTTGGAAAAGACAATCAAGGGAAGGCCTCTAGCTTTTCTGTTCTAGCTAAACAATGAAAACATGAAGAGCATTCAGGTCTCTCTAGACGGAAATAAATGATCCATAACTATAATAAGGTAACCAGGTTATTGGATAACATGAATACCATCGTGTTCAAAGTTGAATTCAATTTTAGACACATTGTCAAGCATACTCTTGAGGAGCTCTTGGTTGTGGAATGTGAACACCGAAAATATTGATGCCATGGCAAAATAAGCTTTAGCCAGAATAATATGTCTACGCTTAAGGATGAGCTAGTCTAAGTTTACTATTATCTTCATTGGGTCATCAAGATGATGATGTCGGTCAAGCCACTAGCAATTCGCACAAGGGAGAGGCTAGCCTTCAAAATTCAGCCATTTCACTGGTGAAGATGAGACAAAGTAGTTTTATCTACAGTTGGACAAATATGGGTGTATTTGCTTATCACGTCGAGGGCAATGAAGCCCATGATCGGGGGATTATCTACTTTGACTGATTCTTCTTCAGAGCTCCAGGTTCTAAGATGTGTATTAGTACTTGTGGCAATTGTAACTTGGGAGCTTTGTTGGGCAACTCGTTTTTTCATTACAGGTGAAGTGATTTTTTTGAGTTCAATGTCCTCAAGAAAAGGGATCGTACGTCTTCAAGATGCAAGGTGAATCGATAAAAAAGTTAAGGTTCCATAGTGCCAATGACTCCATTGAGATGGTGCTCTCTTACTAAGATCAACATGTTTCGTACTAATTCTAAGAAAAATATTTCCTACTCATTTTTGTTTTGTTCTCTATATTCATCATATCGATATATTTCTGTATATAGACTTAGTAGTTAGCGCGTGTTATGGATTGTGTGCGCCCTAATTGTGTGGATGATAAACATAAGCTCTTTGCTTGCACCCGTTTCACATGCGAACTTTCGATATTAAAAACACCATCTGTCGGAGAAAAGTTCTTAATGTGTATGAAATTAAATGATGTTAAAAATATGGTTTTCTATTTTTTTTCATTAAAAAGAGAGACGGGAGGGCTCAAAGTATCGACCAAAGGCGAAGATGGGGCACCACTTTCCCCCTCACCCTCTCTCTCTCTTCGCTACAGTAGCTAGGGTTTCTCCTCGCCGGACCGGGCCGATCCCGAGCCTCTCCGGCGGCTTTGCCGGCCGGAGATGGCGGAGGTGAGGTGCCGGGAGTAGTCTAGGTTAGGTTTTGGGCTTTATGTCCGTAGTTTGGAGTGAGGTTTGGATCCTGGCCAGATCTAGATCTTAGGGTTCCGCCGCCGCGAGTTTCCTCCTCCAGCCGGAGTTGCTGGTGGTGGTGCGGGCCGCCGTCTCAGCTTAATAAGGCTGGTGGTCCTTCTGCTGCTGAAGTTCCGTGACCTTGTTCTTCCGTGCTTGGCCGGCCATGGTGGCGAGGAGGCGCGGTGTTCGGGGCGGTGAGCGGGGTCTTCATCTTCCTGGTCGGCCGTGGTGGCGAGGAGGTGAGATGGAGGCTCTGCTTCTTCTTCAGAGACACAAGGACAGTTCGTCGACTTCTCCGGCTTGGGTGCCTCGGCGGCGTTCGTTTGCTTCTGGGAGCCATGGTGGCTCTCTTACAGGCGACGGAGTCGGCGGTGTATTTGGGTGGAGAAGTTCTCTGGAGCTTCTCTTCGACGTCTTCTTGGCGGCTTGTCTCGTCAGCACGCCGGAATCAATGGCAGTAGGGTTGCCGCTCCTGTGCTGCTTTGCTCCTCTCGTCGGTTGCTTCCTGTGGCAAGGGCGCTCGCCGACGCTGGAGCTTCGTCGCCGATCTAGAGGAGGAGGAGGACGAAGGGCTTGATTGCCTTTTCAAGTTTCTTTCAGGGTCCTCTATGCTTATTTATGGGTCTCGTAATTTTTATCTTTCTGGCTTTTTTTGTACTCTAGGGACGTATTTGCAGCTATATACGTCGGGTGAAAGCACCCGTCCAATGCTTTTTTTTTAAGTAGTATCGACCAAAGGCGCCCTGGTCTACAAAACTTACGGGCAGAACAAAATGAAGAACACGACTAGTTAGTTCCATATGAGTAGTGTGTATACTGGTTCGGAGGATGAGACATAGAGAGAAGAATAATTCATGCCAAATACGTTTCCTTTCCCTACACGATAGATTCCGACCCATCTTATAAGGACGAAGGGGAAGGAGAAGCCGTAGCCTGCCAGTCCCACAGGTTTTGACAAGACAAGGCGAGGCCAGACGAGACGAGAGTACTAAACAGAGGAGAGCAGAGCACAAGGAGGGAAGAGTTCCCCGGCTCCCCCTCCGCGCCGCCTCCATGTCTAGCGACCCAGAAGAGATCAAGGCTCGCGTCGTCGTCCATGACGCCGGCGCCGCCGACGAGTGGGCCCGCCCGGAGCTCGAGGCCTTCCATCTCCCTTCCACATCCCAGTCCCCACACTTCTTCCACCCACCTCACCCACAAGCAGAGCAATCCATACCGGCACCGGCAGCCACCACCAACAATGCATCTAGGTCCCCTCCTCCTCCTTGCTCGCCGCCTCCCGCGCCCCTGGAGACAGAGCAGCTGTCGCCCAATGCCAAGCCCTCCGCCGACGAGAAGCCGTCACCTCCGGCGCCGGCGGCCGCCCTGCGCGACTTGTTCCGCTTCGCCGACGGTCTTGACCGCGTCCTCATGACCGTCGGGACGCTCGGTGCGCTCGTCCACGGCGGCTCCCTCCCCGTCTTCCTCCGCTTCTTCGCCGACCTCGTCGACTCCTTCGGCTCCCATGCCGACGACCCGGATACCATGGTCCGCCTCGTCGTGAAGTACGCCTTCTACTTCCTCGTCGTCGGCGCCGCCATCTGGGCGTCGTCGTGGGCGGAGATAGCCTGCTGGATGTGGACCGGCGAGCGGCAGTCCACGCGGATGCGGATCCGGTACCTCGAGGCGGCGCTCAAGCAGGACGTCTCCTTCTTCGACACCGACGTGCGCACCTCCGACGTCATCTACGCCATCAACGCCGACGCCGTCATCGTGCAGGACGCCATCAGCGAGAAGCTCGGCAACCTCATCCACTACATGGCCACCTTCGTCGCCGGCTTCGTGGTCGGCTTCACCGCCGCGTGGCAGCTCGCGCTCGTCACGCTCGCCGTCGTGCCTCTCATCGCCGTCATCGGCGGCCTCACCGCCGCCACCATGGGAAAGCTCTCCGCCAAGAGCCAGGACGCGCTCTCCAACGCCAGCAACATCGCGGAGCAGGCGCTGGTGCAGATACGGATCGTGCAGTCGTTCGTCGGCGAGGAGCGCGTGGCGCAGGCCTACTCGGCGGCGCTGGCAGTGGCGCAGAGGATCGGCTACCGCAACGGCTTCGCCAAGGGCCTCGGGCTGGGCGGCACCTACTTCACCGTCTTCTGCTGCTACGCGCTGCTCCTCTGGTACGGCGGCCACCTCGTCCGCGGCCACCACACCAACGGCGGGCTCGCCATCGCCACCATGTTCTCCGTCATGATCGGCGGAATGTAAGTACTAGTACACTACTCTTTTGACATTTGTAGTCATTCATTTCTAGGAGTGACACCATGCATTGATTGTTGTGCAGCGCTCTTGGGCAGTCGGCGCCGAGCATAGCGGCGTTCGCGAAGGCGAGGGTGGCGGCGGCGAAGATCTACCGGATCATCGACCACACGCCTGGCATCTCGCACGACGGCGACAGCGGCGTGGAGCTGGATTCAGTGACCGGGCGGCTCGAGATTAGGAACGTGGAGTTCGCGTACCCGTCCAGGCCTGACGTGCCGGTCCTGCGCAGCTTCTCCCTGACCGTGCCGGCCGGGAAGACGATCGCGCTGGTCGGCAGCTCCGGGTCCGGCAAGAGCACCGTGGTGTCCCTGATCGAGAGGTTCTACGACCCCAGTTCAGGTCTGTCTCTGACCGAAGCTCAGTTTCAGTTGATGACCATTATAATGTCCATTTGAAAGAACAGAGAAGAAGGATCGATGCGAATTATTAATGAATGAAAATAATGTCTGGTATGCGAGCAGGGCAGATCATGCTGGACGGTGTGGAGCTCAAGGATCTGAAGCTGCGTTGGCTGCGGTCGCAGATCGGGCTGGTGAGCCAGGAGCCGGCGCTGTTCGCGACGAGCATCCGGGAGAACCTGCTGCTGGGGAGGGAGGAGGCGACGCAGGTGGAGATGGAGGAGGCCGCCAGGGTCGCCAACGCGCACTCCTTCATCATCAAGCTCCCCGACGGCTACGACACGCAGGTCCGTCTCGTCTCATTTCATTTCCTCCGTCTCATTTCCATCATCTCTTTTCAGCGCATGCCCTTGCCCCCTCCCTTTTTATCCAGTCCGTGCGCCATTACCATCGCCTACAAGCTTAGCCTGCCCTTTCCCTTTCGCTTTCACCAGCCTTTTTTCCTCGTCACATCCACCGTTTCAGCCTTTGCCATGGAGTAGAGCTACAAGCTTAGCTTGCTATGCTAGATACCCCGCCTCAGATCGGGTGCTCGGCATTTGTTTGCTTGTTAGGCAACAGCAACACATGATGACACCCTCCCTCCTGGGCTCCATCACCGTCACATCGCATAGTTAATCATATTTCTCCACTCCACTCTTCTCCTACAGTTCACTCACTACTACTCCATGGAAGTGGAGGCAATTGTTAGGAGCATGTTGCTTTCAAATGTTGTAACGAGTTACTAGTAACACTCACATGCCTGCCTGCCTGGTATCTTTCTCTCGTCTGAAAGGTCCCTTTCTCAGCACGAACTAACACAACCAGCCGAACTGAGACTGGCCCATATGATTAAGATGGTTTCTACGCTACTCTTTTACTACTACTATCTACTCTGCAAAATTTTAACGCTGCAGCCCAGTAGTAGGAGTATTTAAACTTGTTCACATGAATAATCCAAATTCCAGGTCGGCATTCTGTCAGGAATGTCAAGTTGATCCCGCTAGAATCAACCATGCTTTGTCCACTACGGACGGACCATATATGCTGCTTATTTTTCAGTGGTGACAGAGCAGTTACTTTGACCAAAGCTGGGATTTGTTATTGATCCCAACCACATGGGTTACTGAACCCATCACATGACAGCCACGATGCTCCAGGATGCCCAGTCAAAATTCCATCAAAAACAATCCTAGTGGAGTTCACTTTTATATTGTGGTCAAATTTATGCGTCAAATTCCCGACATAAACAAGTCAAGTGTTTACATACTGATGATTAGTGTATTGCAGAGTAATAGTACTGACAAGTCAACATGTTTGACCATGGCGATGCAGGTTGGGGAGCGCGGTCTGCAGCTCTCCGGCGGCCAGAAGCAGCGGATCGCCATTGCTCGGGCCATGCTCAAGAACCCGGCCATCCTCCTCCTAGACGAGGCCACCAGCGCTCTGGACTCCGAGTCCGAAAAGCTCGTGCAGGAGGCGCTGGACCGCTTCATGATCGGCCGCACCACCCTCGTCATCGCTCACAGGCTCTCCACCATCCGCAAGGCCGACCTCGTCGCCGTGCTGCAGGCGGGCGCCGTCTCCGAGATGGGCCCGCACGACGACCTCATGGCCAGAGGGGACAGCGGCGCCTACGCCAAGCTCATCCGCATGCAGGAGCAGGCGCACGAGGCGGCGCTCGTCAGCGCCAGGAGGAGCAGCGCCAGGCCCTCCAGCGCCCGCAACTCGGTCAGCTCGCCCATCATGATGCGCAACTCCTCCTACGGCCGCTCGCCCTACTCCCGCCGCCTCTCCGACTTTTCCACCGCCGACTTCAGCCTCTCCGTCATACATGACCCGGCAGCCCACCGGATGGGAATGGGGATGGAGAATCTCAAGTTCCGGGCGCAGGCCAGCTCCTTCTGGCGCCTGGCCAAGATGAACTCGCCGGAATGGGGCTACGCGCTCGCCGGCTCGGTGGGCTCCATGGTGTGTGGCTCCTTCAGCGCCATCTTCGCCTACATCCTCAGCGCGGTGCTCAGCATCTACTACGCGCCGGACCCGAGGTACATGGACCGAGAGATCGCCAAGTACTGCTACCTCCTCATCGGCATGTCCTCCGCCGCCCTGCTCTTCAACACGGTGCAGCACCTCTTCTGGGACACCGTCGGCGAGAACCTCACCAAGCGCGTGCGGGAGAAGATGCTCGCCGCCGTGCTCCGCAACGAGATGGCCTGGTTCGACATGGAGGCCAATGCCAGCGCGCACATCGCGGCCAGGCTCGCCCTCGACGCCCAGAACGTGCGCTCCGCCATCGGCGACCGCATCTCCATCATTGTCCAGAACTCGGCGCTCATGCTCGTGGCGTGCACGGCCGGGTTCGTCCTGCAGTGGCGCCTCGCGCTCGTGCTCCTCGCCGTGTTCCCGCTCGTCGTCGGCGCCACTGTCCTGCAGAAGATGTTTATGAAGGGATTCTCCGGGGACCTGGAAGGCGCGCACGCGAGGGCAACACAGATCGCCGGCGAGGCCGTGGCCAACATGCGCACGGTGGCGGCGTTCAACTCGCAGGACAAGATCACGAGGCTCTTTGAGGCCAACCTGCAGAGGCCGCTCCGGCGCTGCTTCTGGAAGGGGCAGATCGCCGGGATCGGCTACGGCGTGGCGCAGTTCCTGCTGTACGCGTCCTACGCGCTGGGACTGTGGTACGCGGCCTGGCTCGTCAAGCACGGCATCTCCGACTTCTCCAAGACCATCCGCGTCTTCATGGTGCTCATGGTCTCTGCCAACGGCGCCGCTGAGACGCTGACGCTGGCGCCTGACTTCATCAAGGGTGGCCGGGCAATGCACTCGGTGTTCGAGACCATCGACCGACAGACGGAGATCGAGCCCGACGACGTGGACGCCGCCCCCGTCCCCGACAGGCCTAGGGGCGACGTGGAGCTGAAGCACATCGACTTCTCGTACCCGTCGCGGCCGGACATCCAGGTGTTCCGGGACCTGAGCCTCCGCGCCCGCGCCGGCAGGACGCTGGCGCTGGTCGGACCCAGCGGATGCGGCAAGAGCTCCGTGCTGGCGCTCATCCAGCGCTTCTACGAGCCAACCTCCGGGCGCGTGCTGCTGGACGGCAAGGACATCCGCAAGTACAACCTCAAGGCGCTGCGGCGGGCGGTGGCCATGGTGCCACAGGAGCCGTTCCTCTTCGGCGGCACGATCCACGACAACATCGCGTACGGGCGTGAGGGCGCGACGGAGGCCGAGGTGGTGGAGGCGGCGACACAGGCCAACGCGCACAAGTTCGTGTCGGCGCTGCCGGAGGGGTACAAGACGTGCGTGGGGGAGCGCGGGGTGCAGCTGTCGGGCGGGCAGCGGCAACGGATCGCCATCGCGAGGGCGCTGGTGAAGCAGGCACCCATCATGCTCCTGGACGAGGCGACGAGCGCGCTGGACGCCGAGTCGGAGCGGTACGTGCAGGAGGCGCTGGACCGCGCCGGGTCAGGGCGGACGACCATCGTGGTGGCGCACCGGCTCGCCACCGTGCGGAACGCCCACACCATCGCGGTGATCGACGACGGGAAGGTGGTGGAGCAAGGGTCGCACTCGCACCTGCTCAACCACCACCCGGACGGATGCTACGCGCGGATGCTGCAGCTGCAGAGGCTCACGCCCCACGCCGCCGCTGTGCCCGGACCGTCTGCGTCCAATGTTTGATAGATCGTCATGGTTTTTACTTCCATATCACGGACTTGCGTTTTGATGTAGTAGGATCTTTTTTTTTTCTGTTTGCTGTTGGCGGGGGGGGGGGGTCACAATTGACAAGGTGCATGTACTGCTGCGATGAGATTTACAGCAGAGCAGAATGAAATTGATCGTTGTAAGTAGAGGGCTCCCAGTTCACCACATGTATTTACCTAGCCTCACTTATATATTATCAACTGAAAATTATAAAAGCAGTTAGCTCATTCCAATCAGCGTTCGTACCTATCTTTGAGCTACCATTGGCAGTGGGACACACTACATCACAAGAACAACAAAAGTTTTTTGTCTCGCTATATTAGTATAGCAACCACACGATACAACTCGTGTTCTTTTTTTGAAAAAGCAAAAGACTCGCTATTTTCATTGATTAACTAGAGTTTTTTAGAGGTATTACAAACCACGTTTGCCTAAAAGGCCAAGACCAAAGATAAGCTTACTCTCGCCGTATTACATTACTCAAAAATTTTGCCCCGGCGAGGCACCTCATACCTGCCTTATCTTTGATTTACTAATTAGTTGCGGAAGACGCGAGCATTCCTTTCCTTCCAAATCTCCCAAGAAACCAACATCGCAAGGGAAGCCAAGGCCTTTCTCGATTGCCCTCTCTTGTGGATTCCATCGATCCACCATCTTTGATGGTGTGGATGGCTTGCCAATCACTTGGCTCAACATCGTGGAGACCTAGCCAAACTTTCAAGATCTCCACACTCTAATAGTGAAACGACATTTGAAATGGAGGTGGATGGCCGATTCTTGTTAGAAAGCTGCATTGACTGATCCCCACTAGAAAGGTGCTATGGATGAGGAATACAGTGCTCTCGTGCAAAACAAAACTTGAAGGTTGGTGCCTCCCGTGATAGGTAAAAATATTATTGACTGTCGTTGGATATACAAAATTAAACACATGGCAGATGGGTCTGTTGATAGATACAAGGCCTGGTTAGTTGCAAAAGAATTTAAGCAACGCTATGGTATTGACTATGAGAATACCTTTAGTTCGGTTGTTAAAATAGCAACGGTACGTCTTGTTTTGTCAATTGTTGTTTCTAGGGGATGGAGTTTGCGACTGTTAGATGTCAAGAATGCATTTCTTTATGGTGTTCTGAAAGAGGAGGTCTATATGACACAACCACCTAGTTATGAAGACGGGGGGAAATGCATTATGTTTGCAAATTGGACAAGACACTTTATCGCTTAAAACAAGCATCCCGAGCTTGGTATTCCATGTTGAGCTCTCAGTTGATTAGTTTTGGTTTTGTTGCTTCCAAATCCGATACATCACTGTTTATTTATCACAAGTCCAATGTTATCATCTTCATGCTCATATATGTGGACGATATCATAGTTGCCAGCTCTTCTCAAACTGCCACTGATGCATTGCTCAGAGACCTAGATAAGGAGTTTGCCTAGAATGATCTTGGTGATCTTCATTACTTCTTGGGTATTGAAGTTCACAAAGTTAATGATGGTCTAGTTCTCAATCAGCCAAATATGCTAAGGATATTCTTGCATGTGTTGGCATGCAGCATTGTTTAGGGTCGCCCACACCCTTGTCATCGTCAGAGAAGATCACAACAAGGGAGGGAGAATTGTTGGGTCCTAAGGATAGTACCAGTTACATGAGCATGGTAGGTGTGCTTCGGTACCTAACTCTTACATGATATCTCTTATGCTGTCAACAAAGTCTGCCAATATTTGCATGCTCCTAGAACTTTATATTTTATTGCTGCTAAATGCATATTGAGGTATATCGAGCAAACTCTGAGTGTTGGATTAACATTCATGAGGTCCAATTCTACACTAGTTAGTGCCTTTTCAGATGCAGATTGGGCTGATTGTGTAGATGATCGCCGATCCATTGGTGTTTTTGTTGTGTTCTTTGGACCAAATTTAATCTCGTAGAATGCTAAGAAGTAGGCTACAGTGTACAAATCTAGTATAGAGGCATAATATAAATTAGTAGAAAATGCCACTGCTAAAGTCATATGGGTTCAATCCTTACTTGAAGAACTGGGAATAAAATTGACTCAAATACTATGCTTATGGTGTGATAACTTGGGAGCTACATATCTATCAGCAAATATAGTTTTTCATGCAAGGACCAAACACATTGAAATAGATTTTCACTTAGTCAGAGAATGAGTGTTGAACAAACAACTAGAGATTTGTTTTATTTCTTCAAAGGATTAAGTTGCTGATGTGTTCACAAGGCCCCTGCATGCTAGAAGTTTTGAAGAGTTTAAGCATAATCTCAACTTGTCCAAGTTGTGATTAATGGAGGTGTTAGAGATATGATTAGAGTCCTAGACGGTATCATGTTGTAGTTGATGTATAGGTCGGTTATGACCGACTCCTCTCTGCACATGACACCCCCTTGTATCCTATGACACCAATATATAAACTCCCAATGAGGATCCTCGGAAACTATCCGAGTAGACACAATCGATCTACCTGATCTTACGTTTTACAAGTGCGACTTGAGGGGGTGGTATCGTTGTAGAGAGCGAGTCGGTGCAGCTGCTGGATACCACCAGCAACGTACACTCCAAGGAAGACGTGATGGAAGCCGGTAGTGTGGACCAAGGGCGGTGGTGTTGCGGCCGAAGGGGCGACACTATGGCATCCCGATGCTCGGTCGGTGGTAGACGCGTGCTCGGGGACGTGCTTAACGTAGATAGGAGCGGGATTGGTTGACCAGACCGACTATGCGTTGTATGCGCCATGACGAGGACTACGTGTAATAGATCAGAGTTGTTGATGACGTTGTCGCTGAATTCCCGGGCGATAACGACGAAGACGAACTGGCGATGGAGACCACACGGATGGAAGCATCCGGCAGCGACGCATGAAAGGTGTCCCTGGTGCGGCGCATCCAGCCTTGCCACATGGTTGATGATGAACTGGCTGGTGTAGAGTCGACACCATTGTCGGAGTAAAGGGGCATGAGGAAGACGGGCAGTGGGCGATGCAATCCGATCTATGATCGGCGAACAAAAAAGAAGACCGTCCAAATGATCGACAGAGAAAAACCGATATAGAAATCGTAAAGACTCACCCGGACAGTTGGTCATGGATCAGCGGACAAAACCCTACTACAGCTCGCGCGACACCCAGCGGAGATCATGGAGATCGACCTCCCTGAGGGCGGAGCAGGACGGATGCGTGTGCGGCGGCTAGGTCAAGGATCTCACCGCTCTGATACCATGTAGAATTATAGAGAGAGAATTGTGGTGTAAAATTTTGATCAGCTAGAAGATTTGGGTCTACTCGGACAATTCCCGAGCCATGATTCTCCCTTTAATATATGTGCACATTGCGATGCCAACGTACATAAATTTTTTTAGGGAACAGATATATGGAATGTCTAATATGAGTCCTACACTACTACGACCTATATTGTATGTCTAACATCCTCCCTTAATCACAACTTTCTCAAATTGAAATTATGTTTAAAATCTTCAAAGCTATTAATATGAAGAGGTTTTGTGAATCCATCAACAATCTAATCCTTTGAAGGAATAAAGCGAATTTATAGATGCTTGTTCATCACCTTCTCTCTGACAAAATGAAAATCAATTTCAATATGCTTAGCTCTTGCATGGAAGGCGTGGGTGGCTGATAGATATGTAGGTCCAAGATTATCACACCATAAACAGGGAGGCTGAGTCAGTTTTATTCCAAATTCTCCAAGCAAGGATTGTACCCATATCACATCCGCTGTGGCATTAGCTACATATTTGTATTTTGCCTTTATACTAGACCTAGAAACTATAGCTTGCTATCATTTGTTAGGAATAGACAAGTTGTCCTCTCGGGGCCAAAGGCCACAATATATAGTACAGGTACAGGGCAAATATGCAGAAAGCCCCCTAACATATGGGGGAAATACAATATACAGATATATACATCTAACACCCCCCCCCCCCCCCTCAAACTCATGGTGGATCCACAACACTGAGTTTGGAGAGTAAGAAATCATGCTGCGCTCGGGTCTGTGCCTTCGTAAATAAATCCGCCAACTGTAAATCTGAAGACACATACTGAAGCGCAACAACCTGAGCCTGCACCTGAGCACGTGTATAGAAAGCATCAACACCAATATGCTTGGTAAGCTCATGCTTGACCAGATCACGTGCAACACTAATAACACATGTACTGTCAGACAAGACCAGAGTGGGTGTGGTAATAGAGACCCCAAAATCCGAAAGTAACCACCGTAACCAGGTCACCTCAGCAGTCAACAAGGCCATAGCACGCAACTCAGCCTCAACACTCGAACGGGAAACCGCTGTCTGTTTCTTCGTCTTCCAAGCAATAAGCGGACCACCAAGAAACACACAGTAAGCAGAAAGTGAACGACGATCCGAAGGATCACTCGCCCACGTAGCATCCGAATAGCATTGGAGCTGGAGAGAGCTGGAACGAGGAAAGAAAAGGCGACGAGTGATCGTACCACGAAGATAACGAAGAACACGGAGAAGATGACTATAGTGAACAGTGGTAGGAGCAGAGACAAATTGACTTAGAATATGAACAGAATAAGAGATGTCAGGACGAGTGACAGCAAGATAAACTAGACTCCCAACAAGATGACGATAACGCGTCGGATCAGAAAGAGGATCACCATCAGTAGGTTGAAGCTTAACATTAAGCTCCATAGGGGTCTCAACAGTGCGCTCATCCTCAAGAGCAGCACGAGCAAGAAGATCCTGAATATACTTTTCCTGATAGATGTAAAAGCCATCAGAAGTGGAGGAAACCTCAATCCCAAGAAAGTATCGAAGAGGACCAATATCAGTCATAAGAAACTGATCACGAAGACGAGCCTTAACAAAGGCGATATACTCAGGATCATCACCAGTAATGATCATATCATCAACATAGAGAAGAAGAAGAGTGCGTCCACGAGGAGAAGTGTGAACAAACGGCGCTGGATCATGAGCACTAGGGGAGAAACCAGCAGCAGTCACTATAGAAGAAAAGCGCTCAAACCAGGCACGAGGGGCTTGTTTGAGTCCATAAAGAGACCGTCGAAGACGACAAACCATCCCCTCGGGAACAGAATACCCAGGAGGAGGCTGCATATAAACCTCCTCACTCAACTCACCATTGAGAAAGGCATTCTGAACATCAAGCTGAGACACAGAATAGTGATGAACAGAAGCAAAAACAAGAAGAGTACGCACAGTGGTCATATGAGCCACAGGAGCAAAGGTATCATCATAGTCACGACCATGCTCCTGCTGAAAACCACAAGCCACAAGACGCGCTTTATAGAGCTCAAGAGATCCATCAGAGCGGGTCTTAATCTTATAGACCCACTTACACCTGATAGGACGAACACTGGGAGGGGGAGAAACAAGATCCCAGGTGCCAGTGCGCTCAAGCGCAGCAATCTCCTCAGCCATGGCCAGCTGCCATTCAGGATGATGCTCAGCATCCCGATAAGAAGTCGGCTCGGAGGCAACAAAAAGGCCATACTGACTAGGAGAGTAATGGTTGGGGGCACGACGCTGACGAACATGATGAGTAGAGGGAAGCTCATCAGAGGAAGACAACGCAGGAGACGACGATGAAGAAGAAGGAATAGCAGAGGAAGACTCCGGAGAACGAGGAGAACTAGGAGAACTAGACGGAGCAGAGGAGGACTGTAACACCCTCAGAATCGGACCTATGCAAGTTTGAGCAAAATTCGCCAAACCCGCATAGAAACGATTCAAAGGTGCCCACCAGGCACTTTCGTGCGGGTGGAAAACGAAGTAATAACATTACACAACAGCCCTCGATGGGACCCACAGAACAGATTTATATAACAGCGACTCAAAGAGTCAAGAATACAGATATACGGTACAAAGATCCAAATCACCTTGAAAACAGTAGAGCGTCTGGCTACGGACAAGAAGCAAATGGGGCTAAGAGCCCTGAAGAATAACCAATGGCGTCCATAACCCTGCCCAGGCCAAGCCGGAAGGGTAACCCTGCTAACGGCGTCGATCTCAAAACCTGCTTAACAAAAGGGGTGCCGACAAAGGGCGAAGCAGAAAAACAAAGAGGAGCGTCAGTACTGAGGCCAGTACACGGCGAGGCTAGAATTCGGCGGCCCTCGCCTACATAGGTATGGTGGACTGAAGCGGCAGCGGCAGCATGCACTAAACAACCTATAGAGACTCGATACAACTGGCGGTTATCAGAGAGGGGTAAGAATGACCTATCCGGATCCAACCTGAAACTAACACCAAACAAACCCATCCTGGTGTTTCCCCCTCGAGACCAAACGAGGAAGTCAACCGAGGAACTCACACAGTTGGCAGTTTTACTTATTCAGTTATAGTTGCGGCACTTTACTAGTCAGGTTTAGATAATCATCCTGATAAAGTAAGCAGTGGGCACTTTTAGTTAACCATTCCGTTATAGTTGCAACAATTACTAATCAGATACAGGTAGCATGAGATAAACCCAAAACCCAGCAGTTGTTGGTACTTTTATTCAGCCCTTCCGTTGTAGTTGTTATACTTACTAGTCAGGTACAATGGTCGCAAGCGACAACCAAACAAGCAATTGTGGGCAGTATTAATTAGTCATTCCATTATAGTGAAGCTGATTACTAGTCATTATAAGTCAAATTTATAGCAGTAAACTTTAGTTATGCTTGTCTATGATCGAGAAACTGTGCTCCAAGTCGTCCATATCCGTGGACACGGCTTTCAGAAAGTTTTACCCGGCCGGGGTGCACCAATAGCAACACACACTCGATCAACCTCGGAAAAACCAAATCAAAACCCAACGAGGCCTTCACGACAAAGCAATCACAAGATTCAGAAATATTTCAGGGGGCCACCCCTTAAGTAGAATCCGCAACGGAGTAAGCAAGCTCCGAGACGGCCTCAAGGTTTGGGTGGACGGCTGTGAATGACTGGGAACCCGAAAGTGTGGCTGGGCTTGTCGACACCGCGGAATCGTGTCCTGCTCCTAAACAGTACAGTGTGCTATCTGTCGCACAATCGTAAATAAAGCAGTAAAACATGGCATAAGTACAGGATAGTAATAAAGCCCCAAACTAGTTCGTGGCCCCAAGAAATAAGACGGAATCAAGCTCTGGCTCAGGGGGGTCCCATATACCTCCCGGATGTGGATAGCGCGATAAATCAAGGAACAGGAATCAAGTACTCGGGGTCTTACGGGACACAAGTGGGCGTTCGGAAACCAAATATTATCTATCACCCACCGATGCCTCTGCTTATTTCAATTTTAGTTGTTAAACAGAAATTAAAGTGACGATAAGTAAAACTAGGATCATCTCCAACAACAACATGCGGCAATACATCAACAACTGTGGCATTTGACAACACGCAACATTACTTGAGCAAGCGACTACGACGCGCAAGTCCAACTATCTACCAAACAACAGGTAATAGGATGTGTCCAAGGCAATATGAGGCTGCAGGGAATATCACGGGTACGGAAAAACTAGAGCATCGCAACACAGATAGCAATAGATCAACAGGAGGGAAGTAAATACTATAAAAGTAAGATAGGTAGAAAGGGGGAGATGCTCGCCTGAAAACATTGCCGAAAGGTTCATCCGAAGATCGGGACGAAGCTCACATCAACTCAACGGCCTTATCCGCGAAGAAGCAAAACACTAGAATTAACACCGGATGCACTATTTAATACAACGGCAGAAGATCGGCATGATGCATGTATGATGCATGGCATGACAAGGTGCGATGCAATTAGGTCAAATTAAGCGGAACCGGGGTCCCGACAATACTTAGATGGTTCAAGTTATTTACCTACCCCGCAATTTAAATGTTGTTTAACAAGGCAGAATATATCGCCGGTTCGCTACACAATTTAAATGAGGCCGATATGAGACTAGATTTGCCCGCATATGGGCCCCATATTTAATTATTAGGTGAATCGGCATAAGGCCCCCAAACCAATGATATGCATGCGAGATGACAATTCAATATGCAACAAGTTGTTATTATGTTATAAAAATAGGGTTCGGAAAAGGGGTCACACATTGGAGTTCGGCGAACTTGGGGTTCCGGGGGTTCAGGGTTCGACAGGGTTCGACGGAACGTTCTCGGCTCCGGGGTTAGGGTCTCGTAGCAACCGGGGAGCAGGGCTTGGTTGGCGTCGGGGGCGCATCGGATCTTCCGGGTCGGTGCCGTTCTTGTCGCATGCGGATCTTGTCGCATTAGCGGTCCTCGGGTCATGTTGTCGGCGGTCATGGCGTTCCGAGAGGAAGAACTTGGTCTGGCGTCGGGGCGCAGCGGACCCGCCCTGGTCGGTGTCGTTCCTGTTGTTGCGGGGATCTTGCCGGTACGCGGTCGGGTCGGATTTGGCATCCGGGGTGCAGAACTTGGTGTCCGGGCGGAGTACTTGTCACGTCGGGGTCTCGGTGTCCGGGTGGAACACTCGGCGTCCTCGAGGGAGTACTTGTCGTTCCGGGATCTGTTTCGGGGTCTCGGACAACGGCCTTCGGCCTCCGTGAAGAAGAGTTTGGCGTGGTTCATCGGGCCCGGAGATCTTGTCGCACCCTCGGGTTCCATTCTTGCGAGTTCCATCTTGTAGCCTGAGGCTCGGGACGGCAGGGGCGACGCAGACCCGGCGACGGTGTCGAGCTTGGGAGCGGGTCCTTGCAGAGTAGTGGACGACCCGTGGAGGCGACGTCCTGGAGGCGTGCGGGGCCGGGTTTGCAGAGGACGACGGCGCGATGTCGAACATGACTCCTATGTTGCTGGCAAACCAAACGATGTCACCCTCACTGCCAGCGCACACAAACAGAAGGCCCACGCCGGCGGTCGGGCTCGCTGACAGCGACGCAAGGCAAGCAGATGTGCTCGGGGCCGCAGGGCTCAAGCAGACGGACGCGGAGCGGGGCGCGGACGCGGTTTGGCGGCGCCGTGGAGCTCAGGCGAGCGGCGGCTTGCTGCAGAGGGCCGGCCGCGGGCTCGGGACGGGATGCGGAGAAGGCAGAGGAGGCGGCCGGCGGGCTCGTGTGGGCGAAGCGGAGCGCGCTCGGGCCGGAGAGGCGAGGCGGCTACTCCGGCGAGCGGCGGCGCGAGCTCCGCGGGCGAGGACGGGGCGAGGCCCAGGCCGGAGAGGGCTCAGGTGGGCGGAGCGGCGGGGATGAAGGGACCTGGCGCGGCGGGGGAGGAGGTCGCGGCGGAGGGCGGAGCGGGTGGAGCTCGAGGGCGAGGAAGCTCGGGGAGGAGGGGTGAGTGGAGGGAGAGGCCAAGTGGCAGGTGGGGATTGGGTAGAGGGGAGAGGGGCGCTGAGGTGGCGTGAGGCTATTGGCCCGGGTGAGGTGGCCAGGGTGTGGGGTAGAGTTTTAGGTAGCTGTAGGATTTAGGTGGGGCTGGATTGAATGGACCGATTTAAAAACAGGGGTGGTCGTTCGGGTCGGGTTGGCCCGTTCGGCTGCTCCTACTAAAATAAAAATAATTTTTTTTATTTGTTTAAATAACACCGTTTGCAAACCGATAGCGGGCAAAACAAAATATTCCGGGGACCCGGTTTTGAGGTTTGAATAAAGAGGGGCGTTTAGAAAACAACACGGGCTTTGCAAACATAGTTTTGGCAAACAATGCATGATGATGACGATGCAATGCACAAATTCAACGCGATTTTCTAGTAGTGGTTTTGCGGGATGCCACAAGGACGGTGTCGAAGAAGAGACATCAGGGGTAGGAGATCCAGAAGAAGACACAATAGGAGTAGAAGGAGGTGTGGCAGGAAAGAGAAGAAAAGAGATATCTTCCACCGGGTAGGTACCAGTGGTGGGACGAGGATAGAAAGGACGCGTCTCATCAAAAGTAACATCACGAGAGATACACATCCGACGACCAACGGGATCCCAACAGCGATAGACCTTATGCTCATCACTGTATCCAAGGAAGACACACTCAACAGACTGAGCAGTCAGTTTGGTGCGTTCGCGAGGAGCAAGGAGAACATAGAAAACACAACTAAACAAGCGAAGCATGGAGCAGTCTGGAGACTGTCCAGATAGGTGCTCAAGAGGGATACCACCCTGCAGAGCGGCAGAAGGCTGAATATTGATGAGGTAAGCTGACGTAGTGACAGCCTCATCCCAGAAATGCGGCGGAAGAGAAGAAGCAATCATCATGGCACGAGTGGTCTCAATAAGATGGCGATGCTTACGCTCACCAACGCCATTTTGGGCATGTGCACCAGGACATGAGAACTGAGCAGGAGTGCCCTACTCAGCAAGAACACCTCGCAACATCTGGGAGATATACTCACCAGCGGAATCAGCACGAAACACACGAATGGAGGTAGAATATTGAGTACGGACCATGGCCGCAAAACGCTGATATATGGAGAGCACTTCACTGCGAGAGCGCATAAAATACAACCAAGTGTACCGAGAAAAATCATCAATGAATAAAATATAGTAGCGATGACCCCCTTTCGAAGCGAAAGGAGCCAGACCCCAAACATCGGAATGAACTAAATCAAAAGGTCGCTGAGATACAGACGCGCTAGTAGGATAGGAGAGTTGAATCTGTTTACCCAACCTACAGCCCTGACAATGTAAAGACCCATATCCTGAGACAGACCCCAGAAGACCACGATGAACTAATGACGACAGGCGGGAGTCACAAAGGTGACCAAGACGATGATGCCACTGCTGAAAGGAGCTGGTAGAAGAGGCGGCGACCGGAGAAGAACTGGCAGATGAAGTGGCAGCGGAAGGAACACGAAGCCAGTCTAACTCCCAAAGTCCTGAAGAGTCACGACTGCGAGGGCCAGCTCCAACCAGGGCCTGTGTGCGAAGGTCCTAGACAACACAAGAATCAGCATCAAGAATGACGCGACAACCAGAGTCAGTAAGCTGGCTAGCAGAGAAGAGATTCATCTTAAGGAGAGGAACATGAGAAATATCAGGAACAGAAAAAGAAGAAGTAGAAAGGGTGCCCCGACTAGAAACAGGAAGAGAGGTACCATCAGCCGTAAAAACACGGACAGGAGAAGGGAGAGAGCGAAGAGCGGACAGAAAAGAAGACTCAGAGGTCATATGAAAGGAAGCTCCTAAATCCAAACGGGTATCGTCGAAAACGAACTGTCAGATCCGACGAAAAAACCAGCTGTTAGATCCAACAGGCGAGCTGGAGGCCGGCGGTTCGGCGATCGTCGGGCAGGTGGTCCCACGCGAGCAGTCGGTTCGGCGGTCGTCGGGCAGGTGGTCCCACGCGAGCAGTCGACGGGCAGGTGACGCAGGCAGGCAGTCAGACCCTCACGTGATGCTGGCGGGCGGGAGGCGGTCCGTCGGAGGGGAGCAGAGCCTGCATGCAGACGGGGCCCTGCGCGCAGGAGGTGGCAGCGGCACCCAATCGGCAGACGCACGCACGTGCAGATGCGGGTAGTGGATCGGCGGGTGTGCACAGGGGGTGGCGGTCCTCGATCGGTGGTGGTGGGGGCCGACCGGCAGTGGGGGGGTACGGATGGATGAAGGTGAGTTTAGATCTGTTGTTGATCCAATATGAACAAAATAACAAGCGAATCCGGGAAGGAGATGACAAAAACGAAAGGATCTCGGCGCGCGGTCAGAACGGGAACCGGCAGGTGACCGGGGCGAGCTGACGGCGGCGATCACAAGCAAAGGACCGGTGGGCACGGGAACCCTAAAACCGGCTCGGATACCATGTTAGGAATAGACAAGTTGTATTCCTCTCGGGGCCAAAGGCCACAATATATAATACAGGTACAGGGCATATATGAAGCAAGTCCCCTAACATATGGGGAAAATACAATATACAGATATATACATCTAACATCATTAACCTTATGCACTTCAGTTCTTTGAAAATAGTGAAGATCACCAAAATCTTTCAATGCAAACTCCCTACTCAAATCCTTGAGTTGTGCATTTGTTGCAGTTTGTGAGGAGCTAGCAACTTTGATATCATCCCGTACATGTATGAGCATAAAAATAGTAACACCAAACTTACAATAGATAAATAGTAATGTATCAGATTTTGATGCAACGAAGCCAAAACAAATCAACTGACTACTTAACCAAGAATACCGTGCTTGGAATACAAGACAAGACATAAATCGTATCTCTACCTAATTTTTCTAACGACAATTTACTCTAAACAAATATGAGAGCTCATGTCTATCTTTGAGCTAGCATTGTCAGTGGGAGATAGTGCATCACAAGAAGAGCAAAGATAAGTGACAAACATCTTCCTCCTCATAGATATATTACTACTCCACTTTCTAAAATATTTTCCAATTTCCGATGAGAGCACCTAACTTTTACGTATCTGTTTGAGCTAGCACTGGCAGGTGGGAGACACTGCATGACAAGGACAACAAAAACAAGAGAAAGTGTCAAACATGATCCTCCTCGTAGAGTTGTAAAATATTATTATCCAGTGCTGCGATGTCAACTCGTCAGAAGCCCCATACGACCCGGAATTCAGGGACAATGTTGCTGCTAATTCTTCCAACTAGGTGAATTTCCTAAGACAAAGTAATCGCAGGCCAGGCAGCATTGCAGGAAAGCTGGACCCCCTAGAGTCTGAATTCTGAAACCAAATCCAAAGAGTGTCACATGCGAGCTCATAAGTCATAGCCTTGAACGTGATTGTGTGCCCCAGCAGCAACCGCTCATATGAACGGTGCATGCGCGCGTGGTCCCTAGGCTAAAACCAACAGGGGGGCAGATGAGAAGGTCCACAAGTGGCACTCTCGAATCCAAGCCAGCCTATCACAGACATGGATCATGGTAAATCTGCAGCGTCTAGACTCCAGGTAAGAAATGGATCATGGTACATCCACCACGGGCATGGTAGTAGGGAGGACGAAAGGATCTAGAGATAAAAGCTAGCGACATGGACGGATGGTGGCGTGAATGACAGACAGAGTGAGTGAGTACTGGCTGTCTGGGTCTGATGAGCAGTGGGCACGAGGTACTCAAGCGGGCGATGCCACTCTACCAAGCGAAAGGCCCACCACCCCTACAAGTGAGAGTGAGAGTGAGCGTTCGCTGCCAGCAAGATGTCGACGGTACGACTTGCGAAGATTGAAGAGGGAGGACAAGCTGGTGTGTGTGTCAGTAGTGAGCGTGTAGGAAGGATCAGATCAGATCAGATCAGATTAGATTAGACGGACCTCCTCATCTCATAGTATGACACAGAGATCTGGAAGAAATGGCTTGGGATGAAAGTTTTCCAGTGCTTGCTTGCGGCACCAGCTAATCATTCCGAGATTCTTCCTTTCTTTCTTTCTTCCACAGCTGGGCAGGCTGGACCATGATGGCATGTGTTGTGTTGGTGTCCATCAAGATCCAAGAAGCAGCTAGTGGAGCTGCCTGGGGCAGAGAGTGACCGTGACAGCAACACTGCCTCTGGATTCTGGAGTTTTCACTTTCAGTGAGCAGATTGGGTTGGCTGGCTGGGTTCGGAGGCAAAATCATTCGCCGTCCTTCTCAGGCTGGCGAATGTGGCATCTGGCATGTGAGTTACTCGCATGTGCCACGGTCCCTTCATTCATCTCCTTGCCCGTTTCTGCAGGAAACCACCACCGGTTTTGTTGGTCTCATCAGGCTAAGATCCGTGGCAGTCGAATGTTAAACGTCCAGCTTAAGCAAGATTCCTGCTGTTACTAGTAGGCTGAGCTCCTACGGTGACACTCCAAGTAATGAAGCAACAGTGACAGCCAGTGCGCCATTTATAGTTACAGCCAGTGAGAGCTGAAACATAAGAGCTGCTATAAAAGGCAACTGTAACAAGTTCCAGAACGAGTGCCCTCGTCGTCTGAGGAACAGAGGTAGATCCGGAACGAGAATAGATCATGGGTGCGAAAATATACAACTGTAAAGGCACACCCCTATATGGCCAACACGATGGACCTCTCTACATATGTAGTTGTCCATGAACTGCAGTGGCACTGCATATGCTGCCAGTGCAAACCCCTACAGACAAGGATATATAGCCCAAGCAAACAATAGAGCCCAAGAGATCTCTACAGAAAAGGAAAGACCTACTACAGTATCTAGTGTTCATCAATCAAACTTGCCCAATAAATAAAAGCTCCTCAAATGGCTTGTTTTCAACACTGTGTGTGGCTAAGTTCCATTTTCACACTATTAGCCAAAAGGACATAACGACATTATGTCACACATGTAAACTTGTAACTGGTTTTTAATCCATACACAAGTTGGACAGCATGAGGCAGGTAAAACAGAACTTCCTGACATCTTAAGGTGATACTTGGACCAAGAGGCACGCACCAATACGATATCTATGAGGCAAAGCTAGTACAGATGGATGGAAGCAAGAACAACATCAAACAACGACAGCATAATTCATGTGGACATGAGCTTCGAGCCATTATCAGGCATTCCCATTCCACCGGCAATATCAGCATCAAGCTGCGTGTGGGGGGCTGGTCCGGACAATTGCTTGACCCTACAAGTATAAAAAGGTAGTGATTAGATACAGTAGACTAATATTTTTCCACTTACACCCTGTAGACTATTCAATAGCAAATAATTCAGATGATTCTACTGAAGGGAAGAGATGCTGATAAGCTGGTATACTGTGCAAAGAATTGGAGACGTGTTTAAGCTATGCTTATGTCTACAGCTAAATCTAACATAGAAAAGATCTTTCATTTAACTGAACTTAAATTAAACATTGGCCACCAAAGTCAGTTAAATTCAATTTTCTTACCAACATTACACTAACAAAATCAACTTGACTGTTTGGACATCTAAAACAGGTGGTATGTGGACACAATTCAAACCAAAGTTGTTTCATCAAAACTGTGCTTTAGTTACTAAAGTTTTTGTTTGCATTTACTCCATGCCGGTTAGGAACTAGTAATTCGTTGGGTCTACAATAATCTTGGACTCAGGGACTATTTTTGTGAGAGATATATACTAGAATCTTGTCTGTTTAGCTAACATCATGGACCATAGTGCATGTAAATATAAACGATTATGCATCTCTTGATTGATTAAGCAGTCATCGACATAGTGCATGTAATGGAGGGGAAAGGGGAGCCGTGTGCATCTGTGCTGCAGCATGTGCCAGTGTCAGTACCTTGCCAATTAAACTGGGTAACATGTATATCGCTACTGCATTAACCCAGTTTACAAACCACGGCTTGTGTAGTAGGGGTTTAAATACTAAGATTAGCTCGCCAGACATATATACGAACATGTATCAATGCATGTTTGGCATCTTGGTGAAGTTTCGATGCATCATAGCTCTGAACATGGTTCTAATACAAAAGTTCAGAACAAGGAATCACCTTTTCTTGTGGCGCTTCGAGCGATAATGATCCTCCTTCACGCTCTCATCCGCAAAGTATCGACTGCAGTCACCACCATAACAAGTATTAAATGATCAGAATAACTATGAGTAAAATTGGTGTACAATAACTGAAGTTCCCCATACACGGAACCAATCACACCCTATCAGCATAGTTGCCTGCCTAGATAAGTAGATATTTCATCAATTCAAAGACAGGTACCATCAAAACCACCCACATATCACCAGGGATTACAACACAAGTAAACACCTCATGCCGAGTAACATAAAAGGAGCTTACAGCTTAGTGTGGCATATCATTATCAACATATATGTCCAATTTTATCGGAGAAACGAGCCCTAGTTGGCCTCAAACGCGTCATTTTGAATTAAAGACAAAGTACTTTTGTGAATATCAGCCAATAGATCATAGCATCGGCACTCTTTATTATGTGATTATACTTTGTAAGAAAATCGAGGCGGACTAGTAGAGCAGAGAAGCATACTCGCAGTGGAGGCAGTAGAACTGTCCCATGCCGGGGAGGTCCTCGTCTACGGGGAGAGTCTTTCCTTTAGAGTCCTTGCCCTGGTCGGCGAGCTTGACGAGCTCGTCGTAGACGGCGTCGTCGGCGTTGAGGAGGAACTTGCCGCGGCGCGCCGTCTTGTGAGAGAGACGACGCTTCTTGACCTTGCGATGTGGGCACTTGCCACCCATCTGAGCGACTTGCGATCGGCGGTGCAGGTGGCGGCGGCGGCTAGGGTTTTTAGGCTCCGAGGGAAACGTACCCGGAGAGCGGAAGTATGGAGGAAGAGGACGAGGAGAGGAGAGGAGAGAGTTTGGTATCCTAAGAGAGGCCTGGTTGGGCCGACCGCAGCTCCAGATACCATTAATGTTGGCACAAGTACAGAACAGCTATAAAGCCCAATAGGGAAGAAGCCCGATTAACAATACGCAGCATATATATGTCGCTCCAGCTCTGTGGTGTCGATGTAATCACTGATCCACCTACTCCGAGGCTACTCTAAGAACCAAAAAAAATCGTCTTTCGCCTAGTTTTCTAGGGTTCCATGTTTCCACTCGCGGCACACGCAAGAGTCACCTATTTCTTGCTTGTTTCTTACCCGATCAACGTGATCTCGCAAGTTTTGACTTGCGATCCCTCTGGTTTTGGTTATCGTGCGGGAGATTCAGGTACTACTGTTTTCGAGGGAGAGCTGGAGAATCGCTTCGGAGGGCTTGATTGGGGAAGAAAGATCTAATCTAGATTTCTCTAAGGAAATTGATGAACTACTTGGAGAGATTCTGTGGTTTGCAATTTTTAGGATTCACAGCCCGAAAGCTTTCAACCATGCGGCTTTATTTAAGCAGACTCGGGACACATGGACGCCGGCACAGGATGTCACGTTCAAAAACAAAGTGGACAAATTTGTTCCTAGTTAAGTTTCAGTGCCTTGGAAATTAGAATAGAGTGATTGATGGCTGACCTTAGCTATTCCGATGGGTTGTAGGTGTGATGACGAAGTATGATGGATTCTCCAATGTTAATGATTACAAGTGTTGCGCCAAAACAGGTTTTGGATCCTGACACTACATACGTTATGTGTATCTTCAATGCCGAGGGTGATGCATCGCAGACCACGCTATAGGAGGCCTACTAGAATTGCGATACGCGAGACAATCTAGCCGACATTTTTTACCCAAAGTCCCAGCTCCTCAGGACGGATCCTATAAGAGTTTTCGGCAACTATATGCTAAACTAAGCTGGTCTTGGCCGTTGTTAGCTTGGTTATCAGTTCGACGGATGATCAATTTGCGAAGTCGCCGAAAAAAACACAGAGCAGGGACAAGGGGTTGAGGAGACAAAAGTAAAGGTATATTTATTAATTTTTTTTTGCATCTAAGACTTAATCGGCTGTCACCTATCTCATATATATGAGACAAGTGGTCTTCCTGTACAATCTAAGGTGTCTCATACACGTTTACAAGTAGGAATCAAACTCCTAATTTCTAGCCCTAAACTAGGTAGCTTCTACCTCCTGATTTATACTAGATTCAGACCCCAAGTATTCGTTGGTTGTCTTCCGCGTCAAGCCGCCACTGACCCCTCCGTGTTGGAGTAGAACCTTTCTTCGTCCTAAGTGTTGATTACCGGGATTGCAGGCACAAATCATCACCAACTAGGCCACCTTGAGTATTGATCTGTGGTACGAACCATAGATTCCATATTAAACACGTCCTCCAAGCCTATCCTCGGAAACAGGCCTTCGCCACCTTGTGTCAACACCTAGATTTTTAATCACAGATGTCTGTTATGCCATACATCGCAATTTCAGGATTACCATTTTTGCGAGACATAACGGATTGGATATCACAGTACATCATCCATTACAACCATACATAAGGTCTTACACAAATACGAATCTCATGATCCAGTTCTTAATACATTTCAAGCAGCGGAATAACGTAAAGATAACGATAGCGTGGGCCAAGCACCATCTTCAGGGTCACAGGCAATGCTGACGATGGGAGATGATCCTAGTTGTCGTAACCTTTCTGCGGTCCTTCATCCTGATACTCCTCTTCATAGTCTGGCCACGGGAATAGCCAGGGACAAAGCCATGAGTACTCTTTAAGTACTCGCAAACTAATACTAACAAGTAAAGGGGGTTTTTGTAGTAGGATGCTAAGCTCTAGAGTTGTTTTGCAAAAAGCCAGATTTACTCTACTAAGTTCAAAAGCAAAGAAAACTAGTTGAAAAATTTATAACACCTAAGTGGGAACTTGAATTTCATATCACAATTCTGTTATGGTCAAGTCAAAGTCACAAATCATTTCACAAGTTGTTTTGAAAACATCTGACGGGGGAACAGTATGGCCACTCCAACTGTCCATAACCGCGGACGCGGCTATTCGAATAGTTTGACACTCTGTAGAGATTGTACACTTTCACCACAACATTCGATACATCCGTCAGGAACAATCCTGAATTCACCATACTCAGTATGCGGATAATCAATCCTAACCTTTCAATTACATGCCATAGTATAGGCACCTCTCCTATGATTTTGGCCTCCCAACCATGACCAACTGTCATCTTGGGTACTACACAGGTGGACAATCTTCACAAGGTAGCCTCAGCTCAGACCTTGGCCGCAAAGGAACCCATACTAAGGTATATAAATTTCCAGTCAAGCCCTACCCAATTTTCGGGTGTTGTGGTTGTACGGTAAATTTGGAATAGTATCGCATCCATACAACCATCAGTTTTGTAAAGGGCTAAGGCTCATGCCTCAACACTTTCATCATCAAAATCATCTGGTGTTCAAGAACACATGTCAAAACATTTCAGTAAAATGACTCATCATTCTAAGGTTTTCATAACCATTTTCACCAAGTATTCCCATCTAAAGTTGATCAAGTTTTATGCTTAGCACTAGCATCTACAAGTGGGGGTAAATACTAATGGTGGATAATAAAACAGTGTATCTTATCTATGTAAATCTCATGCCTCAGGATGACATTAAGATTATCTAACTTAGGCCAAGTTTTATGCTCTTTATGCTACCTTCAATTATCTTTCTATAATCTACAAGTCAGTAAGTAAACTTTAATAGAAAGCTTTGATAAGGAAAATAAAGTATTAAGCTTGCAAGTAAAACTAGGATTGGGTATCACGTGGTGTAAGCTTGCTAATTCAACTAGTAGTATTAGGCTTGCAAGTATTGACTTGCTGAGATATCAGTATAAGCTTGCCTTGTGCAGAGCAGTGGTTGAAGTTCTCCCCGGCTTCTTCCTCGTAGTATCCTCCTTCCTCCTCGTATCCTTGGTTGGTACTAGCGTCTATAAATAAATATGAGGTACACAATCACCAAACAATACTTAACTATTTACAATCATCACACAAAGGTACACACTAGATGATCTATCATCATCACTAACATTACAAGATTAAAGCACTTGTCCCATTTATTTTATTTTGAGAAAAGTAATTTCTACTCATTAAAAACTATTTAAGATTTAATATTCTCCAAATCAAACATGGGATCATGTTGACACATGTCATCACCATATATTTCAGTACATGGGAATGTGATTTAAAGTGGTGTCACAATTTAATAAGGTTTAACCTTTTTATTTTATTTAATTAAAGTGACTAGAAATGCCTATGTGGCATTCTTTTATTACTTGAACATTATTTCTGTAAGTAAACCTATATATTTTTATAGATTCTGAAAGGTATGGTCAAATGTGATTTTTGAGAGTTGGAATCAACTCAAAAGCTTTTATGGTTGAATTTTAAAAAATGTTTGATTGCAGAAAAGCTTCTGCCTTGTTATTTTTACCATCGGTGATCTACAATTCTAAATGGTTTTAATCCAACGGGCTTGGATTAAGCTTCCAGTACCTTTCTAACAAAATTGGTTTCATGCATTTTGGTTCAGCGAATCAAGCTGGATTGATTTTTGAATATAGGTACAGAACTGTGTTTGAAAATAAATGAATAAAACTAAATCTGAATTGTTGGGTCACGTGGGATGTTTAACTAGGCCGGCCCACTATGCACAGCGCACGCGCGGGCTGGTTAAGTGGATGTCCCCACGCGTCAGTGAGACAGTGAGGGGCGAAGCGGTACGGGGTGATCTAGGCCGTAGGATCTAATTCTAATCGAATGGCTCGAGTTCATCGTCCACGCCTGAACAGGACGCGACGAGCATGAACCCTAGCATGGTCAGTGGGGGTCGTGAGAGGCTCACCGGGGCTTCGGCGATGGTCGGCGACGGGGGCAAATGATGAAGTCGACAACGGCGATCCTCCTGGTACCGACAGCTTCTCCTGGGGCGGCTCCAATCGACGGCGCCTCTCCTCCTCTGCAGCGGCGAACTCCGGTGAAATTCCGGCTATGCGCTGCTCACCTTGCTTCGGGAGTGAGTGGGGAGTATCAGTGAGAGGTGGGGAGTGAACTAGTGTGAAGAAAACGAGCGGGGGAGGCCTCCTTTTATAGTGTGGCGAGGGGACCAAAGGTTGCCTGCTGAGCTCGTTGTGGTCGATGGCACAGAGGGCTAATGGCATGGGCGACGATAGGGGTGGGTGCAGTGCTCCCTGGCGAAGCTCAACGGCGTGGTGGCGAGGCGTGGGGCGGTGCTGAACGGTCGGAACACGTCAATTCTCTGGGCGGGTCCGACGACGATTTTAATGGCGCACAACATGCGTGGTCCGCATGGCGGCGAACACGCATGTCTACGAGGTTGCTGGGGAGGTGGTGATCACGCACGCAAGCGGCAAGGGCGGCGCGCGGTCTGTGTGAGCGTGTCGAACGGGGCGCTCTGGTGCGCTCTCGGCATGGCCGCAGAGAAACTGGGCGCGTGCTTGGTGGGTGGTCCAGGGGCTGGTTGTGCTCGGGGCTGGGACAGGGAGTGGCAGTGGACGGTGCTACGTCTGTGAGACAAGGTTGGCGAGGCTAGAGAGGCGTCTAGCTTGCTTCCACATTGGGGTGGCAAAGGGGCTCGGCATGGTCACCATTAATGGCTATGCCAAGCTCACAGTGATGCTAAGGCTTATTAATTTGGCTAGTTCATCTACTGAGAGTATAAAGTGAGCTAGAGAGGGAACAAGGTTGGCCAAAATAACTGCACACTATAGTGTTTGTTATTTGTTTGTTTGCTGCAAACAAGGTGTTTGATGAAATGACCGAAAGAAATTCAAATTTGAATTTTGGATTCAAACTTGGTGGGTTTGCTAGGCACATACTAGGGAGTCTCTGGTTAGTTGGATTAGTCAAGGGGCACTGGTTTGATTGGGTTTTGAAAATGTGTGATCTTCACATATGATAAAAATTCAATTTTCACTTGTGATTTGAATGAGGTTGCCAATTGTTTCTACAAGTTTGAAAGGTGGGATTTGATTCACTTTTACTTGGTATAGCAAGGGGTGAAAAGAATTGGAAAAGTTTATGTTTGAAATCTTGGACTAGAAACACTCAAAGTGACCTAGTGAGCAAGATCGGCAAAAATGACCATTTGCTTTATTTGATTTGTTTTTTATTTTCTCTTGATTTGTTTCTGCATGGAATTGTTTTATATGATGTTATATTCATCTTTAAACCATTTCTTGATATTTAGGTTAATCACACAAGTTCATTCATGCATTTATCAAATCATCACATACACACATGCATTCATACGATTTTAATTAATCAAAGTTTTTGTTAGCCCTAATTTTAGTGATTAGAGTTTGATGATCATTGTTTTATATTTTTTGGGATGTTACAAACCTTCCCCCCTTGAACAAAATCTCGTCCCAAGATTTGAAAAGGTAAGAAGAAAGATTACCTAGGATTTAAAGAGATCGGGAAACTCCGTCCTGATGTGATCTTCTCGCTCCCAGGTAGCTTCTTCTTCGGTGTGGTTGCTCCACTGAATCTTGAGAAACTTGATGCTTCGGGTTCTGGTGGTTCTGAAAGCTTCTTCCAAAATACGGATGGGTACTTCGGGATAGGTCAGGTCATCATTGATCTATATGGTCCGATGATCAATGTTCTTGAAAACTTCAGTCTTCTCCGGAACTTCAAGGCATTTGCGAAGTAATGATATATGGAACACATTGTGCACTGTTGACATTTCCTCTGGCAGTTCCAATTGATATGATACGTCTCCTCGATGATTCAGAATCTTGAAGGGTCCGATATATCTGGGGGCTAACTTCCCTTTGAGCTGAAAACGCTGCATTCCCTTTAAAGGTGACACTTTAAGATACACGAAATCTCTGATATTGAAAGCGAGATCTCGACGTCTCTTGTCGGCGTAACTCTTTTGTCTTGACTGGGCGGTCTTGAGGTGCTCACGAATCTTGTGAACTTTCTCTTCTGCTTCTCGTAGGATGTCGGGTCCGAAAATCTAAATCTCTCCTACTTCCGACCAATTCAAAGGGGTGCGACACTTCCTTCCATACATAAACTCAAATGGGGCCATTTGCAGACTAGGTTGATAATTGATGTTGTATGAAAATTCTGCGAAAGGCAGACAGTCTTCCCATTTAGATCCATACTCTAGGACACATGCTCTAAACATATCTTCGAGTATTTGATTTACTCGCCCCGTTTGTCCATCGATCTGAGGGTGATACGCTGTGCTGAAATCTAGTCGGGTTCCTAAACCTTCTTGGACCTTCTTCTAGAACCTCGAGGTAAACTGGGTTCCTCGATCTGATACGATGTTCTTGGGGACTTCGTGCAAACTGACTATTCTAGCGATGTATAACTCCGCTAGCTTCAAACTCTGGTATGTGGTCTTGACTGGTAAGAAATGGGCTACTTTGGACAATCTATCAACTATGACCTAGATAGAGTCATTTCCCCTACTAGAAGTAGGCAATCCGGTGATAAAGTCCATTCCAACCGAATCCCATTTCCATTCCGGAATCTGTAATGGTTGCAGCAGTCCTGCGTGTCTTTGATGTCCCGCCTTGACTCTCTGATAGATATCACACTTGGCGATATAGCTTCTGATTTCTCTCTTCATCTTATGCCACCAAAATTGTTCCTTTAAATCCTGATACATCTTCGTTCCTCAGGGGTTGATAGAATAAAGAGTATCATGGGCCTCTTTCAAAATAACTTCTTTCAACTCCGAATCTGCTGGTACACAGAGACGTCCTTTGTACCACAGAATTCCTTCTTCGTCTTCGGTGAATCCAGGCACTTTGCCTGTACCGATACGATGTTTGATTTCGTCGATACTAGCATTTCCTTTCTGCGCCTGTTTGATCTGACTGATCAAAGTGGGTTGAAGTTCTATGCTAGCCAAAAATCCTTCACTCACTAATTCCATTCAGAAAGCTTCCATTTCTTTGTGCAAACTTGGTTGCTCCTTCAAAATCATGGAGTTCAAGCGGCACGGCAATCTGCTAAGGGCATCTGCTACCACATTGGCTTTACCGGGGTGATAGTGAATTTCCAGATCATAATCCTTGATTAGCTCAATCCATCTTCTCTACCTCATATTCAGCTCCTTCTGAGTGAATATATACTTCAGGCTCTTGTGATCCGAATAAATTTCACAACGGTTTCCCATGAGATAATGCCTCCATGTCTTCAGGGCTAGAACTATGGCTACAAGTTCAAGGTTATGGGTTGGATAATTCTGTTCATGCTTCTTCAATTGTCGGGATAGATAAGATATAACTTTGCCTTCTTGCATTAGCACACATCTGAGACCGATCTTGGATGCGTCACAATACACATCAAAGGGCTTCGTGATATCCAGCATGATCAAGATTGGTGCTGAAATCAATCTCCTTTTGAGTTCTTGAAAACTCACTTCACATTTGTCAGTCCATTCAAACTTCTTGTCCTTCTTCAGCAATTGGGTCATGGGTCTTGCGATACTCGAGAATCCTTCTACGAACTTGCGGTAGTATCCTGCTAATCCGAGAAATGCACGAACTTGGGTTTGAGTGGTCGGTGCTTGCCAATCTTCAACATCTTTCACCTTCGCAGGGTCAACGGAAATTCCTCCGACTGATACAATGTGTCCGAGAAATCCTACCTCCTGTAACCATAATTCACATTTCCTAAACTTGGCATATAGCTGATGCTCTCTAAGGGTTCCAAGAATGGTCCTTAGGTGTAGCTCATGTTCTTCTTCTAATTTGGAATAAATTAGAATGTCATCGATGAAAACAACGACAAACTTATCCAGGAAGTCCATAAAAATCTTATTCATGAGGTTCATGAAATAAGCGGGGGCATTGGTTAATCCAAAAGACATGATAGTATACTCGTATAATCCATATCGGGTGGTAAAGGCAGTCTTTGGAATATCGTTTGCGCGAATCTTGAGTTGATGATAGCCAGTTCTAAGATCAATCTTAGAAAACACTTTGGCACCAGTCAACTGGTCAAACAAATCTTCTATCTTTGGCAATGGGTACTTGTTCTTGATGGTAACGTCATTCAACTTCCGATAATCCGTACACAAATGGTTACCTCCATCTTTCTTGTCCACAAACAAAACAGGTGATCTCCATGGTGACGCACTTGGTTGAATAAATCCAATTTCCAACATGGCATCCAGTTGCTTATTCAGTTCTGCTAGTTCAGACGGGTTCATACTATATGGTCTCTAGGCTATGGGTCCGGTTCCAGGGATTAGTTCAATGATAAATCCGATATCCCGATCTGGGGGCATACCGGGCAAAAGATCTGGAAATACATCGGGGTATTCACAGACTATCCGTACTTGGTCATTGGTTGGCTGGGCTATACTCTTGTTGCACTTGAATTGACGGAGCAAGGTTTCAGATACATGCTCGACTGATATTCCGGTTGTACTGGTCATGGTTATGGCTTTCTTGGCACAGTCAATTAATCCTTTGTGTTTGGACATCCAATCCATTCCTAGTACTACTTCCAAACCTTTAGTTCCGAGTACTATTAGATTAGCATAAAAATCTATGCCATGGATTCGGATAGGAACGGATTTGCAAATTTGCCTAGCTTTGGTGGTTGAACCAGGTATTTGAAAAATCATAACATTCTTCAATTTATTTGGTTGAATCTTACTAGTGCATGCAAATTCTTCAGTAACAAATGAGTGCGCTACTCCAGAATCAAACAACACTCTTGCAAGTACTGAGTTAACAGAAAACATACCCAACATGACATCTGGCGCTTCCTAGGCTTCTTCAGCATGCATGAGAATAGAGACGGCCTTTGCGGTTGAGCGAGTTCCCTGGGGCAAACCTTCTTCCGGGCTGAACACGACGATGCTGCTGAGCTGGGGCATTTGCATTGTGGGCTGCGGCAATCTTCTTGGGGCACTCATTGGAGTAGATACCCTTGGTTCCACATTCATAACAAGTCACTTGCGACTTGTCCTTCGCTGCAACAGGCACATCATTGCTTCCAGTCCTCGGGTCAATGTTGGTGTTGGTGGCAGCATTGTTTTTGTTGAACTTGGGTGGTGCACGGTTAAAATTGTTGGAGTTGCCGGGGTTGTTATGGTTTCCTCCGGGCCTTGGGTTTCCATGGTTGGGATAGGTCGGACGGTTCATCGGGGGTCGGTTGGTTCTCGGGGCAAATCCTGGAGATGGGTTGGGGCGATACTTTGGTGTATGGTGGGTTCCTGGCTGATGCATCATGCGACGCTTGCGGTTCTCATTAGCTTGATTGATCTTTCCTTCCATCTGAATGGAAGAGTCAACTAAGGCTTCAATATCAGCAAAGGGGATATTGACTAACACCGTCTGCATCTCATCGTGTAGACCATTCAAGAATCTCTCCTTCTTCTTGGCTTCGGTATCTATCTCATCCGGTGCATACCTAGCCAATGACAAGAATTTGTCACGGTATTCCACTACTTCCATCCTTCCTTGCTTCAGTTCTCTGAATTCATCTCTCATCCTCTTGATTAAACCCGGTGGCACATGGGTTCTGCTGAAGTTGACTTTGAACTCTTCTCAAGTCATCATCTGACCTCCTGCCATTGCGCGAACGCTGTTCCACCATGCTCTTGCATATCTAGCTAGATAGTGGGTGGCGAACAAAACTTTCTCGTTAGCTTCCACTCCTGCAACTTCCAGATTGTTCTCCATGGTTTGCAACCAATCATCTGCTTCTAGGGGCTCTTCTGACTTAGTGAAAATAGGTGGATTGGTGTTCTAGAAATTCTTGAGCTTAGATCCATGGTTGTCCTGATTTCCATGGCCTTGATTGTTGTTAGCCATCTGGGCGATGTGTTGAAGGGTGGCTAAGTTTGCTTGATGTTCGGATCTTTCAGCTTCGCGATCAGAAACCAACATTTGCAAGATCTGCAACATCGGGTCCGGGGATGAACCGCTTCCTCCGCGAGGCATCTGAAGATTGAGATAGATCATGAGAAAAGAGGGAAATTTCTAAGGTTCAGGGATTTTGAAAAGTTTTTGAAGTTTGACTCAGATTTTTCTAGCAACTTGCTTTTCATTCATTCATAGCACACGATACAAACACACACCATAACAAAGAAAAATAGATGGTTTTAAGAACCATTCTGTGAAACTACGATACAGTGGTACCGAATACAACTCACTAACGCTAGTGCTCAAGTGCTACTACTATTTGGAGTCAGTGTCCTCCTCCTCATCATCATCGGTGAAGGCGAAGTCATCCTCATCAGTGAAGAAGTCCATAGCCTGATCCTCCAGAAATTCATCATCATCGCTGAGATAGGAGTAGGGGTCTCCACGTAGGTCTTACCTGCATTCTCCCTTTCCTCCAACTGCATGTCTCTCTCGTGGATGGTCTCCTCCAAATCCGTGATCCGATGGCGAAGACGGGCAATGATGCGCTCCTTCTTTTTGAGCTGACGGCGGCGAGACTTGCGATCCTTTACTAGCATGGCGATAGTCTGATCCTTCTTGGAGGCGATGGCGTACTTGTGGTTGGTGTAGGAACGGGCATTTTCCAACTCCTTCTGGTGATCATACATCATGAAGCTGAGGTGGTCCAACTGAGTCTTCAGCTCATGGTGATATGGGGCCTCTAGTGTCTGTCCCATAGCATCACGCCTTGGGTAGAACTCAAAGCGGGTACCCTTGATTTGATTGATACTCTGCCTACACAGACGGGCAAGAGTTTCCTGCATGACCCTGGCAAGTCCATCGAGCCAGTTTTTCTCTCTTAAGGTGAACTGAATTCCCTCTGCAGTGGGAGGTTCAATCTTTCCTCGGAGACTTGCAACAACTAGCCACTGCAAATCTTCTCCTTCCGGATCATTGAGCTGAGCTCCGAAGAACTCGGGGTGCAGACGCTCCAGCATTTCTGCCAACTGGTCCAAGTCACGCTCAAAGATGAGGTCTCCTTCATTCCCCAACTGATAAAACTTGTTGTACTTCATGTCAATCTACAAGAATATAGGATGAGTAAGTTAGTAGAGTGATCAAGTGTGTCAAATTTTATGTACCTTGCAAAAAAAAATTGAGGAACATGAATTTTCATGAAAGAATCCAAGTGATAAGAATGAGAATAAGTTTTTGTAAATACTCACTTCCTTTGGTTTTGAAACTAAGTTTTTGATTCAAACGTCCATTCTAACTAGGTTCTCCTATGGTCAGGATGGCTCTGATACCAACTTGTTAACACCCGGATTTTTAATCACAGATGTCTGTTATGCCATACATCGCAATCCCAGGATTACCATTTTTGCGAGACATAACAGATTGGATATCACAGTACATCATCCATTACAACCATACATAATGTCTTACACAAATAAGGGTCTCATGATCTAGTTCTTAATACATTTCAAGTAGCGGAATAACGTAAAGATAACGATAGCATGGACGAAGCTCCATCTTCAGGGTCACAGGCAATGCTGACAATGGGAGATGATCCTAGTTTTCGTAACCTTCCTGTTGTCCGTCATCCTGATACTCCTCTTCATAGTCTGGCCACGGGAATAGCCAGGTACAAAGCCATGAGTACTCTTTAAGTACTCACAAACTAATACTAACAAGTAAAGGGGGGTTTTGTAGTAGGATGCTAAGCTCTAGGGTTGTTTTGCAAAAAGCCAGATTTACTCTACTAAGTTCAAAAGCAAAGAAAACTAGTTGAAAATTTTATAACACCTAAGTGGGAACTTGAATTTCATATCACAACTTTGCTGTGGTCAAGTCAAAGTCACAAATCATTTCACAAGTTGTTTTGAAAACATCTGACGGGGGAACAGTATGGCCACTCCAACTGTCCATAACCGTGGACGCGACTATTCGAATAGTTTGACACTCTGCAAAGATTGTACACTTTTACCACAACATTCGATACATCCGCCAGGAACGGTCCTGAATTCACCATACTCAGTATGCGGATTATCAATCCTAACCTTTCAATTACACGCCTGCGGTGACCCAGCATACCACTGCATGGTGTAGTACACTATAGTCATTGATATAATACCAATGGAACACCGTTCCATTCGCATTATATCCCTTAGAGTGGTACAACAGAAACATCATGGGTCCAAGACAACACTTTATATTACATATAACATATTACAAAAGATCTAGAGAGCTTCCTCGGACAGTGAGGAATATTATACAGAAAGAACCAGAAAGATCCACTTGGAGTTACTTTAGAAGTACTACTATTAATATATGTATAAGGCTTGAAAGTGTTGGAGATATGCCCTAGAGGCAATAATAAAAGTGGTTATTACTATATATTTGTGTTTATGATAAATGTTTACATTCATGCTATAATAGTATTAACCGGAAACATTAATACTTGTGTGATTTGTAAACTAAAATAGAGTCCCTAGTAAAGCCTCTTTATAATACTATCTTGTTGGTTATTAGATGATTGTGGTTTCCCGATCATGAACATTGAGATGTTGTTAACAACAAGATCATATCATTAGGAGAATGGTATGATGGACATACTCCTATAGATAAGCGTAGCATAAAGATCAAGTCATTTTAATAGTTTAATTGCTATAAGCTTTCTGATACATAGTAACCTAATTCCTTCGACCATGAGATCATGCTAATCACCATCACTGGAATGATGCTTTGATGACATCAAACACCACACCGTAACTAGGTGGCTATAAAGATGACATTGAGTGTTCGGAAAGTATGGGTTGAGACACATGGATCAAGAGTGGGATTTGTCCATCCATATGACGGATAGATATACTCTGGGCCCTCTCGGTGGAATGTCATCCAATTAGCTTGCAAGCATATGACTGGTTCACAAGGGATCACATATCACGGGAATGAGAAAAGAGTACTTATCAGTAACGAGGTTGAACTAGGTATGCAGAGAAACCGACGATCAAAACCTCGGGTAAGTAAACTATCATGAGACAAAGGGAAATTGGTATCGTATGTAAGTGGTTCATTCGAACGCAAAGTAATCGTATAAATATGTGGGAGCCATATGAATTTCCAGATTCCTCTATTGGTTATTGATCAAAGAAGTGTCTCGGTCATGTCCGCATAATTCACGAACCGTAGGGAGACACACTTAAGGATTCGATGTTGTTGAGTAGTTATGGAATGATGAGTAAGAGACCGAATGTTGTTCGGAGTCTCGGATTGGATCCGGGATATCACGAGGAGATCCGGAGAATAAGATTCATATAAATAAAGTCCTGTTTCAGGGTTCGGAAATGATTCCAGTGTTTTCACCAGGAATGTTCTAGAAGGGTCTGGAAGGTTCGGCACTCCGGAGGGGAAGGGTACATGAATGTCTCATAACAATGTGGAATGGTTGCATCATGTACTAGGTCACTTGGATGTGCAATATGGAGAGAGAAATCAAATCCAAGTTTGAAAGTCAAACGCCAATTTGAAAAAGTCAAATCCAAAGTTTGCTTGGTGGAGGGAGAGTAGGAAACCTACTTGGGGAGGAAGTCCCACTCCCTCCACCCGCCGGACAAGGAGGAGGAGTTGGAGGAGGACTCCCTCCTCCCAACCGGCCACCCTCCGCCTATATAAGGAGGGGTAGGGCTGCCCCCTACCCTCACACCCAAACCCTAGCTCCTGGCGCCACCACAAGTGCATCCGCCGCCTAGGGATCTCCCAACTCACCGAGTTAGGGTTTCCCCAAACCCTAGCCATCGGCCACACCCTCCCCTTGGTTCCCTCTAAACCCTAGATCACCAAGGCCTCTCTCATACTCCACCATACTCGCTTTGGCTTAAGGAGAAGCCCTGCGAGATCTCCCCTCTACTTCCGACACCACGCTGTCGTGCTGCCGGAATCACGAGGAGAGTGCTACAACCTCCGCTGCCTGCTGGAACAAGGGAGAGGAAGGTCTTCATCGAGTACCGAACGTGTGATCGACTGCGGAAGCGCTGCCGGAACGCAGTGCCGGAAGGATCGTCTACGCGATCTTGAGATCGACAAGAGTACGACTACATCACCCACGAGAATCTGCTCTCATTAACCGCTTTGGAATCTTCGAGGGTGAGTTCCTCTATCGACTCGTTGCTACAATCTAGTAGATAGATCTTGGCTTGTTTGTTTGCATGCGGTAGAATTTTTTTCCCATGCTACGAACCCCTACAGTTGTATCAGAGTCGTGTCTATATGTAGATCTGTTGAACGAGTAGAACACAATGGTCATTGTGGGCGGTGGTGCTTTTATTATCAATTGCTTTTTGTGTACTTTGCATCTTGCGGTATGATGGGATGAACCGGCCTGGGCTAACCTTACATGACATCGTTCATGAGACTTGCTCCATGCTCAACATGCAACTTGTATTGCATAAGTGGCTTTGCGGGTGTCTGTCTCTCCCATCATAGTATAGATTCAATTTACAACGGGCACTTGATAGTTCAAACATCAACGTTGTGGTTCTTGTTCATAAGTTAGAACGACACTTATTGAAAGCCCCAAACCACTTAAAATATGCAAAGAAAATTAGAGGGGTCTAACTTTGTTTTGCAGGGGTGTGCTGTGATGTGATATGGCCATGATTGTGATTATATATGATGTATGCAGTGTCCCTTATTGTAAGTTGGCAACCGGCAGGGGCCATATGGTTGTCTTTGAATTCCGTTAAGACCTGCGTGTCTATTCAAAGTAGTTGTAATAGTTGAAGCTGGTGGACGACAACCATGAAACGGCGCCATTGACCTTGACGCCATACCGGTGATGATGGAGATCATGTTTGTGCTTGAAGATGGAGATCAAAAGCACAAGAAGAAAGGCCATATCATATCACATATTATGCATTGCATGTGATGTTAATCCTTTATGCATCTTGTATTGCTTAGTTAACGACGGTAGCATTATAAGATGATCCCTCAAGCACACAAATTTCAAGTTTTAAAGTGTTCATGCTTAGTAAGCACCGTTGCTAAAGCTCGTTGTTTCGAAGCACCACGTGATGATCGGGTGTGTTAGATTTTGCGAGTGTATACAACGTGAGCAAGCCAGATTTGCTCATGCGGAAGCTAAGGTTTAATCTTGACGAGCCTAGCATGTACATACATGGTCTCGGAACACAGATCACCAAAAGGTAAAGCATGGGTCATATAGTAGATATGATGAACATGTTGATTGTTCGCCATTGAAGCTACGTCAACTCTCGTGATGATCGGTTTTGATGTGGTGGATTTGGTTTGTGTGATCACTAAAACAATTTTAGGGATATTGTTTTGAGTGGGAGTTCACCTAGATTAATTTAACTATTAATTAGAACTCAAATTGTCATAAACTTAGTCTAAACTATTGCAAATATGTTTTAGATCAATGGCAGCCCCTACCATCAATTTTAATGCGTTCCTAGAGAAAGAAAAGTTGAAAAACAATGGAAGCAACTTCGCGGATTGGTTCCGCAATTTGAGGATTGTCCTCAATGCTGGTAATTTGACCTATGTGCTGGATGCACCGCTGGGTGACCCGCCTGCTGCTGCCGATGAAGTAAAGAATGTTTACCTCACTCGGAAGAATCAGTACTCCACCGTTCAGTGTGCTATCTTGTATGGTTTGGAATCGGAGCTTCAGAAAAGGTTTGAGAACCATGACCCACATGATATTGTCCGTGAACTCAAAATGATATTTGAGGCTCACGCGGCAGTTGAGAGTTATGAGGCTTCTGAAAAGTTCTTTAACTGCAAGATGGAAGAGGGCAGCTCCGTTAGTGAGCATGTGCTTAAGATGACTGGGCACGCAAACAAACTCCAAAGTTTGGGTATAGTGATTCCTAATTCTTTGGGGATTCACCGTGTCCTCCAATCACTACCACCAAGTTACAAGAACTTTGTGATGAACTACAATATGCAAAACATGGACAAGACGTTGCCAGAACTCTTCTCCATGTTGAAATCTGTAGAAGTGGAGATCAAGAAAGAGCACCAAGTGTTGTTGGTCAATAAGACCACCAAATTCAAGAAGCAAGGCCAGTCTAAGAAAAAGGGAAACTTCAAGAAGGGCGGTAAGAAAGTTACCGCGCCGGCGAAGAAGACCAAGGCTGGGCCTAAGCCTGATACTGAGTGTTTTTACTACAAGGCAGAGGGTCACTGGAAGCGGAATTGCCCAAAGTACTTGGCGGATTTGAAGAACGGCAACATCAAGAAGAAAGGTATATCTGATATACATGTTATTGATGTGTATCTCACTAGTACTCGTAGTAGTGCCTGGGTATTTGATACTGGTTCGGTTGCTCATATTTGTAACTCGAAATAGGTGCTGCAGAATAAACGGAAGCTAGCGAAGAACGAGGTGACGATGCGCGTTGGAAATGGATCAAAGGTTGATGTGATCGCGGTCAGCACGCTACCTCTTCATCTACCATCGGGATTAGTTTTATACTTAAATAACTGTTATTTGGTGCCTGCGTTGAGCATGAACATTATATCTGGATCATGTTTATTGTGAGACGGTTACTTGTTTAAGTCCGAGAATAATGGTTGTTCGATTTATATGAGTAATATGTTTTATGCACATGCACCTTTGATAGATGGTCTATTCTTATTGAATCTCGATAGTGGAAATACACATATTAATAACATTGAAGCTAAACGTTTGAAATTGAGCGATAACTCAACCTATATGTGGCACTGTCGTCTGTCACATTGGAGTGAAGCGTATGAAGAAACTCCATTCCGATGGACTTCTTGAATCACTTGATTTCGAATCACTTGAAAGATGCGAAGCATGTCTGATGGGTAAAATGACTAAAACTACATTTTCTGGTATGATGGAGCGAGCTACGGACTTATTGGAAATCATACATACTGATGTGTGTGGTCCAATGAGTGTAGCATCACTCGGTGGTTATAGTTATGTTCTTACCTTCACGGATGACTTGAGTAGATATGGGTATATCTATTTCATGAAACATAAGTCCGAAACTTTCGAGAAGTTTAAGGAATTTCAAAGTGAGGTAGAGAATCAACGTAACAAGAAGATTAAATTTCTACTATCTGATCATGGAGGTGAATATCTAAGTTACGAGTTTGGCGAGCATTTGAAGAAATGCGGAATACTTTCACAATTGACACCGCCGGGAACACCACAACATAATGGTGTGTCTGAACGTCGTAATCGAACTCTCTTAGATATGGTTTGTTCTATGATGTCACTTACACATTTACCGCCATCGTTTTGGGGTTATGCATTAGAAACAACCGCATTCACTTTAAATAGGGCACCATCTAAATCCGTTGAAACAACACCGTATGAATTATGGTTTGGGTAGAAACATAAATTGTCGTTCCTTAAAGTTTGGGGTTGCGAAGCCTATGTAAAGAAGTTACAGCCGGACAAGCTTGAACCCAAAGCGGAAAAATGCGTCTTCATAGGATACCCGAATGAAACTATTGGGTATACCTTCTATCATAGATCCGAGGGCAAAATCTTCGTTGCCAAGAATGGATCCTTTCTAGAGAAGGAATTTATCTAGAAAGAAGTGACTGGAAGGAAAGTAGAACTCGACGAGGTTGTTGAACCTTCTCTCGAACTTGCAAGTAGCGCAGCACCGGAAGTAGTTCCTGTGGCGCCTACACCAATAAGAGAGGAAGCTAATGATGATGATCATGAAACTTCGATTGAAGTTACTACGAAACCTCGCAGGTCAACGAGAACTCGTACCACTCCTGATTGGTATGATCCCGTTATGAGTGTCATGTTGGTGGATAACACCGATGACCCTGCGACATATGAGGAAGCGACGATGAGCCCAGATTCCAATAAATGGCAAGAAGCCATGAAATCCGAGATTGGATCCATGTACAAAAACCAAGTATGGACTTTGGTGGACTTACTGGATGGCCGGAAGGCTATCGAGAACAAATGGATTTTCAAGAAGAAAACATATTCTGATGGTAATGTTACTGTCTATAAAGCTCGACTTGTCGCAAAAGGGTTTCGACAAATTCAAGGAGTTGACTACGCTGAGACTTTCTCACCAGTAGCGGAGCTAAAGTCTATGAGGATTATGTTAGCAATCACTGTATATTATGATTATGAGATATGGCAGATGGATGTCAAAACGACGTTCCTCAATGGATACATTGATGAAGAGTTGTATATGATGCAACCCAAAGGTTTTGTCGGTCCTAAAGATGCTAACAAGGTATGCAAACTTCAACGGTCCATATATGGATTGAAGCAAGCATCCCAAAGTTGGAATCAACATTTTGATAAGGTAATCAAAAGTTTTGGTTTTATACAGACTTATGGAGAAGCTTATATTTACAATAGAGTGAGTGGGAGCTCTGTAGCATTCTTAATACTATATGTAGATGACATATTGTTGATTGGGAATGATGTAGACCTTCTTAATAGTGTCAAGGATTATTTGAATAATAGTTTTTCAATGAAAGATCTTGGCAAATCAGCTTACATATTAGGCATAAAGATTTATAGAGATAGATCAAGACGCCTAATATCATTGTCACAAAGTACATATTTGGACAAAGTTCTAAAGAGGTTTGGAATGGAAGATAGCAAGAAAGGGTTCTTGCCCATGTTACCCAATACGACCTTGAGTAAAACTCAAAGTCCTGCAACGACAGAAGATAGAGAAAGGATGAGTAAGACTCCCTATGCCTCAGCCATAGGATCTCTAATGTATGCCATGCTATGTACTTTGCATATGCTGTTAGTTTGACTAGCAGATATAAAAGTGATCCAGGAGTGGGTCATTGGACAGCGGTCAAAACATCCTTAAGTACTTGAGAAGAACTAAGGATATGGTTCTTTCTTATGGAGGTGATGAACAACTCGTTGTTAATGGTTACACCGATGCTAGTTGGAACACCGATCCGGATGATTCTAAATCTCAATCTGGATATGTATTTACTTTGAATGGTGCAACAGTTAGCTGGAGGAGTGCAAAGCAAAGCATTGTGGAGAGATCTTCAACTGAATCGGAATACATAGCTGCATCGGAGGCTTCACAAGAAGCGATATGGATGAAGGAGTTCATTACAGAGCTTGGTGTGGTTCCAAGTGCGCTGAACCCAATGTCTATCTATTGTGATAACATGGGCGCCATAGCCAATGCGCAAGAATCGAGGCCACGGGAATAGCCAGGGACAAAGTCATGAGTACTCTTTAAGTACTCACAAACTAATAGTAACAAGTAAAGGGGTTTTTTGTAGTAGGATGCTAAGCTCTAGGGTTGTTTTGCAAAAAGCCATTTCATATCACAACTCTATTGTGGTCAAGTCAAAGTCACAAATAATTTCACAAGTTGTTTTGAAAACATCTGACGGGGGAACAGTATGGCCACTCCAACTGTCCATAACCGTGGACGCGGCTATTCGAATAGTTTTACACTCTACAGAGATTGTACACTTTCACCACAACATTCGATACATCCGTCAGGAACAATCCTGAATTCACCATACTCAGTATGCGGATTATCAATCCTAACCTTTCAATTACACGCCTGCGGTGACCCAGCATACCACTGCATGGTGTAGTACACTACAGTCGTTGATATAATATCAATTGAACACCGTTCCATCCGCATTATATCCCTCAGAGTGGTACAACATAAACATCGCGGGTCCAAAACAACACTTTATATTACATATAGCATATTACAAAAGATCCAGAGAGCTTCCTCGGACAGTGAGGAATATTATACAGAAAGAACCAGAAAGATCCACTCGGAGTTACTTTAGAAGTACTATTATTAATATATGTATAAGGCTTGAAAGTGTTGGAGATATTCCCTAGAGGCAATAATAAAAGTGGTTATTATTATATCTTTGTGTTTATGATAAATGTTTACATTCATGCTATAATAGTATTAACCGGAAACATTAATACTTGTGTGATTTGTAAACTAAAATAGAGTCCCTAGTAAAGCCTCTTTATAATACTAGCTTGTTGGTTAGTAGATGATTGTGGTTTCCCTATCATGAACATTGAGATGTTGTTAACAACAATATCATATCATTAGGAGAATGGTATGATGGACATACTCCTATAGATAAGCGTAGCATAAAGATCAAGTCATTTTAATAGTTCAATTGCTATAAGCTTTCTGATAGATAGTAACCTAATTCCTTCGACCATGAGATCATGCTAATCACCATCACCGGAAGAATGCTTTGATGACATCAAACACCACACCGTAACTAGGTGGCTATAAAGATGACATTGAGTGTTCGGAAAGTATGGGTTGAGACACATGGATCAAGAGTGGGATTTGTCCATCCATATGACGGATAGATATACTTTGGGCCCTCACGGTGGAATGTCATCCAATTATCTTGCAAGCATGTTACTGGCTCACAAGGGATCACATATCACGGGAATGAGAAAAGAGTACTTATCAGTAACGAGGTTGAACTAGGTATGCAGAGATACCAACGATCAAAACCTCGGATAAGTAAACTATCGCGAGACAAAGGGAAATTGGTATCGTATGTAAGTGGTTAATTCGATCGCAAAGTAATCGTAGAAATATGTGGGAGCCATATGAATTTCCAGTTTCCTCTATTGGTTATTGATCGGAGAAGTGTATCGGTCATGTCCGCATAATTCATGAACCGTAGGGAGACACACTTAAGGATTCAATGTTGTTGAGTAGTTATGGAATGATGAGTAAGAGACCGAATGTTGTTCGGAGTCTCGGATGGGATCCGGGATATCACGAGGAGATTCGGAATGGTTCGGAGAATAAGATTGATATAAAGAAAGTCCTGTTTCAGAGTTCGGAAATGATTCCGGTGTTTTCACCAGGAATGTTCTTGAAGGGTCTGGAAGGTCCGACACTCCGGAGGGGAAGGGTACATGAATGTGTCATAACAATGTGGAATGGTTGCATCATGTACTAGGTCACTTGGCTATGCAATATGGAGAGATAAATCAAATCCAAGTTTGAAAGTCAAACGCCAATTTGAAAAAGTCAAATCCGAAGTTTGCTTGGTGGAGGGAGAGTAGGAAACCTACTTGGGGAGGAAGTCCCACTCGCTCCACCCGCCGGCCAAGGAGGAGGAGTTGGAGGAGGACTCCCTCCTCCGAACCGGCCACCCTCCACCTATATAGGGAGGGGTAGGGCTGCCCCTACCCTCCCAAACCCTAGCTCCTGGCGCCTCCACCACAAGTGCATCCGCCGCCTAGGGATCTCCCAACTCGCCGAGTTAGGGTTTCCCCAAACCCTAGCCATCGGCGACACCCTCCCCTTGGTTCCCTCTAAACCCTAGATCACCAAGGCCTCTCTCATACTCCACCATACTCGCTCCGGCTTAAGGCGAAGCCCTGCGAGATCTCCCCTCTACTTCCGACACCACGCCGTCGTGTTGCCGGAATCACGGGGAGAGTGCTACAACCTCCGCTGCCTGCTGGGACAAGGGAGAGGAAGGTCTTCATCGAGTACCAAACGTGTTACTGACTGTGGAAGCGCTGCCAGAACGCATCACCGGAAGGATCGTCTACGCGATCTTGAGATCAGAAAGAGTACGACTACATCACCCACGAGAATCTGCTCTCGTTAACCGCTTTGGAATCTTCGAGGGTGAGTTCCTCTATCGACTCGTTGCTACAATATAGTAGATAGATCTTGGCTTGTTTGTTTGCATGCGGTAGAATTTCTTTGTTTTCCATGCTATGAACCCCTACAGAAAGTACTACTATAGAAGTATTCTATAGAAGTAGGTTCTAGATTCTAGGAGTTTTATTTCTATTCTATGCTTCAGTCTTGTCTTCGATAGATTCTGGTAAGGTCTTCGACTCCGTTGATATCCATTAGATATCTTCAACTCTTCAAGTGACTTATTTCCTGGAAACGTCATTGGTTTCTCCGAGATCTTGCAAGGGTTAAGAAGATACGTTGAGTACGAGCGTACTCAGCAAGTTCACTAAAGAGGAGTGTTTGATGCACTATCTACAGCCACAGACCATAGGTCGTAGGCAATGCAAGTTTTGGTAAAAATTTCTTCAAAGGTTGATTTTATTCTAAAAAGCTATGTCCATCAGCCTTCACGGGTTTACCAGAACTTTCATGGAGTTCCTTTCCCGCAGCGTTCGCAGCTCCTTCCCGGAACAGTGAGTAACAATTTACAGTTCTTACACTCTACAGAGGTGTGTCACTTTACCCATGAGAGATCTTAGCTTTGTTGCACATCCGAGTTATAGGCTCGTTCACACTTCCTTGGTATGAGGCCCAGACTAAGATCCAAGCCAATCACTGTCCTTCTCCGCGACCCCGCATACACCACAACTGTTGGATGTCCAAACTCAAGGTAGACTTTTCCCCGTATAAAATGGCTATACCTTAGTTGGATACACACAACAACCATTAACACTAGATATCTGTCTTTTGTAAGCCCAGATCCACGGTAGACTTACCCCGTATAAAATGGCTATACCCATGATCTGCAACTTACAAATGCCCAGAATAGTGTCCAATGCATGCGAAAGGGAGCCGATCCAGCTGACTTCTCCGTCCCATTCCAAATCTCATGGTTAACGCGTAATATACGACGCAAGAATCACGGGCGACATTGGTTGTTAAGTCCTAGATAATATGTTCCTTTACCACCGGAACTTTCATATTAGATTATTACCTCATGGTAAATAACCTATAATCATATTATTATGAAAATAGTGTTTTCTGATCTTTTTCAAATGCAGGTGATGACAACACTGGATTTGCAAAATACTTTACAGAAAATAATCAAAGGACATGAGCAAGTGTGAACTTGCCTTGTGTGATTGCAAGATTATGCACTCACAGTCTTCGAGAAAATAGAAGATCCAATATCTGAAATCATCATCATTGGTCCGGTAAGGACTAATGTTTAAAGAAGCAAGATGCCTTTATGCATAAATAATGCTATGCAATTTTATAATTCCCAAAGTGAAACCCTTAGTATTTTGAATAAGTTGTTCTTAGGTATCTTCTTAGAGATTGGGTTTAGCTTTAAGTTTATTTTATAAGCAATGATATTGATAAGGAACTTAAGTGTTAACAAACCAAAATATACAAATACTAATAGAATAATGTGATTATGATTAATCGTTATCTGGTGATTGGGATAAAAAGTCCTTGAGTTGAGTTCTTAAGAGCTGAAGGAACTAATATAGACTTGTTTGTGTGAAGAGGTAAAAAGAATAACATTTGAAGAAACTAGTATTTAGTTAAGGTTAATCAGTCTTAAGGTTTATTAGGTTTTACATTAGGGTTGGTGATGGTTATGAATGGTGTTAAGTTGTCATATTTTAATTGATGATACAAGTGACTAAAGTTAACTTTAAAACATGAATAAACTTCAAATGAGATGTTTATGATTGTTTAAACCAAAGTTAACTATAAAAATAGAAGTGAATTGTAAGATTTGATGAGTTTTAGAATAGTATCTAGTTTTAGGGTTTTGGCAAATATGATTAAGGATGATCCCTTTTAATTTAAGTGAAAGATAAATTTAATAATATGTAACTTATTAATGGGAGCATAATTAGATGATCATACAAATTTATTTGAGTTTAGAGTCATTTTTAAGAGTTATTGAGGGATGGATATTATTCACCCTCTTACACATGAGTGTTATGTAATATTTATTTAAAAGGAGTTTAATTTGAATTTAAGATTTAAAAACATTTAAAGGTTAATAATTATATTTAAGTTTTATTTTGATTATAGATTTAGACTTAGTAATTAAACTTTAAAGGTTTTAGTGTTTTATAAGAAAATGTGATTATTTCTTACTTAAGAAATAATTTTAAGAATTAACAAAGTGGTTATTTCATTTGATTAAAATAAGTAATGAGTTTTATTTATCTTAAAATGTTTCTGAATAATATACATGGTATTGTTCTAGTGGAATATACTTATTAAAGATCTTAAAAATGAATTTTATTTATTTTTAAGTCTTACCTTTATTTTTATAAAATTCTTCAAAGAATTAAGTGTCTTAAATATTTGATTTATATTTTATTTGTAGAAACTCTAAGTTACTATTTTTATAAAATAGTAAAGTTATTTTTATACACAAAATTATTTTTATTTATTTTTAGGATTTTTCCTTATTTAATGAAATTTCACTTAAGATTTAATAGTGTTTATTCTTTATTTGCATTTTATTAAATTAAATAAGTAAAGTTATATTTTTCTTAGGTGGATATTATTTTTGTGATAATTCTAATATATTAAATATATTTTTATGATTTTTCTATAATTTTCTATAGCTAGAAATGTTTCAAGGTTATTTTGGTAATTTATTTATTTTTCTTTTATTTCATTTCTTATTTTGTTTTGAAATGGGCCTTGTACCCAACATTGGGCCGTTTGTTTGGGGTATATGGGCTGGCCTGGCCCAGCTAGACCGGGCCTGGCACTACACATCGACCCACCCCTCTCCTTACCACCACGCACGCACACAGACACGACCCTTATCTCTCTCGCATTCCCCTTCCGTGCGCGATGCGCCGCCCATGCCGCCGTTGGTCGCCCCGGCCACCGCCAGCCGCCTTCGGCACCGATGCAAGCTAGTGCTGCCTCGCCACCTCTTTCTTCTTCTTTCCCCCATCTATTTGGCTTGCGCGCCCCCTGTTGCGCACTTGTCGGGAACCCTAGCTCTGCCATGGTGTGGTGGCTGTCGATTCTGGTGGTGCTGCTGCTCGTCCGCGATGGTCTCCATGAGCTACTGCCACTGGTGAGACGGCTCGGCGCAGTGTAGGCGCTTCGGTGCCCACCGTGCCGCCGTGTTGCTCCCCACGCCGACCTGATACCCTCTAAGCTTGAGTTCGTCTCGGGTATGTACCCCTTCTTCCCTCTCTACTCCTTCCTACTGGGAACCTTAAAACCCTAGTAATATTTGTTGATGCTTGGTCTGTTTGTGTTGTCAAACCTTTGACCTAGATTTTGGTGTGACGATAGTGTATCTGAAACCCCAGCGAGTTTGATCTGTTCCTATTGAACTGATTATTGGGGTGGTGTGGTTGATGGTGTGGTATGGGAGTGATGGTGTTGTGTTAGTGTTGCATTCGATGGGACGGCGGTGATTTCATCCCCGCAACCTCGCTGGTGTGTTGTGCTTTGGCTTCGTCACGCCTACGCTCCAGGTGCTCGGCACCCTCAGTAAGTTCTTTTTTGTGACCGGCCATCAAGTTGATGACACTGCTTAGTGGTGAAACTATGAGACTGGTGATATCCTGATTGTGAACTCAGTGTTGTGGTTTGCTAGTGTGGAGGTTGGCTATGTTTTATCTTCTATACTAAAACATTTCTATGCTCTAGAGCTGATACTGGTACTCTGATTTGGCTTGCTCTTCACTTATCTGTGTGTGGCATCAATGTGTTTACTTCTGCTGTTATCTGAATATGCTAGAGTTGCTCTTTGCTGAATCCTCTGAGCTGATTCTTAGTATAATCTAGGAAGATGATATGAACTTATTCATAAGTGAGATTATGGTTTTATTTGATAAGGTCATATACTGTATGGTTCCATGATGAAAAGTAAGGTGGATTATTGCATTGCCAATGATGTGGGAAAGCTGAACTAAAGTTGTGATGCTTATTACTAGGCTTGACATATCTAGCTTCCAAATGTGCTTAATTCCAGAATTTACAGTTACGTTCTATACTGACCAACTGGTTCAGTATAGGTTGAGGTTGATCATGCTCTGTCCTATATTGACAGTTAGCAATTTTGTAACTGATTCCTGGGTAGAATGCCTAAGAAAATAATGTGTTCTCTATATTGGTTAGTGGTTCTGGATGAAATGCTATATCATCTATGGCTGGTCCATATGGCAGTGATGCTTTTAGAATGATTCCTAATGCTCATATTTAGGAAAATGATTTGAATGCTTAATAAGTGAGGAAGTGACCAATTATGTATACTATCAACATGATAGTCAGATAATTATAAATGATTCCTAGGATTTGGCTAGGAAGATGATTTTCTTTCATTTGGGCTGATGCAATTGTCTCTTTTAGCAAGGCTTATGCTTAATAGCTACCACTGTGGTGCCTCCATTGGAGTGTGCATATTGGTTTTCTATTTGCATGAACTACTGTGAGCTTGATTGACTAAAACTTGATAAGATCCTATACTTGGCCTATGATGCAACGGCTGAGGCCAAACTCTAAATAAGAACAGAGATTATGATGTAGCTTTCTACTTCTCTATGAGGAATATACATAGCATCTCTATGTAGATCTAAGAGAATAACCTCCTCGAATCCTCCTAGATGATCATCTAGTTGAAGTGTATAGGAGTGAATTTGATGTGTATTAGCCTCTTTATTTTCCCAAGATGCTGATGCAAAAGAGAATACAGATGCTTAAAATATTGTAAAGTTCTACCTGCTACAAAGATATGATTTTTGATCTTGTTCTACTACTAATGTAAGCTCCCATGCATCCTGTCCTAGAAATCCTTCTCCTCCTTATTCCTTGCTGGATCTACTTTTAATCCTATCCTGATACTTGATATACTGGCTGGTTCTTCTTTGGACTACTTGTGCTTCTTGCCTCCTCCTACCTTGCAACCATGTTGCCTTTGCTGTGAATCCCTCTACTCCTAGCTCCTGGATGGCTCTAGAAAGCAGCCAGAGCTGGTTGATGGTGCTGGTCTTGATTTGTGATCTTGTGGTTGTTTATGTGTGGGCTTGGGAGCTCTAGTGCTAATAAATGAGATGGGGTGGAAGGATTAGCTAGCAGCAGTGACTGCCACGACTTGTTCCTTCTTATCCTCCCCTGGTGTGCTCCTGTGTTGACAACAGCTACTTGCATGTTGATGTGCAAGCTGCTTGCAAGTGGGACCTACTGGTGTGGATGAGATCAAGTGAAAACTTGATATTTGTGAAATCTTTATCTGATTACTTTAACTGTCATGGTGAAACTTGCACCTCTCCAAGCGTATGATGTTGTACTGAGGCCCTCACTAAAAAAGAACAGATGCCCAGTTTGGTGAAACTTGCCCCTTATAGATTAGCTCAATGATGAATTGAACATAGCATTTCTATGTCAAACCTGAGAGCAAAACACTAACCACTAGTCCTTATTTTATTTTATTTTTGTTTTGTTTTCTTTTCTTTTTGCTGTGTTTGCAGGAAATGAAGATCAAGAAAAAAACTTAGTTAGGTTTTATCTTTAATCTTGTTGTAATTTCTTTTTTTTATTCACAAGTGTAAAGATTTTGTATTATAATTGTGATTGTAAATAATGAACTATTTATTTATTAATTCTTCCACTGTAATCCTAATTGTAAAGACAATGTCATGTATATATAAATAAATATATTGTTGTATTTAAGAATTCTCTTATTTATTATTAATGTAATCATTTTATTTCAAGTTATTAAAGTATTTCTATTTTCCATTTGTGAATTTTATAAATTCATTTGAATTTCATATTTTAAATTCAAATACATGTTTGAACAAATTTTCCTCGAAATAAAGAATTCTGCAAAGGTCATGTCGAAATCTATCGCACTTGCTCCGAAGTTTCCTTCAGTACAAGAGAGATCCCGATCCCTCTGTAGCTCTTTTAGTTTTGAGAGAAAATTCCCCGGATTTTCTTATGCATAAATGCAATGCACAAACCTGTGTCCTCTCTATTTCTAGGTGCTAATCCTGGGATGTTACAACACCCTAGTATGGGCACCTCTCCTGTGATTTTGGCCTCCCAACCATGACCAACTGTCATCTTGGGTACTACACAGGTGGAAAATCTTCACAAGGTAGCCTCAGCTTAGACCTTGGCCGCAAGAGAACCCATACTAAGGTATATAAATTTCCAGTCAATCCCTACCCAATTTTCGGGTATTGTGGTTGTACGGTAAAATTAGAATGGTATCGCATCGAGATAACCATCAGTTTTGTAAAGGGCTAAGGCTCATGCCTCAATATTTTCATCATCAAAATCATCTGGTTTTCAAGAACACATGTCAAAACATTTCAGTAGAATAACTCATCATTCTAAGGTTTTCATAACCATTTTCACCAAGTATTCCCATCTAAAGTTGATCAAGTTTTATGCTTAGCACTAGCATCTACAAGTGGGGGTAAATACTAATGGTGGATAATAAACAAGTGTATCTTATCTAAGTAAATCTCATGCCTCGGGATGACATTAAGATTATCTAACTTAGGCCAAGTTTTATGCTCTTTATGCTACCTTCAATTATCTTTATAGAATCTACAAGTCACTAAGTAAACTTTAAGAGAAAGCTTTGATAAGGAAAATAAAGTATTAAGCTTGCAAGTAAAACTAGGATTGGATATCACGTGGTGTAAGCTTGCTAAGTTAATATCTTGCTAATTCAACTAGTAGTATTAGGCTTGCAAGTATTGGCTTGCTAAGAAATCAGTATAAGCTTGCCTTGTGCAGAGCAGTGGTTGAAGTTATCCTCGGCTTCTTCCTATAGTATCCTCCTTCCTCCTCGTATCCTTGGTCGGTACTAGCGCCTATAAATAAATACGAGGTACACAATCACCAAACAACACTTAACTATTTCTAATCATCACACAAAGGTTCACACTAGATGATCTATCATCATCACTAACATTACAAGATTAAAGCACTTGTCCCATTTATTTTATTTTGAGAAAAGTAATTTCTACTCATTGAAAAACTATTTAAGATTTAATATTCTCCAACTCAAACATGGGATCATGTTGACACATGTCATCACCACATATTTCAGTACATGGGAATGTGATTTAAAGTGGTGTCACAATTTAATAAGGTTTAACCTTTTATTTTATTTAATTAAAGTGACTAGAAATACCTATGTGGCATTCTTTTATTACTTGAACATTATTTCTGTAAGTAAACCTATATATTTTTATAGATTCTGAAAGGTATGGTCAAATGTGATTTTTGAGAGTTGGAATCAACTCAAAAGCTTTTATGGTTGAATTTTGAAAAATGTTTGAATGTATAAAAGCTTCTGCCTTGTTATTTTTACCATGAGTGATCTACAATTCTAAATGGTTTGAATCCAACGGGCTTGGATTAAGCTTTACGGTTTCATGCATTTTTGTTCAGTGATTCGAGCTGGGTTGATTTTTGAATCTAGGTATAGAACTGTGTTTGAAAATAAATGAATAAAACTAAATTTGAATTGTTGGGTCGTGCGGGATGTTTAACTAGGCCGGCCCACTACGCACAGCGCACGCGCGGGCTGGTTAAGTGGTTGTCCCCATGCGTCAGTGAGACAGTGAGGGGCGAAGCGGTACGGGGTGATCTAGGCCGTAGGATCTAATTCTAATCGAACGGCTCGAGTTCATCGTACATGCCTGAACAGGACGCGATGAGCACGAACCCTAGCGCGGTCAGTGGGGGTCGTGGGAGGCTCACCGGGGCTCCGGCGATGGTCGGCGATGGGGGCGAATGACGAAGTCGACGACGGCGATGCTCCTGGTACCGACAGCTCCTCCTAGGGAGGCTCCAATCTATGGCGCCTCTCCTCCTCTACAGCGGCGAACTCCGGTGAAATTTCCGGCGATGCGCTGCTCGCCTTGCTCCGGGAGTGAGTGGGGAGTATCAGTGAGAGGTAGGGAGTGAACTGGTGTAAAGAAAACGAGCGGGGGGGGGGGGGGGGGGGGGGACTACTTTTATAGTGTGGCGAGGGGACCGAAGGTTGTGGGTTGAGCTCGTCGTGGTCGACGACACAGAGGGCTAATGGCATGGGCGACGATAGGGGCGGTGCTGTGCTCCCTGGCGAAGCTCAACAGCGTGGTGGCGAGGCGTGGGGCGGTGCTGAACGGTCGGAACACGTCGATGCTCTAGGCGGGTCTGACGGCGATTTTAATGGCGCACAACGTGCGTGGTCCGCGCGGCGGCGAACGGGCATGTCTACGGGGTTGTTGGGGCGGTGGTGATCACGCACGCAAGCGGCAAGGGCGGCGCGTGATCTGTGCGAGCGTGTCGAGCGGGGCGCTCTGGCGCGCTCTCGGCATGGCCACAGAGAAACTGGGCGCGTGCTTGGCGGGTGGTCCAGGGGCTGGCTGCGCTCGGGCTAGGACAGGGAGTGGCGGTGGACGGTGCTGCGTCTGTGAGACAAGGTTGGCGAGGCTAGAGAGGCGTGTAGCTTGCTGTCCACATTGGGGGTGGCAAAGGGGCTCGACATGGTCACCATTAATGGCTATGCCAAGATCACAGTGGTGCTAAGGCTTGTTAATTTGGCTAGTTCATCTACTGAGAGTATAGAGTGAGCTAGAGAGGGAACAAGGTTGGCCAAAATAACTGCACACTATAGTGTTTGTTGTTTGTTTGTTTGCTGCAAACAAGGTGTTTGATGAAATGGCCGAAAGAAATTCAAATTTGAATTTTGGATTCAAACTTGGTTGGTTTGCTAGGCACATACTAGGGAGTCTCTCGTTAGTTGGATTAGTCAGGGGCACTGGTTTGATTGGGTTTTGAAAATGCGTGATCTTCACATATGATAAAGATTCAATTTTCACTTGTGATTTGAATGAGGTTGCCAATTGTTTATGCAAGTTTGAAAGGTGGGATTTGATTCACTTTTCCTTGGTCTATAAAGGGGTGAAAAGAATTGGAAAAGTTTCTGTTTGAAATCTTGGACTAGAAACATTCAAAGTGACCTAATGAGCAAGATTGGCAAAAATGACCATTTGCTTTATTTGATTTGTTTTTGATTTTCTCTTGATTTGTTTCTGTATGCAATTGTTTTATATGATGTTATATTCATCTTTAAACCATTTCTTGCTATTTAGGTTAATCACACAAGTTCATTCATGCATTTATCAAATCATCACATACACACATGCATTCATACGATTTTAATTAATCAAAGTTTTTGTTAACCCTAATTTTAGTGATTAGAGTTTGATGATCATTGTTTTATATTTTTGGGATGTTACACCTTGGCCCAAAACGGGTGACAACATATGTTCCCCTGTTCTCTGGTGAAGCTTGCAAACTAGAAAATACTCTGTGTAGAGCCCGTCTAAGGGCGATGTATGTGATCATTGTCCATCTATTATGTGGAGGGCGATAACATGTATATCGACCATTTGTTTGTGGCTACTTAATTCCCCATACTCTAGGATGGAACTTCTAGAGGTATTTGCCATTGATAGCTGGCATTATCATCTTTCCCTCCAAAGTTTCTATCAGATAAGAGTTGCCTGGTACAACCCTAGTAATATGCATCGACCCTTCCCAAGTAGGAGACTATGCATTTACCGAAATGTTAGCTCCGGGTTCCAATCGGTAGAATAGTTTTCCAGACCAAGTCACCAACTTAAAAGTTCATTAGCAGGACTTTCTTGTTGTAGGTTCTTGCCACCTGCAAATTATCTCTCTCGATGTCTCGTAGAGCCATCAAGCGTTTATTGGCTATTTCATCGATGTTGTCCATCATAAAATTGTATTAGTCTTTAGCCGATAAACAGTCTTGTTGGACGAATCTCAAAGATGTCGGATTTACCTCAAGAGACAGAATGGACTCCTGTCCATAGACCAATTCGAAGGGAGTCACTTTAGTAGCTCTATGCCTTGAGATTTCATAGGCGAGGAACTGGGTTATAAAATAAAAACGCTGAGACTCACGGATTGCTCAGCCTTTATCAACACTGCGATCGCTACCATGAAGCCCTTTTACTGATCATCCAGACCAGCCATGATGTAAGAAGCAACGTCCTCATCATCAAGAGGTTTTCCTGCAGTGGCCATCTCAGAGACGAGTTTGGACGCGTCTGATCGCCGGCCTCCTCTCTAAAAGAAGAACGCATCGGTGGACGACGCGCCCTGGGCCGGGCTGGAAGAAGCAGTGGCTGGCAACTGGCCTGACCGAGCTTTGCTAAACAGTAGATAACCATCCCGTCCACTCCACTCCGCCCGAAAAGGTGTGGTGGCAGCAGGAGAGCACGTCGAAGCAAGCAAGCAAGCAAGCAATAGTCCATTGTCAAATCACGCCTGAGTCTGTGCCGGGTTCTGGATTCCCTCGCTTTCCTCACACATTTTTCACGTCACCTATCAACGTTACGTACGTACGGCCGATTTGATCCCCGTTGCATCGCATGTGGCCTATATTATCTTGACTAGTGTGCATCTGGACTGGACATGCGGCAGGCAATAAAACAAACATGCCACGCTAGTAATCATTATCAAGTAGTCCTACATGCATGCATACATGCCTGCTCATCTTGGCGAGCGACGGTGGATCGGTCGACATAGATGTCTCACCTAGCAATAGCATATGCCTGCACGATGCATCCATCTTAATTCCTGACACAGTAACATTCTGTTGACACTTAATCCGACTTGATCTTCTTTACTTCCCAGCCAGCCGAGCATGCATTCGATACAAACTGTTCGAACGAAGGATCAGATCGGACGTAAGTATCAAAAGTACAACGTGCATAAATGTCTTGGCTTCTGCATGCGGCCGTCCTGGGCAGCCTCATAATGGAGTATCCAAAGTACGTACCAACACAGCCACACAGGCTATTGAATTTGAGCATCGTACCACGTACAGACGCAATATCGCATGGCACGGCACGCACACATCTGATATCTGAGACGTGACGCATGCGCCAATGGCGACGCTACTGCCGGACGGACTGGGGCTGGGCTGGGGGGTATCGTCCTGTCGACCGGCTCTAGTACGTACCTATGCCGTGTCGTGTGCGTGTGAATAATTGCACGTACGAGCACGAAGCTGCCCAAGCGAGTGCATCTGCACGTACTGACTGACTGACCACGAGGAGGCTACGGCCAATGGGAGTGAATGACCGGCCTAGCTAGCTAGCTGCGCGTGCCCATCCCTCCTCGCCTCCTCTGCTTTTAGACCAGCGTCGATGATGAACTCCTACTCCCATCTTATCGTAGGAGTACTCCACGCACGCACAGTGACTTGCCAGGATTTTCAGTGCGGGCACGAGTGTGTGAGAGGAAACGTCTCGGCGCGTACTGCTGATGGGAGCTTGCGGGTCTCCTATCGATCAGTCATTTTTGTGTACACGTGCAGTCGGTTCGTGTTCGTAAACAGTGTTGGATTTCGATTTAACTTAGGGCAGCGCTAGGCCTTGGTGGGTTGATAGTTTTCCCAAAAATTGGTTGTCCTCCCGGCCGTCCAATCCTCATCCAACGGCTGAAATCAATTTTCCGTCAAAAAAGACGGCTGAAATCATTTGCGACAGAGATTTTGCATTTTGTCCCATTTTTTTTTGCGAAATCAACCCATGGTCCTAAACTTCTTCAGTTAACCGAAAGGGTATATCTATTTGGACCCGATCTTCCTGATATTTATGGAAAAATGCCACCGTGTGTGTAGATCCGTGGCACATTGAGCATTGCAATAAAAATCTCTCACTCCGCATAAAAAAGTATAGTATTACAATAGAAACATCGCAACATTTCAAAAGAAGCAATGTTACAAAATTTTAACCAACAATATTTTTTGTTGCAGATTGAGTTACAACAAAAATGTCAACAATTTCAACAAAAATCTCAAACAATTACAACAAAAGGCAATGTGTTTGCAAGCATCAACATTTCCGCTACAAATTTGTTTACAACATAATCGCCAACTATTTCAACGAAGATCACAAATGACTACAGCAAAAGGTCATGTGTTTGCCGCATTTTGAAAAGCACGTAAACATCATCGAAAATCCCCAGAAAAACACACAACTTGCAGGAAACCATTCCAATATCCGGTGTCTCCCTTCTCAACAAAAATCATACGAGTTTGTTACATTTTTTATAATTTACACAATGTCGAATAAAAGGGGGAAGAAAGTTCTGGCAAATGTCGGGTAAACACTGCAACATATCGTGTATATTTTTGCTACAAAACTCATACAAGTTTGTTAAAAAATTAACAAATATATGTAAAATCAAAAAGATCCAAGGGAAAAACTTGTCTATGACGGACTAAATCTCACAAATTCAGCGTCCCCGGCCACCAATCCAGCTCGCCATGCTACCAGGTTAGTCTATGCTAGCTACGTAGAGATTAACCTGATAGCATGGTTGAAAGTTTTATAACACTTAGATTTATTCATCGTTGAAAGTTTTTATATTAATTTATGCAGCGGTGTAATTGCTATCTTTCTGATATTAATATATGCTTTAAAAAAAAACCAATAGATAGAGGATGGACCATCAGTTGCACAAAACAGAGTATGTTAAAACGTTCTGGATCAGCCGACCGATCGCAGAAAAAAGATCATTCGTCTCGCTGAGGCCTCGCGGGCAGGCCGTGTGCTCCCTTTTTCACCGCCGCAGCTACCTAGCCCGCTTATTTGGTATTGTTTCCCACGTGCGTGGACCCTAAATCTGTGGCAGCTCTTTTTTTCTTATCATGCTTGCTGATATACTAGATTGCTATTCCCTCCGTCTAAAAAATATTAGAGATTTGTCTAAATTCACATTGCTGCTATATTAGATTATTATTTTCTCTATTCAAAAAAGAATATTAAAGGTTTGTCCAGATTCACATATATTTAGATAAATTTTAGTATATAAATACATACAAAAATCTAGATAAATCTTTAACTTTTTTTTTGAATTGGACGGAGGGAATAGTTGCGTGTGAGGCTTATATTGTGATCATGCTAGCTGCTATGTCTCGTTGTGTAGTACTAAATCTCACAAATTGGTGGTCGGGGACGCTGAATCATCTAAATGGAAACTTGAATTTCATATCACGGAGAGAATAGTTGAAAGTTTTATAACACTTAAGTGGGAACTTAAATTTTATATTATAACTTTGTTGTGGTCAAGTCAAAGTCATAAATCATTTTATAAGTCATTTTGAAAACATCCGACGATAGAACAGTATGGCCACTCTAACTGTCCATAACCGCGGACGCGGCTATACGAATAGTTTGACACTCTGCAGAGATTGTACACTTTCACCATAACATTTGATAGATCTGTCGGAAACAATCCTGAATTCACCATACTCAGTATGCGGATAATCAATCCTAACCTTTCAATTACACGCCCTAATATAGGCACCTCTCCTGTGAGTTTGGCCTCCCAACCATAACCAACCGTCATCTTGGGTACTGCACAGGTGGACAATCTTCACAAGGTAACCTCAGCTCAGACCTTGGTCGCAAGGGAACCCGTACTAAGGAATATAAATTTCCAGTCAAGTCCTACCCAATTTTCGGGTATTGTGGTTGTATAAAATTGGAATGGTATCGCATCCAGACAACCATCCATTTTATAAAGGGATAAGGCTCATGCCTTAACATTTTCATCATCAAAATCATCTGGTGTTCGGAAACACATGTCAAAATATTTCAGTAGAATGACCCATCATTCTAAGGTTTTTATAACCATTTTCACCAAGTATTCTCATCTAAAGTTGATCAAGTTTTATGCTTAGCACTAGCATCTATAAATGGGGGTAGATACTAATGAGAGGTGGTAAACAAGTGTATCTTATCTAAGTAGAATCTCATGCCTCAGGATAACATCAAGATTATCTAACTTAGGCCAAATTTTATGCTTTTTATGCCACCTTCGATTATCTTTCTAGAATCTACAAGTCACTAAGTAAACTTTTGATAGAAAGACTTTAATAAAGAAAATAAAATACTAAGCTTGCAAGTAAAACTAGGATGGTGTGTCAAGTGGGTATAATCACATATGCTTAAGGCATATAGTTGGCATAGTAACAAGAAATTAGTTGCCTGCTAAGTCAACTGGTAGTATTAGGCTTGCTAAGATATTAGTATAAGCTTGCCTTGTGCAGAGCAGTGATTGAAGTTCTCCTCGGCTTCTTCCTCGTAGTATCCTCCTTCCTCCTCGTATCCTTGGTCGATACTAGCGTCTATAAATAAATACGAGGTACACAATCACCACACAATTCTTAACTACTTGATTTAGCACACAAAGGTTCACACTGGATGATCTAGCATCATCACTATTATCACAAAGATTTAAAGCACTTGTCTTATTTATTTTATTTTAGAAAAGTAATTTCTACTCATTGAAAAACTACTTAAGATTTAATATTATCCAACTCAAACATGGGATCATGTTGACACATGTCATCACCATATATTTCAGTACATGGGAATGTGATTTAAAGTGGTGTCACAATTTAATAAGGTTTAACTTTTTTTATTTTAATTCATTAAAGTGACTAGAAATGCCTATGTGGCATTCTTTTATTACTTGATCATTATTTCTGTAATTAAACCTATATATTTTTATATATTCTGAAAGTTGTGGTTAAATGTGATTTTTGAGAGTTCGAATCAACTCAAAATCTCTTATGGTTGAATTTTGAAAAATGTTTGAATGCAGAAAAACTTCTACCTTGTTATTTTTACCATGGGTGATATACAAATCTAAATGGTTTGAATCCAATGGGCTTGGATTAAGCAATCCAGTACCTTTCTAACAAAATTGGTTTCATGCCTTTTGGTTCAGTGAATCGAGCTGGGTTGATTTTTGAATCTAGGTACAAAACTGGGTTTGAAATTAAATGAATAAATATAAATTTGAATTAGTGGGTTGCGCGAAATGTTTAAATGGACCTGCCCACTATGCATAGTGCGCGCGCGGGCTGGTTAAGTGAGCGACCCCAATCGTTAGTGAGACAACGAGGGGCGAAGCGGTATGGGGCGATTAGGATCGTAGGATCTAACTCTAATCGAACGGCTCTAGTTCATCGTCCATGTCGGGCAGCGATGGCGAGACAGAACCCTAGCACGACCGGTGGGGGTCGTGGGAGGCTCACCCGGGCTCAGGCGATGGTCGGTGACAGGGGCGAACGACGAAGTCGACGACGGCGATTCTCCTGGTACCGGCAGCTTCTCCTAGGGAGGCTCCAATCGACGACGCCTCTCCTCCTCTGTAGCGGCAAACTCCAATGAAATTCTGGCCACCTGGTGCTCGCCTTGCTCCGGGAGTGAGTGGGTGTGATCAGTAAGAGGTGGGAAGTGAACTGGTGTGAAGAAAACGAGCGGGGGAGGCCTCCTTTTATAGTGGCCGAAGGGGACCAAACGACGCGGGTGGAGCTCGTCGGTGTCGACGGCACAGAGTGCTACGGGCATGGGCGACGATAGGGGGCGGTGCTGTGCTCCCTGGTGAAGCTCAACGACATGGTCTTGCGGCGTGGGGCGGTGCTGAACGGTCGGAACGCTACGACGCTGGGCGGGTCCGACAGCAATTTTAATGTCGCACTGCGTGCATGGTCCGCGCAGCGGCGAACGAGGTTGTCTGGCGGGGTGCTGGGATGCTGGCGATCACGTCTGCAAGTGGCGAGGGAAGCGCATGGTCTGTGGGCTGGTGTCGCTGATGGTGCACTAGCGTGCTCTCAGCTCGCACGCAGAGGGACTGGGCGCGTGCTTGGTGGGTGGTCCAGTGGCTGGCTGCACTCAGGGTTTGGACAGGGAGTGGCAACGGACGGTGCTGCGTGTCCCAGACAAGGTTGTCGAGGCTAGTTCTTCCTCTAGCTCGCTGGCGACATGGGGGTCACAATGGTGCTCTCGGCATGGTCACCATTAATGGTTAGGCTTGCTCAAAGTGGTGCTAAAGATTGTTAAAGAGGCTAGATGATCTACTAAGAGCTTGTTGCAACCAGAGAGGGAACATGGTTGGCCAAATTCACTGCTGTAAATAGTGTTTGTTGTTTGTTTGTTTGTTTGTTTGTTTGTTTGCTGCTGACAAGGTGTTTGATGAAATGGCCGAAAGAAATTCAAATTTGAATTTTGGATTCAAACTTGGTGGGTTTGATAGGCACATACTAGGGAGTATTGGGTTGGTTGGATTGGTAAAGGGGCGCTGGTTTGGTTGGGTTTTGAAAAGGTGTGATCTTCACATATGTTAAAAATTCAATTTTGAATTGTCCTTTGAATGGGGTTGCCAAATGGTTCTGCAAGTTTGAAAGGTGGGCTTTGATTCACTTTTACTTGGTCTAGCAAGGGGTGAAAAGAATTGGAAACGTTTCTGTTTGAAATATTGGACTAGAAACACTCAAAGTGACCTAGTGAGCAAGATTGACAAAAATGACTATTTGCTTTATTTGAATTGTTTGTGATTTTCTCTTGATTTGTTTTTTCTTGGAAATGTTTTAGATGATGTTATATTCATCTTTGAACCATTCCTTACTATTTAGTTGAATCACACAAGTCCATTCATGCATTTATCAAAACATCACATACACACATGCATTCATTTAGTCTTTATTTAATCAAAGTTTTTGTTAACCCTAATTTTAGTGATTAGAGTTTGATGATCATTATTTTATATTTTTGGGATGTTACAGGTACTACCAATTAAGTCCAGACCTTGGGTTTTCACCTTCCTAAGACTATGAACTTCTCTTGTACTGTCGCCCCTCCAATAGACGATGTTGCGAGTCACAGATCACCAAAGCCAGATCCTCATCGCTACAAAGACTCAATCCACCACAGCTATCCCTCATGTCCCTGTCTTCATGACATTCTCTACTTCAGTCTTCACCATGGATCGTCAAAGACTTACACATGATGGTAACATGTAGCAGAGCTTCGACACGCTCCCTATGAAACCATGATGGTCTTTCGTGTCACTCCCACAACGACTTTAGACTAGCAAATGAGACCTGTCTTATGCTTCCATTAACATTTTAGGTGTATTTATTTGTACGGTTTTGCTTCTCATCGATAAACTGGTTTTTATTTTGAGTTTACTCCACTTTTGTCCTCCAATTTTTCTTTTGTAGTCAAAGTATTTCTCCTATAGAATTTCTGATCGTATTTACCCCCAAGATGTTACAAAATGATATGTTTAACCCCATTTAGTCACTTCTCTCTAATTATGCCAACATAGACCCCACATGCCAGGTTTGCGTGGGCTTCCAAATGTACATATCCTTATGCATCCTCCATGCCGGTGTAGCGTGTTTTGATAAACGCTCACAGTTTAGTGCAGTATGATTCGGGCGATCTGCCCTTCCAAGTGTTGTATGCTTGATGTTCTACTTGGGTTAAGCCACATCTATCCCTAAGTTGCACTCAAAGCATACTTCATCTTGGAGGGAGAACACACATACATATATACAACGACTCAGACTTGATAATAGGTGATGGAGGGGGCCCAACCGCCTATGATTGTCGGAGTTAGAAGCCAAGCCAGGTGATCGCCGTCCCATGCATATATGCCACAAAACAACCACCTTGTTCATGCCGCTTCTCCTGCCATTGATTTTGCCACCACAACCCCTAACCCTAGGTTGGCATGAGAGAAGTGGCATGGCTTGGGTGGGGGAAGACAAAGTGGGTGGGGCATAATCTAACCACTTCACACTGCACATGCTTCAGACCGAACACAACCGACCTCCCCTGCTGAGCTCAACTGCGCTTAGAAGATGTGTGTTTCCAACGTGGTTGTCTAGGTAGACCTTGAACTCATGATGACATAAGAGGGAATATAACTAGATGAGGTAATATATGTCATATTGTAAAAGTTGGGGGTAAAAAAGTAAGAATTCTTAAATGAGTAATTTTGTGTTATAAATCCACAACTTTGGGGTTAAAATATGGAATTGAGTCTTCTATTTTTATTATTAGTTGATTAATTTTATTTGTGAACTTAACTTTTTTCTGCTTTGCGGTTGAACTTTAATCTACACGAGTTGCACTAAAATGTCCCACAATTGGATTTGTAATGTGTAGCCATATCTTTTTAATTATGTGCTTGGTTTCAAAATTTTCTTGGTATTCTGTACTATGATAAACACTAGTTCTACATCTGAAAAGTGAAACATGTGTACTTTTGAAAGACTAGGATGTCGCCTAGAGGGGAGGGGCGAATAGACATTTTAAAATAATGGGGATTTATCTTGAATGAATGCAAAATTAAATTTATGTTTATTTTTCAAGCATAAAACCTAAATAAGCTAGGCTCAACTAAGTGCACGAACAAGAACTAGAGCTAATGCAGATAACACAAGGTAAATATCACAACTAACAAATAAGATATATTAATTTCAAGCTCAAAGGTATCACAAGTAAATAAACTTAGATATAGAGATAACGGAGACATATAGAGATGAAGATGTATCTTGATGTTCACTTACTCATAAGTAAGCTAAGGCGTAACTGGACAGCTGTGGGTTACCAAGAAGGATCCCTGGACGCTACCAAAGCTCACATTCTTCTTTGATCCTTCCATGAAGGTAGGGCCCCTTCTTATTGCTAGTTTTTCCTCCACTTCAAAGATGGAAAACTCCACGACCACTTCACAAGCTCCATGAAGGAGAAGTCTGGAACTCTTCACAATCTTCCACAAAGAGGTCAATGGAGGATCCAGGAATTTGATGTGGGGTGGTCCACCTTTAAAAAAATATTTGGCATAAGTAAAGAAAGGCCAACATACTAGTATATAATTTAACTCTAGCACAATTGTCTTATAACATGATAGTAAGTCACATAAAATGTTTGAATTTTTCATAAGATAGGAATATGTACCTTCAAAAGAACAAATATACTACTTTTATGGGGTTTACGCCTTGTCGTGGCCATGAAAGTCTCAATTATATACTCTTCATCCACTTCGAAGAAGTATCTAGCTCAATGTATATGACTAAACAATCGTCCAAAAGACTATCACCTATCTTATTTATCAGCTTGTTCTTGATAAAGTTAATTGAAGAAGATGCTCTTTCAACATTTACCGTCACCACCGGAAGAAGAAACACCAATTTGAGAAGCAAATACACCAAATCATCAACTATTTTAGTAATTGGCTATAAATCATTGGACCGTTGTAATGTCAAATTTGTATATTTTTAGTTGAATTTACCTAGATATATATACTGAATAGTTTGTGATGTTGACTCCTAGACCGTGGAAAAAGATGAAGGGGCTGCTCAGGGACGGAGCCATGTTCTATCCTTAAGGGTGGCTAAGTGATAGATTTAGTGTTGTGAAATTCGTGAGGAGGAAAAATATGACTGAATTCTTCAGAAATTAGTGTTATAATCCGTAGTATTCTTCAAAAGTTAGAACATTGGGGGTGTCCTATCCCCCCTCGTCCCCCTTGTCTCCATCCCTGGGGCTGATGCTGGCCTTATCCACTGTACACCATCGTCGTAGCCTTATTAGCCGATTAGGGGAACCGGGGAAGGAACAAGGTGAACAGGGCAGGAAGGCAGGTGAAATATCACGGATGCCTCCTAAAGGGGGGGGGTGAATAGGCGGTTTAATTTTTTTACGAGATAGGCTTAACAATGGCGGAATAAGACTAGAGTTTTCTTTTGTTAAGCACAAAGCCTATATATATACTAAGGTTCACCTATGTGCACCAACAAATTATGATAAGCAAGACAAGCAACGATGCGATAGCAAGATAGATTACTTCAAGCGAGGCTATCATAATGTAAAGTGCATAAGTAAAGAGCTTGGGTATAGAGATAACCGAGGCACGTGGGGACGATGATATTTTACCGAGTCCTTCCAACATGGAAGTACGTCTCGTTGGAGGGGTGGGCGGTACTAAGACCACCAACGCCAAAAGAGGCCTCGCCCTATTCTCATGAGCACCCGTCGCACTATGGGACTCTTGAGGGAGGTCACCAAACCCGTACAAGATTGGGGCAATCTCCACAACTTAATTGGAGGCTCCCAATAAATGCCACCAAGGCCACTAGCTTGAGGATAGATCCATAACTTGATTGGAGGCCCCAATAACACACACGCACACACACACAAAGGACACCCAACCGTCTAGCATTCCATGAACCCAAGAGGGACAAGCTTCAATGGATTAAACAACCAAATTCTCCGAGGAGAACACAAACCAATGCACCTAATGCAAATGGCAAGAACACCACAAAGATGCTCCAATTCTTCACTCTTAAGTTCCAACAAAGCTACTAAAGCTATTGGGGGAAAAAGAGAGGACGAACACAAAGAGAACACAACTCCAAGATCTAGATCCCAAATATCACTCACAAAGAGATAATATGGTTTGGTCAAATTGTGGATCTAGATCTCCTCAAACTCGCTCTCAAATATGGGCAAGAATCATAGGAGGGTAAGAATCAAATCAAGCTCAAAGGGTCAAGAACAATGGGGCAAAGATTGAAGAAATAGAGGAGGAAGAACCACTAGAAAAAGAGAGAGGTGGCCTTTCATAGGAGACCAACAAATTTTGCCTGTTGGGGCCTATTTGCCCGACTTGGCCGATAGTACCGGATTGGGCCGATACTACTGCCCGTCGACCTGGTGACACAAACCAGCGCAAGCGAGCAAGCGAAGCAGCGAGCGGGGAAAGGGGATCATGGGGACACATGGGAGAGAGCGGTAGAGGCGAGATCGCGCGTGCAAGAAGTGTGAGCGAGCGGAGCAAGCAGCAGTGACGCGGGCAAGGCCCGCAAGTAGGCAACAGCGGGAGAAGGCAAGCAACTGGGTCGCCCGGTAGTACCGGCCTGGCCGAGCGGTACTGCCGGTTGGGCCGGTAGTGCCGGTCCTGGGCCAGCTTGGCTACCGGGCGCCACAGAAGGTTTAGTGGCGCACTGATGCAGCCGGTAGCTACAGTCGGTAGTACCGGCGCGACAAAAAATACCTTTTCTTTTTAAAACAACTAAAGGGCAAATGCAAACGGCAATAACTCGAGCTAGGAAACTTCGATCGACACGAAACCAATTTTGTTGGAAAGAGGACGACACGAAACCAATTTTGTTGAAAATATTGGATACCACCAAGTGAGAATACTTCATGTATTTTAAAGTGAGATACCTCCCTTGGTGAGAATCCGGAAAACCTCCAAGATCAAATTCGTAGACGATATAAAGGGGAAATCCGTCTTTGATGAATTAGAGCTTGTTATGAAGATACCACAAGCTCTAGATCCTCACAAGGATAATATCCGAATAACAACCAAGAAAGGATGATGCTAAGAATGTAAAGGTTTGAGCCCTCTTTGAAAGATATTATCGATTTACTCACTCGAGAGCCCCTCTTGATAGTACGGCTATCTATCCTAAACCCGGTCTACCAACTAACAACATGAGAGCAGCAAAAGGGAAAACCTATCAATATTATACCTTTGCCTTGATCATTTCCACTTGAGATCGATGTAGACGATCTTGTCCTTCTCAAGATGGACACTTTCCTTGATTGCTCTTCATCGATCCATGACCACCGAGGATGGCAAGTATCAAACACGATATCTTCTAGAGATGGCGCATTTTGAGCTTGCACAACACTTCTTCTTTATTTCATATACCTTGAAGCTAACACATGCTCCAAGGAATGCCAATAGAAAAATCCTACAAGTGCAACTTAATACACACATTAGTCCATAAAGATTGTCATTAATTACCAAAACCACACATGGGGGCCCACATGCTCCTTCAGCAGGGAAGAGGGAACGACACCTGGCATGACGAAGATAGTGCAGGGGTGTGGTGGTGATCGGGAGTGGAGACATGACAACTGAAAGAGGCGGAGAGTCGGCGACGACCATCAGGCTCAGGAGTGGGGACAGAGAAACTGGCAAAGCTAATGCAGCAAGGATCGATTGAACGACCGTCTGGATGGGCCTTTTTCATTTTTTCTGCCAAGGTATATGGGCTGGACCAAAATCCCTGGGTGGTCTAGGCACCACCCTGTCCACCCTATGGATCTGCCCATGAAAGAGGTCAATGTGGCACCACCTCCAAGCCGACTAGAATGTCATCCTCCAAGAGTAGCTCTGTCATGGTATTGCCGACGAGTACGCCATGAAGGGGTCCTCATAGAGCGTATTTAGAGATGTGGGTAAGGCGGAAGGTTGGCGGGTACGAGGTGACATAGCTTACCCAGGTTCAGATCCCATAATGGTGGATGAATCCTACTCCTGCTATAAATCACTATAACGACAATACGCCTGGTTACAGGGATCAGTTCGCTGTGCGCGAGTTGTTTTGTTACATGCCCTAAAGGCTCCTCTGTGTCTAGCTTATATAGTCACTAGATCCTGGGGTTACAGGGAAAGTCCTAGCCGGACAAGTTACAAAGTCCTACACGGTATACAACTAGTCTAACGTGTCTTGCACTCCAAGGCTCCGGGTACGCCGATGACTCCACCGTAGCCTTCCTTCATCCGGCATGGGCCTCCCTTCTGGATCCATCTAACTGGGTTGCCCAGTAGGCCTTGCTACCAACTGTGGGCCACCCGGGTTATCCGGATTAGAGACATGCAATGGTGATACCCATTTAGCATATCCCCAACAGTAGCCCCTGGAGAACTCTGAGATCTTGCGCCATCTTTCCTCTTCAGGTTGAATGCTCCATCTAGATGAATGTTGGCAAATCGTCAAGAAACATCTTGTAGTCCTCCCAAGAACCCTGCGATACTCTCCATCTTTGATACATAAGTCGGAGAATCACTGAGCTTTCCATCGTACTCTTGTCGTAGCCGGATAGGATCCGTCCATGCCGGAATCTTCGGATGGTACCGTTCGTCTGCACGCGTCAGTAGGATGTCGTAGATCATAGGTCAACGGTGCCTCGTAACTCACACATGCAAAGAACGTAATCATAGACGTTTTTGTTGGAATTATGCCCTAGAGGCAATAATAAAGATGTTATTATTATAATTCTTGTTCATGATAATGTTTATATTCCATGCTAGAATTGTATTAAGCGGAAACTTTAATACTTGTGTGGTTTGTGAACAACACCGTGTCCCTAGTACGCCTCTAAGGACTAGCTCATTGATTAATGATGGTTAAGGTTTCCTAACCATGGACATGAGTTGTCAATTAATAATGAGATCATATCATTGGGAGAATGATATGGTGGACAGACCCAAACTAAGCGAAGCAATTAGATCGTGTCATCGTGTTCATCTTTGCGAAGCTTTTCTTATGTAAAATATTGTATTCCTTAGACCATGAGATAATACAACTCCCTGGTATCGGAAGAAAGCTTTGAGGTCATCAAACGTCATCCTATGAGAGGGTGATCATAAAGGTGTCTCTCAGGTGATCGGAAAGTATCTGTTGGGTTGTATGTATCGAGATGGGATTTGTCCCTCCCAAGTCGGAGAGATATACTTCGGGCCCACTCGGTAATCGATATCAACACCGCTTGCAAGCATGTGGTTAAGGAGTTAATCACAAAGTGATATCGGATTACGGAACGAGTAAAGTACTTGTTGTGAACGAGATTGAACTAGGTATGACGGTACCGACGATCGAATCTCGGGCAAGTAAAATATCGCGAGACGAAGGGAATATATATATGGGATTGATTGAATCCTGGCATCGTGGTTCATCCTATATGATCATCGATGAATGTGTGGGAGTCAATATGGGTTTCTATACCCCTCTGTTGATTATTGATAGAAGATCATGTCTGCATATTCTTGAACCCGCAGGGTCACACACTTAACGTGTCTCGATGCTAGGATAGATTGGATAAATGGTTTATGAGTTTTTGTTCGGAGTCTCGGATGGGATCCGGGACATCACAAGAGTTTACGGAGTGGTCCGGAGAATAAGATTCATATAAAGCAATGCAATTTTTGGAGTTCGGAATTGTTCCGGGTTAATCGGTATTGTACCGGAAGCTTCTAGAACCTTCCGGAAGGGGACCAGCGTGGCCCCACCTTCCGGGAGGGGGCATGGGCCTATGAGGGAGTGCCCTGGCTGCATTGGGCCAGGGGCACAAGGCCCCATAGGGCCCAGCCGGCCAAAGAGGGTTTAAACCCTAGATAGAGCTTCTAGAAGGGGGGGTTTCCTTGCCCCCCACTCCTCTTCCTTTGGGGCCACCGGTTTGGGCTTGGGGGAGGGGTTAGGGCTGCGCCCCACCCCTCTATATAAAGTGGGCTGGGGGCGCACCACCCCTTACACCTTCCCCTCCAACCCTAGTCGCACTGCTGCCCTTCCTCTCTCCCTCCCGACTGTTTGTACGCGAAGCCCTGCTGCAGAAATTCTCCACCATATACACCACGCCGTTGTGTTGTAGATCCAATCCGTCTCTCACCATACTTGCTGGACCAAGGAAGGAGGAGACATCGAGGTGCTGCACGTGTGCATCTCACGGAGGCACCGCCACTTGTGGTGCTAGATCGGATCGGATCGCGAGGAGGAGAAGCGAGTACGACTACATCACCCAAGTTCCGACGAACGTTCCGCTGTGCGAATCTTCAAGGGTATGAAGATCTAATCCAATCTCTCTCGTTGTTTGCATCTCCTAGATTAGATCTTGGCTTTCCCTCTGTTAGCATCCATAGAAAATTTTGATTTACTATGCCGCGAAACCCTTCAGTGGTATCAGAGCTAGATCTATGCGTAGATGTGTTTCACGAGTAGAACGCAACATGGTTGTTGCGGGCGTTGATGTTTTCTGTTGCAAGCCTCTTGTTTGTGTTCTTCTTATGACGCGGGATAGTGAGATTGAAGCGGTCCAGGCCAACCTTACGCGACGTCGTTCGCGAGACCGGCTTCGCACTTGACGTGTGGCTTGTTCCACACATGCGGCTGGTGGATGTCAGTTTCTCTCACTATAGTTGTCATGGGATTAACACTGGAGTTTGGCAACCATAATATCACTGTTGTGGCTTTCCGTAGGTAAGAATCGTTCTTAGCATCTACTCCCATAAGCCACGTAAAACATGCAACAACAAAGTAGAGGCGTCTAACTTGTTTTTGCAGGGAGTGTTTTCTGTGATATGGTATGGCCCAATATGTGATATGTATAATGTATGCGATGATCATGTTTTGTAATGTTTCACGACTTGCATGTCGATGATTACACAACCGACAGGAGCCATATGGTTGTCTTTATAATTGTGTATGACCTGTGTGTCAACTTCTTATACCCCATGTAATAGTTTCACTTTATCACTAAGTAGTTAGCAATAGTTGTAGTTGCTATTCGTGGTGGAGGCAATCATGGTGGAGTGATGGAGATCATGCCGCAACGCACAAGATGGAGATCATTGCGCGAAGATTGGCTATACCATGTCACATAAAGTTATATGCATGTGATGCTTATCCTTTTATGTATCTTATTATGCTTAGATCGCGACGGTAGCATTATAAGATGATTCCTCACTTAAAGATCAAGATAAAAACTGTGTTCTCCCCAAGTATGCACCGTTGCGAAAGTTCGTCGTGTCCAAGCATCACGTGATGATCGGGTGCTATAGACTCTACGCTCACATACAACGGGTGCAAGCCAGTTTTGCACACGCGGAAATACTTGGGTCTAACTTGACGAGCCTAGCATGTACAGACATGGCCTCGGAACACATGAACCGAAAGGTTAAGCATGAGTCATATGAATGATATGTTCGACACTTTGTTGTCCACCATTGAAACCACATCTCTTCTCGTGAAGATCGGATTAGGTGTGGTGAATTTGGATCGTGTTCACTAAACAACTTGAGGGATGTTGAATTTAGTGGGAGTTCATCTAGTAATTTGATTAAAAGTTGAACTAGTTATCATGAACATAGTCTAATTTGTACTTGCAATACTGTAGATCAAATGGCTAAGTCCAACTTCAACTTCAACGTTTTTGCTGAGAAGGAAAAGCTTAGAAACAATGGGTCTAACTTCACCAATTGGTTCCGCAATCTAAGAATCATTCTCTCTGGCGGTCAAAAGGACTATGTCCTTGGGAAAGCGTTAGGTGACCCCCCTGCTGCAACTGCGCCGGCTGATGAGAAAGCTGTCTATCAGTCGCGCAAAGATGATTATGGTGTGATTAAGAGCACCATGTTGTTTGCTATGGAACCGGAACTTCAAAATCGTTTTGAAGACTATCCCAGGCCCTTTGAGATTCTCGAAGAGCTGAAAACCATGTTTCAGACTCAGGCCCGTTCTGAGAGATATGAGATCTCTGAGAAGTTCTTTAACTGCAAGATGGAGGAAGGGAGTTCCGTTAGTGAGCACGCCATTAAGATGACGGGATACACTCAACGCCTTGAGAAACTGGAATGCACGATTCCAGAGGAGCTCAAGATTGACAGGGTTCTGCAATCACTCCCTCCCAGCTACAAAAGTTTTGTAGTGACTCATAATCAGATTGGTTCCACTGATACGATCACCGAGCTCTTCGCAAAGCTGAAGGCCGCTGAAGTGGACATCAAAAAGGATAATCATGTGTTGATGGTCAACAAGCCCACCTTTAAGAAAGGTAAGGGAGCAAAGAAGCCCTTTAAGAAGGGCGGCGGCAAGCGCACTGCCCCTGCTGAGAAGAAGCTCAAGTCTGGTCCTAAGCCGGACACTGAGTGCTTCTATTGCAAGGACAAGGGTCACTGGAAGCGCAACTGTCCGAAGTACTTAGCGAACAAGAAGGCTGGCACCATCAAAGGTATATTTGATATACATGTTATCGATGTTTTCCTTACTATCCCTCGTTGTAGTGCCTGGGTATTTGATACCAGTTCAGTTGCTAATATTTGTAACTCGAAATAGGAGCTACGGAATAGACGGCGACTTGCGAGGGATGAGGTGACGATGCGCGTTGGCAACGGATCAAGAGTTGATGTGATGGCCGTCGGCACGCTCTCCTTAGTTTTACCTTCGGGATTAGTTTTAAACCTTAATAAGTGTTATTATGTGCCTACGTTGAGCATGAACATTATTTTCGGATCGTGTTTATTGCAAGACGGTTATTCATTTAAATCGGAGAATAATGGTTGTTCTATTTATATGAGTAACATCTTTTATGGTCATGCACCTATTGTGAATGGTTTATTTCTTCTAAATCTCGAAAGGGATGAAACACACATCCATAACATTGAGGCTAAGAGATGCAAAGTAGATAGTGATAATACTACTTATTTGTGGCACTGTCGTCTAGGTCATATTGGTGTAAAATGCATGAAGAAACTCCATTCTGATGGACTTTTGGAGTCTCTTGATTTTGAATCATTTGACACATGCGAACCATGCCTCATGGGCAAGATGATCAAAACCCCGTTCTCCGGTATGATGGAGCGAGCAACGGACTTGTTGGAAATCATACATACCGATGTATGAGGACCGATGAGTTTTTCGACGCGCGGTGGATATCGCTATTTTCTCACTTTTACCGATGACTTAAGTAGATATGGGTATATCTATTTAATGAAACATAAATCTGAAACGTTTGAAAAGTTCAAAGAATTTCAGAATGAAGTGGAGAACCATCATAACAGAAAGATTAAGTTTCTATGATCCGATCGTGGAGGTGAATATTTGAGTTATGATTTTCTCACGCATCTTAAAGCAAGTGGAATCGTTTCACAACTCACGCCACCCGGAACACCATAGCGCAATGGTGTGTCTGAACGCCGGAACCGAACCCTATTAGATATGGTCCGATCGATGATGTCTCTTACTGATTTGCCGTTATCATTTTGGGGTTATGCATTAGAAACCGCTGCATTCACTTTAAATAGGGCTCCATCTAATTCCGTTGAGACGACACCGTATGAACTGTGGTTTGGTGCTAAACCTAAGTTGTCGTTTCTTAAAGTTTGGGGATGCGAAGCTTATGTCAAGAAGTTGATGCCGGACAAGCTCGAACCCAAAGCGGAGAAATGCGTCTTCATAGGATACCCTAAGGAAACTATTGGGTATACCTTCTATCACAGAACCGAAGGCAAAGTGTTTGTCGCAAAGAATGATTCCTTTCTTGAGAAGGAGTTTCTCTCGAAAGAAGTGAGTGGGAGGAAAGTAGAGCTAGACGAGGTTATTGAACCTTCTCTTGAATTGGAGAGTAGCGCAGCACCTGAAATTGTTCCAGTGCCGCCTGCACCAACAATAGAGGAAGCTAATGACAAGGATCATGAAGTTTCGGACGATGCTGCTACTGAACGTCGCAGGTCGACAAGGTCGAGTGCCCGTCCTGAGTGGTACGGCAACCCTGTTTTGACTGTCTTGTTAGTAGAAGACAGTGAACCTACGAACTATGAGGAAGCGATGATGAGCCCAGACTCTGAGAAATGGCTAGAAGCCATGAAATCCGAATTGGGATCCATGAGCGAAAACCAAGTATGGACTTTGGTCGACCCTCCTAGCGACCGAAAGGTCGTTGAGTGCAAATGGATCTTCAAGAAGAAAACGGACGCGGATGGTAATGTTACCGTCTATAAATCACGGCTTGCTGCGAAAGGTTTTCGACAAGTTCAAGGTGTTGACTACGATGAGACTTTCTCTCCCGTAGCGATGTTTAAGTCCATTCGGATTTTATTAGCAATTGCTGCGTTTCATGATTATGAAATATGGCAGATGGATGTCAAGACTGCGTTCCTCCATGGCAACATTGATGAAGAGTTGTATATGATGCAACCCGAAGGTTTTTTCGATCCTAAGGATGCTGATAAAGTATGCAAACTTCAGCGTTCTATTTATGGACCGAAGCAAGCATCTCGGAGTTGGAACCTTCGTTTTGATCAAGTGATCAAGAGCTTTGGATTTGTTCCAAATTGCTACGAAGCTTGCATCTATAAGAAAGTGAGTGGGAGCTCGGTGACGTTTCTGGTATTATATGTGGATGACATATTGATTATTGGAAATGACATCAACATGCTTAATGATGTGAAGAGTTATTTGAACAAGTGTTTTTCAATGAAAGACCTAGGTGAAGCTACTTATATATTGGGCATCAAAATCTATAGAGATAGACAAAGACGCCTGATAGCTTTAAGCCAGAGTACATACCTAGACAAAGTTCTGAAAAGGTTCAGAATGGATAAGGCAAAGAAAGGTTCAGTGCCTATGTTGTCAGGTAAGATATTGAGCAAGGCTCAGTGTACAGCTACGGTAAATGATAGGGAAGCTATGAGCAAAGTGCCTTATGCCTCGGCCATAGGTTCTATCATGTATGCCATGTTGTGTACTAGACCGGATGTGTCCAATGCTCTTAGTTTGACGAGCAGATATCAAAGTGATCCAGGAGTGGAACACTGGACAACCGTGAAGAACATCCTAAAGTACCTAAATAGGACTAAAGAAATGTTCTTAGTCTATGGGGGTGATGAACAGCTCGTCGTAAAAGGTTACGTCGATGCTAGTTTCGACACCGACAAGGATGATTCTAAATCTCAGACAGGATACGTGTATATTTTGAATGGAGGAGCTGTGAGCTGGAGAAGCTGCAAGCAAAGCGTGATCGCGGGATCTACAGTAGAAGCGGAATACATGGCTGCTGCAGAAGCGTCAAGTGAAGGAGTTTGGATCAGAAACTTCATCACTGAGCTTGGTGTGGTTCCAAGTGCATTGGACCCACTGGAGATATTGTGTGACAACACTGGCGCCATAGCACTCGCTAAGGAACCAAGATATCATCCAAAGACCAAGCATATCAACCGCAAGTTTCATATAATCCGAGATTATATAGCAGATGGAGATCTGAAGATTAGCAAAGTACATACAGATCTGAATGTCGCAGATCCATTGACTAAACCTCTTCCACGTGTAAAACATGATCAGCACCTCAGTGCCATGGGTGTGAGATTGTTGCCACATGTAAACTAGATTATTGACTCTAGTGCAAGTGGGAAACTGTTGGAATTATGCCCTAGAGGCAATAATAAAGATGTTATTATTATAATTCTTGTTCATGATAATGTTTATATTCCATGCTAGAATTGTATTAAGCGGAAACTTTAATACTTGTGTGGTTTGTGAACAACACCGTGTCCCTAGTACGCCTCTAAGGACTAGATCATTGATTAATGATGGTTAAGGTTTCCTAACCATGGACATGAGTTGTCAATTAATAATGATATCATATCATTGGGAGAATAATATGGTGGACAGACCCAAACTAAGCGAAGCAATTAGATCGTGTCTTCGTGTTCATCTTTGCGAAGCTTTTCTTATGTCAAATATTGTATTCCTTAGACCATGAGATAATATAACTCCCTGGTATCGGAAGAAATCTTTGAGGTCATCAAACGTCATCCTATGAGAGATCATAAAGGTGTCTCTCAGGTGATCGGAAAGTATCTGTTGGGTTGTATGTATCGAGATGGGATTTGTCCCTCCCAAGTCGGAGAGATATACTTCAGGCCCACTCGGTAATCGATATCAACACCGCTTTCAAGCATGTGGTTAAGGAGTTAATCACAAAGTGATATCGGATTACTGAACGAGTAAAGTACTTGCTGTGAACGAGATTGAACTAGGTATGACGGTACCGACGATCGAATCTCGGGCAAGTAAAATATCGCGAGAAGAAGGGAATATATATATGGGATTGATTGAATCCTGGCATCGTGGTTCATCCGATATGATCATCGATGAATGTGTGGGAGTCAATATGGGTTTCCAGACCCCTCTGTTGATTATTGATAGAAGATCATGTCTGCATATTCTCGAACCCGCAGGGTCACACACTTAACGTGTCTCGACGCTAGGATAGATTGGATAAATGGTTTATGAGTTTTTGTCCGGAGTCTCGGATGGGATCCGGGACATCACGAGAGGTTCCGGAGTGGTCCGGAGAATAAGATTCATATAAGGTAGTGCAGTTTTTGGAGTTCGGAATTGTTCCGGGTTAATCGGTATTGTACCGGAAGCTTCTAGAACCTTCCGGAAGGGGACCAACGTGGCCCCACCTTCCGGGAGGGGGCATGGGCCTATGAGGGAGTGCCCTGGCCGCAGAGGGAGTGCCCTGGCCACATTGGGCCAGGGGCACAAGGCCCCATAGGGCCCAGCCGGCCAAAGAGGGTTTAAACCCTAGATAGAGCTTCTAGAAGGGGGGTTTCCTTGCCCCCCACTCCTCCTCCTTTGGGGCCGCCGGTTTAGGCTTGGGGGAGGGGCTAGGGCTGCGCCCCACCCCTCTATATAAAGAGGGCTGGGGGCGCACCACCCCTTACACCTTCCCCTCCAACCCTAGCCGCCCTGCTGCCCTTCCTCTATCCCTCCCGACTGTTTGTAGGCGAAGCCCTGCTGCAGAAATTCTCCACCATATACACCACGCCGTCGTGTTGTAGATCCAATCCGTCTCTCCACCATACTTGCTGGACCAAGGAAGGAGGAGACATCGAGGTGCTGCACGTGTGCATCTCACGGAGGCACCGCCAATTGTGGTGCTAGATCGGATCGGATCGTGAGGAGGAGAAGCGAGTACGACTACATCACCCACGTTCCGACGAACGTTCCGCTGTGCGAATCTTCAAGGGTATGAAGATCTAATCCAATCTCTCTCGTTGTTTGCATCTCCTAGATTAGATCTTGGCTTTCCCTCTGTTCGTATCCGTAGAAAATTTTGATTTACTATGCCGCGAAACCCTTCAGTTTTCCCGCGTGAAGGCAGTGGTGGGAACGTGGCGAAATTTCTGTGCACGCTCGTGCACGCGCTGTCCACGCATCAACCATTGGATCAACTTGCACGAATCTTAACGCCAATTACTATATATTTTAACTGCGGTGAGATTTTATCTTTTCACCTCATTCTTCCTAGCGTCATCGTCTTCCTCCAGCCAAACCTCTCCTCGAGCTCTTCACGCACACAGAGGAAAACCCTAGCCTTTTCCAATCTCCAACCACTTCAATCCATTCCAATGGCGAGCAGCAGCACGCCGTCGATGGTTGCGTCCGACGAGGCTACGGCTAAGCCATCTGTATCCGTTCATGTCCCACCAGAGGGCATGGTGGTGCCACGCAACACGGTGGTAGAGTCCACTGGCGACGACCAAATTCCAGCGGCGCTGGAGCTGTTGGAGGAGGAAGTTGACTCTCACAAGGGAGAGTGGCGAGGCTCGGACATCTCCGAGAGCGACCTCAAGGAGATGCTCGCTGAAGGGTACCTCCCTGCAACGGAGGGCCTGGTCTGGCGGGCGGTGCCGGCCGGCGAGGTCGTCCCGTCTCCCCAAGACAGAGAAAAGGTATACCTCAAGGCCCAGTTTGTGCATGGCATCCCCTTTCCAATTTCCGACTTCTTCATCCAAGTCCTCAAACACTTCCGGCTTCAACCTCAGAACCTTTCTCCGAATAGCATCCTCGCGCTTAGAAACTACGCGGTGTTATGCAAGGGATACCTAGGAATTAGGCCTAGGTTAGATCTGTTCATTTACTTCTTCATTGTGAAGAGGGAAGCCAGAGTGAGCAAGGAGGAGCTCAGAAATTGTGGAACAATTAGTTTAAGATCTGGCCTGGCCAGCGGTTCCCCAACATCGTGGGACATTAGTGCTGCAAAAGCTGGCAAAGGACGTACTTCTACGGCCCAGATATCCCTCTGGACGACCGAGAAGCATCGTACCCAGACTTTGTCGATGGGGTTGCTGCCGAAGCCCCGACATGGAGATCACAAGCCCTCCTCCCCTCCGATGACGAAGCATCTCGTGCTGTAAGGCGGATTGACTGGTTCATAGAGACGGGTCTGACCAGCTTGGACCTAGCCATGTGCTGGTTCGCCAGGTGGATCCAGCCTCTGCAGCACCGCGCGAAGTTATACACCTGTACACCAAGGATAGGAAAGATAGCCTCCGGATTTTCGAGGACAACTTCTCCAGTGACTCCGTCAAGCTTTGCCTCAAGAACATAGTCAAGGTGAAGGATCAGAAGCATGGCTTCACCATCACCTACGACATGTTCGAGGCCGACAGGTGCCCAGAGGTACTCATTTATTTTCCGTATATGACATATGCTCTAGTTCTTCTGTCTTCACATATCTTTGTATCTAACACTTAGGATTCACTTAACAACTGGGGGATTTGGACGAAGGTAGCATGGCTTCCCAAATCTATGACCCCAAGATGAAGGAAGTCACTATGGTGTCTGACGATGATGTCCCGTTAGTGCGAAAGTGGAAGGGCTCCGCCTCTGACGTTGCTGACGGAGGCAAGAAAAAGAAGACGGGGGGTGGAGCCTCCAAGAGATCCACCGCCTCTCTAGAGGCGGAGAAAATAAGGTTAAACGGTATCCCGTTGAACAAGGCACCGACTATTGTGTAAGCTTCTTATCACCCGACATCGTATTTTGCTCATATTATTCCTATACTTATACTTTTGCACGTTTTAGGAAAAAGTCTAGTGTGAGTTTGAAGAATACCTCCAAAACATCGGGGGGCCCGCCATCGCTCCTCCTACTCCTAGCGTCCAACCTTTTGTCGCACCCACTGGATCTCCAGCAAAGGTAACATCTGAACCTTCCGCCATGGAAGTGGACCCTACTCCTTCTCAGGAGGTCCCATATGCTACTGCGGAGGTCCACGTTGCCGGCAAACAGGCGACGCAAGAGAGCACCTCTCCCAAAGTGGCTGAATATCCTGCTAAGGATGCCATTGGCAGCGATAAGGAGATGGTGGAAGGCGAAACTTCTGCCGAAAGCGGAACCGTTGCACCCAAGACGCCAACTGAGCTTCCCAAGATTGTCTATCCGGTGCTCACACCGTGTAGCTCAGCTTTGTCTCCTGGTGCTACGCCGACTTCTCCTTCGTGCGGCCTTGAGGAGCTGCTCAAAGAGGCGGAGATTGTCCGAGTTAACACACTTGCTTTTATCAAGTTGTTTGCTGAGAGCTCCAGCAACCTCAATATTATCGCACTTGCTTTTAGCAAGATGGTTTCTGTCAGAGATATGGGTACACTAAGCAATCTGCATGATGCATCTGTGTCATTAATTACCAAAACCACACATGGGGGCCCATATGCTCTTTCAGCAGGGAAGAGGGAACGACACCTGGCAGGATGGAGACAGTGCGGGGGTGTGGTTGTGATCGGGAGTGGAGACATGACAGCTGAAAGAGGCGGAGAGTCGGCGACGACCACCAGGCTCAGGAGTGGGGACGTAGAAACTGGCAAAGCTAATGCAACAAGGCTCGATCGAACGACCGTCTGGATGGGACTTTTTCATTTTTTCTGCCAACGTATATGGGCTGGACCAAAATCCCTAGGTGGTCCAGGCACCACCCTGGCCACCCTATGGATCCACCCATGAAAGAGGTCAATGTGGCACCACCTCCAAGCCGACTAGAATGTCACCCTCCAAGAGTAGCTCTATCATGGTATTGCCGACGAGTACGCCATGGAGGGGATCCTCACAGAGCATATTTAGAGACATGGGGTAAGGCGGAAGGTTGGCAGGTATGAGGTGACATAGCTTACCCAGGTTCAGATCCCATAATGGTGGAGGAATCCTACTCCTGCTATAAATCACTATAACGGCAATACGCCTGGTTACAGGGATCGATTCGCTGTGCACGAGCTGTTTTGTTACATGCCCTAAAGGCTCCTCCGTGTCTGGCTTATATAGTCACTAGATCCCAGGGGTTACAGGGAAAGTCCTAGCCGGACAGGTTACAAAGTCCTACACAGTATACAACTAGTCTAACGTGTCTTGCACTCCAAGGCTCCGGGTACGCCGATGACTCCACCGTAGCCTTCCTTCATCCGGCATGGGCCTCCCTTCTGGATCCATCTAACTGGGTTGCCCAGCAGGCCAGAGGCCTTGCTACCAACTGTGGGCCACCCGGGTTATCTGGATTAGAGACATGCAATGGTGATACCCATTTAGCATATCCCCAACAGTAGCCCCTAGAGAACTCTGAGATCTTGCGCCACCTTTCCTCTTTAGGTTGAATGCTCCGTCTAGATGAATGTTGGCAAATCGTCAAGAAACATCTTGTAGTCCTCCCAAGAACCCTGCGATACTTTCCATCTTTGATACATAAGTCGGAGAATCACCGAGCTTTCCATCGTACTCTTCTCGTAGCCGGACAGAATCCGTCCATGCCGGAATCTTTGGATGGTACCGTTCATCTGCACGCGTTAGTAGGATGTCGTAGATCATAGGTCAACGACGCCTTGTAACTCACACATGCAAAGAACATAATCATAGCCGTTTTTCCCGCGTGAAGGCGGCGGCAGGAACGTGGCGAAATTTTCACGCATGCTCGTGCACGCACTGTCCACGCATCAACCATTGGATCAACTTGCACGAATCTTGATGCCAAGTACTATATATTTTAACTGCGGTGACATTTTATCTTTTCACCTCATTCTTCCTAGCGCCATCGTCTTCTTCCAACCAAACCTCTCCTCGAGCTCTTCACACACAGAGAGGAAAACCCTAGCCTTTTCCAATCTCCAACCACTTCCATCCATTCCAATGGCGAGCAGCAGCAGCACACCATTGATGGCTACGTCCGGCGAGGCTACGTCTAAGCCATCTGGCTCCATTCATGTCCCACTGGAGGGTGTGGTGGTGCCATGCAACACGATGGTCGAGTCCACTGGTGGCGACCAAATTCCAGCGGCGCTGGAGCTGTTGGAGGAGGAAGCTGACTCCCACAAGGGAGAGTGGCGAGGCTCAGACATCTCTGAGAGAGACCTCAAGGAGATGCTCGCTGAAGGGTACCTCCCTACCACGGAGGGCCTGGTCTGGCGGGCGGTGCCGGCCGGCGAGGTCGTCCCTTCTCCCCAAGACAGAGAAAAGGTATACCTCAAGGCCTAGTTTGTGCATGGCATCCCCTTCCAATTTCTGACTTCTTCATCCAAGTCCTCAAACACTTCCGGGTTCAACCTCAGAACATTTCTCCGAATAGCATCCTCGCGCTTAGCAACTACGCGGCGTTATGCAAGGGATACCTAGGAATTAGGCCTAGGTTAGATCTGTTCATTTACTTCTTCATTGTGAAGAGGGAAGCCAGAGTGAGCAAGGAGGAGCTCAGAAATTGTGGAACAATTAGTTTAAGATCTGGCCTGGCCAGCGGCTCCCCGACATCGTGGGACATGAGTCCTACAAAATCTGGCAAAGGACGTACTTCTACGACCCAGATATCGCTCTGGCCGGCCGAGAAGCATCGTACCCAGACTTTGTCGATGGGGCTGCCGCCGAAGCCCCGTCATTGGAGATCACAAGCCCTCCTCCCTTCCGACGATGAAGCCTCTCGCGCTGTAAGGCGGATTGACTAGTTCATAGAGACGGGTCTGACCATCTTGGACCTAGCCATGTGCTGGTTCGTCAGGTGGATCCAGCCTCTGCAGCACCGTGCGAAGTTATACACCAGTATACCAAGGATAGGAAAGATAGCCTCCAGATTTTCGAGGACAACTTCTCTAGTGACTCCGTCAAGCTTTGCCTCAAGGACATAGTCAAGGTGAAGGATCAGAAGCATGGCTTCACCATCACCTACGACATGTTCGAGGCCGAAAGATGCCCAGAGGTACTCATTTATTTTCCGTATATGACATATGCTCTAGTTCTTATGTCTTGCACATATCTTTGTATCTAACACTTAGGATTCACTTAAGAGCTGGGGGATTTGGACGAAGGCAGAATGGCTTCCAAAATCTATGACCCCAAGATCAAGGAAGTCACTATGGTGTCTGACGATGATGTCCCGTTAGTGCAAAAGCGGAAGGGCTCCGCCTCTTGGGTGGAGCCTCCAAGAGATCCACCGCCTTCCTGGAGGCGGAGAAAATAAGGTTAACCGGTATCCCGTTGAACAAGGCACCGACTATTGTGTAAGCTTCTTATCATCCGACATCGTATTTTGCTCATATTATTCCTATACTTATACTTTTGCACGTTTCAGGAAAAAGGCTAGTGTGAGTTTGAAGAAGACCTCCAAAACATCGGGGGGCCCGCCATCGCTCCTCCTACTCCTAGCGTCCAACCTTCTGTCGCACCCGCTGGATCTCCAGCAAAGGTAACATCTGAACCTTCCGCCATGGAAGTGGACCCTACTCCTTCTCAGGAGGTCCCATATGCTACCACGGAGGTCCACGTTGCCGGCAAATAGGCGACGCAAGAGAGGACCTCTCCCAAAGTGGCTGAATCTCTGGCTAAGGATGCCACTGGCAGCGGCAAGGAGATGTTGGAAGGCGGAACTTCTGCCGAAGGCGAAACCGTTGCACCCAAGACGCCAACTGAGCTACCCAAGATTGTCTATCCGGTGCTCACACCGAGTAGCTCAGATTGGCTCCTGGTGCTGCACCGACTTCTCCTTCGTGTGGCCTTGAGGAGCTGCTCAAACAGGCGAAGATTGTCCGAGTTAACACACTTGATTTTAGCAAGATGGTTTCTGTCTGAGATATGGGTACACTGAGCAATCTGCATGATGCATTTCATCTGCCTTTTTCAATTGAGGCATTTCAGGAATATGATAAACTGCAAGATGTTTTTAGCTCAGTATGCTTATCTCAGGAGGAAGACAAGTGGATATGTAAATTGAGTAATGTAGGCTACATGTCTCAGTTATTCTATAAACATTGTTTCTCAATGATGCCCACTGATTTAATCTCAAAGAGTATCTGGGGATGCAAATGCATGTCCAAACATATGTTCTTTTCCTGGCTTTTGTTCCATGACATATTAAATACAAAGGACATGTTGCTTAGAAGGATCTGGAAGGTAACTGACAATCATGGTTGTGTGCTTTGTCCTACTGGAGTCACTGAGGACTGGAAGCATCTCTTTTTCCAGTGCAACTTCAACACTAGAGTGTGGAATTATGTTCAGATCGAATGGACATATGTGGTTCATAGAGAAAGTTTTTGTCGTGCCTCTAAATCTTTTAGAGGGCCCTGTTTCTTAGAGGTTACAATCCTGGCGTGCTGGAATATCTGGAAGCAAATGAATGATTGGGTTTTCAAGAATACAAAACCGACTTTCAGAGGCTGGAAGGCCAGCTTTGTCTATGATATTACTATGCTTCTTCATAGGCTAAAAGATAAACATAAGGATTTACTGTCATTATGGCTTGACAGTCTATCCTAGTTCTGTTTTCCCATTTTTTATGTACATATGTTGTAAGTAAAACTATGGACTATTTTTTATGAATAAAGGACTATGGGGGACTCCCTGCAGTAGAAAACTTCAAACAAAATATTATCGCACTTGTAAGTTTTGTATGCCTTTTGCATTTCATACGTAGTATCCCACTGTAGCCCCCGAGGATTTAAACGAAAAACCCTAGGTCTTTGGGTCTGAATGCTCTAAGAGTGACTATGCTAGAAAATTTGCACTGTATCCCCTAATTATTTAGTTTGAATGAATTATTCCGACTAGATACTTTTAGAGTAGCATACGAAGTGTTCGTAAATTTCAATACTGTAGCCCCCAAGCCTCTAATTAAAACATAATTATTTCTGACTAGATGTTTTAAAGAAAGACGAAGCGTAGCTTTGAGTTAAAACTCGTGTTGTAGCCCCCAAGCCTCTACGCGGATATTTATCCAGCTAGATGCTCCAAGTAGACTAAGTAACCTTGTTGTTTTTGTAGAATGAGAATACTCGGAGGGTTGCTGGCAATGACAAGTTCCACAAGATGCGCAAGGACCTTGAAGCTGAAAAGGGTAAACCGCTATCTTGAAGGAACATATCACCAAGGGCAAGAGTCTGTTTTATTTTCAGTTTCACGCTCAACTTGTTCTTGTTTCGTTAACTTCTGACTACTCATTGTGCTCTGTCATTTCTTCGACTTGCAGAAGCTATTGCCAAGGCCAAGGACATTGTTGAGCAATCCAAGCACATACAAGAGCTGGATAGCAAAAACAAGATCCTGAAGCAGGAGAGGGATGACTCGCTGAAGATGCATTAGCTGGCGTGCAAGAATCTGCAAACACAGAGATCAACCGCCTTAAGTAGGAGATTGCAACCCTCAAGGAGCAGAACAAAGCTGCCGACGAGCAAAATACTCAGAACATTGAGGAGTACAAGACCCTCCGAAAAGAACGGGATTCCATGGCGGAAATTCTCAAGCAAGCAGAATGTAACATATTTGGTAAGTGCTCTCTGTCTTGTACTTCTGTAAATCAAGTACTTTGATCTTATTGTGTTGAACTCATGTACTCAAACATTTTGGCCAGAAATGCAGCTCCTATTGGTTTGACCAATAATTCCCCTCCGCCAAAGGAATGCATGGTTCTTGTCTGCAACTTCATCAGCACCGCCATCACCCAGGCCAAAGAGATCGCCAAGCCCTTGGACATCAACATTAAGGTAGTGGACTCTATAATGAAGTACTCGGAGATCCTGCGCCAAGCCTCTAGGCGTATCGTAAGCTGGAAAGCTTCATGTACCCGGGTTGGCGCTAGGATGGCTCTAGCCATGGTCAAGGCCCACTATGACGATGCAGACATCACCATGGTGACCTCTGGGTTGCTGGACATAGACGAAGATGGACAGAAGATCGATCACGGTGCTATCTAGGCTTCACTTGCCGGCTACGATACCAGGGTCACCCAATTGGTCGATGCGAATACCTTTGTGCCTCTTGAGGTAATTGATGCCGACCAATCTAGCTCCTCCAAGTCCCTGAAAACTACTGACTTTGTTGACGGGCAAGATGGCTCTCCTGCGGCCGATGACACGACCTCAAAGTCTCCTGCACCAGAGAAGTGAAAACACTATGTAGTATTTGTCACCTCTGGATGTTGTATGTATGCGGAAAAACAATGTTGTTTAACTTAAGGTGGAAAACTCTGGCTATAATCTTTCAACTGCTTAAGAACTAATTCCAGCATGTATATATTTTTAAGCAAGTGCTGGCTTATCCATCACTCTGGTTTTTATGCTTGACTTTTTGTGAGTCAGAAGACCCTTAGTCAGAACTGTGCGTTCAGGTGATGATACCCAATGGCACCGTCAAAAACCTAAGCAAAAAATCACCAACTTCGAGTGCCAAAAGTCACTACTCCAGAATCCACATAAAAACAACAAAGAATGTGTAGACCAGAAAACTTAAGCTAACGCCCATAAGTGGAATTTTCATCAGTGCAAATGCAAAACTAGCGCATAAAGGTTTTATATGATCCAAAAATGAACACTAAAGGAGGTAAAAGACTCAAGCATATGAGTGAACCAAACAGATTTATTTCATTGATCATATAAGAGATACACAGTAGATAGTAAAATATGCTAAGTGTAGAAAGGATGTAGATGTGCTATGTTCCATGGCTGGTCAAGCTCTGGGTAGTCATCATACGGGTCACGTCGCTTATGCTTATGATCCTCGTTTGGCCTATCCTCAAGTTCACGATTGTCAACCAGGTAATAGGAACCACTGAGTAGCGCCTTGCTTATGATGAACGGTCCTTCCCATGGCGGGGATAATTTGTGTGACTTCTTCTGTTTGAGTCGGAGTACCAGGTCCCCCTCTTTAAATGAGAGATGCCGAACACGGCTACTATGGTAGCTGTGTAGCTTCTGCTGGTAGATGGAAGATCTTTGGCATGCCAATACGCGCTCTTCCTCGAGAAGGTCTACATCTAGGCACCTGGATTCTTCCGCGTCATCCTCGTCGTAGGCGGCAACTCTTGGTGAATCGTGGAGGATGTCGGAGGGTAGAATTGCTTCTGCTCCATATACCATAAAGTAAGGGGTGTAGCCGGTGGATCTATTGGGAGTAGTTCACAAACTCAACAGAACATATGGTAAATTCTCCGCCCAGGCTCCAACTGCTCTATGTAGCGGTGCTTCTAGACGTGGCTTTATTCCATGTAGAATTAATCCATTGGCCCGCTCAACTTGTCCATTGGATTATGGGTGTTCCAAAGATGCTAGATCAAGTCGGATGCCCTTCTCCCAACAAAAATCTTCCACCTCTCTGAGTGACAAGTTGCTGCTATTGTCGGTGATGATGCTATGTGGAAGACCAGATCTCACCACTAGATCTCTGACTAACCTAAGGGCAGTTTCCCCGTCAAGATTTCTAATGGGTTTAGCTTCTATCCATTTTTTGAATTTATCAACTGCCACCAGCAGATGCGTAAACCCAAAAGATGTCGTCTGTAATGGACCAACCATGTCAAGCCCCCAGACTGAAAACGGCCAAGTTATTGGTATAGTTTACAATTCTTGAGCTGGTACATGTGGTTGTCGGGCATAATACTGGCATCCCATGCATGTCTCTACCAGCTTATCGGTGTCCGCCTTTGTAGTCAGCCAGTAGAATCCTTGCTGGAAGGCTTTGGAGACCAACGATCGAGGAGCAGCGTGATGCCTGCAATCTCCGAGATGGATCTCATGAAGGATTTCAATACCTTCTTGCTGGGAGACACATTTCAGGTATACGCTAGTGGTACTTCTTTTGTAGAGCTGTCCATTGATTATGGTATAGCCCGTTTCTCGACGTACTATTTGCCGACTTTAGACCTCGTCGATGGGCAAAGTTCCATGTACGAGATATTCCATGAATGGTTTTGTCCAATCCGGAGGGACTATTGTTATTGCATGAACAAATGAGTAAACTTTATTCGGGTTCTCGGGGTCCGCTCCCTTCACATATGGGTTTCATAGATGCTCTAGAAAAACGCCAGGCGGAATTGGTTTGTGCCTTGATCCAAGATTTGACAGTAGATCGGCCGCCTCATTTTCTTCCCTTTTGACATACTTGACTTTGTAGCCTTCAAAGCAATTGGATATCTCATCCACTCCGTCTCGATATGCCGCCATCATAGGGTTCCGCGCATTCCAGATGCCATCCACCTGCTGGGCAACCAAGTCAGAATCTCCACAACAAACTATGTGCTTGATGCCAATATCCTTGGCTACGCGAAGCCCGTGAATCAGTGCTTCATATTCCGCCATGTTATTTGTAGCCTCAAAGTGGATCTGCAAAATGTAGTGCAGTTTCCCCCCCCATTGGTGACTGCATTAGCACACCAGCCCCGAGCCGTTGAGTAGCTTTGATATGTCAAATAGCATTACCCAATATTCTGGCTCTAGTACATGGGTAGCATCTGGCATCTCCGTCCAATCTGCAATAAAATCTGCCAAGAATTGTGATTTGATAGCATCGCATCTCTTGTAGGTGATCTCGAAGGTGGCAAGCTCAATGCCCCACATCGCGACCCTCCCCGTAGCGTCGCTATTATTGATGATGTCGGACAGTGAGCCTTGCTCACTACTGTGACACGGTGCTCCTAGAAGTAGTGCCTTAGCTTCCAAGAAGCAAGGAACACTCAATAATCTAGCTTTTGGTAGTGCGGGTACGCTGCTTGGACTCCGTCAAGACCTTGCTTAAAAAGTAAACTGGTCATTGCACTCTGTACGCATGCATTGGTTCTTTCCACTCTACCACGGCGACGATGCTGATAAGCCGGTTGGTGGCCATCATGTAAATTAACATAGGATCCATTGGCTCGGGTGCTATGAGTATAGGTACCGAAGAAAGTATCCTTTTTAGCTCCTTAAGCGCAACATCTACTTCGTCCGTCCATGTGAATTTGTCCACCTTATTCAGTAACTTGTATAGTGGCAGGGCCTTATCTCCAAGTCGACTGATGGATCGAATGACTACTGGAACGCAGCCTATGAGCCTTTGGATGTCCTTTAGGCATGTCAGACGATTGATGTTTAGGATGGCCTTGATCTTCTCCGGGTTAACCTCAATTCCACGTTGGGAAATGATGAAGCCCAACAATTTGCCGACTGGAACCCCCAAGACACACTTCTTTGGGTTAAGCATCATGTTGTATTTCCGGAGATTATCAAAGGTTTCCTTCACGTCAGAGATGAAGTCATTTGATTTTTTAGACATCACCGCCATATCGTCCACGTAGGCATGAACGTTTCGACCAATTTGGTCATGCAAGCAATGCTGCATAGTCTACTGGTATATAGCACATGCGTTTTTCATCCCAAAGGGCATCTTGACATAGCAAAACATACCGAAAGGTGTGGTGAATTAAGTGGCCAATTGGTCTGACTTCCTCATCTTTATCTGGTGGTATCCCGAGTATGCATCTAGAAAACATAGAAGTTCTGAGCCAGCCGTCGATTCAATGACTTGGTCAATGCGAGGCAAAGCAAACGGATCCTTCGGACACGTTTTGTCCAAGCCAATGTAATCGACTCACATTCTTAATTCTTTGGTTCCCATTTTGGGGACAAGTACATGATTGGCCATCCATCGGGTGTGAAGGACTTCTCGGATAAAACTAGCCTTAAGTAACCTAGCTATCTCTTTGCCTATGGCGCGTCTCTTCTCGTCTCCAAAGCGTCGTAGAGGTTATTTCACCGGTTTGCATTTTGGATCAATATTCAATCTATGCTCGGCAAGTTCCCTAGGTACACCTTTCATGTTGGCAGGTTGCTAGGCAAAGATGTCCCTCTTCTCACAAAGGAACTCGACGAGCACGGTCGACCGCGAGAGCTCGCAAGGGGCGATGCCTGGGACCGGCGAGGCTGGCGCTGAGGAGGAGGGGTCCGAGGTGGTTCGTGCTGGGGCGCCAGGAGGTGGGGATTGAGGGAGGCCGAAGAATGGGGGAGAGGCTAGCAGCGGCGGCCGGATTCACGTGGCGTGGCAGCGATGGACAGATGCTCAAGCAGGGGAGGAGGAGAACGAGGGAGGAGGCATATGCGGGGTAGGTGGCGGCTCGGGATGAGGGATTGCGAGGGTGGGGCGACGCGCAGGCTCGGTGGTTGACCGGGTCGGGCAGGGATTTTAGTGGTGGGGCCAGAGTGCAGGCGGGTTGGCGTGCGTGTGGGGAGGTTAGGTGGCGTGTCGCGCGGCGTGTGCGTGCAGGGTTGGTCCAGATGAATAGGGGTGAGGGAGTAGGTGGTGTTGGCGGCTAGGAGAGGGAGAGGGAGAGGGTAGGGCAGATTAGGGTTTGGGTTTGGGTTTTGTTTAGGGTCTAGATATTTAGGGTTGAGGTTTGGGGTAGTAGGTGGTCTATCCGGTTGGGCCTTTGGGCCTGACTGGGTGGACTGCCTTCCCCAATAAAAAAATAGCTTTGATTATATTATTTAGTTGTAGATATTCTTTTGTAATTAATTTTTAGACAAAACAAAATATTCGGACGGACCGAATTTTGCAATTGAAATGAAGAGGGAGGTAAATAGAAAATAAATAGGCTTTTGGAGAAATAGTTTTTAGGTTAAAAGAGGTATGATGACATCATGATGATGCATATAATAAAAAAACATCGATTTTCTAGTAGTGGTTTTATCCCGGGTGCTATAATTCGACACCACTAACAATGGATCTCGCCCTCGAGATCCGCCTCATGGTACGGGGAAGAAGGCCGACGATCTGAATCTTCTCGCTTCGTGTAGATCCTTGCGACACCACTAACGAAGATTCTTTCTCCATCTTGAAATCGGCGACACCTCCAACAATAGGTCGTTGATCATGTTTGTCGAGGGAACTCCGGATAACAACGGACGAAGTTAAAGGTAAGGATACCTCTAACTTCCATGGAAGGAGTAAGAATTACATCGATCCACCCTTTAATGTACAAAAGCAGATGATAAGAGTAGTGGTATGGTCGCGACTCCATCCCGCACTCAAAGCATTACTCTGTACACGAACAAAAGGATTATGCAACCAACCCTCAAAATTCAGACTGAAGATTTTGACAAACAAGGTTCGGAAGCAAAGGAGTGATGCTGAGTCTTTGTCAGATCTGATGGAGATGATGTTGTCGCATTGAAAAAACACCAGAAGATACAAAGAAAAATTTTAGTGAAATTTTTATCCACTAAAAGATACAACAAATGAAAGATCCATCAGATAGCATGAAGACCGAATGTCGAAGCACCTTGACAAGAGGATGGAAGAGAAACCCTGAAGGTACGACGGAAACCCAACCACGAGAATTCCTGGACTCAAAGAAAAGATAAGAGAGCAGATTCAAAACGCGTCGAGGTAAGAGGAGAATAGCAGAGGGGTAAGGAGTAAAAGCAGACCTATTCAGATCTATCCAATCGATTTTCCAAAATAGTTTTGACACTCTACAACATCCGTTAGCTAGGTTATCCTACAAGATGGACCAGTGGGGGTAACTGCTGAGCTCTGATACCACTCTGTAACACCCTCAGAATCGGCCCTATGCAAGTTTCAGCGATTCCCGCCAAACCCGCATAGAAACGATTCAAAGGCGCCCACCAGTCACTTGCGTGCGGGTGGAAAACGAAGTAATATCATTACACAATAGTCCACGATGGAACCCACAGAACATATATACAACAACGACTCCAAGAATCAAGATTACAGATATACAGTACAAAGATCCAAATCACCTTGAAAACAATTCAGCGCCCGAGTACGGACAAGATGCAAATTGAGCTAAGAGCCCCGAAGAATAACCAATGGCGTCCATAACCCTGCCCAGGCCTAGCCGGAAGGGTAACCCTGCTAACGACGTCAATTTCAAAACCTGCTTAAACAAAAGGGGTGCCGACAAAGGGCAAAGGAAAAAGAGGGCGGTCAGTACTGAGGCCAGTACACGGCGAGACTAGAATTCGGCAGTCCTCGCCTACATAGGTATGGTGGACTGAAGCGGCAGCACAACATGTACTAAACAACCTATAGAGATTCAATACAACTAGCGGCTATCAGATAGGGATAAGAAAGACCTATTCGGATCCAACCTGAAACTATTACTAAGCATACCCATCCTGGTATTTCCCCCTCGAGACCAAACGAGTAAGTCAACCGAGGAACTCACACAATTGACAGTTTTATTCATTCCGTTATAGTTGCGGCAATTACTAGTCAGATATAGATAGCATGAGTCATCCTAATATTATAAATAATGGGCAGTTTTAGTTAACCATTCCGTTATAGTTGCAATACTTACTAGTCAGATACATATAGCATGAGGCATCCCAAAACCAGCAGTTGTTGGTACTTTTATTTAGACGTTCCGTTGTAGTGAAGCTGATTACTAGTCATTATAAAGTCAAATTTATAGCACTACTTTAGTTATAATTGTCTATGATCGAGATACCGTGCTCCAAGTCGTCCATAACCGTGAACATGGCTTTCAGAAAGTTTTACCCTGCAGGGGTGCACAAATAGCAACACACGCACGATCAACCTCGGAAAAAACCAAATAAAAACCCAACGAGGCATCACGACAGAGCAATTGCAAGATTCATATAAATTTCAGGGGCCACCCCACCAAGCTACCCACGACGAAGTTGGCCGGCTCCGAAACGGACCCAGAGGTTTGCTTCAATGGCTGTAAACGACTGGGAACCTAAAAGTGTGACTAGGCTTGTCGATACCGCTAAAACACTCCGCTTACCTAAACAGTATAGGCGCTCCACGCGCAATCGTAAATAAAGAAGTAAAACATGGCATTAGTACAGGATAGTAATAAAGCCCCAAACTAGTTTGTGGCCCCAAGAAATAATATATGACTCAAGCTCTGGATAGGGGGATTCATGGTTCCACATGCGGATAGTGCGAATATTCAAAGAACATGTATCAAGTACTTGGGGTCCTACGGGACACAAGTGGACGGTTAAAAACCAAATAACATCTATTGCCCACATGTGCCTCTGCATTATTTACCTACTTCAATTTTAGTTATTAAATGATAATTAAAGCCATGATCATCTCCAACATAAAGCATAAGACATTTCTCCAACATACTGTGGTACTTGACGACATCGAACAACACCTGAGCAAGCAACTGCGACTCGCAAGGCCGGCTGTCTACCAAACAACAGGTAATAGGATGTGTCCATGACAATATATGGGTTGCAGGAAAGTATAAAGGTATACAGAATCTATAGCATCACAACACAGATAGCAATAGATCAACAGGAGGCAGGAAAGACTAGAAATGTAAAATAGGTAGAAGGGGGAGAATGCTCGCCTGAAAACATTGTCGAAGGTTCATCCAAAGATCGGGTCGACACTCGCATCAACTCATCGGCCTAATCCGTGAAGAAGCAAAGCACTAGAAGAAACACCGGATGCACTGTTTAATACTACGGAAAAAGATCGGGCATGATGCATGTATGTTGTATGACATGGCAAAGGTGTGATGCGGTTAGGCAATATTAAGTGGAACCGGGGTCCCGACAATTAATTATATGGTTTATGTTGCCTAGATACCCACAATTTAATGTTGTATTAACAAGGCAAAATTATATCATCGATTCGCTACACAAATTTAAATGGGGTCAATATAAGATTAAAAAAGCCCGCATATTGTCTCCATATTTAATTATGAGGTGAATATTCAAAATAGCCCCAAACATCCACAATATGCATGCAAACATGAACATTTTAATGCAACAAGTAGACATCATATATTATAAAAATAGGGTCCAAAGAAAGGGGTCACACATAGGGGCTCGACGATCTTGCTTAGGGTTCGACGGGGTTCGGTCTTTGGATAAGGCTTCGAATCCATGACGAAGGTCATGGCGTCCGGGAAGGTGATCTTGGCGTGTCAAGGGTCTCGGGGTTCGCCGTTAGTGGCATTCATCTTTCGTGTGAGATATCTTGTCCCGAATTGTGAATCTTGTGCACCATCATACCCCAAACATCTTGCCGAGACAATCACTCCATCATCACCTCGATACCAAACGGCCTTCAGGTTTGTGCAGTCAACTTGTTCTGTACTAGTATGTACCACAACCTGTAGAAGCAACAGAAAAGATCGATGGGTACCATGGCGTCCTGATATTGGACAACAAAAACGACAGGACGACGATGGCACGCAGGCGTTGACGTAGGCGATGGGGACAGGGGCACCGGTCTACAAGGGGAGGTCTTGGAGGCCGGTGAGGAGCTTGGCGACGCGGAGGTCGCGGGCCAGAACGGCGGCAGGAACGAGGGTGCCATCGAATGAGCCGGGATGGTGACGGGCGGCAGCAGCGACGCAGGACAGAGGTCGCCCGTAATGGCGCGACTCTATGGGCGCGCACGACAAAGCAGGGCGCTGCAGAGAGGCGGAGGGGCGGCCTCGGACGCCGGTGACGGGGACGAGCAGGGAGTTGGGGATGGTGCAGAGGCAGCACGGTCGGCCGCGGGAGCTGGCAAGCGGCGATTCCTGGGACCGGCGAGGCTGACGCTGAGGAGGAGGGATCCGGGGTGGTACGTGCGGGGGCGCCAGGAGGTGGGGATTGAGGGAGGCCGATGAAGGGGGGCGAGGCTAGTAGCGGAGTCCAGCTTCATGTGGCGTGGCGGTGGCGGACAGAGGCTCAAGCAGGGGAGGAGGAGAACGAGGGAGGCGGCGTACGCGGGGTAGGTGGCGGCTCGGGATGAGGGATCGCGAGGGTGGGGCGACGCGCGGGCTCGGTGGTTGACCGGGTCTGGCAGGGATTTTAGTGGTGGGCCAGAGTGCAGGCAGGTTGGCGTGCGTGTGGGGAGGTTAGGTGGCGTGTCGCGCGGCGTGTGCGTGCAAGGTTGGGCCAGATGAACAGGGGTGAGGGAGTAGGTGGTGTTGGCAGTTGGGAGAGGGAGAGGGTAGGGCAGATTAGGGTTTGGGTTTGGTTTAGGGTCTAAATATTTAGGGTTGAGGTTTGGGGTAGTAGGTGGTCTATCCGGTTGGGCCTTTGGGCCCGACTGGGTGGACTGCCTTCCCCGATAAAAAAATAGCTTTGATTATATATTTAGTTGTAGATATTCTTTTGTAATTAATTTTTAGACAAAACAAAATATTCGGATGGACCGAATTTTGCAATTGAAATAAAGAGGGAGGTAAATAGAAAATAAATAGGCTTTTGGAGAAATAGTTTTTAGGTTAAAAGACGCATGATGACATCATGATGCTGCATATAATAAAAACAACATCGATTTTATAGTAGTGGTTTTATCTGGGGCGCTACACATCGCCTACCATAAGTTCAACCGACTTGGTCTCGATGGCGGCCTTGAAGGCGGGATCGGAGTCATAAATCTGCTTCTTCAATGCCGGCATCTCCGAGGCATCTACCTTGCTCCTGATCTCCTTGAATTCTTCACCCTAGAGGACAACTTCTACAAAGGCCGCTTCTCCAATCTTGCAGTCCCTCGCCTTTGAAAAGCTTCCGGATATGGTGATGACACTGTTTGGTCCGGGTATCTTGAGCTTGTTGTAGACGAAGCATGGCTTGGCCATGAAGGAGTGGAAAATGTCGAGTCCAAATATGACGTGGTACATGCTCTTGAAGGGGACCACTTCAAAGGTCATGCGTTCTTGGCGGTAATTTTTAACATCACCAAAAGAAACCAGAAGCGTGATGCACCCAAAGGACCGAGCCTCCCGACCAGGAACTACACCATGGAACACGGTGCTGGTTCGCCTTAGGTTGGTCTCCATCAAGTTCATCTTGTGCAGTGTAGCCAGGTACAAGATATTGATGATGCTTCCATTGTCCACGATGCATTTGGTGAACTCGTTGCCGTCAATCAAAGGGTTGATGACCATGACATATTGGTTCTCCATTGGAACGAGGTGTGGGTGATCCTTCCTGTCCCAAGTGATTGGAACTTCCGACCAGCGCATGTACTGGGGAACTATGGGTAGGGTGGCCATCAGAATCCTTAGAGAGGTCTTCTATGCCCGGAATGTTGGGGTGCCAGGGAAAATGTGGTAGATGGGGCCTTCTTCTCGAAGGGGTTTTTCCTTTGCCATCACCCTTGTCGGCGTGCTTGGGGTCAACATCCTCATCCATGTCACTTGAATCCTTGGACTCCTCCTCCTTCTTCCCTTTGCCCTTGCCTCGCAGTCGGTTCTTCCGGATTCGTTTGTAGCCGGACTCCGGGTCTTCTTTGAGATTGTTGACAAACTTGCAATGGCGGTTGGTGTGGGTGTCTTTGCCATTGGCGTCGAGGTGTACAAGGCATGGCATATCACGGTATTACTCATACATTTGGGGAACGCAGGGCGCTGCTGGGGTAGTTTCACTATCGCGCGGCTACCCACGACCAACCCACCGTCCTCGGCCGTGCTGTCTGCCATCACCCCTTCCTGCAAACGTCATTGCAACCATGTCGGATGTTGGCTTTTCTTCTCGCAGACTCTTCTGCTCAGTGCTATTGTTCCTCTTATCTTGGGTTGGAATGGAAATTGCCGGCAAAGAGCCATGAGCATCGTCGTCGGCAGCCGCGAACTTACCAGCAAAGGAGATCATCTGATTGAGATCTAACATGTTATTGTACTTCAGGCGCTTCAAATTATGTTAGAGCAAAGTACCCTTTTCGAAGCCATCAATGTAGGAGGCCATAGCGGTCTGATCATGCACTCCTACACATGAATTCTTCATATACAGCCAGCGGGAGAGGTAGGCTCGAGATGTCTCGTCTTTCTCTTGCATGCACCACTGTAGATCGCCAATAGTGCAGGGACGTTTTTACGTACCCTCAAAGTTCTTGGTGTATGCTTCTTGCATGTACAACCAATTGTATACGGACTTCTCTGATAAGTCGTCGATCCATTGGTGGGCTGTGCCCGTCAACATTAGTGGGAGGTACTTAACGGCAACGTTGGGGTTTCCCCCGGCAATCTCTACCGTGTTACTGTAATCCTGCAACCACGTAGCTGGCTTAGCGGTGCCGTCATAGGTCTTGATCGTCTTGCAATCCGGAAATCCTTTGGGGTAAGTTGCGGTCCGTATTACAGGTCCAAAGCAACGTGGTCCCAGGTATTATCCTTCCCGGGCCTCGTGAATCTCGTCTAAGTGTTAACGTGCGTCGTATGGCTCCAGGCTTGCCTTTTTCTTTTTTCCATCAGGGAAAGGGCTGCGTGAGCGACGTGGCCCTCCTCCGCCATGGTGGCTGCTAGGGGGAAAGGAAGGTGGAGGTGGCGGCGGGCTAGCCTTTTTGCTGTTACCCTCCTGCGACTCCTCATGTTTGTCGTGGTGGCTTGTCGGACATGGAGGGTCATGGTGTGACCTGCTCTTATGTCCCTGATTGCCATTGCGCTCCCCTCCATGAATAGGCTGCTCCGTGTTGTCATGAATGACGATGCCGCCCTGAGGGCATCTAGCCGGAGGCATGCTCGTACGGTGGTGAGCTCTTGGGTCTTCGTGATGTCGGGGGGACCGGGGTGGTGGAGACGGGCGACGAGGGTGAGCCTTGACTCCATGGTCAGAGGATATGGGGATAGCGTCCTTCATTCTGATGAACCCGTCTGGGACCCGACATCGTGAGGAGACCTCTCCCTTAGTCGCTTAGGATTGCTAGACTGGCAATATGCTGGGCCAGACTCAAGCCTCTGAGTGGTGGCCTTTTCCTACTGTTTGACAGCCTTGGCCACAAGGTCATAGACTTGTTCCATAGCTGCGGGCGATCTATCCTACTCTAGTAGGGTCTTGGCGACGACCAAGTTGAGGATAGGTGTGGGCATGACCTGCCAGCCTTCATTGTCAATGTATAGCTTGGCCTATGCCAGCTTCGAGGGATCCCACCCTAGGTTGCGCCGTACGCCAGGGTCGTTGGCAACATGAGCCGGAGCTTTCTTAGCCTTCTGCTGCTTAAGCAGAGTCTTGTATTCGGCCTCCAATGCCCTAGATATCTCAATCGATTTCTACGCCTTGGCCAGATGTCGATCTAACTTTGCGCCTTGCTCCACAATGGCCTGCGCCTCCTCCAATAGGTTCTGGCGCTTCTCATCAAGCTGGACTACATTCCGTATATGGGAAATAGTCATAGGCTCGACAAGCAAATTACCGTACATCACTCTATCAGCTGGAGGACTTGGGCGACCGTAGAAGTAGATGCTGGTGGCGGTGGATACCCGGTGTTGGCATTACTCGTACTGGTGTTGAGTTCCTGCGGCTATTGCACTGGGTTGGGTGAAGGAGGCATGGCCTTTGCGCGATCATTGTTGGCGACATCGGCTGGTCCCTTCCCCTTGTCCAGCGGCTTAGGCGGAGCTTGTCTGGTTTGGTCTACTTCCATCACACTCCCTATGGCGAAGAACACCTCTCAGGATGTGACAGCCTTATCGGCTTGCTCCTCGCGCTTTATATTCTCCTCCATCTCTTTCATAACTGAGTCGAGCTCCTCCGGATTGATGTCCATCTCCTCTGAGTCCATGCTGATGTCGACGTCGATCGCACTGAGAACAGAGTCAGAGGGTGTGGGGCTTCCTCAATGACGAAGGACGATGCTGAGGCAGCCAGGCTGTTGACTGGAGGTGGTGGAGGCCATGGATATGGCAGCGTTGGCACGGGTATGACGGCGAGCTCTTCCTAAGAAGTTGCATCGGTGGCCGCGTAACTGTTGACGGTGCCAATTGATGACCCACAAGTGTAGGGGTGTATCGTAGTACTTTCGATAAATAGGAGTGTCGATCCCAACGAGGAGCAGAAGGTGCTGAACAGTGGTATGGAGCAGGAAATCCCTGTGAATACTTAGCAAACGGATTTTTAGTGGTTTTCTCACAAGGCAACAAAACAAAGAGCAAGTAACAAGAGTAACTAACAAACGGAGCAAGTGGCCCAATCCTTTCTTAGCAAAGGACAAGACAGTGGAAGTACTTATAAGGACCAAACGTTCTCGAGGACACATGGGAATTCTGTCAAGTGCTTTCGCTTCAAATAGTTGAGTACTCTTCTTTGGTGTTTAAGTGTTGTGTGGGTGAACCTGTGCTAACATACCGCCCTTCCTAGGACTAATACATACTTGTGATTAAACCCCCTGCAAACATCCGTAACTACAGGAAAGTATTTAAGATATAAATCTAACCATAGCCTTAAACTCTGAGATCCTACACTCCCTTGTGCAAAGGTGTCCTAACGGGGGTTCAGGTTTCTGTCACTTCGGCAACCCCACGATTAGTATCCAAATACACAATGCATTCCCCTAGGCCCATAAATGGTGAAGTGTCATGTAGTTGACGTTCACATGACACTACTAGAAGAATAGAACCACAACTTAAATACTAAACCATTGAATAATAACTCATCACAGATTCACTACTAACAACATGACTTCTCCCATGTCCTCAAGAACAAGACGAACTACTCACAAGATATCATATGGATCAAGATCAAAGATGATATGGTAATGGATAACAATATGAACATAAAAAATAATCCAATGGTTCCACTCACAAGCATCAACTACAATAGTAATCAACACCAGCAAAGTTTCCCCTAAGAACTAAAGCAATATCCAACACAATTGATACGGCGGGACAGAGTGGTGATGATGGTGCTGGTGGAGATGATGGTGTGGATGATGATGATGATGATCCCGATGAAGCCTAGCTTGATGACGGTGTTGATGGCGACGGTCTCCCCTCTCCGGGAAGGAATTCCCCTGGCAGAAATCTGTCTGCCGGAGAGATCTTTCTCTCTCGGTGTTTTCTGCCCCCAGAGGTGGCAGGAATCTATTTGTGGTCGATCCCCTAGTATTAGGTTTCCATAGGGAAGATATAGGCGAAGGGGCGGAGTCGGAGGCCGGGCAGGTAGGCCACACCTGCCCTAGGCGCGGGGTCAGGTGGGCCCGCGCCTAGGGGGCGTGTGGGCCCCCTGAGGCCCATCTCCGTCCCTCCTTCTGGCTTCCTTTGTCTTCTGGTAAAATAATATGTTTCCATATTTTTATGGTATTTTTCTGATATTTGCGAAATTGCACCGAACCTTCTTTTTCATCTGAATCTAGACTCCAGCAGTCCATCCTCCAAGAATTATCCAACATGCATAAACAGATGAAAAGACATAATTAATACCTCATAATAAGACAAATATCAATGAATAGAGGTAAATTATTATATAGAATGGTGATACAAATTGGGCGTATCACCAATCACGCTCTCAAACGTGAGGATACCCACGGCCTATTTCCGCCTTAGCGTATGCCGGAGAAGTGTACAGTGTCCCAACCCTTCCACAAAGTGATAGATAGCATCATCACTGGGGTAGTGTTCCAGATCATCCCGTATCTGGAGCTAGCTGGCGAGGTAACCACGGGGGTTTTCACCCTCTCTCTATAACCATCGCGCCAGATCGAAGATGGTCACCATGCCAATGAAATGCAATCTCTGCTTTCCATACGCACAGGAAAAGCCAGCGTATTTGCAGCGATCTTCCACCATTATCTCCTGCATAGGGGCGGTTTGGGTGGGATTTGAATTTTTCTGATCTAAGTCAGGAAACTCCGGAGAGAGATCCGACTTTGATCCTTCCACGAACATATCCTGCCCGTAGGCAGTCCGTGTGGGGCTTGACGATCCTCCAACTTCCAGGGAACTAGTGCCTGAGTCATTTTCGCCGATGAAGAGGTGGATGTCCCTGATTGGAACAATCGAGCAACGGGTGGGGTTCGTCTTCGCCGAGATCCAAAACTCGTTGGGAGGGACGATCGGAACGTTGTCGGAGAAGAGAATGCGACCAATGGCTACGGTTTCGCTGATTCCCGCGAAGAGTTTGGACCTCGCCTGTTGTAGAGCTTGAAGCGCCTCTTTCCCCATGGTGGGTGCCAACTGTCGTGGTATTGCCGAAGAGTACGCCATGGAGGGGTCCTCACAGAGCATGTTTAGAGACGTCGGGTAAGGCGGAAGGTTGGCGGGTACGAGGTGACACAGCTTACCCAGGTTCAGATCCCACGAAGGTGGCGGAATCCTACTCCTTCTATAAATCACAATAACGGCAATACGCCGGGTTACAAGGATCGGTTCTCTATGCGCGAGTTATGTTGTTACGTGCCCTAAAGTCTCCTCCAGGTCTGGCTTATATAGTCACCAGATTCTAGGGTTACAGGGAAAGTCCTAGCCGAACAGGTTACAGAGTCCTACACGGTATACAACTAGTCTAACTTGTCTTGCACTCCAAGGCTTCGGGTACGCCGATGACTCCATCGTAGCCTTCCTTCATCCGGCATGGGCCTCCCTTCTGGATCCATCTAACTGGGCCGCCCAGCAGGCCATAGGCCTTGCTACCAACTATGGGCCACCCGGGTTATCCGAATTAGAGACATGCAATGGTGATACCCATTTAGCATATCCCCAACAAGCTCATTGTTTCTCACTCTATGAATATTCCTATATTGTTGAGAATGAACTAAAAACTATCACGCCTTACATCGATTAAAAGGAAATATGACGAGTCGGTCATTGACTATGTTAAGATCTTTAGAGATACCAAAAATCAATGTTATAATTTGGTGATAACTAAAAAGGAAACAACCAACTTAGTATGCAATGGTCTTAGATCACATAAAAAATTAGATGGATTTGAATATATAATTATAGGCAAGTTCTACAATGAGCCCTAGCTTACGAAGTCGTGTTTGTTGAGTTAGAGTCAGATACATATTTTTGAGCAAAGTAGTAGTGATGACTAAGATAAGGAAGCCGATGTGTACACATCCGAGTTTGTACTGCCGGCTAAAACTAAACCTCATATATAAGATATGAGGATTTAAAGCTGGTTTGTAAAAATTGGGACGACGATGTTAACTGTAGCTTTGGAACTAGGAAATACCGCTGAAATACAACAATTTGCACCAAAGTAACCCAAACTTCAAAGAAATTCATAGAGTGAACTTTGGCCAAAAAAAATTCAATAGGTCTAACCATTTTTGCAGCACTGTATAGAGTGACGTCGCACTCTACAGTGCAATGCAATGACCCACGGTTTTGTACTGTGTTGTGCAACTCCATGACAGGTGGCGCCACACTTTGAAAGTGCAACACCATGAACGACGGTGCTGCATTGTGTTGTACAATGCCATGAATGGTGGCATTGCACTGCAGACTACAACGCCCCTCTATACGATGCTGCAAAAAGGGTTATATCTATTGAAATTATTTTGACCAAAGTTCAATCTATGAATTTCTTTATTTTGATGCAAATAGCCCTGAAATACCGTGTCTAGTCGCTGCTGTCTCGTTAGTCTTGGCATCTCACGGTTGACTCGAGATCAAAGAGGAATCGACGAACAGGTTTTTTTTAGTGCGTCTCCATTATTAAATCACACGCAAAGGGAGCCAAACGCCATCAGGTGGCGACACAAACCAAACTCAGCGGCCAAGTTCATCTCTAACTACACTCTTAGATAAAATATGAGGTTCCCTATTCGAGCTTCTCCTCTCATAGCAAAACGAGATCTCAACAAACTCCCTCTTGGCTTCATTGATCTCCGTCGTGATATGAGCATAAGCCCCCAGCGAGCCATCTCCAATGCTTGCAACCACATTGCTACAATCACTTGCCACTTTAACGCTTCGGGCATTTAGATCCTGGGCTAAAGCAATTGCCTCACGGCAGTCTAGAGCCTCTATCGTCTTCGCCGATGACTGCCCACTAAGAACCACCGTAGAGGCACCCATAAACCTCTCAGTGTCATCTCTTGGCACTGCCGCCACCGATCCGTGGCCTGTGTTCTTGCCAAAAGAAGCATCTACATTGATCTTGATCAAACCCTTGGGGAAGGGATCCAAACTGGTGAAGCTTGGGCAGGCCCAATCACCATTGCACTCTTTTTCTTGGTGGCCGAGAAATTCAAATCTGCCACGAAATTCTCCACAAAGAAGTGGACCGAGAGAGGGATCTGTAAAAACTTCTCATGTATTGCCTTCCTCCTCGCGTGCCAAATTTTCCGAAGGGTTACAAACACCCTTGTCTTATTAGAATGCTAAAGAGTGGAGATCAGGTTGGCGATCCACTCCCTCGCATCTCCTTCAGCCGGACATTGGATGTGTTCGGTAACCTCTTGATCCGCTAGAGACTAGACCGACCTCGACAAATTGCGTCCACCAGAGCATGTCGCCATGATTCATGTGCCCCACAGAACTTAAAGTGGTCATCCTCGTCCATCTTGTGATGAAACCGCAGCGTATTTGTAGGTATAGATTGCCTGGCTAGCCTCCATAGAAACATTTTCAACTTTGAGGGAACTTGAGTCTTCCACAAGGATGTCCATTGTTTTTCAATTACCTCAGTGTTAGAACTCGAAGGCCGCTCCTCCAGCCAAGCCTCTCTGTTCTCTCTGGTCATGACCAGCATCTTATAAGCTGATCTGATCGAGAAAATCTCCTTCCGGTCATAGTGCCATGCCTAGAAGTCATCGTGCCTCCTGTTGGCGATGTGTTGACGTGGGAGCGCTTCGTCGGGAAACCCCAAGAGCAAGGTGTGATGCAGCACAGCAGCAAGTCTTCCCTAAGTAAGAAACCTAGGTTATCGAACCAGTAGGAGGAAGGAAACGTCTCAAAGGTATTGCAAGCAACTTGGATACCTGCACAACACAAACTCAAGACTTTACCCCAACAAACAGCAAGGTTGTCAATCTCACCAGTTACTGTAATAAAGGATTAACTGTATGGTGTGGAAGGTGATAGTGGTTTGCAGAAAGTAAATAGTAACAATGGAAGATGTATCAATGGTAAAGATTGGACCGGGGTCCATAGTTCACTAGAGGTGTTCTCCTTAGATAAACAAACATGGCATGCTAGGTAAAAAAATTACAGCGGGGCAATTGATAGGACTGAGTAAGGCATAACAATGCAATACTAGACATCAAGATCCTACGAGATTCGATTGGGCAATACAATAAGATACATAGACCGCCATCCAACTGCATCTATGACTAGAAGTCCACCTTTGGGTTATCATCCGAACCCCCTCCACTATTAAGTTGTAAGCAACAGACAACTGCTTTAAGCAAAGTGTGTAAGATAAAAAATCCACTTGTTCCATGAACAAGAGACCGTTGTTTTCTCCCTAGTGGCAACATCACATCTACAACCTTAGAGATTTCTGTCACTTCCCTTAGATTAAACAGAGGCATGAACGCACTATCAAGCATAAATACCCCCTCTTGGAGTCACTAGCAACTACTTGGCCAAGATAGCTACTAACAACGGAGAGCATTCAAGATCACAAACAACACAGACATGATAGAATCAATAAGACAAAACCATTAATCAATCTGACATAGTAATCTCAATTTCCATCGGATCCCCGCAAACACAACATGCATGATTAGAAATAGATGAGATCTTGATGAAGAAGCTCACAAGATCTAGACATGAAAGCACAAAGGAGGAGATACAACCATCTAGCTACTACATGGACCCGTAGTCCAAGGTGGAACTACTCACGCTTCATACCGGAGGCTGGCATGATGAAGAAGAAGGCCTCCAGGATGATCTTCTCTTCGGCAGGGTGCCGAGAAGAGCTTCAGATAGGGATGATGGTGGCGGCGGTTACAGACGGTTCCGTGGAATATTGATCTAGTGCTTAGAGTTTAGGCATCAGGGGCTTCTTATAGGCAAAGATGCGAGGCAGGAGGGCGGCCAGGGGGCCCACACCCTGCCCAGGCGCGGCCTAGGGTGGGCCCGTGCCTGGGGGTGCGGCCGCCCTGTGGCTCCCCTCCGTCTCTCCTCTGGACTCCGTGTTCTCCTCGGTGAAATATTGACTTTGGCTTTTTTCCCGTCCAATTCCGAGAATATTTCCTTATTAGCTTTTCTGGAACAAAAAACAGAAGAAAACAAGCAACTGGCACTATGGCATCTTGTTAATAGGTTAGTACCAGAAAACATATTAAAAACACCTCAAAGTGTAGACAAAGCAAAGCAAAGTAGATACTAAACAAGCATGGAACATCAAAAATTATAGATACGTTTCTGACGTAACAAGCATCCCCAAGCTTAACTCCTGCTCGTCCTCGAGTAGGTAAGTGATAAAAAGGATATTTTTTGAGGTGACACACACCATAAAAACTAAGATCAAACCATTTGCAAGCAAAAAGCTGGGATCAAAGAACTCTAAACATGAGCATGAAAGATGGAGTTCTAATAGTAAGACAAAGTAACTATGCATGCAACATGAAAGGCTATAAACAAAGATCATGAATAACATGCATTGAAAATTTTTGTTTGTTTCACATACAGAAAACATGGCATAGTGGTAATCAGCTTGTCCCTCATAGAGTAGCAAATAGATGCATAGGACACCTTCAAAGTTCATAAGAGTGACTAGATACAAGTAGCACAAGAACAAGTAATATAAACAATATGCGTCAATTAATAAGTTTTGGGACAATGCACATAGAACTAAGAATGGCAACTACACTCTAACTGGTGCCTAAAGGTAGAAGGTGGAGACTCAATATAATGGTGGAAGAAAGTCCCTTCATAACGGGAAGCAGGGATTTCAAGTTTCAAAAGGAGCTTCCAAAAATTATGGTACTTGTTAGCTTTCAGCCCTCATTGCCCCTATCATAAGCATCTTGAAGTGATTAAGGTTAAAGTGAACAAACTATGGAGTATATGCTTGACAAAGTATAAGTTAGCAATCTCATTTCCCTTGAATATGAGGGCCGCTCCTCATACTACTCAACTTTAGTCACCTGTAAGTTCTTGTCATAGTAAGTACGTGTGTATCATAGAGAACCACCAATGGGGTACCCCTTGCACATGGTACAGGAGCTATCCCATAACCAAAATGACAAGGCAAGCAGACAATGAGCATCTCAGCAATATTTTTATTTGCTATTTGCATAGGTTTTTATTGAGTATGCTTCACAGATTGCTTATTATGTTGATGCTGCAAGTTTCCACCATGATTAGGCATGGCTTAGGCTAGCGGCCAAGGCGTTTCTCTTACACAAAATACATAAATCCATGGACTTACAAGATCCCCTTTTATTTCACACCGACGATATCCATAGACAAAAGAGCATGATATCAACTATGTACAAAGTACAAGTGCAATGTTGAAAGCGTTCCCCGTGACAGCACGGTTCTGCTAATTCCAACATATAAGTGCAAGCATATACAACATAGATGACACAATGGTTCAAGTTTATTAGGGGCAAGAAATATAAAGTCTACCATCAAGTTCGTGAGATCTTGAATCACTAAGTTTTCACATAACAAAATACTTTTTAATTGGAAGATAGATGAAAACAAGAATATACTTGGAATGGTGTAACACACCACACATAGGAATTTATAGTGGACACTTTGTAATAACTTGGTTTCTTGGGAGTTGGAAGCATGAGTAGAGCTTACTCATACAAGTGGAGGCTAGCAAAAGACTGGGAGCAACCAACTAAGAGAGCAATAATGGCCATAATCATGCAAAGCGACAAAACATTACTAATCAAAGCATAGAGTGGTACTACAAGTCAAGGACTAAATTATCATAGAGGCTATGGTGACTTGTTCATAGTCATAACATGGTGTGAGCATGTGCCAAGTCAACCCAAACAAAGCATCAAAGGAGAAAACCACAATACTATGCTTTTGCATGCTAAAACAACGCATGATTCCTTCAAGGCACATTAAGCAATCCTAATTGTTTGGAACAAGTCATGCTACAGCAAAAATCAATAAGCATAAGATCAAAACAACACCTGGCATGACATGCTAAAGTGTGAGTCACAGTCAAAGCAAGCTCCTCTTGCACTATTCAAGCAAGAATTTTCTACTCCTTTCCAACACCAATCAACTTATTTGAAACAACATAGTGAGAACGGGGGTCCAAACTACTTTATTCAAGCAAACTAAGCAAAGCAAACGAAAACTAAAACACTCTAAGAACAACACAATAGTGCATGAAATAATAAAAACGAAGTGTCTAGAAAGACTTGAGCTTTTTATTGATGAAGAAGGGGATGCCTTGGGCATCCCCAAGCTTTGATGCTTGTAACTCTTGGATATTTCTTGGGGTGACATGGGGTGGCATCCCCAAGCTTGAGCTTTTGTCCATTCTTCATCTCATTACATCATTCTCTCTCTACACCTGAAATTTTTCCTTCATACAAAACTTCACACAATCTTCATTAGCAACATTAGTGTATTCAAAATACAATAGACACTTGGGTAGGACAGAAAAACTTTCACTAAAAACACAAGCTACCGTAGCAATTCCCTCAAAAAGCTCAATTTCCTAAAAATAACCCAAAAAGGAATCAATAAGAAGCAAATGCAAATAATGGCAGAAATCTGTTAAAACAGACCAACTGGTAGAAACCGATTTTTTCGAAGACCTTATGTTTCTCAAATCAAAAAGGGTTGAACTAACTAAAGTTGTCTAACATACTGTGGTATTTATTCGTAAAATATCATCTTAATCTGACATACGGAGATTCCTCACGAATTTTATGGTGGAGCACAAAATCTGTTTTGGAAATCTTACTGATCTCTCATTAGAGGTCATTATTGGCACAAAAAGCAAACAAAAAGGATAAGGATAGGTCATTACTGAAGTAATAACTTCGAAGACTCAAGAAAACTCTTGAGTTATCTCCCAACAAGTACTTTTCTTTAATGCCTTTAAGTTAGGCATGATAATTTGAGAAGATGCTCACATAAGAAATATGAATTGAAGTAAAAGAGAGCATCAAGAAGAAAATTCAAAACACATTTAAGTCTAACCCACTTCCTATGCATAGGAATCTTGTAAGAAAATAAAATCACAAAGAACAAAGTGACAGGCATAGTAAGATGAAACAAGAGTAACTTCAAAATTTTTAGCATAAAGAGGGGAAACTTAATATTGTTGAGATACATAAGACCATGTTTCCCTCTATCATAATAACTTTCAGTAGCATCATGAATGAAATTAACAAGATTACTATCACATAAAACATTCTTATCATGAGCCACATGCATATAATAATTATTACTCTCCACATAAGCGTAGTCATTCTTATTAATTGTAGTGGGAGCAAATTCAACAAAATAGATATCATTATTATTCTCATCACCATAATCATCAAATATAGGAGGCATATTGTAATCACAATTAATTTTCTCCTCAATAGTAAGTGGACTGAAAATATCATAATCATCATTGTAATCATCATAAATTGGAGGTAAAGTATCATCATAAATTGGAGGTAAAGTATCATCATAGGCAATAGAATTTCCAGAAATGGTACCAAAGAGATTTTCAATACCAAAAGTAGTGTTCTTTTCCCAATCATGATCACTACTATAGGTAACAGGCATAGGAACATCATCACAAGTTTTACCCATAGTAGATATTTCAAAAGAATCCACTTGAGCATAACATTCAACCTCCTCTTTTTTTCATCTAATGAGCTTCTTGTTTCAGCAATTTCTTCTTCCATAGGCTCCTGCAAGGCATTAGTCTCTTCCGTTTGTGGAAAGCACTTATTAAAATATTCAAAAATATAGCCATTTTATTCTTTGTAATTATCAAAGCAAAATTTAAGTATCTGATGACCCACAAGTGTAGGGGATCGCAACAGTCTTCGCGGGTAGTATTACCCAATTTATTGATTCGACACAAGGGGAGTCATACTTGCAAGCCTTAACAACTGAGTTGTCAGTTCAGCTGCACCTGAAAATAGTTCTTGCTCACAGAAGTTTATCAGTAGCAACAGTTTGTAGTAGCAACAGCAACAATAAAAGTAACAGTGAAACGGTAGCAATAGTAACAGTAATGGTAACAGTAGGATTCAAGTGCGATAGGCATAGGGATGGATGTACGGGAGTTGCATGGACGAGTCTAAACATGTAACTTCAAGAACTAGGGCATTGCAGATAAATAATAACAAGCATCCAAGTATTAAATAATCCTAGGCATGTGCTCCAAATATAGTCATACGTGCTCGCAATGAGAACTTGCACAACATCTTCTGTCCAGCCAGCCCGTGGCAGCGGGGCCTATAGGGAACTACTGGCAATTAAGGTGCTCCTTTTAATAGAGCACCGGAGCAAAGCATTAACACTCCGTGAACACATGTGATCCTCACACCACAGCCATCCCCTCTAGTTGTCCCAATTATTGTCACTTTAGGGCCTTTGGATCCGAACAATGATATGTGTACACAACTTGAAGATAATATCATAAACAATACTATCATAATGATTCAATAATAAGTTCATATCCGAGATCATGGCACTCGGGCCCTAGTGACAAGCATTGAGCACAACAATTTGCAACAGAGTCTAATAGCAGTAATAGAGATACTAGGAACTATGACCTAACAGATCTTATTCGATTACATGATAGAACTCATCCAATCCCTACCATCCCCAAGCCTACAACAGGGTATTACTCAACATGGATGGGGGAAACATTGATGGTTGATGGAGAGGCGTTGGTGATGACGATGGCGATGATCCTCCCCAAATTCCCCGTCCCGGCAGGGTGCCAGAACGGAGTTTCTGGTTCCGAATCTTGTCTCTGGTGGCGGCGGCGGAGAGGAACTCTTTCTAGAAAACTACCGAAAACCCCTGAGTTTTTAGGTCAGAAGGCAACTTATAGGTGCGGAGGAAGGCCGAGGAGCTGCCTGGGGTGGCCAGACCTTCCCCGGGCGCGAGGTCAGTGGGCCCGCGCCTAGGGTGGGTCTGGGGCCCCCAGGCCTCCCTTCTGTCTCCCCTTCGGGCTCCCTAGATCTTCTGGTGAAATATAATTTTTGGCATATTTTCCGGGATTTTTCCTGATAGTTCATTTTTTGCACAAAAACAATACACCAAGGTAATTCTTCTAAAAACAACGTCAGTCCGTGTTATTTGTATCCAAATCACACAAGTTTAGAGGAAAAACAATAGCAAAGTGTTCGAGAAACTAAATATGTTTTGGACGTATCAGTATCTCATAAACCTCATATTCATAAGGTGCATCATCAGTATTTTCAAGCAAATTGGCAAGTTCAAGTGCACCCTTGAAAGTAATAAATTCTTCAATTTGTTCCACATTATAAAGGTCATAATTTCCTTTAACATAAGAGGATATGGTAACATTATCATTATACTCGCATTGAAAAGGGAGGTGTTTATACCTCCTACAGCAACAAGATTTATCAAAGCAATAAGTAACATTATAACTAGAGCACACCTCTCTAGTAATAGTATTCAATTTATCAATTTGTGTCCATAAGGGATTCCCTTTTTGTGACAAACGATGTTCCTTATAATAGTACTTTTGTTTTTCCGTGAACCCACCTTGCCAATAAGAACTAGTTTCAAAGTAACCATCCATTGATAGAAAGCATGACCAAGCAAGGCAATAACAGACCACCAACTAGAGTAGGAACTAATTTTTTTGTGTTTTTGATAAGGGAAAGCAAACCAAACTAAACTAATTTTTTTTGGAGTTTTTGATAAAAAGAGGCAAACAAAACCAAGCAAAATAAACTAAGAAAAACACAAACAAAGTAAAGAGAAAGGTTGAGAAGGACTCCCCTTGTGAATACGTCCTTAGCCTCCCCGACAACGGCGCCAGAAAAAATTGTTGGCGATATGTTGACGTGGGAGTGCTTCGTCGGGAAACCCCAAGACCAAGGTCTGATGCAGCAGCAACAAGTCTTCCCTCAGTAAGAAACCGAGGTTATCGAACCAATAGGAGGAAGGAAACGTCTCGAAGGTGTTGCAAGCAACTTGGAGACCTGCACATCACAAACTCAAGACTTTGCCCCAACGAACAGTGCGGTTGTCAATCTCACCGGTTGTTGTAACAAAGGATTAACTGTGTGGTGTGGAAGGTGATAGTGGTTTGTAGAAAGTAAACAGTAACAGTGGAATATGTATCAATGGTAAAGATTGGACCGGGGTCCATAGTTCACTAGAGGTGTTCTCCTTAGATAAACAAACATGACATGCTAGGTAAACAAATTATAGCAGGGCAATTGACAGGACTGAGCAAGGCATAACAATGCAATACTAGACATCAAGATCCAATGATATTCGATTGGGCAATATAACAAGATACATAGACCGCCATCCAACTGCATCTATGACTAGAAGTCCAACTTTGGGTTATCATATGAACCCCCTCCACTATTAAGTTGTAAGCAACGGACAACTGCTTTTAGCAAAGTGTGTAAGGTAAAAATCCACTTGTTACCAGAACAAGAGACCGTTGTTTTCTCCCTAGTGGCAACAACACATCTACAACCTTAGAGATTTTTGTCACTTCCCTTAGATTAAATAGAGGCATGAACCCACTATCGAGCATAAATACCCCCTCTTGGAGTCACTAGCAACTACTTGGCCAAGATAGCTACTAACAACGGAGAGCATGCAAGATCACAAACAACACAGACATGATAGAATCAATAAGACAAAAACATTAATCAATATGACATAGTAATCTCAATATCCATCAGATCCCCACAAACACAACATGCATGATTGCAAATAGATTAGATCTTGATCATGAACAAAACTCACAAGATCTATACATGAAAGCACAAAGGAGGAGATACAACCATCTAGCTACTACATGGACCCGTAGTCCAAGGTGGAACTACTCACGCTTCATACTGGAGGCTGGCATGATGAAGAAGAAGGCCTCCGGGATGATCTCCCCTCCGGCAGGGTGCCGGGAAGAGCTTCAGATCCCCCCGATCTAGGGACAATGGTGGTGGTGGCTACAGACGATTTCGTGGAATATTGATCGGGTGCTTAGGGTTTAGGCATCGGGGGGCTTCTTATAGGCGAAGAGGTGAGGCAGGAGGGCGGCTAGGGGGCCCACACCCTGCCCACGCGTGACCTAGGGTGGGCCCATGCCTAGGGGGTGTGGCCGCCCTATGGCTCCCCTTCGTCTCTCCTCTGGACTCCGTGTTCTCCTCGGTGAAATATTGACTTTGGCTTTTGTCTCGTCCAATTCCATGAATATTTCCTTACTAGATTTTCTAACAGAAGAAAACAGACAACTGGCACTGTGGCATCTTGTTAATAGGTTAGTACCAGAAAACATATAAAAAACACCTCAAAGTGTAGACAAAGACAAGCAAAGTAGATACTAAACAAGCATGGAACATCAAAAATTATAGATACATTTCCGACGTATCACCTCTTGCCAGTGAGAGGTATTGCTAGGATCAGATCCACATCCATGGGAAGAAAGTTGGCTCGTAGTTTTTCTTCGATAAACTCTGAAACTTGTTGTGGTGGTTCAGCTATCCTGCATGGAATCATGGGGCAGAGCGTCCCATCACGCGGGAGCCATTGATCGGCCCACGGATCAGTGGTATCCCCATACCCAATCCTCTTGATCAGGCCTTGCTTCATGACCTACACTCCTCCATGGATCGCCCTCCAAACCTGGGAATGAGAATATCCCACCTCTACATGCAGTATACTTGAGTTCGGAAAATAGTGTGCTTTGAGAACCCTAGCACTTAGAGACTCCATGTTTGGAGCAACCACCAGCCTTGGTTTGCTAAAAGGGTAGGTTAAATAGTTCGATGTCTCTGAACCCTAACCCACCCATGTTCTTGAGTTTGCACATCTCCTTCCATGAAACCCAAATCGGTTTCCTTTCTCCCTCGCGACAACCCCACCTGAACTTCCTGATCATAGCGTTGATGTAAAGGCACAATCCCCGTGGCAGCTTAAAGCGTGCCATCGAGAAGATAGGGACTGCCTGAGCAACAGATTTAATGAGAACATCATTGTCAGCCGCCGAGAGTAGCTTCTATAGCCATCCTTGTATCCTCCTCCAAATACTATCTTTGATGTATTTGAAAGCCCCACTCCTAGATTTTCCAACATCCGATGGCATCCCCAGGAATTTCTCGTTTAACGTCTCGCTGTAGACATCCAGGGCGGCCTTGAACCCCTCCTTTACTGAGCTCGAGCATCCTTTACTGGATAATATGGATGATTTATCCCGATTAATCCTCTGGCCTGAGGCCATATAATACATATCCAACACCGCTTGGACCTTCCTTGTGTTCTCCGTGTCTTCCTTAAATAGCAACATGTTGTCATCTGCAAAAAGGAGGCGACTGACCGCTGGGGAAAAAGGTGCCACCATTAATCAATGGAGCTCTAATGATAGACTATGGTGTTTTAGAAGGCACGAGAGGCCCTATGTTGACAATAAGAACATATACGAGGAAATAGGATCCCCTGTCGTACCCCTCTCGAGGGTATAAACCGCCGAAGATTCCCTCCATTGAATAGGACCTAGAAGGACACTGTGGTAACTAGTCTCATGACCATTTGCACCCATAATCTATGGAAGCCCATATTGACCATAACCGCCTCTAGATATCGCCACCCGAGTCTATCATAAGCCTTTCTCATGTCCAGCTTCAGGGCACAATAGCGATTTTTTTGAGCCTTTTTCCGCTTCATAAAGCTCAGACACTCGTCAGTGGTAATGATATTATCCGCAATTAACCTTGTTGGAGATATGCCCAAGAGGCAATAATAAAATGGTTATTATTATATATTTGTGTTTATGATCAATGTTTACATCCCATGTTATAATTGTATTAACCGGAAACATTAATACTGGTGTGTTTTGTAAACATAAAAGAGTCCCTAGTAAAGCCTCTTGTTGAACTAGCTTGTTGATTAATAGACGATCATGGTTTCCTGATCATGGACATTAGATGTTATTAATAACAATATCATGTCATTAGGAGAATAATATGATGGACACACTCCTATAGTTAGTGTAGCGTAAGATCAAGTCATTTAGAGTTCATTTGATACAAGCTTTCAAATACATAGTAACCTAATCCCTCGACCATGAGATCATATTAATCACCATCACCGGATGAATGATTTGATGACATCAAACACCACTTCCATAATTGGGTGGTTATAAAGGTGGCATTAGGTATTCTAAAAGTATGTGTTGAGGCACATGGATCAAGAGTGGGATTTGTCCATCCATATGACGAATAGATATACTCTGGGTCCTCTCGGGGGAATGTCATCCAGTTGGCTTGCAAGCATATGACTAGGTCACAAGGGATCACATATCACGGAACAAGTAAAGAGTACTTATCGGTGACGAGGTTAAACTAGGTATAGAGATACCGACGATCAAACCTCGGATAGGTAAATTATCGCACAACAAAGGGAATCGGTATCGTATGTAAATGGTTCATTTGATCACGAAGTAATTGTAGAAATATGCTGGAGCCATATGAATTTCTAGATTCCTCTATTGGTTATTGATCGGAGAAGTGTCTCGATCATGTCTGCATAATTCCTGAACCGTAGGGAGACACACTTAAGGATTCGTTGTTGTTTAGTAGATATGGAAATGAGTTGGAGACCAAATGTTGTTCAGAGTCTCGGATTGGATCCAGGACATCACGAAGAGATCTATAATGGTCTGTAGAATAAGATTCATATAAGGAAAGTCCAATTCCGGGGTTCGGAAATGTTTTTGGTGTTTTCACCGGAATCTTCTGGAAGGTTCTAGAAGGTCCACCCCCCGGAGGGGGGGGGTACATGAATGTGCCATGCAATGTGGAATGATTTCATCATACCCTACATCACTTGGATAGACAATGGGAAGAGAAACAATCAAACTCTAGTTTGAATATTCAAACTCCAATTTGAAAAGACAAATCCCAACATTGAAAGTCAAAGTCCAAGTCCAAGTGGAGGGAGGAGAGGAAACCTACATGGGACAGGTCTCCCTCTCCCTCCTTGCCGCCGGCCAGCAAGGGGACTTGGGTAGGACTCGGACTCCCCCTTGCCGCCTCTCCCCCATATAAGCAAGGGGTGAGGCGCCCCTTGGCCCTCACCCCAAACCCTAGGATGTCGCCCTCTCCCAAGTCGCCGGCGCCCTAAACCCTAGCTCCTCTAAACCGCCGCTGCCTAGCCCTAGCCTAGCCGCCAGTGCCAGCTCCTCCCCTTGGTGTATAAACCCTAGCAACCGAGGACCTCTCTAATCCACCATACCTGCTTCGGCTTAGGCGAAGCCCTCCAGGATATACTCCTCCACCTCCACCACCACACCGTTGTGCTGCTAGAATCGCGAGGAGTTCTACAACCTCCGCTTCCTGCTGGAACAAGGGAGAGGAAGGTCTTCATCGAGTACCGAACGTGTGACCGATTGTGGAAGGGCTGCCAGAACGCGGCGACGGAAGGATCGTCTTCACGATCTTGAGATCGGCAAGTGAACGACTACATCAACCACGAGAATCCAATTTTGTTAAACGCTTTGGATCTTCGAGGGTTAGTACTCTATGAACTTGTTGCACCGATCTCGTAGATTAGATCTTGGATTTTGTGTGTTCATGTGATACAATTTTATTCCCATGCTAGGAACCCCTATAATGGTATCAGAGCCGTGTCTATGCGTAGATCTGTTTCACGAGTAGAACACAATGGTTTTGTGGGCGTTGATGCTTTTTTTGTCGCTTGATTTTTGTGTACTTTGCATCTTGCGGGATGGTGGGATGAAGCAGTCCGGGCTAACCTTACATGTCATCGTACATGAGAATTGCTCCATGCTCAACGTACAACTTGAATTGCACAAGTGGCTTTGCAGGTGTCTGTCTCTCCCACCATAGTGAAGATTCAATTTACAACGGGCACTTGACAATACTTGTATCAACATTGTGGTTCATGTTCGTAAGTTAGAATGGTTCTTATGCGAAAGCTCCAGCCACGTAAAACTTGCAAAGAAGATGAGAGACGTCTAACTTGGTTTGCAGGGCTTGTGTTGCGATGTGATATGGCCATGATTGTGATTATATATTATGTATGCAATGATCCTTATTGTAAGTTGGCAACCAGCAGGAGACTTATGGCTGTCTTTAAAATTTGTTTAAGACCTGCGTGTCTATTCATCAAAGTAGTTGTAATATTTGCTGCTGGTGGAGGAAAACCATGAAGCGGCGCCATTGACCTTGACGCTATGCCGGTGATGATGGAGATCATGTTCATGCTTGGAGATGGATATCAAAGGAACAAGAAGAAAGGCCATATCATATCACATATTATGAATTGAATGTGATGTTAATCCTTTTATGCATATTGTATTGCTTAGATTGCGGCGGTAGCATTATAAGATGGTCCCTCTCACTAAATATCAAGTAATAAAGCGTTCGTCCTTAGTAGGCACCGTTGCTAAGACTCGTCGTTTCAAAGCACCACGTGATGATCGGGTGTGATAGATTCTATGTGTGCATACAACGGGAGAAAGCCAGATTTGCTCATGCGGATACTAAGGTTAACCTTGATGAGCCTAGAATGTACAGACATGGTCTCGGAACACGGAATACCGAAAGGCAAAGCATGAGTCATATGGTTGATATGATGAACATGTTGATTGTTCGCCTTTTAAGCTACATCATCTCTCGTGATGATCAGACTTGGTGTAGTGGATTTGGTTCGTGTGATCACTAAAACAATGTGAGGGATGTTGTTTTGAGTGGGAGTTCACCTAGTTAATTTAAGTATTAAATATGAACTCAATTTTTCATAAAATTAGTCTAAACTCTTTGTAAATATGTTGTAGATCATGGCGGCCCCTACCATCAATTTTAATGAGTTCCTAGAGAAAGAAAATTTGAAAAACAATGGAAGCAACTTCGTGGACTGGTTCTGCAATTTGAGGATTGTCCTCAATGCTAGTCAGTTGACCTATGTGCTGGATGTACCGCTGGGTGACCCACCTGCAGCTGATGCTACTGATGAGGTGAAGAATTTTTTCCTCACTCGAAAGAATCTATACTCCACAGTTCAGTGTGCTATCTTGTATGGTTTGGAATCAGAGCTTTAGAAGCGGTTTGAGAACCGTGAGCCTTATGATATTATCCATGAGCTCAAAATGATATTTGAGACTCATGCGACAGTTGAAAGCTATGAAGCCTCCGAGAAGTTCTTTAACTGCAAGATGGAAGAGGGCAGCGCCATTAGCGAGCATGTGCTTAAGATGTCTAGGCACGCGAATAAACACGTAGATCTGGAAATAACGATTCCTAATGCGTTGGGTATTCATTGTGTCCTCTAATCACTACCACCTAGTTACAAGAACTTCATGATGAACTACAACATCCAGCGCATGGATAAGTCGTTGCCAGAACTCTTCTCCATGTTGAAGTCTGCGGAAGTGGAGATCAAGAAAGAGCACCAAGTGTTGATGGTCAATAATACCACCAATTTCAAGAAGCAAGGCAAGCCTAAGAAGAAGGGTAACTTCAAGAAGGGCAGCAAGAAAGTTGTTGTGCCTGCAAAGAAATCCAAGGTTGGTCCTAATCCCGATACTGAGTGATTTTACTGCAAGGGAGAAGGTCACTCGAAGTGGAATTGCCCCAAGTACCTGATAGATCTAAACGACAACATCAAGAAGAAAGGGATATTTGATATACATGTTATTGATGTGTATCTTACTAGTAGTCATAGTAGCGCCTAGGTAATTGATATTGGTTCGGTTGCTCATATTTGTAGCTCGAAACAGGTGCTGCAGAATAAACAAAGACTAGCGAGAGACGAGGTGACGATGCGCGTTGGAAATGGATCCAAGGTTGATGTGATCGCTATTGGCACGCTCCCTCTTCATCTATCGCCGGGATTAGTTTTATACTTAAATAATTGTTATTTGGTGCCTGCGTTGAGCATGAACATTATATCTGGATCTTGTTTATTGCGAGACGATTACTTGTTTAAGTCTGAGAATAATGGTTGTTCGATTTATATGAGTAATATCTTTTATGGTCATGCGCCTATGATAGATGGTCTATTCTTATTGAATCTCGATAGTATTGATACACATGTTCATAATATAGATGCTAAACGATTGAAATTGAATGATAATTCTACATACATGTGGCACTGTCGTCTTGTTCACATTGGAGTGAAGCGTATGAAGAAACTCCATTCCGATGGAATTCTTGAATCACTTGAAAGATGCTAAGCATGTCTGATGGGAAAAATTACTAAGACTCCATTCTCTGGCATAATGGAGCGAGCTAAGGACTTATTGGAAATCATACATACCAATGTGTGTGGCCCGATGAGTGTGGCATCGCGTGGTTGTTATCGTTATGTTCTTACTTTCATGGATGACTTGAGTAGATATGGGTATATCTATTTCATGAAACATAAGTCCGAAACTTTTGAGAAGTTTAAGGAATTTCAAAGTGAAGTAGAGAATCAACATAACAAGAAGATTAAATTTCTGCGATCTGATCGTGGAGGTGAGTATCTAAGTTATGAGTTTAGCGAGCATTTGAAGAAATACAGAATACTTTCACAATTGACACCGCCAGGAACACCACAATTTAATGGTGTGCCCGAACGTCGTAATTGAACTCTCTTAGATATGATTCGTTCTATGATGTCTCTTATAGATTTACTGTTATCATTTTGGGGTTATCCATTAGAAACAACCTCATTCACTTTAAATAGGGCACCATATAAATCTGTTGAAATGACATCGTATGAATTATGGTTTGGGAAGAAACCTAAGTTGTCGTTCCTTAAAGTTTGGGGATGCGAAGCTTATGTAAAGAAGTTACATCCCGACAAGCTTGAACCCAAAGAGGAAAAATGCGTATTCATAGGATACCTAAAGAAACAATTGGATATACCTTCTATCATAGATCCGAAGGCAAAGTTTTCGTTGCCAAGAATGGATCCTTTCTGGAGAAGGAATTTCTCTCAAAAGAAGTGACCGGAAGGGAAGTAGAACTCGACGAGGTTGTCGAACCTTCTCTCGAATTTGAGAGTAGCGCAGCTCCGAAAGATGTTCATGTCTCGCTTGCACCAATAAGAGTGGAAGCTAATGATATTGATCATGAAACTTCGAGCAAAGTTACTGATGCGTGCACCCAGCGTTGACGTGGGACACTTCGTTGGAACCCCAAGAGCAAGGTGTGATGAGCACAACAGCAAGTTTCCCTCAGTAGAGACCGAGGTTATCGAACCTGAAGGAGGAAGGAAACGTCTCAAAGGTGTTGCTGGCAACGTGGAGACCTGCACAACACAAACTCAAGACTTTGCCCCAACGAATAAGTGAGGTTGTCAAGCTCACGGGTTTGCTATAACAAAGGATTAAACGTATGGTGTGGAAGGTAATGGTTTGCAGCAAGTAAACAAGTAACAGTGGAAGATGTATCAATGATAAAGATTGGACCGGGGTCCATAGTTCACTAGAGGTGCTCTCCTTAAATAAGCAACATGACATGAAGGGTAAATAAATTAGAGCGGGGCAATTGACAGGAACTGAGCAAGGCATAACAATGCAATTACTAGCCAGAAAGATCCTATGAGGTTGATTGGACAATACAACAATATACATAGACCATCATCCAACTGCATCTATGACTAGAAGTCCACTTTCAGGTTATCATCCGAACCCCCTCCAGTATTAAGTTGCAAGCAACAGACAACTGCTTTAAGCAAAGTGTGTAAGGTAAACAGTCCACATGTTCCATGAACAAGAGACCATTGTTTTCTCCCTAGTAGCAACAACACATCTACAACCGAAGAGATTATTGTCACTTCCCTTGGAAACTAGAGGCATGAATCCACTATTGAGCATAAGTATCCCTCTTGGAGTCACTAGAAACTACTTGGCCAAGATAACCACAAGCAACGGAGAGCATGCAAGATCACAAACAACACAGACATGATAGAATCATAAAGATAAAACCATTAATCAAACCAACATAATAATCTCAATATCCATCGGATCCCCGCAAACACAACATTCATGATTACAAATAGATTAGATCTTGATCATGAACGGAGCTCACAAGATCTATACATGAAAGCACAAAGGAGGAGATACAACCATCTAGCTACTACATGGACCCATAGTCCACGGTGGAACTACTCACGGATCATACCGGAGAGAAGGCCTCCGGGATGATCTCCCCTCCGACAGGGTGCTGGGAAGAGCTTCAGATCCCCCCAATCTAGGGACGATGGTGGCGACGGCTACAGACGGTTTCATGGATTTAAGATCAGGTACTCAGGGTTTCTGCATCGGGTTCTTATTATAGGTGAAGGGGCGAGACCAGGAGGCGGCCAGGGCCACCAAACCCTAGCCAGGCGCGGGCACACCTGTGGCCGCGCCTGGGGGGGTTGGCCCCTCTGGCCGGCTTCTCCGGCTCTCCTCTGGACTTCTTGTTCCCCACGGAAAGTAATTGACTTTGTCCTTCGTCCCATCCAATTCCGAGAATATTTCTTTACTAACTTTTCTGAAACCAAAAACAGCAGAAAACAGGTATCTGGCACTGTTGCAACTTGTTAATAGGTTAGTACGATAAAACATGTAAAAAGCACCTCAAAGTGTGGACAAGTAAAGCAAAGTAGATACTAAACAAGCACGGATCATCAAAAATATAGATACGTTTCCAACGTATCAGCATCCCCAAGCTTAACTCTTGCTCGTCCTCGAGTAGGTAAGTGATAAAAGAATAATTTTTGAGGTGACATGCACCCTCACAATAAAGATCCAACCATTTGCAAGAATTGAAAGCTGGGATCAAAGAACTCTAAACATGTGCATGAAAGATGGAGTTCTAACAATAGGACATAGTAACTATGCATGCAACATGGCAAGCTACAAAAAAAGATCATGAATAATATGCATTGAAAAACGTTTGTTTGTTTCACATGCAGAAAACATAGCATAGTGGCAATCAGCTTGTCCCTCATAGAGTAGCAATATAATGCATAGGACACCTGCAAAGTTAACAAGGGTGACTAGAAACAAATAGCACAAGAGCAAGTAATAACACAATATGCATCAATTAATAAGCTTTGGAACACTGCACATAGAATGACAACTATGATCTCTTAATGGTGCCTAAAGGTAGAAGGTGGAGACTCAAATAATGGTGGAAGAAAGGCCTTTTTGTAAAGGAAGCAGGGATTACAAGTTTCAAAAAGAGCTTCCAAAAATTATTGTACTTGTTAGCTTTCAGCCCTCATTGCCCCTATCATAAGCATCTTGAAGTGGCTAAGGTTAAAGTGGCAAAGCTGGAGTATATGCTTGACGAAGTATAAGTTGGCAATCTCATGCCCCTTGAATACGAGGGCCACACCTCATGCATACTCAACTTTCGGTCCATGTAAGTTCTTGTCACTATAAGTATTTGCATATCATTGAGAACCGCCAACGGGGTACCCCTTCACATGGCACATGAGCTTTCCAATAACCAAAATGGCAAGGCAAGCAGACAATGAGCATCTCAGCGATTCTTCTTATGTACCATGGGAATATGGTGTTTTTTTCTCTCTTTCCTCTTTTCTCAATGTGTCTCTTTTTTATAAGAAGAATGCTTCATAGATGTCACTATGGTGATGCTACAAGTTTCCACCATGATTAGGCATGGCTTAGGCTAGTGGCCCAGGCGTTTCGCTAACACAGGATACAAAATCCATGGACTTACAAGTTTCCTCTTTATTTCACACCGGTGACATCCATAGACAAAAGAACCTGATATCAACTAAGTACAACAAGGTACAAGTGCAATGTTGAAAACGTTCCCCATGACAACACGGTTCTGCTAATTCCAACTTATAAGTGCAAGCATATACAACAAAGTTGCCACAATGGTTCAAGTTTATTAGGGGCAAAGAATAAATTGTGCCATCAAGTTCGTGAGGGCTTTAATCACTAAGTTTTCACATAACAAAATAGTTCTTAATTGGAAGATAGCTGAAAACAAGAATATACTTTGGAATGGTGTAACACAACATGCATAGGAGTTTATAGTGGACACTTTGGAATAACTTGGTTTCTTGGGATTTGGAAGCATGAGTAGAGCTTACTCATACAAGTGGAGGCTAGCAAAAGACTGGGATCAACCAACTAAGAGAGCAATAATGGCCATAATCATGCAATGCAACAAAGCAAACTAATCAAAGCAAAGAGTGGTACTACGAGTCAAGGACTAAATGATCATAGAGGCTAATGGTGACTTGTCATAGTCATAACATGGTGTAAACATGTGCCAAGTCAACCCAAGCAAAACATCAAAGGAGAATACCAAAATACTATGGTTTTGCATGCTAAAACAACGCATAATTTCTTCAAGACACACTAAGCAATCCCAATTGTTTGGAACAAGACATGCTACATCAATAATCACTAAGCATAATGCTAAAACAACACGTATCATGTCATGCTAAAGTCTAAGTCACAGTCAATGCAAGCTCCTCTTGCACTTCAAGCAAGAACTTACTACTCCTTTCCAAACACCAAGAAAACTTATTTGGAAAACAACACAGCGAGAACGGGGGTCAAAACTACTAAATCAAACTAAACAAACTAAGCAAAGCAAATGAAAACTAAGACGCTCCAAGAACAACACAACTGTGCATGAAACAATAAAAACGAAGTGTCTAGACATACCTGAGCTTTTTATTGATGAAGAAGGGGATGCCTTGGGCATCCCCAAGCTTTGACGCTTGTACCTCTTGGATATTTCTTGGGGTGACACCATGGTGGCATCCCCAAGCTTGAGCTTTTGTCCATTCTTCATCTCATTGCATCATTCTCTCTCTACACCTGAAAATTTTGCTTCATACAAAACTTCACACAATCTTCATTAGCAACATTAGCTTATTCAAAATATATTTGACCACTGGAAAAGCTTTGGAATAGCAAGGCTTTTCACTTAAAAACACAAGATACTGTAGTAACTCCTTCAAAGAAACTCAATTTACCTGAATAGAGCTCAAAACATAATCAATAAAAAGCAAATGCAAATAATGGCAGAAATCTGTCAAAACAGACTAGCAGGTAGAAACGAATTTTTTCTAATATCTTATGTTGCTCAAATCAAAAAGTGTTAAACTAAAAAAAGTTATCCAACATACTGGGGGATTTATTTGTAAACTTTGAGCTCAATCCGAGTTACAGAGCCTCCCCACAATTTTTTTTGGTGGAGGACAGAAATCTGTTACAGGATAGCAACTCCCCAAATCTTACTTCCCTCTCATTAGAGGTCATTCTTGGCACAAAAAGCAAACAAAAGGGATAAGGAGAGGTTATTACAGAAGTAATAACTTCCAAGACTCAAGGAAACTCTTGGGTTATCTCCCAACAAGTACTTTTCTTTAATGCCTTTAAGTTAGGCACAAGAAGCAAGAAGAATCGAGTATTTTCAAATGAAGAAGCATTAATATCAAACCTTGCTTTCAAAGGAGGAGAAAAAAGCAACTTCTCTCTCCTCATAGGGAAGTGTTAAATACCTTTCTTGAATGTAAAATGATATTTGATGGTGCCTTCTTATATCAATGATGGCACCAACTGTTCTAAGAAAAGGTCTTCCCAAAGTAATAGGACAAGTAGCATTGTATTCAACATCCAAAACATAGAAATCAACAGGGACATAAGCATTGTTAACAGTAATGAGAAAATCATTAATACTTCCCATGAGTTTCTTCTTAGCATTATCATTGAGTGGGACATCCAAATAACAATCTTCTAATGGTGGGAAATCAAGCATTTCATAAATCTTCCTAGGCATAATAGAGACACTAGAACCAAGATCACATGAAGCTTTGAGATCAAAGTCATCCACTTGCATATTAATAATGGGTTCCCAATCTTCTACTTTCCTAGGAATAGAAGCTTTGTGTTTTAGCTTCTCTTCCTTAATCTTAACAAGAGCATCTGTAATGTGTTTGGTAAAGGCAACATGCATATCTCTAGCATCAGGACTTCTAGCAAGCTTTTGCAGGAACATAATCACTTCAGAAATATTGCAACCATCAATATCAAAGTCAAACTTAGCATCACTAGTAGTAGGCTCACTAGGCTTAGGCATAGTAGGAGGAGGAATAGGAGCTACTTGTGGTTTAGTGGTGATAGTGCACACACTATTGTTTCTATAAATTTCAGCTTCCCTTTCCCACCTAGCATGAAGTTGAGCTAACAGCCTAACATTTTCATCAATAGTAACTTGTATGGCATGAGCAGTAGCAAAGGTGTTTTCCATAGTTTCAGGTTTAGCAGCCATTTTATTAACCAAGGAAGTTTGAGCTTCAAACAAAGAGGATATATTTTTCTCAACAGTTAAAAGATTTTCCTCTATAGTCTTATTGAAAGTGGTTTGTTTACTAATAAAGTCCTTGAGCATTACTTCAAGTTCAGAGGGGGCACTTCTAGCATTATTGTAAGAGCTTCCATAGGAATTGCCATTATTAGGAGGATAAGGCCTATAATTGTTGTTGCTACCAAAATTATTCCTATAGGCATTGTTGATGAAATTGTTGTTTCTAATGAAGTTCATATCAACTTGCTCTTCTTGAGCAACCAAAGAGGCTAAGGGAACACTATTAGGATCTAAAGGAGCTTTTCCATTAACAAGCATAGCCATAATAACATCAATCTTTTCACTCAAAGAGGAAGTTTCCTCAACAGAATTTACCTTCTTACCATGTGAAGCTCTCTCAACATGCCATTCAGAGTAGTTAACCATTATATTATCAAGGAGCCTTGTTGCAGCACCCAAGGTGAGGCGCATGAAGGTACCTACAGCAGCAGAATCCAACAGGTTTCTTGAGGAGAAGTTCAAACCTGCATAAAAAGTCTGGATAATCATCCAAGCAGTGATTCCATGAGTAGGGAAATTTTTAACCAAAGATTTCATTCTTTCCCAAGAAGGAGCAACATGTTCACTATCAAGATATTTAAATTTCATAATGTCACTTCTCATAGCAATAATCTTAGCAGGAGGATAGTAGTTTCCAATAAAAGCATCTTTGCACTTAGTCCAAGAATCAATACTATTTTTAGGCAAAGATAGCAACCATTCTTTAGCTTTTACCCTCAAGGAGAAAAGAAAAAGCCTGAGCTTAATAATATCTCCATCTACATCCTTATACTTTTGCATATCACATAGTTCAACAAAGCTATTAAGATGGACAGCAGGATCATCAGAACCAGCACCATAAAATTGCTCTCTCATCACAAGATTCAACAAAGCAGGCTTAATTTCATAAAAGATAGCATCAGGAACAGGTGGAGCAATAGGTGTGCTTAGGAAATTATTGTTGTTGGTGCTAGTGAAGTCACACAACTTGGTGTTCTCAGCATAGTTCATTTTGGCAAGGGTGGGCAACCAAAAACAGCAGCAGCTAGAGCAGGAACTAATTTTTTTGTGTTTTTGAATAAGGCAAGCAAACCAAACTAGACTAATTTTTTTTGGTTTTTTGAAAAGAGGCAAACAAAACCAAGCAAAAGAAACAAACCAAACTAAAAACAAAGTAAAGAGAAAGGAAGTGAAGGACTCCCTTAGTGAAGACGTCCTTATCCTCCCCGGCAACAGCACCAGAAATCTTGATGCGTGCACCTAACATTGACGTGGGACACTTCGTTGGAACCCCAAGAGCAAGGTGTGATGAGCACATCATCAAGTTTCCCTCAGTAGAGACTGAGGTTATCAAACCTGAAGGAGGAAGGAACGTCTCAAAGGTGTTGCTGGCAACATGGAGACCTGCATAACACAAACTCAAGACTTTGACCCAACGAATCAGTGAGGTTGTCAAGCTCACGGGTTTGCTGTAACAAATGATTAAAGGTATGGTGTAGAAGGTAATGGTTTGCAGCAAGTAAACAAGTAACAGTGGAAGATGTATCAATGGTAAAGATTGGACCGGGTCCATAGTTCACTAGAGGTGCTCTCCTTAAATAAACAACATGGCATGAACGGTAAATAAATTACAGCGGGGCAATTGACAGGAACTAAGCAAGGCATAACAATGCAATTACTAGCCAGAAAGATCCTATGAGGTTGATTGGGCAATACAACAATATATATATACCGTTATCCAACTACATATATGACTAGAAGTCCACCTTCAGGTTATCATCCGAACCCCCTCTAGTATTAAGTTGCAAGCAACAGACAACTGCTTTAAGCAAAGTGTGTAAGGTAAACATTCCACATGTTCCATGAACAAGGGATCGTTGTTTTCTCCCTAGTAGCAACAGCACATCTACAACTAGAGGCATGAACCCACTATCGAACATAAATACCCCCTCTTGGAGTCACTAGCAACTACTTGGCCAAGATAACCACTAGCAACGGAGAGCATGCAAGATCACAAAAAACACAGACATGATAGAATCATAAAGATAAAATCATTAATCAAACCAACATAATAATCTCAATATCCATCAGATCCCCGCAAACACAACATGCATGATTACAAATAGATTAGATCTTGATCATGAACGGAGCTCACAAGATCTATACATGAAAGCACAAAGGAGGAGATACAACCATCTAGCTACTACATGGACCCATAGTCCAAGGTGGAACTACTCATGAATCATACCAGAGAGAAGGCCTCCGGGATGATCTCCCCTCCGACGGGGTGCCGGGAAGAGCTTCAGATCCCCCGATCTAGGGACGATGGTGGCGGCGGCTACAGACGGTTTCGTGGATTTATGATCGGGTACTCAGGGTTTCTACATCGGGGTCTTCTTATAGGCGAAGGGGAGAGACCAGGAGGCGGCCAGGGCCACCAAACCCTAGCCAGGCACGGGCCCACCTGTGGCCGCGCCTGGGGGGTTGGCCCCTCTGGCTCTCCTCTGGACTTCTTGTTCCCCACGGAAAGTAGTTGACTTTGTCCTTCGTCCCGTCCAATTCCGAGAATATTTCTTTAATAACTTTTCTGAAACCAAAAACAGCATAAAACAGGCATCTGGCACTGTTGCAACTTGTTAATAGGTTAGTACCAGAAAACATGTAAAAAGCACCTTAAAGTGTGGACAAGTAAAGCAAAGTAGATACTAAACAAGCATGGAGCATCAAAAATTATAGATACGTTTCCAACGTATCAGTTACTACTGAAGTAGGCATGTCGGTGAGGACTCGTACCACTCCTGATTGGTATTATCCTGTTATGAATGTCATGTTGGTGGACAACACCGACGACCCTGCAACATATGAGGAAGCAATGATGAGACCATATTCCAACTGTCACATCCCAAGATTTTCCAAATCTTGTAATGTGAAAATAAATGAATAAAATAAAACTTTGCTTAAATCTTCAGAGCCAGAAGAAACTTTTGAACTCAAATGGAACTTCAAACCTATTTGAATTAAATAGAATCATAAAGGGATTCTTAAAGATAAACATTTAAATAAAGGAAATTAAAATGTTTTGGAATTACTATTTTGGATCTTTTAATAAAAGGATTTGATATTCAAAAAAAAAATGGATTTACAAATAAGGATTATTTATAAAACCAAAATAAAACTTGACCAAGCAGTTGAATTAAAACAGGTTATTTTAAATAAAATAGCAAAGGTTTAATTAAAAATAATAAAATATTTATTAAATAAAACAATTAATATCCAAACTCTTTTAATAAAAGATCTTACCAATTTAATTGAAACATCAAAACTTATTAAATTGTTGAAAATAAGTTTTCTAAGTAAATTGTATTCCCAAATAAAAACTACTAAAGTGTTTTGGCTTTATTTTAGATTTTAAAATAAACTTTCTCAATAAAACAAACCTTAGTTGATTTAATAATGAAAGTCTATTAAATTTAATAATGGACTCTAAAATAAAATGTTATTTTGTTTTTTAAACAAGTTTCCTAAATATTCCTCTTTTCCAAATAAAAACCTGCTGTTTTGTTCTTGAAAATATTTGGATTAAGTGGGGATTTTATTAATATCAAACACTATTTTACTAATGAACCATAGCCATTTTATTTAATTAAATAAAACCTAAGAAGAATTTAAAAGATTATTTTATTTTAGAACTTTGGTATTTGTTACTGAACAGAATCAATGTTCAAAAGTTGTGAGGAGTGATGTGAGTTTAAATTTAATTGATTGTTTGAATTATGTGTTTGAATAATCAAATCAGTAATTCAAAATGGAAATAGAAAAAGGCAATCAGTATAAAAAAAATGGAACAAGCAGCCCAGTCGACAGGCCCAGCTCCAGCCCATCTAGCCCGCCTCCTCTCCCGAACCGTTTTCTTTCCCACTCAGAACCGCACCCACGCAGACACCGACTGGTGGACCTCCCCTTCCCTCTTTTCCCCACTGACCAGTGGACCCCTTTCCGCTGTTCTTCCTTCCCACCCGCACGACCTTCTCCCCCACCCCTCGCCGGCCGTTGCAGGCGGATTAACTCCGGCGTAATACGCCTTAACGCGGCCGCCTTAACTCGCGGCAAACGCGCACTTTAAAACGCTCGCCCTTCCTCTCCATTTTCCCCCTGTCATTCCACAGTAACACGCCCCCAGGCCGCCCTAATTCCTCCCCGAACACCATAGTCTCCGACGAGCTTCCTCTGTCGATTCTGGCCAAACCACACCTTCCCGAGCCTCCCTGAGCACGCAAACAACTTCCCCACTCCCTGGCACACCTCCCTGTACCAACCGTTCATCCGCGGGCGTCCCAGGAAGTCGACTTCGACAAGGATCAGAAGCGCCGCCGTCTGCCTTCTTCTCCGACGAGCCCCGCAGGTAGAACCCAGTCGCCCCTCTTCTTCTGGTGCATGCACACATCATCTCCGTGACCTCCTGCGTCTAACCTAGCCCTTTGTTTGTCTTCTCGTGGACCGCAGCAACATCCCCGTCGTCGACCAGAGCCGACCGTCGCCAGTAACAACTCCGGCGAGAGATTCTTCCCGACGCAGTGCGCCCCGAGCCACGTTGACCACACGACGTGCTTCACCACAGCCTCGCGACCTCGGTGAGCTTTTCCTCTCCCTGTTTTGCTTCCTGTTTCGCCAGCACCGCCGTAATCTGACCGTCGCCGCCGTTAGCCATCGCCGGCGCCGCTCGCGAATGGTCGAGCAAACGAACACCGTAGGATCTTTATCCAACGCCCGAGATAGATCCACTTATTCTCAAAGGGGTACGTGCTCAGAACCATCCGATCTAACTTAATCCAGCGGCCCACGATCGCGATCCACCCGAAGCGGTACCCGCGAGTAGAAACACGCCGCGTGTCGTCTATTAGAATTAGAAATAGATTTGAATCTGATTTAGATTGCAAATTTCAAACCTTTATAACTTGAGATCTATACGTCCAAATTTGGCAAATTTTATATCAAAAGATTCAGGAGAACAAGCCCTAGCCAACCCTACCCTTAGTTTAGCAAATAGTATTTAATAGATTGTTTGATTTTGCAAATTCTTAGGTGTGCTTGCTAACATTAGAAAAATCATATAAAAATAAATTTTGAGATCAAACCTTTACCAATTGGTTTATTGTGACCCTACTGACCCTAGGAACCTACCCATAATGTTAAAAAAGATTTTTGTGAAATTTAAGTTGAATTATTTAACTTAGCCATTTTCTAGCCAAATAAACTCATTGATTTTATTATGGAAATGTTTGGCAAGAAAAACTTTGGGAAAATGTTATGAAACAAACTTACTGACCCAAAACACCAAGTCTTGCCAAGAGCAACTCACTTGGTGAAAAACATAAAGTTTTACTTTAAAAAGAACAAATTTTCACCACATAAAATATTGAATGGATTTTAAAATAGACTTTGAACAAAAACCTCAAACCATTGACTTTGCCATTTTGGTAAATGACCAATGTGGATCTTACAAAGTTTATAAAACTAGTAGAGACCAACTTTACAAAAGAACCCTCTTTTTTGCAAGACTTAGAAACCATTACTTTGTGTGTGTATGAAATGTTGTTTGAATTTTTGGTTTGGAATGTTACTTGATACTATGCTTGCTTGATTGATTGTAGTGAAACTAACAAAGTGTGAGACTAGCAATATCAAGGGTAAAACCTCATTCCCTACTAAAAAGGCAAGTTACACTATCATACAAAAGTCCTACTATTTTCATTATACTTATTGGATTTTATAAACATGCATGAAAAATGTTTTATACTTATGCTATGCCAATCCTAATAGGATTCCCTATACACTCCTTAGTGAGAATAATAAAGTTGTACATGCTTAGCCATGCTATGTTTTGAAAAGAGATACATGTTGAGATTTTTACAAAGGTTGAGAAAAGAACTTGTGTTTTACATAATAAAACAAGGACTCAATAAACCACCTGGGTGGGGGACACATTATGCTTTGGAGAAGGTGGCAACAAAAGGAACCATGTCAATGGCAATCACTTTGTGTTGTGCTCCAAATGAAAACCACCTAGGAAACTTAGAGATTGAACATGTTTCTCCAATTGAGGCTTTCGTGTACAACCACATGCTATTATGGCTCTGGCTTGGTCAACTACATTAGGGAGATCCATACATTGTCTTTAGTTACCGGACATGGGGATCTGGAATGCTTCATGGGAGCTGAAGACAAGCTAGCAATGATGTATGGAAGGACCTCTTGGAAAGACTTCGTCACACTCTCAGTCTGCCAGTACTCCAACTTGGTGAGCACTAATCCAGTAGGCCACTGGTGGCAACAAGATGGGAATGTGTCATGTGGGTAAAGAGTACTCCTTCTGCAGAAGTTAATCAAATTCTAAGTACTTAGCCGTGTCCCCGGTTATGGACAATACTGAGCAACTAAAGTTTGAACCATGGGAGATCTCGACATTCCAACTTTTTAATATAAAAACTTGATGCACTTGGGGGTACCAAGGAATTCAAAGAGATTTTGTTAAGCTTGTTGCACTTGGGGTTACCAAGGTGCTCAAGAGCATGATGTACTTGGGGTTACCAAGGAACTCATGGGATTTTGATAAAAACTTGATGCACTTGGGGTTACCAAGTAGCTCAAGGGATTTTGACAAGGACTTGAACACTTGAGTTTCTACCAAGAAGTTCAAGGAACTTGGAAAAGAGATTTGACAAAGGACCAAAACCATTTTGAAAAGATAGGATAAATGTTGCTTTATGCAAATAAGCCTTAAACTCTACTTAGCCAAATATGCATATAATAATAGGATCCACTCATAATATACAAAGTTGTGAAACTTGCCAATACAATTCAAAATGTATTGACCCTTTGTGGCTGTAACTTGTAATGTTGCAGGTTGATTGTTTTGTTATTTGAAGATTGTTTGATTGACTAGGACTACAAAATCTACAACCAACATCTGCCTGTGGCACTTTGAAGATGAAGGACCCATGACTATATTTATTCCGCTGCAATGTAATATAATAGCCAAATGAGCTATGTATGATGTAATAAAATTATGTTATTCCTGGTTATGAAGTTATAATATGACCTTTGTATCATGATATTACATCTTAACTGTGGATGCTAGCTAATGATCCAGGGACTAGCATTGTAAAACACAGGAGGAATCTACCATATTGGGTAGGGACCTCTTACAGATGGTATCAGAGCATTGTGTTGCCTGTAGGATTTGTAAACCCTAGGATTGGACAAAAACCCTTAGAAAAATAGGAGTTGTATTTGTTCCAAAAACTTATTTACAAAAACACTTGTAAACTCTTTCCTCAACCATTTTGGTTTCAACTCTACCTCTCTTCTATTTTAAACTTGGTGGAAAAACCTACCCATGGCCAAAGACTATACCATATGCAAAGGACTTCTTCAACTTCTTCAACTCTAATGACTTCAACATCTTCAGCATGATCACCAAGGACTTCCAACATGGGAACTACAAAAAAAAAACCACAAGTGACCCATGGAAAAACCTACTTAAGATTTAGAGACTGAGGGAATGCAAAATGAGAAGAAACCAACAACAATTTTGAAGTATTGTGACCAAGAGCTTTTCTCAAAAGAAACCATGAGCCCATACAAGAAGAATCAAGAAGGAAGGAAAGATCACAAGTAAACTATATAGATGGACCACCATAATTTAGATAAGTTAAACCACCAACTTATGTGGTGTAGCAAAAATATTTTGATTGCTTAAGTATGAGCTTGAACCTTGTTGTTTGAGTGCAAGAATTGTTTGTGAATGATGATTTGTGATTGCATGCACATTGCTTGTGTGAATTGTGATGAGTGTGATTAGAAATATTTCCTTAGAAATATCTTGCCCCTTCTAATCTTCCTTCAACCCAAACAGATGACTACCCCAAAAGACTCCAAGGTTGATGACACCAACACCAACCAAGCTGACAGTTTAGGAGAACTCTTAGCAACCCAGCATCAGTTGAACCAACTGACTGCTCAGTTCCTAGCCAACAATAGTAATGAAGATCCTGCACTGCAAAAGTTTTTGGAGGAACAATCTCAACTAATGCTTAAGGTTACTAATCAAATGATTAGCATAGAAGAAAATTATCCTAGAAAAGAGTATGATAGCAAGGATGACAAGAATGTTGTTCTGGATGGAGCCCCAGCTTGCATTATTTGTGGAGACAAGGAACATACTTCCAAGGAACATGAAGGACAATGCCCCAATTGTGATGAAGACCATTCTGTTGGAGAATGCCCTACCTCTCAAGTTACTTGCTACCTTTGTGAGGGAAGTGATCATACTCCTGGCCTATGCCCTATCTATGCCATGATAGAACAAAGGAAACAAGAAGGATCCAAGTCTACCAAGGGAAAAGGACCACTTCTACATCGAAACAAGACAACCCAATTCAAAGGATCAAAGAAAACCAAGAAGCCCAAGCAAGACATGAGCCTTGTGCAATGTCGTAAATGTAAGGAAATGGGACACTACTCCAGTGCATGCCCAGGGAACATAAAGAATAAAGGAATTGACCAAGTGTGGTGTAACAACTGTAGTGAACCAGGTCACTTTGTAGCAACTTGCCCTCAAGAGCCACGTAAAGAACTCAAGGACATTAATTGTTTCAACTGCAAGAACCCAGGACACTATGCAAGCAACTGTCCAGAAAGGATGAAGAACAAGTTGAACAAGCCTATGGAGAAACTCAATCTTGGCCCATGAGTCAAGCATAGGAATAAAATCAAAGTTTGACATAGGGAAATTTCCAGGACCCAAGAAGGCCAATATGTAATTTTTGTTTGAAAATTTTAAGGGTGGTAGTACCCTAGTTGTTTGAACTTGCTTGAAACCCCAGCCTTCCCAAATCTCGGGACGGGATTTATTTTAAGGGTGGTAGCCTGTCACATCCCAAGATTTTCCAAATCTTGTAATGTGAAAATAAATGAATAAAATAAAACTTTGCTTAAATCTTCAGAGCCAGAAGAAACTTTTGAACTCAAATGGAACTTCAAACCTATTTGAATTAAATAGAATCATAAAGGGATTCTTAAAGATAAACATTTAAATAAAGGAAATTAAAATGTTTTGGAATTACTATTTTGGATCTTTTAATAAAAGGATTTGATATTCAAAAAAAAAATGGATTTACAAATAAGGATTATTTATAAAACCAAAATAAAACTTGACCAAGCAGTTGAATTAAAACAGGTTATTTTAAATAAAATAGCAAAGGTTTAATTAAAAATAATAAAATATTTATTAAATAAAACAATTAATATCCAAACTCTTTTAATAAAAGATCTTACCAATTTAATTGAAACATCAAAACTTATTAAATTGTTGAAAATAAGTTTTCTAAGTAAATTGTATTCCCAAATAAAAACTACTAAAGTGTTTTGGCTTTATTTTAGATTTTAAAATAAACTTTCTCAATAAAACAAACCTTAGTTGATTTAATAATGAAAGTCTATTAAATTTAATAATGGACTCTAAAATAAAATGTTATTTTGTTTTTTAAACAAGTTTCCTAAATATTCCTCTTTTCCAAATAAAAACCTGCTGTTTTGTTCTTGAAAATATTTGGATTAAGTGGGGATTTTATTAATATCAAACACTATTTTACTAATGAACCATAGCCATTTTATTTAATTAAATAAAACCTAAGAAGAATTTAAAAGATTATTTTATTTTAGAACTTTGGTATTTGTTACTGAACAGAATCAATGTTCAAAAGTTGTGAGGAGTGATGTGAGTTTAAATTTAATTGATTGTTTGAATTATGTGTTTGAATAATCAAATCAGTAATTCAAAATGGAAATAGAAAAAGGCAATCAGTATAAAAAAAAATGGAACAAGCAGCCCAGTCGACAGGCCCAGCTCCAGCCCATCTAGCCCGCCTCCTCTCCCGAACCGTTTTCTTTCCCACTCAGAACCGCACCCACGCAGACACCGACTGGTGGACCTCCCCTTCCCTCTTTTCCCCACTGACCAGTGGACCCCTTTCCGCTGTTCTTCCTTCCCACCCGCACGACCTTCTCCCCACCCCTCGCCGGCCGTTGCAGGCGGATTAACTCCGGCGTAATACGCCTTAACGCGGCCGCCTTAACTCGCGGCAAACGCGCACTTTAAAACGCTCGCCCTTCCTCTCCATTTTCCCCCTGTCATTCCACAGTAACACGCCCCCAGGCCGCCCTAATTCCTCCCCGAACACCATAGTCTCCGACGAGCTTCCTCTGTCGATTCTGGCCAAACCACACCTTCCCGAGCCTCCCTGAGCACGCAAACAACTTCCCCACTCCCTGGCACACCTCCCTGTACCAACCGTTCATCCGCGGGCGTCCCAGGAAGTCGACTTCGACAAGGATCAGAAGCGCCGCCGTCTGCCTTCTTCTCCGACGAGCCCCGCAGGTAGAACCCAGTCGCCCCTCTTCTTCTGGTGCATGCACACATCATCTCCGTGACCTCCTGCGTCTAACCTAGCCCTTTGTTTGTCTTCTCGTGGACCGCAGCAACATCCCCGTCGTCGACCAGAGCCGACCGTCGCCAGTAACAACTCCGGCGAGAGATTCTTCCCGACGCAGTGCGCCCCGAGCCACGTTGACCACACGACGTGCTTCACCACAGCCTCGCGACCTCGGTGAGCTTTTCCTCTCCCTGTTTTGCTTCCTGTTTCGCCAGCACCGCCGTAATCTGACCGTCGCCGCCGTTAGCCATCGCCGGCGCCGCTCGCGAATGGTCGAGCAAACGAACACCGTAGGATCTTTATCCAACGCCCGAGATAGATCCACTTATTCTCAAAGGGGTACGTGCTCAGAACCATCCGATCTAACTTAATCCAGCGGCCCACGATCGCGATCCACCCGAAGCGGTACCCGCGAGTAGAAACACGCCGCGTGTCGTCTATTAGAATTAGAAACAGATTTGAATCTGATTTAGATTGCAAATTTCAAACCTTTATAACTTGAGATCTATACGTCCAAATTTGGCAAATTTTATATCAAAAGATTCAGGAGAACAAGCCCTAGCCAACCCTACCCTTAGTTTAGCAAATAGTATTTAATAGATTGTTTGATTTTGCAAATTCTTAGGTGTGCTTGCTAACATTAGAAAAATCATATAAAAATAAATTTTGAGATCAAACCTTTACCAATTGGTTTATTGTGACCCTACTGACCCTAGGAACCTACCCATAATGTTAAAAAAGATTTTTGTGAAATTTAAGTTGAATTATTTAACTTAGCCATTTTCTAGCCAAATAAACTCATTGATTTTATTATGGAAATGTTTGGCAAGAAAAACTTTGGGAAAATGTTATGAAACAAACTTACTGACCCAAAACACCAAGTCTTGCCAAGAGCAACTCACTTGGTGAAAAACATAAAGTTTTACTTTAAAAAGAACAAATTTTCACCACATAAAATATTGAATGGATTTTAAAATAGACTTTGAACAAAAACCTCAAACCATTGACTTTGCCATTTTGGTAAATGACCAATGTGGATCTTACAAAGTTTATAAAACTAGTAGAGACCAACTTTACAAAAGAACCCTCTTTTTTGCAAGACTTAGAAACCATTACTTTGTGTGTGTATGAAATGTTGTTTGAATTTTTGGTTTGGAATGTTACTTGATACTATGCTTGCTTGATTGATTGTAGTGAAACTAACAAAGTGTGAGACTAGCAATATCAAGGGTAAAACCTCATTCCCTACTAAAAAGGCAAGTTACACTATCATACAAAAGTCCTACTATTTTCATTATACTTATTGGATTTTATAAACATGCATGAAAAATGTTTTATACTTATGCTATGCCAATCCTAATAGGATTCCCTATACACTCCTTAGTGAGAATAATAAAGTTGTACATGCTTAGCCATGCTATGTTTTGAAAAGAGATACATGTTGAGATTTTTACAAAGGTTGAGAAAAGAACTTGTGTTTTACATAATAAAACAAGGACTCAATAAACCACCTGGGTGGGGGACACATTATGCTTTGGAGAAGGTGGCAACAAAAGGAACCATGTCAATGGCAATCACTTTGTGTTGTGCTCCAAATGAAAACCACCTAGGAAACTTAGAGATTGAACATGTTTCTCCAATTGAGGCTTTCGTGTACAACCACATGCTATTATGGCTCTGGCTTGGTCAACTACATTAGGGAGATCCATACATTGTCTTTAGTTACCGGACATGGGGATCTGGAATGCTTCATGGGAGCTGAAGACAAGCTAGCAATGATGTATGGAAGGACCTCTTGGAAAGACTTCGTCACACTCTCAGTCTGCCAGTACTCCAACTTGGTGAGCACTAATCCAGTAGGCCACTGGTGGCAACAAGATGGGAATGTGTCATGTGGGTAAAGAGTACTCCTTCTGCAGAAGTTAATCAAATTCTAAGTACTTAGCCGTGTCCCCGGTTATGGACAATACTGAGCAACTAAAGTTTGAACCATGGGAGATCTCGACATTCCAACTTTTTAATATAAAAACTTGATGCACTTGGGGGTACCAAGGAATTCAAAGAGATTTTGTTAAGCTTGTTGCACTTGGGGTTACCAAGGTGCTCAAGAGCATGATGTACTTGGGGTTACCAAGGAACTCATGGGATTTTGATAAAAACTTGATGCACTTGGGGTTACCAAGTAGCTCAAGGGATTTTGACAAGGACTTGAACACTTGAGTTTCTACCAAGAAGTTCAAGGAACTTGGAAAAGAGATTTGACAAAGTACCAAAACCATTTTGAAAAGATAGGATAAATGTTGCTTTATGCAAATAAGCCTTAAACTCTACTTAGCCAAATATGCATATAATAATAGGATCCACTCATAATATACAAAGTTGTGAAACTTGCCAATACAATTCAAAATGTATTGACCCTTTGTGGCTGTAACTTGTAATGTTGCAGGTTGATTGTTTTGTTATTTGAAGATTGTTTGATTGACTAGGACTACAAAATCTACAACCAACATCTGCCTGTGGCACTTTGAAGATGAAGGACCCATGACTATATTTATTCCGCTGCAATGTAATATAATAGCCAAATGAGCTATGTATGATGTAATAAAATTATGTTATTCCTGGTTATGAAGTTATAATATGACCTTTGTATCATGATATTACATCTTAACTGTGGATGCTAGCTAATGATCCAGGGACTAGCATTGTAAAACACAGGAGGAATCTACCATATTGGGTAGGGACCTCTTACACCAACAAATGGCATGAAGCCATGAAATCCAAGATTGGATCCATGTACGAAAACCAAGTGTGGACTTTGGTGGACTTACTAGATAGCCGCAAGGCTGTCGAGAATAAATGGATTTTCTAGAAGAAAACAGATGTTGATGGTAATGTAACTGTCTATAAAGCTTGAATTGTCGCGAAAGGGTTTTTACAAATTCAAGGAGTTGATTACGATGAGACTTTCTCACCGGTAGCGAAGCTAAAGTCTATAAGGATTTTGTTAGCAATCACTGCATATTATGATTATGAGATATGGCAGATGGATGTCAAAACGGTGTTCCTCAATGGTGACATTGATGAAGAGTTGTATATGGTACAACCCAAAGGTTTTTTCGATCCTAAAGATAATAACAAGGTATGCAAACTTCAACGGTCCATTTATGGATTGAAACAAGCATCCTGGAGCTGGAATCAACGTTTTGATAAGGTGATCAACAACTTTGGATTTATACAAACTTATGGAGAAGCTTGTATTTACAAGAAAGTGAGTGGGAGCTCTGTAGCATTCCTAGTACTATATGTGGATGACATATTGTTGATTGGGAATGATATAGAACTTCTTAAAAGTGTCAAAGACTATTTGAATAATAGTTTTTCAATAAAGGATCTTGGCACTGCATACATTTTAGGCATCAAGATTTATAGAGATAGATCAAGACGCTTAATAGCGCTTTCAAAAAGTACATATTTGGACAAGGTTTTAAAGAGGTTTGGAATGGAAGATAGAAAGAAAGGGTTCTTGCCCATGTTGGCAAATACGAACTTGAGTAAAACTCAAAGTCCAGCTACGACAGAAGCTAGAGAGAGGATGAGCAAAACTCCCTATGCCTCAGCCATAGGATCTATCATGTATGCCATGCTATGTACAAGACCAGATATTGCATATGCTATTAGTTGAACTAGCAGATATCAAAGTGACCCAGGAGTGGATCATTGGATAGCGGTAAAAAATATCCTAAAGTACTTGAGAAGAACTAAGGATATGATTATTTCTTATGGAGGTGAAGAACAACTCGTTGTAAATGGTTACACCGATGCTAGTTGGAACACCGATCCATATGATTCTAAATCACAAACTGGATATGTATTTACTTTGAATGGTGTAGCAGTGAGCTGGAGGAGTGCTAAGCAAAGCATTGTGGCAAGATCTTCAACTGAATTGGAATACATAGATGCTTCGGAGGCTTCACAAGAGGCGATATGGATGAACGAGTTCATTGCGGAGCTTGGTCTAGTTCCAAGTGAGTTGGACCCAATGGCATCTACAGTGATAACTTGGGTGCCATAGCCAATGCGCAGGAGCAAAGGTCACAAAAGAAGCTGAAGCATATCAAGCTACGTTTTCATGCTATTCCCGAGCATGTCCAAGATGGTGACATAAATATTTGCAAAGTATACACAAATCTGAATGTGGTAGATCCATTGACTAAACCTCTCCCTAGGGGAAAACATGACCAACACCAGAACACCATGGGTGTTAGGTATATTACCATGTAATCTAGATTATTGAATCTAGTGCAAGTGGGAGACTGTTGGAGATATGCCCAAGAGGCAATAATAAAAGTAGTTATTATTATATCTTTGTGTTTATGATAAATGTTTACATACCATGCTATAATTGTATTAACCGGAAACATTAATACTTGTGTGATTTGTAAACATGTAAGAGTCCCTAGTAAGCCTCTTGTAATACTAGATTTTTGGTTAATTGATGATTATGGTTTCCTGGTCATGAACGTTGGATTTTATTAATAACAAGGTCATATCATTAGGAGAATGATGTGATGGACACACTCCTATAGTTAAGCGTAGCATAAGATCAAGTCATTCAATAGTTCTTTTGTTATAAGCTTTCAAGTACATAGTAACCTAAATCCTTCAACCATGAGATCATGTTAATCACCATCACCAGATGTATTCTTTGATGAAATCAAACACCACTTCATAATTGGGTGGTTATAAAGGTGGCAATAGGTATTCTGAAAGTATGTGTTGAGGCACATGGATCAAGAGTGGGATTTGTCCATCCATATGATGGATAGATATACTCTGGGCCCTCTTTGTGGAATGTCATCCAATTGGCTTGCAAGCATGTGACTAGATCACAAGGGATCACATATTGATACATTCGATCCGGATTACAGATGTAGTATAGCTCTTTTTCCCTAGTGGACCTAGATTTATCGAATCCTCGGGAAGCAGAAAGCAAAGTGAGATTACTTAAATAGACCTTCGAGAGTTTTAGAATTCCTATTGCGTTTTCACCGGACCAAGAGTTTGCGATCTTGTTGTTGTTATTGACGATGGAGAGAGAGGGCCTAGGGTCTTCGGTTTTCACCAGTAGCTGTGCAAAAAGATCTGATGGGAACAACAGATAATAATATAGTACTCATGTAATTGTTAGGGCGAGATAATAATATGTGGGTAGTGCATCCATAAATGTTATTTCCTCCGCAAGCGCTTATGGAAATAACCTACTAGTCTCATCCATGGAAGAAAGATAACTAATTATATGCATAGTGATGTCACCGTTAATCCCAAGTAAGTTCCTCACATACAGCCGTACTGCCCTTTCTTTCACTAGGTTCCTATTTAGTAGATCAGTCGTTACTCACACTCCCTTTACCTGGATCAATCCTCGGGGTCTTGGGTACCTGACAAGTCCTTAGATTGAGTCAAGAGAGGGTACTACAATCATCATGTCATACAAACTAATACATGATCCCATCTATGATAAATAACATGCACAAAAGCTACATGGCTAGGCCGAAGCCCTTAGCCCAAGGAGAATTACTCACACATAGAGATGAAATCGACAATCATAAACATTGTAATAGATATCATAGAGTTGATAGAAAATAGTCTTACAATGTTGCCAATTGGAGATGAGATCTACTATTACAAGTGGTGGAAGATGGCTATGGTGGTGGAGAAGGGTTTAGAGGTTTAGATCTAGATCTATTCCTCTGGCGTGGCCGCAGGGAGAGTTTAGGGTGAAAGAAGCAATGTTGTGGAGTCGAGGCCTGTTTCTCGTTGCCTGAAGCCTCTTTATATAGGGGTCCCTTTACGAAAGTTGTTCTGTTTGACTTAAGAAGGTCGGTGCAAACTATACAGCGGCAACTATACGACGGCGGGACGTATAGTTAGTCGTTAAGCTTGCAATAGCCTCCTCACGGCTCCTGGTTTCTTTGGCGTGTTGGAAATATCGTATCTTTGGCATTTATGTAGTGATTCCCATCATAATACGTCATTATCTATGCAGGCAAAAATAGCAAGAAATAATTGCATACCCCTTTGATCATTAGGAATTAGTGGCAGGTTTTAGAGAGATATTTCATCAAATATATGAATAATATCTAGTTCATATGCGGACGTGGATGGCTATATTTCACATCTATCACATATCACGGAACGAGTAAAGAGTACTTATCGGTAACGAGGTTGAACTAGGTATGCGGACATACTGACGATCAAACCTCGAATAAGTAAAGTATCGTGAGACAAAGGGAAATTGGTACCGTATGTGAATGGTTCATTCGATCACGAGGTAATCGTATAAAGATGTGGGAGCTATATGAACTTCTAGATTCCTCTATTGGTTATTGATCAGAGAAGTGTATCGATCATGTCTGCATAATTCATGAACCGTAGGGAGACACACTTAAGGATTCGATGTTGTTTAGTATATATGGTAATGAGTTGGAGACTGAATGTTGTTCGGAGTCTCGGATTGGATCCAGGACATCACGAGGAGATCCGAAATGGTCCGTAGAATAAGATTCATATAAGGAAAGTCCAATTCTGGGGTTCGGAAATGTTTTTGATGTTTTCACCGGAATCTTCTAGAAGGGTCTAGAAGGTCCACCACTCCGGAAAGGGAAGGTACATGAATGTTTCATACCAATATGGAATGGTTGCATAATGTCCTAAGTCACTTGGCTAGTCAATGGGAAGAGAAATAATCAAATTATAGTTTGAATAGTCAAACTTCAATTTGAAAAGTCAAATCCCAGCATTGAAAGTCAAACCAAGTGGGGGGAGAGGAGGAAACCTAGTGGAGGAATGTTTCCCCTCCCTTCCTTTCCGCCGTCCAAGAAGAGGAGTTGGGGGAGGACTCCCCTCCCCCCTGCCGCCTCTCCCTGCCATAAAAGGAGGGGAGGGGCGCCCCCTTGACCCACACCAAAAACCCTAGGTCGGCTGCCCCTCCCAAGTCACTGCCGCCCTAGAGCCTCCTCAAGTCACCGCCGCCGCCTAGCCCCCTATCCGCCGTCCACCTCCACCCCTCAGCTTCTAAACCCTAGTTGGCGAGGCCTCTCTACTCCACCATACTCACTACGGCTTAGGCGAAGCCCTGCGGGATATACTCCCCTGTTTCACCACCACACCATCGTGTTGCTGGAATCGAGAGGAGATATACAATCTCTGCTGCCTGCTGGAACAAGGGAGAGGAGGGTCTTCATCAAGTACCGAACGTGTGAACGACTGTGGGAGCTGCCGAAACGCGGTGCCGGAAGGATCGTCTTCGCGTTCTTGAGATTGCCAAGTGAACGAGTACATCACCCACGAGAGATTCGTATCTCATTAAACGCTTTGGATCTTCGAGGGTTAGTACTCTTCAATCTCGTTGCACCTATCTAGTATATTATATCTTGGCTTTTGTGTGTTCATGCGATAGAATTTTTTGTTTTCCATGCTACGAACCCCTACACTATCATGTATGCCTTGCTGTGTACAAGACCATATATTGCATATGATGTTAGTTTAACTAGAAGATATCAAAGTGATCCAGGAGTAGATCACTGGATAGCGGTCAAAATATCCTAAAGTACTTGAGAAGGACTAAGGATATGGTTCTTTCTTATGGAGGTGATGATTAACTCATTGTAAACGGTTACACCAATGCTAGTTGGAACACCGATCCAGATGACTCTTAGTCACAATCTGGATACGTATTTACTTTGAATGGTGCAGCAATGAGCTGGAGGAGTGCTAAGCAAAGCATTGTGGCAACATCTTCAACTAAATCGGCATACATAGATGCTTCAGGGGCTTTACAAGAGGCTATATGGATGAAGGAGTTCATTGCGCATCTTGGTGTGGTTCCTAGTGCGTCGGACCCAATGTCCATCTGCTGTGACAACATGGGTTCCATAGCCAATGCACAGGAGCCAAGGTCACACAAGAAGATGAAGCATATAAAGCTATGTTTTCATGCTATTCGCGAGCATGCCCAAGATGCTGACATAAATATTTGCAAAGTACACACATATTTGAATGTGGCAGATCCATTGACTAAACCTCTCCCTAGGTCAAAACATGACCAACACCAGAACGCCATGGGTGTTATGTACATCACAATTTAATCTAGATTATTGACTCTAGTGCAAGTGCGAGACTGTTGGAGATATGCCCAAGAGGCAATAATAAAATGGTTATTATTATATCTTTGTATTTATGATAAATGTTTACATCCCATGCTATAATTGTATTAACCAAAAACATTAATACTTGTGTGTTTTGTAAACATAAACGAGTCCCTAGTAAAGCCTCTTGTTGAACTAGCGCGTTGATTAATAGATGATCACGATTTCTTGATCATGGACATTAGATGTTATTAATAACAAGATCATGTCATTAGGATAATGATATGATGGACACACTCCTATAGTAATCGTAGCGTAAGATCAAGTCATTTAGAGTTCGTTTGCTACAAGCTTTCAAATACATAGTAACCTAATCCCTTGACCATGAGATCATGTTAATCACCATCACCGGATGAATGCTTTGATGACATCAAACACCACTTTCGTAACTGGGTGGTTATAAAGGCGGCATTAGGTATTCTAAAAGTATGTGTTGAGGCACATGGATCAAGAGTGGGATTTGTCCATCCATATGACGGATAGATATACTCTGGGCCCTCTCGGTGGAATGTCATCCAATTGGCTTGCAAGCATGTGACTAGGTCCCAAGGGATCACATATCACGGAACAAGTAAAGAGTACTTATCAGTGACGAGGTTGAACTAGGTATAGAGATACCAACGATCAAACCTCGGATAAGTAAAGTATCGCACAACAAAGGGAATTGGTATTGTATGTAATGGTTCATTCCATCACGAAGTAATCGTAGAAATATGTGGGAGCCATATGAATTTTCAGATTCCTCTACTAGTTATTGATCGGAGAAGTGTCTCGGTCATGTTTGCATAATTCACGAACCGTAGGGAGACACACTTAAGGATTCGATGTTGTTTAGTAGATATGGAAATGAGTTGGACACTGAATGTTGTTAGGAGTCTCGGATTGGATCCAGGAAATCACGAGGAGATCCGAAATGGTCCGGAGAATAAGATTCATATAAGGAAAGTCTAATTCTAGGGTTCGGAAATGTTTTTGGTGTTTTCACCGGAATCTTCTGGAAGGTTTTAGAAGGTCCACCACCCCGGAGGGGGGGTACATGAATGTGCCATGCCATTGTGGAATGGTTGCATCATACCCTAGGTCAGTTGGCTGGACAATGGGAAGAGTAATAATCAAACTCTAGTTTGAATAGTCAAACTCCAATTTGAAAAGTCAAATCCCAACATTGAAAGTCAAAGTCCAAGTGGAGGAAGGAGAGGAAACCTACATGGGAGAGGTTTCCCTCTCCCTCCTTGCGGCCGGCCACCAAGGGGACTTGGGGGAGGACTCGGCCTCCCCCTTGCTGCCTCTCCCCCCATATAAGCAAGGGGTGAGGCGCCCCCTTGGCCCTCACCCCAAACCTTAGGTCGCCGCCCTCTCCCAAGTCGTAGGCGCCCTAAACCCTATCTCCTCTAAACTGTCGCCGCCTAGCCCTAGCCTATCCACCGGAGCCACCTCCTCCCCTTGGTGTATAAACCCTAGCCACCGAGGACCTATCTAATCCACCACCTCCCCTGTAGGATCTGCTCCTCCACCTCCACCACCACACTGTCGTGCTACTGGAATCGCGAGGAGATCTACAACCTCCGCTGCCTGCTGGAACAAGGGAGAGGATGGTATTCATCGAGTACCGAACGTGTGACCGACTATGGAAGCGCTGGAGGAACGCGGCGCCGGAAGGATCATCTTCGCGATCTTGAGATCGGCAAGTGAACGACTACATCAACCACGAGAATCCAATCTCGTTAAACGCTTTGGATCTTCGAGAGTTAGTACTCTATGAACTCGTTGCATCGATCTCGTAGATTAGATCTTGGTTTTTATGTGTTCATGAGATATTTTTTTTGTTTTCCATGCTACGAACCGCTACAAACCTTCTCGAGACAAAGGCTCATTGCTCCTCCGCTATTATCTCCGGTAAACATTGCTTCAGTTTGTTCACAAGGAATTTTAAGTCGATATTATAAATCACATTACAAAGACTGATCGGTCTAAATTTACCCAATTCCTCTGGACTTGCTACCTTTGGAATGAGTACAATGAAGGTCTGGTTGATGTTGCACATATTGTCTTCCCCTTTCGGCACTCTCAGCACTGCACGGGTCACTTCCTCCCCACACAAATCCCAATGGGTTTGCAAAAAATGCGCCGGGAACCCATCAGGTCCCGGTGCCTTGGTAGGGAACATCTGGAACAAGGCGGTTTTCACCTCTTCTCCCACAATTGGCTTCAGAAGAATGGTGTTCATCTCAGTTGTTACCTTAGTGGGGATCACATTGATCACCTCATTCATGTTCTCCACTCCCTCAGACGTGTATAGGTTCTCATAGAACGTTGTCGTCATATCGTCCATCTCCTGATCCTCCTCAGTGAAAGATCCATCGGGACGTTTGAGTCTCCCAATCCGGTTCCTCTTCTTTCTCTCGCTCGCCCGCAGATGGAAAAACCTCGTGTTGCGTTCTCCCTATGCAAGCCACTAAACCCATGACCTCTTGCGCCACATCACCTCTTCACGATGGTAAAGCTCTAGCAACCTCTGGGTTATCTTTGTCTCCTCATAAGACGGTTGCACTCTCATCGGATCGGCCCTGAGCATATCAATTCGATCGTTGAGTTGTCAAATATCCCTCTTGACATTGCCAAAAGTATCCCTGCTCCAACTGTTCAGAGACCCCGAAATTCTGGACAATTTCTGCTGCAATTCACCTATCGTCATTGCTTGGCCTTCTGCATTCCACGAATCTCCAACGAAAGGCTTGAACTGGTCATGGGATTCCCGCATAAGCTCATACATGAAGATCTTGTCCTCAGTAGCCCGCATTTGCCTTGCATTCTCCCACCACCTCAATAAGAGCAGGCAATGGTCCGACGTTGCACACTTAAGGTGATTCACTGTTGCCAGCGGAAACCTGCTGTTCCACTCCGCCGTCGCAAGGGCCCGATCAAGCCTAGAGCGGCAAAATGAGCCACCTGCCACCCGTTTCTCGAAAGTCCACTCATTCCCTTCAAAGCCAAGGTCTGCGAGCGCACACACATCCACTGTTTCGTGAAATCCCGCGATCTGGGCCAAACTTCTCTCAGCCACTCCGACGTGCTCATGTTGATGAAGTACCTCGTTAAAGTCCCCAATGCACATCCATGGCAGATCAGTGGATGACTTAATGAATTTCAGAACATCCCATGTTTTGAACCTTAGCGAGGTCTGAGCCTCGCCATATACACAGGTTAACCTCCACGGCTCCCCATCACTCTCCGTAACCTTAGCATCAATATGATACTGAGAGAATGACAAGATTTCCACACTGATACATTGTTCCAAAACATCCCCAGACCACCACTGCGGCATGAGCTGCCTACACCAAAACAACGATCAAACCCTAGCCTCCTCGCTAGTCCCTCAACCCGAGACTTGTGTAGTTGTGTCTCCACTACACAAAGCACGGTAGGCTTAAACCGTTTCACGAGATCGCAAAGATCACGAACTGTCGCGTCGCTGCCCAAGCCGCGACAGTTCCAACATATGCAGCTCATTGTAGGCGCCTTATTGTTGCTTGCTTCATTCTTCCTAAACCTCTTTTGATCAAGGACCTTGACACGGGATTGAGGCATCACCCCCTTGTTCCTCGGTTCTCCCGGGGGAGCATCCTCCGGGCTTTGTTACTCCTTCCATGCCGACACCATCCCTCACTACGTTTGGGCCATCCTTGATCCGAAGAACATTAGATGCTGCCCCAGCCATCTTGTTAGCATCGGAGAAGGTCTCTCCCTGTGGGCGTTTACGCGAGTCAGGGGCTCTTCCCCCTCCACGGTACAGATAAAAGAATCCAGCGTACCTATCAGCGTTTTTGTCGCTAATTCTCACGGTTCGAGCGACTAGTATCGCTCCGGCAGCTCGCCGGAGTCCTTGTAGGCGGCGGCGGAGAGCCCGGGCACGGGCCTAGGTGCCCGGATGATAAATCCGCTCCCGTGGTCGATACAATTCCCGATGTTGATCCTCGGATGCTGCTCCTTCGATCGAGCAAGGACGAGCTTGCCTTTTCCTCGTCAAATTTGTGCTTGTGCTGTGTACGTTCAATCTTAGTCTAGCTAGTTACCAACGAACCAAATCCAGCAACAAAATAAAATAGATAGTCACTGATCGACAGATGATACATGATGGAATCTCAACCTAGTCATAGCACTAGTAGCATGCATGCATCCACATTTCCGTCCCATAGGCTAGCTACCTAGTACAACCTGCTAGCACCAAAGATTCTTTCCGCTTCTTTTGCAAATCTATTTCAACTTCCATTTTCTATCTTGTCGCGCGGCACCACGCAAAAAAGACCTTTGTGCCTGCCTAGGGTACGTAAACTTCAACTTCAACTTCGACCTTTACCTTTCCATGCACCACCATTTTTCAGTCACAGAGTTTAACTCCTGTCGACTTGAAAAACGCTAATCCTACCAGTCAATGCTGTAATCTCGCGCGCAATTGATCATACAAACATAATCATGCCTCGGGCATTTCTCTTTTTAATTAATATAAGTAATTGTGCTACACATCTTAATTCAGGAACACCTAGGATTCCTGACTGGTTCATCAAAGCAGAGACATGTCGATCGATGTTGTCGGTATGGCGATCGACCAGAGGTACACGAAGACCATCATGGACAATTAATTAAGCCTAGTTATATCGCTGGCTAGGCTGCGGTCCTCGGCGTGCCGGCTTCGCTCCTCGTCTCCGCGGGGCTGTAGAGCGCCGACCGGCTGTTCTTGGGCCGGTTCTCCTCCAGCTGCCGCACCACCTCAGCCATGCTCGGCCTCGCCGCCGCCACCGGCGCGCAGCACCCCATCGCCAGCTTCAGTGCCTGCACGAGACCGTCCTCTGCTGGGCTCCGCACCCCCTTCGCCACCTCCGCGTCGAACACCTCCATTGTCGCCTCCTCCAGCACCGCGGCCTTCACCAGCGACGGCAGGTCGTCGCCTCCGTTCGCCGCGCAGGAGGGCTTCCTCCCCATCAGCACCTCCAGCAGAAGTATCCCGAACGCGTACACGTCCGTCCGCGGGCCGCACCGTTTCATAGACTGCAGCTCCGGCGCCCTGTACCCGTCCGCCTTCGCTGCGGCCAACACCGCCTCCGCCGCCGACGGCACCAGCAGCCTGCCCACCACCGCGTACTCCGTCACCCTCGCCACGAAGTACTCGTCAACCAGCACGTTCGACGACCGCACGTTGCCGTGCACCACCGGCGCGTCCCCGTGCCGCCCCTCGTGGAGGTACGCCAGAGCGCGCGCCGCGCCCAGCGCGATCTTGTGCCGCCGCGGCCACGTCAGCGCCGGCCTGCTCTCGAGGCCGCCGCCGACGTGGAGGAGGTCGTGGAGCGTCCGGTGGGGGAAGTAGTCGTACACCAGCAGCTTCTCGCCGCGCCGGCCCTGGTAGAAGGCCCTGAGCGGCACCAGGTTCTCGTGCCGCGCGCGCCCGATGCGCCGCACCGCCGGGCCACACGACGCCGCGTCCAGGCAGCTCCCCTCGCGCAGCAGCCGCAGCTCGATGTTACCGCCGCCGTCCGCCAGCTTGGCCTTGTACACCGTGCAGTAGCTGGCCTTCTCCACCACCTGGCCCGTGGCGTTCAGCACCTCTTCCAGCGTGAGGTGCTCCCCGCCCTGGAACACCACCAGTTTTCCCTCGCCGCCCTCGCTGCCGCCTTCCTCCGTCTCCACGCGCTCCTCTCCCGCGCGCCTCACCCTGTTGCGCCTCCACCTCCCCTGCGCCCACCCGATGGACACCGACGCCACCACGACGACGCCGGCCATTAGCCCGATGACCAACCCCGCGACGCCGCCGGAGCTGAGGCCCGAAGCGGACACGCACGGATGGCGCAACGGCTGGCCGCACAGCGCGGGGCTGTTCCCGAGGAACGATTCCTCGGTGAAGCTGGAGGCCGCGAATCCCGGGGGCAGCTGGCCGGAGAAGTTGTTGTAAGACAGGTTGAGCATTTGCAGTCCCCTCATCGCGGGGAGAGACTCGGGGATGGGCCCGGAGAGGCGGTTCCCGCCGAGGTCGAGGCGTTGGAGGCCACGGAAGCCCGTGAGGAATGACGGGAAGTCGCCGGAGAAGCGGTTGGCGCCGAGATCAAGAACGTGCAGACGGTCGCACGTGTTGTTGGGTCCCGCCGGCGCGGGGATCGCCCCGGTGAGAGCATTGCCATGTAAGCGGAGTTCGGCGAGCCGGTCGCAGAGGTTCCAGATGGAGGGCGGGAGCGCGCCAGAGAGGGCGTTGCCGGCGAGGTCGAGGTCCGAGAGCGCGGGCGCGTTGCCGAGCTCGAGCGGGATGGGTCCGGAGAGGGAGTTGGCGGCGAGGTAGATGGACTCGAGGGCAGGGAACGCGCCGAGCTCCGGCGGGAGGCGGCCGGCGAGCGCGGCGGCAGGGAGGCGGATGGAGGCGAGGAGGAGGGTGGCGTCCCTGGCGAGCGAGAGGTTGGTCCGCGCGGCGGCGGTGTCGCAGCGCAGTGGCTGGCCCGCGGGCGTGGTCCAGCGGAGCCCTCGCCAGAGGCAGAGCGGCGTGGAGGCGTTCCAGGTGGCGAGCTGGGCGTTAGGGGCGGCGCCCTGGAGCGCGGGCTTGAGCCTGTCGAGGAGGAGGGTGACGTCGCCGCCGGAGGCCTGGACCGCGAACGGGGAGCGGAGCAAGAAGAGGCCGGCGAAGAGCAGGAGGAGTAGTGCGCGCGCTGTTGCAGTATGCATCTTACAGAATCCTGTGCAGTACGAGTTAGCTCGGGAGTGGAGTGGAGAGGGCAAGTGAAGTGAAGCGTGAGACGTAAATATAGCTAGGCAGCGAGAAAGAAGAAAGCGAGGCAGGGCAGAGCAGCTTGGGCGGGCTGGTGGGTCGCCTCGTCTTTGTGAATGTTCTCCCTTTGGATGGCTAGCTTTCCACGCACACCAGCTAGTGCCCTGCCTGATGACTGACACATGCACACACACACACACACACACTTGGTCGTCGTTGTCTTTGCAATAAGGTCAGCATTGCAGTCGCCTGCAGAGGGAAGAGGCCTTCGTGCTCTACAGTATCGCATACATCATCGCCTTCTTCATGCTCTGTCTTTCTCCCTGCTTAGCGTAGCTGCACTCGTACCACTACGTGTGACATGTCCATGGAACAGTAGAACACTCGGCTCACGTGCAGTGTACTGCCTTGCTAATTAAGACGAGCGAAGATGGTCAGTCGTACTGCTGGAGTAGTAGGAAGATCACGTTCCGTTCTGGGTTCCGACATGAGCGTGGGAGCGTGTGATCGACCAGCTAGCTACCAGAGAGTCAAGTGTGCACGCACGCACGCACGCACGCCCGCCAACTTAAGGGGAAGTACTAGTAATTTACTTGTACCAAGGTCTGGTACGTAGTTAGCCTTCGACTTCTTGCTCTTGTCAATTTGTCAAACAGATCGTCCACCATAAGATTCTCATGTCGGCTCCATGTATTTGCACGATCATTCAGTGCTCCATCTTCACAGTTAATCTGGTTACAAATTCCGAAACCTTTTTTTTTTCAAAAAAATTATTTTTCAATTTTTATTAATCTATTAATAATCATCGACACTACATCCACTAGCACATGGTGAAGTCGCGCCGCCATCCTCGCTCCTAACATAGTTGGAGCGTGACAAAGTTTATCGTAGTAAAATTTGTTGTAGTAGACGATATCAAAGTTTTATTCAAACTGATATTTTCAGATGGAGCGAGCGATCTAGGATCTACCTATGACAACCCATTTGAATTGACTAGAGGAGTTAGAATAATTGCTACTCATCTAGTTATCCTTGTACACAAAAGCCTTACTTTTAATTGTCTTGGATTTACAAAACTTGTATGATACTTTTGTCATTACTCTATCTATGCTAAAATTTCGGATAAAAGAGGTGATGGCTCCATGAGGCTATCAATTGTCAGTGAATTTGTTTGCTTCAGTTTAAAAGCCGAGTTTCTTATTATTCTGGATTTTTTGCTCTAGAACCATCAAGGTTTAAGCTTGCGGATGTTGATGGATGTAAAATACAACCATTTTTTTATCTATGTTTAAACCAAATATAAGTCAAGTTTTTATGGAATGCCTCTCTAGTCTTGCTACTAATCCCTAATTATAACATCGATGTGCAAATCCTTCTCTTTATTTTTATCCTTGCAGAAATGGACACTTTTATGGCGAAATCTAAAGTAATTAATGAAGAATGGCATTCTGATAAAGGTAACGAGGTCAGATGAGTGGTAATCTGCAGCTACATGCGAAACTCAGTGATAACAAGAGGAGTGTGGTAGTTGTTTGAGATCCATTTGAGAATCACAATGACATGTCTCATAAGGTTTTGGTCTATTTTACTTAATAAACGTGAAACCCCGCACGACAATGGTGTAGTGATTGGACAAAAGTATGTAGTATTTTGTGACTGTCAAGAGATTATAGTGGTTATGGATGCATCGACCACAATATCTATCTAAATTAGATCATAATTCATGAATGTTTTTTATTATCTTTATCCCATACATGTATGCACAACTGCATGTGAATTGTTAGCACTAGCCTATCTCCATTCATCGACGCAAAAAGATAGGAAGTAAACATGAAAGGTCTGATAAACAAAGATGCTACAAGTTTTTAAGGTCTTGTTCAACATAATCTTACACCAAGCGAATTCTTCCCAAGGTTCGATAAACCTAGTTCTGCTAGGGAAAAAGAAAGCTATATTACATCCACAATCCGGACCAAAGGTATCAACGATGACCCTAACGACAATGATGACCAAACTATTGTCGAAATCGATGGCGAGCTATTCTTTGGGCATGATTTCGATCCTACCGATGGCGATGAAGGGGACATGATGGATTTGGATGGTGCTGATGCCGATGCCGATGCTGGTGACGGTACCTAGACAATTGATGACGCACCACAAGATAAGAAGGACGGGCGGCTACACCATGGAGGAGGATAAGATCATGTGTGAGGCATTGATGATGATTGGACAATATCCAATTTGTGACGCCGGAAAAAAAGAATCGAAATGTTGGCAGACAATCTGCAAGTACTACCATGAGCACAAAAATTTGAAGCCCTACCTCATCCATAGTGATCGAAATGATGTCTCTCTTTTAAAAGGATGGGGTTTCATCAATGTGGAGTGGAACAAATTTTGCGGTGCCTACGAGCATGTCCAAGGTCGGCCTATGAGTGACATTGGTGTTGGAGACATGGTAATGTCTTTTCCATGTTGGTTCATATACATAGCTTGTCCAATTTGGTTCACATACATTGCATATGGGGCATAATTTTTGGATTCATCGTTGTGTATAAGTGAACCAAGCTATGGAGTACTTTAAAGAGAGGTACGCCAACAAGCTATTCACATTGACCCATTGCTGGATGATGATCAATAAATGTTTAAAGTGGGGAATGATCTTTGCCCTCTTCCAAAAGCGTGTCAAAAGCTCAAAGAAGCGTGCGAGTAATAGATTAGTCATCACTTTTGAGGACGATGGACCAAGTACTGGTAGCTCCCACAAAGGTTGTGCCATTCCAAGGGGACACAAGGTCACCATGCAAGATCTCAACTGTCAAGCCATGTCACTTTCATTACAAAAGACATTGAAGGGGTTGATTACGGAGAAGGAGGAGGCCAATGACAAGAGGGAGGAGAGTCACCACAAGGAGAAATATGCTAACATTAGATGCTTCATTGACACAAAGAGAGCTCTTAAGGTCTAAAAGTCCAATGCCAAGTCAAGAGCCATTGAGGCTGGGGCCAAGGTGATGGTCGAGGAGACCAAGCTCATAATGATGGAATTTACCGTCATGAAGCCGACTCAAAGGGCTTTGTTTTATAGGCAAAACTCCATCTATGACCAAGTGTGATCTCATCCATGCTTTATCTATTTTGTGCATTTTCTCTGAAACTTTCTTAATTTGCACTATGATTCAGTACTATGGTATGTGAACTAGGTTATTTGTAATTTAGTTGCTAATGAAGTTATTTTATTGTCATTTTCATTTATATGTTGCCAATTGATCCAAATTGTGGCTAAAACTAGCCAGACTAGGCGTGTCTGACCAAAATGGTTCGAGCCACTGGGACAACCCCACTGAAGCCTAGACCATGCGAGGAAAAGGTCATTTTCCTATCCGCGAGATGATCAAAATAGACTGTTCGGACACCTTCCATGTCTGAAATGGGTCGATCTGCTAGAGATGACCTAAGATGCGAAAGAACCAGTGCACTAGAGCAGCAATCATCATCATTGATGATCCATAGATTCAAAAGAGACCGACCTAAAATCACACAAACGAACGCGAAATTAACCAGATCCTAAGATATCCCCAGACACACGACTCCAACAAAACTAAGAACTTTAAATCACCATACTAAGATCCTAGTACAAAGAAGCATCATGTTTTATGTTGAAATGTCTAATCAGCATTTCAAGACTTGTTTCAAACTACTCATGGAGTGTGACCGCGAGGCACAGCGAAACCCAAATTCTTGGTTGTCCATTTCATGTTTTGAATCTTGCTTTCAGCTTAAGTGCACCCATGTATCTGGATCTACCATATAAGTGCTTCCAGATTCTTTTAAACTTACACATACCGTTTTCTTGAAATTGGAATGCTCCTACCTTTTCTTGCTGAGGCCTCCTTCGTCGCTATCCATTGGCTACAAATTCAGGAGGCTCATATGTGCCTATGATCTAAACATTTTTTATAGAGGGAGACAAAATGTCATCAATATATTGTTAGACGTAGCAACCAAACTTTACTAAGGGTTCGTTTGGCTCCCATCATTTAGGTTAAAAAACATTGAATTCATTTGATAATTTCATGATAGACTTGTTTGGTTGTACTGGAATTGGATCCGTCATTTTAGTTGAAAACTCTAGGGAGTGGTTACTTGGAATACAATCGAGATTTCATATACAACATGTTTGATTGTCATGGAATTGGAGTCATCATTTCAATTTAAAATTCTGGAAAATGGGTATGATATGATATGTTAAGTCAATTTTTGATATTTTAAGTTAATTCTTGTTCCCAACTCAGTCATTTGTCTAGAAATCATTTCATAATTTCATGCGGTAATCAAACATGATTCTTAGACTGGAATTTCAAATTGGACAAATAAAATGATGACAACAATGTTGTAAATTAAATGAAATAAAATGATAGCTTCCAAAACGATCCTTAAGAGTGAAATCCATTTTTTGGCAAGCATGTGTTTCACATACTTTTCCACATTGATCTATGGATCATGAAGGATTGAACTTGTCCGGCCATCAACAAAAGTAGGCTTCAGGGCGAAATGATCAATAGCATCATGAATCGAAACCAAGTCTCAAACCGAAGCTTAACAATGAACGCTAGCTAAAAAGCCACTAATCACATACACTGGTTGCAATAAAACACAAGGGCGCATGACATTTAACTCAACTAACCAAATGCACCACAAAGTTTTAGATCGATATATTGGTAGGTATGACCCATAGTTGGCACAATATTTTGATAATTATGGATGCATATGTATGTTGCATATAAGGAAATTCCTTATTTGACACTAGTCTCAAATATGATTCCTTAGACGACACTAGAATTTTGACTTCCTTATTTGACAATTGATGTAAATTTTTATGCCTTAGATGACACTACTGTTTGTTCTGTTAAATGGTTTCGTTAGTTTTATTCCGAGCGGACTAAAATACCTCTGACATAGCTACTTGTCCACCCCCCCCCCCAAACTGACCCGATCGAACAATACTAAACATGTCTATGTCCCTATACCAAGTTTCGTGAGAAACATATAAATTGATGGACAGTGTCAAATACCCATGATGGCACATCATGTTGATCATCAGCATCGCGGCAAGATTAACAACATCCCTGGTTAATTCGGCACCACAGCGGGCGATGTCCTTTCGTGGCTTCTAGCGACTGACATATTAGCAAGCTGCTGAGGCATGGATTTGATCGATCTATTAGATACTAGCGGAGAGATGCTGGGTCATCCCTTTGAACTGATTTTTTAGGGTAAAGTAGCTCATTTTATTTAATCATAAGCCAATATTACAGGAACTAAAATAGTATCATGAGGGTTTAATAGCCACCCCGAATTTAACGATAAAGCAAAATGAGCTACATTATGAGCTTATGAATTTGAGTTTCTTCCTTCATGGACAAAGGAAACACACTCATAGACTAAATGATGCAGGTTGATTTCTTTCACAATAGGAGTATAGCATCCACCAGTATCCTCATCCAAGTCCTTGATCACCTGCATACAATCACTTGCGATTACCATCTTCTGAAGTAGATCATCAACAAGGGAAAGAGCTTATCGACAAGCGAGAGCCTCTAGAGTGTGTGGGTTAGTAATGCCCGGGAAGACCATATCAGAAGATCCGACATACACTCCCTCGCATGTTCTAAAAATAGCATTGACCGCGCCAACTCTTTTATTTCTGGACACTGCGCCATCAATGTTACCCTTCATCCAATCTGATGGAGGAGGAATCTACTTGGGCGCTATAGCTTATTGTGTAGCAAGCATCGTCGGGGCAATAACAGGTTTGATGGCCTCAAGATCAGCAAGATATCTCTGAAAAAAGGAGTATGTTACGAGCAAACTCTCAAAGATTCCTTCGTGGATAGCCTTCCTCCTAGATGTCCAAATTGCCCACACGGTAACCAAAAACTTAATGAACTTCGCATGTGACATAGTTTCCATCATTGTGAAAATCCAACTCTTAGCACTTGGTTCAGTTGTCTCCAACATGTGTTCAACCGTCTCGCCCTCAGATAATGCCCAAACACAGGGCGCCGTCCTGCACTTTAGGAGTGAATGTCTCCATGAATCAGAATTGCCACACAATACACACGTGCTAGTGATACGTCCATTTTGCATCACAATTTGCTATTCATTAATATATTTCATATTAGAGGTGATACTTATGTTATTTCATCTATTTTTGCATGTTGGATGACTTTTGGAGGATGACCTATCGGAGTCAGGATTCTGATTGGAAAAAAGCAGTGTCTAGATGCAATATCCGCGAAGATCAGAAAATTCCAGAAAATATATGGAAAATCCTATTTTTCCAGAAGACGAAGGAAGCCAGAAGTAGAGACAGAGATGGGCCATAGGGGGCCCACACCACCCCCTGGCGCGGGCCACCCTAGGCCGCGCCACCAGGTGGTGTGGACACCCTGGCCCACCTCCTGCATTGCCCTTTCGCCTATAACTTCCTCCCGAAACCCTAATACTCAGGGAGCGACCATAGAAAAATTCCGCCGGCTCTGCGGGGCGGAAACTATAGAGAGAGAAAAATCTCTCCGACAGGCAGATTTCTGCCGGGGAAATTCCTTCCCATAGAGGGGAGATCATCGCCATCAACACTGTTATCAAGCTAGACTTCATCAGGATCATCATCATCCTCACCAGCATCTCCACCAGCACCATCATCACCACTCCATCCCGCTGTAACAATTGGGTTGAGTCTTACATAGTTCTTAGGGGAAACTTTCCCGATGTTGATTACTTTTGTAGTTGATGCTTGTGAGTGGAACCATTGAATTATTGTTTATTTTCAGATTGTTATTCATCATTATATCATCTCTGATTTTGATCCATATGATGTCTCATGAGTAGTTAGTTTAGTTCTTGAGGACATGGGAGAAGTCATGTTGTTAGTAGTGGAATTGTGTTGAAGTAATATTCGATGGTTTGATATTTAAGTTGTGGTGCTATTCTTCTAGTGGTGTCATGTGAACGTCGACTACATGATACTCCACCATTTATGGGCCTAGGGGAATGCATTGTATATTTGGCTACTAATTGTGGGGTTGCCGATGTGACAGAAACCTGATCCCCCGTTAGGAAACCTTTGCACAACGGAGTGTAGGATCTCAGAGTTTAATGGTGTGTTTAGGTTTTTATCTTAAATACTTTCTTGTATTTGCGAATGCTTGCAAGGGGTTTAATCACAAGTATGTATTAGTCTAAGTAAGGTCGGTACATTAGCATAGGTTCACCCACACAACACTTATCGAACCAAAGAAGATTAATCAACTATATGAAGCGAAAGCACTTGACAGTATTCCCATGTGTCCTCGGGAACGTTTGGTACTCACTAGTAATACAACTAGCTTGTCCTTTGCTAAGAAAGGATTGGGCCACTTGCTTCAATTATTTGTTGTCTTTATTTACTTGCACTTTATTTCTTTGCATTATCAAAAAACCCTAAAAATCCGTTTGCTAAGTATTTACAGAGAATTTCTGCTCCAAACCACTAGTCAACACCTTCTGCTCCTCGTTGGGATCGACACTACTATTTATCGGAAGTACTACGATACACCCCCTATACTGGTGGGTCATCAAGACTATTTTCTGGCGCCGTTGCCGGGGAGTGAAGAACTATTGAAGAGTGGAACTGGTAAATGAAACGTCTACTGTGAGTATTGCTTTTATTTCTGTTTGTTACTTTGTTTCCAATATGGATAACCCACTTGGTTTCCTATTTGGGAAAGCTACTACCACTGCTAGGGTAGTAGATGAACCACCACCCGCTAAGATAGATCCTTTTAAGATACCTACAAAAATTGTTGATCATGTTATGGATAAGTATTATTTTGGGGATGGAACTGTCCATCCTGGTGATTACTTGCTTTTTATCCATGAATTATGCGGGTTGTTTAAGTGTGCAGGTATCACAACTGAACAAGTTAATAAAAAGTTACTCTCTATATCATTGTAAGGAAGAGCTGAATAATGGTATAAGCTGCTGAAGAATGGACAATCTATGGAATGGGAGGAAATTGTACCTCTCTTTTATTCTAAATTATATTCTCCCAGTGAGATTCATAAGGATAGGAATCAAATATATAACTTTTGGCCTCGTGATGGAGAGAAATACAGCCCAAGCTTGGGGGAGATTGAAGTTACTAATGGTCTTGATTCTCAAAGTATTGCAAATTGTTTTAAGGATTTTGCCTCTTATATTGAAATTCCTAAAAAGAAGTGGAACAAGTACCATGCACCATACAAAGATGTTGTTAATCATGTTTGTGCTATAAATACTGAAGTTTATACTTTTGATCATATTTTTCCTAAACCTTATATTGAGAAAATCCCTTTCCTTGCTAAGGTAAAGGAACATTCTATTATAGCTAATGTGGTTAGCGAAAGTACAAAGAAAGCTGTATAACCTGATGAACAAATAAATATTGAACCTGTAGTAGCCATTGTGAAAGACCTTGTCACTAAAAATGCAGAAGATGGGCACATTATCTTTTGTGAAGATTCTTCTAATATTGTCTCACATCCTAGTAAAACTAGGAAAGCTAGTATCCCTGTGCTTTCTGTTAGAATTGGTGATCATTGCTATTATGGTTTATGTGATATTGGTGCAAGTTCTAGTGCTATTCTTTATGAGTTTTACAAAGAAATTATGCATGAAATTGGTTCTTTGAACTTGAAGACATTGATGTGGTTATTCACCTTACTAATAAAGAAACCATTTGTCCCATTGGTATTATAAGAGATGTGGAAGTTCTTCGTGGTAAGATAAAATATCCTGTTGATTTTCTAGTACTTGGTTCAGCAGCTAGTAAAACTTGTCCTATCATTTTGGTAGACCTTTCTTGAACACTTGTGGAGCTATTATAGATTGTAAGAAGGATAAAATTTTAACTAAGTTTGATGGAGAGTCTAATGAGTTTAATTTTTCCAAGTTTGCTAAAGCTCCTTATGAAAATGATTTGCCTAATGAGGATTTTAAAGTTGAACAACTTTCTTCTATTGATCCAGTTGATGACCTTAAACCTATTTTTGATGATCTTAAATATACTCATTATGATGATAAGAATGTTTCTTGTGACAGTTATATTGTTAACTTTATTCATAGTGATACTGAAAGTTATTATGAGAGAGGGAAACATGGTTTTATGCATCTCAATAATCTTAAGTTTCCTCGCTTTATGTTAAAAGCTTTGAAGTTGCACTTGTTTTGTCTTCCTATGTTAGTAGCATTTTGTTTCAATAATTTGTTTTCTTACAAAACTCCCTTGCATAGGAAGTGGGTTAGACTCAAATGTGTTGGATATTTGCTTCTTGATGCTCTCTTTCATTTCAAATCCATATCTCCTATGAGAGCATCATTGAAATTATCATACCCATCTTAATGGCTATAAAGAAAGAGCTTTTGGGAGATAACCCATTTTAGTTTGCTTTGTGTCTTTGTTTATTTGAGTTTTGGAAGTTATTACCTCTGTAATAACCTTTTCTTATCCTTTTTGTTTGTTTGTCAAGATTTGCCTCTTTTGAGAAGTATAGGAGTTGTGGGATGTTGTTGTCCTGAAACAGATTTTTTGTGCTTCACTGCAAAAATTCGTGAAAAATCCCAGTACGTCGGATGGAGCTGTAATTTTATGTGCTTGTGCCCCAAGTTGTTATCCAACTTTTGTTAGTTTTGCATTTTTTGATTTGAGCAACAGAAGATTTTCCAAAAAAGCAATATTTACCTGTTGGTCTGTTTTCACAAATTTCTGCCATTATTTGCATTTGCCTCTTAAATCGATTTCCTTTTAAATTCTTTTTAGGCTATTGAAAGGAGTTGCTCCAGTAGCTTATGTTTTGATGGATTTCAGTTGAAATTTGAACCCAAAGTGTTAGAGTATTGTACGTATACGGTTGTTATGATAGTTTAGGATAGTTAGGACTCTAGTCTAACCTGACTTGTACTCCAAGATGATCCCTGCACGTCTATATATACTCGCCCATTGGGCTCAATAATACATCCAATATATTTCGCCAATCTCATACTCTTACATGGTATCAACCTAAACCGATCCCAAACCCTAGGCGCCGCCGGCACGCTTCCGCCGTGCCGCCCCCGGGGAGCTCGATCTCCATCGGGGGCCACGCAACCCGTACGCAGGGTTTGTCCGTCGATCCGTTATCGGCTGCCCTGCAAGTATTTTTTTTCCAATATCTTGATCGGTTTTATTTTTTGGTTTTCCGATCTTAGATCGGATTGCGTCTCCCTCCACCGCCGTTGTTATCGCAGCGCCTCTACTCCGACCATCGGCATCGACGATCTACACCGCGCCTATGCGCCTGCCCTCTACGCTGTCGCGCCTGGCTTGGCAGGCTGTTGCGGCCTGACGGCAGGCTGCCGCGCACCGCGGACGACTGCTATGCCTTCCTTGGAAGGTTGTCGTGGCTGCCCCCCGGATCGTCTTCGTCGTCATCGTCCGGGACTTCATCGACAACGCTGCCATCGACTCCGATCTACGCATCGTGCATGCCATGTCGCATACGGCGCACCGTCGGTCTGATCAACCGATCCCGCGTGAAAGAACATGTGGGCCCCCATGTGTGGTTTTGTTAATTAATGACAATATTTATGGACTAATGTGTGTATTAAGTTATACTTGTAGGAATTGTCCATTGGCATCGCTTGGAGCTTGTGTCGGATTCAAGGTCGATGAAATGAGAAGAAGATATGTTGTGTAAGCTCAAACTGCGCCATCTATAGAAGATCTCATGTTTGATGCTTGCCATCCTTGGTGATCATGGATCGATGATGAGGAATCAAGAAAGGCGTTCCATCTTGAGTAGGGAAAGATCGTCTACATCAAGCTCAAGTGGAATGCTTAAGGCAAAGGTATAATCTTGATAGGTTTTCCCTTTTGTCGGTCTCATATTGTTAGCGGAAGACCGGGTTTAGGATAGATAACCGTACTATCAAGAGGGGCTCTCGAATGAGTAACTCGATCACATCGTTCGGAGAGAGCTCAAACCTTTGCATACTTGCATCATCGTATTTGGTTGTTATTTGGTCTTATCAAGGTGAGGATATAGAGCTTGTGGTAATCTCCATAACAAGCTCTTGTTCATCAAAATCGGATCCCTCTTTTATATCTTATTGCGATTTTGATCTATGCGTTTTTCGGTTTCTCACCAAGTGAGGTATATTACATTACTATACTTTATACATTCTCACTTAGTGATAACCAATATTTTCACCTTTTATAGGCAATCTCATGTCGCCCTCTTTCCAACGCAATTGAAATGAGGTCGATCGGAGTTACCAATCAAAAGTTATAGCCGTTTGACTGCTGGTCTTATTTCTTAGGTACCAAAATGTGGTAGTGCCACATTTTAGTACCTAGCGCAGCAGAAGGTTTTGGCAAGTTGCCAAAATCCACTGCCGGGCTAGGTATCAAAAAGCGGTAGTACCGCATTTTAGTACCTAGGGCGGCAGAAGGTTTTTTGACAAGTTGCCAAAAGCCACTGTCGGGCTAGGTACCAAAAAGCGGTAGTACCGCATTTTAGTACCTAGCGCGGCAGAAGGTTTTTGACTTCTTCATTTGGATCTATCCTCCCTTGCTGTACTATGATGTTTCTTTGCATGATCTTGTATAGGTTGTTTTCCTCTTCGAAACGAGCCCAAGATCATCGAAATCGGAGTCCGGATGCAAAACTTATGGCTGTTTTCGTTCTATGATGACCAGTAGTACCGGACCAGGATCCGGTAGTACCACATTTTGGTACCGGGGAGCACAGAGAAAAATGCGTTTGGCGCCCCAGGAACCCCAGGGAATGTCCGGTAGTACCATGAAAAAGTCTGGTAGTACCGGGAATCGCGTTTTTGGGCTGCAACGGTTGGATTTTGGAGGGACCTATTTAAGGGGCCTTCTTCCCCAATGGTTCCTCAACTAATCTTGCAAGTTTTCCCCTCCATTTTTGACCTTCTTGAGCTTGCTTCCTCTCAATCCCTCCTATGATTCTTGCATATTCTTGAGGGATTTGAAAGAGGAGATCTAGATCTACAATCCCACCAATCAATCTCTCCTCTAAGTGAGGGAAACATATTGGGATCTAGATCTTGGAGCCTTTTGTGGATTTCCTCAATTGTTCTTCCTCTCTTATTCCCCGTAAGCTTTTGTAGATTTGGTGGAATTTGGGAGAGAAGGATTTGAGCACTTCTTGTGTCCTTGCCATTGCATTTGGTGCATCGGTTTGTGTTCTCCTTGGAGGATTTGGTTTGATTTACTCATTGGAGCTTGTACCTCTTGGGTTCTTGGAACCCTAGACGGTTTTGTGGCCTTGGTGGCGTTGTGGCCTTGGTGGTGTTTGTTGGGAGCCTCCAATTAAGTTGTGGAGAAGTGCCCCAACCTTGTGAGAGGTTCTGGTTGCCACCGACAAGTGCATCGATAGTGGAAGTGTGGATCGATCCCGTTGGGGTGAGATTCACCAAAGAATAAGGGAGGCCTTTTGTGGCGTTGGTGGTTTGATATAACCCCCTCTCCAAACGAGACATACTCCATGTTGGGAGGAACTCGGTAAAATATCTTTGTCCCCGCGTGCCTCGGTTATCTCTATACCCGAGCTCTTTACTTATGCACTTTTGCGGTGACCCAGCATACCACTGCATGTGTAGTATACTATAGTCGTTGACATGACATCCACAGAACACCGTTCTGTAAATATCACATCCCTCAGAGTGGTACAAAAGAAACATTGCGGGTCCATATTACAAACATTCACACATTATTATTACAATACCAGAAGTTCAAGACTTCAAAAGGATTCAACTTATAAACCAAAATATAAAGTGTTTCAACGGAATTTAAAAGTAGCAACTCCAATTAGGAGTTGAGCTCAGCAGCTTATTCTATAGAGTTCATGCTGCTCGGCCCCATCGGTTACTACTAACTAGGATACTTAGTTGGACTCGTTATCATCGACACCATAGCGGATTTCGTAATCCACTCCTTCAACACCTCCTGACAGGTCAGGCTCCTCGTAGAACACATCTTCTTGGCATTCGGCTACATACATTGGCACGTCTTCGGGATCCTCAGAGTCTAAGCAAGGGATCAAAGGAAAGGATGAGTAACAGCATTACCCAACAAGTTCATTATATGCAAGGTGGGAAGTTTGATGTTCTAACTACCACCTCGGACTATAAGTCCTGGGCACTATGCAGTTTTTGTAAATATTTCTTCAAAGTTTGATTTTATTATGAAAATCTATGACCATCAGCCTTCACAGGTTGACCAAAACTTTCATGGAGTTCCTTTCCTGCCGCATTCGCAGCTCCTTCCCGGAACAGGGAGTAACAAGTTACAATTCTTACACTCTGCAGAGGTGCGTTACTTTACCCATGAGAGATCAACTCCTTGTTGCACAACCGGGCGTACTTTCCCGTCCATAATTCCATGATGTGGGGCCCAGTAGTTGGTCCTAGCCAATCACTGCCCCCTTCGCGACCTCGCATGCCTCCTTGGTGTACACCATGCCCACATATTGAATTACGACAATGGTTTGTACATACCTTTAGATGCCAGAACTATCGTGGGATGTTGAGGGTTCCCACCCGTATGCTGCATATCCTCTATGAATTACCAATTAATATGCACGCTACGAGGATAAGAGCCATGACCTGCACATCCGGCTACATGCGAGAGGAAGAAGATACAACTGACTTCTATGTCTCATTCCAAATCTCATGGCTAACACGTAATATACGACGCTAGAATCACTGATGTTAGGGGTTATTAAGTCCCTAATTGATCATCATTGTTGCAAATAGAACCCTAAGTTCTATTGCTCCATTACATCATCACTTAGGATGATATCTATGATTTCTTTATTTGTGAAAATAATATTTTCTTTCTTTGGAGTATATATGATAACACACAATTTGCAAATACTTTGATAAAGACTCTTAAAAGGATATGAGCAAGTGATGAACTTGCCTTGTGATTGCAAGGTAGTGAAGTCGGATGCTTGCACTGGACCTTGAGCTTCTATGTCTACAAAAACATCATTATTGCCCGGTAAGGACAATATTTAAAGAAGAAAAATGATTATGCAAAGTAATGTAATGCATCATTTAGCTTTATATGTATTCTCCTCCATTTATTTAAATTATAAAAATTCTTTTAATAATAAAGAATTTATAAATATTAATTTTTAATATTTATTGATTATTGTATTCTTTTATTTTATTTCAATTTATTTGCATTTTATTTACTTAATAATTCCTTTAAGAATTATCATTAAATACCAAAAATTGATATTAAATATTTGTTTAGTATTTTTTTAAATACTACAATATTAATATATAATGAAAGTGATTTTTATTTATTTTTATCATCTTTCAATAATTTTGTAAAATTCCATAAGGTATATATATATTACAAAATTCTTAATAAAATTTATATGTCTAAAATTTTATTTCTTAATTTATTTGGATAGTTTGAATTTTTGTGAATCCAAAAATATTTTATTTATAATTTTTGTATTTTTATTTTATTTTCTGGAATTTATTTAAATTCAGGGGCATTTTGGTCTTTTCCTATTTATTAAAAAATGGACTTTAGGTAAATGGGCTGCCTGTTTGGTGTATTGGGCCCTGGTGGCCCAACAGGACAGAACCAAAACCACACCCCAAAGGGGTTTTGGCCCAGTCTAGCCCACTCCCTGTATCACTCGCTCGACCTTATCCTTCTCTTCTCCTCCTCGACCCCGTGGTCGATGACGCCGCTGTCATGCTCTGCTCGCCGTCGTGGTCTTTCCTGGCCGCTGCCGTGATGCAGGGCAAGGTTGTCGACCACACGCTACCCTTCTGTCCAATTCGATTTGGCTAGGGAGCTTTCTCGTGGCCAAACTTGCCTCATCCCGAACCCTAGGGTTTGGGTGATGTGGTTGCCGTCGCCGCCGTTGCTGCCGTGTGCTGTGGTGGTGCTCCTCGCCTCCAGGCGTGGCTATGGTCGCCTCTGTGGCATTGTGTGGTTCGCAGAGCCACCTTGGGGGTGGTTCCCATGCCGCCGTGTTCGTCAGCCTTCTCTTCTTCCTCTTTTATTCTTCAGCGAGGACCATAGGTAAGTTGTTCCTCTCCCCCTCGTGCTCTCTGTGCTAGGCCATCCCATGCTAAATGTTGGTAGTGGACATTCCTAGTTAGTGGCATATCCTGATTAGGATTATTTGTTCTACTTAGGGTTCAAATCCCTCTGTTAATTGAATATCTGATGATTTGAATCATGTATTGATGATCCTTAAACCTATTGAGTGGTGGCTTGCTATGGATTACTACAGATGGTTAGATTTGATGATGCTAGTGGCTTATAAACTGGGTCCCATTGTTAACTTTGATATGGTTCAAATGATAAGGTTGCTTTGGAATTGTTGTTTGGAGATTCTAGTGGTTTGAGAGTTCATCACTGAAATTACTTAGGTGCTGACAGTGAGCTCTAGGTGATGAGGTCACTCTATATTTATTTATTGGCTTATAGATTCATATAAAGTTTGACATCAAATGGTCTATTACAGTGATGATATATATATATGAATATTCTTGGTTATGATTCCTGTGATTAAGAACAGGAAAATGATTTATAGTTGGTTGGTTGTATCTGTGAAGATTGGATGCTTAACCTGCTTAGTTCAGAACTGTTCTTGTGACACCATTCTAATATGGCACACAAGACTAGATTCTATTACTTAGCTTGGTTTTGTTCAAGCTTAAGATGAGTTTGGCATTAAAGATAAGTAGAAACTTCTTTCCTTAAATCCCTAAGACCTATGATGTTGGTCTGAGGTTTAGGGATTAGACCCTTCTCTTATTATTTCTCATGGATTGGTTCTGGTAGTGACACCAGCTATTGATTCCTGAGTTAAAGTTTAGGAAAAATGATTTGTAGGCTTGATGAATTATATGAATTCATAAGATGAATTTCTAAGGTGCTACTCCTATTTAAGAGGTGTGCCTAGAAGTTTAGATTTTTGGCTATATTCATTCTTGAAATTTAAGTTGTATCCTGATAACTAGGATCAATGATGTTGTCCTAAGATCCTAGGTAGATTTATATAATTTTCTGGTTGCTTTAATATTTAAAACTTCCATGATGGATTCACCCCACTTGGGTGTTTTTCTGAGAAGTGGAGTATGAGACAACTCATAAATATTTGTCTAGCTTAGACAGATAGATTATGTGATGGTCTGTTACTACTCACCACACTTGGTTGTTGTTGCTGATCTTGTGGCTAGCTTGATCTGGTGCTCCCCTTGGTACTTCCAGTTTCTGGCTTGTCCTTGATATAGCCCTCCACCTCCTGGTCCTGGTGGCTTGATCTTGTCCTTGCTATCCACTTGTTCTACCCCCTCCTCATGTCACCATCTTGGTGAGATGATCGAGGGTTTAGTTGATGTGATCTTGCTTGGCTTTGGCTTGGTTTAGCTGGGCTGCTGTTCTTGGTGTGTATGCACCAGAGAATGGTGTGGGGTTTGCTTCCCACGGCTGTGCTGATCAGTTTTGTGTGATTGAGCTGTTGCTGCTGGGCTGACAGCACACACCATGTAGTTTGTTGTGTGTGCTGCTTGTGTGTCTGCTGCACACCTTGTGGATATGCTCTGGATGTGAAGTTACTTTTATCTGGTTACATCTACTTGCCTGGTGAAACTTGCCCCTCCTTGTTGTTTATTTGACTTATGGCTTAAAATTTTGAAAGATATATTCTTTCATATTGGTGAAACTTGCCCCTTAAAAGATTACTCCATGTTGAACCTTGAACAGTGCACTTCACTCTCAAATCTGAGAGTAAAATAATTCTAATCCTTAACTTTTTTTAGTTTCTGTTTATTTTGCAGGTACCAGACTTGAAGATCAAGACTTTATTTTAGGTTTTTATTTTTCTTTATAGAATAGTCACTTGTAATATCCTCTTATTCAATTGTAATCCTTATTTTATTCTTTTGTACTTTTTATTTTATTGTTTTGAAATAAAGATTGTACTATTACTTGATATATAAAGATTCTTCTTTTGCTTCATGTACTATTGTAAAGATTCCTATAAGTTACATTTTGGTAACTCATTTATTGAATAAGTTAATATTCATTTTATTGATTATGTTATTTATTTAAAGTTTGAGTTACTAATTATCACCTCTTGATTAAGTCAAATCACTCAAACCTAATTCTAAATCCTTCTACATTATAATTCCAACATTCAAATTTAAATTCAAATTTCATTTCCTAAAACACACAAATCCACAAAGATCATATAAAGGTTTATAACAATCATCCTCCAAGACTATACCTAATCTCAAAGCATGAAAGAAACTTTGATCACTTTAGGTTTTATTTGGCGAAACATTTACCCACATTTTCACGGATGAATGCATGCAATATCACAGATTCCTAAATCTACCCTTCGTTGGTTCCTAAATGCTGGGATATTACAGACTTCCCCCCTTAAATTAAACTTCGTCCCGAAGTTTGTTGAGATGTACCTGAATAGTTCTGGATAGGTTTTTCTTAAATCCTCTTCTTTCTCCTAAGTGGCTTCCCTTTCAGGGTGATGTTCCCACTGTACCTTGCAATACTTGATTGCCCTATTCCTCAACCTTTTCTAGTTTTCTTCCAAAATTTTACAGGGCTTTTCAACATAAGTCAAGTCTTCTTGTAGTTCCATCTCCTGATGTGTGATTGCATCCTCCAGAACTTTCAAACATTTACGAAGTTGTGACACATGGAAAACATTATGCACTTGAGCCAATATTGATGGTAATTCTAAAGCATAAGCTATAGTCCTGTTCTGACTCAATATCTAGAATGGTCCGATATATCTTGGACTCAACTTTCCTTTAACTCCGAATCTTTTAACCCCTTTCATTGGACTTACTTTCAAATATACCATATCTCCCACTTCTGGATGACATGATCTTCGACTTTGATCAGCATAACTTTTCTGCCTACTTTGAGCTATTTTTAGTCTATCCTTGATCTTATCAATGATATCTTGTTTTTCTTTGATGTAGTCTGGCGCAAATTCCTTGCTGCTTCCAGGCTCATACCAACATATTGGTGATCTACATTTCCTTCCATACAGAACCTGATATGGAGCTGCCTTCAGACTACTCTGATAGCTATTATTGTAGGAAAATTCTGCCAATGGTAGATGATCTTCCCATGTACCTCCAAAATCTAATGCACAAGCCCTTAACATGTCTTCTAGTATTTGATTCGTTCTTTCTGTTTGACCTCCTGTTTCTGGATGATAATTTGTGCTAAAGTCTAACTTTGAACCAAGTGCTTCATGTAATTGCTTCCAAAATGCTGAAGTAAACACTGATCCCCTATCAGTTACGATCTTTTTGGGCACTCCATGCTTACTTACTATCTCTTTGATGTAAACTTCTACTAACTTCTCGGCATTATATTTCTGATTTACCGGAATAAAATGTGCACTTTTAGTGAGTCTATCCACAATTACCCATATCATATCCTTCCATTTAGGTGTCATGGGCAATCCTGTGATGAAGTCCATACCTATTTCCTCCCACTTCCATTCGGTAATTTCCAAAGATTGTAATGGTCCTGCTGGACTTTGATGTTCAGCCTTCACCCTTTGGCAAGTATGGTATTCTGATACATATTTAGCAATGTCCTTTTTCATGTTATTCCACCAGAATAGTTCTTTCAAGTCCATATACATCTTAGTACTTCCTGGATGTATAGAATATGGTGTTTCATGTGCTTCCCTGAGTATGACATCACGAATCTCAGTCACATCAGGAACACAAAGACGGTCTTGAAACCATAAAGACTCATAATCTTCAAGGCGAAAAACTGATTTTTGCCCTTGAGATATCCTCCAAATTTCCTCAGCAATGAAAGGATCTTCTGCTTGATGTCTAAAAATTTCGTGCTTAAGATCACTGTCCTGCTCGGCAACTACCTGCATAGTAGCTAATCCTCCAAGAACCTCTGTTCTGATGAATTGAAGTTCTAATCTTTCCAAGTCCATTTGTAACTCTTTTGGTAGCTCCCGATTGCTAGGCTGAATGTCGGCACTCTTTCTGCTTAAAGCATCTGCTACAACATTTGCCTTCCCTGGAGTATAGTTGATTGTTAAATCATAATCTTTGATTAGTTAAGCCAACACTTTTGTCTCATATTCAATTCCTTTTGGGTGAAGAAATATTTAAGACTTTTATGGTCAGTGTATAACTCACATCTGGCTCCATAAAGAAAATGCCTCCATCCTTTCAGCGCAAAGACTACTGTTGCTAATTCTAAATCATGAATGGGTAATTGACTTCATGTGATTTCAGTTGTCTTGATCCATAAGCAATCACCTTTCGATCTTGCATTAACACATAACCCAAACCTTCTTTAGATGCATCACAGTATACTGTGAAGTCCTTCCCTGTTTCAGGAACTGCTAAGATTGGAGCTGTGGTTAACCTAGTCTTCAACTCCTGAAAACTTGCTTCACCTTTCTTAACAATTTGGTCATTGGTCCAGCTATTTTGGTGAAACCTTCAATAAATCTCCGATAATAACCATCCATTCCTAAGAAACCTCGAATTTGCTTCACATTTGTTGGTGCAGTCCATTCTAGTACTGACTGAACTTTAGATGGATTTACAACAATTCCATCTTTACTGATCACATGGCCAAGGAATTCTACCTCATCTAGCCAAAATTCACACTTACTGAACTTAGCATAAAATTTCTGTTCCCTTAGAGTCTGCAATGCTATTCTCAAATGATTAGCACGCTCTTCCTTATCTTTGGAATATATCAGAATATCATCAATAAAGACTATGACAAACTTGTCCAAATATGGCATGATTTTTTCATAAAATTCATGAATATTGCTGGTGCGTCGGTCAAACCAAATGGTACTACCAGGTACTCATGGTGTCCATATCTTGAGACAAATGCTGTCTTGGGAACATCCTCAGGCTTGATTTTTATTTGATGGTATCCAGATCTTAGGTCGATCTTTGAAAATACTCTGGCTCCTTTCACTTGATCAAACAAATCTTGAATCCTTGGTAAATGATACTTATTCTTGATAGTAACGTTGTTCAGATTTCTATAATCTCCACACATCCTTCTTCCACCATCCCTCTTATCCACAAAGATTACTGGTGTTCCCCATGGGGATACACTTTCCTGGATAAATCCTTTTCTGGCTAACTCATCAATTTGCTCTTTGAGTTCTTTTAATTCTTTTGGTCCCATCTTATATGGTGCTTGAGCTATTGGTGCTGTACCGGGAATTAGATCAATAGTGAATTCTATCTCCCGATCTAGTGGCATTCCAGGCAGCTCTGCTGGAAAAACATCTTGAAATTCATTTACTATAGGAATATCTTCCAATTTGACCTCTTTCATCGAATTCAACTACAGATCTACCATGATATGACTGTGCTTATCTGCTTGGTAAACTATCCTTGCTCCACTTGGAGTTTTGATTGAGACAGTTTTCTCCTCACAATTTATCTGAGCCCCATGTTCCATCATCCGGTCCATTCCCAGCACTATTGCAATTCCCTTCAAAGGAATCACATAAAGGTCTGCAAAGTATGTACAACCACAGATCGAGATAACCTGATCATGTTTAATGTGGCGTACAATCACATTTCCCCCTGCCGTAACTACGGTCATAGGGTTTTCTTACGTTGCCCTTCTAATCCCGAACTTACCACAAAATTCTTCAGAAATGAATGAGTAGTTGCACCAGTATCAAATAGAACTTTGCCGGGATTGGTAAGGATATTGAGCATACCTATCACAGCATGCTCCGAATTATCCACCTCCTCTAGGGTTGCGCAATTCAGCTTCCCGGTAGGTCTGTTCCTCTTGCCATTGTTGTTCTTGACATTATTTCCTCCTCGATTGGGCTGTCCATTTCCTCCACTGGCTTGTCCTCCTCCCTTGGTATGCCAACCTCCTGGTGGTTTGCTTGGACAATCGGGCTTTATATGCCCCTTCTGACCACAACCGTAACAGATCACTATAGGCTTTTTGCATTCCCTCTGGAAATGCCTTGGAATTCCACAGTTGTTACAAATAACATTCCTTCTAGGATTGGATTGATTTCCACCACTGCCCTTGTTATTGTTATTGTTACAATAGGTCTTGTTCCTGGGTTTGAACTCCATATTGGGTTTAGGTTTACTTGCCTGAATTCTCTTGGTTTCCTTCTTGGCTCTCTTCCTCCTATCCTCTTGGACATTCTTATAGTCATCTTCAAAAGTAATTGCTGCATCCAGCAACTGTTGATAAGTTTGCTTATTAGCCAACCTTAGCTGCATTCTCACAAATGGATTTAACCCACGTAGGAAACGCTTCTTCCACTTCTCTTCTGTGTTAACATCCTCCTCAGCATAACGAGACAGTTGACTAAACTCCCGGATATACTTCATGACACTAGTATATCCCTGCTGATGCTCCTCAAATTATCTCCGCTTCAACTCCATAACACTCTCCGGAACATGATATTCACGGAATATCTGCTTGAACTCCTCCCAGGTGAACTCCCTTCCTGGTTGTTGCATGGCCAACTGATTCTCCCACCATGATGCTGCAGGTCCAGTCAGAAGATGAGTTGCATACCTCAATTTCTCCTCATCATTGCAACCTACAGTCTTCAGCTTTCTTTCTGTATCTGCTAGCCAATCTTCTGCATCCATTGGTTCAGGAGCTGATGCAAAAGGTAACGGCCTTGCATTCTGGAAGTCAGAAACACTTACTCCTCCACCTTCAGGTGCCCTCTGATGTGCTCGTCCCAGCAACTCCTCCATGAACTTATTCTGGGTCTCTTGCATCATTTGCATACACTGCATAAAGTTCTGCTCCATTAACGGCCTGATTGGCGGTGGTGGTGCAATGCTCCCTGATTTGCTACATCTGCATCGGCCTTCTCCTTGGCCTCACGTTCCATCAGCTGCTGTTCAGCTTTGGTCTCTAAACCCGTATCCATGACCCCCTAGTCCTGCAACATAAATCGAATACTCATAATTACATCATGCACATGTGTTCTGAGCTCGACTTTACGCACAGAACTAGTCACACAATGAAGATCCAAATAAAATCAAAATATGCATTTCACATATTATACATTACAATATCATAATAATACAAAGTCATTACAACATATACCATATAGGTATAATCACAACACTACCTTATTTCTCGGATTACAATACATGGTACTCGATACCTCTAAATAGTTGCCTACTTCTAGTAGTGACAATGTTCATCATACATGCCTGATGTCCAACTGTGATGACGTGACTTCGTCGCACAGTTTGTGGAACAAATGGCCTTCCAGAAGGAACATACTTAGTATCTGAAGTGTCAGGATTGGAGTCATTACTCAACATGAGCGCATTGACTCCCTCCAGCTTAGCTGAAAAGTCTTCAGAAACATATTCAACATTATCTCATGCCTGCATCTCCTGATCTTCATTCCTTGAGTTGTCAATAGGATACGCAGATCCTGCTGATCCCCAGGTGCTCCTTTGGGCAAGATAGTTAAACACTGGATAATATATATTCCCTGGGTTTTGAGAAGAGGTTGATGATTCAAACACTCTCTCCTCGGGATCTTCTTCTTCATCCTGATTATCTATCGACATGGCATTTCTACTACTGTTACTAGGGTTAATTCTTGCACCCATCCAGCTAGATTGTCCAACATTTCTGTCAGAACCATCTGTGGACATCTGGTGTTCATAAGATCCTTCATATGATCCCCTTCTCCAACCATCAGAATTCTCAATAGGAAGTTCTGAATCAGAACCATCCTCTGAACCATGTGGTACTGCATACCTCATATCCATAGTAGGATCATGTATAGGTTCAGGACTTGGTGAATAAGGATATGGTGTAAAAGATTCAAGATCTATAGGTATATCCTTAAATATAGGTTTTGCACTACTACTTGCTTCCTTCTCCAACTGGAATGCTAACCGCTTCCTCCTTTCCGGATCAGTTATTTCCTCTAACATGTCATTTTTATCTTTGACAATCACTTGATGTGTCTTATAAAAAGACGCAACGAGTGTTCAGTATCTATCCATAAACTTGGAAGCTAACTTAGGATGCTTCTTAACTAAAGTAAGATGATCCGGTATAGGATCCGAGTCAATGATGAGGTATCACAAAAAATGTGCTACCTTCTAACTCCTTGGCTTTATGCTCCCGGATATTAGCTATCGCCTCCACAATGGCAACATGATATGCTGCTAAGTGACTCCTACCTTCACCTATAGGTAAATCGTGATATAATCCAAGATCCTCTGGAAGTTGGATACTCACACGATACTTGGATAACATCCGGCCATCAAGGTAACTTATAGTGTTCACTGGAATTCTAGCTGGACAACTAAAAATCTTTAAAATTTGACGAAGTTGGTCTGTGAATGATCCATGATAATCATAAAGAGTCTCTTCTTTCCTTACCAAAGTCTGTTTTGGAAACTTTGGTGCCATAGCTCTGTATATCAAAAAATTATTTTTATTAGTAACCAATAATATATTGCATCATAACAAATAATTATCGCACTAAAACATATAACGGAATATTCTCATTTGAATACCCATTATATTTCTTTTTAGATAATTCTTTATTGTTGCTACACTCTCCTACAGGTAATACCCTTTACTAGGTTTCCAACCTAAGGTCAAACCAATTTGCTCTGATACCAACTGCGGTGACCCATCATACCACTGCATGTGTAGTATACTATAGTCGTTGACATGACATCCACAGAACACCGTTCTGTAAATATCACATCCCTCAGAGTGGTACAAAAGAAACATTGCGGGTCCATATTATAAACATTCACACATTACTATTATTATAATACCAGAAGTTCAAGACTTCAAAAGGATTCAACTTATAAACCAAAATATAAAGTGTTTTAGCGGAATTTAAAAGTAGCAACTCCAACTAGGAGTTAAGCTCAGCAGCTTATTCTATAGAGTTCATGCTGCTCGGCTCCGTCGGTTATTACTAACTAGGATACTTAGTTGGACTCGTTATGATCGACACCATAGCGGATTTCGTAATCCACTCCTTCAACACCTCCTGACAGGTCAGGCTCCTCATAGAACACATCTTCTTGGCATTCGGCTGCATACATTGGCACATCTTAGGGATCCTCAGAGTCTAAGCAAGGGATCAAAGGAAAGGATGAGTAACAGCATTACCCAACAAGTTCATTATATGCAAGGTGGGAAGTTTGATGCTCTAACTACCACCTCGGACTATAAGTCCTTGGCACTATGCAGTTTTTGTAAATCTTTCTTCAAAGATTTATTTTATTATGAAAATCTATGACCATCAGCCTTCACGGGTTGACCAGAACTTTCATGGAGTTCCTTTCCTGCCTCGTTCGCAGCTCCTTCCTGGAATAGGGAGTAACAAGTTACAATTCTTACACTCTGCAGAGGTGCGTTACTTTACCCATGAGAGATCAACTCCTTGTTGCACAACTGGGCGTACTTTCCTATCCACAATTCCATGAGGTGGGGCCTAGTAGTTGGTCCAAGTCAATCACTGTCCCCTTCACGACCTCGCATGCCTCCTTGATGTACACCATGCCCACATATTGAATTACGACAATGGTTTGTACATACAGTTAGATGCCAGAACTATCATGGGATGTTGAGGGTTCCCACCCATATGTTGCATATCCTCTATGAATTACCAATTAATATGCACGCTACGAGGATAACGGCCATGACCTGCACATCCGGCTACATGCGAGAGGAAGAAGATACAGCTGACTTCTCTGTCCCATTCCAAATCTCATGGCTAATGCGTAATATACGGCGCTAGAATCATTGATGTCAGGGGTTATTAAGTCCCTAATTGATCATCATTGTTGCAAATAGAACCCTAAGTTCTATTGCTCCATTATATCATCACTTAGGATGATATCTATGATTTCTTTATTTGTGAAAATAATATTTTCTTTCTTTGGAGTATATATGATAGCACACAATTTGCAAATACTTTGATAAAGACTCTTTAAAGGATATGAGCAAGTGATGAACTTGCCTTGTGATTGCAAGGTAGTGAAGTCAGATGCTTGCACTAGACCTTGAGCTTCTATGTCTACAAAAACATCATTATTGCCCGGTAAGGACAATATTTAAAGAAGCAAAATGATTATGCAAAGTAATGTAATGCATCATTTAGCTTTATATGTATTCTCCCCCATTTATTTAAATTATATAAATTCTTTTAATAATAAAGAATTTATAAATATTAATTTTTAATATTTATTGAATATTGTACTCTTTTATTTTATTTCAATTTATTTGCATTTTATTTACTTGATAATTCCTTTAAGAATTATCATTAAATACCAAAAATTGATATTAAATATTTGTTTAGTATTTTTTTAAATACTACAATATTAATATATAATGAAAGTGATTTTTATTTATTTTTATCATCTTTCAATAATTTTGTAAAATTCCATAAGGAATATATACTACAAAATTCTTAATAAAATTTATATGTCTAAAATTTTATTTCTTAATTTATTTGGATAGTTTGGATTATTGTGAATCCAAAAATATTTTATGTATAATTTTTGGATTTTTATTTTATTTTCTAGAATTTATTTAAGTTCAGGGGCATTTTGGTCTTTTCCTATTTATTAAATATGGACTTTAGGTAAATGAGCTGCGTATTTGGTTTATTGGGCCCTGGTGGCCCAATAGGACAGAACCAAAACCACACCCCGAAGGGTTTGTGGCCCAGTCTAGCCCATTCCCTCTGTCACTCGCTCGACCTTATCCTTCTCTTTTCCTCCTTGACCCCGTGGTCGATGGCGCCACCGACGTGCTCTGCTCGCCGCCATGGTCCTTCCTGGCTGCTTGTAACATCCCTAAAATATTAAACTAGAATCATCAAACTCCAATCACCCAATCTAGGGTTAACAAAAACTTTTCTAAATAAAAATATGAAAGCATGCATGTGTGTATGCATTCCAATTTGGATTCTTTTGAATCACCTTGTTTGTGTGTTTATTTGCTTGGAAAATGATTCTTAGGTGAATTAAACATCATATAAACAATTCCCACACTTTTCCCAAAGACAAATAAATCAAAACAAACAAAATAAGGGAATGGTCACTCTGGCCAAATTAACTCCCATGCCTACTTTGGCTATCTTTAACTTTCAGAACTTAACAAAAACTTGTTTGGATCTTTACACCCCTTGATAGTACTCATATCAAAGTATCAAGGCCCACCTTGTGATCATCCAGAAACATTCAAATGCATAGTTTAAATGACAGTTTAAAATTGAATCTATATCATATGGGAAGATCCCACTTTTTCAAAAACCACTCAAACAAGCTCAACTTTCAAAACCCAAGCATCTACAGACTCACCAGCACATGCCTAGCACACCCACCAAAAATCTTTTCAAAATTCAAAACTTGAATTCATGCGGCCATTTCATCAAACACCTTGCAGATTCAAATCAACAAAATCACAAACACTATTTTGAGCAGTGATTCTGGTCTAACTTGTTCCCTCTCTGGACACCACTAGCCTTAGTAGATCATCTAACAACCTAAACTAATCTCTAGCACCACTGTAAGCTAGCCATTGTCATCAATGGTGAGCAGGCCGAGTGCACCCTTGCCACCCACATGTCGACAACAAGCTAGGAGAAGCACCAAGCCTAGCCAGCATGTCTGGGATGTAGCCCATGCCTCACCGCCCCTCTCGACCAGCCCTGCCTCGCAGACAATGCAAACAACCGCCAGGAACACCGCGCCCGTGCCGCTGTCGACCATGCCGACGTGTGTCGCAGAGTACACACCGTTCCCATGCAACCCGACCACCTCGAGCCCTCGCCGCCCGCCAACATGCTCCCAACCATCCCAGGAGACCGTCAGACATGCCCATTTCACCGTCCGTTCCCCGTAGCCATCGCTCGCCGTCGAAGACGCCGCCTTTGCCTCGCAGAGCATCGAGCGTTCACGACCGTTAGCCACCGCCCCTACACACGCATTAAAGCCATAGAGCATCGCCAGGAGACCACCGATCGATCGCCACCCTCGGCCATGCCTCTAGCAGCCCGTAGCCATGTCGCCACCATCGCCTGCCCATCCCGTTTGGTCTCACCGTCGAGCCTATAAAAGGAGACGACCCCCAGCCGAATTGAGCACACCATCTCACTCCCCTCTCCTCACTGATCGTTCCACCCCGTTCCCGGAGCAAGGCGAGCAGCGCATCATCGGAATTTGGCCGGAGCCCGCCGCTGCTGGAGAAGAAGGGAGCCAGCGATTGGAGCCGCCCCAGGAGAAGCTGCCAGTACCAGGAGATTCGCCATCGTCAACTTCGTCATTTGCCCGCCTCGCCGACCCTCGCCTGAGCCCCGGTGAGCCTCCCACGACCCCCACCTGCCGCGTTAGGGTTCTGTCTCGCCGGTGCTGCCCGACGTGGACGATGAACCAGAGCCGTTGGATTAGAACTAGATCCAACGCACCACGTTGCCCCGTACCGCTTCGCACCCCCCGTCTCACTGACGCGTGGGGACATCAACTTAGCCAGCCCACGTAAGCGCCGTGCGTAGCAGGCCGGCCCATTTTCTCTTCCCGCGCAGCCCAGTCGTTTGAATTTAACTTTTCCATTTTAATTCAAACACAGTTCTGTACCTAGTTTCAAAAATCAACCCAGCTCGATTCTGTGAACCAAATTGAATGAAACCAATTTTGTTAGAAAGGTTTTGAAATGCTTAATCCAAGATCGTTGGATTCAAATAATTTGAATCTATAGATCAACCTTGGTAAAAATAACAAGGCAGAAGCTTTTCTGCATTCAAACATTTTTCAAATTTAAACCATAATAGCTTTTGAGTTGATTCCAACTCTCAAAAATCACATTTGATCATTCCTTTCAGAATATATAAAAATATATGGGTTTACTTTCAGAAATAATGTTCAAGTAATAAAAGGATGCCACATAGGCATTTCTAGTCACTTTATTTAATTAAAATAAAAGGTTAAACCTTATTAAATTGTGACACCACTTTAAATCACATTCCCATGTACTGAAATGTGTGGTGATGACATGTGTCAACATGATCCCATGTTTGGTTTGGAGAATATTAAATCTTAAGTAGTTTTTCAATGAGTATAAATTAGTTTTCTAAAAATAAAAGAAATTAAACCAAGCTTTAATCTTGTAATGTTAGTGATGATGCTAGATCATCTATAGGACCCTTTTGTGTGATGATTGAAAATAGTTAAGTATTGCTTGGTGATTGTGTACCTCGTATTTATTTATAGACGCTAGTATCGACCAAGGATACGAGGAGGAAGGAGGATACTACGAAGAAGAAGCAGAGGAGAACTTCAACCACTGCTCTGAACAAGGCAAGCCTAATACTACTAGTTGAATGTGCAAGCTAACACTTGCAAGATATTATACTTTAGCAAGCCTTACCATGCCAACCATATGCCTTAAGCATATGTGGTTATACCCACTTGATAAACCAATCCTAGTTTTACTTACAAGCTTTATACTTTATTTCTTTATATCAAAGCTAGCACTTAGAGCTTACTTAAGTGAATTGTAGATTCTAGAAAGATAATTGAAGGTTGCATAAAGAGCATAAAACTTGGCCTAAGATAGATAATCTTTATGTCATCCTAAGGCATGAGATTAAACTTAGTTACACTCCACTAGTTTACCACCCCTCATTAGTACTTACCCCCACTTGTAGATGCTAGTGCTAAGCATAAAACTTGATCAACTTTAGATGGGAATACTTGGTGGAAATATGGTTATGAAAACCTTGGAATGATGGATCATTCTATTGAGATGTTTTGACATGTGTTTCCGAACACCAGATGATTTTGGTGATGAAAATGTTGAGGCATGAGCCTTAGCCCTTTAAAAAACTGATGGTTGTCTGGATGCGATACCATTCCAATTTTACCGTACAACCACAATACCCTAGAATTGGGTAGGGCTTGACTAGAAACTTATATACCTTAGTATTGGTTCCCTCACGGCCAAGGTCTGAGCTGAGGCTACCTTGTGAAGATTGTCCACCTGTGAAGTACCCAAGATGACAGTTGGTCATGGTTGGGAGGCCAAACTCACAGGAGAGGTGCTTATACTAGGGCGTGTAATTGAAAGGTTAGGATTGATCATCCGCATACTGAGTATGGTGAATTCAGGATTTGTTCCTGACGGATGTATCGAATGTTGTGGTGAAAGTGTACAATCTCTAGAGAGTGTCAAACTATTCGAATAGCCGCGTCCGCGGTTATGGACAGTTGGAGTGGCCATACTGTTCCCCTGCCAGATGTTTTCAAAAGACTTGTGAAATGAATTGAGACCTTGACTTGACCACAACAGGGTTGTGATATGAAATACAAGTTCCTACTTAGGAGTTATAAAAATTGTGACTAGTTTCTCTTACTTCTGAACTTAGTAGAGGTAAATCTGACTTTTGCAAAACAACCCTAGAGCCTAGTGTCCTATTATCAAAAACCCCTTTCACTTGTTAGTATTAGTTTGCGAGTACTTAAAGAGTACTCATGGCTTTGTCCCTGGCTATTCCCGTGGCCAGACTATGAAGAGGAGTACCTGGAGGATGGACCCTAGTAAGGTTACGACAACTAGGATCATCTCCCATCGTCAGCATTGCCTGTGACCCCAAAGATGGAGCTTCGCCTATGCTACCGTTATTATTGCGTATTCCTCTACTTGTAGTTGTATTAAGAACTGGATCATGAGATCCCTATTGGTGTAAGAACTTATGTACGGTTTGTAATGGATGATGTACTATGGTATCCAATTCTGTCATGTCTCGCAAAAATGGTAATCCTGGGATTACGATGTATGGCATAACAGGCATCTGGGATTACAAATCCGGATTACAAATCTGGGATTACAAATCCGGGTGTTTACCAGGGACATGGCTAAGTACTTAGATTTTTCACTCTGTAGAGGTGGTGCACTTTCCCCACAAGACTTGGTTTCACCAAGACAAGATCTTTCAGAAGCCTTCCCTTAGACCAGAATGGACACGCTCCAACCTATAAATCCCCTACCACCAACTGTCCATTTGGCTAAGTTATTGTAACCTATATGATCCAGGCAGAGCCCATAATGCCAAGTGGCTGCACTTGAAGCTTCTCAACATTTGACATCTCAAATCTCTTTGTTCCTGGGTGGCCATTCACAAGTGAGATACACAAGGTAAAACATATAAATGGGCCTTGTGAACCACTCAACATAAACCATTCCTTCCATTCCACCCAGGTGATTCATTCACTTAGTTGTTTTATTAAACAAAACACAAGTCCATGACTTGGAAATATTTCATAGTATGAATATATATTCCACCCTTGTTTTCTACTAGCTAAGCTAAGCATGATAGTAGTAGGAATATTAACTTATGAAATTCTACTAAGGTTTCATCTACTAGGATTTCCCATGGCATAGCATACTTAATAAAATTCCATGCAAGTCCTACTTAGAAATATCACTAATGCATAGTGAAAATACTGGGACAAAAATATGAAGCATCACTTGCGTTTTTGGTAGAGAATATAGGTTCACTCCTTGATCTTTGCAATGTTCACACACTTCAAATCACTACAATTCAATCAAGCAAGCAATATTTCAATCTACCATTCAAGCAACATCACATAAAATAATAGTAACAAAATAATGCATGCAAGCATACCAAACTTTGTTTTATTTACAAAAGTGGTTTGTAATAGGTTATAAACATTCTAAAACACTTATTGGTCATTTTATAAGGTGGCCAAAACTATTTGCAAAAGATTTTACCTATAAACCATTTTCAAACCAAATCATTATTTTATGTGGTTGAAAATGCCTTTATAAAAATAGCAATCTTTATAGGGTTCACCAAATAAATTTTCAAATCATAAAACTTGGTGCTTGGGTCAGAGAGTTTAAATCAAAACATTTCCCAAGGGTTTTCCTCCAAAAATCATTTTTAACAATTAAACCATATTTTTATTTGACTAGAAATGCTTTAATTCAAGGTTTTATTCTTTTGCTTCACCAAATATGTTTTTGAAACCACAATTGGTTTCTATGGTCAGTAGGTTCAAAACAATCCATTTGCCAAAGGTTTTATCTCAAAAATCATTTTAGAACAATTTTTATATTCCAAATATGTCTACATAGGTTTCTGCAAAATCAATCAATTTAATAGAAGCATTTTACTAAACAAAGTGCATGGTTAGAAAGTACTTGTATTGCTGATTCCATTGATATAAAATTTGCAAAATTTGGATGTGTGGTTTGGAAGTTATGAATTTTCAAATTGGAACATCTAATAGACAAGTTTCTGGTTTTTAAAACAAACACAGGACACGTGGGCTGTTCTGATTCGTCGAAAACGGTTCGTGCGGATTGAGCTCTGGGGTGGGTTGGATCTAACTAAATCGCACGGATCAGATTGCATACCCTTCGCTTTAAGTGATTCTATCGTATCCTTTAGATCATCATCTCACGGCTTGAGATGATCTGACCATATACTAGCGGTGCTGGCGGCGACGACTTGCGGCGGAGCGGCCTGGCGGTGGCGTCGCCGGCGATGCAGGAAGCGAGAGAGTAAAAGGAGTGGCTCACCAGGTTCAGGAGATCACGGCGATGCTCAACGTGCTTGTGGTTTGTCAAGGGGCGCACGGTGGTGGCGTGGATTCCTCGCCGAAGTTCATGGAGTCGTCGGGCGTGCTCAGGCGAGGTTGAAGACGAGGCTTCAGAGCATGCCAGAGAAAAAGGAAAACATGGTTAGATGCACGGGAGAGTGGTGAGTGTAGGAGGATCATCCAGAGGTGGAGGGGGAGACGGGGGTTACGGGGAGGCGTCGCCAGAGTTGAAGCAAACGGCGGCGTTGCTCTGTTGTCGACGTTGCAGAGCACGCGCGGGCGAGCTGGAGCTTCGGGGATATTCGCCAGGAGGTGGGTAGCAAGTGAGCGTGGTCGAGGGGGCGAGGGGCGACGAGGGGCTGCCGGAGTGCCGGAATTGGCCGGGAAAGCCGCCGGAGACAGAGGTGATGTCGCAGGCAATACTGACAGCCTAGGGGCTCCGGTGGTGTGAGGATTGGGGGAAAGAGAAGAGGAGAGCGTGGCGATTAATACTGCGTGGTCACGACGAGGATTAAACGCGGCATTTAGGAGAATTGATCGCGAGAATTCATCGGCAGAAAATGGCCAGGGCGTGGTCTTCGCAGGTGGAAATGATGAACAACTCTGTGGGGTCGGACGGTCAGCGAGAGAGGGAGTAGGGAGATGGGGTCCACGCGTCGGTGACTCAGCGGGTAAATTTCTGAGTAAGAAGAAAAACGTTTCGAGGGGAGAGGGATAGGTGGGCTGCTGGGCCTTAGTGGGCTAGCTGGGCTGGGCTGGGTTTGTTTCCATTTTTCTATACTGATGTTTTTTTTTATTTTTCCCATTTGATTTTCTGTTTTGATTTTGTTTAAACAGTTTAAACATTCCTTTGAATTCAAACCTTTGCCAAATTTTGTGAAGACTCAAATACTGATTAATAGCACATTATAAAGTCAAATTCAGAATAATATATTTATCCTTTTTAGGATCTTTAATTATTTAAAATAGGCTCTAGTTTTAATTAAATAAGATTTAGTAATATTATTCAATCTCCATTTGAATTTAAATCTCCACCAATCTTTGGGTGAATTTTAATTCTGTTTATCAACATATTTTAAAGTCATAAATAAAATACTTCTTTTATTCTTTTAGGATCTATTAATAATTAAATAAATAGACCAGAGTCTTTAATTCAAATAGTTTTAATTTATTTTTAAAACTCTTTTTGAATTCTAAATAATATTAAAATCTTTTCAGTTGGTTTCATTTGAAAAACTAAAACACTTGGAAATCACTTATTTAAAATACTTTAATAAGTTTTAATGTTTATTTAAAATGGAAAATCCTTTACTTAAATAAAAATGGATATTATTAAATCCTCATTATTTTATTTAAATAAACCTTTACCCTTTTTATCAAATAGAAATATTTTATTTCAAAAGCTTGGCCAAGATTTAATTTGGCTCTATAAAATAATCCTTATTTATAATTCTACCTTTTCTTTTGGAAACCAAATCTTTTTATTGAAATATCCAAAAATAGGGATTCCAATTATTAAAACTCTATTATTTGTTTATCTTTTTAAATCCCTTTAGGATTCTATTTGTCCAAAATAGGTTTTGATGTTTCCAAGGAATCAAAAAGTTTCTTCTCACCCTGAAAATCAACAATTGTTTATTTTGTTTATTTACCTTTCACATAACAAGATTTGGAAAATCTTGGGATGTGACATGCTACCACCCTTAAAATAAATCTCGTCCCGAGATTTGGGAAGGCTAGGGCTACAAGTTGGCTCAAAGCAACTAGGGTACTACCACCCTTAAAAATTTTACAACTAGATTACTTCTTGGCTTTCTTGGAATCTTGTTGAAACTTCTCTGGGCAAACATCTGCATTGTGTCCTTTGTTTCCACACTTGAAACATGTGACAAGGCTGTGATCCTTCATAGGCTTGTTTATCTTGTGCTTCATCTTTTCTGGACAATTGCTTGCATAATGTTCTGGTTCTTTGCAATTGAAACACATCACTTGGCTGATATCTTTCTTTTCCTTTGGTATCATTGCCTCTTGTTTGTTTCCTTGGTTCTTCTTCTTTTCTGGGCATTCATTGGCATATTGTCCCATCTCTTTGCATGTGTAACATTGCTCTTGGGTAATATCCTTCTTGCTAGGGTTGGGGCATTTCTTCTTCTTTTTCTTCTTGGGTCTCTCCAAGGCTAGGAGTTCTTCTAGTTCATGCTCTTCATACTTCACCACAAAGGTGGGAAATCTTTCTCTCTTCTTGGGGCATTTACTAGAGATATGACCTTCTTCTTCACAAGAGTAGCAACACTTTGTGATCACTTTGTATTTGGCCTTATGATGCATAGTTTTGACTTTGTCTTCATTCTTCTTGGTAGAAGTTGTACCTTCATGAGGGTTTACAAACTGTTGTTGCACTCCACCTTGTTTCCTTTGTTGAACTATGGAATAGATGGGGCATTGGATAGGGACATGGTTATTTCCTTCACATAGGAAACAAGTAGCTTGAGATGTGGGGCATTGATTAGTTGGATGTTTCTCTTCACAATTGGGGCATTGATCTTCATGCTCCTTGGAAGTGTGATCCTTGTCTCCACAAATATTGCAAGCTTGGGTTCCTTCGAAAATATCATCCTTGACATCCTTGTTGTCACAAACTCCTTGGGAAAGGTTGTCTCCCATGTTGATCATTTGAGTGGCCATCCCTTGCAACAATTGGGATTGAATTTCCAAAAACTTTTGTATGGTTGGGTCTAATCCATTGTTGTTGGCTAAAAAATGAGCTGTCACTTGGTTCAACTGGGTTTGGTTTGCTAGTAGTTGTTCTCTCATGTGCATCTCTTGGGTGTTGTTGTTGTTGTTGTCATTTTTGGTGTTGAAGTCTCTTGGAGAAGTCATCTGTTTGGGTTGGATTGGGATTAGAATAGGCAAAAGATTTTCTAAGGAATCAATTCTAATCACACACATCACAATTCATTCAAGCAATGCGCAAGCAATCACAAACAAACACTCCATTCAAACAACAAGTTTCAAGCACATTTATAGGCAACAAAAATATTTTTGTTACACCACATAAGTTGGTGTGTTTAATTTAAACTAAACATAGTGGTCCAACTATATGGTTCAGTTGAGATCTTTCCATCCTTCTTTGTTGATTCTTCATGAACAAGATCTTTGTATCCTTGGAGAATTTCTTGAATCTTGGTCACAAAATTTCAAAGTGATGATGGTTCCTTCTAAGTTGTATTCCCTTAGTCTTCAAGTCTTGAGCAACATTTCTTGTCTCACTTGTAGTCCTTAGTGATATCCAAGGTTGAAGTCCATGTTGAGAATAAGGTTGAAATCACTTGAAGATGTTGAAGTCATTAGAGTTGATAGAGTCCATTTGCACATGGTGAAGTCTTTGGCCATGGAGAAGGCTTTATTCATCAAGTTGAAATAGATGAGATGTAGAATCAAAACCAAAATGGTTGAGGAAAGAGTTTACAAGATTGTTTGTAAATAAGTTTTGGAACAAATTCAACTCCTATTTGTCTAAGGGGTTTTTGTCCAATCCTACGGTTACAATCCTACAGGCAACACAATGCTCTGATACCATCTGTAAGGTTCCCAACCTTTAATAAGGTAGAGATCCCTGTGTTTACAATGCTAGTCCCTGGATCAATAGCTAGCATCCACAATTAAGATGTAATATCAAGAAACAAAGGTCATAATACAAGTTTATAACCAGGAATAAAATACTTTATTACATCTTACATTGCTCATTTGGCTATCTCATTACAATGCAGCAGAATATAACAATAGCATGGGGTCCTTCATCTTCAAAGTGCCACAGGCAACATGTTGGTTGTAGACTTGTAATCCTATTTCAACACACTTCACTAAATTCAAACAAACCCGCAACATAACAAGTTACAGCCACAAGGGTCAATACATTTGAATTGTATTGGCAGGTGATACTATGGTAGTATAGTGGAGTCTATCATCTATATGCATTTGGCTAAGTGGAGCTTAGGCTTGCATTGCTCAAAATATATTTTCCTTATCATTTGAAAACACTAAGTTTTTGCTTGACAAAATCACCCAAGGCATCTCCCAATAGAAATTGGTGATCCTTCAACCCTTGTTCAACCACAAGTTTTTAACTTAGAAATTTGGATGAGGAGATTCTTGATAGCTTCCATGTCTTGATGCTCAAATTGTCCTTTACCAGGGACATCGCTAAGTACTTAGATTTTTCACTCTACAGAGGTGGTGCACTTTCCCCACAAGACTTGGTTTCACCAAGACAAGATCTTTCAGAAGACTTCCCTTAGACCAGAATGGACGCGCTCCAACCTATCAATACCCTAGCACCAACTATCCATTTGGCTAAGTTATTGCAACCTATATGATCCAGGCAGAGCCCATAATGCCAAGTGGCTGCACTTGAAGCTTCTCAACATTTGACATCTCAAATATCTTTGTTCCTGGGTGGCCATCCACAAGTGAGATACAGAAGGTAAACCATATAAATGGGCCTTGTGAACCACTCAACATAAACCATTCCTTCCATTCCACCCAGGTGATTCATTCACTTAGTTGTTTTATTAAACAAAACACAAGTCCATGACTTGGAAATATTTCATAGTATGAATATATATTCCACCCTTGTTTTCTACTAGATAAGCTAAGCATGATAGTAGTAGGAATATTAACTTAGGAAATTATACTAAGGTTTCATCTACTAGGATTTCCCATGGCATAGCATACTTAATAAAATTCCATGCAAGTCCTACTTAGAAATATCACTAATGCATAGTGAAAATACTGGGACAAAAATATGAAGCATCACTTGCGTTTTTGGTAGAGAATATAGGTTCACTCCTTGATCTTTGCAATGTTCACACACTTCAAATCACTACAATTCAATCATGCAAGCAATATTTCAATCTACCATTCAAGCAACATCACATAAAATAATAGTAACAAAATAATGCATGCAAGCATACCAAACTTTGTTTTATTTACAAAAGTGGTTTGTAATAGGTTATAAACATTCTAAAACACTTATTGGTCATTTTATAAGGTGGCCAAAACTATTTGCAAAAGATTTTACCTATAAACCATTTTCAAACCAAATCATTATTTTATGTGGTTGAAAATGCCTTTATAAAAATAGCAATCTTTATAGGGTTCACCAAATACATTTTCAAATCATAAAAATTGGTGCTTGGGTCAGAGAGTTTAAATAAAAACATTTCCCAAGGGTTTTCCTCCAAAAATCATTTTTAACAATTAAACCATATTTTTATTTGACTAGAAATGCTTTAATTCAAGGTTTTATTCTTTTGCTTCACCAAATATGTTTTTGAAACCACAAATTTATTTCTATGGTCAGTAGGTTAAAAACAATCCATTTGCCAAAGGTTTTATCTCAAAAATCATTTTAGAACAATTTTTATATTCCAAATATGTCTACATAGGTTTCTGCAAAATCAATCAATTTAACAGAAGCATTTTACTAAACAAAGTGCATGGTCAGAAAGTACTTGTCTTGCTGATTCCATTGATATAAAATTTGCAAAATTTGGACGTGTGGTTTGAAAGTTATGAATTTTTCAAATTGGAACATCTAATAGACAAGTTTCTGGTTTTTAAAAGAAACACAGGACACGTGGGCTGTTCTGATTCGTCGAAAACGGTTCGTGCGGATTGAGCTCTATGGTGCGTTGGATCTAACTAAATCGCACGGATCAGATTTCATACTGTTATCGCCATATTTTGGCCAAAGGAGGAGATGGGCCGTGATCAAGATGGGCCTAGAAGATACGTATATGCAACGTGTTGTTGAATCGGCCTCGTGCGTTGATTTGGGCTAAATTGCCCGTGTATCTTATATTGTAATAGATTCCGTTTAGATTTAGGTAAGAGATAGAGTTGTAGGGTTATTCCAAAGATAGAAAGTCTCCGAACTATAAATATGTACCTAAGGTTATCGAGAAAAAGAGGACAATCACGTTCACAACAAACACAATCTCGGCGCATCGCCACCCCTTGTTTCTAGGGTTTTTCTCGGGTAAGTGCCATGCTTCCTAGATCGCACCTTGCGATCTAGGCAGTATCTACTTATGCGTTATCTGGTGTTACTCATACTGAAGCCTTGTTGATGGCGAGTAATACTATTATCATAGATTTGTGTAGGCTAGCATCGGTACCTCTTTGTTATGATTGTTTAGTTATGCTGCCTCTAGTTATCTCGCCGCCTTTGCACCTTTTCCCGGGTGCAAGGGTGGCATCTTGCTTGATCTTTATTTAAATCGATTTGATTTGTTATAGTTGTGCCTTGTTCTCCAAGGTTTAGTTTGATATCTACATGATCAGGCCTTGCAAACGGGTTGAACGATCCAGTAATATGTAAGATATGGTTTGCTAATCCAAGAGGAGTTGTTCCGGGAATTGACTTTACGTCGGTTTTTAGGCCTTCTCTAGGGTTAGTTTTCCATCATCTTTCGTATCTACCAGGCTCAATTACGTGTAGGATGTTCCAGTCATGTAGTGAAAACGTTAAACTGTCGTAGATCGATTTGATTTGTATCGATGAAGCAAAACCCCATGTTATCATAGATCTAATGCAGAACCATGGGTTGATCGGTTCTAAGAGCCGATTCACAGGGAAACCTGGGAGCCGGTCACGGCTCGAATTTTACGTATACTTGTTTACCATGCAGGAAACCAATCGAAGCAATCCTTCACCTTCCTGACCAGGTATAGGTCAGGTGGCATGCCCTCGAACCAAGCCAGGACGTGTGCCGGAGTTTTGCGGGCCGTTGCCCGAGGGACCAGGGACCACCAGCAGTTCTGGGAGCCTCCCGGCTCTTCGTGTTGCCCGTCGCTGCTCGCCGGTGGGTTTTGGTAGGCAACACATTCTGGCACGCCCGGTGGGACATTTAACAACGTCTACATCAACATCCGACGCTGCGATGGACAACAGACCGGTCACGTACGATGAGCTGCCTGAGGAGCACAAGGCGAAGTATGATGACGTCAAAGCTCTCTTCGAAGCCGATCTCATCGGCTCTTTTGAGAGGACTCGTAAGCATGGCATCAGGTGGAAAGGGTTCTCACCCGAGGTTGCTCTTGATGAGGTGGATCTGTCTGTTCCTTCAGAGGAGCACACCAGAGCTCTGCGCCAGGAAGTCAACTACATGGTGGCTCATTCTCTTCACCGCCATTCTGAGAGCTTGGTAAACGCTTTCGAGCGGATCGCAGTTGGCGTAGTTCAGGAGATCATGAAACATCAGTATTCTCCGTCGGGGCCTACTCTGGGGACTCACCAGGGAGAAAGACCGCTCCAGGCCAGGCCACCGCTGCCATTCACACTTGCAGCTCCAGAGCCACCAGGGGCACCGGCGTACGTCGTCTACAAGGTCGGAGGCGACCCTGGCGATTGCCAATTCCTGTGTGAACCACCTAAAGAAATCCCACATGGATACGTGTGCACCTACGTGCCAGACTGCAACAGCTTGACGCGCACGAACCAGATTGCAACCGCAGGGATTGCTGGGGCAGGAGTTTCTGGAGCAGGGGCTTCGGGAGCAGGTGTTTCTGGAGCAGGAATCTCTGGGATGGACACCGACAAACAAGCGTGGCTAGCCAAGTATGCCACTGGAACGAGTCATGAGAATCTAGCCCCTGCAGCCCAAACAACGGAACAAATCCGTACCATCTTGAGAGACCAGTTCGGCTTCGTGCCGAAGAGAAGGACAATCGGCTATTCAAAGCCGTACCCCAACGAGTTTGACCTGATCCCGCTGCCACCCAAGTATCGGCTCCCTGAGTTCTCGAGATTTAGCGGGTCAGAAGGGTCGAGCTCGATCGAGCACGTGAGCCGATACCTGGCACAGTTAGGCATGATATCAGCATCAGATCAGTTGCGCGTAAGGTTCTTTGCGCAATCTTTGACAGGACCAGCTTTTGGGTGGTACACCTCGCTGCCACCTGATTCGATCCAGACCTGGAAGCAACTGGAAGAGCAGTTCCACATTCAGTACCATTCAGAAGCTACCGAGGCTGGCATTGCAGACCTGGCACAGGTGCGGCAAAAGCGGGGAGAAACGGTAGCCGAGTACATCCAACGCTTCAGGACTGTCAAGAACCGATGTTACTCAGCTCAGTTAACTGAGAAGGAAGCAGTCGAGCTGGCAGCGTTGGGTCTCGCAGCACCCATCAAAGATCTGGCTTTCCAAGTAGAGTACAACTCGTTGGCGCACATGGCCCAGAAGCTGACGATGTATGAGCAGCGCCACCCTGAGTTGTACCAGGACAAGTTCAAACGTCCGATAGGCCTGGTCGATACAGAAGAAGAAGACCCCACGCAAGACCAGGAGGTGGCCGTGGCTGAATGGGCTCGGGGGGCAGATCCCGTATCCTGCAAATGGGTGAAACAGCAAGGGCCTGCAAAAGGGTTCGACTTCGATGTGAGCAAAGCTGAGCAAATATTCGATTTACTGCTGAAAGAAAAGCAGCTGAAGTTACCCGAAGGCCACAAAATCCCTACGGCTCAAGAGATGAACGGAAGACCATACTGCAAGTGGCATCACTCGTTCACCCACACCACCAATGACTGCAAAGAGCTACGTCGCCAGATCCAAACGGCGATAGAGCAGGGCCGTCTCATCCTGGGGCAATTTGCCATGAAAGTAGACACCAACCCGTTCCCCGGCGTCAACATGGTAGAACACAGCCACTCCACGAGGCGCCAGTTGGATTTCTCGTTCGATGTCAACATGGCAGGACCAGGGTACCACCATGGCACATACAGGGAGGAAGGCGGTCGCTCTCGCGGCAGAGTAAGAGAGGAGGCTAGTCCACGCGACCGGCCCAGCTACGACGACAGACGGTACTTAACTGAGGAACAAGTGAAAAGTGTGCGATATCAGAAACCACATTCCACGCATCTCCTTAACAAGTATGAGCGTCAGTATGACCAACTTCTCCGGCGCGACGGAGAAGATGAAGGATATGAGCACCTCGCTAGGGGACCGTCAAAAGAAAAGGAAGGCGCAGACAAACATTGGGATTGTCCGTTCTTCAAGTATTGCTGGGATGCGGGAATGAGCCGATTGCCTACAATCGATAACTGCCCGGAATGCGGACAGCAGAAGGAGGACACGGAGCCAGTGTCAGTGTTTAAGCACCTAGGGCCTCTCCCACCTCAGAGCCGACGCAGGGAGTCGTCTCGAGCACAAGGTCTCAAGGAGCCAATGGATGACAAAGAGAAAGACAGGTATCACCGTCCAAGGTGGTGTCCCGACGGACTCAGGCACACCCAAAAGCGTAGAGTGCAGCGGCTGCGTAACTTGGAGGAAGCCAAAGCGCAGTATCTCCACGCTCTAAAGAAAGCACGGCCCGATCTGGCCGTTAAGATTAGGCAGACCTTGGAAACGGAAGATCACCCGAAAAGGAAAGAGTGGCGCCCCAAACCGGTAAAAGCCTATGCAAAGACATCGGCTGGCACAAACATGGTATTCATACTTCCGTCAGAGTTCTGCGCGCCAAGAACCAACGAGCTACCAGTGGCACAGTTCGACTGCGGCCCACGGCCAGTTATCTTTGAGAAGCCACGTGAGAAGGGTTACAAACATCTGAAAGCCCTGTACCTACGAGGTTACATCAATGGGCAACCTGTCAGCAAGATGTTAGTGGACACCGGAGCGGCAGTCAACATAATGCCATACTCCATGCTACGGCGTTTGGGACGCTCCACTGCAGATCTGATCAAAACCAACGTCACTTTAAGCGACTTCAACGGCCAGACTTCAGAAACGCAAGGCGTACTGAACGTGGATCTGACCGTGGGCAGAAAAACCATCCCTACGTCATTCTTCGTCGTGGACAGCAAAAGCACCTACGCTGTCTTGTTAGGGAGAGATTGGATTCATGCTAACTGCTGCATCCCATCCACGATGCACCAGTGCCTAATACAGTGGGATGGAGATGAGGTGGAGGTCATTCATGCAGACGATTCTGTCGAGGTCTCCATTGCTGGCATGAACGTCTGGGAAGCAGAAGACCAAGAGACAATCTCTGGAATCAGTCTAGACGGCTGTGAACGCATTGAGGCTACAAAAAACGGGGTGAGGCTGGTCTTATCCACCGGCTTGACAGAGTAGCAAAGTCCACGATGGTACGTGGTACGGCCGATCCCTGCGATCGGCCACAAAAAACAAAAAGCAGCAATCTTACGACGAGCAGATCATGCAGTCGTAGCAGGGAGATTCCCAGCCATTGTAAAACCATAAGGTGTAAACCGTCCTTGACTAATGCAATCAAAAAGGGGGCCGATTCAAGCAATCGGCCCAAATTATTTTTGTTAACCTCACCTACTGTTTGCCCTGTGCTTAGCGTCGATTTGACAGGTGACGGAAAGCTAGGGTATGGATTTACATCTGCTGATGAACTAGAAGAAATCGACATTGGTCCTGGGGATAAGCCACGACCAACATTTATCAGCAAAAAGTTAGATCCGAGTCTGCGGGGTCCGATGATAGCCCAGTTGAAAAAATATCCAGACTGCTTCGCCTGGGACTATACAGAGATGCCTGGGTTAGACAGGAGCATCATTGAGCATCGACTCCCGCTTAAAAAAGGATTTCGGCCATTCCAGCAGCGGGCACGACAGATGAAGGCCGAAATTCTGGAAGAAGTCAAGAAGGAGGTCGAGAAAATGTTGACAGCCAATTTAATCAGGCCATGCAGGTATGCTGAGTGGATTTCTAGTATCGTACCTGTAGAGAAAAAGGATGGCCGTTGGCGTGTCGCCATAGATTTTCGGGACCTCAATAGAGCTACCCCAAAGGATGAGTATCCAATGCCGGTGGCAGAAACGTTAATCAACGCAGCGGCTGGCCATAAGATCTTGAGCTTCATGGATGGCAATGCCGGTTACAACCAAATTTTTATGGCTCCAGAAGACATACACAAGACTGCGTTCAGAGTACCAGGCTCGGTGGGGTTGTTTGAATACGTTGTCATGACGTTTGGACTGAAGAATGCCGGTGCCACGTACCAAAGAGCCATGAACTACATTTTCCATGATCTGATCGGCAAGCTGGTGGAAATTTATATCGATGACGTAGTGGTCAAATCTTCCTCAGTAGAAGGACACTTGGGCGATCTACAGCGCGTCCTGGACCGAACAAGAAAATTCGGCCTACGGATGAATCCAAAGAAGTGTGCCTTCGGTGTAACGGCCGGTCAGTTCTTGGGTTTCTTGGTCCATGAACGCGGGATTGAGATCGGCCTGAAAAGTCAAGAGGCCGTGCGAACAATGAAGCCACCTACCACGAAGAAAGAGCTACAGTCTCTCATCGGCAAGATCAACTTCGTCAGAAGATTCATCTCCAATCTGTCAGGAAAGATAGAGCCGTTCATGGGACTGGTAAAAATTAAATCTGACGAGGAGTTCCGCTGGGGAACAGAACAACAACGAGCCTTCGACGAAATCAAAGAATATTTAACGAAGCCGCCAGTTTTAGTTCCACCCCATCCGGACAGGCCATTCTACATTTACTTGTCAGTAGCGGACACGTCCATCGCCTCAGTGGTGGTGCAAGTTTATGACGGGTTGGAGCGAGTGGTATTTTACATCAGCAGAAGGATGATGGATGCAGAGACAAGGTACCCTGAGATCGACAAGTTGTGCCTCTGCCTGTTTTTCACCTGCACCAAGCTGCGCCACATTTTGCTATCAGCAGAGATTGTCATCATCTGCAAATCAGACGTCATAAAGCACATGCTGTCGGCTCCTATGTTGAAAGGCCGACTGGGCAAATGGATGTTTGCATTATCGGAGTTTGACATCCGGTATCAACCCGCGAAAGCAGTTAAGGGGCAGGCATTGGCCGACCTTATCGCTGAAAGGATCAACACCAATATAGCAGCACTGTCTATACGAGCGTGGGCTATGTTCTTCGACGGATCGGTTTGTGACGATGGGTGCGGCATCGGCATGCTACTCGTGTCACCCCGGGGGGCAACATTTTCCTTCTCTATCAGGTTATCTGCCCCTCGCACCAACAACGTCGCTGAGTATGAGGCGATACGCAAGGGAATGGAGTTGCTCATCGAAGCTGGAGCGGAAGCAGTGGAAATTTTTGGAGACTCCAAGCTGGTGATTTCTCAACTCACGGAGGAATACAAGTGTGAGAGCGAGTCGCTCTTCCCATTATGGATGCAATGCCGTGAGCTGATGGCACAGTTCCGATACATAAACTTCACCTGGATCCCGCGATCGCAGAATACCGAGGCAAATGATCTTGCACAAATGGCTTCAGGCTACAAGGACGTGGCAGAGGGAGCCGATGTTCAGGTGCAATTCCTGGACGCAGACGACTGGAGAGCCGATATCTTCAATTACTTGAAGGATTCGGCTCGGGGGGCACCTAAACGGATAAGATACAAGGCCATGAAGTATGTGCTCATTGGGGACGACATGTTTTACAGGACTCTAGAGGGGTTATTGCTCAAATGTCTGGGGACAGCTGAGGCCAATCGGCTCCTACACGAGGTACACGAAGGCGCCTGTGGAACTCACCAATCGGCTCACAAGATGAAGTGGTTGATCAGGCGATCAGGGTTTTATTGGCCTACCATGCTCGAGGACTGTTTTAAGTACTACAAAGGGTGTCAAGCATGTCAGAGATTTGAAAAAATTCAGATGGTACCCGCGTCAGCAATGAACCCCATCATCAAGCCTTGGCCATTCCGAGGTTGGGGCATGGATATGATCGGCAAGATCAATCCTCCGTCAAGCAAAGGCCACATGTGGATTTTGGCCATCACGGATTATTTCACCAAGTGGGTGGAAGCCGTCCCTATGAAGTCAGTAAGGTCAAAGGATGTTGTCGATTTTGTAAAAGAACACGTCATTCATAGGTTTGGGATTCCCCCAGACTATCACGACCGATGGAGGTTAGGTCTTCACTTCTCACGAGTTCAGAAAGTTCTGTGAGGACACAGGGATTAAGCTGATTCGATCATCTCCGTACTATGCTCAAGAAAATGGGCAAGCTGAAGCGTCCAACCAGAGCCTTATCAAGCTGATCAAGAGGAAAATCGATGAGCACCCTAGGTGTTGGCACGAGGTTTTGTCAGAGGCTTTATGGGCTTACCGCATGTCATGTCATGGAGCGATAAAAACCTCGCCGTAGCATCTGGTCTATGGACAAGAAGCCGTATTGCCTTGGGAAATTACGGCTGGATCGAGACGTGTCACTTTTCAGAACGATCTAATGACTGAAGAATATGCAGCCCTGATGAGTGACAGCGTTGAAGATTTGACTGAGCTTAGGCTGTGGTCGCTTGAGAAAATTAAAGAGAACAAGGCCAAAGTAGCTCGTGCATACAACAAGAAGGTGAGACCTAAGGAGTTCCACGTCGGCGATCTGGTATGGGAAGCGGTGTTGCCATTAGGGACTAAGGATGCAGCATATGGTAAATGGTCTCCAAATTGGCACGGGCCATACATGGTCGATCAAGTTTTAAGAGGGAACGCGTACATGCTGGAGGAGCTGGATGGCGTGAAATTCCCAGTGGCTGTCAACGGTCAGCATCTCAAGAAATATTTCCCAAGCATGTGGGATGATGGACAGTGAGATATGGGAGCCGATACACGAAATCGGCCAATAAAAAAAAATTATTATTATATATTTCCCAAGCACGTGGGATGATGGACAGTGAGATATGGGGGCCGATACATGAAATCGGCCAATAGAAGTATACAGCCGATGCACAGTCATCGACTTTAGAGGTTCAAAACTGTTACAAGCAGATGCCAGTTTACATAAACGAGCTACTGAAGAAATGCCTCGAAGGCTTGGAGGGCGTCAGCACGGACACGGTCCACCTCGGCGATCTCGGCTTCGTCATCTTCATCCTTGCCCGTCACTAACTGCTTGTTCAGGGCACGTATTTCTGCCAGATCGGTCTTCAGTTCAGCTTTGAGGCTCTCTGCTTCATCTTGGGAGCGGGCGATGGAGGCTTCCTTGTCACGAATGAGTTGTTTTGTCGCCCGGACCTTTTCTTCAAGATCTTCCAGCTCCTTTTTCAAAGATGCGAGCTCGGCGGTACTGACAGAGGTGTCAGTTTTGGCATCAAGGGACGCCTTTTTCTCATTGAGCTGTTGACATCTGTCGGCAATATTCGCCTTCAGCGGGAGTTGGGCACGGCGCAGGTTGATCCTTTCACGAGCTAGCTTCACCCTTGACCCGTAGAAGGACAGAGTTACGACGGGCCAAAGCTTCACCTGCAATGATACTGGGAGTTGGTCCTTGATTTTGGCAAGAACGCCCTTCACCTCTTCAGAACCCTCGATCAGCTCCTCGATCGGGGAAGACAGTAAGGCTCTAAGTCGTTGGAATTGAGGTAGAACAACCCTGGCTTGTGGTTCATCGGTGGCGACAGAGGGAGTTGGATCGATGGAGTCAGGATCAAAGGTCAGCAAGCCTGAAATGTCACAACCCTGGCTGCCCGAAAAGGCATCAGTGTGCGTCCAACAGGGAAGAATAAGCCGACAGAAGTTAACATACCTCTCCTAAGACCGAGGGGATAACAGACGGCGAGGCGATCGGCTTGTGTGTGGTTGCTGGGGGCATTGCCAAAGTGGTAGCCATTTCATCTGCATGTTCGGGGATTGCCAGGTCTGGTTTGGCTAAAGGCGTCGGCGTGGCCCCTGCCTTCCCACTAGAAGCATTGGTTGTCTGCATGAAGGTGATTAGCCGATGTCAATGATGATGAATCGGCAGACAAAAGGAAGTAAGTGGTAAGAGCATAAAGGATGATGATTTTCGAAACCTCTTGGCTCGATGAAGAAGCTTGCGGTCCTTTACGAGCTCTTTTGGGACCCACAGCTGGCCCCGCCTCGACTGGCGCTCGGGGGGCAGCGGGTTCAGGAACCGACCTTTTCCTGGAAGCCGATGGTGGCACATCTGGCTGGCTCGGTGTGATGGTCCTCTCAGAGTCCGTTGGGCTCGATTCTCCCTCATTGGGCTGTGTATCCTCGTGGGATGTTTCTTCGACGGAAGCCTGCAAAAGAAGGAAGGCTGTTAGACACGAGCACGTCTGCAAGAATGAAAGAATGAGAAGAATCGACTAAGACATGGATCAGCCTACATGCGAGCTTTCTGGAGAAGGGCTCCGGTGTCTCAAGGTCTTCCTGGCAGCTACATTCCTCACATTCCTCGTCATCGTTCTTGTCTTAGTTGGAACTCGAGGGGCAGCTGATGTTGAAGTTCCTTGCTTCTTAGAAGCCGATTGAGGTGTTATCGGCTGTTTCTGCATCATGACCTTTTTCAAAGGCGGCGAGTTTTTGCAGAAAAGAACCACAGGAGCTGGCGGAAAGAACTCAAAGGGGGAGCCATCACTGTGTGTAGGTTCAGGGCCATCTTGTTGCTGCAAAGGGAGAAATTGGGTTAGTAGAAGAGTCATTTATGAGCTGCATTAAGAAAATTTACAAGTAGTGGTACCTGTTCCACGGGGATGTCATAATCGGCATCAAGTTGTTTCAGCAACGGTCCCAGAGCTTTCCTGAAAGCGTGGGTTTTCCACATCGACCACCAGTCCTCGAAGCCATCAGTTGATGAAGCGAAGGTGAGGTCATTTGGAATAGGGATGGTCAGAGCATCAAAGAAGGAGTAACACCTCTGACTGGTGAGAGGATCAGGCAGGTCGGCTCTGCACTCCGTAAGATGATGGAGAAAGAGATGGGGAGGTACTTGTCCAAGGCCAAATTGCCGGGCCACTATGACCGGCTGGTAGAATTCATACCCAGGCTTGATGATTCTGTTGGATGTACTCATACCAACTGGAAGGAAACAGGGACGGATCACAATGGAAAAGAGTTGCCGAGTGCTAGTGTCATCGGCAAAGTTATCTAGCCTGAAGAAGAGTGGATTTTCGAAATGTTCAGATTCTTCCATGTAAGGGAAGGAGGTAGGATTGTCCAGGCCTTGAAAGAAAGTGCTGAACCACTTGGCTGCTTCCCGAGGGGATAGTTTGCTGCCTGGCAGCCTGTACAAAGCTTGGCCATAACTAGTGCATCGGATCTGCTTCCCTTTGACATCGGGAAAGGTACAACTCGCCAAAAGGGGGAAGTTTGGGATGTGGTTCTGAAAGTACAGCTGAGCCCATAGCTGAATGAACCACCAAGGACCACCTGTTTTGACTGCTATGCCTGAGAACAGCTTGACAGACATCAACTGGAGATATCGATAGACCTCTCCAAGGAACAGTTTGCCGATGCCAAGTTGAGTACCTTTGGCCAGTTCGTGGGCTAGGGAGAGATAGTTCTTGGTTGGAGCAAGGGAAGGGCCACAGAATATGAAATGCTCCAGCCAGAAGTTGAGAAAGGTTGTATGTTCTTTCTCTGAGACAGGGCCCTTTGTTTTCATATGGCGTTGGAGGTAGGCACCCCAGTTCGTGCAGTCTATTTTAGAAGACAGTTTGTAGGGAACTTTGGTCAGTTTGAAAGCAGAGGGGCTGGGTGATGTGACATCCAGGCCAGTGATCATCACCACGTCTAACAAGGTTGGTGACATAGGGCCGTGACCGAACATAAAGCAGTTCAGAGCGTCGGACCAGAAGTAGCCGATGGTTTTCAGAAGATTCTCATGTTTCTCAAGAGGAGACAATGATAAATGCAAGGCATCGGCTATTCCTGTGGTTTCCCATTGGGATTGGTAAGCTCTAGCTACTCTACTGAACCAAGAGACCCAATGTTCAGGGGGATTAGGCCAGGCTCGCAGACAGTCGGCCCAAGAGTTCAGATCTAGGTCTTGGCTTACGAAGGGGATTCTATTTGCTTCGCAAGAAATCAGATGAGCAGGGCTAGATTCTGTACGAGGGCCAAGGCAGAGAGAGTTTGGGAGAGAAGGATGCGGCAGCAGGATGTCTGAAACCTAGAAAATTTAATGGTGGAATAAGGCATTAATTCAGGTGTTCGCCATTAAGTCTAGCATCGTGTTCAGACTGCGAGGAGTAGACGTACCTTTAGACCGGAGACCTCTGGGTTGGTGTTGGATGATTCCGCCATCTAGTTCGCCGGCGGAGATGGATCTATGCAGTTGGGGATCGAGGGTTCTTGTCGCTGTGAGCTCGATCTGGTCAGTGGGCGATTGAAGATCTGGATCGCCCTTTTTTAAAGAGGGTCGCAGGTTACCGTTTGAAACTGAAAAGCAGCCGCTTAGGTTTGCCTAAATATGCGACCAAGTTTTTGACCTTGTCAACGTTTTTTGGGAAAGCCGATGTCCATCGGCTCTTTGAGCTTTGACTTAGTTAACGGAATGAGTGCAGTGTGGTAAAAGCCGATACAGTGTTATCGGCTTCTGGAGCATCGACCTATTTTGGCTATCGGCAAAATTGGGGCGAAAAAAGCAATCTTCGGGAAACATATTTTCATTCATTCATTCATTCAAAAGCTGATTGCTTACAAAAGGTTGATTGATTGCAAAAGGGAGCTCACTACTACTACTACTACTACTACTGGTTCCTAATCTAGAGGCCGAGGTCGTCGTCGCTGTCGTCGCCGCCGTCTTGTTCGCTGTCCTCAGCACTGCTTCCGGCGTCGTCTTCGCTGCTGCTGATCCAGATGCCCGCGGGGGCCTCCTCGTCCTCGTCGTCGTCTTCGGTGTCCTCGCTGGACCCGGCGCGGAAGTACTTCACCGGCTGGTACTCCTCGGAGGAGGTGTCCTCCTCTTCCTCCTCCTCGTCGGAGGAGTCGACACCGTCCCAGGACATGGCGTCGTCGGTGCTGTCCGCCTCCAGTTCCCCATCGGCGAGGAACTGCAGGTCCTCCTCGCCGTCAGTCAAGGACGCGTCGTCCTCCGACCAAGCGGCGAAGTCCCAATCCCTCTCGGCCCACCATTGTGGGGCGAGAGTGTTGTACGCCGCCATCGGCGGGTGTTCTGGCATCGGCTCTCGGTCGCTCATTGAGTTGGAGGCTTGGGAGGACAGGCCAGATGAAGCGGAGGAGGCCATGGCGGAGAAAGAGGGTCTTTTCGGCGGAGGAGGAAGAAGGGTTTTTTGGCTACTGGAGGAAGATGGGGACTGCGGACTGCTTAGGTGAATTTAAATAAGGGGGATAGTATGAAGCGGTTCAATGCTATAGCGGTTTCCTAGAATATACTGCCGAAGTTGTCAAATCATGCACTGCGGAGAAGTGGAGAAGACAAGGCATCATGATGAAGGGGTGGCGTGACGATCCTGTTCTGCAACGCATTCTGTCAACGCGCAACCCGATACAAAAAAAAGGAGAGGAGAAGAAAAAAAACAGAGTGGTTTTGGAATTATTATTGCCAAAACCAGGGGGCATGTGTTATCGCCATATTTTGGCCAAAGGAGGAGATGGGCCGTGATCAAGATGGGCCTAGAAGATACGTATATGCAACGTGTTGTTGAATCGGCCTCGTGCGTTGATTTGGGCTAAATTGCCCGTGTATCTTATATTGTAATAGATTCCGTTTAGATTTAGGTAAGAGATAGAGTTGTAGAGTTATTCCAAAGATAGAAAGTCTCCGGACTATAAATATGTACCTAAGGTTATCGAGAAAAAGAGGACAATCACGTTCACAACAAACACAATCTCGGCGCATCGCCACCCCTTGTTTCTAGGGTTTTTCTCGGGTAAGTGCCATGCTGCCTAGATCGCACCTTGCGATCTAGGCAGTATCTACTTATGCGTTATCTGGTGTTACTCGTACTGAAGCCTTGTTGATGGCGAGTAATACTATTATCATAGATTTGTGTAGGCTAGCATCGGTACCTCTTTGTTATGATTGTTTAGTTATGCTGCCTCTAGTTATCTCGCCGCCTTTGCACCTTTTCCCGGGTGCAAGGGTGGCATCTTGCTTGATCTTTATTTAAATCGATTTGATTTGTTATAGTTGTGCCTTGTTCTCCAAGGTTTAGTTTGATATCTACATGATCAGGCCTTGCAAACGGGTTGAACGATCCAGTAATATGTAAGATATGGTTTGCTAATCCAAGAGGAGTTGTTCCGGGAATTGACTTTACGTCGGTTTTTAGGCCTTCTCTAGGGTTAGTTTTCCATCATCTTTCGTATCTACCAGGCTCAATTACGTGTAGGATGTTCCAGTCATGTAGTGAAAACGTTAAACTGTCGTAGATCGATTTGATTTGTATCGATGAAGCAAAACCCCATGTTATCATAGATCTAATGCAGAACCATGGGTTGATCGGTTCTAAGAGCCGATTCACAGGGAAACCTGGGAGCCGGTCACGGCTCGAATTTTACGTATACTTGTTTACCATGCAGGAAACCAATCGAAGCAATCCTTCACCTTCCTGACCAGGTATAGGTCAGGTGGCACGCCCTCGAACCAAGCCAGGACGTGTGCCGGAGTTTTGCGGGCCGTTGCCCGAGGGACCAGGGCCCACCAGCAGTTCTGGGAGCCTCCCGGCTCTTCGTGTTGCCCGTCGCTGCTCGCCGGTGGGTTTTGGTAGGCAACACATACCCCTTCGCTTTAAGTGATTCTATCGTATCCTTTAGATCATCATCTAACGGCCTGGGATGATCTGACCATATACTAGCGGTGCTGGCGGCGGCGACTGGCGGCGGAGCGGCTTGGCGGTTGCGTCGCCGGAGATGCAGGAAGAGAGAGAGAGTAAAAGGAGTGGCTCACCAGGTTCAGGAGATGTGGCATCCCGCAAAACCACTACTAGAAAATCGCGTCGTTTTGTGCATTGCAACGTCATCATCATGCATGTTTTTCATAAAACTATTTTACCAAAAACCTATTTCTGTTTTCTATTTATCGCTTACCTTTATTTCAAATATAAAACCCTAGTCTTCTAGATATTCTGTATTCTCTACAAACTATTTATAAAGGTTTAATAAAAATAAAAGTTTAATCTAATATAATAAAAATATTTTATAAACCGGGAGGGGCAGGTCGACCGTTTAGGCCAGCCCACCTACTACCCCAGTGGCCCGGCCCGTTTCCAAACCCTAACACTAGACACACCAAACCCTAACCTAATCCCAGAACCCTAACTACCCCAACCATTCCCCCCACCCCGCGCCGCCAGCCTCACAGCAACCGCAACACGCACACGCGCGCAGTGCACCCCATCAGCATCCCACGACACACCCTGGCCCCGCAAGCCACACACACACACCAACCGACCACAGCCCCTCTCACCCGCCCCTGGGCCCCACCACGCGCGCCCCACCCCGCTCGTCCTCTCTCCCCTCCCCGCGTCTCCCCACCCCGCGTCCACCGCCTTCTCTCCCACCTCACCGGCGCCTCCCTCACCGGCCGTCCCTGCCTCCACCCCCTCGCCGCTCGCCTCCCCCGACGCCCTCTCACGCGCGACCCGCCCCGACCACTTCCGCTCAGCTCCTCCCTCCCAGACCCCCGTCGGCGCGTCCTCCCGTCGGCCGCCGCCGCGCCCGGCTCCCCCCCGTCGCTCCGACCGCCACCATCCTCGCCTCCGGCCCGCATCCGCCGCCACCTGCGCAAGCCGGGCGCGACCTCGCCCCGCCTCTGCCTTTCCCCCCGTTTCCCTGGCGCCCTCGCCGTCCTCCGCTGCCCCCGAGCGGAGCCCGGCCGGCCGCGCCCCCTCTGCCTCGTAGCGTGCCGCCAGCGCCGGCCTCCTCCCCTTCTCGTCCCTCCTCTGCAGCCCCGCCGCCAGGAGCCGCCCAACGTCTCTCACCGCCGAGCCCAAGGAGGAGTTGATCTGGGGCGTTCCCCTGTCCGGCAGCGACGAGCGCACGGACACCATGGCCCTCAAGTTCCTCCGCGCGCGCGAGCTCAAGGTCAAGGGGCCATGCCGATGCTGAGGGTGGCGGTGCTGTGGCGCAAGAGCTTCGGCATCGACGCGCTCCTCGACGCTGACCTCGGCGTGCCGGAGCTGGAGAGCGTCGTCGTCTACCGCAGCGCAGACCGCGAGGGACACCCCGTCTGCTACAACGTATTCAACGAGTCTCAGGACAAGGACCTCTCCGAGAAGGCCTTCGGCGACGACGAGAAGCGGGAGCGGTTCCTCAAGTGGCGCATCCAGCTCCTCGAGCGCGGCATCCGCGAGCAGCTCGACTTCTCGTCCAGCGGCATCTGCTCCATGGTGCAGGTCACCGACCTCAAGAACTCGCCACCCATGCTCGGCAAGCACCGCGCAGTCACCCGCCAGGCGCTCGCTCTGCTTCAGGATAACTATCCAGAATTCGTCGCCAAGAAGGTGTTCATCAATGTGCCATGGTGGTATCCCGTGGCGCACAAAATGATGAGTCCGTTCCTCACACAACGCACCAAGAGCTACGGACGCCGAGACCCACGGATCCGAAGGCCGATCCCGTACCCGGTGCCGCACCAAGATCTCCGAAAAACCCCAGTACCGGCCAAGTTCGCCATCGACCTCGAGAACGCCTACACGGAACGACAAGATCGCCACACGGACGCGAACCCCAAGACCCTGAGGCCCCGAACCGAAGCCCGATCCGAAGCGCCAAGGCCTCCGACAGGGAACCGACCAGTTCGCCGAGAATCGCACCCGAACCTGAAGAACGCCAAGATCGCCACCGGTACGACAAGTACTTCGTCCCGAACGCCATGACCGTTTACTCGGGCCGAAGACCACGGAGGCGACAAGACCTACCTCCGCTATCCGAGAACGAGCCTGCCGAGATCGAACCCTGAACCCTGAGACCGAACCCCGAACCCCGGAACCCCAAGTTCGTCGAGACCCCCTCTTGTGCGACCCCTTTTCTCGAACCCTATATTAAAATGATACTAATTGTTGCATATAAAACTGTCATACTCGCATGCATATTTGTGTGGTTTGGGGGCCTTATGCCGATTCACCATATAATTAAATATGGGGCCCATATGCGGGCAAATCTAGTCTCATATTGGCCTCATTTAAATTGGTGTAGCGAACCGGTTACTTATTTTTGCCATGTTAAAACAACATTTAAATTACGGGGTATCTCAATAACTTGAACCGTTCAATTAATTGTCGGGACCCCGGTTCCGCTTAATATGACCTAATTGCATTGCACCTTTGCCATGTCATACATCATACATGCATCATGCCGATCTTTTGCCGTAGTATTAAATATTGCATCCGGTGTTTCTTCTAGTGTTTTGGTTCTTCGCGGATAAGGCCGTTGAGTTGATGCGAGTGTCGCCCCGATCCTCGGTTGAATCTTCGGCAATGTTTTCAGGCGAGCATCTCCCCCTTTCTACCCATCTTACTTTTATAGTATTTATTCCCTCCTGTTGATCTATTGCTATCTGTGTTGCGATGCTCTAGCTTCCGTACCCGTGATATCCCTTGCAGCCCTATATTGCCTTGGACACATCCTATTACCTGTTGTTTGGTAGATAGTTGGACTTGCGCGCCGTAGTCGCTTGCTCAAGTGCTGTTGTGTGTCGTCAAGTACCACAGTTGTTGGAGAATTGCTGCATGTTCAATGTTGGAGAAGATCATGGCTTTATTTATTGTTCACTTTAATTACTGCTTAACAACTAAAACTGAAGTAAGCAGAGGCATCGGTGGGTGATAGATAATATTTGGTTTCCGACCGCCCACTTGTGTCCCGTAGGACCCCGAGTTCTTGACACCTGTTCCGAGATCGAGCGCGCTAACCACAGGTGGGGAGATATGGGCCCCCCATTGATTATTACCTGATTTCAAAGTATTGTACTGGGGGCCACAAACTAGTTTGAGGTTTTATTTACTATCCTGTACTTATGCCATGCTTACTGCTTTATTTAAATTGTGCGACAGATAGCACCTGTACTGTTTAGGATCGGGACACGATTTCGCGGTGTCGACAGTCCCCGTTTGGGGATTTGCTGTCGTTCACAGCCGTATACCCAAACCCTAAGTCCGTCTCGGAGACCGGCCGACTTCGTTGCGGGTGTCGACTTGGTGGGGTGGCCCCCATGTACTTGCTTTGGGTCTGGGAACGTCGTGACTTAGGCCCCGCCGACATACCGATGGGTGTATGTTAACTGATCTGGCAAAAAGGGTCGAAGTGCCTGTGGATACTTTGGTGCACCCCTGCAGGGTTAAATCTTTTCGAGAAGCCGTGTCCGCGGTTATGGACGACTTGGAGCATAGTGCTTGATCATAGACAACTATAACTAAAGTTTACTGTTATAAATTGACTTGTATCCGATATGACTAGTAATCAGCTTCACTACAACGGAAATGGCTAAATAAAGTACCAACAACTGCTGGGTTTTGGGGTTATCTCATGCTAATTGTATCTGACTAGTAAGTGTCGCAACTATCACGGAATGGTTAACTAAAACGGCCCACTGCTTACTTTATCAGGATGATTATCTAAACCTGACTAGTAAAGTGCCGCAACTATAACTGAATAAGTAAAACTGCCAACTGTGTGAGTTCCTCGGTTGACTTCCTCGTTTGGTCTCGAGGGGGAAACGCCAGGATGGGTTTGTTTGATGATAGTATCAGGTTGGTTCCGAACAGGTCTTTCTTACCCTCCCTGATAGTCGCAGTTGTATCGAGTCTCTATAGTTTGTTTAGCGCATGTTGCCGCTGCCGCTTCAGTCCACCATACCTATGTAGGCGAGGACCGCCGAATTCTAGCCTCGCCGTGTACTGGCCTCAGTACTGACGCTCCTCTTTTTCCTTTGCCCTTTGTCGGCACCCCTTTTGTATAAGCAGGTTTGAGAGCGACGCCGTTAGCAGGGTTACCCTTCCGGCTTGGCCTGGGCAGGGTTATGGACGCCATTGGTTATTCTTCAGGGCTCTTAGCCCCATTTGCATCTTGTCCGTAGTCGGACGCTGTATCGTTTTACTGGTGATTTGGATCTTTGTATTGTATATCTGTATTCTTGACTCATCGAGTCGCTGTTATATATATATCTGTTCTGTGGGTCCCATCGAGGACTGTTGTGTAATGTTATTACTTCGTTTTCCACCCGCACGAAAGTGCCTGGTGGGCACCTTCGAATCGTTTCTATGCAGGTTTGGCGAGTTTCGCTAAAACTTGCATAGGGCCGATTCTGAGGGTGTTACAGGAGATCACGGCGATGCTCAACGTGCTTGTATTTTGTCTAGGGGCGCACGATGGTGGCGTGGATTCCTCGCCGGAGTTCATGGAGTCGTCGGGCGTGCTCAGGCGAGGTTGAAGACGAGGCTTCAGAGCATGCCAGAGAAAAAGGAAAACATGGTTAGATGCACGGGAGAGTGGTGAATGTAGGAGGATCATCCAGAGGTGGAGGGGGAGACGTGGCTTACGGGGAGGCATCGCCGGAGTTGAAGAAGACAGTGACGTTGCTCTGTTGGAGACGTTGTCGACGTTGCAGAGCACGCGCGGGCGAGCTGGAGCTTCGGGGATATTCGCCAGGAGGTGGGAAGCAAGTGAGCGTGGTCGAGGGGGCGAGGGGCGACGAGGGGCTGCCGGAATCGGCCAGGAAAGCCGTCGGAGACAGAGGTGATGTCGCAGGAAATACTAACAGCCTAGGGGCTCCGGTGGTGTGAGGATTGGGGGAAAGAGAAGAGGAGAGCGTGGCGATTAATACTGCGGGGTCACGGCGAGGATTAAACGCGGCATTTGGGAGAATTGATCACGAGAATTCATCGGCAGAAAACGGCCAGGGCGTGGTCTTCGCGGGTGGAAACGATGAACATCTCTATGGGGTCGGACGGTCAGCGAGAGAGGGAGTGGGGAGATGGGGTCCACGCGTCGGTGACTCAGCGGGTAAATTTCTGAGTAAGAAGAAAAACGTTTCGTGGGGAGAGGGATAGGTGGGCTGCTGGGCCTTAGTGGGCTAGCTGGGTTGGGCTGGGTTTGTTTCCATTTTTTTTATACTGATGGTTTTTTTTCCCATTTGATTTTCTGTTTTGATTTTGTTTAAACAATTTAAACATTAATTTGAATTCAAACCTTTGCCAAATTTTGTGAAGACTCAAATACTGATTAATAGCACATTATAAAGTCAAATTCAGAATAATATATTTATCCTTTTTAGGGTCTTTAATTATTTAAAATAGGCTCTAGTTTTAATTAAATAAGATTTAGTAATATTATTCAATCTCCATTTGAATTTAAATCTCCACCAATCTTTGGGTGAATTTTAATTCTGTTTATCAACATATTTTAAAGTCATAAATAAAATAATTCTTTTATTCTTTTAGGATCTATTAATAATTAAATAAATAGACCATAGTCTTTTTGAATTCTAAATAATATCAAAATCTTTTCAGTAGGTTTCATTTGAAAAACTAAAACACTTGGAAATCACTTATTTAAAATACTTTAATAAGTTTTAATGTTTATTTAAAATGGAAAAGCCTTTACTTAAATAAAATTAGTATTATTAAATCCTCATTATTTTATTTAAATAAACCTTTACCCTTTTATCAAATAGAAATATTTTATTTCAAAAGCTTGGCCAAGATTTAATTTGGCTCTATAAAATAATCCTTATTTATAATTCTACCTTTTCTTTTGGAAACCAAATCTTTTTATTAAAAGATCCAAAAATAGGGATTCCAATTATTAAAGCTCTTTATTAATTGTTTATCTTTTTAAATCCCTTTTGGATTCTATTTGTCCAAAATAGGTTTTGATGTTTCCAATTGGAATCAAAAAGTTTCTTCTCACCCTGAAAATCAACAATTGTTTATTTTGTTTATTTACCTTTCACATAACAAGATTTGGAAAATCTTGGGATGTGACAGAGATGTTTTCAAAATGACTTGTGAAATGGATTGAGATTTTGACTTGACCACAACAGAGTTGTGATATGAAATACAAGTTCCCACTTAGGTGTTATAAAACTTCAACTAGATTTTCTTAGTTGTGAACTTAGTAGATGTAAATCTGGCTTTTTGCAAAACAACCCTAGAGCTTAGTGGCCTACTACAAAACCCCCCTTCACTTGTTAGTATTAGTTTGCGAGTACTTAAAGAGTACTCATGGCTTTGTTCCTGGCTATTCCCATGGCCAGACTATGAAGAGGAGTACCTGGAGGATGGACCCCAGGAAGGTTACGACAACTAGGATGATCTCCCATCGTCAGCATTGCATGTGACCCCGAAGATGGAGCTTCGCCTACGCTACCATTATTATTACGTATTTCCGCTGCTTGAGTTGTATTAAGAACTAGATCATGAGATCCTTATTTGTGTAAGACGTTATGTATGGTTTGTAATGGATGATGTACTATGGTATCCAATTCTGTTATGTCTCACAAAAATGGTAATCCTGGGATTGCGATGTATGGCATAACAGGCATCTGGGATTAAAAATCCGGGTGTTTACAAGTTGGTATCAGAGCCATCCTGACCATAGGAGACCCTAGTTAGGCTGGACGTTTGAATCAAAAACTTAGTTTCAAAACCAAAGGAAGCAAATATTTACAAAAACTTATTCCCATTCTTATCACCTTGATTCTTTTACAAAAATTCATGTTCCTCAAAAACTCTTGCAAAATACATAAAATTTGACACACTTGATCACTCTTCTAACTTACTCATCCTATACTCTTATAGATGGACGTGAAGTAAAACAAGTTTTACCAGTTGGGAAATGGTGGAGACCTTATCTTTGAGAGGGATTTGGACCAGCTTTCGGAACTTCTGGAGCGTCCGCACCCCAAGTTCTTCGGAGCTCAGCTCAATGATCAAGGAGGATAAGATCTGCAGTGGCTAATTGTTGCAAGTCTTCGAGGAGAGATTGAACCTCCCACTGCGGAGGGAATTCAATTCACCTTAAGAGACAACAACTGGCTCGATGGACTTGCCAGGGCCATGCAGGAAGCTCTTGCCCGTCTGTGTGGGCAGAGTATCAACCAGATCAGGGGTACCCGCTTTGAGTTTTGTCCAAGGCGTGATGCTAATGGACAACCACTAGGAGCCCCATACCACCACGAGTTGAAGACTCAGTTGGACCACCTTAGCTTCATGATGTACGATCGTCAGTAGGGGTTGGATAATTGCCGTGACTACTTCAACCACAAGTCCGCCATCATCAAGACGAAGGATCAGACCATCGCCATGCTAGCAAAGGATCGCAAGTCTCGCCACCGTCAGCTTTACAAAAAGGAGCGCATCATTGTCTGTCTTCCCCACCGTATCTCGCCTTTGGAGGAGACCATCCATGAGAGAGACATGCAGTTGGAGGAAAGGGAGAATGCCGGATAGGATCTTCGTGGAGACCCCTACTCCTATCTCAGCGATGATGATGATTTTCTGGAGGATCAGGCTATGGACTTCTTCATTGATGAGGAGGATTACACCTTCATCAATGACGATGAGGATGATGAGGATGACGACTACACCAACTCCGAGGAGTAGTAGCACTTGAGCACTAGCGTAGTGAGTAGTATTCGGTCCCATTGTATCGTAGTTTCCAGAATGGTTCTTAAAACCATCTGTTTTCCTTGTTTTGTGGTGTGTGTTTGTATCGTGTGCTATGAATGAATGAATGAATGAAAAGCAAGTAGCTAGAAAAATCTGATTCAAACTTTAAAACCTTTTTAAAGTCCCAAAACCTTAGAAATATCCCTCTTTTCTCATGATCTACCTCAATCTTCAGATGCCTCGCGGAGGAAGTAGTTCATCCCCGGACCCGATGTTGCAGATACTGCAAATGTTGGTTTCTAACCACGAAGCTGAAAGAGCCAAACGTCAAGCCAACCTAGCCACCCTTCAGCAGATAGCTCAGCTAGCCCACAACAATCAAGGCCACGGAAACCAGGACAACCATGGATCTAAGCTCAAAAATTTCCAGAACACCAACCCACCTGTTTTCACTAAGTCGGAAGAGCCCCTAGATGCCGAAGATTGGCTGCAGACCATGGAAAACAACCTAGAAGTCGCCGGAGTGGAAGCTAACGAGAAAGTTCTGTTCGCCACCCACTATCTAGCCGGAGGTGCCAGAGCATGGTGGAACAATGTTCGTACAATGACCAGAGGACAGATGATGACCTGGGAGGAATTCAAGGTCAAGTTCAGCAGAACCCATGTGCCACCGGGTTTGATCAAGAGAATGAGAGATGAGTTCAGAGAGCTGAAGCAAGGACGAATGACCGTAGTGGAATACCGTGACAAATTCTTGTCATTAGCTAGGTATGCCCCGGATGAGATCGACACCGAAGCCAAGAACAAGGAGAGTTTCTTGAATGGTCTGCATGATGAGATGTAGACTGTGTTAGTCAATATCCCCTTTGCTGGTATTGAAGCCCTAGTCGACTCTGCCATCCAGATGGAAGGAAAGATCAACCAAGCCAATGAGAACCGCAAGCGTCGCATGATGCATCAACCAGGAACCCATCAGACCCCAAAGTATCGCCCTAACCCATCTCCAGGATTTGCCCCAAGAACCAACAGACCCCCGATGAACCGTCCGACCTATCCCAACCGTGGAAACCCTAGGCCCGGAGGAAATCACAACAACCCCGGCAACTCTAGCAATTTCAATCGTGCCCCACCCAAGTTCAACAACAACAATGCTGCCGCCAACACCAACACTGCCCTGAGGACTGGAAGCAACGTTGTGCCTGTTGCAGCAAAGGACAAGTCGCAAGTGACTTGTTATGACTGTGGAAATAAGGGTCACTACTCCAATGAGTGCCCCAACAAGAAGAATGCCGCAGCCCCCAATGCAAATGTCCCAGCTCAGCAGCAGTGTCATGTTCAGCCAGGAAGAAGGTTTGCCCCAGGGAATTCGCTCAACCGCAACGGCCGTCTTTTTCTCATGATTGCTGAAGAAGCCCAGGAAGCACCAGACGTCGTACTGGGTATGTTTTCTGTTAATTCAGTACTTGATCGAGTGTTGTTTGATTCTGATGCATCACACTCATTTGTCACCAAAGAATTTGCATGCACTAGTAAAATTCAACCAACCAAACTGAAGCATGTTATGATCGTTCAAATTCCCGATTCAACCACCAAGGCTAGGCAAATTTGCAAAGCCGTCCCTATCCGAATCCATGGCATAGATTTTTATGCTAATCTGATAGTACTTGGAACTAAAGGTTTGGAAGTAGTACTAGGAATGGATTGGATGTCCAAACATAAAGGATTGATTGACTGTGCCAAGAAATCCATCACCATGACCAGTACAGCCGGAGTATCAGTAGAGCATATATCTGAAACCTTACCTCGTCAATTCAAGTGCAACAAGAGTATAGCCCAACCTACCATTGACCAAGTCCGGATAGTCCGTGAATACCCCGATGTATTTCCAGATGTTTTGCCCGGTATGCCCCCAGATCGGGATATCGAGTTTATCATTGAACTAATCCCCGGAACAGGACCCATTGCCCAGAGACCCTATAGTATGAACCCGTCTGAACTAGCAGAACTGAAGAAGCAACTGGATTCCATGTTGGAAATTGGATTAATTCAACCAAGTGCATCACCATGGAGATCACCTGTCTTATTTGTGGACAAGAAGGATGGAGGTAACCGTTTGTGTACGGATTATCGGAAATTGAATGATGTCACCATCAAGAACAAGTACCCCCTGCCCAAGATAGAAGATTTGTTTGATCAGTTGACCGGTGCCAAAGTGTTTTCTAAGATTGATCTTAGAACAGGCTATCATCAAATCAAGATTCGCGCGGATGATATTCCCAAGACTGCCTTTACCACCAGATATGGATTATACGAGTATACCATCATGTCTTTTGGATTAACCAATGCCCCCACTTATTTCATGAATCTCATGAATAAGATTTTTATGGACTTCCTGGATAAGTTTGTCATTGTTTTCATTGATGACATACTGATTTATTCCAAATCAGAAGAAGAACATGAGCTACACCTAAGGACCATTCTTGGAACCCTTAGAGAGCATCAGTTGTATGCCAAGTTTAGCAAATGTGAATTCTGGTTACAGGAAGTAGGATTCCTCCGCCACATTGTATCAGCCGGAGGAATTGTCGTTGACCCTGAAAGGTGAAAGATGTCGAAGATTGGCAAGCCCCAACCACTCAAACCCAAGTTCGTGCATTTCTCGGATTGGCAGGATATTACCAAAGTTCGTAGAAGGATTCTCGAGTATCGCCAGACCCATGACCCAATTGCTGAAGAAGGACAAGAAGTTTGAATGGATAGACAAATGTGAAGCGAGTTTTCAAGAACTCAAGAGGAGATTGATCTCAGCCCCAATCTTAATCATGCCGGATATCACGAAGCCCTTCGACATGTATTGTGATGCATCCAAGATCGGTCTCGGATGTGTGCTAATGTAAGAAGGCAAAGTTATCTCTTATCTATCTCGACAATTGAAACAGCATGAACAAAATTACCCAACCCATAACCTCGAACTCGCAGCCGTAGTTCTAGCCCTGAAGACATGGAGGCATTATCTGATGGGAAACCGTTGTGAGATTTATTCGGATCACAAGAGCCTGAAGTATATATTCACTCAGAAGGAGCTAAATATGAGGAAGAGAATATGGATTGAGTTAATCAAGGATTACGACCTGGACATTCACTATCACCCCGGTAAAGCCAATGTGGTAGCAGATGCCCTTAGCAGATTGCCGTGCCGCTTGAACTCCATGATTTTGAAGGAGCAACCAAGCTTGCACAAAGAGATGACAGATTTTCGAATAGAATTAGTAAGTGAAGGATTTTTGGCTAGCATAGAACTTCAACCCACTTTGATCAGCCAGGTCAAAGAGGCGCAGAAAGGAAATGCTAGTATTGACGGAATCAAGCGTCGTATCGGTACAGGCAAAGTACCTAGATTCACCGAAGACGAAGAAGGAGTTATGTCGTACAAAGGACGCCTTTGTGTACCAGCAGATTCTGATTTGAAAGAAGTTATTCTCAAGGAAGCTCATGATACTCTTTTTATTCTATCCACCCCGGAGGAACTAAGATGTATCAAGATTTGAAAGAGCAATTTTGGTGGCATAAGATGAAGAGAGAAATCAGAAGCTATATCGCCAAGTGTGATATATGTCAGCGAGTCAAGGCCGGACATAAAAGACCCGCTGGATTGTTGCAACCATTGCAGATTCCGGAATGGAAATGGGATTCCGTTGGAATGGACTTTATCACCGGATTGCCTACTTCTAGTAGGGGAAATGACTCTATCTGGGTCATAGTGGACAGATTGTCCAAAGTCGCCCATTTCTTACCTGTCAAAACCACATATCAGAGTTCGAAGCTAGCGGAGTTATACATCACTTGAATCGTTAGTTTGCATGGAGTCCCCAAGAACATCATATCTGATCGAGGAACTCAATTTACCTCGAGATTCCAGAAGAAAGTCCAAGAAGGTTTAGGAACCCGACTAGATTTCAGCACCGCGTATCACCCCCAGACTGATGGACAAACGAAACGAGTAAATCAAATACTCGAAGATATGTTGAGAGCATGTGTGTTAGAGTATGGATCTAAGTGGGAAGACTGTCTGCAGTTCGCAGAATTTTCATACAACAATAGTTATCAAGCTAGTTTGCAAATGGCCCCATTTGAATTCATGTACGGAAGGAAGTGTCGCACCCCTTTGAACTGGTCGGAAGTAGGAGAGAGTCAGATTTTCGGACCCGATATCCTACGAGAAGCAGAAGAGAAGGTTCACAAGATTCGTGAGCACCTCAAGACCGCCCAGTCCAGACAGAAGAGTTACACCGACAAGAGACGTCGAGACCTCGCCTTCAACATAGGAGATTTTGTATATGTGAAAGTGTCGCCATTGAAGGAAATGCAGCATTTCCAACTCAAAGGAAAGTTAGCCCCCAGATATATCGTCCCCTTCAACATTCTGAACCGTCGAGGAGAAGTGTCGTATCAATTGGAACTACCCGAAGAGATGTCAGCCGTGCACAATGTGTTACATATCTCATTACTTCGCAAGTGTCTCGAAGTTCCAGAGAAGACTGAAGTGTTCAAGAATATTGATCACCGGACCATAGATATCAACGATGACCTGACCTATCCTGAAGTACCCATCCATATTTTGGAAGAAGCTTTCCGAACTACCATAACCCGAAGCATCAAGTTTCTCAAAATTTAGTGGAGCAACCACACAAAAGAGGAAGCTACCTGGGAGCGCGAAGATCACATCAGGACGGAGTTTCCCGATCTCTTCAAATCCTAGGTAATCGTTTCGTCCTTTTTCAAATCTCAGGACGAGATTTCGTTTAAGGGGGGAAGGTTTGTAACATCCCAAAAATATTAAACTAGAATCATCAAACTCCAATCACCCAATCTAGGGTTAACAAAAACTTTTCTAAATAAAAATATGAAAGCATGCATGTGTGTATGCATTCCAATTTGGATTCTTTTGAATCACCTTGTTTGTGTGTTTATTTGCTTGGAAAATGATTCTTAGGTGAGTTAAACATCATCTAGACAATCCCCACACTTTTCCCAAAGACAAATAAATCAAAACAAACAAAATAAGAGAATGGTCACTTTGGCCAAATTAACTCCCATGCCTACTTTGGATATCTCTAACTTTCAGAACTTAATAGAAAATTGTTTGGATCTTTGCACCCCTTGATAGTACTCAGAACAAAGTATCAAGGCCCACCTTGTGATCATCCAGAAACATTCAAATGCATAGTTTAAATGCTAGTTTAAAATTGAATCTATATCATATGGGAAGATCCCACTTTTTCAAAAACCACTCAAACAAGCTCAACTTTCAAAACCCAAGCATCTACAGACTCACCAGCACATGCCTAGCACACCCACCAAAAATCTTTTCAAAATTCAAAACTTGAATTCATGCGGCCATTTCATCAAACACCTTGCAGATTCAAATCAACAAAATCACAAACACTATTTTGAGCAGTGATTCTGGCATAACTTGTTCCCACTCTAGACACCACTAGCCTTAGTAGATCATCTAACAACCTAAACTAATCTCTAGCACCATTGTAAGATAGCCATTGTCATCAATGGTGAGCAGGCCGAGTGCACCCTTCCCACCCACATGTCGACAGCAAGCTAGGAGAAGCACCAAGCCTAGCCAGCATGTCTGCGAGGTAGCCCATGTCTCACCGCCCCTATCGACCAGCCCTGCCTCGCAGACAATGCCCAGAACCGCCAGGAACGCCGTGCCCGTGCCGCTGTCGACCATGCCAACGTGCGCCGCAGAGCACGCACCGTTACCACGCAACCCGACCACCTCGAGCCCTCGTCGCCCGCCAGCATGCTCCCCACCGTCCCAGGAGACCGCCAGACATGCCCATTTCACTGCCCATGCCCCGTAGCCACCGCTCGCCGTTGAAGACGCCGCCTTTGCCTCGCAGAGCATCGAGCGTTCCCGACCGTTTGCCACCGCCCCTACACACGCATTAAAGCCATAGAGCATCGTCAGGAGACCATCGATCGATCGCCACCCTCGGCCATGCCTCTAGCAGCCCGTAGCCATGTCGCCACCGTCGCCTTCCCATACCGTTCGGTCTCACCATCAAGCCTATAAAAGGAGACGACCCCTAGCCGAATTGAGCACACCATCTCACTCCCCTCTCCTCACTGATCGTTCCACCCTGTTCCCGGATCAAGGCGAGAAGCGCATCGCCGGAATTTGGCCAGAGCCCGCCGCTGCTGGAGAAGAAGGGAGCCAGCAATTGGAGCCGCCCCAGGAGAAGCTGCCGGTACCAGGAGATTCGCCGTCGTCAACTTCGTCGTTCGCCCGCCTCGCGGACCCTCGCCTGAGCCCCGGTGAGCCTCTGTCAACACCCGGATTTTTCAATCCTAGATGCCTGTTATGCCATACATCGCAATCCCAGGATTACCATATTTGCGAGACATAACAGAATTGGATACCATAGTACATCATCCATTACAAACGATACATAAGTGTAACATCCCAAAAATACCAAACTTGGATCATCAAATTCTAATCCTCACATTTAGGGTTAACAAAAACTTTTCTAAATAAAATTATGAATGCATGCATTGATTTTTAATTTCTTTAAAAACCACCTTGTTTGTGTGATCCATTGTTTGTAAAATGTTTCTTAGGTGAAATAAACATCATCTAAAACATTTCCCACACTTTTCCTAAAGACAAGTAAATCAAAACAAATATATTAAGTGAATGGTCATTTTGGCCAAATTAACTCCCATGCCTACTTTGGATGTCTCAAACTTTCAAAACCTAACAGAAACTTTTCTGGATCTTTGCACCCCTTGATTGTACTCATAACAAGGTATCAAGGCCCACTTTGTGATCATCTAGAAACTTTCAAATGCATAGTTTAAATGACAATTCAAAATTGAATCTTCTTCATATGGGAAGATCCCACTTTTCCAAAACCCACTCAAACAAGCTCAACTTTCAAAACCCAAGCATCTGCAGACTCACCAGAACCAATCTAGCAAACCCACCAAAATTCATTTCAAAATTCAAAACTTGATTTCATGCGGCCATTTCATCAAACAGGTTGCAGACACAAATCAAACAAAACATCAAACACTATAGTGTGCAGTGTTTTGAGCCTAACTGGTTCCCCATTTAGCTCACACACAACTCAGTAGATCATCTAGGAAGTTTAGCCCAACACTAGCACCCCTGTGAGCTTGCCATTGTCATCAATGGTGAAAAGCCGAAGCCAACCTTGTCACCCCATTGTGGAAAGCAGGCTAGAGGAAGAACTAGCCGTTCCAACCTTGTCTGGGAGGCAGCCCACCGTCCACTGCCACTCCCTGTCCCAGCCGCGAGCATTGCCAAGCCCTGGACCACGCACACAAGCCGCGCCCAGACCATGCCGAGCGTGCGCCAGAGCGCCACCCTCGACCATCACCCACAGACCGCGCGCCGCCCTCGCCGCGTGCATACACAATCCCCACCGACCCAGGAGACCGCCAGACATCCCCGTTTGCCGCCCCGTGCCATACAGCCACCGCCCCCCGTCGAAGACGCCACCTCTGCCGCGCAGAGCACCGCCCGTTCCAGACCAAACCACACTGCCCCATGCCTCGCGACCATGTCGTTGAGCATCGCCAGGAGACACAGCACCGTCCCCTACCCTTGCCCATGCCTTACACAAATAGGGATCTCATGATCCAGTTCTTAATACAACATCAAGCAGCGGAATACGTAACAATAATGGTAGCGTAGGCGAAGCTCCATCTTCGGGGTCACAGGCAATGCTGACGATGGGAGATGATCCTAGTTGTCGTAACCTTCCTAGGGTCCATCTTCCAGGTACTCCTCTTCATAGTTTGGCCATGGGAATAGCCAGGGACAAAGCCATGAGTACTCTTTAAGTACTCGCAAACTAATACTAATAGGTAAAGGGGTTTTTTGGATAATAGGACACTAGGCTCTAGGGTTGTTTTGCAAAAGCCAGATTTATCTCTACTAGGCTCCAAAGCTAGTCACAAGTTTATAAATCCTAAGCGGGAACTTGTATTTCATATCACAACTCTGTTGTGGTCATGTCAAAGTCTCAATTCATCTCACATGTCATTTTGAAAAGTCTGACGGGGGAACAGTATGGCCACTCCAACTGTCCATAACCGCGGACGCGGCTATTCGAATAGTTTGACACTCTGCAGAGATTGTACACTTTCACCACAACATTCGATACATCTGTCATGAACAAATCCTGAATTCACCATACTCAGTATGCGGATAATCAATCCTAACCTTTCGATTACACGCCCTAGTATAAGCACCTCTCCTGTGAGTTTGGCCTCCCAACCATGACCAACTGTCATCTTGGGTACTGCACAGGTGGACAATCTTCACAAGGTTGAGGGAACTAATACTAAGGAATATAAGTTTCCAGTCAAGCCCTACCCAATATTCGGGTATTGTGGTTGTACGATAAAATTGGAATGGTATCGCATCCAGACAACCATCAGTTTTATAAAGGGCTAAGGCTCATGCCTCAACATTTTTATCACCAAATTTCTCAAGTGTTTGGAAACACATGTCCAAAACATTTCAATAGAATGATCCATCATTCCAAGGTTTTCATAACCATTTTTCCACCAAGTATTCCCATCTAAAGTTGATCAAGTTTTATGCTTAGCACTAGCATCTACAGGTGGGGGTAGTAATGATAAGGGGTAGTAACTAGTGGAGTTTCAACTAAGTACAACCTTATGTCTCAGGCTGATGTCAAGGTTTCTAACTTAGGCCAAATTTTATGCTCTTTATGCAACCTTCAGCATCTTTCCAATATCTACCAGTCACTTAAGTAAACTCTAAGTAAGCTTTGATAAAGAAATAAAGTAAGAAGCTTGCACATAAAACTAGGATTGGTTTATCAAATGGGTATGATCACATATGCTTAAGGCATAGTAACAAGTAGGGGTTTGTTGCATCAGTAGGGTATATTGCAAGTGTTAGCTTGCATCAATGTCAATATAAGCTTGCTAAATTGCAAGTGTTAGCTTGCAAGGTTACTAGCTTGATAAATTAGAAGGTCTTGCAAGTTTTAGCTTGCCTTGTGCAGAGCAGTGGTTGAAGTTCTCCTCGGCTTCTTCTTCGTAGTATCCTCCTTCCTCCTCATATCCTTGGTCGGTACTAGCGTCTATGAATAAATACGAGGTACACAATCACCAAACAATACTTAACTACTTGCAATCATCACACACAAGGGTCCTATGATGATCTATCATCATCCCTAACATTACAAGGTTAAGGCTTCGTTTAAATCTTTTTATTTTTAGAAAAGTAATTTCTACTCATTGAAAAACTACTTAAAATTTAATATTCTCCAAACCCAACATGGGATCATGTTGACACATGTCATCACCACATATTTTAGTCCATGGGAATGTGATTTAAAGTGGTTTCACAATTTAATAAGGTTTTACCCTTTTATTTTAATTAATTAAAGTGGCTAGAAATGCTTATGTAGCATTATTTTATTACTTGAACATTATTTCTGCAAGTAAACCTATATATTTTCATATATTCTGAAAGGTATGGTTAAATGTGATTTTTGAGAGTTGGAATCAACTCAAAAGCTATTATGGTTTAAATTTGAAAAATGTTTGAATGCAGAAAATCTTCTGCTTGTTATTTTTACCATGGGTGATCTATAGATCCAAATGACTTGAATCCAATGGTCTTGGATTCAACATTCACAGACCTTTTCAACAAAATTGGTTTCATTCAATTTGGTGCACTGAATCGATCTGGGTTGATTTTTTAAGTTGGGTACAGAAGTGTGTTTGAATTGAAATAGAAAAAGTTTAATTTGAATAACTGGGCTGCGCAGGAAAAATTACTGGGCCGGCCTGCTAAGCGCAGTGCTCCCGCGGGCTTCTTAAGTGGGTGTCCCCACTCGTCAGTGACAAGGGGCTGGGCGAAGCGGTATGGGGCGACGTGGATCGTTCGATCTAGTTCTAATCTAACGGCTAGGAGTCATCGTCGACGCGAGACAACTCCGGCGAGAACGAAACCTAGCGCGGACAGTGAGGGTCGCTGGGGGATCACCGGGGTACTGGCGAGGGTCGGCGAGGCGGGCGATCGACGAAGTCGACTACGGCGAACTCAGGGGTGGTCGCGGAAGCTCCTGGGGCGGCTCTAATCGCTGGCTCCCTTCTTCTCCGGTAGCGGCAGGCTCCAGTGAAATTCCGGCGAGGTGGTGCTCGCCTTGCTCTGAGAATGGTGTGGCACAATCAGTGAGGAGAGGGGAGTGAGATGGTGTGAAGAAATCGTGCGGGGGTGGCCTCTATTTATAGTCGAGCGAGGGGACCGTCGAGGCGCACTGTGAGCTCGTCGGGGGCGAGGTTACAGGCGGCTAAAGGCATGGGCAAGGGTAGGGGACGGTGCGGTGTCTCCTGGCGATGCTCAACGACATGGTCTCGAGGCATGGGGCGGTGCTCTGCGCAGCAGAGGCGGCGTCTTCGACGGCGGGCGGTGGCTGTGCGGCACAGGTGTAACATCCCAAAAATCATAGTTTCAAAACTCATTCATATCATCTTTGCATCATTCATCCATTTAGGGTTTTCTCAAAAATCATTTAGAGACAGAAGTTGGAGCTATGATTTCATGTGGGCAATTTATCCCAAATGGCCATCACCCTTTGAAATTTGAATGTTTAAGTACTTGTTTGCTTGCCTCCATTGATGGAAATATTAGGTGAAACTTTTAACCCAAGATTCCAAATTTAGAAATAGTTTCAAAATCCTTTTACAAATATTTGCAAACTAGAGCAAATCTCTGTTTACTTTGAAACCCAAGCTTGACCAAGTCTTGCTAGGTAACCACTTAGTTAAAATGACTGTTTTTGAACCCACAAAACCCTGCAAAAATTCCCAAAACAGTTTGGATTCAAAAGGATTTGAATTCATATCAAAAATCATTCCAGAAAATAGAAATAGAAAAAGAAAAGAAACAAACAAAAGAAAAGGGCCAGGCGCCAGGTTTCTGGCCCAGCAGCGAACCGAGCCCAGCAAGCCCACCCGGGGATTTCTTTTTCTCCTCTCACGCGAGAGCGCACACACTGAGCCGCTGACAGGCAGACCCCACACTCACTTCGCGCACATCGCTGACGAGTGGGCCCTGTACACGCTGTCATCGTCTTCTCCAAACCTCGCCCGCGACCACGTCGCAGCTGCAGTGACTGCCGGTAATGGCGCGGCTTAATTGGGCATTAAAACACGGGCGTTTCCTGTCGAGGCACCGGCTATAAGATCCCCACCTCCTCGCAGTCATTTTCCCCCAGTCAATTCCACACTCACGCCCCCAGGCTGCCCACGACTCGCTCAGAACCACCGCAGGCAGAGCAACTCCGGCGACCGATTCAGGTGAGCTCCGTGCGCCCCTTTCCCTCTAGATCGTTCGAGACGCTCAGTAATCCTCTTGCGCACCTTCTAATCACAACAGAGCATCCTGTACTGCCCCAGGTTGACGTGTTCACTTGACGCCGTAGGCACCCGACGACCACCCCAACTCCGGCGAGCAATCTCAGTAAGTTCCGAGCGCCCCTTGCTTTCTTATTCACCCGAGCATGTTCGCAACTGTCCTGCGCATCTCCTAAACCCATTGGTTCGTGCTAGGGCGACGCAGAACTTCGGCAACGACTCCGACAACACCCACCCGACGCCAGACGCAACTCCGACGAGATCTAGAGCCCATCTCCGAGCGCCCCTCCACAAGACAGTACCACGACGAGCTTCAGCAGCCTCCGGCGAACCTGGTAATACTCCTCTCCCTCTCGCGGACGATGTAGAACGCCGGCGCCGCCGTAGTCAGACGCGCCGCCGCTAGTCAACGCCGCCAGCGCCGCCCGTTTATGGTTTGAGGGTTTGGACCATTGAATCTACATCGTGTGGCTAGGATAGATCTAGGCCGAAGGGGTACGCGTGTGTCTGAGCCGCCAGATCTCATTTAGATCGTGCGGTCCGCAGCGCTCGATCCGCGCGAAGCGGTACGCGCCAGTGAGGTTGCGACGCGTGGCAAGGTTTAAATTAAAAACAGAATTTAAAACCTGATTTAGATTCAAACTTCAAATGCTTATAACTGTTGAATTCCACGTTAGATTTTTGCAAACTTTATACCGTTGGATTCAGTGAAACAAGGCCTTTCAGAATATCCAATTTATTTGGCATATAGTAACAGTTAAAAATAATTTTTTTGTAGAACATGTTTTAAGGTCATTTTAAGTAGAAATTATTTTAGTAAATTATAAATATGCCAAATAAGTTTAGTTGGCAAATTTTGTGTTATGTTAAGTTTCTGTACTCATGAGCATACTTGGTAGAATTTTCAAAAATCACCACCTAGTAGATTCTTGCATGCATGCATTCATATTATTTTTGGTTGTATATATTTGTGTGTAATTGTATGCTATTATTTCTTGTGTAGATTTTGCTAGTGATTGTGATTGTGAAGAGTGCTACTCTCCCCACTACCAAGGCAAGTGATATTTTCATTAATATTTCTGTCGTATGTTTTGTACTAGCATTAGATATTTTGCTAAAGTATTGCATGATATTTTGCCTAGTACTAAGATGGGAAATCCTAAGTAGAATGGAATAGTAGAATTGCTAAGGAAATTATCCTAAGTTAGGATATCATATTCTGCTTAGTCTAGCTACTTAGCAAACAAGGGTGGTGAACATCTATATGGTTTATGATGAAAATATTCTAAGTCAAGAGACTTATGTTTTCTTAATAAAACAACTAAGTCAAATGAACCTCCTGGGTGGAATGGAATGATTGGGTTATGTTGAGTGGTTACACAAGGCCATGGACTTGGGTTGTGTATCTCACTTGTGGTATGCCACCCAGGCACAAAGGGATTTGGAGGCCAAGTGTTGAGAAAGCTTACAGTGCAACCACTTGGCAATATGGGCTCTGCCATGATCATATAGGTTGCTAGAACTTAGTCACTTGGACAGTTGGTGGTAGTTGGGTTGATAGGTTGGAGCGCGTCCATTTTGACTAAGGAAAAGCTTCTGAAAGGTCCTGTCTTGGGAAACCAAGTCTGGTAGGGAAAGTGCACAACCTCTGCAGATGGAAAAACCTGAGTACTTAGCCTAGTCCAAGGAAATGGACACTTTTGAGCATCAAGACATGGAAGCTACAAGAATCTCATCACTCCAACTTCTAAATAAAAATTTGTGGGTGAACAAGGATGAAGGACCCCAATTTCTATTGGTGGTCCCTTGGGAATGTTTTTGACAAAGAAGAACTTAGAGTTTTCAACTAATAGGAAAAACCTATTTTCAAGCAAAGCAAGCCAAGCTACACTTAGCCAAAATGCATATAGTAATGTAGTCCACTTAAAATATACTAAGGTATCACTTGCCAATACTATTCCAAAGTATTGACCCTCTGTGGCTGTAACTTGTGATGTTGCAGGTTACTCCGATGATGAATAGGAGTCATGAGTCTACACTCAACATGCTTGCCTGTGGCACATGAAGATGAAGACTTGTGTTTATTTACTTATTCCATAAACTCTTGTATTAGGCCTTTGGCCCTGAGTTGTAAAAGACTATGTTTTATCTCTGGAATGAATGTAATAAACGACCTTTGTATCTGTGTACTTCATCTTAAACTGTGGATGCTAGCATTGATCCAGGGACTAGCATTGCAATCACAGGGATCCTTTCCTTTATAAAGGAGGGGTCTAACAGATGGTATCAGAGCACTGTGTTGCCTGTAGGATTATGACCCTAGGATTGGAAAACCACTAAGGAAAAAGTTTTTCAACCACTTCTACACTTGTCTATTCTTCTCGTAAAACTTTTCTAATCTCTTTCAACTTCCTTGTAGATGAACTCCATCAACGAAGCCGTGAAGAAGGGACCACTCATGAACATGACCTTGGAGTGTGAAACTGAGTTTCCCAATATTCTCAAGGACCTCATGGAGGCGATGGATGCACATGGTGAAGCCGTGTACAAGGGCTTTCCAGTGATGGATGAAGGAGTGGAGTATTGGTGGGTGCAACTTCACTTGTACAAAAACAAGGAAGACAACCACAAAGAAAGAGGATACTGCATGTACACTAACACTACAATGCACACCACATTCTTTGAGTCAGCCAGGGATGCAGCTTGGAGGACCATCAAAGAACTAAGTGCTAGAGTCAAGTGCAGAATGCTCAACCTCCAAAAGGACTTAGAGAAAGAGAAGGAGTTTACTCAAGAGTTGGAAGACACCAACCAAGAGATAAGGGGAGATGTTATAGACTTAGTGATAGAGTCAAGAGAGCAAGATTGGTGGATTGCATCTAGGAACATAGTGTTTAATAATAGGTCCCGTGAGATTGGATTGTAAGAACACTTCGTTAGTTGGACCACCACTTATCACCTTATTTCCAAAAGATACTTTAAATAAGTATGAACCTTGAAAGATGTAATGGATTTATGTATGCATGACTTGTGTGACCATTATGTTTCATGGTTATGTATGAATGTTGTCTTGATTTACCTTGAACTGCATTGTTCTAACTTTTTCAATCTTATAAATAGATGCCTATTGCCATCAGCACTGTTGAGGAGTTTCGGGTTACTCGTTTTGGTCCCCGTATCATTGAGATTACCACTCTGCTTGATCTCTCTCTTCCTACTATCACGGTGTACCCACTCACCAAGTTCGAGAGGAAAGGACCTCTAGGGCTTCAAGGTGAACCAGCCTGGACGCCAGACTGAGCCTACTACGGAGACCATCGTCTTCAAGCTGATGCACGACGACAGGGAGAGAGGCATGGAGGTAGTCATGCAGGATCTGATAGGACGACTGTTAGGCCGTCACTCCTGTCAGGTTAGGGGCACTCACTTCCACGTCTTTGGAAGACGTGATGTTGATGGAGAGTCCATCGACTTTGAGGACGACTCGAGGAGCACTGCGGAGCCGATACGTCTTTATATTCAGGACTTAGAGACTCTTCTCAGGCACGTAGATACGGACAGGACGAACGTCATGCTAGATAATGACGAGCTTCAGGTGCAGCTTCGTGAGAAGGACAAGCTTTTTGCACAGCAGGATGAGATGATCAAGGAAATGGAGACAAAGTTCGAGGCCCAGGACCGCAAGTTCAAGAGTCAGGAGAAACGCGTCCAGGATAGGAACAAGAAGATCCGGGACATGACCGAGGAACTGAAGTCCAAAGACTTCGAGCTTGAGCAGCAGCAGATGGTTATTGAGAGGCTTCGCTCCCAGAAGAGGGCTCTCAAGGCCAAGGTCGATTCCTTGACCACTACGATTGAGGAGAACAAGACCGCGATGGAGAACGCAGGTCTTCCCTTTGTCGAGGAGGAGATTGACGCTGATGAGTAGACTCGACTACTCGTTTACCTTTCATATCCATACTTGTTATTGTGAACTTGTTATTGGACCATCCGACATGTGGATGGCTTGCCACTTGTGTGTTTTACTTCATGAGCTTATTATGTGGTTGTTGAACTTTTATTCTTATGATGTTTGTTATGTGTTTGCTTATGATGTATTGTGCATGAAACATCTATGGGTATCTCATTCTTATCTATTTGAACAAACCACAGATGCCTCCCCGTCGCGCAAACCCCAACCCCAACAACATCACCCCGAAAATGCAACAAATGATGAATGCGCAAACACAACTTCTGCAAATGATGACGACATTCATCCAAAACCAGAATAACAACAACCCCAACAACAATAACAACAACAACAACAACAACCCTCCGGGTTTTGATATGCTCACCAGATTTCTGCGTTTGAGGCCAGCAAAGTTTGCGGGAACAACTGATCCCATGGTGGCCAATGACTGGCTACGTTCCGTGAACAAGGACTTAATGACCGTGGGCTGCACGGATGGTGAAAAAGTCAGATTCGCAGCACATCTGTTGGAAGGACCAGCCGCCACATGGTGGGACAACTTCCAAATCACCACTCCTATTGATGAGGTGACTTGGGCTATCTTTGAAGATGGCTTTCGCACTGCCCATATCTCATCAGGAATGATGAGTCTGAAAAAGAAGGAGTTTCACAACCTAAAACAGCGCCACCGTAGCGTGGCAGAATACATAGAAGAGTTCAACAATCTGGCGCGCTATGCACTGGATGAGGTTGATACAGATGCAAAAAGAAAGGAAAAATTTCTGGAAGGCTTAAATGATGAGCTGAATCTGTAGTTGTCTGTGGCATATGTTCCAACTTATCAGTCTTTGTGTGACAAGGCTGCTATTTTGGAAAGTAAAATGAAGCAAGTCGAGAGTAGAAAGAGGAAACACTCCGACAAGCACAGCTCGGGATCGTCTCACAAACGATCTCACTATGATGACAGTGGCAGCTCAGGATCCCATAAACATGGGAAATTCAGCAAGCACAACCACAACCGTCATGACAACAAGCATCACCGCAGTCATGACAAGGACAAGTACAAGAACCACAAGGGTGGACATAAGAACCACTATGGTGGAAATGGTAGTGGAAGTGGAGGCCAACCTCCTAAAAAGGACATCAGTCAGGTTGAGTGCTTCAAATGCAAAAAGCTGGGGCATTATGCTAATGAGTGCCCTGAGAAGAAAGTTGAAGGACCTAATAAGCCAAATCCTTTTCAGAAAGGACAGGTTAACCACATCAATGTGGAGGAGGTCTATGAGGAGCCTGATGCCGTGGCTGGTAAGTTCAGACTCAATTCAATTTCAGCATTTGTACTCTTTGATACCGGTGCATCTCATTCATTCATATCAAAGGCATTTGTTGATAGAAATGGGTTTGCATCAAAAAACATTGGGTGTCCAATAAAAGTTAGTTCTCCGGGGGAGACATGATAGTAAGCCTTGGATGCCGGGATCTCACCATAGAGTTTGGTAAGCATAAATTTCTAGTAAGCCTGATAATCCTAGATTCCCAAGGACTAGACGTAATTTTGGGAATGGACTGGATGGCTAAGTATGAAGGAGTATTAGATTGTGCCAATCGTACCGTTACACTCACAACCCCCGAAGGAAAAAGAATAAAATTTAAGTCAAACTTTGAATCCAAAGGAAGTAAGCTGAATTCTCTTAAGGGGATTAGCATGGACAGTGTACCAATAGTATGTGAGTATCCGGATGTGTTTTCGGAAGAGCTACCAGGAATGCCTCCGGATAGAGATGTGGAGTTTCTGATAGATTTGGTGCCAGGATCAGGACCAATAGCTAAGAGACCGTACAAAATGTCAGTTGATGAATTGAAAGAACTCAAGAAACATCTAGGAGAACAGTTACAGAAAGGGTTTATTCAACCAAGTTCTTCATCTTGGGGAGCCCCAGTATTGTTCGTGGAGAAGAAGGATAGAACACAAAGGTTATGTATTGACTACCGTTCTCTCAACGAGGTTACTATCAAGAACAAATATCCTTTGCCAAGAATCAACGACTTATTTGATAAGCTAGAAGGAGCATGTGTATTCTCGAAGATTAATCTCCGGTCAGGTTATTTTCAACTCAAGATACGAGAGCAAGACATACCAAAAACAGCATTCACCACAAGGTATGGATTGTATGAGTATACTGTGATGCCTTTTGGATTAACCAACGCTCCGGCATACTTCATGAATATGATGAACAAGGTGTTCATGGAATTCCTTGACAAGTTCGTTGTCGTTTTCATCGATGACATCTTGGTCTACTCCAAGAGCAAGGAAGAGCATGAAAGACACTTACGCTTGATACTTGAGAAACTGAGGGAACATAAACTATATGCCAAATTCAGCAAGTGTGAGTTCTGGTTAGAGAAAGTTGGTTTTCTTGGTCATGTGATGACAAAAGATGGTGTTTGCAGTTGATCCTGCAAAGGTTTCAGCTGTGACAGAATGGGAATCACCCAAGAATGTGAAAGAAGTTCGTAGTTTCCTCGGCTTAGCAGGTTACTACAGAAGGTTCATTGAAAATTTCTCGAAGGTTGCTAAGCCAATGACGGAATTGTTAAAAAAGGATAAGAAATTTGCTTGGTCTGAAGGGTGTGAAGTCAGTTTCCAAGAATTGAAGAAGAGACTTGTAACAGCACCAGTTCTATGTCTGCCAGATTTGGAAAAGGATTTCCAAGTATATTGTGATGCTTCTCATCAAGGTTTGGGTGCCGTACTTATGCAAGATGGTAAAGTCGTAGCCTATGCTTCGAGACAACTCAAAACTCATGAAGTAAACTATCCTACTCATGATTTGGAGTTAGCCTATGTCGTCCATGCACTCAAAACATGGAGACATTACCTTTTGGGAAAGCGTTGTGAAGTGTTCACCGATCATAAAAGCTTGAAGTATATCTTCACCCAGAAAGAAATCAACATGAGACAAAGAAGATGGCTAGAACTTATCAAGGATTACGACTTAAGTTTGCAATACCACCCCGGTAAAGCAAATGTAGTAGCCGATGCTCTAAGCCGTAAGACGTTTGTAAATGGCCTTACAAAAGGGGAGTTGCCAGATGACTTGTGTAAGCAATTCAAAGAACTCAGATTGGAGATTGTACCAGAAGGATATCTCATGTCCTTAGATGTTCAACCCACTCTATTGGACAAAATCCGAGAAGTCCAGAAGACTGATGAGGAAATTGGAAAGATTAAAGAAAATATTAGTCTAGGGAAGGCTAAGAGTTTCCACGTTGACGAACAGGGTACTTTATGGCACGGGAAACTTATATGTGTTCCACGAGACCCAGAGTTGCGAAAACTGATCTTACAAGAAGGACACAACTCTCCGTATTCTATTCACCCGGGAAATACCAAGATGTACATGGACATGAAGGAAAGGTTTTGGTCGAACAATCTCAAAAGGGACATTGCCGAACATATTGCTTTGTGTGATGTGTGTAGCAGAGTCAAAGCGGAACACCAGAAACCAGCGGGTTTGCTTCAACCACTGCCTATTCCTGAATGGAAGTGGGAAAATATTGGTATGGATTTCATTACCGGATTACCAAGGACCAGGTCAGGGTATGATTCCATATGGGTAGTAGTGGATCGCCTAACTAAAGTGGCTCATTTTATACCCGTGAAGACAACCTATACAAGTGCCAAGTTAGCTAAAATTTACATGAGTAGAATTGTATGCCTTCACGGTGTGCCTAAAAGTATAGTATCAGATAGAGGAACCCAGTTCACATCTCACTTTTGGAGACAGCTTCATGAATCCTTAGGAACGAGATTGGAATTCAGCACTGCTTTTCATCCACAAACGGATGGACAAATAGAAAGAACCAACCAAATTCTTGAAGACATGTTGAGAGCCTGTGCTTTAGACTATGGAGCAAGTTGGGATGAAAGTTTGCCGTATGCAGAGTTCTCTTACAATAACAGTTATCAATCTAGTATTGGAATGGCACCGTTTGAGTTACTCTACGGAAGGAAGTGTACCACCCCATTGTTATGGAATGGTGTGGGAGAAAGAAGCTTATTTGGACCAGATCTTATCAAAGACGCCGAAGAGAAAGTCAAATTGGTTAAGGATAGATTGAAGATAGCACAGTCCCGACAGAAAAGCTAGGCGGATTCTAGGCGTAGAGAAGTCACCTACGAAGTTGGGGATAGAGCTTATCTCAGGGTATCACCACTCCGTGGAGTAAAAAGATTTGGAGTCAAAGGAAAGTTGGCACCAAGATATGTTGGGCCATTCAAGATTCTAAGTCGCAAAGGAGAAGTTGCGTATGAAGTTGAATTGCCAGAATCTCTATCAGCAGTCCATAACGTATTTCATGTGAGTCAGCTTAAGAAATGTCACCCAGAAATGGAAGAGTCTTCTTTGAAGGATACCATACCTTTGGAAGAAGTTCAGCTAGAAAGTGATCTCACTTATGAGGAAAAGACTGTCAAGATTCTAGAGACCGCAGAAAGAGTTACCAGGACCAAGACCATCAAGTTTTGTAAAGTGCAATGGAACCATCACTCCGAAGAAGAAGCAACATGGGAAAGAGAAGATGATCTTCGGAAAGACCACCCTCACCTATTTGCTAGCCAACCCGAATCTCGAGGGCGAGATTCATCTTAAGGGGGTTAGATTTGTAACATCCCAAAAATCATAGTTTCAAAACTCATTCATATGATCTTTGCATCATTCATCCATTTAGGGTTTTCTCAAAAATCATTTAGAGACAGAAGTTGGAGCTATGATTTCATGTGGGAAATTTATCCCAAATGGCCATCACCCTTTGAAATTTGAATGTTTAAGTACTTGTTTGCTTGCCTCCATTGATGGAAAGATTAGGTGAAACTTTTAACCCAAGATTCCAAATTTAGAAATAGTTTCAAAATCCTTTTACAAATATTTGCAAACTAGAGCAAATCTCTGTTTACTTTGAAACCCAAGCTTGACCAAGTCTTGCTAGGTAACCACTTAGTTAAAATGACTGTTTTTGAACCCACAAAACCCTGCAAAAATTCCCAAAACAGTTTGGATTCAAAAGGATTTGAATTCATATCAAAAATCATTCCAGAAAATAGAAATAGAAAAAGAAAAGAAACAAACAAAAGAAAAGGGCCAGGCGCCAGGTTTCTGGCCCAGCAGCGAACCGAGCCCAGCAAGCCCACCCGGGGATTTCTTTTTCTCCTCTCACGCGCGAGCGCACACACTGATCCGCTGACAGCCAGACCCCACACTCACTTCGCGCATATCGCTGACGAGCGGGCCCTGTACACGCTGTCATCGTCTTCCCCAAACCTCGCCCGCGACCACGTCGCAGCTGCAGTGACTGCCGGTAATGGCGCGGCTTAATTGGGCATTAAAACACGGGCGTTTCCTGTCGAGGCACCAGCTATAAGATCCCCACCTCCTCGCAGTCATTTTCCCCCAGTCAATTCCACACTCACGCCCCCAGGCTGCCCACGACTCGCTCAGAACCACCGCAGGCAGAGCAACTCCGGCGACCGATTCAGGTGAGCTCCGTGCGCCCCTTTCCCTCTGGATCGTTCGAGACGCTCAGTAATCCTCTTGTGCACCTTCTAATCACAACAGAGCATCCTGTACTGCCCCAGGTTGACGTGTTCACTTGACGCCGTAGGCACCCGACGACCACCCCAACTCCGGCGAGCAATCTCAGTAAGTTCCGAGCGCCCCTTGCTTTCTTATTCACCCGAGCATGTTCGCAACTGTCCTGCGCATCTCCTAAACCCATTGGTTCGTGCTAGGGCGACGCAGAACTTCGGCAACGACTCCGACAACACCCACCCGACGCCAGACGCAACTCCGACGAGATCTATAGCCCATCTCCGAGCGCCCCTCCACAAGACAGTACCACGACGAGCTTCAGTAGCCTCCGGCGAACCTGGTAATACTCCTCTCCCTCTCGCGGACGATGTAGAACGCCGGCGCCGCCGTAGTCAGACGCGCCGCCGCTAGTCAACGCCGCCAGCGCCGCCCGTTTATGGTTTGAGGGTTTGGACCATTGGATCTGCATCGTGTGGCTAGGATAGATCTAGGCCGAAGGGGTACGCCTGTGTCTGAGCCGCCAGATCTCATTTAGATCGTGCGGTCCACAGCGCTCGATCCGCGCGAAGCGGTACGCGCCAGTGAGGTTGCGACGCGTGGCAAGGTTTAAATTAAAAACATAATTTAAAACCTGATTTAGATTCAAACTTCAAATGCTTATAACTTTTGAATGCCACGTTAGATTTTTGCAAACTTTATACCGTTGGATTCAGTGAAACAAGGCCTTTCAGAATATCCAATTTATTTGGCATATAGTAATAGTTAAAAAGGATTTTATTTGTAGAACATGTTTTAAGGTCATTTTAAGTAGAAATTATTTTAGTAAATTATAAATATGCCAAATAAGTTTAGTTAGCAAATTTTGTGTTATGTTAAGTTTCTGTACTCATGAGCATACTTGGTAGAATTTTCAAAAATCACCACCTAGTAGATTCTTGCATGCATGCATTCATATTATTTTTGGTTGTATATATTTGTGTGTAATTGTATGCTATTATTTCTTGTGTAGATTTTGCTAGTGATTGTGATTGTGAAGAGTGCTACTCTCCCCACTACCAAGGCAAGTGATATTTTCATTAATATTTCTGTCCTATGTTTTGTACTAGCATTAGATATTTTGCTAAAGTATTGCATGATATTTTGCCTAGTACTAAGATGGGAAATCCTAAGTAGAATGGAATAGTAGAATTGCTAAGGAAATTATCCTAAGTTAGGATATCATATTCTGCTTAGTCTAGCTACTTAGCAAACAAGGGTGGTGAACATCTATATGGTTTATGATGAAAATATTCTAAGTCAAGAGACTTATGTTTTCTTAATAAAACAACTAAGTCAAATGAACCTCCTGGGTGGAATGGAATGATTGGGTTATGTTGAGTGGTTACACAAGGCCATGGACTTGGGTTGTGTATCTCACTTGTGGTATGCCACCCAGGCACAAAGGGATTTGGAGGCCAAGTGTTGAGAAAGCTTACAGTGCAACCACTTGGCAATATGGGCTCTGCCATGATCATATAGGTTGCTAGAACTTAGTCACTTGGACAGTTGGTGGTAGTTGGGTTGATAGGTTGGAGCGCGTCCATTTTGACTAAGGAAAAGCTTCTGAAAGGTCCTGTCTTGGGAAACCAAGTCTGGTAGGGAAAGTGCACAACCTCTGCAGATGGAAAAACCTAAGTACTTAGCCTAGTCCAAGGAAATGGACACTTTTGAGCATCAAGACATGGAAGCTACAAGAATCTCATCACTCCAACTTCTAAATAAAAATTTGTGGGTGAACAAGGATGAAGGACCCCAATGTCTATTGGTGGTCCCTTGGGAATGTTTTTGACAAAGAAGAACTTAGAGTTTTCAACTAATAGGAAAACCCTATTTTCAAGCAAAGCAAGCCAAGCTACACTTAGCCAAAATGCATATAGTAATGTAGTCCACTTAAAATATACTAAGGTATCACTTGCCAATACTATTCCAAAGTATTGACCCTCTGTGGCTGTAACTTGTGATGTTGCAGGTTACTCCGATGATGAATAGGAGTCATGAGTCTACACTCAACATGCTTGCCTGTGGCACATGAAGATGAAGACTTGTGTTTATTTATTTATTCCATAAACTCTTGTATTAGGCCTTTGGCCCTGAGTTGTAAAAGACTATGTTTTATCTCTGGAATGAATGTAATAAACGACCTTTGTATCTGTGTACTTCATCTTAAACTGTGGATGCTAGCATTGATCCAGGGACTAGCATTGCAATCACAGGGATCCTTTCCTTTATAAAGGAGGGGCCTAACAGATGGTATCAGAGCACTGTGTTGCCTGTAGGATTATGACCCTAGGATTGGAAAACCACTAAGGAAAAAGTTTTTCAACCACTTCTACACTTGTCTATTCTTCTCGTAAAACTTTTCTAATCTCTTTCAACTTCCTTGTAGATGAACTCCATCAACGAAGCCGTGAAGAAGGGACCACTCATGACCATGACCTTGGAGTGTGAAATTGAGTTTCCCAATATTCTCAAGGACCTCATGGAGGCGATGGATGCACATGGTGAAGCCGTGTACAAGGGCTTTCCAGTGATGGATGAAGGAGTGGAGTATTGGTGGGTGCAACTTCACTTGTACAAAAACAAGGAAGACAACCACAAAGAAAGAGGATACTGCATGTACACTAACACTACAATGCACACCACATTCTTTGAGTCAGCCAGGGATGCAGCTTGGAGGACCATCAAAGAACTAAGTGCTAGAGTCAAGTGCAGAATGCTCAACCTCCAAAAGGACTTAGAGAAAGAGAAGGAGTTTACTCAAGAGTTGGAAGACACCAACCAAGAGATAAGGGGAGATGTTATAGACTTAGTGATAGAGTCAAGAGAGCAAGATTGGTGGATTGCATCTAGGAACATAGTGTTTAATAATAGGTCCCATGAGATTGGATTGTAAGAACACTTCGTTAGTTGGACCACCACTTATCACCTTATTTCCAAAAGATACTTTAAATAAGTATGAACCTTGAAAGATGTAAGGGATTTATGTATGCATGACTTGTGTGACCATTATGTTTCATGGTTATGTATGAATGTTGTCTTGATTTACCTTGAATTGCATTGTTCTAACTTTTTCAATCTTATAAATAGATGCCTATTGCCATCAGCACTGTTGAGGAGTTTCGGGTTACTCGTTTTGGTCCCCGTATCATTGAGCTTACCACTCTGCTTGATCTCTCTCTTCCTACTATCACGGTGTACCCACTCACCAAGTTCGAGAGGAAAGGACCTCTGGGGCTTCAAGGTGAACCAGCCTGGACGCCAGACTGAGCCTACTACGGAGACCATCGTCTTCAAGCTGATGCACGACGACAGGGAGAGAGGCATGGAGGTAGTCATGCAGGATCTGATAGGACGACTGTTAGGCCGTCACTCCTGTCAGGTTAGGGGCACTCACTTCCACGTCTTTGGAAGACGTGATGTTGATGGAGAGTCCATCGACTTTGAGGACGACTCGAGGAGCACTGCGGAGCCTTGGGAATGTTTTTGACAAAGAAGAACTTAGAGTTTTCAACTAATAGGAGAAACCTATTTTCAAGCAAAGCAAGCCAAGCTACACTTAGCCAAAATGCATATAGTAATGTAGTCCACTTAAAATATACTAAGGTATCACTTGCCAATACTATTCCAAAGTATTGACCCTCTGTGGCTGTAACTTGTGATGTTGCAGGTTACTCCGATGATGAATAGGAGTCATGAGTCTACACTCAACATGCTTGCCTGTGGCACATGAAGATGAAGACTTGTGTTTATTTACTTATTCCATAAACTCTTGTATTAGGCCTTTGGCCCTGAGTTGTAAAAGACTATGTTTTATCTCTGGAATGAATGTAATAAACGACCTTTGTATCTGTGTACTTCATCTTAAACTGTGGATGCTAGCATTGATCCAGGGACTAGCATTGCAATCACAGGGATCCTTTCCTTTATAAAGGAGGGGTCTAACAACAGGGCGGCAAACGGGGATGTCTGGCGGTCTCCTGGATCGGTGGGGATTGTGTATGCACGCGGCGAGGGCGGCGCGCGGTCTGTGGGTGATGGTCGAGGGTGGCGCTCTAGCGCACGCTTGGCATGGTCTGGGCACGGCTTGTGCGCGTGGTCCAGGGCTTGGCAACGCTCACGGCTGGGACAGTGAGTGGCGGTGGACGGTGGGCTGCCTCCTAGACATGCTGGCTAGGCTTGCTGCTGCTCCTAGCTTGCTGTAGACTATGGGGTGGCAAGAGGGTGCTCGGCTATTCACCATTGATGACAATGGCAAGCTCACAGTGGTGCTAGTGCCTGGCTAATCTTCATAGATGATCTACTGAGTTGTGTGTGAGCTAAATGGGGAACCAGTTAGGCAAGAATCACTGCTCACAATAGTGTTTGATGTTTGTTTGATTTGTGTCTGCAACCTGTTTGATGAAATGGCCGCATGAAATCAAGTTTTGAATTTTGAAATGATTTTTGGTGGGTTTGCTATATTGGTGCTGGTGAGTCTACAGATGCTTGGGTTTTGAAAATTGAGCTTGTTTGAGTAGTTTTTGAAAAAGTGGGGTCTTCCCATATGATAAAGATTCAATTTTGAATTGTCATTTAAACTATGCATTTGAAAGTTTCTGGATGATCACAAAGTGGGCCTTGATACCTTGTTATGAGTACATTCAAGGGGTGCAAAGATCTAGAAAAGTTTCTGTTAGGTTCTGAAAGTTTGAGACAGCCAAAGTAGGCATGGGAGTTAAATTGGCCAAAATGACCATTCATTTCATATATGTGTTTTGATTTACTTGCCTTTAGGAAAAGTGTGGGAAATGTTTTAGATGATGTTTATTTCACCTAAGAAACATTTTACAAGCAATGGAACAAACAAACCAGGTGGTTTTAAAAGAATTCAAAATCCATGCATACTCCTATGCATGCATTCATTATTTCATTTAGAAATTTTTTTGTTAACCCTAATTTTGATGATTAGGATTTGATGATCCAAGCTTAGTATTTTTGGGATGTTACAGCCTCCCATGACCCCCACCTGCCGCGTTAGGGTTCTATCTCGCCGGCGCTGCCCGACGTGGACGATGAACAAGAGCCATTGGATTAGAACTAGATCCAACGCACCACGTACCGCTTCGCACCCCCCATCTCACTAACGCGTGGGGACAACAACTTAACCAGCCCGTGTAAGCGCTGTGCGTAGCAGGCCGGCCCATTTTCTCTTCTCGCGCAGCCCAGTCGTTTGAATTTAACTTTTCCATTTTAATTCAAACACAGTTCTGTACCTAGTTTTAAAAATCAACCCAGCTCGATTCAGTGAACCAAATTGAATGAAACCAATTTTGTTAGAAAGGTTTTAAAACGCTTAATCCAAGCCCGTTGGATTCAAATCATTTGAATCTATAGATCAACCTTGGTAAAAATAACAAGGCAGAAGCTTTTCTGCATTCAAACATTTTTCAAATTTAAACCATAATAGCTTTTGAGTTGATTCCAACTCTCAAAAAATCACATTTGATCATACCTTTCAGAATATATAAAAATATATGGGTTTACTTACAGAAATAATGTTCAAGTAATAAAAGGATGCCACATAGGCATTTCTAGTCACTTTATTTAATTAAAATAAAAGATTAAACCTTATTAAATTGTGACACCACTTTAAATCACATTCCCATGTACTGAAATGTGTGGTGATGACATGTGTCAACATGATCCCATGTTTGGTTTGGAGAATATTAAATCTTCAGTAGTTTTTCAATGAGTAGAAATTAGTTTTCTAAAAATAAAAGAAATTAAACCAATCTTTAATCTTGTAATGTTAGTGATGATGCTAGATCATCTATAGGACCCTTTTGTGTGATGATTGAAAATAGTTAAGTATTGTTTGGTGATTGTGTACCTCGTATTTATTTATAGACGCTAGTACCGACCAAGGATACGAGGAGGAAGGAGGATACTACGAAGAAGAAGACGAGGAGAATTCAACCACTGCTCTGCACAAGGCAAGCCTAATACTACTAGTTGAATGTGCAAGCTAACACTTGCAAGATATTATACTTTAGCAATCCTTACCATGCCAACCATATGCCTTAAGCATATGTGGTTATACCCACTTGATAAACCAATCCTAGTTTTACTTACAAGCTTAATACTTTATTTCTTTACCAAAGCTAGCACTTAGAGCTTACTTAAGTGAATTGTAGATTCTAGAAAGATAATTGAAGGTTGCATAAAGAGCATAAAACTTGGCCTAAGCTAGATAATCTTTATGTCATCCTAAGGCATGAGATTAAACTTAGTTACACTCCACTAGTTTACCACCCCTCATTAGTACTTACCCCCACTTGTAGATGCTAGTGCTAAGCATAAAACTTGATCAACTTTAGATGGGAATACTTGGTGGAAAAATGGTTATGAAAACCTTGGAATGATGGATCATTCTATTGAGATGTTTTGACATGTGTTTCCGAACACCAGATGATTTTGGTGATGAAAATGTTGAGGCATGAGCCTTAGACCTTTATAAAACTGATGGTTGTCTGGATGCGATACCATTCCAATTTTACCGTACAACCACAATACGCGAGAATTGGGTAGGGCTTGACTGGAAACTTATATACCTTAGTATTGGTTCCCTCACGGCGAAGGTCTGAGCTGAGGCTACCTTGTGAAGATTGTCCACCTGTGTAGTACCCAAGATGACAGTTGGTCATGGTTGGGAGGTCAAACTCACAGAAGAGGTGCTTATACTAGGGCGTGTAATTGAAAGGTTAGGATTTATTATCCGCATACTGAGTATGGTGAATTCAGGATTTGTTCCTGACGGATGTATCGAATTTTGTGGTGAAAGTGTGCAATCTCTGCAGAGTGTCAAACTATTCGAATAGCCGCGTCCGCGGTTATGGACAGTTGGAGTGGCCATACTATTCCCCCGTCAGATGTTTTCAAAATGACTTGTGAAATGGATTGAGATTTTGACTTGACCACAACAAAGTTGTGATATGAAATACAAGTTCCCACTTAGGTGTTATAATACTTCAACTAGCTTTTCTTACTTCTAAACTTAGTAGATGTAAATCTGGCTTTTTGCAAAACAACCATAGAGCTTAGTGTCCTACTACAAAACCCCCTTCACTTGTTAGTATTAGTTTGCAAGTACTTAAAGAGTACTCATGGATTTGTCCCTCGGTATTCCCATGGACAGACTATGAAGAGGAGTACCTGGAGGATGGACCCAAGGAAGGTTACGACAACTAGGATCATCTCCCATCGTCAGCATTGCCTGTGACCCCGAAGATGGAGCTTTGCCTATGCTATCGTTATTATTACGTATTTCCGCTGCTTGAGTTGTATTAAGAACTGGATCATGAGATCCTTATTTGTGTAAGACCTTATGTATGGTTTGTAATGGATGATGTACTATGGTATCCAATTCTGTTATGTCTCGCAAAAATGGTAATCCTGGGATTGCGATGTATGGCATAACAGGCATCTGGGATTAATAATCTGGGTGTTGACACTGTTGTCGTGATGCAGGGCGAGGTTGTCGACCACGCGCTACCCTTCTGTCCAATTCGATTTGGCTATGGAGATTTCTCGTGGCCAAACTTGCCTCATCCCGAACCCTAGGGTTTGGGTGATGTGGTTGCTGTCAGCGCCGTTGCTGTCGTGTGCTGTGGTAGTGCTCCTCGCCTCCAGGCATGTCTATGGTCGCCGTCGTGGCATTGTGTGGGTCGCAGCACCCCCTTGGGGGTGCTCCCCATGCCGCCGTGTTCGTCGGCCTTCTCTGCTTCCTCTTCTATTCTTCAGCAAGGACCATAGGTAAGTTGTTCCTCTCCCCCTCATGCTCTCTGTGCTAGGCCATCCCATGCTAAATGTTGGTAGTGGCCATTCCTGGTTAGTGTCATATCCTGATTAGGATTATTTGTTCTTCTTAGGGTTCAAATCCCTCTATTAATTTAATATCTGATGATTTGGATCATGTATTGATGATCCTTAAACCTATTGAGTGGTGGCTTGCTGTAGATTACTGCTGATGGTTAGATTTGATGATGCTAGTGGCTTATCAACTGGGTCTCATTGTTAACTTTGATATGGTATAGATGATAAGGTTGCTTTGGAATTGTTGTTTGGAGATTCTAGTGGTTTGAGAGTTCATCTCCTGGTCTTGGTGGCTTGATCTTGTCCTTCCTATCCACTTGTTCTACCCCTCCTTATGTCACCATCTTGGTGAGATGATCCAGGGTTTAGTTGATGTGATCTTGCTTGGCTTTAGCTTGGTTTAGCTGGGCTACTGTTCTTGGTGTGTATGCACCAGAGAATGGTGTGGGGTTTGCTTCCCACGGCTGTACTGAGCAGTTTTGTGTGATTGAGATGTTGCTGCTGGGCTGACAGCACACACCATGCAGTTTGGTGTGTGTGCTGCTTGTGTGTCTGCTGCACACCTGGTGGATATGCTCTGGATGTGAAGTTACTTTTATCTGGTTACATCTACTTGCCTGGTGAAACTTGCCCCTCCTTGATGTTTATTTGACTTATGGCTTAAAATTATGAAAGATATATTCTTTCATATTGGTGAAACTTGCCCCTTAAAAGATTACTCCATGATGAACCTTGAACAGTGCACTTCACTTCCAAATATGAGAGTAAAATAATTCTAATCCTTAACTTTTTTTAGTTTCTGTTTATTTTGCAGGTACTAGACTTGAAGATCAAGACTTTAGTTTAGGTTTTTTTTATAGAATAGTCACTTGTAGTATCCTCTTATTCAATTGTAATCCTTATTTTATTCTTTTGTACTTTTTATTTTATTCTTTTGTAATAAAGATTGTACTTGATATATAAAGATTCTTCTTTTGCTTCATGTACTATTATAAAGATTCCAATACGTTACATTTTGGTAACTCATTTATTGAATAAGTTAATATTCATTTTATTGATTATGTTATTTATTTAAAGTTTGAGTTACTAATTATCACCTCTTGATTAAATCAAATCACTCAAACCTAATTCTAAATCCTTCTACATTATAATTCCAACATTCAAATTTAAATTCAAATTTCATTTCCTAAAACACACAAATCCACAAAGATCATATCAAGGTTTATAACAATCATCCTCCAAGACTATACCTAATCTCAAAGCATGAAAGAAACTTTGATCACTTTAGGTTTTTATTTGGCGAAAAATTTACCCACATTTTCACAGATGAATGCATGCAATATCACAGATTCCTAAATCTACCCTTCGTTGGTTCCTAAATGCTGGGATGTTACAACTTTACATTGTGATAGCCTTCGTGCTTGAAGTAATATATAGCTTGCTATCACTTTGTTGCTTGTATTTCTTAGCATAAGTTGTTGGTGCACATAGGTAAACCTTAGTTGTTCTAGGTTGTGCTTAACAAAGTAAACACTAGTTTTATTCCGCCTTTGTTGAGCCACTCTAGGAAAAGTTTTAATCGCCTATTCACCCCCTCTAGGTGACATCTGTATCTTTTCACCGTGCCTGTCTACGCCAAGCACATCCCTGAGCACGCGCCTACCACCGATCGAGCTACGGGTTGCCGCTGCGTCGCCCCATCGGGTCGCAGCGCCGCCGCCTTTGGTCCATGCTACCGACTTCCAACGTGCCTTCCTTGGCATGTACATTGTTGGTGGTCTCCCAGCACTGCACCGAATTGCGCCCTGCAGCTATGCCGCCCCCTCGGGTCATAGCATCGTTGCACGCAGTCTACTTCGCTGCCCCCGCGCACTGACGTTCTCGGTTTCCACCACGCCATCTCCTCTGGTGCGGATCACCACCGTCTGCGTATGGTCTTCGTCATGCCGTCGGGTTCTTCTTCGCCTACTTTAAGTACCGCCGCCGCGCCTCTCTAGGCGTCCAGCATGACCACTTCAGGTCACCGTTGGTTTCGCTGCCTTCTATGTCTTTTCCACATTGAACTCGTCGACATCGTCATACGATACAGGCGCACAGGTTCATGATGGCAACTACCCCTGCACGCCTAGTACTGGCAACACCGGTGCGTGCCTTCGTCCCCGACGCGTTCCTGAGTCTGGCAAACTTGCGTCGGACGCCTTGTCTTTGTCGACATGATAACGTCTTCTTCGGCATCGACACCTTTCTCTATGACTATCTCGACCGCATCAGCGACGCATTCTTCTTGGCATACTAGGTTCTGGCAAAACCAAGATGTGCCTTCGTCCCCGACGTGCGCCTAGTTCTCGCAAAATTTTGGCGTCGATCGTACCCGGCGGCTCAGACTGCATTGACTCCGGCATTGATCGACACCCTCGACCTGCCTCGATGCGTCTCTGTCATCCTCTTCGCGCACTATGCGCTTGAGGCTTCATGTGCGGCTACATCGACACCGAAAACCCTGACCACGACATCGACCACGGCGACCCCTTGCACGGCTACCTCGACCATGGCACCGCCTCACACTCTCGGCTCCCTCGACATCGACACAAGGGATACCACCTCGCTTGAGCATCATTAGCTCCCTCTACACTCCAAGCTACCACAACGCAGCACCGTCCACGATGTCCCCGCTCCTACCACGGGGGATGTCAGCCCACTGGTTCTACTTCGGTTTATATCCAGTCTGACCGTCCACGATGTTCCAGTTGTTCACGACGCTACCGCTACGACTGCGGGGGGTGTTAGAGTATTGTACGTATACGGTTGTTATGGTAGTTTAGGATAGTTAGGACTTGAAGGGTTTTGCGGCATAGTAAATCAAAATTTTCTACGGAGCGAACAGAGGGAAAGCCAAGATCTAATCTAGGAGATGCAAACAACGAGAGAGATTGGATTAGATCTTCATACCCTTGAAGATTCGCACAGCGAAACGTTCGTCGGAACGTGGGTGATGTAGTCGTACTCGCTTCTCCTCCTCGCGATCCGATCCGATCTAGCACCACAAGTGGCGGTGCCTCCGTGAGATGCACACGTGCAGCACCTCGACGTCTCCTCCTTCCTCGGACCAGCGAGTATGGTGGAGAGATAGATTGGATCTACAGCACGACGGCGTGGTGTATATGGTGGAGAATTTCTGATGCAGGGCTTCGCCTACAAACAGTAGGGAGGGAGAGAGGAAGGTAGCAAGGCTGCTAGGGCTTGGAGGAAGGTGTGTGTAGGGGAGGGGGCGCACCACCCCTCTATATATAGAGGGGGGAGGCCAGCCCTTGCCCCTCCTCCAAGCCTATCTCTAGTTTAAACAATTTAAACTCTCCCTTATCTAGAACTCCTATCTCTAGTTTAAACGATTTAAACTCTCCCTTATCTAGAAATTCTATCCCGAGATTTAAACGAGTCAAATCTCTCTAGAATCGGCTGGGCCCTATGGGGCCTTGTGCCCCTGGCCCAATGCGGCCAGGACACTCCCTCATAGGCCCATGCCCCCTCCCGGAAGGTGGGGCCACGTTGGTCCCCTTCCGGAAGGTTCTAGAAGCTTCCGGTACAATACCGATTAACACGGAACAATTCCGAACTCCAAAGAACTGCACTTCCTTATATGAATATTATTCTCCGGACCATTCCGGAACCTCTCGTGATATCCCGGATGCCATCCGAGACTCCGAACAAAAATTCATAAACCAATTATCCAATCTATCCTAGCGTCGAGATACGTTAAGTGTGTGACCCTGCGGGTTCGAGAATATGCAGACATGATCTTCTATCAATAATCAATAGCGGGGTCTGGGCACCCATATTGACTCCCACACATTCATCGATGATCATATCGGATGAACCACGATGCCAGGATTCAATCAATCCCATATATATATTCCCTTCGTCTCGCGATATTTTACTTGCCCGAGATTCGATCGTCGGTACCGTCATACCTAGTTCAATCTCGTTCACAGCAAGTACTTTACTCGTTCCGTAATCCGATATCACTTTGTGATTAACTCCTTAACCACATGCTTGCAAGCGGTGTTGATATCGATTACCGAGTGGGCCCGAAGTATATCTCTCCGACTTGGGAGGGACAAATTCCATCTCGATACATACAACCCAACAGATACTTTCCGATCACCTGAGAGACACCTTTATGATCACCCTCTCATAGGATGACGTTTGATGACCTCAAAGCTTTCTTCCGATACCAGGGAGTTGCATTATCTCATGGTCTAAGGAATACAATATTTGACATAGGAAAAGCTTCGCAAAGACGAACACAATGACACGATCTAATTGCTCTGCTTTGTTTGGGTCTATCCACCATATCATTCTCCCAATGATATGATCTCATTATCAATTGACAACTCATGTCTATGGTTAGGAAACCTTAACCATCATTGATCAATGAGCTAGTCCATAGAGGCGTACTAGGGACACGGTGTTGTTCACAAACCACACAAGTATTAAAGTTTCCGCTTAATACAATTCTAGCATGGAACATAAACTTTATCATGAACAAGAATTATAATAATAACATCTTTATTATTGCCTCTAGGGCATAATTCCAACAGTCTCCCACTTGCACTAGAGTCAATAATCTAGTTTACATTTGGCAACAATCTCACACCCATGGCACTGAGGTGTTGATCATGTTTTACACGTGGAAGAGGTTTAGTCAGTGGATCTGCGACATTCAGATCCGTATGTACTTTGCTAATCTTCAGATCTCCATCTGCTATATAATCTCGGATTATATGAAACTTGCGGTTGATATGCTTGGTCTTTGGATGATATCTTGGTTCCTTAGCGAGTGCTATGGCGCCAGTGTTGTCACACAATATCTCCAGTGGGTCCAATGCACTTGGAACCACGCCAAGCTCAGTGATGAAGTTTCTGATCCAAACTCCTTCACTTGACGCTTCTGCAGCAGCCATGTATTCCGCTTCTACTGTAGATCCCGCGATCACGCTTTGCTTGCAGCTTCTCCAGCTCACAGCTCCTCCAAAAATATAAACGTATCCTGTCTGAGATTTAGAATCATCCTTGTCGGTGTCAAAACTAGCATCGACGTAACATTTTACGACAAGCTGTTCATCACCCCCATAGACTAAGAACATTTCTTTAGTTCTATTTAGGTACTTTAGGATGTTCTTCACGGCTGTCCAGTGTTCCACTCCTGGATCACTTTGATATCTGCTCGTCAAACTAAGAGCATTGGACACATCCGGTCTAGTACACAGCATGGCATACATGATGGAACCTATGGCCGAGGCATCAGGCACTTTGCTCATAGCTTCCCTATCATTTACCGTAGCTGGACACTGAGCCTTGCTCAATATCTTACCTGACAACATAGGCACTGAACCTTTCTTCGCCTTATCCATTCTGAACCTTTTCAGAACATTGTCTAGGTATGTACTCTGGCTTAAAGCTATTAGGCGTCTTTGTCTATCTCTATAGATCTTGATGCCCAATATATAAGCAGCTTCACCTAGGTCTTTCATTGAAAAACACTTGTTCAAATAACTCTTCACATCGTTAAGCATGTTGATGTCATTTCCAATAATCAATATGTCATCCACATATAGTACCAGAAACGTCACCGAGCTCCCACTCACTTTCTTGTAGATGCAAGCTTCGTAGCAATTTGGAACAAATCCAAAGCTCTTGATCACTTGATCAAAACGAAGGTTCCAACTCCGAGATGCTTGCTTCAGTCCATAAATGGAACGCTGAAGTTTGCATACTTTACTAGCATCCTTAGGATCGACAAAACCCTCGGGTTGCATCATATACAACTCTTCATCAATGTTGCCATTGAGGAAAGCAGTCTTGACATCCATCTGCCATATTTCATAATCATGAAACGCAACAATTGCTAATAAAATCCGAATGGACTTAAACATCGCTACAGGAGAGAAAGTCTCATCGTAGTCAACACCTTGAACTTGTCGAAAACCTTTTGCGACAAGCCGTGCTTTATAGACAGTAACATTACCATCCGCGTCCGTTTTCTTCTTGAATATCCATTTGCACTCAACGGCCTTTCGGTCGCTAGGAGGATCCACAAAAGTCCATACTTGGTTTTCGCTCATGGATCCCAATTCGGATTTCATGGCTTCCAGCCATTTCTCAGAGTCTGGGCTCATCATCGCCTCCTCATAGTTCGTAGGTTCACTGTCTTCTACCAACAAGACAGTCAAGACAGGGTTGCCGTACCACTCAGGAGGGGCACGCGACCTTGTCGACCTGCGATGTTCAGTAGCAGCATCGTCCGAAGCTTCATGATCCTTGTCATTAGCTTCCTCTATTGTTGGTGCAGGCGGCACTGGAACAATTTCAGGTGCTGCGCTACTCTCCAATTCAAGAGAAGGTTCAATAACCTCGTCTAGCTCTACTTTCCTCCCACTCACTTCTTTCGAGAGAAACTCCTTCTCAAGAAAGGAACCGTTCTTTGCGACAAACACTTTGCCTTCGGTTCTGTGATAGAAGGTATACCCAATAGTTTCCTTAGGGTATCCTATGAAGACGCATTTCTCCGCTTTGGGTTCGAGCTTGTCCGGCATCAACTTCTTGACGTAAGCTTCGCATCCCCAAACTTTAAGAAACGACAACTTAGGTTTAGCACCAAACCACAGTTCATACGGTGTCGTCTCAACGGATTTAGATGGATCCCTATTTAAAGTGAATGCAGCGGTTTCCAATGCATAACCCCAAAATGATAATGGCAAATCAGTAAGAGACATCATCGATCGGACCATATCTAATAGGGTTCGATTCCGGCGTTCAGACACACCATTGCGCTGTGGTGTTCCGGGTGGCGTGAGTTGTGAAACGATTCCACTTGCTTTAAGATGCGTGAGAAAATCATAACTCAAATATTCGCCCCCACGATCGGATCGTAGAAACTTAATCTTTCTGTTACGATGGTTCTCCACTTCATTCTGAAATTCCTTGAACTTTTCAAACGTTTCAGATTTATGTTTCATTAAATAGATATACCCATATCTACTTAAGTCATCGGTAAAAGTGAGAAAATAGCGATATCCACCGCGCGTCGAAACACTCATCGGTCCGCATACATCGGTATGTATGATTTCCAACAAGTCTGTTGCTCGCTCCATCATACCGGAGAACGGGGTTTTGATCATCTTGCCCATGAGGCATGGTTCACATGTGTCAAATGATTCAAAATCAAGAGACTCCAAAAGTCCATCAGAATGGAGCTTCTTCATGCGCTTTACACCAATATGACCTAGACGACAGTGCCACAAATAAGTAGTATTATCACTATCTACTTTGCATCTCTTAGCCTCAATGTTATGGATGTGTGTTTCATCCCTTTCGAGATTTAGAAGAAATAAACCATTCACAAGAGGTGCATGACCATAAAAGATGTTACTCATATAAATAGAACAACCATTATTCTCCGATTTAAATGAATAACCGTCTTGCAATAAACATGATCCGGAAATAATGTTCATGCTCAACGCAGGCACATAATAACATTTATTAAGGTTTTAAACTAATCCCGAAGGTAAAACTAAGGAGAGCATGCCGACGGCCATCACATCAACTCTTGATCCGTTGCCAACGCGCATCGTCACCTCATCCCTCGCAAGCCGCCGTCTATTCCGTAGCTCCTGTTTCGAGTTACAAATATTAGCAACTAAACCGGTATCAAATACCCAGGCACTACAACGAGGGCTAGTAAGGAAAACATCAATAACATGTATATAAAATATATATTTGATGGTGTCAGCCTTCTTGTCCGCTAAGTACTTCGGACAGTTGCGCTTCCAGTGACCCTTGTCCTTGCAATAGAAGCACTCAGTGTCCGGCTTGGGACCAGACCTGAGCTTCTTCTCAGCAGGGGCATTGCGCTTGCCGCCGCCCTTCTTGAAGGGCTTCTTTGCTCCCTTACCTTTCTTAAAGGAGGGCTTGTTGACCATCAACACATGATTATCCTTCTTGATGTCCACTTCCGCAGCCTTCAGCTTTGCGAAGAGCTCGGTGATCGTATCAGTGGAACCAATCTGATTATGAGTCACTACAAAACTTTTGTAGCTGGGAGGGAGTGATTGCAGAACCCTGTCAATCTTGAGCTCCTCTGGAATCGTGCATTCCAGTTGCTCAAGGCGTTGAGTGTAGCCCGACATCTTTATGGCGTGCTCACTACCGGAACTCCCTTCCTCCATCTTGCAGTTAAAGAACTTCTCAGAGATCTCATATCTCTCAGGACGGGCTTGAGTCTGAAATATGGTTTTCAGCTCCTCGAGAATCTCAAAGGGCCCGGGATAGGTTTCAAAACGATTTTGAAGCTCCGGTTCCATAGCAAACAACATGGTGCTCTTAATCACACCATAATCATCTTTGCGCGACTGATAGACAGCTTTCTCATCAGCCGGCGCAGTTGCAGCAGGGGGGTCACCTAATGCTTTACCAAGGACATAGTCCTTTTGTCCGCCAGACAGAATGATTCTTAGATTGCGGAACCAATTGGTGAAGTTAGACCCATTGTTCCTAAGCTTTTCTTTCTCAGCAAAAACGTTGAAGTTGAAGTTGGATTTGGCCATGTGATCTACAGTATTTGCAAGTACAATTTAGACTATGTTCATGATAAATAGTTCAACTTAATCAAATTACTAGATGAACTCCCACTAAATTCAACATCCCTCAAGTTGTTTAGCGAACACGATCCAAATTCACCACACCTAATCCGATCATCACGAGAAGAGATGTGGTTTCAATGGTGGACAACGAAGTGTCGATCATATCATTCATATGACTCATGCTTAACCTTTCGGTTCTTGTGTTCTGAGGCCATGTCTGTACATGCTAGGCTCGTCAAGTTAGACCCAAGTATTTCCGCGTGTGCAAAAACTGGCTTGCACCCGTTGTATGTGAGCGTAGAGTCTATAGCACCCGATCATCACGTGATGCTTGGACACGACGAACTTTCGCAACGGTGCATACTTGGGGAGAACACAGTTTTTGTAGGGGTCCCAATCTTGGATAAGATAGAGCCTCCTATGTTTACAATGCTAGTCCCTGGATCAATAGCTAGCATCCACAGTTTAGATGTAATATCAAGAAACAAAGGTCATAATATAACTTTATAACCAGGAATAACATAATTTTATTACATCATGCATAGCTCATTTGGCTATTACATTACATTGCAGCGGAATAACTATAGTCATGGGGTCCTTCATCTTCAAAGTGCCACAGGCAGATGTTGGTTGTAGACTTTGTAATCCTAAACAATCAATCTTCACTTAAAATCAATCAAACCTGCAACATTACAAGTTACAGCCACAAAGGGTCAATACATTTGAATTGTATTGGCAAGTGATACTATGGTATTATGGTGGAGTCTACCATCTATATGCATTTGGCTAAGTGGAGTTGAGGCTTGCATTGCTTAAATTAGATTTTTCTTATCATTTTGAAAATACTAAGTTTTGCTTGTCAAAAACATTTTTCTCAATCAAAGACTTCAAGATCCTTGTACCAAGCCATCTCTCCATCAATGATTTAAGAATTCAAACAACCCTTGTTCAAACCACAAGATTTTAATTTAGAAATTTGAATGATGAGATTCTTGATTGCTTCCATGTCTTGATGCTCAAATTTTCCTTTACCAGGGACATGGCTAAGTACTTAGGTTTTACACTCTGCAGAGGTGGTGCACTTTCCCCACAAGACTTGGTTTCCCAAGACAAGATCTTTCAGAAGCCTTCCCTTAGACCAAAAATGGACGCGCTCCAACCTATCAAACACTACCACCCACTGTCCATATGGCTAAGTTCTTGCAACCTATATGATCATGGCAGAGCCCATATTGCCAAGTGGTTGCACTTGAAGCTTCTCAACATTTGACATCTCAAATCTGTTTGTTTCCTGGGGTGGCATTCCACAAGTGAGATACACAACCCAAGTCCATGGCCTTGTGTAACCACTCAACATATCCCAATCCTTCCATTCCACCCAGGAAGTTCATTAACTTAGTTGTTTTATTAGACAAAATCACAAGTCCTCAGACTTAGAATATTTTTTCCATAGTGTGAATATATATTCCACCCATGTTTTCTATTAGCTAGGCTAAGCTTGGTAGTAATAGGATACTTAACTTAGGAAATCCTACTAAGGATTCATCTACTAGGTTTTACTATAGCAAGGTCTATACTTAGCAAAATCCATGCAAGTTTTACTTAGCAAAATCACTAATGCATAGAGAAAGTAATGGGACAAAAAGTATGAAGCATCACTTGCCTTTTTGGTAGAGAATGGTGGTTAACTCCTTGATCTTGCTAGTCTCACACTTCACTACAAGTCAATCAAGCAAACACTAATTCAATTCACATTCCAAACCAATAATCACTCAAACAAATTCACACACACAAAACAATGGAAACCAATTCATGCATGGGAGCATGCACAAGATAGTTTTATTTTGCAAAGGGGTCTCTATGGGGTTTCTAAACTTTGTAAGATCCAAATTGGTCTTTTACCAAAGTGGCAAAGTCATTAGCAAGAGTGTTTTGTCCAAAAACTATTTTTAATTCCATTCATCATTTTATGTGGTGAAAAATGTTTTTATTAAGGCAAAAACTCTTAAGTTGTTCACCAAATGAGTTGCTATTGCAAAACTTGGTGTTTTGGGTCAGTAGGGTTGGTCTAAACCATTCTTCTTAAAGTTTTCTTTCCATAAACATTTTTATAATAAAAACCATTCTTTTTATTTGGCTAGAAAATGACTAAGTCAAGTAATCCAACCTAAATTTTACAAAAATCATTTTTAACACCAAAGGTTGGTTCCTAAGGTCAGTAACGTCACAAAAAACCAATTGGCAAAGGTTTGATCTCAAAAATCATTTTTAAATGATTTTTCTAATGTTAGCAAGCACACAAAAGAATCTGCAAAATCAAACAATCTATCAAATACTATTTGCTAAACTAAGGGTATGGTTGGCTAGGGCTTGTTCTCCTGAATTCATTGATATAAAATTTGCAAAATTTGGACGTGTGGTTTGAAAGTTATAGGGTTTTCAAAATGGCATTTCAATCTGATTTCAAATCCTATTTTAATTCACCAAGTGACACGCGACACACTCTGGTTGGACGGTACCGGTTCGGCCGGATCGGCAATGCGGTGCGTTGGATCAAGTTAGATCGCATGGTACAGATCACGTACCCCTTCGCGGTTAAGTCATTCTATCTTATCCATCGGATCTGGATCGGACGGCTGCTGCTGCCTGGCCAAGGACTGGCGGCGCTAGGTTGACGGCGAGCGGCGGAGCGGCCAGTTGGCGGCAGCGCTGGCAAGGCAGGAAGCAAGAAAGGGTGGGAGTAAGCTCACCTGGTTTGCAATAGCCTGGAGATGCTCAAGGCGTTGTGGGTTCGACGAGTGGCGCGCTGGAGTGGGCTCGATTTCTCACCGGAGTTCCTGCTGGCGTCGGGTTCGCTCGGGCGTCGTCGGAGACGAGTCTACGATGCACGCTAGGACAAATGGAGGACAATATCAGATGCGCAAGACCAAGGCGATGCTGTGTGCGTGATCTAGGAGGTGCGGGGTGGTCGGAGTTCAGCTGAAACGCTCGACGGAGCAATGGCAGACGGCGGCGCACGCTCGGTGTCGTCGTTGCTGATGCTCAGGGCCGTCCGCGGTTGAGCGGAGGGTGCTGGGAGATGCGTCTGGTTGAGGGGAAGTTGTCAGTGTGCTCGGGGAGGCTCGGGGTGGTGTCGTGTCGCCGTAATCGGCTCTGGACCTCGTCGGAACAGAGGGTGCTCGGGGAGAAATTGAGGCGGCCTGGAGGCGTGTTCGGGGAAGGAGACAGAGGGGAAACGGAGAGGAGTGACTGGCGTTTAAAGGGGCGTGGTTATTACGAGAAATCAAAGCCTCCTTCACGTGCAATCAATCGCCGGAGTAACTCACTGCAACGGTCAGGGCGACGGAGTCTGGTTGAAGACGATGAACAGAGAAAGGTGGGTCCGCTTGGCAGTGAAAGAAAGGGAGAAGGGAAGGGGTCCACATGTCTGTTGCTCCGCGGGTTCCTTCTACGGTGAGAAAACGTTTCGCTGCAGTGGGGTGGGGATTGGGCTAGGTGGGCTGTTTGGGCTGGCTCAGTTGGGTCAGTCCATTTCCATAAATTTTTTTCCGTCTGATTCTTTTTCTATTTTCTAACTCTGTTTTGTAAATTCAAACAACTAAACAATGTTCAAAACAAATCAAACATACACCAGACTTTGCAACTTTGGATTTGGTTCTGTTTTGTAGCATAAACCAACTTCTAAAATAAAATAATATTTTAAATCTTTTTAGGTTCCATTTATTAATTAAATAAAATGGACCATGGTTTATTAATAAAATAGGGTTTGGTTTATTTAATAAAATCTCCATTTTAAATCCAAATATTTTCAAAACCAAATCAGTAGATTTTATTTGGAAATAAAGAATATTTGGAAAATTTGTTTAAAACAAAATAACCTTTTATTTTAGGGTCCATTAATAATTTAATAATTAAATAAAATGGCCTTAGTTATTAAATCAAATAGAGTTTGATTTTATTAATAAAATATTTATTTGAAACCTAAATATTTTCAAAACCAAATCAGTAGGTTTTACTAGAGAATATAAAATACTTGGAAAACTTATTTAAAATAATTTAATAAGTTTTGATCTTTTAATTAAAATGGTAAAACCTTTTATTAAATAAAGTTGGATATTAAATCCTTATTATTTTATTTAAACAAACCTTTATTATTTTTAAATAAACCTTTATTATTTTGTTTAAAATAAAATGTTTTAATTTCCAAAGCTTGTCCAATGTTTAATTTGGCTTTATAAAATATTCTTTATTTATAAACTTCTATTTCATTTGAAAACAAAACTTTTCATTTAATTGTTTCAAAATAATATTTCCAAATGTTTTTATTTTTCCTTTTATTTAATGTTTATCTTTTTAAAATCTCTTTAGGCTTTATTTAATTCAAATGGGTTTGAAGTTCCAATTGCATTCAAAAAAGTTTCTTTTGGCTCTGAAAATGAAACAAAGTTTTATTTTATTCATTTATTTTCACATTACAAGATTTGGAAAATCTTGGGATGTGACAGTTTTTATCTTGATCTTTAAGTGAGGAATCATCTTATAATGCTACCGTCGCGATCTAAGCATGATAAGATACATAAAAGGATAAACATCACATGCATATAACTTTATGTGACATGGTATAGCCTATCTTCGCGCAATGATCTCCATCTTGTGCGTTTCGACATGATCTCCATCACTCCACCATGATTGCCTCCACCACGAATAGAAACTACAACTATTGCTAACTACTTAGCGATAAAGTAAAGCTATTACATGGCGTATAAGAAGTTGACTCGCAGGTCATACACAATTATAAAGACAACCATATGGCTCCTGCCGGTTGTGTACTCATCGACATGCAAGTCGTGAAACATTACAAAACATGATCATCGCATAAAATATACACATCACATCTTGGGCCATACCATATCACAGAAAACACTCCCTGCAAAAACAAGTTAGACGCCTCTACTTTGTTGTTGCATGTTTTACGTGGCTTTATGGGAGTAGATGCTAAGAACGATTCTTACCTACGGAAAGCCACAACGGTGATATTATGGTTGCCAAACTCCGGTGTTAATCCCATGACAACTATAGTGAGAGAAACTGACATCCACCAGCCGCATGTGTGGAACAAGCCACACGTCAAGTGCGGAACCGGTCTCGCGAACGACGTCGCGTAAGGTTGGCCTGGACCGCTTCAATCTCACTATCCCGCGTCATAAGAAGAACACAAACAAGAGGCTTGCAATAGAAAACATCAACGCCCGCAACAACCATGTTGCGTTCTACTCGTGAAACACATCTACGCATAGATCTAGCTCTGATACCACTGAAGGGTTTCGCGGCATAGTAAATCAAAATTTTCTACGGAGCGAACAGAGGGAAAGCCAAGATCTAATCTAGGAGATGCAAACAACGAGAGAGATTGGATTAGATATTCATACCCTTGAAGATTCGCACAGCGGAACGTTCGTCGGAACGTGGGTGATGTAGTCGTACTCGCTTCTCCTCCTCGCGATCCGATCCGATCTAGCACCACAAGTGGCGGTGCCTCCGTGAGATGCACACGTGCAGCACCTCGACGTCTCCTCCTTCCTCGGACCAGCGAGTATGGTGGAGAGATAGATTGGATCTACAGCACGACGGCGTGGTGTATATGGTGGAGAATTTCTGCTGCAAGGCTTCGCCTACAAACAGTCGGGAGGGAGAGAGGAAGGTAGCAAGGCTGCTAGGGCTTGGAGGAAGGTCTGTGTAGGGGAGGGGGCGCACCACCCCTCTATATATAGAGGGGGGGCGTCCAACCCTTGCCCCTCCTCCAAGCCTATCTCTAGTTTAAACAATTTAAACTCTCCCTTATCTAGAAATCCTATCTCTAGTTTAAACGATTTAAACTCTCCCTTATCTAGAAATTCTATCCCGAGATTTAAACGAGTCAAATCTCTCTAGAATCGGCTGGGCCCTATGGGGCCTTGTGCCCCTGGCCCAATGCGGCCAGGACACTCCCTCATAAGCCCATGCACCCTCCCGGAAGGTGGGGCCACGTTGGTCCCCTTCCGGAAGGTTCTAGAAGCTTCCGGTACAATACCGATTAACCCGGAACAATTCCGAACTCCAAAAAACTGCACTGCCTTATATGAATCTTATTCTCCGGACCATTCCGGAACCTCTCGTGATATCCCGGATGCCATCCGAGACTCCGAACAAAAATTCATAAACCAATTATCCAATCCTATCCTAGCGTCGAGATACGTTAAGTGTGTGACCCTGCGGGTTCGAGAATATGCAGACATGATCTTCTATCAATAATCAATAGCGGGGTCTGGGCACCCATATTGACTCCCACACATTCATCGATGATCATATCGGATGAACCACGATGCCAGGATTCAATCAATCCCATATATATATTCCCTTCGTCTCGCGATATTTTACTTGCCCGAGATTCGATCGTCGGTACCGTCATACCTAGTTCAATCTCGTTCACAGCAAGTACTTTACTCGTTCCGTAATCCGATATCACTTTGTGATTAACTCCTTAACCACATGCTTGCAAGCGGTGTTGATATCGATTACCGAGTGGGCCCGAAGTATATCTCTCCGACTTGGGAGGGACAAATTCCATCTCGATACATACAACCCAACAGATACTTTCCGATCACCTGAGAGACACCTTTATGATCACCCTCTCATAGGATGACGTTTGATGACCTCAAAGCTTTCTTCCGATACCAGGGAGTTGCATTATCTCATGGTCTAAGGAATACAATATTTGACATAGGAAAAGCTTCGCAAAGCCGAACACGATGACACGATCTAATTGCTCTGCTTTGTTTGGGTCTATCCACCATATCATTCTCCCAATGATATGATCTCATTATCAATTGACAACTCATGTCTATGGTTAGGAAACCTTAACCATCATTGATCAATGAGCTAGTCCATAGAGGCGTACTAGGGACACAGTGTTGTTCACAAACCACACAAGTATTAAAGTTTCCGCTTAATACAATTCTAGCATGGAACATAAACTTTATCATGAACAAGAATTATAATAATAACATCTTTATTATTGCCTCTAGGGCATAATTCCAACAGGACTCTAGTCTAACTTTACTTGTACTCCAAGATGATCCCTGTACGTCTATATATACTCGTCCATGAGGCTCAATAATACGTCCAACATATTCCGCCAATCTCATACTCTTACACAAAGGTTTATTATTATGCATACACTAATGTTGCTAATAAAGATTGTATGAAGCTTTGTATGAAAGGAACTTTCAAGTGTTGGAGAGAAGGAATCTGCAAAGTCCGATTTCGAATAGGTAAAAGTGCAAGAAATTAAAGGTTTGTGAAAAACTTTTCTTTTTATATTTTTGTAGTCTTTATTCCATACGGAAGATAATGAGTCGAAACATCGAAGGAAAAGGTTGCCTGGGTGGCCCACACCACCCAGTGGTGCGGGCCCCACCTGGCCGCGCCACCAGGAGGTGTGACCACCCTGGAGCCTGTCTCCGTCCCGTTTTCGTCTAGTACCTTCCTTATGTCGTAAAACTTCGTAATATATAATCATCCGGATCACCCGAGGTCCGTATATCGTGTTCTTGTCATGTTTTTGTTTCGATCTGTTTCTGTCAGGAACTATTCTCAAGTTTAGAGGCACAATGGTCTCCGCCAACGACAAGGGCAAGAAGCCCATGGAAGATGATCTTCAAGACACCAAGCATGAGGAGGAGATCTTGGTTGGGGATGAAGAAGAAGTGGAGGAAGACAAGCGTCCACACACACGCGCTATCGCTGCGAGCATTGGAGTGGTGGCAAATCCTATCAAGCTCAAGAGGACGGCACGAATGTCTATTGGAGGGAAAACTCCGCGTCATTGCCTAGCTCCACGATCACTTCCTCCACGCACCAAGAACCCCTTCCATACTCTTATACATGAGCATCAATTCCAAAAGTTTCCCAAAGATAAGTTGCCCTCTAGTTGGGATATGCCTCGTTCTAACCATGCAGGGAAAGAACACTCTAAGGAGGAAGAGTGGGGAAAGAATCACAAGGACTGGGATTCCCGGTGCGGCATGATCATGAACCACTCTGAGCATAATTCAGAGTTGATTCGTACTCTAACCTTCGAGATTGAGGATTTGAGTAAGTTGATTGAAAATCTTATCAAGAGAACACCACCACCACCGAAGGAGTAATTCATCATCAAATTTTGGCATCACCTTGGTTTGTTCCAAGCTTGGGGGAGTGCCGCGGTATCACATCATTATCTTTCATCTTTTTACCTTTTTAGTAGAGTCATATCATGAATAGAGAAGTTATCATATAGGATGGTTTCCATTGTGGAAGTATCTCTCCTCTAGTTGGTTATCTATGTATCCCTTGGTGTGAGTGCTTTTATGGATTATTAATGAGAAGTTTCATCATTTACTTTTTGCACATATTATTTAGTTTGAAACTTATGTTATGTGATTGATCTTGTTGATTAGTATTGGTTTCACTTTGGGAGCATCAAGTAAAATTAAATTGGTTTTGGCAAACCGAGCTCTGGTCAGTAGCAACACCTTTTGAGGTTTGAAAGGAAAAGAGAAAAGCACTTACAGGTATTTTATATCATTTTCCTTCTTTCTTGATTGGCTCATAAGTTTAGTATTATTTAGTTAAGATCTTTTGTGTTTTCAAGGAAGATTGCATGCTTGTTTCTATCACTTATATGTTTGCTTGTTTCCTTCAACTCTTATGCTTGCTACCCAGCCTTGCTAGCCAAAAACATGTACTGAGAGGGAATGCTTCTCGTGCATCCAATCCTTGGACTTAAACCTATGCCATTTGTGTCCACCATATCTACTTATTAGCATCATTGCTATTCCAAGTAAATTCTCGAGTTTCATATATATTTCAAATTAAAAATTCTTTTGTTATGTGAAAACTAGTTAGTAAAGCTCTCACGAACTTGATGTCACACCTTATTTTCCCACCCTTATAAACTTGAGCCATTGTGTCATCTATGTTGTATATGCTTGCACTTATAAGTTGGGAATTAGCAGAACCGTGCTGTCACAGGGAACGCATTCAACACCTGTAAATATCTACCTAGTTGATATCATGATCTTTTGTTTATGGATGTCGACGGTGTGAAATAAAATGGGAGCTTGTAAGTCCATGGAGTTATGTATATGTGTTAGAGAAATGCCTAGGCCGCTAGCCTAAGCCATGCCTAATCATGGTGGAAACTTGCAGCATCACTAGTGAGCAATCTATGAAGCATCCTCAGAACAAAATATATACAGAAAAAAGAAGAGAGAAAAAAATATATGTACCATTCCCGTGGTAAATAAAAGGATCGCTGAGATGCTCACTATCTGTTGCCTTGTCATTTTAATATGGGATAGCTCCCGTGTCATGGGGCAAGGGGTACCCCGTTGGCGGTTCTTTATGATACACATATACTTACAATGACAAGAACTTTCCGGTAACTAAAGTTGAGTAGCACGAGGAACGACCCTCGTACTCAAGGGACATGAGATTGCCAACTTATGATTTGTCAAGCATATACTCCATATTTGTTCACTTCAACCTTAATCACCTCAAGATGCTTATGATAGGGGCAATGAGAGCTCAAAGCTAGTAAGTACCATAATATTTTGGAAGCTCTTTATGAAACTTGAAATCTCTGCTTCCCTCTACGAAGGGCCTTTCTTTTACTTCTTATTTGAGTCAGTAAACCTATTCCTTTATATCTCCCGCAAGCATTTGAGTTGTTGTGTTTCAATCATTTATATGATGATTTATTCAATCATGTTTCTTATCTTCCTTGTTTTGCACATTTCTCTTATCTGAATGAATATTACTTTGAAAGCTATCATTGTGAAAATCCTTCAATGTTTAAGCAAAAGGACTCCTATTATAGACTTCATTACAAAAGCTTTACTTGAAAACTAAGTATGATTTGTCATTACCAATTGTGAAAAGCTTTGCTTGAAAGCTATCTCTGGCCAAGAACAAAGTTTTCCATTACCAATTATGATTTGTCTTTATGTATCTTTATTATGACTCCCATATTCGTTGCAAGTTAAGTTATATAATGGTGAGTTGTTTTCTATTATGAGTTGTGTATTGGTGAATGTGATGCTTCTTGTCCGTATTCTTTTTATCGATACTTCACTCCATAAACCTGTGGTCATGTTTACTGAGCTCAGTTTTTGCTTGGGGACAAGCGAGGTCTATGCTTGGGGGGGGGGGGTTGATACGTCCATTTTGCATCACTATTCTGTGTCATAATTTACTGCTATTCATTGATATATTTCATATTAAGAGGTGATACTTATGTTATTTCATCTATTTTTGCATGTTGGATGACTTTTGGAGGATGAACTGCCGGAGTCAGGATTCTGATGGAAAAAGCGGTGTCCAGATGCAATATTCGCGAAGATCAGAAAATTCCAGAAAATATATGGAAAATACTATTTTCCAGAAGACGAGGGAATCCAGAAGGGGAGGCAGAGATGGGCCACAGGGGGCCCACACCACCCCCTGGTGCGGGCCACCCAGGGTCGCGCCACCAGGTGGTGTGGCCACCTTGGCCCACCTCCCACGTCGCCCTTTCGCCTATAACTTCCTCCCGAAATAGTAATACTCGGGGGAGCGACCATAAAAATATTTTGCCGCCTCTGCGGGGCGGAAACTACAGAGAGAGAGAGCTCTCAGGCAGGCAAATTTTTTCCGGGGAAATTCCTTCCCGGAGAGGGGAGATCGTTGCCATCAACACCGTCATCAAGCTAGACTTCATCGGGATCATCATTATCATCCTCACCACCATCTCCACCAGCACCATCATCAGCACTCCATCCCGCTGTAACAATTGGGTTGAATCTTGCATAGTTCTTAAGGGAAACTTTCCCGGTGTTGATTACTTTTGTAGTTGATGCTTGTGAGTGGAACCATTGAATTATTTTTTATGTTCAGATTGTTATTCGTCATTATATCATATCTGATCTTGATCCATATGATGTCTCATGAGTAGTTCGTTTAGTTCTTGAGGACATGAGAGAAGTCATGTTGTTAGTAGTGGAATTGTGTTGAAGCAATATTCGATGGTTTGATATTTAAGTTGTGGTGCTATTCTTTTAGTGGTGTCATGTAAACGTCGACTATATGATACTTCACCACTTATGGGCCTAGGGGAATGCATTGTGTATTTGGCTACTAATTTTGGGGTAGCCGGAGTGATAGAAACCTGAACCCCCGTTAGGAAACCTTTGCACAAGGGAGTGTAGGATCTCAGAATTTAATGTTGTGGTTAAGTTCTTATCTTAATTACTTTCTTGTAGTTACGGATGCTTGCAAGGGGTTTAATCACAAGTATGTATTAGTCAAGTAAGGTCGGTACATTAGCACATGTTCACCCACACAACACTTATCCAACCAAAGAAGATTAATCAACTATATGAAGCGAAAGCACTTGACAGTATTCCCATGTGTCCTCGAGAACGTTTGGTCCTCATAAGTAATACAACCGGCTTGTCCTTTGCTAAGAAAAGATTGGGACACTTGCTGCAATTATTTGTTGTCTTTATTTACTTGCACTTTATTTCTTTGCATTATCAAAAACCCCTAAAAATCTGTTTGCTAAGTATTTACAGAGAATTTCTGCTCCAAACCACTAGTCAACACCTTTTGCTCATCGTTGGGATCGACACTCCTATTTATCGAAAGTACTACGATACACCCCTTATACTTGTGGGTCATCTGCTAGTGTTGGACATGTATCGGTGATGAAGCAGATCCACTGATGGTAGTGTTTTCTTAGCCAACCTCAACAAGAACACTCTAATGTTAGATGGCACATTGACCTTTCAAAGCTTTGTTCAGCATTTGTTTTCTCACGCAGTATCAGAACCTGATGCTCGTCCATCTAGCCATACTTTTCTTCTATCCTTAGTATCAGTAAGCATACGATAGGCAGACCTGACAGAAAATACTCAACATTTCTCATAATTACATGCCCAAAAGTCCTCTATATTTCTTGTGCAAATAGGTAGACTCAGGATTAAATCAACGTCCACTTTCACAAAGAATTTCTAAACCTTCACTTTATCCCATGAAGAAGTAGTGTGATCGATGAGCCCTCGCTTACAAATGTAGGTAGCTCGTTAGTGATGGAGGTAATCAGACGCATTAGATCATCTCGAGGGAGCCAGTTTTGCGTCTAGATTCTGGTAGAAGCATCATTACCCAAACGCCGAATCAGACCACAGGATAAGACATCCCTTCCTTTAACAAGAGCACGCCATATCTGAGAAGGATGCATGCCAAGATCAGCATCAAAGAAATCACTTTGAGGACAGTAAACAACCTTGATAATTCTCGTACTCAGGGTAGTAGGGTCCTGTAGTATTCGCCACGCTTGACGCATTAGGAGAGCTAGATTAAAAAACTCAGTGTCCCGAAAGCCTAAGCCCCCATATATTTTGGTTTTGTCATCTCCTCCCAAGAAACCCATGCTATTTTTCTCTTACCCTCTTTACTTCCCCACCAAAACTTTCTTATGATAGCATCAATATGTTGACATAACCCTCTCGGGAGTTTTAAACATGCCATCGAGAAAATTGGTACCTCTTGTGCAACAGCCTTTATAAGTACTTCTTTACCTCCAACTAAGAGAATCATTTCAATTCACCGCTGCACTTTTTGCCACACTCAGTCTCTTAAATACTTTAAATCCCCATTATTACTCTTACCTACATCAGCAAGAATGCCTAGGTACTTCTCACTTAATGATTCATTCTGCACATTCAAGATTCCCTTCACCTCATCCTGCGTAGCTTGAGGGCATCCCTTGCTGAAGAAAATTGAGGACTTATCCAAATTAATCTTCTCCCTAGAAGCATGAAAATATAAATATAAAGACTCCAAAATGTCAGTTTCACCATCAACATTTGCCTTGAAAAACAACATGCTGTCATCTGCAAAAGGTGATTCACCGACGGAGCCGATGGAGCTACTTTAATTCCACTTGGTTAGATGACTGGCTTCTATAGTTTAGGAGGCAAGAAAGGCCCTCTGATGCTAACATGAAAAGGTAGGGTGGGATAGGACCCCCTTATCTTTTCCCCCTCGTTGTCTTGAACTCTTACAACTTTGTTCCATTAAACATTACCAAAAAGGAAACCAAGGATATCATTCCCACAATAACATTAACCCAGGAAGGAGCAAATCCAAGTTTCATCATAATAGCCTTCAAATAGTTCCACTCGACCCAATCGTAGGCTTTCATCGTATCAAGTTTCAGGGTACACGATCTATGATTTTTGTCTTTGTTTCTCTTCATGAAATGGAGGCACTCATATGTGGCAATAATATTACCTATAATGAGCCTTCCCGGACAAAAGCCGGCTACTCCTCCAAAATAATATCAGGAAAAATACTCTTCAACCGGTTAGTTATAGCTTTGGAGGAAATTTTATGAAGAACATTGCACAAGCTAATTAATCGACCGAAATTGAGATAATAAAGTGGGATTTTGTACCTTGGGGATTAAGACAAGAAAAATTATATTAATGATTTTTGCACTCTCTTATTCATTAATAATTCGAACCACCTTAGTAACTTCCTACCCACATATATCCCAATTGCGCTGAAAGAAATGCGCCGGAAAGCCATCAGGCCCCAAAGATTTTATAGGGAACATCTGGAATAAAGAATTCTTTATCTCCAGCGCTAAATAAGGAGCCATCGGGGAATTGTTCATATAAGCAGTGACCTTGCATGGGACTATGTCAAGGACATCCTGCATGTTTGATGTTCCCTCGGAAGTATAAAGCTTCCTATAAAATTCAGTAGCTAAACCCTGCATCTCCTCATTATCCTCCTTTAAAACACCAGCATCCTTGGTTAATTGTTTAATTCGATTCTTCCTTCTCTGCTTGCTAGCGTGTTGGTGGAAAAGGCGTGTATTCTTATACCCTACTGTAAGCCATTCAACCTGCGACTGTTGTCACCACATAACTTCCTCCCGGTGGTATAGCTCGACCAAACGGTCATTAACTTTGATTTTGGCATGTACAGGTGTTGTTCTGCCAGGAGTATTGCACAACCTCTCAAGCTCACTCTTGAGTTGACATATCTCCTTTTCACGCTGCCAAGTGTGTATTTTCTCTAGGAATCAAGTGTACCTGCAAGGGTCTCAACCTCGTTATGCAACTCATTGACTGAAGTGCATTCACTTCCTGTCTTCCAGCTAGCTTCTACCGTGTCCCGAAGCTCCGTGTGATATTCCCACATGAGCTCATATTGAAACTGTGATGTAGGTCGAGCCCTTGGTTGTGTCATCTCATCAAGTTCCACCAGAACCGGGCCATGATCAGAAGTGGCCGCAGTTAAATGTGTGACCACAAAATTTGTAAAGATGTCTATCTAGGATGGATTTGCTAGCCCCCTGTCAAGAAGAGAACGACTAAAAGTCCCCCAAACCTTTTTCTCCCATGCCTAGCGACGACCAGTGTACCCCATATCCTTGAGGCCACATACATCCATAGCATCCCAGAAACCATCCATCTGGGCTTGTGTGCGCTGGCCAACCCCAATGTGCTCCTCCTGGAGCAAAACTTCATTAAAGCCTCCTAGACAGATCCATGGAAGGTTATTTTCAACCTTTATACCCGTCAAAGTATCCCATGTTTTATAACGCTCATGTGTTTGTGCTTCGCCATAGACACATGTGAGCCTCCACGAATCATTGCCAACTCCCAGCACCCTCGCATCAATATGATATTTAGAAAAGTGAAACACTTCCACCTTTGAATCATTGTTCCAAAAAACGAGGCAGTCCTCCACTCCTTCCAGAACTACTCACCGCAAACGCATTATCATATCCTAGTCTACCAGCTAGACTCTCCACCCTTGATTTGTGAATTTGGGTTTCATCAATACACAGGATAGAGGGGCAAACTTTCTTGTGAAATCGCAAATCTCTCGAACTGTTGCGTCATTGCCAATCCCACGACAGTTCTAGCCTGAGAGACTCATTGGTCCCGGTGGACCTCCATACCGGAGGCCACCCGATACTAGAATATCACATTCATCGTCATCACCAACTTCCTTCTGCCTCTTCAGTTCCCATTTTGGCTGAGGACTAGCAGATTGTGCCGCAGCCACAAGACGGACATTAAACTGATTGACCAGATGATTAGCCGACACTACTAAATTCACTTGGCCAGTCCTAGAAATTGCTAGGCTCCCATTAGAAGTTCTCTTTTATTAATCTCCACCTCATCCATCTTAGAATCCCTGCACGGAGGTACCAAGGTCGAGGCTTGAATCCTCATCGGCAAAATCTTGAGTACCAAAACCTCCACGGCCACGACCTCTTCCATGATCGGTACGACCAACACCCCTGCTTGGCATGCCATGGCCACGCCCTCGGCCTCTCCAGCTAGGCAATGCCAAAAGCCAGGGCCAAAACTTACGATGTTTCTCCGCATGCATACCATTGTTGTGTTCCTTATAATTGTGTCCCAAGATCTCGCACACCTCACACCAGACAGGAATACGTTCATAGCGAATCTAAATATCTCTCTCTTCCCCTCTCGTGAGATTGAGACTGCACGCTTTAGGGGTTCATGAACATCTATCTTCACCTTAACCAGTGGCGGAGCCAACTCACTCATGGAGCCTTGTCAAAAGACAGCATACATCAGCGGCAAGCAACTTTTGCCCTATAAGCATCACTGTTAAGCACCATGATTATGCTAATTTCTAGTGGAGCAATGTCGGACAATCCCAGGCAGCCGCCCCGGGTCGTCGGGAGCTGGCTCCGCCCATGACCTTAACCCCATAGAAGTCCACAGAATCGGGTTCCACTGCCTCAAAGGTACCTACTCTACGAGCCAAACTTTCAGCAAGTGGTCTATAAGCCTCCGGTACATCATGAATCTTCTCCCACACCTTGATATAAGAGAGAAAAATTGTACCCTGCTTTGTGAAGCCATTCTAAGGTTCGATGCACATAGGTTGATTTCTGAAATTCCATGGACATCCGTCCATCACCTTCTCCCAGTCCCCAAGACAGAAGAATTGGAGAATATAAAGATTACTTTTAATGGCTCTAAACTTCATATCCCGAGCTAGACCCCATGCAGACCGCATGTTGCCAAAGAACCAAGTCTGGCTATATGGTGTCTCGGTTTGAACCCTAGCCACCGCTAACCAGCGCGGCAGATCCTCTAGCGGAGGTCCGTCTTCCTTGAAAATCACATCATCCAGATCATATTCACACATCCCATCTCTTCCATCAGACTCGCAAGCTCCTCCTCATGCGCTTTCGCGCCATAACCAGAAGCCTTTTCCGCCATGATCCCCAAACCCTAGATCGAAACAGAGAAAGCTTGAAAGGAGCGCTGCTTCGTCTAGGAAACAGACCCCCCCAGTCGATGAAACAATTCCGCGAGGAGGCAGGCTACCTCAGTAGAACTCTGGGAGAGAATTGGAAACTCACTGCCGAGATCGCCTCGGTGAGAGAAGGTAAACCCTAGATGGGAAAAACATCCCTTTGAACGGATGAAGCCATGCTTCACTAGAACTTGACTATGGGCTCTCGTTTGGACTTCAGTAAACTTAGAACTAAGTAATTAAGTATGTCATAATTAAGTATCCACGACCATTAGCACATGTATCTGCACGTATTATATACATATGCTAATACGCATGTACATAGAATCGTTGAGTGGTCAGGTCACAAGAAGAAGAAAAATCATTCAAGGGTCACGGTACAACAACTTTGTCTTGTAAAACATTATTGATCACATTATGCAATCAGAGACAAAAGTGTCTTTTAGGTCCCCTATTAATACCGTAAGTTCACAAAATGCACCAGAGTGTTATTTAAGACATCAAAATTTACACCATGTGTCAACAAGAAAGTTAAAAAAATTAGTGTCATATAACAAATCATATTTAAGAGTAGTGTTAAATAAGAAATTTTCTCTACTCCCTCCGTCCAAAATAACTGACTTGAGTTTATCTAAATTGAAACGTATCTATACACTAAATGCGTCATAGATATATTCGAATCTAGATAAATCCAAGTCAGTTATTTCTGGACGGAGGGAGTATATTCTTTCATAAATATATAAATGTAAATAAAAAGATAGTCTTCTTCAAAATATTTAAGTTGCATAACAGAGACGAAAAACATGCATGACGTACTTTCTTATGTTAGAGTTAGAATATAGTGTGTTTAACAATGTAATCGTGCGAAATGTTTGAATAATGTGTTTGTCATGTTTGAATTTTCCATTGTACATTCCACATTGACATAAAAGGCATTATATGAAAATTAATACTCTCTGTTCTGAAATACCCTGCATTCTGGGTTTAGTCAAGGTCAAACAAGTTTGACCAAATATATTGAAAAATTTATGTACACCTATAATACAACATAAGTACCATTAGAATCGTCATAAGATATATTTTCATAATATATACATTTGGTGCTATAGATGTTTATAGTTTTTTCTATATATTTTATCAAACTTTATAAAGTTTGACTTTGACTAAACCCAGAATGCAGGGTATTTTAGGACAGAGAGAGTACTAACTAAAAAGTTGTACATCACTTGGTATTTAATGTACTCCCTCCGTCATAAAATGCGTCTAAATGAAAATTTAGACAAATCTACGTCATTCTTTTTACTAGGTCGGAACTAGTACACGATATACGAAAAGCCAAACCGTTGTCCTGACATCTAAACCTTGTTAGAGTTGAATCCGCTCTTCCACTGAAAGCGATATCGCGAATCTATCATCTTCCGACCAAACAGTTTCAATAAAGAAAGTGAGCGCGACGGTTAAAAACAAAATGGGAAAAAGTAAAAGTAAAGGAGGTTGTCTCAAATTCCCTGGACATTGCTACGTACATCATTATCCTGTTTGCCGACTTTGATAAGCACCGTCTCCTTCCTAAAAGGCAATCATTTTGTGTCCCTCTACACGTACAACTCGACTGGGCACAGTCAAAGCGGAGTAGTATACTAGTAGTATTTTTTGAATGCATCACAAAGTAGAGTACATACACTTTCGTGGAGTCGAGTATTACTTTGAACCTTGTTGCAGAGAAAAGTAAACTTCGGACAGGATAAATAAGGGCGAAGAGGACGGGCCGGAGAAGTAGATGGCGACGTCCGAACTTCGAAGCTGGTGCATCTCAGCTGTAAAGGTTTGGACCCGTGAGCCCACGGTCCAAGCATTGTGGCCCAAGTGAAAAAGGGCTCTTCCCTGACATTATTTGACCTGATCACTGGAGAAAGAGAAAAGAAAATGAAGCTCATTCTATCATCATGTCATGTGTTTTAAGGAAGTGATGGCAATAGCATGGGCGTCGATGTGAATGATGGTAAGATCAGAAGATCCCTGTGTATCATAATTGTCCTTTAATTCGTGTCCTGGATGACTATATACTCTGATTCTTCCAGCACCAGGACCACAGGTATGTCGTTAGCATGCAATAGGTATGACATAATTTGTCAGGCAATAACTAAGCTGCAGCTGCAGCAGCAGCTCTAATTAGAGCTTGCAGACTTGCTGTGTAGTAATTGGACGAGGGTACTCTCCCTATATTAGTTGACTTGGATTTATAAAAATTTGGACGAACCTATATACTAAATAGTGTCTAGATTCATTTAAATGTAGACAAATCAAAATCAATTAATATGGGTCGAAGGAAATAGTAAAAACTAATTCTTGAACACTAGTTGCCTTGTTCTATTTCTAGTATAATTTATTTACTGAATCAACTTTGGGTCGGTAGGATCATATGCCATGTAAGCTAAGGTAGTTTCGAAAAGGATAAGCTAGCATAGCATGTGAAAACATTTTGTTTTTACGCCAACTCGTTCTCTTAATAAGAATCGAAGAAATTGACTACTTCAAGCCCTAGTAACTGCTGAAGTTAGACAGATTCCGAGTATTGCCAAACGACGCCGGTCTGTCCCGCATCATGTGGCCTCGGGGGCTCAAGGGGCGTGACGGACCACTGGACGAAAGGTCTTTTGTTATTTGTTTAGGTTTTTTAGTGTTTTTTTAATAAGACCCTCCATCTATTCTCGCTCTGGTGGTACATCTAACATCGGTGGAGTGAAAGTAGTGTATCCAACGGATCTCCTGATATCTGGTCCGTTTTTATGTTCGTTGGTGTGAGTTCAGTTCAGTATCTTCCGATATACGGATATCATCATTGACGATGATCGTTATTCTAGTGCACTGATCCTTTGGGGTCTTATCACGATGACTTTCCGTCTTTCTATTATAACAAGCTCTAGTACGGCAAGCTTTGCCCGACTCCAGTGATAGAGAGCCGAGGATAGTGGCATGCCTTCGGCTCGTACTAGTGTTTGTAGTCGTCGCTAGGTGGTTCACATACGTATTTATAATTTTTATTATGTTTTGCATCTCTTTGTACTAGTATTATATTATTGATGATTATTAATAAATTATTGAAATTTTGCAAAAAGAAGAAAGGGGGCAGGGGAGCACATGTTTATTTGATGGCTTTTAATTCTCCCTGTCCACACGGTTGGGAAGCAGCACTATACACCAACACCATGCAGATTGCTTCTTCCTAATGGGCCAGCTTATTGGGCTGGCACTTGCCCGTCAGTCCGACACGCGCACGCACACTCTCTGCAGTCTGCACACAGTACAGTACCGTGGGGAATTTGTTCGGTAGCGACGTCAGTCGAAATTGGGTATACCAAGCGGTGCCGTGCGGGAAAGAAGCAGACACGAATCAGAGCACTAACAGGGGGAGAGAGATTGTCCGGTCGATCAAGGATCAGTTGAGTCGAGCTGTGGTCTGGATCGATGAGCTCATCGGGGGCTGGGGCCGGGGCCGGGGCCGGCACGGTGGAGTGGGAGGACTCGGTGGGGGAGATGGAGTCGGAGGACAACCACAACGCCGCCACCACCGCCGTCGTCGGCATGGGTATGATGGAGGTCGACGCCGACGCCCAAGACCTCGCCGTCGAGGTCATCGCCCCCAGCTCCGTCCTCCCCCGCGACGCCGACTTCTTCAACTCCTTCCCCGACGACTTCGACGACCAAGACCTCTCCTGACTGGCTGGCTCCCACCAACCCCGAACTCCTCGCCAGGCTAATTAGTTAAGCTAACCTTTCATCCCTGCTTTTTCAGGTGCGCTGCAACTTAAGTGTGATAGTATTATAGATTGCTATATAGATTAATACACATGTACCTGCAAATCGAAACTAATTGAATTGCATCACTTGACGGTTATCGCATCACTAATAGCAAATTAAGCTAGCAACCTCTTTGATTCCCTGTTAAGTGAAGGCGCATACTAGCTCCAATTATGTCTGATTGCAACCTGTGGAGAATGAACCTGCGTAGCCAGCAACAGGAAAGACACCATCTGGTCTACTGCACACCCGAGCTTCTCAAATGTCACTAGCAGGAGATCATCATAACACGGAACGCTTACAAGTACCATAGCGTATTGATTTCATTGTCCTTGGGTACACTCTTATGAAATTGCTTAACAATCGATAAAACTGTTTTGGCGCGAGACAGCCAGAGTTGTCCCAACTTTATCTAGATCACATACACTGGAATGTGTCTAGATATAAATCTATCTGGCTAAAGTTACAACAACTAATTTGTGACGGAGGATTGAACATGCGATTAGTTATTTTTTTCCCTTTTTGGTTCGTGCTTATGTTTTAAATGCAATTTATTTTGCAAAATTCAATACAATTTTTTCTTTCGAAACAGGGAAAATCACCCCATCTAGGAGATGCGCACAACCTTTTTATTAGATTATTCACAAGCACCTTACAAGTGGAATTACAAAGATTAGATTAAAACCACTAAACTAGCGACAACTCGCTACCCTACAATCATGCTGAAGGGGTGTCCATGAACACGGCCAACAGCCTGACATCACACCAACACGCATCATCTAAAAACAGAAGGCCTTGACAAATCAGCCAAATAGTGAGCAAGTGGCACACCGGTACATCAGACTCGCTACATAAGTCCTCGTCGCCACCATCTTACGCATACCCATCTTTAGAAGAAATCAATGCAATGATCTTGAGAGGCATGGTGTAACATCCCAAAAATATTAAACTTGGATCATCAAACTCTAATCATCAAAATTAGGGTTCATAAAAACTTTTCTAACTAAAAATAGGAAGGCATGCATGAGAGTATGCATTTCATTTTGAATTCTTTTGAACCACCATGTTTGTGTGTTCCTTTGCTTGTACATGGATGCTTAGGTGAAATAAACATCATCTAAACAATTCCCAAACTTTTCTCAAAGACAAGTAAATCAAAACAAATAAAATAAGGGAATGGTCATTTTGACCAATTTAACTCCCATGCCTACTTTGGCTGTCTCAAACTTTCAGAACTTAACAGAAACTTTTCTGGATCTTTGCACCCCTTAATAGTACTCATAACAAAGTATCAAGGCCCACTTTGTGATCATCCAGAAACTTTCGAATGCATAGTTTAAATGACAATTCAAAATTAAATCTTTATCATATGGGAAGATCCCACTTTTTAAAAAACCATTCAAACAAGCTCAACTTTCAAAACCCAAGCATCTGCAGACTCACCAGCACCAACCTAGTACACCCACCAAAAATCTTTTCAAAGTTTAAAACTTGAATTCTTGCGGTAATTTCATCAAACACTTGGCAGAAACAAATCAAACTGGCCTAACTTCACTGTTTGGAGCAGTAATTTGGCTAAGCAATGTTCACCATTGATCACCCTTGTCTCCCAGTGCCAACCAGTGCTTGGACAAACCCTAGCCCCTACCCTTTGCCCCATGCCATGCCAACCCGAGCATCCCCTTGCCAGCCGACAATGGCTAGCTAGCCAGAGCAAGCACCAAGCCTAAACAACATGTCTAGGAGGCAGCCAACACCCCACCGCCACTCCCTGTCCAGCGCTCGAAACCTTCCAGCCACTGGACCACACACACGAACCATGCCAAGCTCGCCAGCAACCAAGCCGAGAGCACGCCCCGTGCGCCACGCTCGACCGACGCCCATAGACCGCGCGCCACCCTCGCCGCGTGCATACGTGATCACCACCGTCCCAGCAACCCCGCAGACACGCTCGTTCACCGCCACACGGACCACGCGCGCTGTGCGCTATTAAATCTTCCGTCGGGCACGCGCAGAGCACCGTCGCGTTCCGACCAAACCGCACCGCCCCACGTCTCGCCACTGTGTCGTTGAGCATCGCCAGGGAGCACCGCACCGCCCCTACCGTCGCCCACGCCGATAGCCGTCTGTACCGTCGACCATGACGAGCTCACCTTGCGCCCCGTCGGTCCCCTCTCGCCACTATAAATAGAGGCCACCCCCAGCCGAATTGAGCACACCATCTCACTCCCCTCTCTTCACTGATCGTCCCACCCCGTTGCCGGAGCAAGGAAAGTAGCACTTCGCCGGAATTTCACCGGAGCCCGCCGCCTCTAGAGAAGAAGGAAGCCAACGATTGGAGCCCCCCAGGAGAAGCTGCCGGTACCAGGAGGTTCGCCGTCGTCGACTTCGTAGTTCGCCCGCCTCGCCGACCCTCTCCTGAACCCCGGTGATCCCCCAACGACCCCCACTGGCCGCGCTAGGTTTTTGTCTCGCCGGCGTTGCCCAACATCAACGATGAGCCTCAGCCGTTGGATTAGAACCAGATCGAACGTCCCACATCGACCCATACCGCTTCGCACCCACTCGTCTCACTGACGCGTGGGGACAGCGACTTAACCAGCCCGCGTAAGCGCTGTGCTTAGCAGGCCGGCCCAGTATCGCTTCCCGCGCAGCACAGTTATTTGAATTTAACCTTTTTCATTTTATTTCGAACACACTTCTGTACCCAGTTTCAAAAATCAACCCAGGTCGATTCAGTAAACCAAATTGAATGAAACCAAATTTGTTAGAAAGGTCTGGAAATGCTGAATCCAAGCCCGTTGGATTCAAGTCATTTGGATAGATCATCCATGGTAAAAATAACAAGGCAGAAGCTTTTCTGCATTCAAACATTTTTCAAATTTAAACCATAATAGCTTTTGAGTTGATTCCAACTCTCAAAAATCACATTTAACCATACGTTTCAGAATATATAAAAATATATAGGTTTACTTACAGAAATAATGACCAAGTAATAAAAGAATGCCACATAGGCATTTCTAGCCACTTTAATTAATTAAAATAAAAGAGAAAAACCTTATTAAATTGTGACACCACTTTAAATCACATTCCCATGGACTAAAATATGTGGTGATGACATGTGTCAACATGATCCCATGTTTGGTTTGGAGAATATTAAATCTTAAGTAGTTTTTCAATGAGTAGAAATTACTTTTCTAAAAATAAAAGGAATTAAACCAAGCTTTAATCTTGTAATGTTAGTGATGATGCTAGATCATCTATAGGACCCTTTGTGTGATGATTGCAAGTAGTTAAGTATTGTTTGGTGATTGTGTACATCGTATTTATTTATAGACGCTAGTACCGACCAAGGATACAAGGAGGAAGGAGGATACTACGAAGAAGAAGCCGATGAGAACTTCAACCACTGCTCTGCACAAGGCAAGCTTTACTAACTAAGTGGACCAATGCAAGCTAACACTTGCAATTTAGCAAGCTTATACTGATACTGATGCAAGCCTTACTAATCAAGTTGACCTATGCAAGCCTAATACTACTAGTTGAATGTGCAAGCTAACACTTGCAATTATGAGAGTTAAATAACCTATGCAATGCACTAAGCATGCTTGGTTAGATACATTTGATGATACCCAATCCTAGTTTTACTTGCAAGCTTCTACTTTATTCCTTTATCAAAGCTTGTACCTAGAGTTTACTGGAATAAGTGGTAGATACTAGAAGGATAATTGAAGGTTGCGTAAAGAGCATAAAATTTGGCCTAAGCTAGATAATCCTGATGTCATCCTAAGACATGAGAGTGAACTTAGTTAAAACTCCACTTGTTCACCACCCCTCATTAGCACTTACCCCCACTTGTAGATGCTAGTGCTAAGCATAAAACTTGATCAACATTAGATGGGAATACTTGGTGAAAATGGTTATAAAAACCTTGGAATGATGGATCATTCTACTGAGATGTTTTGACACGTGTTTCCGAACACCAGATGATTTTGGTAATGAAAATGTTGAGGCATGAGCCTTAGCCCTTTATAAAACTGATGGTTGTCTGGATGCGATACCATTCCAATTTTATCGTACAACCACAATACCCGAAGATTGGGTAGGGCTTGATTGGAAACTTATATACCTTAGTATTAGTTCCCTCACGGCCAAGGTCTGATCTGAGGCTACCTTGTGAAGATTGTCCACCTGTGCAGTACCCAAGATGACAGTTGGTCATGGTTGGGAGGCCAAACTCACAGGAGAGGTGCTTATACTAGGGCGTGTAATTGAAAGGTTAGGATTGATTATCCGCATACTGAGTATGGTGAATTCAGGATTTGTTCCTGACGGATGTATCGAATTTTGTGGTGAAAGTGTACAATCTCTGGAGAGTGTCAAACTATTCGAATAGCCGCGTCCGCGGTTATGGACAGTTGGAGTGGCCATACTGTTCCCCTGTCAGATGTTTTCAAAAGACTTGTGAAATGAATTGAGACCTTGACTTGACCACAATAGGGTTGTGATATGAAATACAAGTTCCTACATAGGAGTTATAAAAATTGTGACTAGTTTCTCTTACTTCTGAACTTAGTAGAGGTAAATCTGGCTTTTGCAAAACAACCCTAGAGCCTAATGTCCTATTATCAAAAACCCCTTTCACTTGTTAGTATTAGTTTGCGAGTACTTAAAGAGTACTCATGGCTTTGTCCCTGGCTATTCCCGTGGCCAGACTATGAAGAGGAGTACCTGGAGGATGGACCCCAGGAAGGTTACGACAACTAGGATCATCTCCCATCGTCAGCATTGCCTGTGACCCCAAAGATGGAGCTTCTCCTATGCTACCATTATTATTGCGTATTCCTCTGCTTGTAGTTGTATTAAGAACTGGATCATGAGATCCCTATTGGTGTAAGAACTTATGTATGGTTTGTAATGGATGATGTACTATGGTATCCAATTCTGTTATGTCTCGCAAAAATGGTAATCCTGGGATTGCGATGTATGGCATAACAGGCATCTGGGATTACAAATCCGGGTGTTGACATGTCGTCAACACCACAATGACGGCAAACAACTCCACCACCTTCAGCACCATGTCACTGAGTCCCGCTATCCAACACGGCTTGAAACCACCGGGAGAGCTGTCGCGCGTAGCACCTACCGAACCAGGCATGATTGAGCGTAACACCTGGCGGTTAGGCATGACTTGACATCTCCACCGGATTCTCCGTGCAAGCCAAAGTGTAAGATCCCTCCTTTATAAAGGAAAAGGATCCCTGTGATTGCAATGCTAGTTCCTGGATCAATGCTAGCATCCACAGTTTAAGATGAAGTACACAGAAACAAAGGTCATTATTACAGTCATTCCAGAGACAAACATAGTCTTTACAACTCCAAGGCCACAGGCCTAGTACAAGAGTTTGAATAAGTAAATAAATAAAAGTCTTCATCTTCATGTGCCACAGGCAAACATGTTGAGTGTAGACTCATGACTCCTAATCCTCATCAGAGTAACCTGCAACATCACAAGTTACAGCCATAGTGGGTCAATACATTGGAATAGTATTGGCAAGTGATACCTTAGTATAATTTAGGTGGACTAGATACTATATGCAATTTGGCTAAGTGTAGCTTGGCTTGCTTTGCTCAAAATAGGTTTTGCCTATTAGTTGAAATCACTAAGTTTTTCTTTGTCAAAACTTTTCCCAAGGAGCCACCAATAGACATTGAGGTCCTTCACCCTTGTTCACCCACAAGTTTTTACTTAGAAATTGGGATGAGGAGATTCTTGATAGCTTCCATGTCTTGATGCTCAAGTTGTCATTTTCCAGGGACATGGCTAAGTACTTAGATTCTTCCATCTGCAGAGGTTGTGCACTTTCCCCACAAGCCTTGATTTTCACCAAGACAGGACCTTTCAGAAGCCTTCCCTTAGACCAAATGGACGCGCTCCAACCTATCATTCCCACTACCACCAACTGTCCAAATGGCTAAGTTCTAGCAACCTATATGATCCTGGCAGAGCCCATAATGCCAAGTGGCTGCACTAGAAGCTTCTTAACACTTGGCCTCTAAAATCTCTTTGTTCCTGGGTGGCTTTCCACAAGTGAGATACACAAGGTAAACCATAGAAATGGGCCTTGTGTAACCACTCAACATAAACCATTCCTTCCATTCCACCCAGGTGTTTCATTTACTTAGTTGTTTTATTAGGCAAAACACAAGTCCAAAGACTTAGAAATATTTTCATCATAGCATGTATATTTCACCAACCCTTGGTTGCTACTAGCTAGGCTAAGCATGGCATAGATAAGCATCTTAACTTAGAAATTCCTAGCAATTATACAACTACTAGGATTTCCCAACATGGCATATAAGCAAAATATAGCATGCAAGACTAGCAAAATATTTCTAATGGTTAGTAGAAAACATAGGGATAAAAATATTCATGAAGCACCACTTGCCTTGGTAGTTTGGAGAGTAGCTACACTCCTCACAATCACAGTCACTAGCACCAAAATCTACACAAAGAATCATAGCCACAAATCACATACAAAACATATACAAACAAAAATATATGAATGCATGCAATATGATATGTGATGATTTTTAAAACTCAACAAAGCAAGTGTATAGTACTGGTTCATAAACAAGTTAAAAACTTGCCAAACAACATTTATTTAAACCCTAAAACATTTCTTAAACAATTCATATACTCAAATTAGCCTTACACAAGTTTCTGCAAATAAAACCATTTTAACAGAAGCAAAACATTAAACACATTGCATATTTAGAAAGGGCTTGCTCTCCTGATTCCAATGATATAAAAATTGTCAAATTCTAACATGGGGATCAAAAGTTATAGCCTAAACAAATTCAAACATCTAATAGATTCAAATCCTGTTTTTAAATCTAAACTGCTGCCACGCGTCTTATTCTGATTGGCCCGTATCGCTTCGCGTTGGATCACGCTTCTGAGCCGCTGGATCTGACTTAATCGCACGGCCCAGATCTACCTATACCGCTTCGCTAAGTGATCTAATTCTATGCGCTGGATCCAGATCCAATGGTCCTAGATCAAACGAACATAGCTGGGCGGCGCTGGCGGTGGCTACTGGCGGCGGCGTGCTCTGCCTATGGCAGTGCGGCGCTACAGGTGGCTCTGGGGTCGTCGAAGATGCTTACCAGAAACGTGACGATGCGCTGATGCTCAACCTGGCGACGGCTTGGCAAGGGGCGCACGGAGATGGTCGCTAAAGCTCGTCGAAGTTGCGGGCGGTGTCAGTTGCTTGCTGTCGAAGACGTTGCCGAGGCTCTGCGTCGACCTAGCACAAGACAGATGGTTTAGGAGATGCGCATGGTCCTGGCGAACAAGACAGTACCAAAGGGGAGGCAAGGGGCAGTCTCATCTTACCTGAATCGCATGTCGGAGTCGAGCGGCGGCTCAGGTGCTCGCGGGTGAGAACGAGGACGTCGCTCTGGGTCATGAGAAAGCAAACGGAGGGTATTAGCGGATGCGCAAGGTCATGCTGGTCACAGTGGTTTGAACTAGAGGCAGAGGGGCGGTCTGTACTCACCGGGATTCGTCGCCGGAGTGCGTCTGTCTGCGGCGGCGCAAGGGCAATTGCGGGCAGCCTGGGGGCGTATCTGTCTGGCTTTGTTGGGGGAAATGGCCGCGGTGCAGAGGGGGTCTTATAGCCAGAGCGGGGGCGAGGATCGCGCGGCATATCAATGGCAATTAAGCGCGTACTGATTACGGCGAGGTAACGGCGGAGCGAGCGTCGCGGCCGCACGTGATTGACGACGAAGACGACGTGGTCGCAGGGTCCACTCGTCAGCGAGTTAAACATAGAGGAGGTGGGGTCGTGTGGTCAGTGACCTGGTGGGTGTGTCTCCGAGTGACAGAGAGAGAGGGGGAACCCGGGTGGGCTTAGTGGGCTGGATTCGTAGTTGGTCCAGATAGGTGGCGCTGGCCTTTTTCCATTTCTTTTCTCCTTTTCTTTTTCTGTTTTGATTTTCTGAAATGATTTTCAAATCCAAATCAAATGAGTTTGAATTCAAATCTTCTCTAGGTTTTTATACTACAAACCTTGCACTCAAATGTGTGTCACACTACTGTTTATTCAAAACACTTTGATCAAATGAAAATAAAAATAAAACCAAGCCTTTATGATATATATTCAATAGGCATAATATTGGTTTTATTTACTCATTTTTTTTGAATCTTTGTTCAAACTTTTGGTGGTGCCTAAGTTTGAATTTCAAACTTTACTGAATCAAAACAAGTACTCTTCTCATTGGAACATAGCATTAAGGCTAGAGCAAACTTTACATGAAATAATAAGCATAAATGCTTCTGTTTTGAAATGATTTGTTTGAAATTAGATTCATATGATCATGGATGCATGGATGATATGCATGAGTTTTAAACATGATTTTAGGGATGTTACAAATCTAACCCCCTTAAGGTGAATCTCGCCCTCGAGATTCGGATTGGCTAGCAAATAGGTGAGGGTGGTCTTTCCGAAGATCATCTTCTCTTTCCCATGTTGCTTCCTCTTCGGAATGATGGTTCCACTGCAGTTTGCAAAACTTGATAGTCTTAGTCCGTGTGACTCTTTCTGCAGTCTCAAGAATCTTGATAGGCTTTTCCTCATAAGTGAGATCACTTTCTAATTATACTTCCTCCAAAGGTATAGTATCCTTCAAAGAAGTTTCTTCCATTTCTGGATGACATTTCTTAAGCTGACTCACATGAAACACATTATGGACAGCTGACAAAGACTCTGGCAATTCAATTTCATAAGCAACTTATCCTTTGCGACTTAGAATCTTGAATGGGCCAACATATCTTGGGGCCAACTTTCCTTTGACTCCAAACCTCTTCACTCCACGAAGTGGTGACACTCTAAGATAAGCTCTATCACCAACTTCGTAGGTGACCTCTCTACGCTTAGGATCTGCGTAGCTTTTCTGTCGGGACTGTGCTATCTTCAATCTGTCCTTAACCAACTTGACCTTATCTTCGGCTTCTTTGATAAGTTCTGGTCCGAACAAACTTCTTTCTCCCACACCATTCCATAACAATGGGGTGGTACACTTTCTCCCGTAGAGAAACTCAAATGGTGCCATCTCAATGCTGGCTTGATAGCTGTTGTTACAAGAAAATTCTGCGTAAGGCAGACTTTCATCCCAACTGGCTCCATAGTCTAGGGCACATGCCCTCAACATGTCTTCAATAATGTGATTAGTCATTTCTGTTTGTCCATCAGTTTGAGGATGAAAAGCAGTGCTGACTTCCAACCTCGTTCCTAATGACTCATGTAGCTGCCTCCAAAAATGAGAAGTGAATTGAGTTCCCCTATCAGACACAATACTCTTGGGCACTCCATGTAGACATACAATTCTACTCATGTAGATCTTGGCCAACTTAGAACTTGTATAGGTTGTCTTCACGGGTATGAAATGAGCCACTTTAGTTAGGCGATCCACTACTACCCAAATAGAATCGTATCCTGACCGGGTCCTTGGTAATCCGGTAATGAAATCCATACCAATCTTGTCCCACTTCCAATCAGGAATAGGTAGTGGTTGAAGCAAACCGGCTGGTTTCTGGTGTTCCGCTTTCACTCTACTACACACATCACACAAAGCAATATGTTCGACGATGTCTTTCTTGAGATTATTCCACCAAAATATTTCCTTCATGTCCATGTACATTTTGGTGTTACCCGGATGAATGGAATACGGTGAGTTGTGTGCTTCTTGCAAAATCAGTTTCCGAAGCTCCGGATCTTGTGGAACACAGATATGTTTCCCATGCCATAAAGTACCCTGTTCGTCTTCATGGAATCCTTTGGCTTTTCCTTTGCCAATCTTTTCTTTAATCTCTTCAATTTCCTTATCAATCTTCTGGGCTTCTTTGATCTTGTCCAACAAAGTGGGTTGAACATCCAAAGACATGAGATGTCCTTCAGGCACAATCTCCAATCTGAGATCTCTAAATTGGGCACACAAATCATTGGGCAATTCTCCCTTGGTAAGGCCATTCACAAAAACCTTACGGCTTAAAGCATCCGCTACAACATTTGCTTTACCGGGATGGTATTGCAAACTTAAGTCATAGTCCTTGATGAGTTCTAGCCATCTTCTTTGTCTCATGTTAATTTCTTTCTGGGTGAAGATATACTTCAAAATCTTGTGATCTGTGAACACTTCACATCGCTTTCCCAAAAGATAGTGTCTCCATGTTTTGAGTGCATGGACAACAGAGGCTAACTCTAAATCATGAGTAGGGTAGTTCACTTCATGAGTTTTGAGTTGTCTCGAGGCATAAGCCACAACTTTCCCGTCTTGCATAAGTACTGCACCCAAACCATGATGAGATTTATCACAGTATACTTGGAAATCTTTTTCCAAATCTGGCAAACACAAGACTGGTGCTGTCACAAGTCTCTTCTTCAATTCCTGAAAGCTGAGTTCACAACCTTCAGACCAAGCAAATTTCTTGTCTTTCCTTAGTAATTCTGTCATAGGCTTAGCTACCTTGGAGAAATTCTTAATGAACCTTCTGTAGTAACCTGCTAAGCCAAGGAAACTACGAACTTCTTTCACTGACTTGGGAGATTCCCATTCAGTTACAGCTGAAACTTTAGCAGGATCAACTGCTACACCATCTCCTGACACAACGTGTCCAAGAAATCCCACTTCGTCCAACCGGAATTCACACTTGCTGAATTTGGCATAAAGTTTATGCTCTCTAAGCTTCTCAAGTATCAAACGCAAATGTCCCTCATGCTCTTCTTTCCTCTTGGAGTAGACTAAAATGTCATCGATGAAAACGACAACAAACTTATCAAGATATTCCATGAACACCTTGTTCATCATATTCATAAAGTATGCTGGAGCATTGGTCAAACCAAATGGCATCACGCTATACTCATACAATCCATACCTTGTGGTGAAAGCTGTTTTAGGTATGTCTTGTTCTCTTATCTTGAGCTGAAAATAACCTGATCGGAGATCAATATTTGAGAACACACAAGCTCCTTCAAGCTGATCAAACAAGTCATTGATTCTAGGCCAAGGGTATTTGTTCTTGATAGTCACCTCATTTAGTGAACGGTAATCTATGCATAACCTTTGACTTCTATCTTTCTTCTCCACAAACAAAACCGGGGCTCCCCAAGATGAAGAACTTGGTTGAATAAATCCTTTCTGCAACTGTTCTCCAAGTTGTTTCTTGAGTTCTTTCAGTTCATCAACTGACATCTTGTATGGTCTCTTTGCTATTGGTCCATATCCTGGTAGCAAATCAATAAGGAACTCCACATCTCTATCTGGTGGCATTCCCGGCAATTCTTCCGGGAACACATCCGGATATTCACTCACAATTGGCACACTGTCTATGCTAACCCCCTTAAGAGAATTTAGCTTACTCCCTTTTGATTCAAAGTTAGACTTGAATTTAATCCGTTTTGTTTCCGGGGTTGTGAGTGCAACAGTACGATTAGCACAATCTAGTACTCCTTCATACTTAGCCATCCAATCCATTCCCAATATTACGTCCAGTCCTTGGGAATCTAGGATTATCAGACTCACTGGAAATTTATGCTTTCCAAACTCTATTACTAGATCCCGGCATCCAAGACTTACTATCATATCTCCACCTGGAGATCTAACTTTTATTGGACACCCAATGTTTTCAGTTGGAAACCCATTTCTATCAACAAATGCTTTTGATATGAATGAATGCGATGCTCCAGTATCAAAAAGAACAAATGCTGGAATAGAATTGAGTCTGAACTTACCAGCAACAGCATCAGGCTCCTCATAGATTTCCTCCACATTGATGTGGTTAACTTGCCCTTTCTGAAAAGGGTTGGGCTTGTTGGGTCCTTCAACTTTCTTTTCTAGGCATTCATTTGCATAATGCCCCATCTTCTTGCACTTGAAGCATTCAACCTGACTAATGACCTTCTTGACAGGCTGGCTTCCACTGCCACTTCCATTACCACTGTGGTGGCTCTTATATCCTCCCTTGTGGTTCTTGTACTTGTCATTGTCATGACTACGGTGATGCTTGTTGTCATGACGGTTGTGGTTGTGGTGCTTGTTGAATTTCCCATGCTTGTGGGATCCTGAGCTTCCACTATCATCATAATGGGAACGTTTGGGAGACGACCCCGAGCTGTGCTTGTCCGAGTGTTTTCTCTTTCTACTCTCAACTTGCTTCATTTTGCTTTCCAAAATAGCAGCCTTATCACAGAGAGACTGATAAGTGGGAACATAGGCCACTGATAGCTGCAAGTTCAGTTCATCATTCAGCCCTTCAAGAAACTTTTCCTTCCTCTTAGCATCGGTGTCAACTTCATCCGGTGCATAACGCGCCAGATTGTTGAACTCCTCAATATATTCAGCCACGCTGCGGTGGCGCTGCTTCAGATTATGGAATTCTTTCTTCTTCAGACTCATCACTCCAGATGAGATATGAGCAGTGCGAAAGCCATCCTCAAAGATAGCCCATGTCACATCTTCGATGGGAGTGGTGATCTGGAAGTTATCCCACCAAGTGGCGGCTGGTCCTTCCAGCAAATGTGCTGCAAATCTGACCTTTTCTGCATCAGTACAGCCCACAGTTACCAAGTACTTGTTCACAGAGCGTAGCCAATCATTGGCCACCATGGGATCAGTTGTTCCTGAGAACTTTGCTGGCCTCAATCTCAAGAACCTGGTAAGCATGTCAAAACCCGGTGGGTTGTTGTTGTTGTCGTCGTCGTCGTCGTCGTCGTCGTCGTTGTTGTTTTGGTTCTGGATGAAAGTCGTCATCATTTGCATCAGCTGAGTTTGAGCTGTCATCATTTGCTGCATTTCTGGAGTGATGTTGTTGTTGTTGGGGTTGGGATTGGCACGATGGGGAGGCATCTGTGGTTTGTTCAATAGAGATAAGTATGAGATACCCATAGATGTTTCATGCACAATACATCACATAAGCAACCACAAAACATGCAACATAATGATAAAGGTTCAACAACAAGATAACAAGTTCGCAAAGTAAAACACACACAAATAACAAGCCATCCACATGTTGGATGGTCAAATAACAAGTTCCCAACAACATGTATGACAAATAAATGATAAATGAGTAGTCAACTCTACTCATCGGCATCAACCTCCTCCTCGACAAAGGTAAGACCCGCGTTCTCCATCGCGGTCTTGTATTCCTCGACACTGGTGGTCAAGGTCTCTATTTTGGCTTTGAGAGCCCTCTTCTGGGAACGAAGCCTCTCAATCACCGTCTGCTGATGCTCGAGCTCGAAGTCCTTGGCCTGCAGTTCTTCAGTCATGTCCCGAATCCTCTTGTTCCTATCTTGGACTCGCTTCTCCTGACTCTTGAACTTTCTGTCCTAGCTCTCGAACTTTGCCTCCATCTCCTTGACTATCTCATCTTGCTCCGCGAAGAGCTTGTCCTTCTCGCGAAGCTGCACCTGGAGTTCGTCATTGTTGAGCATGACGTTGGTCATATCAGAGTCCACGTGCCTAATGAGAGCCTCTAAGTCCTGGAGGTATAGGCGAATCGGCTCTGCTGTCTCCCTCGAAGTGTCCTCGAAGTCGATGGACTCTCCATCCTCATCACGTCTACCGAAGACGTGGAAGTGAGTACCTCTAACCTGTCAAGAGTGTCTCCCCAGCAGACGTCCTATCAGATCCTGCATGACTACCTCAAGGCCTCTCTCCTTGTCATCATGCATGAGCTTGAAGACGATGGCCTCCGTGGTAGGCTCAGTATGGCGTCCGGGCTGGTTGACCTTGAAACCCCAAAGGTATTTCCTCTCGAACTTGGTGAGGGGAAGCACCATGATGGTAGGAAGAGGGAGAATGAGCAAAGTAGTAAGCTCAACAATACGAGGACCAAAGCGAGTTCCCTGGAACTTCTCAACAGTGCTGATGGTAACATTAGGCATCTATTTATAAGATAGAAAAAGTTAGAACAACACAATTTAAGATAAAACACAAGGCAAAACATCACATGCATATCTTTGGAAATCAAAACACACAAGTCATGGCATACATGTATCCATTACAACAACCAAGGTTCAACTTATTTTAAGCAATATTTGGAAAATAAGGTGATAAGTGGTGGTCCAACTAACGAAGTATGTTTACAATCCTATCTCACTGGATCTGTTGGCTAACACAATATTTCTAGAAGCAATCAGTCTATCTTGTTCACATGACTCCATCACTAAGTCTATAATGTCTCCTCTTAAGGTTTGGTTGGTAGCCTCCAACTCTTGGGTATGTTTCTTCTCTTCTTTTAGGCTATTTTGGATGTTGAACATTCTGCACTTGACTCTTTCACCAAGTTCTTTGATGGTCTTCCAAGCTGCATCCCTTGCTGAGTCAAAGAATGTAGGGTGCATCACTGAATTGGTGAACATGCAGAATCCTGAGTCCTTGTGGTTGTCTTCCTTGTTTTTATACAAGTGAAGTTGCACCCACCAGTACTCAACTCCTTCATCCATCACAGGAAAACCTTTGTACACAGCTGCACCATGTATTTCCATTGCAACCATGAGATCCTTGAGAGCCTTGGGGAATTCTGTCTCACACTCCAAAGTCATTGTCATGAGTGGTCCTTTCCTCACGGCTTCGTTGATGGAGTTCATCTACAATTAGAGATGAGAAAGAAGATTAGAAAAGTTTACGAGAAGAATAGACAAGTGTAGAAGTTGTTGAAAAATTTTCCTTAGTGGTTTCCAATCCTAGGGTCATAATCCTACAGGCAACACAGTGCTTTGATACCATCTGTAAGATCCCTCCTTTATAAAGGAAAAGGATCCCTGTGATTGTAATGCTAGTCCCTGGATCAATGCTAGCATCCACAGTTTAAGATGAAGTACACAGAAACAAAGGTCATTATTACAGTCATTCCAGAGACAAACATAGTCTTTACAACCCCAAGGCCACAGGCCTAGTACAAGAGTTTGAATAAGTAAATAAATAAAAGTCTTCATCTTCATGTGCCACAGGCAAACATCTTGAGTGTAGACTCATGACTCCTAATCCTCATCAGAGTAACCTGCAACATCACAAGTTACAGCCACACTGCGTCAATACATTGGAATAGTATTGGCAAGTGATACCTTAGTATAATTTAGGTGTACTAGATACTATATGCAATTTGGGTAAGTGTAGCTTGGCTTGCTTTGCTCAAAATAGGTTTTGCCTATTAGTTGAAATCACTAAGTTTTTCTTTGTCAAAACTTTTCCCAAGGAGCCACCAATAGACATTGAGGTCCTTCACCCTTGTTCACCCACAAGTTTTTACTTAGAAATTGGGATGAGGAGATTCTTGATAGCTTCCATGTCTTGATGCTCAAGTTGTCATTTTCCAGGGACATGGCTAAGTACTTAGATTCTTCCATCTGCAGAGGTTGTGCACTTTCCCCACAAGCCTTGATTTTCACCAAGACAGGACCTTTCAGAAGCCTTCCCTTAGACCAAATGGACGCGCTCCAACCTATCATTCCCACTACCACCAACTGTCCAAATGGCTAAGTTCTAGCAACCTATATGATCCTGGCAGAGCCCATAATGCCAAGTGGCTGCACTAGAAGCTTCTTAACACTTGGCCTCTAAAATCTCTTTGTTCCTGGGTGGCTTTCCACAAGTGAGATACACAAGGTAAACCATAGAAATGGGCCTTGTGTAACCACTCAACATAAACCATTCCTTCCATTCCACCCAGGTGTTTCATTTACTTAGTTGTTTTATTAGGAAAAACACAAGTCCAAAGACTTAGAAATATTTTCATCATAGCATGTATATTTCACCAACCCTTGGTTGCTACTAGCTAGGCTAAGCATGGCATAGATAAGCATCTTAACTTAGAAATTCCTAGCAATTCTACAACTACTAGGATTTCCCAACATGGCATATAAGCAAAATATAGCATGCAAGACTAGCAAAATATTTCTAATGCTTAGTAGAAAACATAGGGAAAAAAATATTCATGAAGCACCACTTGCCCTGGTAGTTTGGAGAGTAGCTACACTCCTCACAATCACAGTCACTAGCACCAAAATCTACACAAAGAATCATAGCCACAAATCACATACAAAACATATACAAACAAAAATATATGAATGCATGCAATATGATATGTGATGACTTTTAAAACTCAACAAAGCAAGTGTACAGTACTGGTTCATAAACAAGTTAAAAACTTGCCAAACAACATTTATTTAAACCCTAAAACATTTCTTAAACAATTCATATACTCAAATTATCCTTACACAAGTTTCTGGAAATAAAACCATTTTAACAGAAGCAAAACATTAAACACATTGCATATTTAGAAAGGGCTTGCTCTCCTGATTCCAATGATATAAAATTTGTCAAATTCTAACGCGGGGATCAAAAGTTATAGCCTAAACAAATTCAAACATCTAATAGATTCAAATCCTGTTTTTAAATCTAAACTGCTGCCACGCGTCTTATTCTGATTGGCCCGTACCGCTTCGCGTTGGATCATGCTTCTGAGCCGCTGGATCTGACTTAATCGCACGGCCCAGATCTACCTATACCGCTTCGCTAAGTGATCTAATTCTACGCGCTGGATCCAGATCCAACGGTCCTAGATCAAACGACCATAGCTGGGCGGCGCTGGCGGTGGCTACTGGCGGCGGCGTGCTCTGCCTACGGAGGCGCGGCGCTACAGGTGGCTCTGGGGTCGTCGGAGATGCTTACCAGAAACGTGACGATGCGCTGATGCTCAACCTGGCGACGGCTTGGCAAGGGGCGCACGGAGATGGTCGCTGGAGCTCGTCGAAGTTGCAGGCGGCGTCAGTTGCTTGCTGTTGAAGACGTTGTCGAGGCTCTGCGTCGACCTAGCACAAGCCAGATGGTTCAGGAGATGCGCATGGTCCTGGCAAACAAGACAGTACCAAAGGGGAGGCAAGGGGCGGTCTCATCTTACCTGAATCGCACGTCGGAGTCGAGCGGCGGCTCAGGTGTTCGCGGGTGAGAACGAGGACATCGCTCTGGGTCATGAGAAAGAAAACGGAGGGCATTAGCGGATGTGCAAGGTCATGCTGGTCACAGTGGTTTGAACTAGAGGCAGAGGGGCGGTCTGTACTCACCGGGATTCGTCGCCGGAGTGCGTCTGTCTGCGGCGGCGCAAGGGCAATTGCGGGCAGCCTGGGGGCGTACCTGTCTGGCTTTGTTGGGGGAAATGGCCGCGGTGCAGAGGGGGTCTTATAGATAGAGCGGGGGCGAGGATCGCGCGGCGTATCAATGGCAATTAAGCTCATACTGATTGTTGCGAGGTAACGATGGAGCGAGCGTCGCGGCCGCGCGTGATTGACGACGAAGACGACGTGGTCGCAGGGTCCACTCGTCACCGAGTTAAACAGAGAGGAGGTGGGGTCGTGTGGTCAGTGACCTGGTGGGTGTGTCTGCGAGTGACAGAGAGAGAGGGGCAACCCGGGTGGGCTTAGTGGGCTGGATTCGTAGTTGGGCCAGATAGGTGGCGCTGGCCTTTTTCCATTTCTTTTCTCCTTTTCTTTTTCTGTTTTGATTTTCTGAAATGATTTTCAAATCCAAATCAAATGAGTTTGAATTCAAATCTTCTCTAAGTTTTTATACTGCAAACCTTGCACTCAAATGTGTGTCACACTACTGTTTATTCAAAACACTTTGATCAAATGAAAATAAAAATAAAACCAAGCCTTTATGATATATATTCAATAGGCATAATATTGGTTTTATTTACTCATTTTGTTTTGAATCTTTGTTCAAACTTTTGGTGGTGCCTAAGTTTGAATTTCAAACTTTACCGAATCAAAACAAGTACTCTTCTCATTGGAAGATAGCATTAAGGCTAGAGCAAACTTTACATGAAATAATAAGCATAAATGCTTCTGTTTTGAAATGATTTGTTTGAAATGAGATTCATATGATCATGGATGCATGGATGATATGCATGAGTCTGAAACATGATTTTAGGGATGTTACACAAAGTCGGTCCACCTCTTTCCACTACTATCCAACAGCTACTCCAAAAATGAGGAAGAGCTACGTCCAAGGCGCCTCCATCGTCCGATCCGGGAAAACCAGGTCTAGGGTTTCCCTCAGAGCAACACGAGTAGGTAGGAGATAGCTGCAGTGGTGATTCCTTCAACAAGGTAACGACACAAAGACATTGCCATTGCCTTCCATGACTAGTGTCAAAGCACGGTTTTCACCGGCAGCTGCGTCTCCCCATCTCGCCATTGGTGCTGAAAGCGGAGATGATCCGCCCCGACCGGCCAACCATCTTCAGTAGAGGAGAGAGCCAACACCACCACCATGCCCGGTGCTGGAGCCCCTGGCTTCCCGGTGTCACAAAATTGGCCCAGGAGGATCTCAGCTTGCCGTCGTCGTGGCTAGCGAGGTGTAGCCGCTGCATAGGAGGAGGTTCATTCGAGCCCGGGGACAGATCGGAGCCCTTGATCCCTTGATTTCGATGGTCCACTAGTAATTGTTGAACCAGTCAACATAGCGTCCTTCAATCTTGAGACGAAGGAGTGGATGAGGATTCCCTGAGGTCCGGTGCCAGTGCGCAAGTTTATTTAGGACAATAAGGAGTTGAGTTATCCAGGACACACTCTCCAGTTACACTAGGTAAATTGAATGACTCCTTATGTACAACTCATAATATTCATTTCATCTTTATGGGCTTATGGTTTCTGACAGGAAGGCATTTAGGTTAAAAGATACATTCTAGCATTAGATGATGGGAGGGTCTTTCTCAAAAGTGGTAATTATGGGAAGCAAATTGTAGAAAGTTATAATCCAAGGAAGCACTAGATTCCAATGACATTGGCACTTACATAGGAATCTTGCTGAGCTTATAGAGCATCTATTTCGAAGGGGTTGAGTAGTGTATTGTACTTACTAACTTCTTACCCTAGATTTTCTATGCTAAAATATTGTGAGACAATATAGTGATGCATTAGTGAAAATTTAGCTCTATGCTTTCAAAGTGGATCATTAAGGGCGCAATTGGACTGCCTGCCTTCAGTGTTGTGGCATGTGCGTCCCTCAAATAACCTCTAGGCCAGGGGAACATCGATTTGACCATTCTTCACCGGCCTCTATGATGTCTTTGCTAGCATATGTGCCTACTCGTACTCCTTTGGGTGTAAAAAAGCCTCTTTCCCTTGATGTTGTAGCTTAGATCTGCAAGCATGTGCTAGAAGTGCTTAGTTCCTTACTAGAGATTTATCGTAGGATATGTGCAACCCATCTTCATGCTTAAGGTGTTAGCTCTATTATAGGTCATCATGCCTTCTCCATCTCTCCGTGTTAGGTGCTATGTGCTCCTTATACATGGGCAACAATATTGAGTGCTATATGTTGGTTAACCTCACCACTCAATGAAAGAGGTCACCACATCAATATCATGGGTTTCAACAAAACACCGAGTAGTTGCATTTGGCTTCCTTGGAATGGAGTAATGCATCCAACCAAACACCAGGATTCTTTCATTGAGTGGTGAGGTAAAGACAGAGTTCTTTGCTAGAGGTCACTTCAAGGTTGGAGATGGGGTAAACACTAGGTTTTGGGAGGATACATGGTTAGGAGATTCACCGCTAGCGCAACAATATCCATCATTATACAACATTGTACATAGGAATAATGTCACAATCGCACAAGTCATATCTCAAGTACCACTGAACATTCGATTCAGGAGGGCGCTCAATGGTGACAAGTGGACCGCTTGGCTTCATTTGTGCCAAAGACTTATGATGGTTCAGTTGTCAGATGAACAAGATAATTTTGTATGGAACTTAAGCCCGTCTGGGGTGTTCTCAGTTAAATCCATGTATGAAGATCTTATAAATGATTATATGGTCTTCCTTTAGAAATATCTTTGGAAAACAGAAATCCCACTTAAGATTAAAATTTTCATGTGGTTCCTTCATAAAAAATGCTTCTTACTAAGGATAATCTTGTTAAAATGAATTGGTAGGATGTACCAAATGTTGTTTCCGTGGGGCTCAAAAAACCATAGAACATTGTTTATATCATGTCCTTTTGCTCGTCTCCTGTGTCCTATTGTCAATTTTGCGTATTGATCTATCACCTCCAAATAATATCTAACATATGTTTAGAAGTTGGTTGGATGGAGTAGATAAATCATCTAAGGCTAGATTTCGCATTGGTGTTTTTCCTTATGTTGGTCTATTTGGAGATGTAGAAATGACATTATCTTTAACAAAACAAAAACTTTTAACATTTTGCAGGTTATCCATATGATGGCGCATTGGGTTCAGCTTTGGGCGTTCTTACTATCCCAAGACCAGCGGGATATTATGCCTACTGGGTGTAGCCATTTGCTGATGGTCGTGCACCATATGTTCAGCCAATCGTTATGGCTACAGCGTAATAGATTACAGGATGTGTAATATTTTTTCCTCCTCTTGTTTCGCTGGTTGATCCATGCATCAACTTTAAGCAATCCATGATTTGTAACAGTTGTAGGATGATGAATATTGGTTGATGTTTTTAATATAGGTTGTGTGCATCAACCGATGCAGAGGCCGGGATTACTCCTCTTTTTGAAAAAAATGATCTCATCGATAAGACATGTAGGTGTGTTTTTAGAAATTAATTGTCGTAAGCGCGTTTGACACTGGTACTGTAATCCCTCGGGCGCTACACTCTAAACAGAAGCCGGCATAACCCAAAAGTGGGAAGAAATGTACTACTATGGGACCGCGCAACCACACACAACAGACCGAGGGTATTGGCAGGGCATGGTACCAGCCAATCATCCCACCCACTATCATGATTGTAGCTTCATGTGCGAGAAACGTAGCCGGCAGGTATGCGAGTCTAACATACACAAATGAGTATGTATTCCAGCGACATACAAGAGTACATCAGAGCCACATCATCTAAAAGAAATAAAAATATTGCAACACCCTACAGCAAGATCCAATTATCCTAGATAGATATAATAGTTTAGGATTCATCCTCATACATCATATTTCAAATTATCAAGCGGAAGCGGAAGACAAGATCCAAGTACGGATTAAGAAGCAAATTGGCATAAGACGCCCATAAATAAGCATATCCCGCCCACAGATCTCAGAGATCTCCATCCCCATAATAATATCTACATAAGAGGGTCACCGCCTCCATCATCAGCCTCGTCGACATAGTAACCTCCATGTGAATAACTCTGACAATTTGAACAATATTTATGGTATGAGACCCTAGGGGCACTCAACAAGTCTTTATGCATCTATAACCTGGGGTGACGCAATTGTAGCAAAAAATAAACAACTAAACAGTTCTATAAAGACACACTACAACATTCGCCTAACCAGATATAGACGTTCGTTCGTTAGATAATCAATAGTTAAGTACCCAAAGTTTATATAATCAACATAAGTAACCATCGCTCATCCTCCTTCTCGCTTACGGAACGAGAAAGCGAAAGAACATCCCACCCGTTGGCAGTTTTATTAACCATTCCATGAATCTTGCACTAATTACTATTCATGTTTAGTCAAGTTAAACACGGTACTTTAGTTATAGTTATCTATGATCGAGAAACTGTTCTCCAAGTAGTCCATAACCGCGGACACGACTTTCAGAAATATTTACCCTACATGGTGCAAAAATAGCAACACACGCACCATCAACCCCGAGAAGAACCAAATAAAAGCAACGAGACATCACGACAAAGCATTCACAATATTCAAAAATGATTTCAGGGGGCCACACCACTAAGCTACCCGCAACAAAGTTGGACGGCTCCGAGACGGACCCATGATTTGTGTCAATGGCTTTAAACGACTAGGAACCTGAAAGTGTGACTGGGCTTGTCAATACCGCGTAAACATTCCATGTTCCAAAATAGTACAGTAATAAACACTCTCCACGAGCAACAGTAGTAAATAAAGCAATAAAACATGGCATAAGTACATGATAGTAATAATGCCCCAAACTAATTGTGGCCCCAAAAAATAAGATGTGGATTAAGCTTAGACTAAGAGGATTCATGGTCCCACATGCGGATAGTGCGAAAGTGAAGGAACAAGAATCAAGTACTCGGGTCCTACAGGACACAAGTGAGCGGGTAAAAATCAAATAATAGCTATTGCCCACCGATGCCTCTTTCTTTAGTTATCCCACTACTACACAATTTAGTTGTTTAGGTGCCTCATTATCCATTAGACTCCCATAAACCCTACACATGAAGTTCTACGAATTGCATGGATCAAACCACCCCTGTAGCAGTGGCTGATAGGATTGGGGATACAAGCTTTAGTGGTGTTTAAAAGTAAAGACTGCAATACATGGGATTGCAATTAATCCGGAATGCGACTTATGATGCAAGAATAAGATAGACGCAATAGGTACTATATATAATTCAAGCATGAGGAATTGCTTTCCTGTGAGCTCAGCAGTAGGATAACCGAGATCCTGGTAGTATTCTTGGTTCTCCTGGAAACTCCCTTGCTCGGTGTCTATCCGGATAAAAACCAAACACAGAAGGGCCATAATAAATAAAGTGTGCAATCATATGAAACATATGCAACAAGGAACACATGTTATGCCATGATGGAATGATGCACAGTTGCATGGTATAACATAGCATGGCATGGGTGAGGTGTAGGAACAAGAATAAAGCATTTTTTATTTAGTCATGCTTTGCTCTCATAAACCTTGTTGTATACTATATATTTATATTATGCATTCTTCAATTGATATCACGGAATGCATAGTTATAAAGGGCTCGTCACACTGATCGATTTAGACATATCATTTGTCCAATTTGGAGTTATAGAATTAAAGATATGCATTTATTAAGAAAAGTGGCATTTAATAATTCAAAAAATTTAAATGCCTAGAAATTATTTTAAATAGCATATTAATATTCCTGACATTTTCTGATAAGAAAACATATATCATTTGTATTATTTGAACTTATGAATTTAAAATTATGATTAAATGTAAAACAATTCAAATATGGTCAAAAGTCAAAGGTTTGACTAGATAGAGTCAACTCTGTTCAAATCTAAAAACATGTTTGAATTAATATTCAAAATTAATTCATATTTCATATTAAATGTTTCCACAACTTCAAATCCATTTGAAAGATATGAATTATTTGAATTTAAACAGATTCTGAAAGTTTAAATTGAATTTGAAAATGCCTTAGGATTTTTTCTCACTCAGGTTGGTTCTACCCACTGCCACAGATAGGTGGGCCAACAGGGATAAGCGGGGCCACACACGTGCAAGACAGCAGGGACACGACACGTGGGCGAAACTGGGGACTGTGGGTTGAGTTTTGTAAAGGTCTTTGTACCTTTTTATAGAAGTCCTGGCCAAGGTCTGCTAGTGAGGCTCACGAGTGGGGTCGCTCTGAGAATGTCAGATTAATGCCGAAAAGTAACAGGGGGTTAAGGGCAAAAGGTACAGCGCTACCTGAACCTGGTACTATTTATCGTTCTGGGCATTAACTAACGAAACTAACGAAGCGCGACACAAAAAAACAGGGGCCGCTGGGGATTGATATCGTGACCTGGAACTCGATCCGGTGTAACGGTGCCAGGACGGTAGGATGTATAGCCGGTGGCTCTCTTTGGCGTTGTGCGCAAACTCCAGAGGACAGAGGGCAGTTCGTCTGCCTTGGCTCCCGCCGCTCGTTCGAGAGGGCACAAGCGTCACTTCTTGACCCCATTGCAGATGAGGTCGTTGGCCTTTTTGTCCTGGCCATTGGTCTGCGGGTGAGCGACCAAGGCGTATGTGAAGTTGATATCGAGGCCGTCGCAGAATTCCTGAAACTCCTTCGAGTTCAAGTTCGTTCCATTGTCGGTGATGATGCTATGTGGCACCCCGAACCTGTAAACAATGGACTCGACGAATTTGGTGGCAGTGGCGCCGGTTTGGTTGGTGACCGGCATGGCCTCGATCCACTTTGTGAACTTGTCGACTCGACCAAGAGGAAGACGTAGCCTCCAAGCAAGGATTTCTGCAGTTTGCCGACTATGTCAAGTCCCCATTGGGCAAAGGGCCAGGCCAACGGTATAGGACGTAGCTCCGAGCCTGGTGCATGTGGCTTATCAGCGAATTGTTGGCAGGCGTTGCACTTTTCGACGATGTCCTTGGCATCGCGCATCGTCGTTGGCTAGTAGAAGCCAGCTCGTAGAGCCTTGGCAGCTAGAGCGCGACTGCCGGCGTGGTGGCTGCATATTTCTTCATGGATGTCAAGGAGGATGCTCTTCCCTTCATCATTGGTGACGCATCACTGGAGAACTCCAGCAATGCTTCGCTTGTAAAGCTCGTCATTGATGATGGTGAATTCCTTGGAGAGGCAAGTGATGTGACTAGCGTCAGTCGGATCGTCGGGCAGTTGCTTGCTCAACAAGTACTTGATGTATGGTTGGGTCCATGTTTGCTTGATTTCCAGGACCTGCATGAGGTTTACCAGTTCGACGTCCGTCTCTTCTTCTGCGGGTGCCTCGGTTTTCTTGGGTGGCGCAACTCCCGAGTGTTCCACAGCGTCAGCTGTGCCCTTGGAGATTTTGCGTTTGATGGAGCGCTCACAGATTTGTTTGAGGAACACACCTGGTGGTACTGGAGCGCAGGTAGAGCCAATGTTGGCGAGTTTGTTGGCCTCTTCGTTGCTTTCCCGGCCAACATTCCAAAACTCGCAGCCGTCGAAATCTCCTTCAAGTGCGTTGTATAGGTCACGATAGGTGATCATGTTGTTGTTGGCGGCGGTGCATTGGTTCATCGTCTGTTGTACGATGAGGTTGGAGTCTCCGAGATGACCAGTCGAGTGGCGCCGTAGATATTGGCCATCTGTATGCCGTAGATCAACTCCTCGTACTCAGCCTTGTTGTTGGACACGCGGAATCTCATCCGCGGGATGTATCTCATCTTGTCCTCTTGTAGGGATGTCAAGATTACTCCGGCTCCAGGTCCTTCTATTTCTTTGATCCGTTGAAGTGCATTGTACAGAGCTGAGACATGTCTGGGGTATCTGGCAGCTGAAGTTCCATCTAGTGGACGAGGAAGTCAGGGAGCACCTGCGACTTGATGGCGGTGTTCCTCTCATAGATGATGTCCCACGGGGATAGTTCGATGCCTCAGAGGTACACTCGCCTCGTTGCTTCAGGGTTGTTGAGGATGTGGGAAAGTGGCGCATCATTGACGACCACTATCTGATGCTCCTAAAGGTAACGGCGGAGTCGTCACACAGTCTTAAATACATCATAGGCCAGCTTCTGGTAGTGATGGTACCTCTGCTTTGTTGGTGTCAGTACCTCGCTGAGGTAGTATACTGGGCACTGTACCCCGTGGGTCTTGCCATATTCGGGTCGTTCAACGACAAGTGCCGTGATGATCACCTGGTGTGTCGGCAATGTATAGCAGCAGAGGTCCCCTTTCTTTTGGCGTTACCAGGACAGGATTTTTCGAAGGGAGCTTGAGCCTTTGGGCATCCGCGATTGCCGTATGGCTCGGCTGAAGCACCTGGCGCCATAGAGCTCCGTGTATTCGTCTTCCGACTCCGTGGAGCACATGCATTTTTCACGTGATTTGTCGATCTTGCGCTGTGTGAGTTCATTGCGGTGTCATAGTTGTGGCTCCTTCGTCGTGGGATGCAGTGTCGCCGCGATAGGTCATGGTCCTCTTCGTCGGATGAGGGCCTGCGGTTCCTCGCGAACCTCACCGTAGTTTTCTTTGGTTACGGAGTCGCCTCTCTAGTTAACGCAGCTCCGACAAGCCCGAGGCCAGCGATTGCGGGCTTGTGGACGGCGGATCATGGATCCCCGACAGGTGGTTGGTTGGATAGCAGGTACATAGTAGCTGCTATGACCGCGGCCTACAGTGTCTTAGGCATCATGTTGGCCTGCGAGTCGACCGACATGAATGAGAGATCGAGAGCCTTGGTGGCCTCGCGTCTAGCGATTGTGCCCATGCGTTCCAGTCATGAACGGCTTTTGTGGGTGGCGTTTCTGCCATTGTCCTTTGAAAAGGACCCGCCGGCACAGGAGACTGCTGCCTGTCGGGCGCTTGACTCATCAGTTGCTTGCCTGCGCTGCTTGAGCTCTTTGTGCTATGCCACTTGTCTATTTTGATCCTTTATAAGGAGACAGTGATAGCCATCGGCACATCGTGGGAGGAGTTTACCAGTAGGGGGTTGTTCCCCATAAGGCCTCCCGAACACTTTTCCACTAAGCCTCGTTGAGGTGAATCTATTGGCGAGTTGAATCGCCACCATTGGCAGCTTCATGAGGCCTATTCCCATTGGGATTCAGAGGAGGGGCGTCATTGGCATTGATGTTAGGAGGGTGTGCCCCATCTACGGTTTTGGAAGCCTGTAGGTCGATACCATTGCCAACATTCTCTGGGGCGTCGTGAGCGTTAATGACAACCGCGTGATAGCTCCAAATTTCATCACTTTTAACTATTGATTTTCCTCTTATTTATTATTGGATTCCACTAAAGATTACCCCTTTCTACTAACGTTAATGTCTGAATTAGAGAAACCTTGGTTACTTGTGATGGTTTTCATGCAATGAACATTTATTAAAGATCTAATAGCATTCATGAGCTAATTACACCTAAAGAAGCAAAATCCCAATTGGAGCCCCTTTCACTGGAGGCACACAGTGCGAATAACGACCTAGGGTACAGTGGGGACATGCCCGTACCGTCCGCTCGTATTACACGCCATCAGCTCCGCTATATCAACAGAAGCAACTTTCATAAAGGGGAGATGATGAAAAATAGAACACAGCCGCCACAAAACTCATCAAGAGAGAAGAGATCAGATCTGGAAGAGGAGAAGAACATCCCCTCATTCCTCGACAATCTTCACCTCTTCAACCACACACTCCATCATCATCGTCATCCTCATCACCACTTAGAGAGAGATATTGACAATTGTAAGATTAGGGTTTGATACTTTGATTTCCCTTTGATTTGCATTCGATTTTATCTTCAAATACTATTGTGGTTTTCTATGATAACTTTGAGATGATTCCTATTTGGAATACAATTATGCCTTTGATTTGTCTCCCTCTCATGTCTGAGTAAATCTCTATAGGCATGGGAGATATAGGGAATTGGTGAGATGTGTCGTGCCTCCTTTATATCCATCCATTTGTGATTGTTATAGTGTTTATTAATTTGTGAGAATGATTATTTATGTTTTCCTAATGCTTGTCATCTAATTTAAGGGCTCAGGTAACATGATCCAAAGATCTCATAGGTATGGACTTGTATGCTAGCGAATCTGCGACTCCCGAGTGACACGGCCGATATCAATGAGGAGATAGCACTACTCGAGGACCACAAGGAACCATCAAGATTAAATCCTTGATATGGTCGCAAGACCTTAATTAATGTGTTGACCATCGCCGTGGTAACAGATATATGGATCATTGAGACTAGGAAGAATTGGCCATGAGGGCTCGTAGTCGGTATATGGGTTGCCTGACTACTCACTTACAAATAAGAAATATTACAATCACTTATTCCACTTTATACATTTGGAACTTTCACTATCACCATGAATTGTTTCTATCCACGCCTAACTTCTCATCCACAGGACCTCCAAACACCATTCTTGTCTTTACTTTTATGCAGTTTACTCCTTATTTATTTCCTACACAAGTTTCCTCTATCTTTTACTCATAACCCTCCACCATAAGCAATTGCAATTAATTCACTCAAGACCTGTAACACCTTCAGTGCGACAGAAATGCCGCATAAAAACACCTGCCAAAGCTCCTTGTTGGGATCGATATAAAAACTGGAATTAATACTTCCGCGAAAACATTCTCTGACGAACCTATGCACTTGCAGGCCATCAAGATATTTTCTAGAGCCGTTGCTGGGGAGCTAAGTGCTGAGTGTTATTTCTTGACAACGCAGTTATTGACACCATTCATGATCTCCGTTGAAGACAGAGGTACCACTCGATTAGGAAAAACTTATTTAACTCCATATATTGATCGCGTTCCGATTGAGATACATCTAGAGTTTATTGAAATGTTTTCTAACTTAAATACCGTAGACGTGAATAGTTTGATTCCATTGATGGCACACTTGACCATCACCCAAGGGGCTGAACCTCAGCTACCATTGGGAGAATATGGGAATCCATCTAGGCACTTAAGGAAGATGCCTATTCTTTATCCTGAAATTGAAGGCCATGAATTCGAAATATATCCTGAGCTAATATATATGATGAAAGAAATTTCTTTCACAGGAAAAGTAGAGGAAGATCCTAGTGACCACTTGACAAGGGTCCATGACCTTTGCGCTACTCTTAAACCAGCAAGTTTAACAATAGAGTTTGTACTCCTTAAACTCTTTTGTTCGTCTCTGAAAGATAATGCTTTGGCTTGGTTACAATCATTACCTAATCATACTATAAAAAGCTGGAAAGATTGCATCCGAGAATTCATGCATAAATATTGTTCATTCACAAAAATCATACAAATAACATAGCATACCAAACTTTCTCCAAACAGTTGGAGAAAACTTCTATCAAGCATGGAATAGATTTTATGCAATGATTATGAAAGTCCCAAATCATGGTTTCCAAGATCATTTAATTATCCAATATTTTTATAATGAGCTTAATGATGAAAGAAAAGAGATGATTAATCTATCTACATGGGGAGCTATATGTAACCTATGTAGGGTTTCGTAGCATGGAAAACAAAAATTTTCTATCGCATACAAACAAACAAGCCAAGATCTATCTACTAGATTGTAGCAACGAGTCGATGTAATAACTTACCCTCGAAGATTCCAAAGTGTTTAACGAGAGCGGATTCTCGTGGGTGATGTAGTCGTACTCTTCCCGATCTCAAGATCGTGTAGATGATCCTTCCGGCGCTGCGTTCCGGTAGTGCTCCCGCAGTCGGTCACACGTTCGGTACTCGACGAAGACCTTCCTCTCCCTTGCTCCAGCAGGCAGCGGAGGTTGTAGCACTCTTCTCGTGATTCCGGCAGCACAACGGCGTGGTACCGGAAGTAGAGGGGAGATCCCGCAGGGCTTCGCCTTAAGCCGGAGCGAGTATGGTGGAGTATGAGAGAGTACTATTAGTGGTCTAGGGATTAGACACACCAATTAGAAGGCTCTAAACCGAAGGCTAGGGCAATTAGAAGCTCTAAACCAAAACGGCTCTAAACCGGAGATTAGAGGATAGGAACTTGTGTGTCTAGAGGAGGAGGCCCTGCCCCTCCTTTATGGGTGGAGGGTGCGGCCAAGGGGAGGGGAGTCCCTCCCCAAGTCGGCCTTGGTTGGCGCGCCGGCTTGGAGGGACTCCTCCCCCAAGTCGGTCCCAACCACCTCTTGCTTGTTTCCCACAGTTTCTTGTTTTAGCCGTTTGACTTTCAAACTGGACATTTGACTTTTCTGTTTTAGGATTCAATTTAATCCTTTATTTGGAACAGCAAGAACACTTAGTACATGATGCAATCATTCCAATATGCAATGACACATTCATGTACCCCTCCCCCCCCGGAGTGCCGGACATTCCGAAACCTTCTAGAACATTCCCGATGAAAACACCGGAATCATTTCCGAACTCCGAAACGGGACTTTCCTTATATGAATCTTATTCTCCGGACCATTCCGGATCACCTCGTGATATCCCGGATCCCATCCGAGACTCCGAACAACATTCGGTCTCTTTCTCATAATACCATAACTACTCAAACAACGTCGAATCCTTAAGTGTGTCTCCCTACGGTTCGTGAATTATGCGGACATGATCGAGACACTTCTCCGAACAATAACCAATAGAGGAATCTAGAAATTCATATGGCTCCCACATATTTCTACGATTACTTTGCGATCGAATGAACCACTTACATACGATACCAATTTCCCTTTGTCTCACGATAGTTTACTTATCCGAGGTTATGATCGTCGGTATCTCTGCATACCTAGTTCAACCTCGTTACCGATAAGTACTCTTTTCTCGTTCCCGTGATATGTGATCCCTTGTGAGCCAGTCACATGCTTGCAAGCTAATTGGATGACATTCCACCGAGAGGGCCCAGAGTATATCTATCCGTCATATGGATGGACAAATCCCACTCTTGATCCATGTGTCTCAACCAATACTTTCCGAACACTCAATGCCACCTTTATAGCCACCCAGTTACGGTGTGGTGTTTGATGTCATCAAAGCATCCATCCGGTAAAGGTGATATGCATGATCTCATGGTCGAAGGAATTAGGTTACTATGTATCAGAAAGCATATAGCAATTGAACTATTGAAATGACTTGATCTTTATGCTACGCTTATCTATAGGAGTATGTCCACCATATCATTCTCCTAACGATATGATCTTGTTGTTGATAACATCTCTATGTTCATGATAGGGAAACCACAATCATCTATCAACCAACAAGCTAGTGAAGTATAGAGGCTATACTAGGGACTTCAAATTAAGTTTACAAATCACACAAGTATCAATGTTTCCTTGTTAATACTATTATAGCATGAATGTAAACATTTATCATAACCACAAAGATATAATAATAACTACATTTATTATTGCCTCTAGGGCATATCTCCAACAACCTAACGTTGCCAGAATGTGTAAAGCTTTTTGAGGTAAGATCCTTTAATGATGAACAATTCAATCCAGTTGAGGATGTTGAACCACAAAAAGGTATGATTCACATACCCTGGGATCTCATCCCCGAGGTTAATAAGTCCATGGAAGAAAAAGGTATAGCTTTGGAACTTGTTAAAGAAACTAATGTTGACATTCTTCAAGCTTATGTAATGGAATATGATATAAATCTTGTCATGCAAAAGTTTAGATATCAACAAAATCAGTTCCGTGAGAAATATTACAAATGTCTTATGACACGAGAAAAGAATATAAGAGACCTAACCGAAGTCTTTGATGACTTGGTCATGCTACAAAACATTTAGATAGATATCTAAGAATGGTTAAAACACAATGTGATCAAATAATTGAAACCCAAAATTTGATTTTAAACCAAGGAAGTTTCAATACTATTTGTACTAACATTGTTACTAGATCTGGTATAGAAACGCAGGAACCACAAGGGCCATATTGGTGTCAAGAAGAACATGCCCGCAAGGCAAAATAGACTCAAAAGATGAGTCAGGAATAAGAGGACCTAGTGGATCCTTAAGATGACATCGATTATGAAGCTCAGAAAAGAGAACATGGGGCTTCCACGACAAGACAAGAACAAGAAGCATGAGATAAACATAAAATATATGATTCATATGCTGAGACAATCAACTCAAGGGAAGAAGCCGGTCTCAGAAAGGAGCAAGAAGAGCAAGTTTTCGCCCCGCGTGAAGAACATGTTGATAAGCAAAATTCAGCAATAAGGAAAACTAAGAAAGACGCTCCACCAGTGCCAAAGGTAAAAGAGAAGGTAATACCCATCAAAAAGAAAATTCCTTATCCCAATAGGGTTCAATATGAATCGGATAAATCAATTTATGATTCTTTTGCCGAGGCACTGTGAAATCTTTGCCTAGAACTTCCTTTAGTTGATGCTATTCAAGTTCCTACTTATAAAATGTTTATGTGAGATATTATTAATAGAAAGAATAAGGTAACTAATACTATAGCGGTAGTGAAAAGCTTTGGAGATAAGCTGTCCGCTAAGCTTGGGAACCTAGGTATACCCACCATCTCTTGCGCAATTGGAAAAAACAATATATTTAACGCTCTTTGTGATTTAGGAGCATGTGTTAGTGTTATGCCTTATTCCTTATTTAAAAAATTGAAATTAGTAGAGTATTCCCATACTTCAATCACTCAACAAATGGCAGCTAAAACAACTAAACAACCTGTCAATATGATCGAAGATGTTCTACTTATAATAGACCAATATGTTATACCCACTGATTTTATTATACTTGATGTTCCTGGGGATGACTGTTGGAGATATGCCCAAGAGGCAATAATAAAGAGGTTATTATCATATCTTCATGCTTATTATAAATGTTTACATACCATGCTATAATTGTATTAACCAAAAACATTAATACTTGTGTGATTTGTAAACATAAAAGAGTCCCTAGTAAAGCCTCTTGTTAAACTAGCTTGTTGGTTAATATATGATCATGGTTTCCTGATCATGAACATTGAGATGCTATTAACAACAAGATCATATCATTAGGAGAATGGTGTGATGGACATACTCCTATAGATAAGCGTAGCATAAAGATCAAGTCATTTCAATAGTTCGTTTGCTATAAGCTTTCTGATACATAGTAACCTAATTATTTCGACCATGAGATCATGCTAATCACCATCACTGGATGGATGCTTTGATGACATCAAACACCACACCATAACTGGGTGGCTATAAAGGTGGCATTGAGTGTTCGGAATGTATGTGTTGAGGCACATGGATCAAGAGTGGGATTTGTCCATCCATATGACGGATAGATATACTCTGGGCCCTCTCGGTGGAATGTCATACAATTAGCTTGCAAGCATGTGACTGTCTCACAAGGGATCACATACCATGGGAACGAGAAAAGAGTACTTATCGGTAATGAGGTTGAACTAGGTATGCAGAGATACCGATGATCAGACCTCGGATAAGTAAACTATCGCGAGACAAAGGGAAATTGGTATCGTATGTAAGTGGTTCATTCGATCGCAAAGTAATCATAGAAATATGTGGGAGCCATATGAATTTCTAGATTCCTCTATTGGTTATTGATCAGAGAAGAGTCTCGGTCATGTCTGCATAATTCACGAACCGTAGGGAGACACACTTAAGGATTCGATGTTGTTTAGTAGATATGGAATGTAAGTAGGGAGACCGAATGTTGTTCGGAGTCTCGGATGGGATCCGGGATATCACAAGGAGATCCGTAAAGGTCCGGAGAATAAGATTCATATAAGGAAAGTCCAATTCCAGAGTTCAGGAATGATTCCAATGATTTCATCGGAGAGGTTCTAGAAGGGTCTAGAAGATTCACCGGACCAGAATGGGAAGGGTACATGAATGTGTCATGGATGAGTGGAATGATTGAATCATGTCCTAGGTCACTTGGTTGGGCATTTGCAAGAAAGAAATTGAGCTCCAAATTGAAAGTCAAAAGGCAAGTTTGAAAAGTCAAACTGGGACAATGTATCCTGGTGGAGGAAGGAAAGAATCCTTCTTTCCCTCCACCACAAGCCAACTAGGAGAGGGAGTTGGGGAAGGATTCAAACCCCCCTCTCCCAAGCTGCCCTCCCTCTCATAAATAGAGGGGAGGGGTACCCCAAGGACACACAACACCAGCCCCTCCCCTCCCGCCGCCGCCGCACCGCATCACCGCACCACCGCTGTGCGCCGCCGCTGGATCGCCACTGCCGCCCTAGTCGCCGCTGGCTCCACCTCCTCCTCTCCGGCCTCTAAACCCTAGATCGCCGGGGAACCCTATTTTTCCACCATAACCTGCTCGGTCTTATGCGAAGCCCTGCAGGATCTTCCCTCTACTTCCGACACCACGCCGTCGTGCTGCCAGAATCGCGAGGGGGGAACTACAACCTCCGCTACCTCCTGGAACAAGGGAGAGGAAGGTCTTCATCGAGTATCGAATGTGTGACCGACTGCGGAAGCGCTGCCGGAACGTAGCGCCGGAAGGATCGTCTACGCGATTTTGAGTTCGGCAAGTGTACGACTACATCATGCACGAGAATCTGCTCTCGTTAACCGCTTTGGAATCTTCGAGGGTGAGTACTCTAATCGACTCGTTGCTACAATCTAGTAGATAGATATTGGTTTGTTTGTGTGCATGCGGTAGAATTTTTTTCCATGCTACGAACCCCTATAGTGGTATCAGAGTCGTGTCTATATGTAGATCTGTTGCACGATTAGAACACAATGGTCGTTGTGGGCGTTGATGCTTTTGTTGTCGATTGCTTCTTGTGTACTTTGCATCTTGCAGGATGGTGGGATGAAGCGGCCCGGGCTAACCTTACATGACATCGTTCATGAGACTTGCTCCACGCTTGACATGCAACTTGTATTGCATAAGTGGATTTGCGGGTGCCTGTTTCTCCCAACATAGTGAAGATTCAGTTTACAACGGGTGAGTGACAATACTAGTATCAATGTTGTGGTTCTTGTTCGTAAGTTAGAACAACACTTATTGAAAGCCCCAAACCACGTAAAACATGCAAAGAAAATTAGAGGCGTCTAACTTTGTTTTGCAGGGGTGTGCTGTGATGTGATATGGCCACGATTGTGATTATATATGATGTATGCAATGTTCCTTATTGTAAGTCGGCAACCGGCAGGAGCCTTATGGTTGTCTTTTAATTTCGTTAAGACCTGTGTGTCTATTATTCAAAATAGTTGTAATAGTTCATGCTGGTGGACGGCAACCATGGAGTGGTGCCATTGACCTTCACGCCACGCCGGTGATGATGGAGATCATGTTCGTGCTTGAAGATAGAGATCGAAGGCACAAGAAGAAAGGCCATATCATATCACATATTTTGAATTGCATGTGATGTTAATCCTTTTATGCATCTTGTATTGCTTAGATCGCGATGATAGCATTATAAGATGATCCCTCTCACAAAATATCAAGTTATAAATTGTTCATCCTTAGTAGGCACCATTGCCAAAGCTCGTTGTTTTGAAGCACCACGTGATGATCGGGTGTGTTAGATTCTGCGAGTGTATACAATGGGAGCAAGCCAGATTTGCTCATACGGAAACTAAGGTTAAATCTTAACAAGCCTAGCATGTACAGACATGTACTCGGAACACGGAATACCGTAAGGTAAAGCATGAGACATATATATATATGATATGATGAACATGATGATTGTTGGACTTTGAAATTAAATCATGTCACGTGATGATCGGACTTGGTGTAGTAGATTTGGTTCATGTAATCACTAAAACAATGTGAGGGAAATTGTTTTGAGTTGGAGTTCAACAGCAATATGATTAAAAGTTGAACACTATTTATCATAAATCAAATCAAAGTGAATTTGTATAGTTGTTGTAGTCATTGGCATCCCTTTACCACCTTGTGCTTAGTTATAATTGAGATAATAGAACTATAGAATTCTGGTTAGTTACTCTGGTATCGTATTGTTTTGAAGTGTTGATCTAAAGTTTAAAAGTCCTATTTCAAACTTTCAATAAGTTCCGAATACTCCATGAAGTTTAATAATTGGTATTAAATTAAGAGTAACAATTATAGTGTTAGTAAATAAGTATCGTGTTTATCTCCATGATTCTTGATATTCAAAAGATTGTTTAAATATTAAGGTTATCGGGGAGTTGAAAGAATTGTTTCAGAAATCATCATGTGTGGAAGATATCGCGATATCTGAAACAAAGTTTTGGTTGCAACATGATGGAGTATAATATGGCAAAAGTCTTGTTCTCATATTTGATGAGAATTTTCAAAAGGTTGGAGACGCTAGTCGTCCTAATTCTCCAAAAGGTTTTGGAGAGCAACATTATACTCGCAATTCACCATTATAAGCTAAAGTAGCTTGATCATGAATAGTTCCATGATAAGGATGAATATTTGATGTAGGTAAAATGTTTACTACACTAAAAGATTACTAAAGAATGGAATTTGAAAGAACACCAAACATTTGATGATGGTGATCTACTTCAAAGTGCAAGTCCAAAGACATTGGTATTTAACTATACATGATTTGGACTATGCATAAGTATGGCGTCACTATTGATGTTGATAGATTCTTTTGAAAGGATAAAGAAGTACTGAAAGAGAAATCTAAGAAATATTTGGCAGAAGAGAAAAGACTAGAATTGTTCAGCTTAGGTATATAGAGGATATACATGTTATGGTTGTATTCTTTGCTTGTTAAACAATGTAGTTATTGAGTATTGGATACTGAATTTGTTGGTGTGAATCGTCATACGAAACAACACAATTCATGAACTACAATGGCCTAAGTAACTAGCAAAAGAATATGTGATGATGTTCATCCAGAACAAATAAAGGGTTGTTGTGTTGCTCGTTGAAATCAAAATTTACCTTCAAGCTTTGTTTCAATAATTGTTATTTTGATCAGGTATTATGAGAACAAAAGAGTTGTTCAAATAATTGCCGTAATCCATAAAAGATGGATGATTTACAAATCTCGTTGGAGAAATCACATCCATAAAACTAGTGCTAAAAATGTCGAAAGACAAATTGATTGAAAGATCACTTAGGAAGTGACATTGCCGGTTAAATTATATTGGAAATAAAACATGAAGAAACTCCATGTGGATGGAATTTTGGAGTCTTTTGATTTTTGATCAAATGACGCTTGTGAAACTTTCCTAGAGATAATTAAAACTCCGTTCATAGGCCAAAAGGGAACGAATGACTAGATTACATGTAGTCAAAAGCGATGGATTTCAACTTCATATGCTTTCTCCAAAAATTTGAGAGAATATATGGATACTTACTTAATAAGGATGAAGTGTGAAACATTTGAAAAGTTCAAAGACTTTCAAGATGAAGTGCAAAATCAATGTAACAAGAAAATAAAGAATTTATGGATCATAAAGGAAGATATTCGAGTTATAAGTTTAGCATAACACCTAAGAACGTGTTTGGTTGAAGAATTTGTAACGTAACCTGATTGCACAGTTAACAAATACCATTAATATCTGTTTGGTTCAGTTTTCCCGTAATCAAGTTCCCCGTAAAAAAATCCCACCCCTTTAGAAATCTGTTACCGGTCAACCCCCTCCAAAACATATCAGTTACCGGGCCCTCGCGTGGTTCCGACCTCACCTTGTTTCCTCTTGCCCGCACCTTCTCTGGAGAGTCTCGTCCCTTCTCCGGCGAGTTCCGCCGCCAGTGCCGCTGCCGGGAGCGGTACCGACCATCAACCCTTCCTCGGCGTCCTCTACTTCACCATAGGCGGTGCCACATGAGGCCAAACGAGGAGCAGCAGCGACACGCGAGGGTGCGCTATGGCCATGAATCCTCAAGGTTGAGTTAAGTACGCTGCGGCCATGGATCCCCAAGGTTGAGTTACGTGCGGCTCCATTCCAGCCGTTTCGGAGCCACCCTCCAGATCTAGTTTAGATTAGGATTTTATTTCTTCAAATTTCATGGTGTTCATCTCTGAAGATATGTTAAAAAATGTTGTGTTGTATCCTTTTCCGTTACATGTATGAACCAAACAGATTTGAAAAATTGCCATTCCATTACCATTACCGCCTATGAATTGATTCCATTACCAATTACGTTTGTAGAACCGAACCAAACACCTTCTAATATTGAGAAATCGTTCCATGGATTTGCATTTTCCGAAATACCATATGAGTATGGAATAATCGAGATGTTAGACCCCTCCTTTATAAAGGAAAGGATCCCTGTGATTGCAATGCTAGTCCCTGGATCAATGCTAGCATCCACAGTTTAAGATGAAGTACACAGATACAAAGGTCGTTTATTACATTCATTCCAGAGATAAAACATAGTCTTTTACAACTCGGGCCAAAGGCCTAATACAAGAGTTTATGGAATAAGTAAATAAACACAAGTCTTCATCTTTATGTGCCACATGCAAGCATGTTGAGTGTAGACTCATGACTCCTAATCATCGTCGGAGTAACCTGCAACATCACAAGTTACAGCCACAGAGGGTCAATACTTTGGAATAGTATTGGCAAGTGATACCTTAGTATATTTTAAGTGGACTATATTACTATATGCATTTTGGCTAAGTGTAGCTTGGCTTGCTTTGCTTAAAAATAGATTTTTCCTATTAGTTGAAAACACTAAGTTTTTCTTTGTCAAAAACATTCCCAAGGAACCACCAATAGACATTGGGGTCCTTCACCCTTGTTCACCCACAAATTTTTACTTAGAAGTTGGAGTGATGAGATTCTTGTAGCTTCCATGTCTTGATGCTCAAAAGTGTCCATTTCCTTGGACTAGGCTAAGTACTTAGGTTTTCCATCTGCAGAGGTTGTGCACTTTCCCCACCAGACTTGGTTTCCCAAGACAAGACCTTTCAGAAGCTTTTCCTTAGTCAAATGAACGCGTTCCAACCTATCATCCCATCTACCACCAACTGTCCAAAAGACTAAGTTCTAGCAACCTATATGATCAAGGCAGAGCCCATATTGCCAAGTGGTTGCACTGTAAGCTTTCTCAACACTTGGCCTCCAAATCCCTTTGTGCCTGGGTGGCATACCACAAGTGAGATACACAACCCAAGTCCATGGCCTTGTGTAACCACTCAACATAACCCAATCCTTCCATTCCACCCAGGAGGTTTATTTGACTTAGTTGTTTTATTAAGAAAATATAAGTCTCTTGACTTAAAATATATTTTTTTATCATAAACCATATAGATGTTCACCACCCTTGTTTGCTATAAGCTAGGTTAAGAAAAGTATGGCAACTTATCTTAGGGATATTTTCTTAGCAATTCTACTAGACTACATAGGATTTCCCATCTTTTGCATTAGACAAAATAACATGCAATACTATAACAAAAATATCTAATGCTAGTTCAAAACATGGGACAAATATATTCATGTAAATATCACTTGCCTTGGTAGTGGGGAGAGTAGCACTCTTCACAATCACAATCACTAGCAAAATCTACACAAGAAATAATAGCATACAATTACACACGAATATATACAACCAAAAATAATATGAATGCATGCATGCATGAATCTATTATGTGGTGATTTTTGAAAATTCTACCAAGTATGGTCATGAGTAGAGAAACTTAACATAACACAAAATTTGTCAACTAAACTTATTTGGCATTAATATAATTTACCTAATTAAATCTATATCTAAAAATAGCCTTAAACTTGTTCCACAAATAAAATCATTTTAACTGTTACTATATGCTAAATAAACTGGATATTCAGAAAGGCCTTGTTTCACTGATTCCTCAACGGTATAATGTTTGCAAAAATCTAACGTGGCAATTGAAAGTTATGAGCATTTGAATTTGGATCAAAATTCTGGTTTTTAAATCTGTTTTCAGATCCAACCTAGCCACGCGTCATGTTCTTATTCGCCCGTACCGTTTCGCACTGGATCGAACTCCACAGCCGTAGGATCTAAATGAAATCTGGCGGCTCAGATCGCGTACCTCTTCGGTTTAAGTGGATCTATCCTAGCGCTACGATACAGATCTAACGGCTGCTATCGATCTGGCCAAGAACTGGCGGCGGAGCGGTGGCTACCGGCGGCGGAACAGTCAGTCGACGACGGAGGCGGCGCTACAGGGGGTAGGTGAGAATAAGGAGTAGCTCACCGTGTTCAGGAGGTCTTGGCGAAGCTCGTCGTACTCGCGGTTGGTCAAGGGGCGCTCGGGCACGGCTGCGATTGCTCACCGGAGTTCGTGGCGGCGTCGGGTGCGTCAGGTGGTCGTCGTGGACGTCGCTGTGAATCACCCCAAGGCAAGATAGCGACACGGTTAGGTTCACAGGGTCAAGGGGAAGTCGTGTGCATGAACGGGAAGGCGAGGGGCGGTCTGTACCTACCGGGAAAACTCGTCGGAGTTGATGTCGCCGTCGGTGCTCGCGGTGTCAAGTGGAACCGGCGACCTGGGGCAGTACAAGACGGACTAGTGAGGTCAGGAGGTGCGCAAAGATACACTGAGTCAGATAGCAAGAACGATAGGCAGAGGGGAACTCGAGGCTCACCTGAATCGCTCGCCGGAGAGGGCTCTGTCAGCGGCGGTGCGCGGAGGATTGAGGGCAGCCTGGTGGCGGAGTGAGCGAGGTGTTTGGGGGAAAAAGATCGCGGGGCAGAGAGGGTCTTATAGCCGGGGGAATCGACATGAAACGCTCGAGGATAAATGCCCATTTACACCGCGCCATTACCGGTCATCACTGCTGCAGCGACGTGGTCGCAGGCGCGGTCTGGGGAAGACGAGGACGACGTGGACTGGACCCGCTCGTCAGCGAAACGCGCAAGGTGTTGGTGGGGTCGGGCTGTCAGCATCTGTTTGCGTGTGCTCGCGCGTGTGAGAAGGAAAAGGAGATCCCCGGGTGGGCTTGCTGGGCTTGATTTGTTGCTGGGCCAGATTCTGGCCGCGCGGCCTTTTTCTTTTGAAGTGCCCTTTTCTTTTTCTAAAATCATTTTCTGGTATAAATTTTGATATGAATTCAAATCCTTTTGAAACCAAACTTCCTTGGGAATTTTGCAGGGTTTTGTGGATTCAAAAACAGTCATATTAACTAAGTGGTTACTTTGCAAGGCTTGGTCAAGCTTGGGTATCAGAGTAATCAGAGGCTTGCTCTAGTTTGCAAATATTTGAAAAAGGATTTTGAAACCATTTCCAAATTTGGAAACTTGGGTTAAAAGCTTCACTTAATCTATCCATCCATGGAGGAAAACAAACAAGTACTTAAACATTCAAATTTCAAAGGGTGATGGTCATTTGGGATAAATTGACCACATGAAATCATAGCTCAAAATTCTATCTCTAAGTGATTTTTGAGAGAAACCCTAAATGGATGAATGATGCAAAGATGATATGAATGAGTTTTGAAACTATGATTTTTGGGATGTTACAAATCTAACCCCCTTAAGATGAATCTCGCCCTCGAGATTCGGGTTGGCTAGCAAATAGGTGAGGGTGGTCTTTCCGAAGATCATCTTCTCTTTCCCATGTTGCTTATTCTTCGGTGTGATGGTTCCATTGCACTTTACAAAACTTGATAGTCTTGGTCCTGGTAACTCTTTCTGCGGTCTCTAGTATCTTGACAGGCTTTTCCTCATAAGTGAGATCACTTTCTAGCTGAACTTCTTCCAAAGGTATGGTATCCTTCAAAGAAGACTCTTCCATTTCTGGGTGACATTTCTTAAGTTGACTCACATGAAATACGTTATGGACTGCTGATAGAGATTCTGGCAATTCAACTTCGTATGCAACTTCTCCTTTGCGACTTAGAATCTTGAATGGCCCAACATATCTTGGTGCCAACTTTCCCTTGACTCCAAATCTTTTCACTCCACGGAGTGGTGATACTCTGAGGTAAGCTCTATCCCCAACTTCGTAGGTGACTTCTCTACGCTTAGAATCCGCGTAGCTTTTCTGTCGGGACTGTGCTATCTTCAATCTGTCTTTAACCAATTTGACTTTCTCTTTGGCGTCTTTGATAAGATCTGGTCCAAATAAGCTTCTTTCTCCCACTCCATTCCATAACAATGGGGTGGTACACTTCCTTCCGTAGAGTAACTCAAACGGTGCCATTCCAATACTAGATTGATGACTGTTATTGTAAGAGAACTCTGCGTATGGCAAACTTTCATCCCAACTTTATCCATAGTCTAAAGCACAGGCTCTCAACATGTCTTCAAGAATTTGGTTGGTTCTTTCTGTTTGTCCATCCGTTTGTGGATGAAAAGCAGTGCTGAATTCCAACCTCGTTCCTAAGGATTCATGAAGCTGTCTCCAAAAGTGAGATGTGAACTGGGTTCCTCTATCTGATACAATACTCTTAGGCACACCGTGAAGGCATACAATTCTGCTCATGTAAATTTTTGCTAACTTGGCACTTGTATATGTGGTCTTTACAGGTATAAAATGAGCCACTTTAGTTAGGCGATCCACTACTACCCATATGGAATCATACCCTGACCCGGTCCTTGGTAATCCGGTAATGAAATCCATACCAATATTTTCCCACTTCCATTCAGGAATAGGCAGTGGTTGAAGCAAACCTGCTGGTTTCTGGTGCTCTGCTTTGACTCTGCTACACACATCACACAAAGCAATATGTTCGGCTATGTCTCTTTTGAGATTGTTCCACCAAAATCTTTCTTTCATGTCCATGTACATCTTGGTGTTTCCTGGGTGAATAGAATACAGTGAGTTGTGTCCTTCTTGTAAGATCAGTTTTCGCAACTCTGAGTCTCGTGGAACACATATACGTTTCCCGTGCCATAAAGTACCCTGTTCGTCAACACGAAAACTCTTAGCCTTCCCTAGACTAATATTTTCCTTAATCTTTCCAATTTCCTCATCAGTCTTCTGAACTTCTCGGATTTTGTCCAATAGAGTGGGTTGAACATCTAAGGACATGAGATATCCTTCTGGTACAATCTCCAATCTGAGTTCTTTGAATTGCTTACACAAGTCATCTGGCAATTCTTCTTTTGTAAGGCCATTTACAAACGTCTTACGACTTAGAGCATCTGCTACTACATTCGCCTTACCGGGGTGGTATTGCAAACTTAAGTCGTAATCCTTGATAAGTTCTAGCCATCTTCTTTGTCTCATGTTGATTTCCTTCTGGGTGAAGATATACTTCAAGCTTTTATGATCGGTGAACACTTCACAACGCTTTCCCAAAAGGTAATGTCTCCATGTTTTGAGGGCATGGACGACAGAGGCTAACTCCAAATCATGAGTAGGATAGTTTACTTCATGAGTTTTGAGTTGTCTCGAAGCATAGGCTACGACTTTACCATCTTGCATAAGTACGGCACCCAAACCTTGATGAGAAGCATCACAATATACTTGGAAATCCTTTTCCAAATCTGGCAGACACAGAACTGGTGCTGTTACAAGTCTCTTCTTCAGTTCTTGGAAACTGACTTCACAACCTTCAGTCCAAACAAATTTCTTGTCCTTCTTTAGCAATTCTATCATTGTCTTAGCAACCTTCGAGAAATTTTCAATGAACCTTCTGTAGTACCCTGCTAAGCCGAGGAAACTACGAACTTCTTTCACATTCTTGGGTGATTCCCATTCTGTCACTGCTGAAACCTTTGCAGGATCAACTGCCACACCATCTTTTGTCATCACATGACCAAGAAAACCAACTTTCTCTAACCAGAATTCACACTTACTGAATTTGGCATACAGTTTATGCTCCCTCAGTTTCTCAAGTATCAAGCGCAAGTGTCTTTCATGTTCTTCCTTGCTCTTGGAGTAGACTAAGATATCATCGATGAAAACGACAACGAACTTGTCAAGAAATTCCATGAACACCTTGTTAATCATATTCATGAAGTATGCCGGAGCGTTGGTCAAACCAAAGGGCATCACGGTATACTCATACAATCCATACCTTGTGGTGAAAGCCGTTTTTGGTATGTCTTGCTCTCGTATCTTGAGTTGAAAATAACCTGACCGGAGATCAATCTTCGAGAATACACATGCTCCTTCTAGCTGATCAAATAAGCCGTTGATCCTTGGTAAAGGATATTTATTCTTGATGGTAACCTCGTTGAGAGAACGGTAGTCAATACATAATCTTTGTGTTCTATCCTTCTTCTCCACGAACAATACTAGGGCTCCCCAAGACGAAGAACTTGGTTGAATAAACCCTTTCTGCAACTGTTCTCCTAGCTCCTTCTTGAGCTCTTTCAGTTCATCAACTGACATTTTGTACGGTCTCTTAGCTATTGGTCCTGATCCTGGCACCAAATCTATCAGAAACTCCACATCTCTATCTGGTGGCATTCCTGGTAACTCTTCCGGAAACACATCCGGATATTCACATACTATTGGTACACTGTCCATGCTAACCCCCTTAAGAGAATTCAGCTTACTTCCTTTGGATTCAAGGTTTGACTTAAATTTTATTCTTTTCCCTTCTGGGGTTGTGAGTGTAACTGTACGATTGGCACAATCTAATACTCCCTCATACTTAGCCATCCAGTCCATTCCCAAAATTACATCCAGTCCTTGGGAATCCAGAATTATTAGGTTCACTGGAAACTTATGTTTTCCAAACTCTATGACTAAGTCATGACATCCTGAGTTTACTAACATTTCTCCCCCTGGAGAACTTACTCTTATAGGACACCCAATGGTTTCTACCGGTAGTTCATTTCTTTCAACGAATGCTTTTGATATGAATGAATGAGATGCACCGGTGTCAAAGAGTACAAATGCTGAAATTGAATTGAGTCTGAACTTACCAGCCACGGCATCAGGCTCCTCATAGACCTCCTCCACATTGATGTGGTTAACCTGTCCTTTCTGAAAAGGATTTGTCTTGTTAGGTCCTTCTACTTTCTTCTCAGGGCACTCATTAGCATAATGCCCCAGCTTTTTTGCATTTGAAGCACTCAACGTGACTGATGTCCTTTTTAGGAGGTTGGCCTCCACTTCCACTACCATTTCCACCATAGTGGCTCTTATGTCCACTCTTGTGGTTCTTGTACTTGTCCTTGTCATGACTGCGGTGATGCTTGTTGTCATGACGGTTGTGGTTGTGCTTGCTGAATTTCCCATGTTTATGGGATCCTGAGCTGCCACTGTCATCATAGTGAGATCGTTTGTGAGACGATCCCGAGCTGTGCTTGTCGGAGTGTTTCCTCTTTCTACTCTCGACTTGTTTCATTTTACTTTCCAAAATAGCAGCCTTGTCACACAACGACTGATAAGTTGGAACATATGCTACAGATAACTATAGGTTCAGCTCATCACTCAAACCTTCCAAGAACTTTTCCTTTCTCTTGGCATCTGTATCAACCTCATCCGGTGCATAGCGCGCCAGATTGTTGAACTCTTCTATGTATTCTGCCACACTGCGGTGGCGCTGTTTCAGGTTGTGAAACTCCTTCTTTTTCAGACTCATCATTCCTGATGAGATATGAGCCGTGCGAAAGCCATCTTCAAAGATAGCCCAAGTCACCTCATCAATAGGAGTGGTGATTTGGAAGTTGTCCCACCATGTGGCGGCTGGTCCTTCCAACAGATGTGCTGCGAATCTGACTTTTTCAGCATCTGTGCAGCCCACGGTCACTAAGTCCTTGTTCACGGAACGTAGCCAGTCATTGGCCACCATGGGATCAGTTGTTCCCGCAAACTTTGCTGGCCTCAAACGCAGAAATCTGGTGAGCATATCAAAACCCGGAGGGTTGTTGTTGTTATTGTTGTTGGGATTGTTGTTGTTATTCTGGTTTTGGATGAATGTCGTCATCATTTGCATAAGCTGTGTTTGCGCATTCATAATTTGTTGCATTTCCGGGGTGATGTTGTTGGGGTTGGGGTTTGCGCGACGTGGAGGCATCTGTGGTTTGTTCAAATAGATAAGAATGAGATACCCATAGATGTTTCATGCACAATACATCATAAGCAAACACATAACAAACATCATAAGAATAAAAGTTCAACAACCACATAATAAGATCATGAAGTAATACACACAAGTGGCAAGCCATCCACATGTCGGATGGTCCAATAATAAGTTCACATTAACAAGTATGAATAAGAAAGGTAAACGAGTAGTCAAGTCTACTCATCAGCGTCAATCTCCTCCTCGACGAAGGTAAGACCTGCGTTCTCCATCGCGGTCTTGTTCTCCTCAATAGTAGTGGTCAAGGAATCGACCTTGGCCTTGAGAGCCCTCTTTTGGGAGCGAAGCCTCTCAATAACCATCTGCTGCTGCTCAAGCTCGAAGTCCTTGGACTTCAGTTCCTCGGTCATGTCCCGGATCTTCTTGTTCCTATCCTGGACGCGTTTCTCTTGACTCTTGAACTTGCGGTCCTGGGCCTCGAACTTTGTCTCCATTTCCTTGATCATCTCATCCTGCTGCGCAAAAAGCTTGTCCTTCTCGCGAAGCTGTATCTGAAGCTCGTCATTACCTAGCATGACGTTCGTCCTGTCCGTATCTACGTGCCTGAGAAGAGTCTCTAAGTCCTGAAGATAAAGACGTATCGGCTCCGCAGTGCTCCTCGAGTCGTCCTCAAAGTCTATGGACTCTCCATCAACATCACGTCTTCCAAAGACGTGGAAGTGAGTGCCTCTAACCTGACGGGAATGACGGCCTAACAGTCGTCCTATCAGATCCTGCATGACTACCTCCATGCCTCTCTCCCTGTCGTCGTGCATCAGCTTGAAGACTATGGCCTCCGTAGTAGGCTCAGTCTAGCGTCCGGGCTGATTCACTTTGAAGCCCCAGAGGTCCTTCCTCTCGAACTTGGTGAGTGGGTACACCGTAATGGTAGGAAGAGGGAGATCAAGCAGAGTGGTAAGCTCAATGATACGGGGTCCAAAACGAGTAACTCTAAACTCCTCAACGGTGCTGATGGCAATAGGCATCTATTTATAAGATTGAAAAAGTTAGAACAACACAATTCAAGGTAAACCAAGACAAACATTCATACATTTCCATGAAACATAATTGTCACACAAGTATTGCATACATAAAACCATTACATCATTCAAGGTCCATACTTATTTAAAATATCTTTTGGAAATAAGGTGATAAGTGGTGGTCCAACTAACGAAGTGTCCTTACAATCCAATCTCACGGGATCTATTATTAAACACAATGTTCCTAGAGGCAATCCACCAATCTTGCTCTCTTGACTCTATCACTAAGTCTATAACATCTCCCCTTATCTCTTGGTTGGTGTCTTCCAACTCTTGAGTAAGCTCCTTCTCTTTCTCTAAGTCCTTTTGAAGGTTGAGCATTCTGCACTTGACTCTAGCACTTAGTTCTTTGATAGTCCTCCAAGCTGCATCCCTGGCTGACTCAAAGAATGTGGTGTGCATTGTTGTGTTGGTGTACATGCAGAATCCCCTTTCTTTGTGGCTGTCCTCCTTGTTTTTGTACAAGTGAAGTTGCACCCACCAATACTCTACTCCTTCATCCATCACTGGAAAGCCCTTGTACACGGCTTCACCATGTGCATCCATTGCCTCCATGAGGTCCTTGAGAATATTTGGAAACTCAGTTTCACACTCCAAGGTCATGGTCATGAGTGGTCCCTTCTTCACGGCTTCGTTGATGGAGTTCATCTACAAAGGAAGTTGAAAGAGATTAGAAAAGTTTTACGAGAAGAATAGACAAGTGTAGAAGTAGTTGAAAAACTTTTTCCTTAGTGGTTTTCCAATCCTAGGGTCATAATCCTACAGGCAACACAGTGCTCTGATACCATCTGTTAGACCCCCTCCTTTATAAAGGAAAGGATCCCTGTGATTGCAATGCTAGTCCCTGGATCAATGCTAGCATCCACAGTTTAAGATGAAGTACACAGATACAAAGGTCGTTTATTACATTCATTTCAGAGATAAAACATAGTCTTTTACAACTCGGGCCAAAGGCCTAATACAAGAGTTTATGGAATAAGTAAATAAACACAAGTCTTCATCTTCATGTGCCACAGGCAAGCATGTTGAGTGTAGACTCATGACTCCTAATCATCGTCGGAGTAACCTGCAACATCACAAGTTACAGCCACAGAGGGTCAATACTTTGGAATAGTATTGGCAAGTGATACCTTAGTATATTTTAAGTGGACTATATTACTATATGCATTTTGGCTAAGTGTAGCTTGGCTTGCTTTGCTTAAAAATAGATTTTTCCTATTAGTTGAAAACACTAAGTTTTTCTTTGTCAAAAACATTCCCAAGGAACCACCAATAGACATTGGGGTACTTCACCCTTGTTCACCCACAAATTTTTACTTAGAAGTTGGAGTGATGAGATTCTTGTAGCTTCCATGTCTTGATGCTCAAAAGTGTCCATTTCCTTGGACTAGGCTAAGTACTTAGGTTTTCCATCTGCAGAGGTTGTGCACTTTCCCCACCAGACTTGGTTTCCCAAGACAAGACCTTTCAGAAGCTTTTCCTTAGTCAAATGGACGCGTTCCAACCTATCATCCCATCTACCACCAACTGTCCAAAAGACTAAGTTCTAGCAACCTATATGATCAAGGCAGAGCCCATATTGCCAAGTGGTTGCACTGTAAGCTTTCTCAACACTTGGCCTCCAAATCCCTTTGTGCCTGGGTGGCATACCACAAGTGAGATACACAACCCAAGTCCATGGCCTTGTGTAACCACTCAACATAACCCAATCCTTCCATTCCACCCAGGAGGTTTATTTGACTTAGTTGTTTTATTAAGAAAATATAAGTCTCTTGACTTAAAATATTTTTTTTTATCATAAACCATATAGATGTTCACCACCCTTGTTTGCTATAAGCTAGGCTAAGCAAAGTATGGCAACTTATCTTAGGGATAATTTCTTAGAAATTCTACTAGACTACATAGGATTTCCCATCTTTTGCATTAGACAAAATAACATGCAATACTATAACAAAAATATCTAATGCTAGTTCAAAACATGGGACAAATATATTCATGTAAATATCACTTGCCTTGGTAGTGGGGAGAGTAGCACTCTTCACAATCACAATCACTAGCAAAATCTACACAAGAAATAATAGCATACAATTACACACGAATATATACAACCAAAAATAATATGAATGCATGCATGCATGAATCTATTATGTGGTGATTTTTGAAAATTCTACCAAGTATGGTCATGAGTACAGAAACTTAACATAACACAAAATTTTTCAACTAAACTTATTTGGCATTAATATAATTTACCTAATTAAATCTATATCTAAAAATAGCCTTAAACTTGTTCCACAAATAAAATCATTTTAACTGTTACTATATGATAAATAAACTGGATATTCAGAAAGGCCTTGTTTCACTGATTCCAACGGTATAAAGTTTGCAAAAATCTAACGTGGCAATTGAAAGTTATGAGCATTTGAATTTGGATCAAAATTCTGGTTTTTAAATCTGTTTTCAGATCCAACCTAGCCACGCGTCATGTTCTTATTCGCCCGTACCGTTTCGCACTGGATCGAACTCCACAGCCGTAGGATCTAAATGAAATCTGGCGGCTCAGATCGCGTACCTCTTCGGTTTAAGTGGATCTATCCTAGCGCTACGATACAGATCTAACGGCTGCTATCGATCTGGCCAAGAACTGGCGGCGGAGCGGTGGCTACCGGCGGCGCAACAGTCAGTCGACGACGGAGGCGGCACTACAGGGGGTAGGTGAGAACGAGGAGTAGCTCACCGTGTTCAGGAGGTCTTGGAGAAGCTCGTCGTACTCGCGGTTGGTCAAGGGGCGCTCGGGCACGGCTGCGATTGCTCACCGGAGTTCGTGGCGGCGTCGGGTGCGTCAGGTGGTCGTCGTGGACGTCGCTGTGAATCACCCCAAGGCAAGATAGCGACAAAGTTAGGTTCACAGGGTCAAGGGGAAGTCGTGTGCATGAACGGGAAGGCGAGGGGCGGTCTGTACCTATCGGGAAAACTCGTCGGAGTTGATGTCGTCGTCGGTGCTCGCGGTGTCAAGTGGAACCGGCGACCTGGGGCAGTACAAGACGGACTAGTGAGGTCAGGAGGTGCGCAAAGATATACTGAGTCAGATAGCAAGAACGATAGGCAGAGGGGAACTCGAGGCTCACCTGAATCGCTCGCCGGAGAGGGCTCTGTCAGCGGCGGTGCGCGGAGGATTGAGGGCAGCCTGGTGGCGGAGTGAGCGAGGTGTTTGGGGGAAAAAGATCGCGGGGCAGAGAGGGTCTTATAGCCGGGGGAATCGACATGAAACGCTCGAGGATAAATGCCCATTTACACCGCGCCATTACCGGTCATCACTGCTGCAGCGACGTGGTCGCAGGCGCGGTCTGGGGAAGACGAGGACGACGTGGACTGGACCCGCTCGTCAGCAAAACGCGCAAGGTGTTGGTGGGGTCGGGCTGTCAGCGTCTGTTTGCGTGTGCTCGCGCGTGTGAGAAGGAAAAGGAGATCCCCGGGTGGGCTTGCTGGGCTTGATTTGTTGCTGGGACAGATTCTGGCCGCGCGGCCTTTTTCTTTTGAAGTGCCCTTTTCTTTTTCTAAAATCATTTTCTGGTATGAATTTTGATATGAATTCAAATCCTTTTGAAACCAAACTTCCTTGGGAATTTTGCAGGGTTTTGTGGATTCAAAAACAGTCATATTAACTAAGTGGTTACTTTGCAAGGCTTGGTCAAGCTTGGGTTTCAGAGTAATCAGAGGCTTGCTCTAGTTTGCAAATATTTGAAAAAGGATTTTGAAACCATTTCCAAATTTGGAAACTTGGGTTAAAAGCTTCACTTAATCTATCCATCCATGGAGGAAAACAAACAAGTACTTAAACATTCAAATTTCAAAGGTTGATGGTCATTTGGGATAAATTGACCACATGAAATCATAGCTCAAAATTCTATCTCTAAGTGATTTTTGAGAGAAACCCTAAATGGATGAATGATGCAAAGATGATATGAATGAGTTTTGAAACTATGATTTTTGGGATGTTACACGAGATATGCAATGAAACCTTGTTTGACATGGTAAGATCAAAGGTGTAATTCATAAACTGCCATTATATTTTATTGATTAAAAGCTTTAGAGACTACCACTTTTCACTTAAAAGAGCTCCACCATGATCCATTGAAATGACACCATATAAAGTTATGGTTTGGGATAAAACCCAAGTTTAAAACCCAAGTTGTCCTTTCTTAAACATTGGTATGCTATGCACAAGTGAGATGTTTACTACCAAAGTCAGATGGACATGTCTTTGTATGTTATTTTGAAATAATCGTTGAGTATTCCTCCATAGCACCGAAGAAAAAAATGTTTGTCGCTTAGAATGTCAAGTTTCTTTGAGAAGGTTATTTTCCGTGAAAAGTTAAGTGGGAGGACAATAGAACTTTGATAAGGTTAAACGAACCGTAGCTATATGTGCAAAGTTGCGCTGTGCCGAAAAGTGTTCCGAAGTCGGCAACAATGCTCAAAGGTTATGGTTACGGAGGTCTAAGTTCCTATTGAACCAAGTAGGTCGGATAAACAATCAAATACCATGATTTGACGGTTGAATCATTATTTGACAATAATGAACCGACTACATGCAAAGAAGCTAGGATGGTCCCTGACTCCGTAAAATGTCTTGAAGCCATAAAATCCGTGATAGTTTCATACATGAGAAATCAAGATTTGAAGTTTAAAGACCCTCTGGAAAGATGTAAGACCTTACAGTCGTGTTTGGATCTATAAAGAAATAGACATAGATGTTTCACATCTATGAAATAGTTGACATGTTGGGAAAGATTTCACAACAATGTTCAAAGGTTGACTATGACAAGATTTGATCTTTCATAGCGATATTTAGTCTAGACGGATTAATATAGCAACCACTACTTATAATTTTGTTATGTTGTAGTTGAATAAACAAAACAAGTTCTTCTAATAGAATTGTTACCTAGGATGTGTGCATAACACGGTCCAAAGGTTTTTGTTAATTCAAAGGATGCTAAAAGCGTATGCAAACTTCAATGGTCGAAGTGAGCATCACGGTGTTGGAATCTTCACCATGATGAAATTGTTAAAAGAGTTTAAATTCATCAGAGATGATGAAGATGCTTGCATTTGCAAGAAATTAAGTGGGAGCGCTAAGACATATTTCTAATACATTATGTGGAAGACATTTTGTTGATTGGAAATGATGTATCTTTTATTAACACATGTTAAGAATTTCACCTCGATGAAAGACTTAGGCAAAAACCGAATATTTGGCATCAATATCTATATAGATAGATTGAGACGCTAATATGGTTGTGCCAAATGTACATAGATGAGATATTGAATAAGTTCAATATGGAAATGACAAGAAAGGTTATTGCCGCACATAAAGGATTAAATGGAAATTCAAGTGTATCGCCACTTGGTAAGTGAAACAAAGATTCAAGTATTGATTGACACTTGATGAATAAAATAAAATAAAGGTATTTTTCAATCATACTATGATATGTACAAATCCAGATATGTCCTATGCTCTAAATGTTATGAGCATATACCAGAATGATTCATAAGATGATCATTGGACGATGGTAAGGATATTCTTATGATATTTTGGAAGAATTAAGAATATATTATTTTGTAGAAATGACAAATAGATGACTAGTTCATTGTAAAAGGTACTACATTGATACTAGTTTTGTCACAAAGTACAAATTAATTTTATCTCAATCTAAACTAAGGGTGGCACAATATGATGGAAAGTAAGTTCCATAATGGATTTGGATGAGTTCCAAAGTTAAGACATTGTGATAGATAATACAACAAAAGGCTAAGTATATGGCTGCTATTATAGCAGCAAAAGAGGGCATTTGTGTCAAGTAGTTTGTTATCAAACTAGGTGTAGTTCACAGCGAGATAATACTATGAAGATATATTGTACGACAATATTGTCAACATGTTTTAACCCCTAGGAACTAAAGGTCTCACCAAAGGACCAAATTTATACAAAGCCATCTCATTAGAGAATGAGTGATGCCTAGAGATGCAAAGACATGCAATTACACACGGACCTATAAGTGTCGGATCTGAAGATCAGTTGACCACTAGAAATCGTGTACATGCAACACCGGAAAGCCATAGGTGTTGAATACACAAAGATTTGAAACTAGATTATTGTCTCTAGTGCAAGTGGGAGACTGTTGGAGATATGCCCAAGAGGCAATAATAAAGAGATTATTATCATATCTTCATGCTGATGATAAATGTTTACATACCATGCTATAATTGTATTAACCGAAAACATTAATACTTGTGTGATTTGTAAACATAAAAGAGTCCCTAGTAAAGCCTCTTGTTAAACTAGCTTGTTGGTTAATATATGATCATGGTTTCCTGATCATGAACATTGAGATGGTATTAACAACAAGATCATATCATTAGGAGAATGTTGTGATGGACATACTCCTATAGATAAGCGTAGCATAAAGATCAAGTCATTTCAATAGTTCGTTTTCTATAAGGTTTCTAATACATAGTAACCTAATTCCTTCGACCATGAGATCATGCTAATCACCATCACCGGATGGATGCTTTGATGATATCAAACACCACACCGTAACTGGGTGGCTATAAAGGTGACATTGAGTGTTCGGAAAGTATGTGTTGAGGCACATGGATCAAGAGTGGGATTTGTCCATCCATATGACAGATAGATATACTCTGGGCCCTCTCGGTGGAATGACATCCAATTAGCTTGCAAGCATGTGACTGGCTCACAAGGGATCACATATCATGGGAACAAGAAAAGAGTACTTATCGGTAACGAGGTTGAACTAGGTATGAAGAGATACCAACAATCAGACCTCGGATAAGTAAACTATCGCGAGACAAAGGGAAATTGGTATCGTATGCAAGTGGTTCATTCGATCGCAAAGTAATCGTAGAAATAGTGGGAGCCATATGAATTTCTAGATTCCTCTATTTTGTTATTGATTGGAGAAGAGTCTCGGTCATGTCTACATAATTCACGAACCATAGGGAGACACACTTAAGGATTCAATGTTGTTTAGTATATATGGAATGTAAGTAGGGAGACCGAATGTTGTACGGAGTCTCGGATGGGATCCAGGATATCACGAGGAGATCCGGAAAGGTCTGGAGAATAAGATTCTTATAAGGAAACTCCAATTCCGGAGTTCGGGAATGATTCCGATGATTTCATCGGAGAGGTTCTAGAAGGGTCTAGAAGATTCACCGGACCGGAATGGGAAGGGTACATGAATGTGTCATGGATGAGTGGAATGATTGAATCATGTCCTAGGTCACTTGGTTGGGCATTTGCAAGAAAGAAATTAAGCTCCAAATTGAAAGTCAAAAGGCAGTTTGAAAAGTCAAACAGGGACAATGTATCCTGGTGGAGGAAGGAAAGAATCCTTCTTTCCCTCCACCACAATCCAACTAGGAGAGGGAGTTGGGGAAGGATTCAAACTCCCCTCTCCCAAGATGCCCTCCCTCTCATAAATAGAGGGGAGGGGGTACCCCAAGGACACACAACACCAGCCCCTCCCCTCCCGCCGCCACCGCACCGCGTTGCCGCACCACCGCCGTGCGCCGCCGCCCTAGACGCCGCTGGCTCCACCTCCTCCTCTCCGGACTCTAAACCCTAGATCGCCGGGAACCCTATTTCTCCACCATAACCTGCTCCGGCTTAGGCAAAGCCCTGAAGAATCTTCCCTCTACTTCCGACACCACGTCGTCGTGCTGCTAGAATCGCGAGGGGAGAACTACAACCTCCACCGCCTGCTGGAACAAGGGAGAGGAAGGTCTTCATTGAGTACCGAACGTGTGACCGACTGCGAAAGCGCAGTCGGAACGCATCGCCGGAAGGATCGTCTACGCGATCTTGAGTTCGGCAAGTGTACGACTACATCACGCACGAGAATCTGCTCTCGTTAACCTCTTTGGAATCTTCGAGGGTGAGTACTCTAATCGACTCGTTGCAACAATCTAGTAGATAGATCTTGGCTTGTTTGTGTGCATGCGAAATAAAATTTTGTTTTCCATGCTACGAACCCCTACAATGACAAACTTTCTATCATCCTTGTAAGACCTTTTCTAAGCACAACTAGAGCTAATGTAGACTTCTCTAGAAGTAAGATTGTCTTCAATATATATGTTGATGACATTGTTCGGTACTTTCTAAAGAAACCAGAGCATAATGGAAAATATGTTCCACCTCCTAAGCGTGTTCAAGCAGCAAAAAAAAAGATGCAGAACATCTTGAAGTAAACGCTAATGGTGTGGAGATTGGCTAAAACCTAAACTCCAAAATAAAGTACTTAATGAGAGTTAACCCGTTCTCAATAAATTAAGTTTAAATTTATTATTATTATTATTATTTTGTTTGAACTAATAAATTTGTTTCAAGTCTTGAATTATTCAGAGAACCTACCCTAGAGGAGTTCAAGAAACAAGGGAAAATAAAGGGAAGAGTTAAAATTGGGTTTAGACTCGGTAAAGAGCGACGGTATGGTCAGACGTGCCCCTATTGTGCGCCTGTACTGATCATCGACGATTTAGCCCTGGGTTCACCATGCCGAAAACGACCAACGGTATGGTCCGATGCGCCCGTACCACGCGCCCGTAACGAACCTCAACGGAATTTATGAAGCTCACAGTGCCGATAACAATCTGCGGTACGGTCAGGACCCGCCCGTACCGTCTGCCCATACCAGGCCCTCCATGTTTGATCTTGATATGTCCAATTTGCATCACCTTTTTATATCATAATTTTCCTCTATTCATTGATATATGTCTTATTATGAGGTTTTACTTATGTCTTTTCCTCTGTTTTTGCATGTTGGATGATTCTTGGGGGATGGACTGCCGGAGTCAGGTTTCTGATGGAAAAAGAGGTGTTGTGATGCAATTTTGCGAAGATCGGAAAAATACCAGAAAAATCATGGAAAATTATATTTTCCCATAAGATGAAGGAAGCCAAAAGGGGAGGTGTAGCCGGGCCACATTGGGCCCACACCCCCAAGGAGCGGGCCCACCTTGCCCCGCGCCTAGGGCAGGTGTGGCCCACCTGGCTGGCTCCCGAATCTTCCCTCTCGCCTATATCTTCCTCACGGAACCCTAATACCAGGGGAGCGACCATAGAAATATTTCCGCCGTCTCTACGGGGCGGAAAACACCGAGAGAGAAAGACCTCTCCAGCAGACAAATTTCTACCGGGGAAATTCCTTCCCGAAGAGGGGAGATCATCGCCATCAACACCGTCATCAAGCTAGGTGTGACACCCTCGGGATCAAGGCTAAACAAATCCCAGACCTCTGTCTGACATAAGCTTAACCTTGAGCTCGAGGATATCCAGTGAAGAATCGATAACACAACAGTGACCCTACGACACAATAATTATTACAACAAGCTCATAACTAAGCGCAGAGCCAAATTATTACAAGAATAGGTCACCGACCACAAACATAAAACAACGGAAGGAAAATTATGCTATTAAGTATAGCAAACTTAACAAATGGCCTAAGAGACCCGAAGCATAACGATGACGTCCCAGCCCATAGATTCTAGGATGCCGGCCGGGAATGCCAAGCTACTCGTCGATGTCGATGTAGTACCAAACTGATCTTCAGGGGACACTTACTTTGCCAAAAGTATCAACAAAGCAAGGGTGAGTACAAGGTGTACTCCACAAGACTTATGGATGGTGGAGTTGTTTTGCATAAAGCCACTTTTGTTTACAAAACAAGAGGGAGGAGAAGATCATCTAGTCAGAGTATTTTAAAAGGGGATAAGAGAGCGACAGCTCCAAAATATTGATCATCATCTTTTGATATCCACCAAGTCATCATTATCTACCAACTAGGATCACCCCCTCGTACCCATGAGGAAGCATCCTTAAGCACACGTTGATCTGCCAAGTTTTACGATTAGGTTATAGTTCTCTATGATCTTAGAATATGGTCACCAAGCGTTCATAACCGTGAACACGGTTTTTCAAAAAGATTATTACCCTACAGGGGTGTACAACTTTACCCACAAGTACTAACCTTCTATTAATGCCACAATGATTAGCCCTCTTCCTTGGAAGGCCGGCAGAGGGTGGTTAGACACGACCTTTACCTTGCTTTCACCGAGACCATGAGTCACACCCTAAGGATGGTTCCGCCATGACGGGTCAAGTCCCAAAGCCGGTCCCTGGAGATGTGAGGCGAGGTAGGTTTACCAGGGGCTCCATCCACCCCAAGCAACCCTGGCCACGCTTACCTACCTATTATGAATGTACCTCCTTCACCGCCTTCGAGAAGATCCAAAATGCATGTCAAATGGAACGCCCGAACTATGTGACTCATGGAATATACTAGGCAAGATAGTTGCTCGTGAGGTTTTCCAGGCCCCGTGTGGTTGTACGCTCGTCTCAGTTCCAAAGGCAAGAACTCAAGTCCTAGTGGTGGCGAGCATGGGACTAGAAAAACCACATCCCACCGTGGCCTCACATACAAGCCTTAGCATGTTTAATCTCATATCACTGATATCTTCTCATCACGTTCTCCTATCATACTAGATTCTCTGTATCTGATACATCATCTAGATGGACGAGACTCAATAGCTATGCCTGGCTAAGCAGACACAGATAAGCTCTAGCAGTGCACATAAGCCAAACCTAGTTATGCTAGGAGCAGTGTATCAGGTAATATAAGCTCAAAGGGTGTAATGCAACAAATAGGATACACTATCTATCGATAAAATACCACAGTATAATTGTATGCATCATGGGAGGAATTGAAATGCTTTCGAAATCATAGGATTATATCATGGTGGGGCTATGCTTGGCTTTGCCAGTTGATAACCAATAAGCAGTCTTCGGAAGCCTTGTACTTGACTTGGTTACAGTTGGTCAAGTATTTGTCTGCAAGCTTTGATGGTGTTAATCTCTGACTTCGATCTCGATCTCGTATTCTACCGGGAAGAACCAAACACTGGAAATAGAGGGAAACAATCAACACATGGCATTGATGCAATGCTCAAGCAAGGATGATGATATGACAAGTTGAATTGTACTGAAATGTAACCCTAATACATGCTCGACAATTTAATCGGGGTTCCGAGGGGTAAAAACCCTAACTCGGGTAAACTCCGAAATCACCTATGAGGGGTTACTATGTTCTTCTAATTAAACTTCCTATGAAAGTTGTTGAACAATGCATGATTATAACTTAGATAGATATTTCTGATTTTTCTGAACATTTTGACATCTTATTGGTATCTTTCTGACTTATAATGAATTCGTTATTGATTTTACAAGTTTATAATAATTTCTGGAATTACTTAAATCATTTTGAAAAAAAGGTTTACTTCGTCATGCTGACATCAGCATAGGGGTGGGGGGCTTTTGTCATCGGGGCAGCGCCTACCCACCGTGGCTGACAGGGGGCCCAGGGCCACCTTAAGTGCCACGTGGGCAGGACGTTACCACGGCGGCAACACAACATACGACAGCCGGCGGCGATGCTAGGGGTCGAGCAGGGGCGCGTGGTTGGTTCCGTTTGAACCGGAGCAACAAGGTGAGCATACTAGTGGCTGTGCTGCTCGAAAAGAATCGCCGGAACAATAGCACGGTGAGGATCTACGGCGGCGCACGGTGGTGATCAGCGCGAGCACGAACCAGAGCGAGAGGGGGAGAAAGGAGAGGCGCTTGAGCACCGGGTGCTCACCGTGAACGCGGTGCATAGCTCAGGAAGGCTAGGGTGGCGAGGAGCTACCGAGATCAATGATGGAAGCGGCGGCCGGACTTCGGGAAGATGACCACGATGGCGTCGATTGGGACTTCCGCAGCTCGATTCCTTCAGGGGAAGATGGAGGGCATCACGACGAAGCTCCAGGGCATCTCCTCTTGGCTCGGGGAGGTCGGGAGCAACGGCGGATGGCGAGGTCAGAGATCTAGGGTTTCAGTGATTTGGGGGAAACCTACAGAGAGCACGAGACGAGGAGATACGGGTATGAGAAGAGAGAGGGGATCACGCTGGTTCTGATGGCGATCTTATCCTTGCGAGGCGACCTTAGCAGCGGCGGGAATCGTGACGACGAGCATTGTGTGGCCATGCGCGAGACAGCGGGCAGCTTGCCAGGAGGAGGAAGACGACAACGAAGGGGTATCCAGGCCTAGGATGCACTTGAGCCGAGGTGGGCCGTGGGAGATGCGCGCGGGAGGCATGAAAGAGAGAGGGAGAAGTGTTGGGCCGGCCTGGCTGGCTGAGTTTGTTCTTTTTTAAACAAAGACCTTTTGTTTTCTGTTTCTATTTCCTCTTTGAAATTTCAAATTCAAAACTGTTTTTGGATGTTTCAAAATTACCAGAAGCTTTTGTAAAATATACCAACTATTGTGGGGCCCTTTTATTCAGATTGGGCTCCACACATTTTGATAGCTTTCAAATTCAAAACATTTTGAATTGATTTGAGAGGGAGAGGAAAACTAGGGTTTTAGGGTTTTGTCTTATTTTTATTTGCATGCATTTTAAGGAATGATGCTCATGATGCACAAACAAACCCTAATATAATATTTTACTAAAACTGGGGTGTTACAGCTCTATCCCCCTTACGAGAATCTCGAACCGAGATTCCAAAGGTAGTAAAAGAGATAGAGAGAGAAAGATACAGGGTCACTCTAAGGATAAGAGGGAAACACACTAAACAACACACCGAGTATCTCATGGTCAACTCAGGGATGGAGTGTTCAGAAACTAGTCGGAGATGACAACATGAAACACGTCAAGGTAAAGGAGGAAACAAGAGAAGGTTTCAAGTTGTTAGATAGATGATCTTCGTAAGGATTGAGACCATGGAACTTTAGAAGAGTTTAAGATTTTGAGAAGGAAAGCTTTCAACAGAAAGAACATAACCATAGACTTCGATATGAACCTCTACTAAATGGCTTAAGTAGATATTTTAGGTCGCAGAGATATGAATCAACAAAACCAAGCTGTTGAACTACTTTTGAAACAGAAGGGTCACTTCTTCATGCAATAGAAGGCCAAGACAGAAATGTGTTTTGTGGCGAGGACTCTTAAGAGTCACAAGAAGCATGTAACAAAAGAAACTGTTGATTACCAAAATCACTGTCACTCTTAGAACATGGTTCAGAAAATGAAGGAAACTCTTTATTCATCCAGGACTTTCAAGATCTTTGCCAAAGATCATGATATCACTTTGCACCACCAGATGAATAGGTAAGAAGATTCCTGATGACACGAGAAGAAAGAAACTTCATTCTTAGACTTAAATTACTTGGCACAACAAAACGCTTGCCAACATAAAAGGGTCTGGAGGATCGACCGAGAAACATTTATCAACACTACTTTAAATGTTCTCCTTGATGTTCGAGAAACCAAACATCAAGTAAAGGTCAGTAATCTGATACAAAGGAAATCATAAGAACAACTTCTATAATAATTCATAGAAGGTGCCTCATGAAGAGTGGTTGTTATTGCTAAATCAAGAGAATATAACAAAAGGTCTTTCCGGCTAAGTGTGTCAACCATTACATCAATCTTGCCAGACTTAAAAAGAGACTTATGTCAAAACCTTGAGAAACACCAACCATCATTGCTTCTTGAGATTCACATTTGGTTTGTTGGGATGATACTTCAGACTCAGCATGTCCGAATAGAAAGTTTGCAACATTTACCGCAAAGGTGAAGTTACTAGTTTCTCAAGATATGGGCTACTATGTCAAGCTCCAAAAGACGATCTAGATTGCTAGACCCATGTATTTAGCAACTTGTCGAAAGACAATTGCACACATATAAAGTACTAACAATAAAACACACATGTGTCTTTAAGGAAAGAGAGAGAACTCTTCTCGAATCCACGACGACATATTTTAGTATTTGCATGTGAATCGGAGAAGGTTACTTCTAACATCCAGAACACATACTTTGAGATGACTCGAAGATGCTTCTCGAAAGTTTCCAACATTAATGTCAATTTTTACATATGAATCTTGTCTAGCATGGAGAAGATAAGGATGTCATTGATGGGCTCAACAACAAACTTATCAAAACACTCTAAGAATAAGGACTCGTATGTTATGTGGACAAGGCAAATGTATTGACCAGACCAAAGAAAATGAAGATGTACTCAAGTGAAACATCACAAGTAGAAACATCATCAAGATAATCCTTTGAACTGAGTTTGATTTCACGATAACCAAAATCAAATCAAAGATGGGGGAGATAACATATCCATGAAGGAGATACTATCTTTCTTCAGCACGAATAAGAAAAAACTGAGTGGGATAGAACTTTTGTCTTACAACTCTCCAAGTTGTTGTTTAAACTCAACCAACTAGTTCAGGGGTATCCAGTATGGATCCTTGGAGAAAAGAGCAGTTTCGAGAACTAGCTTGCTCAAAAACTTGACATCACGGTCATGTGGTAACATGGCGATACTTCTAGGAAGACATCAAGAATATCACGGACCACCGATATGTTACTTAGTTTGAGAGGAAACTTGCTTTGTAAGGAAAGCAGACATAGTCTTAGGGCTTCGGCACAAGCCTAACTCTTTGACCAAAAGAGTGCACCAGAATAACGGACTTGGTAGAACAATCATCCTTTTCTTAGTAACATGGTTAACCAATCACGCTAAGAATGACTCAAATGTCCTTAAAGTTCAAAACAATAATAATTGCTAAGAATCTTAGATAGCCACATTATTACGCACATGCTTCACTTACGGACACGAACGCTCGAAGAAGGGTGGTAAAGATGTGTAAAAGCATCACTTCATTAAGGGTTCATGAAACTCAACATGACCTCTTAGTACAAAAGAGTGTGATACTTTAAGGTAGAACAGATGGGAGACACTCTTTGCCTCTTGATCTGTGGATTACAACACTTTGACCTGGTCCTAGATATGACGAGGTACTGGAGTTTGTTTCTCCTGACATCCCGAAATGGTTTGTCTTGACGGACCACAAGAGCATCTTGCATCGGAAGACACCAATGCACATTTACTACTTGGCTACCAACTAGTATACAAAGGTTAGAAAACAACAAGGGGGAGAAGAACATGCTCAGGATGGAATCCCGAGATGTGTATGCATAGATTATCAATCTTCTGAAAACCAATGCATAAAAAGGGCAAGGTGTAGCAGAGTCATGAGTATAGATGCGAGACTCTCGAGGAGTACTCTTGTCGTGATCTATTTGGTTCCATTAAAGAACATCTGACATAGTTGGTGGTAGGGGAAGTCCTTAGTTGTCACAATTCAATCGCGAAAAATACCACAAGATTGAAGGATAGAATTGTAGTACCAGCCATCCTGAGGTAATGTGTCAACATTAGCAATAGGTGTCAAAGGAATGGATCTTGGGTTAAAGGTCAGCTTCATGTACAAGATTCACAACAATAGAATCCAGCATAATCCAGGATCTTCAGTTCAAGTCCAAGGGCTAAAACCCAAAGAAAGGAGTAACTACTACTTGAGTGACACAACGTACACTACAAGATAGTAATCATGAGGTAGCTTCCAAGAGAAGAAACGACTTCTGAAGTACCCAACAAACAAAAAGGAGGCATACAAGGCGAAAGGAGACCTCAAAGCCTAGAACAGAACACTGTGGAACCAACAATATAATATTATGGGTTCAAAAGGTAGAGAGATCATGATGGAAAGGAATCTCTCAGATGGATAGGAACAAGGGGAAACAATGAATTCTCTACACACACAACTCTAGAGAACTCAACACTAGGTCAACTGGCTGGGAAATGGCATGCCCAAAAGGCACCTAAGCTTTGAAGGACTAGGAGAGATATCAATTTTTTTCCAAAATCAACACCAGATAAGATAACCAGGGTTAGAGCGAAACTGGATAAGGAGTAAAAGAAGCATACTAGAGTTTTTGCAAATACTTTTCATCTTTAAAATAGTTTTCACAAACACTAGACTCAACATCGACCAATAGCAAGGTTTTCTACGGTCGGTACTGCTCTGATACCAAAACCTATGACACCCCCGGGATCAGGTCTAAACAAATCCCAGACCTCTGTCTGACATAAGCTTAACCTTGAGCTCGAAGATATCCAGTGAAGAATCAATAATACAACAGTGACCCTACGACACAAAAATTATTACAGAATGCTCATAACTGAGCGAAGAGCCAAACTATTACAAGCAGAGGTCACCGACCACAAAAATCAAATAACATAAGGCAAATTATGGTATTAAGTATAGAAAAATTAACAAATGTCCTAAGAGGCCTAAAGCATAACGATGACGTCCTAGCCCATAGATTCCAGGCTGCCGTCCGGGAACCCCAAGCTACTCGTCGATGTTGATGTAGTACCAAACTGATCTTCAGGGAACACTTACTCTGCCAAAAGTATCAATGAAGCAAGGGTGAGTACAGGGTGTACTCCGCAAGACTTATGGCTGGTGGAGTTGTTTTGCATAAAGCCACTTTTGTTTACAAAACAAGAGGGAGGAGAAGCTCGTCTAGTCAGAGTATTTTAAAAGGGGATAAGAGAGCGATGTCTCCAAAATATTGATCATCACCTTTTGATATCCACCAAGTCATCATCATCTACCAACTAGGATCACCCCCTCGTACCCATGAGGAAGCATCCTTAAGCACACGTTGATCTGCAAGGTTTTACGATTAGGTTATAGTTCTCTATGATCTTAGAATCTGGTCACCAAGCGTTCATAACTGTGAATACGGCTTTTCGAAAATATAATTACCTTGTAGGGGTGTACAACTTTACCCACACGTACTAACCTTCTCTTAATGCCACAATGAGTAGTCCTCTTCCTTGGAAGGCCGGCAGAGGGTGGTTAAACACGACCTTTACCTTGCTTTCTCCGATACCATGAGTCACGCCCTAAGGATGGTTCCGCCGTAACGGGTCAAGTCCCAAAGACGCTCCCTAGAGATATGAGGCAAGGTTGGTTTACCAGGGGCCCCATCCACCCCAAGCAACCACGACCACGCTTACCTACTTGTTATGAATGCACCTCCTTCACCGCCTTCGAGAATATCCAGAATGCACATCAAATGGAACGCCCGAACTATGTGACTCATGGAATCTACTAGGCAAGTTAGTTGCTCGTGAGGTTTTCTAGGTCCCAGGTGGTTATACGCTCGTCTCGGTGCCAAAGGCAAGAACGCAGGTCGTACTGGTGGCGACCATGGGACTAGAAAAACCACATCCCATCGTGGCCTCCCATACAAGCCTTAGCATGTTTAATCCCGTATCACTGATCTCTACTCATCACGTTCTCCTGTCATACTAGATTCTCTGTATCTAATACATCATCTGGATGGACCAGACTCAACAGCTATGCCTGGCTAAGCAGACACAGATAAGCTCTAGTAGTGCACATAATCCAAACCTAGTTATGCTAGGAGCAGTGGATCACGTAATATAAGCTCAAAGGGAGTAATGCAATAGATAGGATACTCTATCCATCGATAAAAGACCATAATAGAATTGTATGCATCATGGCAGGAATTGAAATGCTTTTGAAATTATAGGATTATATCTTGGTGAGGCTATGCTTTCCTTTGCCAGGTGATAACCAATAAGAAGATCTTCCAAAGCCTTGTACTTGACTTGGTTACAGTTGGTCAAGTATTTGTCTTCGAGCTTTGACGGTGTTAATCTCTGACTTCGATCTCGATCTCATATTCTACCAGGAAGAACCAAACACCGGAAAGAGAGGGAAACAATAAACACATGGCATTGATGCAATGCTCAAGCAAGGATGATGATATGACAAGTTGAATTGTACTGAAATGTAACCCTAATAGATGCTCGACAATTTAATCGGGGTTCCGAGGTGTAAAAACCCTAACTCGGGAAAACTCTGAAATCACCTGTGAGGGGTTACTATGTTCTTCTAATTAAAATTGCTATGAAAGTTGTTGAACAATGCATGATTATAACTTAGATATCTAGTTCTCATTTTTTGAACATTTTGATATCTTATTGGTATTTTTCTGACTTATAATGAATTAGTTATTGATTTTACAAGTTTATAACAATTTCTGGAATTACTTAAATCATTTATTAAAATGTTTACTTCGTCATGCTGACATCAGCATAGGGGTGGGGGCATTTGTCACCGGGGCAGCGCCTACCCACCGTGGCTGACAGGGGGCCCAGGGCCACCTCAACTTCCACGCAGGCAGCACGTCACCACGGCGGCAACGCGGCAAACAACGGCCGGCGGAGACGCTAGGGGTCGAGCGGGGGCGCTTGGTTGATTCCATTCGAACCGGAGTAGCAAGGTGAGCATACTAGTGGCGGCGCCGCTCGAAAAGAGTCGCCAGAATAGTAGCACAGTGAGGATCTACAGCGGCACACAGTGGTGATCGACGCGAGCACAAACCAGAGTGGGAGGGGGAGAAAGGAGAGGATCTTGAGCAGCGGGTGCTCACCATGAACATGGTGCATGGCTCAGTGTCGTGGTATTGCAGACGAGTACGCCATGGAGGGGTCCTCACGGTGCGTGTTTAGAGACGTGTGGTAAGGCGGATGGTTGATGGGTACGAGGTAACACAGCTTACCCAGGTTCAGATCCCACGACGGTGGCAGAATCCTACTCCTGCTATAAATCACTATAAGGGCAATACGCCGAGTTACAGAGATAGGTTCGATGTGCGAGGTTGTGTGAAGTTGTCTATGATCGTCTGATATTGTGCCCTAAAGGCTCCTATAGGCCCGACTTATATAGTCGCCAAGTCCTAGGGTTATAGGGAAAAGTCCTAGCCGGACAGGTTACAGAGTCCTACACTGTCTATTACTAGTCTTGTGTATCTTGGACTCCAAGGCTCTGGGTACGCTGGTGACTCCACCGTAGCCTTCCTTTATCCGGCATGGGCCTCCCTTCTGGATCTATCTAACTGGGCCGCCCAGTAGGCCATAGGCCATGCTACCGACTATGGGCCACCCGGGTTAGCCGGATAAGAGACATGCTATAAGGATACCCATATAGCATATCCCTAACACTCAGGAAGGCTGGGGGTGGCGAGGAGCTACCGGGATCAACAATGCCAGCGGCGGCCGGACTTCGGGAAGATGACCACGATGGCGTCGATTGGGGCTTCCGCGGCTCGATTCCTTCAGGGGGAAGACGGAGGGCATCACGGCGAAGCTCCAGGGCATCTCCTCTTGGCTCGGGGAGGTCGAGAGCAACGGCAGACGGCGAGGTCAGAGAGCTAGGGTTTTAGTGATTTGGGGGAAACCTACAGAGATCACGATACGAGGAGATACGGGTATGAGAAGAGAGAGGGGATCACGCTGGTTCTCGTGGCGATCTTATGCTTGCGAGACGACCTCAGCGGCGACATGAATCGCGGCGACGAGCGTCGGGTGGCCGCGCGTGAGACAGCGAGCAGCTTGCCAGGAGGAGGAAGACGACAACGAATGGGTATCCGGGCCTGGGCTGCACTTGGGCTGGGGTGGGCCGCGGGAGCTGAGCGCGGGCGGCAGGAAAGAGAGAGGGAGAAGTGTTGGCCCGACCTGGCTGGCTGAGTTTTCTATTTTTTTAAACAAAGACCTTTTTGTTTTCTGCTTCTATTTCCTCTTTGAAATTTCAAATTCAAAACTGTTTTTGGATGTTTCAGAATTACCAGAAGGTTTTGTAAAATATACCAACTTTTATGGGGCCCTTTTATTCAGATTAGGCTCCACACATTTTGATAGCTTTCAAATTCAAAACATTTTGAATTGATTTGAGAGGGAGAGGGAAACTAGGGTTTTAGGGTTTTGTCTTATTTTTCTTTGCATGCATTTTAAGGAATGATGCTCATGATGCACAAACAAACCCTAATATAATATTTTACTAAAACTAGGGTGTTACACTAGGATTCATCAGGATCATCATCATCATCCACACCATCATCTCCACCAGCACCATCATCACCACTCCATCACATTGTAACAATCATGTTGGATCTTGCATTAGTTCTTAGGGGAAACTTTCCTGGTGTTAATTACTATTGTAGTTGATGCTTGTGAGTGGAACCATTGGATTATTATTTATGTTCATATTGTTATCCATCACCATATCATCTTTGATCTTGATCCATATGATGTCTTGTGAGTAGTTTGTTTAGTTCTTCAGGACATGGGAGAAGTCATGTTGTTAGTAGTGGATTTATGTTGACTTATTATTCAATGCTTTAGCATTTAAGTTGTGGGGCTATTCTTCTAGTGGTGTCATCTGAATGTCGACTACATGATACTTCACCATTTATGGGCCTAGGAGAATGCATTGTGTATTTGGCTACTAATTGTGGGGTCTTCACCATCTAGTGGTGTCTTCCAGTTGTTTGTTGTCTTTATTACTTGTACTTTGTTTTGTTGCTTTATCAGAAAACCCCTAAAAATCCGTCTACTAAGTATTTACAGAGATTTCCTGCTCCATACCACTAGTCAACACCTTTTGCTCCTCATTGGGATCGACACTCCTATTTATCAAAAGTATATACCCCCTATACTTGTGGGTCATCAAGACTATTTTCTGGCGCCATTGCCGGGGAGTGAAGCGCTATTGAAGAGTGGAACTGGTAAGGGAAACTTCTACTGTGAGTATTTCTTTTTGTTTCTATTTGTTGCTTTGTTTCCAAAATGGATAACCCACTTGGTTTTATGTTTGGTAAAACTACTACCACTGTTAGGGTAGTAGATGAACCACCACCTGTTGAGATAGATCCCTTTAAGATACCTACAATTATTGTTGATTGTGTTATGGATAATTATTATTTAGGGGATGGAACTGTCCACCCTGGTGATCACTTGCTTTTTATCCATGAATTATGCAGGTTGTTTAAGTGTGCAGGTATCACAACTGAACAGGTGAAGAAGAAGTTACTCTCTATATCCTTGAAAGGGAGAGCTGAAGAATGGTATAAGCTGATGAAGAATGGACAATCCATGGAATGGGAGGAAATGGCATCTCTACTTTATTCTAAATTCTATCATCCTAGTGAGATTCATAAGGATATAAATCTGATATATAACTTTTGGCCTCGTGATGGAGAGAGTACAGCTCAAGCTTGGGGGAGATTGAAGGTACTTATGCTTAAATGTCCTATTGATGAACTCCCTAACAATATTATTATCAATAACTTTTATGCTAGGCTTTCTCTTCATGATAAAGATTTACTAGATGCTTCGTGTGCTGGATCATTCACACGTATGAAGGAAGAAGTTAAATGGTATCTCCTAGACCTTATTCAAGAGAACACTAAAGCTTGAGAAAATGACAAAGGAAGAAAGTCGGGTATAAACTATGATTATGAATGCATTAAATCTTTTATGGGAACTGATGAATTCCGTGATATTAGTAATGATTTTGGTATTGACTCCCAAAGTATTAGCAATTGTTTTAAAGCCTTTGCCTCTTACATAGAAATTCCCAAAAAGAAGTGGAATAAGTGCCATGCACCTTATAAATATGTTGTTAGTCATGTTCCTGTTAGAAGCACTGAAGTTTGTACATTAATCATATTGTGCCTGAACCTTATGTTGAGAAAATACCTTTCCCAGCTAAGGTGAAGGAGTATTCTATGATGATTAGTACAAATAATAAAGGTACTAATAAAATTGTGGAACCCAATGAGCAAATGAATACTGAACCTGTGGTAGCCATTGTGAAAGACCCTGTCACTAGAAATATAGAGGATGATCACATTGTCTTCTGTAAATACGCTTCTAATATTGTCTCTCATCCTAGTAAAGTTATAAAAACTAGTGTTCCTGTGCTTTCTGTTAAAATTGGTGATCATTGCTATTATGGTTTGTGATATTGGTGCTAGTTCTAGTGCTATTCCTTATGAGCTTTACAGGGAAATTATGCATGAAATTGGTCCTTGTGAGCTTGAGGACATTGATGTGGTTATTCACCTTGATAATAAGGAAACCATATGCCCTATTGGTATTGTAAGAGATGTGGAGTTTCTTTGTGGTAAGATTAAGTATCCTGCTGATTTTTTAGTGCTTAATTCAGTAGCTAGCAAAACTTGCCCTATCATTTTTGGTAGAACTTTCTTAAACACTTGTGGAGCTATTATAGATTGTAAGAAGGAGAAAGTTTTAACTAAGTTTAATGGAGATTCTTATGAGTTTAACTTTTCCAAATTTTCTAAAGCTCCTTATGAAAACAGTTTGCCTAATGAAGATTTCAGGATGGAACAACTTGCTTCTATTGATCCAGTTTATGACCTTGGACCTCTTTTTGGTGATAGTAAGTATGCTCATTCTTATGATAAATTTGTTTCCAGTGAGAGTTATATTGTCAACTTTATTCAAAGTTATACTGAAAGTTATTATGAGAGAGGGAAACATGGTTTTATGCATCTCAATAATGTTAAGTTCCCCCGTTTTATTTTGAAAGCTTTGAAGTTGCATTCGTTTTGTCTTCCTATGCTTTTGGATTTTTGTTTCAATAATTCGTTTTCTCATGATACCCCCATCCATAGGAAGTGGGTTAGACTCAAATGTGTTGGTTATTTTCTTCTTGATGCTCTCTTTCACTTAAAATATATATCTCCTTTGTGAGCATCTTTGAAACTTTCATGCCTAACATAAAGGCATTAAAGAAAAGTACTTGTTGGGAGATAACCCAAGAGTTTGGTTGAGTCTTGGAAGTTATTACCTCAGTAATAAACACTCCTTATACTTTTTGTTTTGGTTTTTGTGTCAAGTTCAACTACTTTTGAGAAGTAGAGGAGTTGCGAAAAGTGGCTGTCCTGGGACAGATTTTTATGCTGCACTGTAAAAATTAGTGAGGGAGATCAGTATGTCAGATGGAGCTGTATTTTTTTGAGCTTGTTCTCTAGGTTGTTACCCAACTTTCATCAGTTTTGCACTTTTTTATTTGAGCAACAAAAGGTTTTCGAAAAAATCAATCTTTACCTACTGGTTTGTTTTGACAGATTTCTGTTATCATTTGCATTTGCCTCTTATAGAAGCCTTTGTTTTGATGGATTTCAGTTGAAGTGTGAACCTAAACATTTATTGTTTTTGCTTGCACTAATGTTGCCCCTGAAGCTTGTGTATTACCTTGTGAAGAAAGGAATTTCCAGGAGAAGGAGGAAGGGAATCTGCAGAGTTCGACTTTGAATAGGTAAAAGTGGTGAAAATAGAAGGTTCGTGAAAGCCTAATCTTTTTATATTTTTGGTATTTTTATTACATAAGGAAAGTTACGAGATGGAATAGAGGAGGAAACGGAGGTCGGGGTGGCCAAACCCACCCCAGGCACAGGCCCCAGCTGGCCGCGCCTGGAGGGGGTGTGGATCCTTCGAGTTCCATTTTCGCCTCGTTTTCGTACCAGCACCTTCCTTATGCATTGAAACTTCGTAATATATAATCCCCCAGATCCCCTGAGGTTCGTGCATCGTGTTCTTGTCGTGTTTTCGTTTTGATCTCTTTCTGTCAGGAAATCTTCTCAAGTTTAGAGCACCATGGATTCTGCCAACGACAAAGGCAAGAAGCCCGTGGAGGAAATAAAGTTGGAAGAAGAAACCGCCGCAGGGACAAGGGCAAGGAAATATACTTTTGTAGGAGTAATTAACACTGGATGTGCTTTTTCTCGTAACATGCAGGGGATCATAGACTCTGTTCCAGCCTTCAGATCCTGCCCTGAGGCAATGGAAGACCTTCGAACCACTGACGAGTTTTGTGATAAGTACTGTGCTTTGAGGATGAAGGTGGATATGCTTCAAGAGTGGAATAACAGGCTTCGTAAGATGCTGGAGGATTTTCTAACCCTAAACAAGAGAATACCACCACCATCGAAGGAGTAATTCGTCATCAGGTTTGGCATCCCCTTGGCTTGTTCCAAGCTTGGTGGGAGTGACGCGGTATCACACCATTATCTTTTATCTTTTACCTTTTTAGTGGATTCATATCTTTGGTATAGAAGTTATCTTATAGGTTGGTTTGCATGTGGAAGTATCTCTCCTTTAGTTGATTATCTATGTATCGCTTGGTGTGAGTGCCTTTATGGATTATTAATGAGAAGTTTCATCTTTTACTTTTTGCACTTCTTATTTTAGTTTCCAATCTATATTATATGATGGATCTTGTTGATCAGTATTGGCATCACTTTGGGAGCATCAAGTAAATCTAAATTGGATTTGGCAAACCGAGCTCTGGTCAATAGCAACACTTTTTGAGGTTTGAAAGGAAAAGAGAAAAAACTTACATGTATTTTGTATCATTTTGTTTTATTTCTTGATTCGCTCATAAGCTTAGTATTCTTTATTTAAGATCTTTTGTGTCTTCATGGAATATTGCATGTTTGGCTTGATCACTTGTAGGTTTGCTTGTTTCTTTCAACTCTTTTGCTTGCTACCCAACCTTGCTAGCCAAAAACCTGTTTTGAGAAGGCATACTTCTCATGTTTCCAATCCCTTTGAACCAAAACCTTTGCCATTTGTGTCCACCATATCTACCTATTAGCATTATTGATATTCCAAGCAAATTCTCAAGCTTCAGCTATCTTTCAAATTAAAATTATTTTTTTATGTGAAAACTAGTTAGTAAAGCTCTCACGAACTTGATGGCACAACTTATTTTCTTGTCCCTAATAGAGTTGAACCATTGTGTCATCGAAGTTGTATATGCTTGCATCTATACATTGGGATTAGCAGAACTGTGTTGTCATGGGGAACGCTTTCAACATTGCACCTGTGTGTTGTACACATTTGATTCTTTTGTTTGCGGATGTCGACGGGTGTGAAATAAGAAGGAAACTTGTAAGTCCATGGAGTGATGTATGTGTGTTAGAGAAACACCTGGGCTGATAGCCTAAGCCATGCCTAATCATGGTGGAAACATGCAGCATCACCATAATGAGCATTCTGTGAAGCATCCTCAATAAAAAGCTATGCACATAGTAAATAAAAAGATCGCTGAGATGCTCAATGTCTGCTTGCCTTGTCATTTTGGTTATGGGATAGCTCCTGTACCATGTGCAAGGGGTACCCCGTTGGCGGTTTTTTATTATACATATGTACTTACAATGACAAGAACTTACCGGTAACTAAAGTTGAGTAGCATGAGGAGCGGCCCTCGTACTCAAGGGACATGAGATTGCCAACTTATATTTCCTCAAGCATATACTCCATCTTTGTGCACTTTAACCTTAATCATCTCAAGATGCCTATGATAGGGGCAATGAGGGCTCAAAGCTAGTAAGTACCATAATCTTTTGGAAGCTCTTTATGACTTGGAATCCCTGCTGCCCTCTATGAAGGGACCTTTCTCCTATTTTCTAAGTTGAGTCAGTATACCTACTTCCTCTCTATCTCCAACAAGCATTTGAGTTGTATTGTTGCAAGCATTCATATGGTGATTTATTCAATCATGTTCTTTATCTTCCTTGTTTTCACAAGACTCTTATCTATAGAGTATTACTTTGAAAGCCTTCATTGTGAAAAAAACTTTTTGAGAAAAGAGTGCTCATGCTATAAAACTTCTACAAAAGCTTTTTGTGAAACTGTTTGCCATCTATTCTCTGACCAGGAACAAAGTTTGCCAATTACAATTATGATTTATCTTTATGCATCTCTATTGTGACTCCTGTACTTGTTGCAAGCTAAGTTATATAATGGTGACTTTCTTTCTTCTATGAGTTGTGTAATGGTAAGTGTGATGCTTCTTGTCAGTATTATTTTGTCGACACTTCACTCCATAAACCTGTGGACATGTTTACTGAGCTTAGTTTTTGCTTGGGGACAAGCGAAGGTCTAAGCTTGGGGGGATTTGATATGTCCAATTTGCATCACCTTTCTATATCATAATTTGCCTCTATCATTGATATATGTCTTATTATGAGGTTCTACTTATGTCTTTTCCTCTGTTTTTGCATGTTGGATGATTCTTGGAGGATGGACTGTCGGAGTCAGGTTTTTGATGGAAAAAGAGGTGTTTTGACGCAATTTCGTGAAGATAAAAAAAACCAAAAAAATCATGGAAAATTATATTTTCCCAGAAGACGAAGGAATCCAGAAGGGGAGGCGTAGCCGTGCACAGGGAACCCACACCCCTAGGCGTGGGCCCAACTTGCCCCGCGCCTAGGGCATGTGTGGCCCACCTGGATGGCTCCTGACTCCGCCCTCTCGCCTATATCTTCCTCACGGAACCCTAATACCAGGGGAGCGACCATAGAAAGATTTCCGCCGCCTCTATGGGGCGGAATACACCGAGAGAGAAAGAGCTATCCGGCAGACAGATTTCTGCCAGGGAAATTCCTTCCCGGAGAGGGGAGATCGTCGCCATCAACACCGTCATCAAGCTAGGTTTTATCGGGATCATCATCATCATCCACACCATCATCTCCACCAGCACCATCATCACCACTCCATCCCGCTGTAACAATCGTGGTGGATCTTGCATTAGTTCTTAGGGGAAACTTTCCTGGTGTTAATTACTATTGTGGTTGGTGATTGTGAGTGGAACCATTGGATTATTGTTTATGTTCAGATTGTTATCCATCACCATATCATCTTTGAATTTGATCCATATGATGTCTTGTGAGTACTTTGTTTAGTTCTTGAGGACATGGGAGAAGTCATGTTGTTAGTAGTGGATTTGTGCTGAGTTATTATTCAATGGTTTAGCATTTAATTTGTGGTGCTATTCTTCTAGTGGTGTCATGTGAACGTCGACTACATGATACTTCACCATTTATGGACCTAGGGTAATACATTGTGTATTTGGATACTAATTGTGGGGTTGCCGGAGTGACAGAAACTTGAACCCCCGTTAGGACACCATTGCATAAGGGAGCGTAGGATCTCAGAGTTTAAGGCTGTGGTTAGATTTATATCTTAATTACTTTCCTGTAGTTGCGGATGCTTGCATGGCGTTTAATGACAAGTGTGTATTAGTCCAAGTAAGGTTGGTACATTAGCACAGGTTCACCCACACAACACTTACAACACCAAAGAAGGGTACACAGCTACTTGAAGCGAAAGCACTTGACAGAATCCCCATGTGTCCTCGAGAACGTTTGGTCCTTATAAGTATTTCCACCGGCTTGTCCTTTGCCAAGAAAGGATTGTGCCACTTGCTGCAGTTGTTCATTGTCTTTATTACTTGTACTTCTTTTGTTGCTTTATCAGAAAACCCCTAAAAATCCTTTGCTAAGTATTTACAGAGATTTCCTACTCCATACCACTAGTCAACACCTTCTGCTCCTCGTTGGGATCGACACTCCTATTTATCTAAAGTACTACGATACACCCCCTATACTTGTGGGTCATCGGATCTCGAACCCTAACCTATCCAAAGGTGAAGACTATCGGTACGGGCTGGAAGCGCCCGTACCACCCACCCATACCGACTGTGTCACCAGGTAAAGGCCGATGGCGGCTGGCTCCCAGCCACCCTCCTTCTTCTTCCTCTTTATTTATTGTTATTTCTCTCTCCACCTCAAACCCTAATCACCTAGAACCTGTGATTCTTCATTGATTTTATGTTTTTGAGTGGGGGAATCTTCACATCGGTACGTTTCTCATCCGATCCACACTTTTATTTTCTAAAATCTGTGGTTGAATTCCTCACATTCTCTATCTAGATGAGTTCATCATATTTTGAGTCAATTATTGATTCCTCATGTTAGGATTTATAACTTCTGCCTATAATCGTTTGTTTATGTGATAGAAACTTGATACCTATATTTTTATTTATAAATTTTGCAGCACAATGCATAACACTGGAAGAATCCTCCGCAAGGGCAAGAGCATGGCAGGGGCCTCGGGATCCTCTATGCCACCAGGCTCGAAGAAGAGGCGTTCGGAGGCGGATAACTTGAGGGCCGACATGAGCCGAGACTTCGAGAGGGTGAGCAAACGCAAGGTTGTACCTACTAAGTTGGTAAACCGCGAGTTCCTCTCCCGCAAAGGGCTCTTGGAGGACTTCGAGCAAATGACTGAGCATGCGGGCATGGTTCCCTTCTCCTACTACTCCGTCGACACCTACAAGCTCGCCACATTCGAGTTCCTGTCATCATTCCATGATGACCTCGAAGACCATGAGCGGAATTGCACTGTAAGTTTTGTGCTCAATGGGAAGCTCTGCAGCCTCTCCTTTCATGAATTTTGTGATTATTTCGGGTTCTATCATGAGGGGGAGCTCGATATAAATGATAATGTGTATGTGGAGGCAATGCAATCTTGGGAGAAGATTTCTATCCACGGGAACACTGATTATTTACACAAGAAGAGTGCTACCATCCAGAATCCCACTATCCGTTATTTTCACACTTTCTTAGTGAATTCTATTTTTGGGAAAGGAGATGTTGGGGCAATGGCAGGCCCCGAAATGAGCGTAATTCATATGGCTCTGCACCCCAAGATGGATCATAAGGTAAACTTGGGTGCTTTACTCATCCAGCACTTTTGCTGCCAAAGGGCAGTGTCCTTTGGGGACATCCGCTGCTGAGGCTTGATCACACAGATCGCCTAAGCAGGTGGTTTTGTCCTGCCAAAGGAAAGAGTCGTGGCTGACAGTAAGACTCTGGATGATATCCACATGGCTAGTGTAACACCCCAGTTTTAGCTAATTACTATTTAGGGTTTGATTGTGCATTCATTAGCATCACCTTATAAAAATGCATGCAAGAAAATAAGGACCAAATCCTAAAACCCTAATATCTCCTCTCTCTCTTTGAAATTCCTTCAAAGTGGTTTTAAAAATATTTGAAAAGTGCCAAAATGTGGAGCCCAATTGGTTATGAGGGCCCCACAATAGTTTGTGTAATTTATAATAGCTTCTGTATTTTGACATTATTCAAAACATATTACAAAATGAAATTCAAAAGAAGAAGTGAAATCAGAAATAGAAAAATAGATTCTGATAAAAAAATAGAGCGGCAGCCGTGGCAAGCCCAGCACAGCAAATCCCCTCTCTCGTCTCACCTCTGTCTGCCGCTCAGTGCGTAGCTAGCAGCCCAACATCTGGCCCAGCTCAGCCTACGCCCAGTACCCCTTCGGTGTTGTCTTCTTCCTCGCTGAAGAAGTACATGCGTGCCCTGTGCGCCGCCGTCGATCTCCACCGCTCCCTCGCCACCGTTCGTCGAGCTCTAGGGAAGGATAAGATCGTCGCTGAGTCGTGTCCTCTCCAACCTCATCCATTCTTCCTCTCCCGTGCTCTTTCCCTCTCTCTCTCTCTGTGCGCCCGAACCCTAGCCTGTCAGAGGACCCCGACCGCCGCCGTGTTAAGCCTCCTCGAGCTCCTCCAAGCATCTCAGAAGCTCTTCCGTGAATCAAGCGACCTCCTCGTCAATGCACGCGTCCTGGGAAGCCTCCAATCATCGGGTCCGACCTTGTCGTCCCCGTCCTAGACTGGACCTCACCGCCAACAATTCTTCGGTCCATGACCTCCTGCGACCTCCTCAACGTGTCCATCACAACCACGATGAGTCGTTTGTCCTTCGGGACCCCTCTGAACCCTCTCTTGCGCTCCGGACCGCTCCCGCGTAGCGCGCCGTCGTCTGCCTCCACCGGCCGCCGTGGCTAGCTAAGCTCCAGTGACCCTTTTGGGGCGGCGCTTCCTCTTTTTGGTCCGCCTCGATACGCTGAATCGAACGAGCAAAGCCACGCAGCCGCGCATCACCTCCACCGCCGTCCCCTTTGCCGTTCTGAGGCTCACCGGCGTCAATGATGTCACGGTGACGTAACCCCGACGTCAGCATGTGGTCTGATCCAGTCAACCAGCCCCCCCGGTCCCTCTTGCTTGCGTAGCGTGCTGAGGTGGCCAGTGCCCCACTGGTCAGTCACAGTGGCTAGGCCCAGTAGAGGTGCAAAAAGTTTAAACGCCTCTGCTGACATCATATTGACGCATTAAACCTTTTTAATTGATTTTAATAATTTCAGATAAAGGATAAATCTTATAAATTTAATAAGTAATTATTTATAAGTCAGAAAAATATGTATAATATATCAAAATGTTCAGAAAAATGAAACCTAGCATCTGTAAATAAGTTTTTGGAACAAAACCAAAATGGTTGAGGAAATAGTTTACAAGATTTTTTGTAAACAAGTTTTTGGAACAAATTCAACTCCTATTTTTCCAAGGGGTTTTGTCCAATCCTAGGGTTACAATCCTATAGGCAACACAGTGCTCTGATACCATCTGTAAGGTTCCCAACCTTTAATAAGGTAGAGATCCCTGTGTTTACAATGCTAGTCCCTGGATCAATAGCTAGCATCCATAGTTAAGATGTAATATCAAGAAACAAAGGTCATAATACAACTTTATAACCAGGAATAAAATAATTTATTACATCTTACATAGCTCATTTGGCTATCTCATTACAATGCAGCAGAACATAGCAATAGCATGGGGTCCTTCATCTTCAAAGTGCCACAGACAATCATGTTGGTTGTAGACTTGTAATCCTATTCAACAAACTTCACTAACATCAAACAAACCTGCAACATAATAAGTTACAGCCACAAGGGTCAATACATTTGAATTGTATTGGCAAGTTTCACTACTATGTATAAATAAGTGGATCCTATCATTTACATGCATATTTGGCTAAGTAGGGTTTAGGCTCTTTTGCAGAAAGCAATATAGTTTTATCCTATCTTTTCAAAATAGTTTTTGATCTTTTGTCAAATCTTTCTGAACTTCTTGGAAAACTCCAAGTGCTTCAAATCCCTTGTTGTCAACATCAAGTTTTACTTTGAGAAATTGGAATGTCGAGATCTTCCATAGCTTCAGGCCTTAGTTTCTCAGAGTTATCCATAACCGGGGACACGGCTAAGTACTTAGAATTTGATCTTCTGCAGAAGTTGTACACTTTACCCACATGACACAATCTCGTCTTGACGCCACCAGTGGCTGCTAGATAAGTACACACCAAGTGGAGTACCGGCAGATCGAGAATGTGACGAAGTCTTTCCATAAAAGTCCTCCCAATACACAATGCTAGCTTGTCTACCAGGCACCAATGTAGGGATAAATTTCCCTTACACAATTCTAGTTAACCTGAAGATGCCAATGCATGGGTAGTTCATTGAGTACTTGTTTTATTACATAAAACAGATATCTTTTCAACTCTTCATATATTCATATCATGTATCCCATCCCAAATATATAGCAGGGCTAAGCTTACTACAACTACAATGTTTTCACTAAATGAAGATATAAGGGTATCCTATTAGGATTTAGCATAGCATAAAATATAGTAGTCATTTCCATGCATGTTACAAAATCCACTAAGTGTAATGAAAATAGTAGGACATGGATGATAATGTCACTTGCCTTTTTAGTAGAGAATGTTGGTTCACTTCTTGATCTTGCAAATATCACACTCTTCTAATTCCACTACAATTCAATCAAGAAAACACAAATTCAACTAGCATTCCAACTAATTTATCACACATAAAATAATAGAAACAAGGTCATGCGTGCAAGCATGCAAAATATAGTTTTATGTAGAAGAGTGGTTTCTACTAGGCTCTAAACATTTTCAAGCTCATATTTGTCATTTACAAAAGTGGTAAAACCATTTGCAAAAGGTTTTATCTATAAACCATTTTTAAATCAAATCAATATTTTATGTGGTTGAAAATGCTTTTAGCAAAGCAATATTCTTTAAAGGGTTCACCAATTATATTTTAATTCTCAAAACTTGGTGTTTAGGGTTAGAAGGTTTGAATCAAATCATTTCCCAAAGGTTTTACTCAAAATTCATTTCTAAACCAAAAACAATATTTTTATTTTACTAGAAATGCTCTAACTCTAATATTTATTCCTTAACTTCGCATAATACATTCTTAAATCCATAAGTTGGTTCCTATGGTCAGTAGGTTCAAAACAAACCATTTTGCAAAGATTTCATCTCAAAAATATATCTAGAACATTTTTTAAGCCTACACATGTTTCTGCAAATTCAACCAATTTCCCAAAAGCAAAACATTAAACAAAAAGCATGGTTGCAAAGTACTTGTTCTTCTGATTCCATTGATATAAAATTTGCAAAATTTGGACGTGTAGAACTAAAGTGATGAATTTTTCAAGTTCGCATATCTAATAGATTCTAATTTCTGTTTTTAATCCTGAGTCTGGCCACATGTCTTAACCTCATTGGGCGATACCGCTTCGTTCGGATTGAGAAATACTGGCCATAGGATTTCACTTAAAACGCATGGCTCAGATGGAAGCGTACCGTTTCGCTTATGCTCTAATCTGATCCTTTGGATCTAGATTCGACGGACCACAGCACATTGACCCAAAGCGAGCGACGCTGGCGGCAGCGCATGCTCTGTCCGAGGTGGTCCGGCTGTTCTAGGAAGCGAGAGAAGATGAGGAGAGTCTCACCGTGATCGCAGTGACGCTATGATGCTCAAGGTGCTCGTCGTTGGGCAGGGGGGCGCACGGGGACGATGGGAATCTTTCATCGGAGTTGATGCGGGCGGCGGTGCTCTCGGGTTGTCGTCGCTGGCGATGTTTAGGACCACGCTAAGACAAAGTAGAGGCACTGTTAGGTGCGCACGAGGGTCGCGAGTATGGGAGCATCATCGGGAGAGTGAGGGGAGGACGAGGCTTATGGGGAGACTTTGCCGGAGTAGACACGGTCGTCGGTGGAACTCTGATGTTGACGAAGCCGAGCTTCTAGAGCGCGCAGGAGAGAGCTGGGGCTATGGGCAGGTGCGCCTGACGATGGGGAATAGGCTCGCGTGCAGAGGGGGCAAGGCGCGGCGAGGAGCTGCCGGAATTTGCTCGGAGGTTCGCCTGAGGCAGCGGCAGTGCAGGTGAAATTGGAGACAGCCTAGGGGCTCCCGTGCAGTGGTTTCTAAGGGGAAAGGAAGGGTAGAGGGAGGTGATTAAACAGGCAAGGTCGCATGCGAGTTTAATCCGGCCATTTACTCGAATTTAACGGAATTAAACCGCGGAAGAACGGTGATGAGTGATGGGGGAAACGGTCGGCGCGGGGTAGACGATGATGAGGTGGCCAGTGGGTCCTGGCTGTCTGTGAGAGAGGGAGAGGAAGAATGGGGGCTCTGTGTCAGTGACTGGGTGGGTGCGAGGTTTAGTGAAAGAAAAACGATTCGGTAGAGGGGTGTAGGTGGGTTGCGAGTTGGGCTTGCTGGGCCTGTTGGCTGGGTTGTGTTAGATTCATTTTTTATACCAAATGTTTTTCCTTTTCTGTTTTGAATTTCCTGGTTTGATTTTCATTCAAAAAATTCAAACTCCAATTCAAATCAAACCACCACCAAACTTTGTGTTGATTTTAGTTCTGTTTAACATTATATTCCAAAGTCCAAAATAAAATAATACTTTTATTCTTTTTAGGATCTATTAATAATTAAATAAATGGACCTTAGTCTTTAATTCAAATAGGATTTAATTTATTTAAAAACTCTATTTGAAATCTAAATAATACCAAAACCTTTTCAGTAGGTTTCATTTGAAAATATAAAACACTTGGAATTTTTATTTAAAATACTTTAACAAGTTTTAGTGTTTATTTAAAAATGGGAAAAGCCTTTACTTAAATAAAATTGGATATTAATAAATCCTCATGGTTTTATTTAAATAAACCTTTACTATTTTTATCAAACAAAATATTTTATTTCAAAAACTTGGCCAAAATTTAAATTGGCTCTATAAAATAATCCTTATTTATAATTCTACCTTTTCTTTTGAAAACCAAATCTTTTTATTAAAAGATCCAAAAATAGTGATTCCAACTTTTATAACTTTATTTATTATTTGTTTATCTTTTAAATCCCTTTAGGATTTTATTTGATCAAAATAGATTTTGATGTTTCCAATTGGAATCAAAAAGTTTCTTCTCACCCTAAATTTCAACAAAATTTTATTTTGTTTATTTATTTTTCACATTTCAAAATTTGGAAAATTTTGGGATGTGACAGGCTACCACCCTTAAAATAAATCTCGTCCCGAGATTTGGGAAGGCTAGGGTTACAAGTTGGCTTCAAGGCAACTAGGGTACTACCACCCTTAAAATAAAGTCTCATAGGGTTACATTGATGGTTCACTTGACTATGGGTTCAACACTTAATATCTAGACAAGGAATCCTTATTTGACTCTTCTGAGTTAACTAGTTTCTGACATCCACTTCTTCTATCTTATCAAAGTTTCCATCCATGTCAATGTGGTTCACATGTCCCTTCTGGATCACATTGGAGTCATTTCCGTTGGATCTTCTAGCATCCTTTTTCTTTTTCTTCTCAGGATAGTCTGATGCATAGTGTCCAAGTTCCTTACAATTATAGCACTGCAACTGGCTAAGGTGTTTCTTCTTGAAAGTGTCATGTTGGCTCTGACCAAGGTCATCTCCATTGTCAGTATCATTTCCATTATTATCACTTCCATTGTTGTTGTGGTGATACTGATGTGGTTCAGAATCTTCATTGCTCTTTTTGAATGAATGCTTCTTTTTTGATGATCCTGAGTGATACTTGAGTTTATGCTTCCTCTTCCTGTTCTCAACTTGATTCATCTTGTTTTCCAAAATGGTGGCTTTGTCACAGAGTGATTGATAAGTTGGGACATAGGCAACAGCTAGCTGCAGGTTCAACTCATCATTAAGTCCTTCAAGAAATTTCTCCTTTCTCTTAGCATCTGTGTCAACTTCATCCGGTGCATAGCGTGCCAGATTGTTGAATTCTTCAATATACTCAGCCACACTGAGGTGACGTTGTTTCAGATTGTGGAATTCCTTTTTCTTCAAGTGCATCACTCCAGATGAGATGTGAGCTGTACGGAAACCATCCTCAAAAATAGCCCAAGTCGCATCCTCAAGGGGAGTGGTGATCTGAAAGTTGTCCCACCATGTTGCTGCTGGTCCTTCAAGCAGAAATGCTGAAAACCTAACTTTTTCTTCATCGGTGCAGCCAACAGTCACTAAGTCCTTATTCACTGAACGTAACCAGTCATTGGCTTCCATTGGATCAGTTGTTCCAGAGAACCTTGCAGGACTAAGTTTCAGAAACCTGGTGAGCATGTCATGAGCTGGAGGATTATTCTGATTGTTGTTGTTGTTGTTGTTGTTGTTGTTGTTGTTGTTGTTGTTGTTTTTGTTGTTGTTGTTGTTGTTGTTGTTGTTGTTGTTGTTGTTGTTGTTGTTGTTGTTGTTGTTGTTGTTGTTGTTGTTGTTGTTGTTGTTGTTGTTGTTGTTGTTGTTGTTGTTGTTGTTGTTGTTGTTGTTGTTGTTGTTGTTGTTGTTGTTGTTGTTGTTGTTGTTGTTGTTGTTGTTGTTGTTGTTGTTGTTCTGATTCTGTATGAACGTGGTCATCTCCTGCATTAGAGCGTCTGAGTTGTCATCATCTGCTGCATCTCAGGAGTGATGTTGATGTTGTTTTGGTTGGGGTTGGCACGACGGGGAGGCATATATTGGTTTGATAGGAATAAGTAATGATGGATAGACTTTAAGAATTTCTAACACACAACTCAAAACATCCAAGTTCAATCAAACAATCAATCAATCAATCAACAAGCAACTATCCACTTAACAACTTATGAGCTTAACTCATGAGTTGAAGGAGACAACAAGTTTTCTTGAAATAAATAACTTAGTATAATCATACCTCATAGGTCAATATGATCTATACTCTAACTTGATATTAATGTCTTTGGTAGGCAGTCTAATGTCTCTTGGTTTTTCACTTGTAGTCCTTAGTGATATCCAAGTTGAAATCTTTGGTGGAACTAAAGTGGAAATCATTGGTCATGGTGAAGGCTTTGTCGTGGTGGTGGCACGGCAGATGCCATGGGTAGGCTAAAGTATGGGGCCAATGGGTGCTAGTGGGATCTGGGGAGGGAAGATGCAACTGATTCTACACTCAAGTGGTAAAGGTAAAGATCTTTATTTCTCTTCTTTTGGGTTACAAGTGCTCCTCGAGCTGTATACAGGGAGACCAGATGAATCTTACCAGCCTAACGGTACTGAAAAGAGTCGATGCCCTTCTCAGGGTCCAAGCCTCCCCTTATAAAGGGGTGCCTTGGGTGCCCTTAGGGGTGACGAGGCAAGCATATTCGAGGAATATGCTTGTCCCAAAATAGTAGTTCGGCGGCCTCCTTTCCCTGTCGCCCTTCTAACGACGGCAAGGCTCCAGAGGACCCCTCCTGCGTGCCTTGGGCTCCAGGATTGTCACCCTCGTGACCTCCTTCTGCCCCTCTGACGTCCTGCATCTTTGTCTCTTGTGCTTGGCTCCGCTCTGATTCCTTCTAGCCTACAGCTATAGTTTGACCTTGGGTTTCTCCTTCTCCTGCAAGCTTCGTATCACTCGGCCTTACCTTACCTTGCGTAACTCGGCTTGTCCTTTACCTGCATCGAGATCACTCGGGCTAACCCGGCCGACCCTCGCAATAACTCGGCCGGGTAGCAGCTTGATACACATACACGGGCTTCTCGCCTCCGTACCTCGGCCGACATATTCATGATTCGGCCGACCTAGACCGTAACTCGGAAACTAGACGGGGATTGTCCCTCTGTCTTTCCCCGTCTCTGACCTACCCGAGGTCAACCCCCCGACATTAGTCCCCGAAGCTGGTGTGGCCCCATCGATAACTTTGGCCGGGTCGTATCAGCTTCATTATATTCTTCAGTTTTGTTTCCGAGTTATATCTTCTTCATCTGAGGTTTCCTCGTTCCTTCTCTCATACGCCATGTCCTACGTGTCACCCCCATCATCGTTCTTCTAGTTTTCTGGTCCCTCTACAGTACTCACTGACAGGCTACAGTTAACTTTGTACCTGCCGCGCCGCCGCTGCGATGCCTCGGGTGCCGTTCCCCTTGGGGATCATAACGCTCTTCCTTCCTGTGTGGCCGTTGGTGTGGCTCCACTTATCGTCGTGCGTTCGTGCCGCACCCACGATCTACACAGTCAACCGCAACACCCACGATCCCACTACCTTGTTCGTGGCTCGATTATAAAGAGGGGGACGGCGTTTGGGGAATTCACTTTTCCCCTTCTCGCTCGTCTCCGTCTTCCTCCTTCCTTCCGCCGGCGCGTCCTCTCGCAGCTCCGCTGCCGCGCGCTTTCCAGAGCCTCCATCGGTGAAGACTCCGCCGCGCCGTTCTGCCTGCCTCGCCTGCGCTCTGCGGCTTTGGCTCCGTCGCCGGTGAGTCCTCTCCGGTCGCATTGCCTGGGTTTTTCCCTAGGCTCATCTGTTTCGATTCCGTGCTCGTGCGACGGTTCCTCTGGTTCTTTGCCATTGTTCTCGTGCAAAGTCCTGACGGGGCCTTGCAGCTCTAAACTCCCCTCCGCCGCCAATCTTTCCTCCGACGATCTTTCCGGCGCACATATGTCTAGTTCATTTAGCGGCGCTCTGGTGGAGGACGAGGACGCCGGCTCCGGGCCCGAGCGAGGCTCGTGGCAGGGCTCTTCTGTCACACGCTGTGAGATCGAGTGGCTCATCCGGACTCGAAGAATTCCCGCCGAGGTTTCTTGCCGTTTACCCGGCAACGAATCCTCTCCGGATGTTAGGGAGGGCGAGTATGTGGTTTTTATGTCGCACTTCGCGCGTGGCTTCGGTCTCCCTCTTAGCGATTTCGCTAGAGAATTCCTCGACTACTTCGGCCTTCAGCCGCATCATCTTCCTGCGAACTCTATCGCTTCTCTTTCTGCTTTCATCTCCGCATCGGAGGGATACTTCGGCCTGTGGCCGTCGGTGCATGTCTGGTCGAAGTTCTTTCATATTCGCTCCAACGTAGTTCCTGACAAATCTCTGCACCCTTCCGAGAAGTTGCTTACCCAATGTGGGGCAGCGTCTATTACACCTCGGAGGAAGTCCGTGTTTCCTCGTGTCACTGGGTTGGAGTCGTGCAAGAAGTGGCACAAATCATTCTTTTATGTCAAGAACAGAGGGGCAGAGGACAATATTCGGCTCCCTGCATTCTCAATTGGCCCACCTTCTAAAGTGAACTGGCTCTACAATCCGAGGAAAACTCATGCCTTGGCCGAGGCCTTCGAGATTCGGCTTAAAGAGTTGATTCGGGCCGGGTTATGCGGCGAAGACCTGATGGCTACTTTCATTAGTAGACGGATCTGCCCATTCCAGAAGCGGACTCACAAGCTGTGCTACATGAGTGGTCCCCTTGAACCTAATCGAGTCTCGACCGTGGAGCTGGACAACTACCTTTATCTATAAGCGCGTCCGAGCTATCTTTAAGACGGAGATGCCTGAGGATTGGGCTTGGGGATTAAAACCGTTCACCCGCGATCATCCGCCTCCCGAGGTGAGCTTGATTAATCAACGCTCTGCTATTCCATTGTTTTTGTAACAGGTTTATCTAACTTTCTTTTTCCTCGTCTTGCAGAGGTCCGCAGAGCAGAAGAACGAGGACGCCGAAGTTCTGCTCCTCCCTTGGCCCGCGGACAGGAGTACCCCGGATACTGGTGAGCCGGACTCCGAGGAGTTAGTCCCTAAGTCGGATCCTGCCCCGGCTCGAGCTCGCGGCAAGACTTCGGCGCACGAGGAGGAAGGTGATTCGGACGAGGTCCAAATTCTTGAGGTAGTTGCCGCCATGCCTATTTCTTATGCATTTCCGGCTTCTACCTTCCCAGCTAATCCGGCCGGTCAGGTTCACGACGCCGAGCCTATTGCTACTTGACCCCCTGTTACCTCGGGGAAACGCAGGGCTCCTGCTAGTGCCTCGGAGGCGGTTCCCAAGAAACGAATGAAGAAATCCGCTCCGAATCCTCCCAGGCGCAAGACTATGCCTGGGGTCGCCGGGTAAGTTCCTTTTGCTTATATTTCTTGTTTCTCTCTTTCTGTTTTTCATACTGACGATTCTTCCTTCTTATTTTTGCAGTGCTCTTCTTTCTGTTAAACCCGGTGGTCCTAGTATGACTAGCCGCCCGATTCGGCCGCCGTCTCCTCCTCCCGCTGATGATACAAGGATTCCTAGTCCTATTCGTCCTGCTTCTCCTCCAGCTCCGAATACGTCGCCTCTTCGTCGCGATGTGCCTGAGACCCCTTCCATTGACTTGGATTCGAACCGGCCCTCCGAAGTTTTCGTCGAACCCGCCGCCCCTTCTATGGGCCCCAGCGCTGCTACTGAGTCTCTATCTACCCCGGCAGTTTCTATAGCCATTCCAACCTCGGCCAAAAAGGTCGTTATCTCGGCGCCCTCTGCGACCATAACCCCTGCTGCTCCTAAAGACGCCGTCCCCACCTCCGAGGCGTCACTTCCTGCTGATGCCTCCTCTAAAGCGAGAAAAACTGTTGCCGCCAAGACTTCCTCTTCTCAGAAAGGTCTTGTCGGCTCTTCTCAGCCGAGTATTGCCGACGTGCTGCGTAAGGGAGCTGCGCCTACTAAGGTCCCCGTTGCCTCGGCCGCCGGCACCCAGCTCGCTCTTCATAGGAGCCCTGCGACCGCCGTGGTCGATCAGCCTGTCCGGGGTAAGGTCTTAACTCGGACAGCCAGTGGGAACAGCCTCGGAGCGCTGGTGGAGTATGCGAATAATTGGAACGCTGCTGATCAGTTTGAGGGTAATCCTATTCATCAGCCCTTTCAGCTTTCTGACATCAGCGGCCGTTTTGACCATGCTGCCAAGTTCATCGTTGATACCAACAAGATGAATGAGGTAATTACTGTTTCTCTAAGTTTTAAATTATTCCTCAGATGTTACTATATGCTCTAGTCCCCGAAACTTGCAAGGAAATAACTTGTTATATACTTGGAAGTTTAATGATCTTTGACTTAATTTTATTTCTAGGGTTCGTTAATCCGGCCATCTAGATCCGAAATAACTTGTTAGTTTTGTTTGACTCGGATGTGCTGTAGCTTTGAATATCCAGCCACCTAGATCCGAACTAAGTTCTGCTTGATTCGGATCTAATTTAGCTTTGAATATCCGACCACCTAGATCTGAGTTAAGTCCTGCTTGACTCGGATCTGGTTTAGCTTTGAATATCCAGCCACCTAGAGCCGAATGAAGTTTTGCTTGATTTGGATCTAATTTAGCTTTGAATATCCAACCACCTAGATCTGAGTTAAATCCTGCTTGACTCGGATCTGGTTTAGCTTTGAATATCCAGCCACCTAGAGCCGAATTAAGCTCTTCTTGATTCGGATCTAATTTAGCTTTGAATATCCAGCCACCTAGATCTAAGTTAAGTCCTGCTTGACTCGGATCTGGTTTAGCTTTGAATATCCAGCCACCTAGAGCCGAATGAAGTTTTGCTTGATTCGGATCTAATTTAGCTTTTACTGTCGATTTATCATTTTGCCTCATTGTTCAGGTTGCACATGACCGGCGGACCGCCGAATTCCAGAGGTTGCTTTTTTCGCACCGGAAGCTGGAAGAAAAGTACGAGAAAATTCTTCCAGTGGTGAAGAAGGCTGGTATGTCGATAGTTGATTTTCCTTATTTTCAAAGTTCTCATTTATTTGTTCACGGAATGCCGGCTTACTTCTTGGTGAATAGGTAACATTAATAACCTCAATATTCGCCTTGAGAAGAAGGTCAAGAGCCTGGAAGGTTAGTTTCCTTTCTATTTTACACCTTCTCCCTTTTAATATATATGCTAAGTTTCCTTATTGCGTTTGGCTCTGGTAAAGCCGAGTTGCAAAACTTTGCAGTGTCACACCAAGATTGCATGCCCATGCCTGACGTGATGCTGCATTTTTTAGAACAAAACGCTATTCATTCGGCACAACTACAAGAAAAAGATGATGAAATAGCTCGCCTGCGATCCGAGGTGGATACCCTCAAGCTTTCTCAGAAATCCGAACTGGAAAAGGTCGACCAAGAATTTTCCGAGGAGAAGAATCGGCTGACTTTGGAGCTGCAGAAGAACAAACAACTTCTCGAGGCTGCCGAACTTAAAACTCAGGGTTTGAGCGAGGAAGTTGCTCGTTTTGAGAAGAGTAAGGTCGATTGGACCAAAGACCTTCAGATAATGATGAGATACATTCATCGTAAGCTACTTGGCATGGCCGAATTATATTTTTCTTTTTTGTTCCCGTTACCATCTGACACGTTCATGCTTTGCGCAGATCATTTCCCCGAGGCCAAACCCGTGAGTTCTAAAGTGGTTCTTGCAGCTCGCGTGCGCCGAGGTGAACCTGTCACCGTTGATTCGGAATATTCAATGGAGGATTACTTGGTTGCCATTGGTGCCGCAGTTGGTCCGATGAAAATTATGGGTCGGGACTTGGTGCAAGCCGCTATCCGAGCTTACCATGTGCTCTGGCCGAATACTTCGGGGACTCCTGACATCAACGAAATCAAGTTATTGGTGAAAAGACTGATGGCATCTGAGAGGCAGTTGAGTCTTTGGAGGGAATCTTCTGGGCGTGCTGGTGCCGATATGGCTCTTACTGTCATCATGTCATGGTATGAAGACATCTCTCTTGATATCCTGAGGAATTTGCGCACTGGTTCCCGTTGGGTTGAGGATCCCACCTTTGTTGCTCTTCGGCAAGCTCGGGCCTTCCAACTTGTCGAGTACGCCGACGTGCACACTTGGAATGAAGGGCCGAGTTTTCTTCCAGACCCGGATGAGGAGGTTGTAGACGAGGATGCTTGGGATGATAATTCGGCTGAGCAGGGGGAGGGTGACAATGATTCGGCCGCATCTGATAGCTCCAGCTCAAGCTCAGACATCAACGGCGACGCGCGGTCCTCTTCCAAAGGTACCGGGCATTCTACCGCACAAACTGATGCTCCTGAGCAACCTCGGACTTCCGCTGAAGTTGCACCTGGGTCGGCGGAGGGCGAGGCAACCTCAGTCCAAGTTCCTCCTACCTCGGAGTGCCCCGCACCTGAGCCAGCTGCTGCCTCCCCGACGAACAACGCCTAAGTTATTTACGATCCCTGGCATGCCGGGCGTATGATGTAGGCGAAATATTTGTCAATTCTCTGTATGATTCAAATTTCTTTTGCTGTGTACTGCTGTGACATTCGGTTAAGTGAGTGTTCGTCCGAATTCTTGCTTTGTTGGCCCTCAACTTCCTGACCTTTTGGGATTTATCTTTGCCTCTATTCTTTACGGTTTTATCCAGGCGTGAGCTCTGAATATAATATTGATCTGTTCTGAATAGAGATCGACTACTTTGTTGTGAAAATATATAGCAATCGCTGGATCATTGTTTATTGCGCGAGACTTCGGTTTGTAAATCAAATTTCAGAGGTAGTATAAGACTAATACGGGTGCGCTCAGCATAAGATTGAGGTAGCATACGGTAGTCCGCGAGTCGCTGCTTTAGATGCCGAGGTTTAGATATTACTATGAGATTGATATATCATATGTCAGTCCCCGAGTTACTGCTCTGGGCGATGAGGTTCAGATATATAACATGAAGTTGATATAAGATACGGCAGTCCCCGAGTCACTGCTCTGGGCACCGAGGTTCAAATACATAACACGAAATAGATATAACATATGGCAGTCCCCGAGTTACTGCTCCGGGCGCCGAGGTTCAAATACATAACACGAAATTGATATAAAATACGGCAGTCCCCAAGTCACTGCTCTGGGCACTGAGGTTCAAATACATAACACGAAATAGATATAACATATGGCAGTCCCCGAGTTACTGCTCCGGGCGCCGTGGTTCAAATACATAACACGGAATTGATATAAAATATGGTAGTCCCCGAGTTGCTGCTCTGGGCGCCGAGGTTCAAATACATCGTTGGATCTTGACTTTGAGATATAATGCTACGAGTAGAATGGCCGAAGTAAAGCCACATTCCAGGGACGCTTCGTTTCTTCGCCAGCTTTGTCTGCCTTGTTCCCTCCGGGGGACTGAGCGTCGATTAAATAATAGGCATCATTGTGCAACGCTTTGCTCACAATAAATGGTCCTTCCCATGGGGGTGACAACTTGTGCATGCCGGCCGTGCGTTGCACGAGTCGGAGGACCAAATCTCCTTCTTTGAATACTCTTGGATTCACTTTCTTGCTGTGATACCGCCGCAAGTTCTGTTGATAAATAGCCGATCGTGATAATGTCAACTCTCTGGCTTCTTCCAGCAGGTCTACGGCATCTTGCCGAGCTATCTCATTTGTCTCTGAGGTTGTGTACTGAGCAACTCTTGGCGAGTCATATATTATGTCGGCTGGAAGTACGGCCTCTGCCCCGTACACCAGAAAGAATGGCGTATAGCCTGTTGATCTATTCGGAGTAGTCCGGAGGCTCCATAGTACGGCTGGGATTTCTTCGATCCAACATCCTGCCGACCTTTGCAATGGTTCGACAAGTCGTGGTTTTATTCCTGATAGTACCAGCCCATTAGACCTTTCTACTTGCCCATTGGATGTTGGGTGAGCCACAGAGGCAATATCTAGTCTTATGTGCTTCTCTCGGCAAAATCTAGAGAAAGCTCCTTCTGCAAAGTTTGTGCCATTGTCCGTAATAATACTGTGCGGGTACCCATATCTTAAGATGATATCCTTGAGAAATTTCACTGCTGTGTGCCCATCACACTTTTTAATTGGTTTTACTTCAATCCATTTTGTGAACTTGTCCACCATAACCAATATGTGGGTCATTCCTCCTCGCGCCGGCTTGAATGGTCCCACCATATCTAAACCCCATATAGAAAATGGCCAAGTGATGGGTATTGTTTTTAACTCGGCCAACGGCATATGTATTCTGGTTGCGTATCTCTGACATCCATTGCATTTCTTAACTAATTCTTTTGCTTCTTTCAATGCCGTTGGCCAATAAAATCCATGCCTGAACGCCTTGGCTACTAAGGCGCGAGATGAGGCATGGTGCCCACATTCTCCTTGGTGTATGTCTAGAAGGATTTCCTGACCTTCTGCCGAACTTACGCATGTCTATAATACGTTTGTGACGCTTCTTTTATACAGCTCATCATTTATGATTGTATAAGCTTTTGCTCTTCTTACGGTTTGTCTAGCTAATACCTCATTACTTGGCAACATCGCGTCTTTTAGGTAAGAAAATATGGGTTGCGCCCATAACGGTGTTACTTTTTCTGATGTGATCTCACTGTCTATCTCCATGTTCTCTGCCGACATATATATCTCGGCTCTCTCCATGATTGCGCTTACCTCGGCTGTCCCCCTCTTTAGGGGTTCCGAGTCATTCTGCGGATCTATCTCCATTGGCGTGTGATCTTCTGCAGAATTTGCTGGGATAAAGATAGATTCGGATTCTGGTGATGGGATTATGGATGGTTTCCTGAGATGCTCCAGGGCAATACCTGGAGGAATTGATTGCCGAGTTGATCCTAATTTTGACAATGTGTCGGCGGCGTCATTTTCTGCCCGAGGTATGTGGTGGAATTCACATCCTTCAAAGTATCCACTGATTTTTTGCACATGGAATCTGTATAAAGCCATATTAGCATCTAATGCGTCCCAACTGCCTGATACTTGCTGTACTACTAGATCCGAGTCACCATAGCATAAGATTCGGCGTATACCAATTTCTTTTGCTACTTTCAATCCATGGACTAGCGCTTCATACTCGGCTACATTGTTGGACGCAGCAAAATGTATTTGCAATACATATTTCAATTGGTCTTTTTTAGGCGAGGTTAACACTATTCCTGCTCCCAAACCATTCCTTAGTTTGGAACCATCGAAATGCATTGTCCAGTAATTTGGATCTGGCAATGGTGGCTCATACTGCACCTCGGCCCAGTCCACGAGAAAGTCGGCGACAACCTGAGATTTGATTGCATCTCTTCTATCAAACTGTGGAGCGTATGGTGATAACTCGATCGCCCATTTTGCTATTCGGCCACTTGCGTCTTTGTTGCTCAATATGTCGGCTATGGGTGCCTCATAGATTACTTTGATGGGATGCTCTTCGAAGTAATGTTTAAGCTTTTTCGCCGACATATATACTCCATAAGCCATCTTCTGATAATGCGGGTAATTCTGCTTTGAAGTGGATAACACCTCACTTAGATAATATACCGGCCTCTGAATCGACTTATCATCTTCAAGTCGTTCCACTACGACTACAGTACTAACTACTCTATTGGTAGCCGCTACATAGAGTAACATAGGCTCTTTTGATAATGGAGAAGCCAAAATGGGTGCCGTAACTAACATCTTTTTCAACTCACGAAATGCAAGGTCCGCCTGTGGAGTCCAAATGAATTTATCCGACTTTCTCATCAGCTGATAGAGCGGTAGTGCTTTCTCTCCTAGCCGACATACAAATCGACTAAGCGAAGCCAAGTAGCCCGTGAATTTTTGTACATCATTCAAACATTTTGGCAATTCCATTCTTTCTACTGCTCTTATCTTTGTTGGATTAGCCTTGATACCTCGGCTAGATACAAGGAAACCGAGTAATTTTCCTGCCGGCGCGCCAAATGTGCATTTCTCTGGATTAAGCTTCATTCGGAACCTTCTCAGGTTCGCAAAAGTCTGCCGTATATCTTCTAATAATGTTTTGATCTCTTTAGTTTTGATGACCACGTCATCCACATACACTTGTACATTTTTTCCTATCTGATCATGCAGGCATTTTTGCATGCATCTCTGATATGTTGCTCCTGCATTTCGCAGGCCGAATGGCTTTGTGCGATAACAATAAGCCCCGTACGGGGTAATAAATGCAGTCTTTATTTGATCGGCCGGATTTAACGGTATCTGGTGGAAACCAGAATACGCGTCTACAAATGATAACAGCTCACAACCAGCGGTCGAGTCAATGACTTGGTCTATTCTAGGCAATGGAAAAGGATCTTTCGGACATGCCTTGTTCAGGTTGGTGTAATCGATACACATTCGCCATACAATGGCTACATTTGGATCATCTTTCTTATTTTCTACTAGCACCGGATTCGACAACCAATCCGGGTATAGCACTTCCATGATGAACCCGGCCGCGAGGAGCCGAGCTATTTCATCTCCTATTACTTTTCTCCTGTCTTCGGCGAAGCGGCGGAGAGGTTGCTTCACCGGCCTTGCTCCTGGTCTCACGTTCAAAGAGTGCTCAGCCAACTCCCTCGGAACACCTTGCAGATCTTGAGTTGACCATGCAAATATGTCCCGATTCTCACGGAGGAAGTTGGTGAGCTCGCTTTCCTATTTAGCGTCCAGGCCTGCACCAATGGTAACAGTCCGCTCTGGGAATTGCTCATCGATCTGAAATTTCTTCGTTTCTTTAGTCGGCTGAAAGGAGACACTGCCATGTGGGTTGGCCAACGCCGGCATATTCAGCTGTGCCGACTGAGCGAGGGCCGTTACCTCTTGAATCCTTCTCTTTTCTCTTGCTATGACCAATGATTCGGCCAAATTTGACCTGGCTGAAGCACATTCCATTGACTTCTTGTAATCCCCTGCAACTGTTATTACACCTTGTGGCCCGGGTAGCTTCATCTTTAGATAACTTATATGACAACTTCTCATGAACTTGGCCAGCGCGGGCCGTCCGAGTAGAGCGTGATAGCAACTTTCCAGATCTACCACTTCAAATTCTAAGTTCTCTGCTCTGCAGTTATCTCTTTTGCCGAATAACACATCAACTCGGATTTTGCCGATGGGCTCGCATGAAAGTCCCGGCACTATCCCATGAAAAGTGGTCCTTGTGGACTGCAACATGTTCTGCGATATTCCGAGTTTGTGCATAGTATCCTTGTACATGATGTTGATACTGCTTCCATTGTCAATGAGGACTTTTGAAAATTTCACATTGATGCCCGGTCCAACAAATGTCGGATCCAATACTAGTGCATATGATCCTGGATTTGGCATTATTTTAGGGTGGTCCTTTATGCCCCAAGTCACCTCCTGATCTGACCATGGGACATATCTGGGTACTGCCGGCATGACTGCATTTACTTCCATATGCCGGCGTTGCACACTCTGCTTGTCTTGTTGTTCCGTCGTGAACACGCAATAAGACTGATGATGCTCTCTGTAATCGTTGCGTCCTATATTTGCTGGATTTATCCTTCCATCCTGGACTTGATTCATTACTTGATGCACCGCATCTCTCCGATCCGAGTTGTCATACCTCGGGGGAGGAGGTGGTAACATCAGTTGCTGTGCATTTGCTCCAGTCAATTGTGGTTGATGCTGCTGATGTACTCCTACGGGGGAGGGGCCTGAACTCCTGCGGGGTTCCCCATTGCATTTTTCATCCATGCACATTGGCGGGTCGTATGATTGGATGGTCTGGATGGGTTTGATGTGTGAAATTTGCACGGCTGATCTAACATGGATTCGAACGTGTATTTCGGCCTCTCCTGCCACTGCTTCTTTTGTTCTGGGGTCCATTGCCTTTTTCCTTCATTCCTTGGTGTCCACTGCTGAGGTCCATTCTTCTGCCGTTGAGTCGCTCCGTGACTCGGCTGATCTTGTGCTACTGCCGCCACCTGGGCCGAATTATATCTATAATCCGGCCTTTCCTCTCTTCTTCTTCCTCTGAAATCATTGCGCCTGGATGACCCGGCCAGGTATCTTGCATAATGATCCTGTTGCTCGCGATGATCCGCCGACATTAGCTCTGGTTGTGTTGGGTCCCCTAGTGCATAGGAGTCTGCTATTCTGATAGTTTCTGCCAGTGTGGTCGGCATATCTCTTTGCAGACGTTGCCACAGCACGCTGCCATAACGGCAGCCTTGCGCGAACCAAGCTATTGCTTGCGATTCTATAACCCCTTCGCATGAGTTTCTCAGGTTGCACCATCGATTTAAAAACTCTCTATCTGTTTCATTCGGCCTCTGTTTGCACATGGCTAATTGTTGCGGCCTGTTTGGCCTCTTGTATGTGCTGGTAAAGTTTCTGACGAACATTTCTTCAAAATCTAACCAACAATTGATGCTGCCTGCTGTAGATTATTCAGCCATACCCTGGCTGGTCCTTCCAACATTTGTGGTACATACCGTACTGCCCATCGTAAGTTCCCACCCGCTATTTTCACGGCAGTGGCATAGTCAATTAACCAGTCTTGTGGCTTGGTGCTCCCATTATATGTTTTTGTGCCTCTTGCTAGATGAAAGTTCGGCACGGGTGGTTCTCCCATTATCCGTGGTCCAAAGCAAGTCGGACCCGGTGGACCCTGTTCTTCCAACAACTCGGACCGGTATAGTCGGTCCAGCTTCACTCTTTCATCATTTGATGGCAAATCTCTGTACAGAATTCTGTCTTGCATTCCATAATGGTTATTTCCACCATGGATCGCATATTCCATCTCAGAATAACCATCATTGTACCTTTCATTCACTTGATTATGGCGAACTGGCTTCGCTTCTCTTTCCTGCCGGGGTTCATGCCTTGGTTGTGGGTTGAGCGGCTGCTCTCTCCTTACTTTAGCCGGGGTATTGTTCTCATGATTGCCCCTTGCGGGTTCTCTTCTACCGAGATCTCCATTACCTCGGCTTCCACCGTCTTTCTCCACACGACGGTGGTTCCTCTCCCTGCTGTTACCTCGGCTTGCATTGCCTCCGTTCTCATTCGCCTTTCCAGCTATCGCCGGATCATACGGAACAATTTGCTTATTCCTCTTTCCTGAGGTTACTGCCTTGTCTCTTCGTGCGTTGTTTCCGGGTGAAGAAGCTGCTGCCGCGGACAAGGCAGGTGCTGCTCCTGCTGAGTGAACCATCCGCGAGGCTCCGGGACTTGCCGGGTTTGTTCTGAGTATTTCCTCATTTTGCTGGTTTGCGATGCGTACCAGCTCATTCACTCTTTCCTGTTGTCTCTGCCGGGCTTCCCCGGTCAACCCCTCTAATTCCAATGCTGCGGCGTTTGCCGCTCTCAAATTCTTCGTCGGGGTATTGTACCTCGGCAAACCCAAATCACCTGATACTGCTCTGTGAGCTTCATGCTCTCTGTTAATATCATCTATGAGGTTCTTTCCTCTCAATCTTAATTCGTCCACCCGCTCGGGTGCGACATCAAGCTTATTAGCTTTAGCATATTCTCTCAGGGTCCTATTCAAGGACTCCCGCAAGGCCATACTTTCTTTGCCTCTACCAGCACCTTTTGCCTGGTTTCCTCTAACTCTGCCTGAGCATTTGCCGGATCGAGTATCGGCGCTACAGGTGTAGTCAAGTTTTCTATTGTTGCTTGAAGAATATTCTCTGGCCTTTCTAGAGGTGGCCCTCTCACTCCTGGTGCCTTTGGGGTTGTGTCATGTAGCTCGGTTGGGTTTGTTACTGGCGGGATTACCTCAGTGGGTTGCGGTGTGGTCTGCTAGGGTGCGCCTTGTGCGCCTGCGGCGGGCTCTCTGCTTGACCCGGCTACTGCTGCTCCAGCTTGTGCTCCTGCAATGACCATCACCTCGACGCTGCTTGCAGGATGTGCCTTGAACGGACGGCTTGATGCGTTTAGTGGTGGCTCTCCTGCAACAACAACCTGGTGGGGATAAATGCCGGTGATGTCGATGCCGACGTAAACCTTGTGCTCGCCCAGGCTGATGAAGACGCCATTGCGCGGGGGAGTCTTCCCCCTGAAGCTTCCTGCATTGTCACTGACATAGTCGCAGAGACCAAATCTCTGGACCAAGCCAGAAACAACGCGCTCGCCCGTGTCGATGAAGTTTCCCGTCCGGATCATAACTCCAGCTAGCACCGCTGCTGGCCCCACGGTGGGCGCCAACTGTCGTGGTGGTGGCACGGCAGATGCCATGGGTAGGCTAAAGTATGGGGCCAATGGGTGCTAGTGGGATCTGGGGAGGGAAGATGCAACTGATTCTACGCTCAAGTGGTAAAGGTAAAGATCTTTATTTCTCTTCTTTTGGGTTACAAGTGCTCCTCGAGCTGTATACAGGGAGACCAGATGAATCTTACCAGCCTAACGGTACTGAAAAGAGTCGATGCCCTTCTCAGGGACCAAGCCTCCCCTTATAAAGGGGTGCCTTGGGTGCCCTTAGGGCTGACGAGGCAAGCATATTCGAGGAATATGCTTGTCCCAAAATAGTAGTTCGGCGGCCTCCTTTCCCTGTCGCCCTTCTAATGACGGCAAGGCTCCAGAGGACCCCTCCTGCGTGCCTCGGGCTCCAGGACTGTCACCCTCGTGACCTCCTTCTGCCCCTCTGAAGTCCTGCATCTTTGTCTCTTGTGCTTGGCTCCGCTCTGATTCCTTCTAGCCTGCAGCTATAGTTTGACCTTGGGTTTCTCCTTCTCCTGCAAGCTTCGTATCACTCGGCCTTACCTTACCTTGCGTAACTCGGCTTGTCCTTTACCTGCATCGAGATCACTCGGGCTAACCTGGCCGACCCTCGCAATAACTCGGCCGGGTAGCAGCTTGATACACATACACGGGCTTCTCGCCTCCGTACCTCGGCCGACATATTCATGATTCGGCCGACCTAGAACGTAACTCGGAAACTAGACGGGGATTGTCCCTCTGTCTTTCCCCGTCTCTGACCTACCCGAGGTCAACCCCCCGACAGGCTTTATCCATCAAGTTGAAAAGGTAGGGATGTAGAATCAAAACCAAAATGGTTGAGGAAAGAGTTTACAAGATTGTTTGTAAATAAGTTTTTGGAACAAATTCAACTCCTATTTTTCTAAGGGGTTTTGTCCAATCCTAGGGTTACAATCCTACAGGCAACACAGTGCTGTGATACCATCTGTAAGGTTCCCAACCTTTAATAAGGTAGAGATCCCTGTGTTTACAATGCTAGTCCCTGGATCAATAGCTAGCATCCACAGTTAAGATGTAATATCAAGAAACAAAGGTCATAATACAACTTTATAACCAGGAATAAAATAATTTATTACATCTTACATAGCTCATTTGGCTATCTCATTACAATGCAGCAGAATATAGCAATATCATGGGGTCCTTCATCTTCAAAGTGCCACAGGCAATCATGTTGGTTGTAGACTTGTAATCATATTCAACAAACTTCACTAACATCAAACAAACCTGCAACATAATAAGTTGCAGCCACAAGGGTCAATACATTTGAATTGTATTGGCAAGTTTCACTACTATGTAGAAATAAGTGGATCCTATCATTTACATGCATATTTGGCTAAGTAGGGTTTAGGATGTTTTGCAGAAAGCAATATAGTTTTATCCTATCTTTTCAAAATAGTTTTTGATCTTTTGTCAAATCTTTCTGAACTTCTTGGAAAACTCCAAGTGCTTCAAATCCCTTGTTGTCACCATCAAGTTTTACTTTGAGAAATTGGAATGTCGAGATCTTCCATAGCTTCAGGCCTTAGTTGCTCAGAGTTGTCCATAACCGGGGACACGGCTAAGTACTTAGAATTTGATCTTCTGCAGAAGTTGTACACTTTACCCACATGACACAATCTCGTCTTGACGCCACCAGTGGCCGCTGGATAAGTACACACCAAATGGAGTACCGGCAGATCGAGAATATGACAAAGTCTTTCCATAAAAGTCCTCCCAATACACAATGCTATCTTGTCTACCAGGCACCAATGTAGGGATAAATTTCCCTTACACAATTCTAGTTAACCTGAAGATGCCAATGCATGGGTCTTCCACTATGTAGTTGACTAAGCCAGAGCCCATTTAGCATGTGGCTATACACGGAAGCCACTGTACGAGAAACATGTTCAATCTCTAAGTCCCTGGGTGGTTTTATTCTAGTGCACACACAAAATGATAGCCATATAAACATGGTTCCCTTTGTTGCCACCTTGTCCAAAAACTTGAGTATCCTTGTCCACCTAGGTGGTTCATTGAGTACTTGTTTTATTACATAAAACATATATCTTTTCAACTCTTCGTATATTCATATCATGTATCCCATCCCAAATATATAGCAGGGCTAAGCTTACTACAACTGCAATGTTTTCACTAAATGAAGATATAATGGTATCCTATTAGGATTTAGCATAGCATAAAATATAGTAGTCATTTCCATGCATGTTACAAAATCCACTAAGTGTAATGAAAATAGTAGGACATGGATGATAGTGTCACTTGCCTTTTTAGTAGAGAATGTTGGTTCACTTCTTGATCTTGCAAATATCACACTCTTCTAATTCCACTACAATTCAATCAAGCAAACACAAATTCAACTAGCATTCCAACTAATTTATCACACATAAAATAATAGAAACAAGGTCATGCATGCAAGCATGCAAAAGATAGTTTTATGTAGAAGAGTGGTTTCTACTAGGTTCTAAACATTTTCAAGCTCATATTGGTCATTTAGAAAAGTGGTAAAAACATTTGCAAAAGGTTTTATCTATAAACCATTTTTAAATCAAATCAATATTTTATGTGGTTGAAAATGCTTTTAGCAAAGCAATATTCTTTAAAGGGTTCACCAAATATATTTTAATTCTCAAAACTTGGTGTTTAGGGTTACAAGGTTTGAATCAAATAATTTCCCAAAGGTATTACTCAAAATTCATTTCTAAACCAAAAACAATATTTTTATTTGACTAGAAATGCTCTAACTCTAATATTTATTCCTTAACTTCACATAATACATTTTTAAATCCATAAGTTGGTTCCGATGGTCAGTGGGTTCAAAACAAACCATTTTGCAAAGATTTCATCTCAAAAATATATCTAGAACAATTTTTAAGCCTACACATGTTTCTACAAATTCAACCAATTTTCCAAAAGCAAAACATTAAACAAAAAGCATGGTTACTTGTTCTGCTGATTCCATTGATATAAAATTTGCAAAATTTGAACGTATAGAACTAAAGTTATGAATTTTTCAAGTTTGCATATCTAATAGATTCTAATTTCTGTTTTTAATCTTGAGTCTGGCCACGTGTCTTAACCTCATTGGGCGATATCGCTTCGTTCGGATTGAGAAATACTGGCCGTAGGATTTCACTTAAAACGCAAGGCTCAGATGGACGCGTACCCTTTTGCTTATGATCTAATCTGATCCTTTGGATCTAGATCCGACGTACCACAGCGCATTGACCCAAAGCGAGCGGCACTGGCAGCGGCTAGCGGCTGCGCACGCTCTGTCCGAGGTGGTCCGACCGTTCTAGGAAGCGAGAGAAGAGGAGGAGAGGCACACCATGATCGCAGTGACGCTATGATGCTCAAGGTTCTCGTCGTTGGGAAGGGGGCGCACGAGGACGATGGGAATCTCTCACCGGAGTTGCTGCGGGCGGCGGTGCTCTCGGGTTGTCGTCGCTGGCGACGTTTAGGACCACGCTAAGACAAAGTAGAGGCACTGTTAGGTGCACACGAGGGTCGCGAGTATGGGAGCATCATCGGGAGAGAGAGAGAGGGGAGGATGGGGCTTACGGGGAGACTTCGCCGGAGTAGACACGGTCGTCGGTGGCGCTCTGATGTTGACGAAGCCGAGCTTCTAGAGCGAGCGGGAGCGAGCTGGGGCTATGGGCAGGTGCGCCTGACGATGGGGAATAGGCTCGCGTGCAGAGGGGGGCGAGGCGCGGCGAGGAGCTGCCGGAATTTGCTCGAAGGTTCGCCAGAGGCAGCGGCAGTGCAGGTGAAATGGGAGACAGCCTGGGGGCTCCCGTGCAGTGGTTTCTAAGGGGAAAGGAAGGGGAGAGGGAGGTGATTAAATGGGCGAGATCGCAGGCGAGTTTAATCCGGCCATTTACTCAAATTTAACGGAATTAAACCGCGGCAGAACGGCGATGAGTGATGGGGGAAACGGTCGGCGCGGGGTAGACGATGATGAGGTGGCCAGTGGGTCCTGGCTGTCTGTGAGAGAGGGAGAGAAAGAGTGGGGCCTCTGTGTCATTTACTGGGTGGGTGCGAGGTTGAGTGAAAGAAAAACGATTCGGCAGAGGGGGTGTAGGTGGGCTGCGAGTTGGGCTTGCTGGGCCTGTTGGCTGGGTTGGGTTAGATTCATTTTTTTATACCAAATGTTTTTCCTTTTCTGTTTTGAATTTCCTGGTTTGATTTTCATTCAAACAATTCAAACTCCAATTCAAATCAAACCACCACCAAACTTTGTGTTGATTTTAGTTCTGTTTAACATTATATTCCAAAGTCCAAAATAAAATAATACGTTTATTCTTTTTAGGATCTATTAATAATTAAATAAATAGACCTTAGTCTTTAATTCAAACAGAATTTAATTTATTTAAAAACTCTATTTGAAATCTAAATAATACCAAAACCTTTTCAGTAGGTTTCATTTGAAAATATAAAACACTTGGAATTTTTATTTAAAATACTTTAACAAGTTTTAGTGTTTATTTAAAAATGGGAAAAGCCTTTACTTAAATAAAATTGGATATTGATAAATCCTCATGGTTTTATTTAAATAAACCTTTACTATTTTTATCAAACAAAATATTTGATCTATAAAATAATCCTTATTTATAATTCTACCTTTTCTTTCGAAAACCAAATCTTTTTATTAAAAGATCCAAAAATAGTGATTCCAACTTTTATAACTTTATTTATTATTTGTTTATCTTTTAAACCCCTTTAGGATTTTATTTGATCAAAATATGTTTGGATGTTTCCAATTGGAATCAAAAAGTTGGAAAATTTCAACAAAATTTTATTTTGTTTATTTATTTTTCACATTTCAAAATTTGGAAAATTTTGGGATGTGACATTTCTGGTTATCAACAAGCAAAGGCAAGCATAGCCCCACCATGATACAATCCTATGATTTCGAAAGCATTTCAATTCCTGCCATGATGCATACGATTTTACTATGGTCTTTTATCGATAGATAAAGTATCCTAACTATTGCATATTCCCTTTGAGCTTATTTTACTATGGTCTTTTATCGATAGATAAAGTATCCTAACTATTGCATATTCCCTTTGAGCTTTTATCGATAGAAAATTTTGGGATGTGACATTTCTGCTCTGTCCGAGTTGGGCCACTGCTCCTAGCATAACTAGGTTTGGCTTGTGTGCACTGCTAGAGCTATTATATGTGTTTTCTTAGCCATGCATAGATATTGAGTCTGGTCCATCCATATCATGTATCAGATGCAGAGAATCTAGTATAACAGGAGAACATGATGATATGAGATCGGTGATATGAGTTAAATATGCTAAGACTTGTATGGGAGGCCACGGTGGGATGTGGTTTTTGTAGTCCCATGCTCGCCAACCCTAGGACCCCGGGAGTTCTCTCCTTCGGAACCAAGACGAGCGTACAACCACATGGGCCCTGGAAAACCTCACGAGTGACTAACTTGCCTAGTCTGATCCATGAGTCCGTAGTTAGCTTTTTGGCATCTGCATATTTGGATGGGTTGAAGATGGTGCATCATACATGTCATGACCAAGGAGGAAGGAGGCTCCAGGAGTACTCCTGATCCTTGGACATAGAGATATGGGCTGATGGAACCCTTTCTTGGAGACTCATGGATTTAGGCGAAAACAAGGTAAAGGTCGTGTCTAACCACCCTCTGTCGGCCTTCCAAGGAAGAGGGCTAATCATTGTGGCATTAAGAGAAGATTAGTACGTGTGGGTAAAGTTGTACACCCCTGCAGGGTATTAATCTTTCGGAAAGCCGTGTCCGCAGTTATGGACGACTTGGGAAAGGACGGGAGATCATAGAGAACTATAACCTAATCGTAAAACTTGGTAGATCAATGTGTGCTTAAGGATGCTTCCTCATGGGTACGAGGGGGTGATCCTAGTTGGTAAATGATGATGATTTGCTGGATATCAAAAGATGATGATCAATATTTCGGAGATGTCGCTCTCTTATCCCCTTTTAAAATACTCTGACTAGACGAGCTTCTTCTCTCTCTTGTTTTATAAACAAAAGATGGGTTTATGCAAAACAACTCCACCAGCCATAAGTCTTGCGGAGTACACCCTGTACTCACCCTTGCTTTGTTGATACTATTGGCAGAGTAAGTGTTCCTTGAAGACGAGTTCCGTACTACATCGACATCGACGAGTAGCTTGGGGTTCCCGGCCGGCAGCCTGGAATCTATGGGCTAGGACATCATCGTTATGCTTCAGGCTTCTTAGGCCATTTGTTAAGTTTGTTATACTTAATAGCATAATTTGCCTTCTGTTGTTTGATGTTTGTGGTTAGTGACCTCTGCTTGTAATAATTTGGTTCTCTGCTCAGTTATGAGCTTGCTGTAATAAATTTTGTGTCGTAGGGTCACTGCTGTGTTACTGATTCTTCATTGGATATTCTCGAGCTCAAGGTTAAGATTATATCAGACGGAGGTCTGGGATTTGTTTAGCCCTGATCCCGGGGGTGTCATAGTTCTTGGTATCAGAGCAGTACCTACCGTAGGAAAACCTTGCTATTGGTCGATGTTGAGTCTAGTGTTTGTAAAAACTATTTTAAAAGTTGAAAAGTATTTGAGAAAACTCTAGTATGCTTATTTTTCTCCTTATCCAGTTTTGCTCTTACTCTGGGTCATCTTATCTGGTGTTGATTTTGGAAAAGTTCTGATATCTCTTCTTGTCTTTCAAAATTTGGTGCCTTTTGGGCATGTCGTTTCTAAGCCAGTTGACCTAGTGTTAAGTTCTCTAGAGTTGTGTGAGTTGTGAATTCCTTGTCCCCTCTGCTCTTGTTCATCTGAGATATTCTTTTCTATCATGATCTCTCTATCTTTTGGGACCCACAATATTATATTGTTGGGTCTGCAGTATTCTGTTCTAGGCTTCGAGGTTTCCTTTCGCCTCGTGTGCCTCCTTTTTGTTTGTTTGGGTACTTTAGAAGGTGTTCCTTCTCTTGGAAGCTACCTTGTTATTACTACCTTGTAGTGAACGCTAAGTCAGTCAAGTAGTAGCTACTCCTTTCTTTGGGTTTTAACCCTTGGACTTGAACCGAAGATCCCTGATTGTGCTAGATTCTGGTGTTGTGAATCTTGTACATGAAGCTGATCTTTAACCCAAGATCCATCCCTTTGACCCCTGTCGTTAATGTTCATACATTACCTCGGGATGGATGGTATTACTATTCTAGCCTTCAAGCTTGTGGTCTTTGTCGCGATTGAATTGTGACAACCAAGGACTTCCCCTACCACTAGCTATGGCAGATGTTCATTTATGGAACCAAAAAGATCACGACAAGAGCACTCCTTGTGAGTCTCGCATCTATACACGTGACTCTGCCACACCTTTCCCTTCTCTGCATTGGTTTTTGGAAGGTTGTTAATCTATGCATCCACATCTCGGGATTCTATCCTGAGCATGTTCTTTTTCCTTTGTTGTTTTCCGACCTTTGTTTACTAGTTGGTAGCCAAGTAGTAAATGTGCATTGGTGTTTTCCGATGCAAGATACTCTTGTGGTCCATCAAGACAAACCATTTCGGGTTGTCTAGGAGAAACAAACTCCAGTACCTCATCATATCCAGGACCAGGTCAAAGTGTTGTAATTCGCAGATTAAGAATCATTGATTAGATTCTGTCTGTTCTACCTTAAAGTATCACACTCTTTTATATTAAGAGGTCATGCTGAGTTTCATGACCTTCTTAATGTAGTGATGCTTCTACACATCTTTATCCACCCTTCCTCGAGCTTTTGTGCTCGTGAGTGATGTGTGTGCGTAATAATGTGGTTATCTGGGATTCTGAGCAATTGTTATTTTTTTGAGCTCCATGGACATTTGAGTCATTGTTAGCGTGATTGGTTAACCCTGTCACTAAGAAAAGGATGATTATGCTACCAAGTCCGCTATTCTGGTACATCTCTTCCATCAAAGAGTTAGGCTTATGCCGAAACTATGAGACTATGTATCCTTGCCTTACAAAGCAAGTTTCCTCTGGAACTAAGTGTCATATCGGTGGTTCGTGATATTCTAGATGTCTACTAGAAGTATCGCCATGTTGCCACATGACTGAGTTATCAAGTTCTTGAGCAAGTTAGTTCTCTGAAATGCTCTTTTCTCCAAGGATCCATACCGGATACCCCTGAACTAGTTGGTTGAGCTTAAACGACAACTTGGAGAGTTGTAAGACAAAATTTTAATCCGACTTTGTTCCTTCTTAAAGGGTTGTCTTGTTTTGTTCGTTTTGAAGAAAGATAGTATTTCCTTTGTGGATATGTTATCTTCCCCCACCTTTGATTGATTTGGGTTATCGTCAAATCAAACTCAGTTCCAAGGACTATCTTGATGATGTTGCTACCTATGATGTTTCACTTGAGTACATCCTCATGTCCTTGGTCTGACCAATATTCTCGCCTTGTTCATGAAGCATATGAGTCCATCTTACTGGAGTGTCTTGATAAGTTTGTTGTTGAGCTCATCGATGACATCCTTATCTTCTCCATGCTAGATGAGATTCATATGGAACATTTGGCATCAATGTTGGAAAATTTTGAGAACCGTCTTTGATTCATCTCGAAGTATGTGTTCTGTATGTTAGAAGTGATCTTCTCTAGTTCACGTGCAAACGTTGAAGGATGTCGCCGTGGATTCGAGTAGAGTTAGCTCCGATCCCTAAGGACACATGTGTGTTTTGTTGTTAGCACCTTATGTGTATGCAGTTGTCTTTTGACAAATTGCTAAATACATGGGTCTAGCAATCTAGCTCATTCTTTCAGAGCTTGACACTGTAGTCCATACCTTGAGAACCTAGTAATTTTACCTTTGCGATAAATGTTGCAAACTTTCTATTCGAACATGCTGAGTCCGAAGTATCATTTCACTTAACCAAAGCTGAATCTCAAGCAACAATGATGGTTGGTGATCCTCAAGGTTTTGACATGGGTCTCTTTGTAAATCTGGCAATATTGATGTAATGGTTGACACACTTAGCCGGAAAGACCTTTTGTTATATTCTTGTGATTCAGCAATAACAACCACTCTTCATGAGGCTTCTTCTATAATTAATTATAGGAGTTGTGCTTATGGTTTCCTTGTATCCGAAGTCCGACCTTTACTTGATGCTTCGTGTCTCGAACCTCAAGGAGAACATCTAAATTAGTGTTGCTAAATGTCTCTCGGTCGATCCTCCAGACCATTTTATGTTGGCACGCGTCTTGTTGTGCCAAGTAATTGAAGTCTGAGAATGAAGTTTCTTTCTTCTCGTGTCACCAGGAATCTTCTTAACTATTCATCTCAGAGGTGAAAAGTGATATCATGATCTTTGGCAAAGATTTTGATAAGACCTGGATGAATAAAGAGTTTCCTTCCTCTTATGAACCATGTTTTAAGAGCGACTATGATTCTGGTGATCAAATTTTTCTCTTGTTACATGTTCCTTGTGACTCTTATGAGTCCTCTCCACCCAAAACACCTTTCTGTCTTAAGCCTTATGTTGAATGAAAGAGTGACCCTTCTGTTTCAAAAGCAGTTCAACAGCTTGGTTTTGTTGATCCATATCTCTGCAACTTGAAATCTCTACTTAAGTTGTTTAGTAGAGGTTCCCTATCGAAGTCGGTGGTCATGTTCTCCCTATTGGAAGCTCTCTTCTTCAGAAGCTTCAAAACCTCCTGTAAGTTCCATGGTCTCAATCCTTATGAAGTCCAGTTGTCTAAAAACTTGAAACCATCTCCTCTTGTTTCCTCCGTTACCTTGACGTGTTTCATCTTGTCATCTCAGAGTTGTTTTGAACAATCCATCCATGAGCTGACCATGAGATACTCTATGTGTTGTTTAGTGTGTTTCCCTCTTATCGTTTCAGTGGCCATGTTTCTTTCTCTCTTTGTCTCTCTTCCTACCTTTGGAATCTCGGGTCGAGATTCTCGTAAGGGGGATAGAGCTGTAACACCCCAGTTTTAGATAATTACTATTTAGGGTTTGATTATGCATTCATTAGCATCATCTTATAAAAATGCATGCAAGAAAATAAGGACCAAATCTTAAAACCCTAATATCTCCTCTCTCTTTGAAATTCCTTCAAAGTGGTTTTGAAAATATTTGAAAAGTGCCAAAATGTGGAGCCCAATTGGTTATGAGGGCCCCACAATAGTTTGTGTAATTTATAATAGCTTCTGTATTTTGACATTATTCAAAACAGATTACAAAATGAAAATTCAAAAGAAGTGAAATTAGAAATAGAAAAACAGATTCTGATAAAAAAAGAGCAGCAGCCGTGGCAGGCGCAGCCCAGCAAACCCCCTCTCTCCTCTTCCCTTTGTCTGCCGCTCAGTGCGTAGCTAGCAGCCTAGCATCTGGCCCAGCTCAGCCCAGGCCCAGTACCCCTTCGGTGTTGTCTTCTTCCTCACTTGAGAAGCACCTGTGTGCCCTATGCGCCGTCGTCGATCTCCACCGCTCCCTCGCCACCGTTCGTCGAGCTCCAGGGAAGGATAAGATCGTCGTTGAGTCGTGCCCTCTCCAACCTCATCCATTCTTCCTCTCACGTGCTCTTCCTCTCTCTCTCTCTCTCTCTCTCTCTCTCTCTCTGCGCGCCCGAACCCTATCCTGTCAGAGGACCCCGACCGCCGCTGTGTTAAGCCTCCTCGAGCTCCTCTGAGCATCTCAGAAGCTCTGCCGTGAATCAAGAGACCTCCTCGTCAACGCGCGCGTCCTGGGAAGCCTCCAATCGTTGGGTCCAACCTTGTCATCCCCGTCCTAGACTGGACCTCACTGTCGGCAATTCTTTGGTCCATGACCTCCCGCGGCCTCCTCGACGTGTCCATCACAACCACAGTGAGTTGTTTGTCCTCCGGGACCCCTCCGAACCCTCTCTTGCACTCCGGCCCGCTCCCGCGTAGCACGCCGTCGTCTGCCTCCACCGGCTGTCGTGGCTAGCTAAGCTTCGGTGACCCTTTTGGGGCGGCGCTACCTCTTTTAGGTCCGCCTCGACGCGCTGAATTGAACGAGCAAAGCCACGCAGCCCCGCATCGCCTCCACCACCGTCCCCTTTGCCGTTCTGAGGCTCACCGGCATCAATACGTCACGGTGACGTCACCCCGACGTCAGCACGTGGTCTGACCCAGTCAACCAGCCCCCGGTCCCTCTTGCTTGCGTGGCGTACTGAGGTGGCCAGTTCCCCACTGGTCGGTCACAGTGGCTAGGCCCAGAAGAGGTGCAAAAATTTTAAACGCCTCTACTGACATCATATTGACGCATTAAACCTTTTTAATTGATTTTAATAATTGCAGAAAAAGGATAAATCTTATAAATTTAATAAGTAATTATTTATAAGTCAGAAAAATATGTATAATATATCAAAATGTTCAGAAAAATGGAACCTAGCTATTTAAGCTATAACCATGCATTGTTCAACAACTTAAATGGCAAGTTTAATTAGAAGAACAAACTAACCCCTCTCATATGCTCTGGAGTTTTTCCCGAGTTAGGGTTTGTACCCCTCGGAACCCTGTTTAATTTGTCGAGCATGCTTTAGGGTTACTTTTCAATACAATTTAACTTGTCGTATCATCATCCTTGTTTGAGCATTGCATCGATGACATTGCTAATTGTTTCCCTCTCTTTCCGGTGTTTGGTTCTTCTCGGTAGAATATGGGATCGAGATCAAGATCGAAGACCGAGATCAACACTATCAAAGTTCAAAGATCAATGAACAATACTTGACCAACTGTAATTAAGTCAAGTACCAGATGTCCGAAGCTTCGATCGAAGTACTTCTTTCTAGTTATCAACAAGCAAAGGCAAGCATAGCCCACCATGATACAATCCTATGATTTCGAAAGCATTTCAATTACTGCCATGATGCATACGATTCTACTGTGGTCTTTTATCGATAGATAATGTATTCTATCTATTGCATATTCCCTTTGAGCTTATATTACCTGATCCACTGCTCCTAGCATAACTAGGTTTGGCTTGTGTGCACTGCTAGACCTATTATATGTGTCTGCTTATCCATGCATAGCTATTCAGTCTGGTCCATCCAGATGATGTATCAGATGCAGAGAATCTAGTATAACAGGAGAATGTGATGATATGAGATCGGTGATATGAGTTAAATATGCTAAGACTTGTATGGGAGGCCACGGTGGGATGTGGTTTTTCTAGTCCCATGCTCCCCAACCCTAGGACCCCGGGAGTTCTCTCCTTCGGAACCAAGACGAGCGTACAACCACATGGGGCCTGGAAAACCTCACGAGTGACTAACTTGCCTAGTCTGATCCATGAGTCCGTAGTTAGCTTTTTGGCATCTTCATATTTGGATGGGTTGAAGATGGTGCATCATACAGGGCGTGACCAAGGAGGAAGGAGGCTCCAGGAGTATTCATGATCCTTGGACATAGAGATATGGGCTGATGGAACCCTTTCTTGGAGACTCATGGATTTAGGCGAAAGCAAGGTAAAGGTCATGTCTAACCACCCTCTGTCGGCCTTCCAAGGAAGAGGGCTAATCATTGTGACATTAAGAGAAGGTTAGTACGTGTGGGTAAAGTTGTACACCCCTGCAGGGTATTAATCTTTTGGAAAGCCGTGTCCGCGGTTATGGACGACTTGGGAAAGGACGAGAGATCATAGAGAACTATAACCTAATCGTAAAACTTGGTAGATCAACATGTGCTTAAGGATGCTTCCTCATGGGTACGAGGGGGTGATCCTAGTTGGTAAATGATGATGATTTGGTGGATATCAAAAGATGATGATCAATATTTCGGAGATGTCGCTCTCTTATCCCCTTTTAAAATACTCTGACTAGACGAGCTTCTTCTCTCTCTTGTTTTATAAACAAAAGATGGCTTTATGCAAAACAACTCCACCAGCCATAAGTCTTGTGGAGTACACCCTGTACTCACCCTTGCTTTGTTGATACTATTGGCAGAGTAAGTGTTCCTTGAAGACGAGTTCCGTACTATATCGACATCGACGAGTAGCTTGGGGTTCCCGGCCGGCAGCCTGGAATCTATGGGCTAGGACGTCATCGTTATGCTTCAGGCCTCTTAGACCATTTGTTAAGTTTGCTATACTTAATAGCATAATTTTCCATCCGTTGTTTGATGTTTGTGGTCAGTGACCTCTGCTTGTAATAATTTGGTTCTCTGCTCAGTTATGAGCTTGCTGTAATAAATTTTATGTCGTAGGGTCACTGTTGTGTTACTGATTCTTCACTGGATATTCTCGAGCTCAAGGTTAAGCTTATATCAGACGGAGGTCTGGGATTTGTTTAGCCCTGATCCCGGGGGTATCACAGCTAGCACCAAATTCATGGGGGTTTATAAACCCCAAAGCTCCCTTCGTGCTTACCAGTTTTATTTTGAGCCTATCGGTGATCTCCACCAAGTTTTTCTTCCTTTTGTCCAATATTTTGTTTTGCAAGGAAAATAGAATTGGGTCCTCACAGAAGAGGAGTTCCAGCAGGCATTGATCCTCTCAGGAAGGACTGCACCGCAAGGAGCTCATCCCAACTGGGAAGATGCAACAGCTGGCCAACTACAGCAAGGGCAAGGAGGAGAATATTGGAACGCAGGAGGATGGGATGACTTGTAACATCCCAAAAATCATGATTTCAAAGTTTGCATATCATTCATGCATTCATAATCATTTTAGGATCATTTTTCAAAAAAACAAAAACATTTGTTGTCTATTATTTTATGTAAGCAAGGCAATGACCTTATTGCTACCTTGAATAAGAAAATACTTGTCTTGATCAGTAAAGAATTGAACTTAAGTTTGTTTGATATTTCTAAAGCTTGGCCAAGATTTTTCCAAACAAAAATATGAATTCAAACCATTCATATGACTATTGTAATTAAATAATTAAAGCATGGTTTAATTCTAAAACTTCAATGGGCCAAAGTAATTTAAGTGAACAACATTGTTCTTTAGTCAAATATGTACATGTTTCACTTTACAAAAATCCACAAGGTGTTTGAATTCAAACACATTTAAAATCATTTGAAAATGATTCCTGGTAAATCAATCAGAAAAATAAAAAGGGAAAAGAAATGGAAAAGGGCCGGCGCCACTTATTCGGCCCTATAGCAGATGCAGCCCACCCGTGTTTTTCCCTCTACCCATGTTTCTCACCGCGCCCGCGCACACCCCCTCGCTGACCACTGGGACCCACCTGCCCCGTCATCATCGTCCCCAATCACCACACGTTGACCCGCTCCGCCATTACCTCGCCACAGTGACACCGCGATTACTCTCTGCTTAAATTCTATTGATTCACCGCGTGAATGCCGCCCCCGCTCTAGCTACAAAACCACCTCCCCACCCCGCACATTTCCCCTCACTCCACTCGCTCGCTCTGCCACCAGGCTGCCCGTATTTCACAGAACTCCGCCGCAGTACTGACGATCTTCGGCGGTGAATTCCGGTGAGCACTCCCCACCCCTTGCCTTCTAGTCTTGCCAGTATGATCACTGGAACCTTGTGCATCTTCTAACACCACTGGTGTGTGCTAGGACCATCCAGAGCCTCGCCAACATCGACGACTACACGTGCCCGATGAAGCCAGCAACTCCGACGAGCTCCCCTGGTTAGTACACCCACGCTTGTCACATCCCAAGGTTTTCCAAATCTTGTAATGTGAAAAATAAATAAAACAAAATAAAAGATTGTTGAATTTTAGGGTGAAAAGAAACTTTTGTTTCTAAATGGAAACTTAAAATCCCATCTTGAACAAACTTTAATTAAAAGTTTGTATTCAACAAAATCCAAACCAAGAGTAATGCATTCCTCGATGAATGTATCTTGAAATTTAAACCCTTGGAAAATAAATCCAAACCCTAAACCCTAATGGGATAAGATCATTTCCAAGTTATCTCCAAGCCTATGGATTTGATCCATATAAAAATTTGTCAACTAACATTTCAAAATGATCAAGAATGACAAATGGAAATATTATAAAACCATATGAAATGGTTTCACTTATTTTTGAGCCATAGATAAAATCTTATGAATTTAATAAGATAAGGAAACGTAATTTCCAAAGCTAATAAAACACTTATCTAAAATCCATACCAAATGGTGAGCAAATAATCCTAAAGATATTTAAAAGGATAAATGAACATTAAATAAGATTTTACAAATTGGAGTCACCAAGTTTGGATCTATAAATAAAAAGATATGGATTTTATAAGATGAAGAAAGAAATATTAAATAAGGATTATTTAAAGACCAAATTAAATCTGGGCCTAATCCATTAAGAAAATAGAATGAATAGAATCCAAATACAAATAAAATAAAAGGATAAAGATTTTCCAAAATAAAATAAAATGGCATTAACCATCCTATCCCTATTTCAATAAAGACAAATCTCTAATAAGAATAATTATATAATTCATGAGAAAATAGTATTTTGGAATTATCCAAGTGGAATAAAAGTTGTTTAGTTAATTTAAATAAATTAAATCTTCCAAATAAAATTTCCCAATTCAAATGATTTATGAATCATATTAAATACTTTCCAAATAATTCAAGATGAATTATTTGACACCCTATTAAACAAATAAAAACCTACTGAAAAGATTTGGAAGGTTTAAGAATTCAAATGGTGTTTTGAAGATATTATTAAATCTTATTGGAATTAAAACAAAGGCCTAATTAAATAATTAAAAAGACCCAAAGAGAATAAAGTTTTATTCCCAAAATTGACTTCAGAATATACTATTAATCAGTATTTGAGTCCTCAAAAAATTTGGCAAAGATTTGAATTCAAATGAATGTTTAACTTGTTTAAACAAAATCAAAACAGAATATTAGAAATAGAAAAAGAAAAACAAAGCAGTACAAAAAAATGAACTAAGCGGCCAGCCCAACAAGGTCCAGTAAGCCCATCTTTCCACCCCACCCGCAGCGAATCATTTTCACTCAAGTTTTGACCCACGGCGTCGCTGACGACCTGGACCCACCCCACCTCTTTCTCTCTCACAGACAACCAGGTCCCACCCCCTAGCTTTCTTCCTCACCCGCCGCGACTTCTTCTCCCCTCACCTCGCCGGCTGTTTCCACCGTTGAATGCTCGATTCAATTCGTATCATTGATGCAGCCTTTACCCTCTGCGACCACGCTCGTTAAAACGCCTCGACGCCCTCTCTCTTTCCCCTACATCGCCATACTCTCCTCGCCACTGGGCTGCACTAATTCATCCAGATACCACGCACTGTCCCGACGAGTTCCGGCGAGCCCCGACCCTCTCCTACCTCCTAGCTCACACCAGCTTGATCCCCATCATCTCGCGCACCTTCCCATGGTCTCCGTTCGCCCACGCCTGCCCCACAACCTCGCCTCCGTCTTTGTCTGAGCACCACCGACGACCCCCGCAACTCCGGTGAGCCCTAGAACTCTACTCCGTGCGCGCCTCGACCAGTGGATCATGCAGTTTTGTTCGCCTGTGCCTTGTGCATCTCCAGGTGCTCGCCAAACAGCCGCACGCGACCTACAACCTTGTCCCCTACATCAGCCGAGCAAACCCGACGCCAGGCAGACCTCCGGCGAGCGATTGCCGTCACCACTGTGCGCCCCTTTGCCAGCAAGGACCACCTTGAGCATCACCACGACCCCGCGATTCTGGTGAGCATATACTTTCGCCCTCTCGCTTCCTGCATCGCCAGCAACGCCACCGCCAGGCCGCTCCGCCGCCAGACGCCGCCGCCAGCACCGCTGGTAAATGGCCAGTGGATGTGCGTCATTTGATTAGGATCCAACGGGTGCGATAGAATGACTAACCAAAGGGGTATCGAGTAATATGAGCCACGCGATTAAACTTTGATCCAACGCACTAGATAGGTCGATCTGCATGAAACGGTACCGACCAATAGCAACGCGACGCGTGGCCAGTGTGTTGATTTAAAAACAGAATTTGATCTATTGGATTAGTAAACTTGCAAAATTCATAACTTTCAAACCACACGTCCAAATTTTGAAAATTTTATATCAATGGATTCATCAAAACAATTACTTTCTGACCATGCACTTTGTTTAGTAAAATGTTTCTGATAAATTGATTGTTTTTGCAGAAACTTATGTAGGCATATTTAGATTATAAAATTTGTTCTAAAATGATTTTTGAGATAAAACCTTTGGACTCTCCGGCGGTGAATTCTGGTGAGCACTCCCCGCCCCCTTGCCTTCTAGTCTTGCCAGTATGATCACTGCAACCTTGCGCATCTTCTAACACCACTGGTGTGTGCTAGGACCATCTAGAGCCTCGCCAACGTCGATGACTGCACGTGCCCGACGAAGCCAGCAACTCCGACGACCTCCCCTGGTTAGTACAGACGCGCCTTTCCCTATCGTTGACAGTCGCGTGACCAGCATCGTCTCGTGCATCTAACGCACTCCTTCTCTTTCCTTGGCATGACCTGTACCCTCGCCAGCGACGACAAACAGAAGCGGCCGTCGCCAGAAGAAACTACGACGAGCAATCCCCGTCGACCTCGAGCGCCCCTTCGCCAACCAAGCACACCTTGAGCATCAGCAACGCACGGCGAACTCGGTGAGCTATCCCTTCCTCTCCCGCGCTTCCTGTATCGTCGACACCATCCACGTCTGACCGCGCCGCCGCCAGCCACCATCGCAGCGCCGCTCGTTTTTGGTTCGATTGATTTAGGTCATTAGATCTAGATCTGATGCGTAGGATTAGATCACTTAAGCGAAGCGGTACGTGCAGATCTGGCCGTGCGCTGTCACTTACATCCAACGACCCACGTTGATCGATCTGGCCGAACCGGTACGGGCCAATCAGACACGCTCACGTGTCTGGGTTTTAGATTTAAAATCTGAATTTAGATCTATTAGATGTTCAAACTTGCAAAATTCATAACTTTTGATCCACACGTCCAAATTTTGCAAATTTTATATCATTGGAATCAGCCTAAAGAGTACTTTACAACCATACACTTTGTTTAATGAATTGCTTCTGTAAACTTAGTTGTTTTTGCAGAGACATTTGTAATCTTATTTTGTGTATAAAAATTAGTTGGAAAATGTTTTAAAGGAAAAATAAAGATAATTTGATGTATAAATGTTTAGCTTATCAATCAGTACTGTTTACTTGCCTTGTTTGGTTTAGAAAAATCATCACATGGCATTTGCATGCATTCATATAGTTTTGTTTGATTATTTTGGAATGTGAATTTGGTGCTATCATTTTATGTGTAGATTTTGGTACTAGTGGTGATTGTGACTGTGAGGATTGTTGTTACTCCCCCAACTACCAAGGCAAGTGGTGCTTCATACTTTTGTACCAATATTTTTACTATGCATTAGAAATATTTTGTATAGTGCTTGCATGATAATTTTTGTTAAGTATCTATATGCTATGCTTGGGAAATCCTAGTAGTTGTAGAATTGTTAGAATGTTTCTAAGTTAAGATACTTACTATTTCCGTGCTTAGCCTAGCTAGTAGAAACCAAGGGTGGATTATATACACATGCTATGGAAAATATTTCTAAGTCTTTGACTTATGTTTTGCTTAATAAAACAACTAAGTGAATGAAACACTTGGGTGGAATGGTGGATTGGTTTATGTTGAGTGGTTACACAAGGCCAGGGGACTGGTGAACGTTGTGTATCTCACTTGTGGAATGCCACCCAGGAACAAAGGGATTTGAGATGCCATATGTTAAGAAGCTTCTAGTGCAGCCACATGGCATTATGGGCTCTGCCTGGATCATATAGGTTGCAATAACTTAGCCAAATGGATAGTTGGTGGCATGGGATGATAGGTTTGGAGCGCGTCCATTTTGGTCTAAGGGAAGGCTTCTGAAAGGTGATGTCTTGGTGAAAACCAATTCTTGTGGGGAAAGTGCACCACCTCTGCAGAAGGAAGAAACTAAGTACTTAGCCGTGTCCCCGGTAATGGACAATTTGAGCATCAAGACATGGAAGCTATCAAGAATCTCCTCATCCCAATTTTCTAAGTTAAAACTTGTGGTTGAACAAGGGTGAAGGTTTACCAATTTCTATTGGTGGTTCCTTGGGAGTTTTTGCCAAACAAAAACTTAGTGTTTTCAACTGATAGATAAAACCTATTTTGAGCAAAGCAAGCCTAATCTACACTTAGCCAAATTCATGTAGTAACTAGATGCTAATATTCTTATAAGGTATCACTTGCCAATACTATTCCAATGTATTGACCCACTATGGATGTAACTTGTGATGTTACAGGTTACTCTGATGAGGATTAGGGGTTATGAGTCTACACTCAACATGCTTGCCGGTGGCACATGAAGATGAAGACTTTTATTTATATTGTTATGATAAACTCTTGTACTAGCCTATGGCTATGGAGTTGTAAAATACTATGTTATCTCTGGGATGACGATGTAATAATGACCTTTGTTTCTGTGTACTTCATCTTAAACTGTGGATGCTAGCAATTTATCCAGGGACTAGCATTGCAATCACATGGATCTTTACCTTTATAAAGGTGGGATCTTATATGACTATGGTCAACAACACCACCACAATCAGCCTTTCCCTCAGTACCATCAACAAGGTATGCCTCCACCACAGTCGGGATTCAACTATGTCCCAAGAAGTGATTTTGACCAGGTGGTATATCGCACTGACAACATTGAAAATACCTTGCAAGATGCGAATAACAACATAGTTGACCTCACTCAGAACTTCACATCTTCTATGACTGGTTTCTCAATACACTACCCGAACTACCCATACCAGTAGCCGCACCTGATGGTGGTGTCAATTTCTGATTCCAGATAGTCCAAGAGCCTAAGCTTGGGGCGGATAAACTCCTCCCATATTTTACATTCATAATTTTCATCCTTCTTTTGATTTATTTTATTTTCCATCTCAGTGCATGTTTACTTTCAGTTTTGCATTGATAAAAAGAAAATCCAAAAAATTAGACTAGCTTTTTATCTTCATTTGTTTGAATTTCTCTCTACTCTTGTTGATTTTTCTGTAGGTTGATCGTTTCTAGTGATTTAGCTATAAAGATGAACACAAAGAGTTGGCTCAAGCAAGAGGCAAGCAAGAAAGAGGAGGTATCTGATGTCTACGCACTTCTATTCTTGTAGACAATTTTTGGGCCTCCAAGTCCAGAGGTTTGTAGAACAGCAGCAAGTTTCCCTTAAGTGGAGTACCCAAGGTTTATCGAACTCAGGGAGGAAGTGGTAAAAGGTATCCTCTCAAGCAACCCTGCAATCAAGATACAAGAAGTCTCTTGTGTCCCCAACACACCTAATACACTTGTCAGGTGTATAGGTGCAGTAGTTTGGCGAAGAGATAGTGAAATACAAGTGGTACGGTGCCAGAAAAGAGCTTCTGACTTGTTATTGACGTGGGAGAGACTAAAAGCAAACTGAAATAAAGATGGAAGCAAGCAAACATGCAACAGATCTAGATGCAAACGGTGTTTCAATGTTTAGAAATAAGGCCTAGGGATCATGCTTTCACTAGTGAACACTCTCTCATATAAATATATTATCTTCATGATACTACTTTCCGGTTGGACACTCTAATCCATGGTAGGGCTATAACAGCACACCTCAAAGTCCGTATTCCCCTTCTAGAAAACCCCACACTGTCACCTTGAGAGCTAGATGGTTCCAACAAACACCACAATTTCATTAAGACATCCAACTCCAAATATACTCATAATAAATATATATATATGTAATCTAGCCTAAGTGCCACACACGTTGTGCACGTTGTCACTTTCACACACATGGGGAAAAGCATAGATCTATTAAAGCACAATGAGTAATTATGTAGACTCTAGCCTAAGTGCCACCACGGTATGCACGCTGTCACTTTCATACACGTGGGAGAGCCGAAGATCTATTAAAGCACTTGATTAGCAAGGTAGATCTACTTGATTACAAAGCTCATGACAACAATATGATCATGCATAGAGAGAGATGAACACATAGCTACTAGTAGAGCCCTTAGACTTGAGTAATAACTACTCCCTCCTCTGTTGGGAATATGCCCTAGAGGCAATCATGTATGATGAGATTTCCCATTGAATTCATAAATATATTAAGTAGTCCTTGTATAAACATTTGATATGTATCATTGAATATGTGATTCGGTTGTGGAACTATGCATTCATGTTGTTTGTACTAAATATCCTTGGTCATCAAAGTTGTGCTGGACACACAACTTAGACCAATGTGAAAGTTGGCTTGATGACTCGGTTCCACTTGTCATGAGCATGGAGATGCTATTACAACTTACACAGATTCGGCTAAAGAGTTTAGCGAGTCGGATTGACCCATATTGAGGTACAACTAACAAGTTGTCATTTGTATGTATCAATCAATGTAATCCTTAGACCTGAGGTTGTTGCATAGTCCGAGTTGAGGATCACAGACTTAGATTCTATCAAACGCTGATCCGTAACTGGGCAGTTATAAAGGCAGAGTTCGGGTCGACTGAGAATCAAGCTGTGTGATGTGAATAACCAAGATGGGATTTTGCCCCTCCACTCGGAGAGATATTCTCTAGGCCCTCTCGTGATATATGATTCGAAAAGCATGGCCATGCACGACTCGGTTCAGTGTTAACTGAGGCGATCGACTAAGAGTTAGTCGGGTGAATCACTTATCTCGGATCAAGAAGAGAGTCGGACTATTTAAGGGAAGACAATTATTTGCCTATAGTTTGACAAGGTATATCATGAGGCAAAAGGGACTCGGACATAAGTCGCATTGGAAAGGCAAGTCGTCATGACTCTTTGGTACTTGGGAGTCGGCATGTTCTGCTAGGAGCCGCTGCCGACTGATCGATTGAGAGTCGGACTCCAATCGTGTCCAAGTAGCCATGTGCCTGCGGGGTCACACACTTAAGAGGGGGAGCAAGTTCGGATTGGATCTGAACATGTAATCTGGTTGGGTTGGACCTAAACCGGATTAGGACTGAGTTAGTGAGTTGGACTCATGGTGACTAGTGTTATATGGGCTTTAGTGAATGGGTCGCGCGAGCAGAGCCCATGTTCACTCCCTATATATAGTGGATCACCGTAACCCAGAAAGGTTAATCGTTGTCCGGTTAGGTCATTCCATTTGTTGGAAACCCTAGCTCCACAGCAGTCCAGCCGTTGTACCGAACCTAGCAGTTCGCCGCTGGTGCTCCTCCTTGTACGTGTGGATACCAGCAGAGGTGTTGTGCGATCAGCACCAGGACGATCGGATCGTGAGGACTGCACTTCATCAACTGACGCTCTTCATCAGTAATCCGCAACCGCGCGTCTAGTGGTAAACCTCGTGGCCTTCTACCTCAGCTAGATCTTGGGATCACCACGTTAGAGGAAAAGTTTTATTTTATCTCTGCGTGGCCCAACAGTGGTATTAGAGCGATAGCTTCTGGTTTTAGGCTCGAGATCTCGCATATGTGATATGCGGTTGGCTGTAGATGAGATCTATATGCTGTTTTGGTGGTCGATCTATGAGATAGATCGGTTTTGTACAAGGTTGATTGGATCAACTATGCTCGGGGAATGGTAGATCTGATTTCCGTGATCATACTGCTGAGGTCATGGAACGACATACCCCTACCGATCGGCTTCCGCCATCGGGGTAGACTGTGACACGTAAATCCAGAAGCGGTGATCGAAGATCAAAGAGTTTGATCGAATCGGAACGATGGTCGGAATCCATGTTCGGATCGTAGACGAGATCTATGTTTTCGGAAAAATCATCGGCTTCGCCCTGTCGTAGCGCCTTAGATGTCGTTGTGAGTTTCACAGCGCCGGTAGATATTATATCTATGCATAACTTGTTTTTGCAGGAAGTTGTGAATGGTATGGTTCATGTGCATGTGATGTATGTGTGTAATCCATACGTGATCTGCGAATCACGGTTTTTGTCAGCCGGCTGAAGCCTAGGTGCTGTCATCTTATTGTATAACGACCTGCGTGTCGGATTATCCTTGTAATTTATTTTACTAAGCTAGTGTAGTTGTTTGGAGAACCCGGAAGGAATGCAAGGCGTTGTACATGTCGGTGACATGGAGTAAGATGGCAAGTGACAAGAGTTGGCACGAGTCGGATTACAGGCTTTGTGGAGACAGAGATCGCCATGAAGAGAGCTAAACCATTTCACATTATAATTTCTTTATTTTGTGTTATTGTTATGTCTTAGTTTTACCTCTATTAGATAGTCAGTAAAATTTAATCCCTCAAAGAAGGTCTAGTCGGTTTTCCCACCAGTGTTTGCACCATCACAAGTCGGACATTTTTGGTAGTGGGCTCATAAAATTGAGGTGCTGCCAATTCTTTCCGACTAGGTGGGTTCGAGTCGGACTCTTACTGCAGAAACACTCGGTAAGCTAGACGGGTCTATCACAACGGTTGTGGGACTCGGGGAAAAGTCGGATGGGAGCCGGGGCATGTGATGCCACCCGTCCAACAGGAGTCATATGAGATACGATTGACAAGGAGTTGTCTACCTAGATCACTTGGCGGCTAGCGGTGATGCTAAAGCTCACTAGCCGACTTGCTTATTTAGGATCCTGAATCACTAAGCAACCATCGGAGGGGTGTTGGTTCTAGTGGGAGCATAAAATATTAAAATGTTTAATATGCTTGCTCTTTTATGAATACATGTCTTAAGTGTTTTGCATATTTTCTGTTGCAGATCATGGCACCAAGTAGCAGTCACTCTCAGATATCCGGTTTTGCGTTGAGAACTATCCTTGAGAAAGATAAAGTGAACAACACTAATTTTACCAACTGGTATTGAAATTTGAGAATTGTTCTCAAACAAGAAAAGAAGGACCATGTCCTAGACAACCCACTTCCAGATGAGCCGAATGAGAATGCGACTGTCGCTGCCACCAATGCCTACCATCGGGCTAAGGATGAGTCCACGGATATTAGATGTCTTATGCTTGCTCACATGGAACCGGACTTGCAAAAGCAGTTCGGGCATGTTGAGGCCTACAATATGATCGAAATCCTCAAAAGTATGTTCCAGGCTCAGGCGAGGACTGAGAGGTATCAAGTCTCTCAGGCTTTGCTGAGTTGCAAGCTTAAGGATGGTGATCCAGTAAGTCCGCATGTGATCAAAATGGTTGGTTACGTGTAGTCTCTGGAGAGGCTTGGCTACCCCATTAGCGAAGAGTTCGCTACGGATATAATTCTGAACTCTCTTCCTAGTGCATATGGGAAGTTCATTTCGAACTACCACATGCATGGTATGGATAAAAAGCTCACTGAATTACATGGGATGCTCAAGCAGGCAGAGGCGGATCTCAAGAAGGGCGCCAGTCAAGTGTTGATGGTGCAGAATAAGGCTACGTTCAAGAAGAGTTCTTGGACTAAGAAGAAGGCTAAGTCAGGAGGAAATCATGCTCAGGACCCGGTCCCAAGCGCTTCCTCAGGGACTAATCCATCTCCTTCAGCCGGATCCACTTGCTTCTACTGCAAGGCGGATGGCCACTGGAAGAGGAACTGCAGCAAGTACTTGGCCGACAAAGCCTAGAGTGGAGGTATGACTTCCGACTCAGGTACACTTGTTTGCAATGTTATAGACATATATCTTGCTGATGCACCTAATAGTTATTGGGAATATGATACTGGATCAGTTATTCACATCTGCAACTCGTTGCAGGGACTGGTAAGAACTAGGAGCGTAGCAAGAGGCGAGGTTGATATTCGAGTCGGAAACAAAGCAAGAGTTGCTGCGTTGGAAGTCGGCACGATGCAACTTCATTTACCTTTCGGATTCATTATGGAACTGAATAATTGTTATTATGTTCCAGTGCTCAGTCTAAACATTATTTTTGCTTCATGTTTGATGATGCAAGGCTATGCGTCGAATATCAAGAATAATGGTTGTTCTTTGTATTTGAATGATATGTTTCACGGCTTTGCACCCGTCCAGGACGGGTTATTTATTTTGAATCTTGATGGTGAGTCGGTTTATAACATAAATGTTAAAAGGTTGAAACCAAATGATTTGAATATGACTTACTTTTGGCACTGTCGGCTTGGTCATATAAGTTGGAAACGCATGAAGAAGCTCCATGATGATGGACTCCTACTTGGAGTCGTTCGAGACATGCGAATCTTGCCTACTCGGCAAAATGACCAAGACACCTTTTGAAAGAGTTGCGAAAGGGCGTCCGACTTGTTGGGACTAGTACATAGTGATGTATGTGGACCAATGAGCACGACAGCTAGGGGTGGTTATGAGTACTTCATTACCTTCACTGATGATTTGAGTAGGTATGGATATATCTACTTGATGAAACATAAGTCGGAAGCCTTTGAAAAGTTCAAAGAATTCCAGAATGAAGCACAGAATCAAATCGGCAAGAAAATAAAGTTTCTTCGATCGGACCGAGGAGGCGAGTACATGAGCCATGAGTTTGATGACCATCTGAAAAGTTGTGGAATAGTTCCTCAACTTACTCCGCCAGGAACGCCACAAAGGAATGGTGTTTTGGAAAGGCGGAATCGAACCTTGTTGGACATGGTACGATCAATGATGAGTCGGACAGATCTGCCTTTATCATTTTGGGGTTATTGTCTAGAAACAGCGGCGTTCACACTAAACAGAGTACCATCAAAATCGGTAGAGAAGACACCGCATGAGATGTGGACAGGCAAAAAGCCGAGTTTGTCTTTTCTTAAGATTTGGGGTTGTGAAGCATTTGTCAAGCGACTCCAGTCGGACAAGCTTACAGCCAAGTCGGATAAGTGTATTTTCGTGGGGTATCCGAGGGAAACCTTGGGTTACTACTTCTACAACCGAGAAGAGGGCAAAGTGTTTGTCGCTCGGAACGGTGTCTTCCTTGAGAAAGAGTTTCTCAGTCGGGGAGTAAGTGGGAGCACGGTGCAACTCGATGAAATTCGAGAGGAACCGGCTAGTATCGAGTCAGAAAAAACCTTGGAGGTTGATCCGGTCATGGCAGCTGAGTCGGCAGCAGCACCTGTACTACGAAGATCGGCAAGATTACGAAGTGTTCGTGATGTGTTACTATTAGACAGTGATGAGCCGGGAAATTATTCAGAAGCGATGGTGGGATCTGATTCCGAGTCATGGCTTGGAGCCATAAGATCCAAGTTAAAGTCCATGGATGAAAATCAAGTTTGGAACTTGGTTGATCTGCCAGACAGTGCAAGACCCGTCGAGTGCAAATGGGTCTTTAAGAAGAAAAATGATATGGATGGAAATGTTTCCGTCTATAAAGCACGCCTTGTCGCGAAGGGGTTCCGACAAGTTCAAGGAGTTGATTACAACGAGACTTTCTTGCCCGTAGTGATGCTTAAATCAGTTCGGATCATGTTAGCTATAGCAGCCTATTTCGACTATGAGATATGGCAGATGAATGTCAAAACGGCTTTCCTTAACGGAAATTTAACCGAGGACGTGTATATGATACAGCCCGAGGTTTTTGTCGATCTGGCTAATGCTGACAAGGTATGTAAACTTCAGAAATCCATTTATGGGTTGAAGCAAGCATCTCGGAGTTGGAATATTCACTTTGATGAGGTAGTCAAATCATTTGGCTTCATCAAGAGTGATCATGATTCTTGTTTATACAAGAAGTTTAGTGGGAACAAAGTAAACTTTCTAATCTTATATGTGGATGACATATTACTAATTGGAAATGATGTCCAGATGTTGCAAGAAACCAAGGAATCATTGGAAAGGAGTTTCTCAATGAAAGACTTGGGTGAGGCAACATACATCCTCGGAATCCGGATCTATAGAGGTAGATCAAGGAGGCTCATTAGATTGAGTCAGAGTACTTATTTGGACAAAGTGTTGAAAAATTTCAACATGGAATCGTCTAAGAAGGGATTCTTACCGATGTCCCATGGTGTAAAACTTAGCAAGACTCAGTGTCCTTCGACAACTGATGAGCAAAGTCGGATGAATGCGATTCCGTATGCTTCTGCAGTCGGATCCATCATGTATGCCATGATTTGTACTCGGCCAGATGTTTCCTATGCTCTAAGTGTTGTGAGTAGATACCAGGCTGATCCTGGAGAGATCCACTGGACAGCAGCTAAAAATATCCTAAAGTACTTGAGAAGGACTAAGGATATGTTCTTAGTTTATGGTGGTGAAGATGAACTCAGTGTAAAGGGTTACACGGATGCGAGTTATCTTACCGACTCTGATGATTCTCGTTCGCAATCCAGATACGTGTTTATTATAAATGGAGGTGCTGTGAGCTGGAAGAGTTCCAAGCAAGAGACTGTGTCTGTGTCTACAATAGTGGCTAAGTATATTGCCGCCTCGGAGGCAGCAAAGGAAGCTGTTTGGATGAGGAATTTCCTCATGGATCTTGGTGTGGTTCAGGGCTCGTCCAATCCATTAGACGTGTATTGTGACAACAATGGTGCTATTGCACAAGCCAAGGAACCTAGACAACACCAGAAGAACAAGCACATACTCATGCAGTACCACCTGATTCGCAAGTTCGTGGATCAGGGTGATATCAAGTTATGCAAGGTACACACGAATGCAAATATTGCGGATCCGTTGACAAAGCCGTTACCACAGCCAAAGCATGAGGCGCACCTAAGAGCCATGGGCATTAGATGCTTAGACATGTGATGTCGGAAGATTGACTCTAGTGCAAGTGGGAGACTATTGGGAATATGCCCTAGAGGCAATCATGTATGATGAGATTTCCCATTGAGTTCATAAAGATATTAAGTAGTCCTTGTATAAACATCTGATGTGCATCATTGAATATGTGATTCGGTTGTGGAACTATGCATTCATGTTGTTTGTACTAAATATCCTTGGTCATCGAAGTTGTGCTGGACACACAACTTAGACCAATGTGAAAGTTGGCTTGATGACTCGGTTCCACTTGTCATGAGCATGGAGATGCTATTCCAACTTACACAGATTCGGCTAAAGAGTTTAGCGAGTCAGATTGACCAATATTGACGTACAACGAACAAGTTGTCATTTTTATGTCTCAATCAATGTAATCCTTAGACCTGAGGTTGTTGCATAGTCCGAGTTGAGGATCACAGACTTAGGTTCTGTCAAACGCTGATTCGTAACTGGGCAGTTATAAAGGCAGAGTTCGGGTCGACTGAGAATCAAGCTGTGTGATGTGAATAACCAAGATGGGATTTTTCCCCTCCACTCGGAGAGATATTCTCTGGGCCCTCTCGTGAGATATGATTCGAAAAGCATGGCAATGCACGACTCGGTTAAGTGTTAACCGAGGCGATCGACTAAGAGTTAGTCGGGTGAATCACTTATCTCAGATCGAGAAGAGATTCGGACTATTTAAGGGATGACAATTATTCGCTTATAGTCTGACAAGGTATATCGTGAGGCAAAAGGGACTCAGACATAAGTCACATTGGAAAGGCAAGTCGTCATGACTCTTTGGTACTTGGGAGTCGGCACGTTCTGCTAGGAGCCGCTGCCGACTGATCGATTGAGAGTCGGACTCCAATCGTGTCCAAGTAGCCATGAGCCTGTGGGGTCACACACTTAAGAGCGGGAGCAAGTTCGGATTGGATCTGAACCTGTAATCTGGTTGGGTTGGACCTAAACCGGATTAGGACTGATTTAGTGAGTTGGACTCACGGTGACTAGTGTTATATGGGCTTTAGTGAATGGGTCGCGCGAGCAGAGCCCACGTTCACTCCCTATATATAGTGGAGCATTGTAACCCAGAAAGGTTAATCGTTGTTCGGTTAGGTCATTCCATGTGTTGGAAACCCTAGCTCCACAGCAGTCCAGCCGTCGTACCGAACCTATCAGTTCGCCACCGGTGCTCCTCCTTGTACGTGTGGATACGAGCAGAGGTGTTGTGCGATCAACACCAGGACGATCGGATCTTGAGGACTGTAGTGCATCAACTGACGCGCTTCATCACTAATCCGCAACCGCGCGTCTAGTGGTAAACCTCGTGGCCTTCTACCTCAGCTAGATCTTGGGATCACCACGTTAGAGGAAAATTTTTGTTTTATCTCTGCGTGGCCCAACATCCTCATCATGGGAATTAGCAACGGGGATGAAGATGGCGATGGAGATCGATGGAGATGGCTCCGGGGGCACTTCCCCGTCCCGGCAGGGTGCTGGAATAGAGACTTTTTGTACCTCGAATCTCCCCTTCGGTGGCGGCGATGTTGTGGAGGTTTTCGTGGATTTCCGCCAGATGATTTAGGGTTTTTGAGTCGGGGCTTCTTATAGGCGAAGGAGGCAAGGTCGGTGGAGGGACAGGGTCCCACACCCCCTGTGGGTGTGGCCAGGGTGGGCCCGTGCCGAACTAGGGTGTGTCCACCCTGGTGTCCTCCTCCGTTTCATCTTATATTTTCCGTATAGTTCAGGGAAATTATGAACTTTGGCTTTTGTCCCATCCAATTCCGAGAATATTCATTTTTTAGATTTCTGAAACCAAAAACAGCAGAAAACAGGCAACTAGCATTGTGGCATCTTGTCAATAGGTTAGTTCCAGAAAGTGTATAAAAATACCCCAAAGTGTAGACAAAACATAAGACAAATGATATAAAACAAGCATGGAGATAGATATGTTTACAACATATCAGTATCACATTCTTGTTTTCCCTCTTCTTGTAAGTTTATTCATGATCGAACATTTTATGTTTGTTCGGTTGCACTTGAGTTCTACTCCACGTGTAACTCGTTATATTTTAAGGCTTGAGCTCAAAGGTTTTTGTAACTACTTTGGTTAATACTTGCAACAATTATTATCAGTTTGAAAACAACCCTTTGGATTAAATACAAAACTTTTAAGAACAAGAGAAAGTGTCTATCGACAACTTTGATGCCATGTTTTTGTCTTAAGGGCTTAATCTTAGTAGTACTCAACCCCACATACTGATTATTGACTTGATGACACCTTCTTAAAAAGAATTTTTTTGATAGAATGAACATTTTATGTTGGGAGAGGGAGATACTAAAACCTGTTTTACCTTGCTAAAAAGAGAGATAGGAAACAATTGTATGTTTCTCATACACACCTTTGTGATGCTAACAACTCCGCTGGCCTCTGAACTATCTATGGTATAACCACGGATTTCGGCTATGAGTTGATGATATAAGCGGCATATGTGTCGCTATATGGGCAAAAGTATTAGTACTATCAAAGGTTGTGTAATAATTTATAAAAAAACAATCATCGATTCTTGAAAGAGGAAGAAAAAAAAGGAAGAAGAAGATATAAGATGAAAACTTTATGTAATTTTTGAGAGCTTTGGTATCACCACATCACCTAAAATGAATAATTATAGTTCTTGAAAAACAAGGAAAAGAAGAGGTGTTTGATAGCCATGATTATCAAAGTAGGTGTTAATGAAAATTCTCTAAGATTACCCTTCTTTTCACATCTACTAGTGCACCCTTAAATTTGACTCAAGTGACCTCTCTTAAAATATTTTTACTCTCATAATAAGAGAGGCACTGAAAAGAAATTGATCTATAAGACTATCCAAATTTTTGACACCCTCATTTGGGTTTTAAGAATTAATAGCTATCAAGTTATTTGCGTATAAGAATTGAACTTAAGTGCAACTGTTCAGATATATTATGCTCGTGTTCAAGGTTGCAGGATTTTATACAATGGAATATGATACAACCTCGAGCTTGTAAGTCTTCTTTCCTAGATTCAATTTCTTGCTATTATTCATTATAGCTTTGTCACTCGAGGGCGAGTAATAGATAAACTTGGGGAAGTTGATAGCTCCAAATTTCATCACTTTTTACCATTGATTTTCCTCTTATTTATTGCCGGATTCCACTAACGATTACCCCTTTCTACTAACGTTAATGTCGCAATTAGCGAATCCTTGGTTTCTTGTGACAGTTTTAAGGTAATGAACATTTATTAAGATCTAATAGCATTTATGAGCTAATTACACCTAAAGAAGCAAATCCCCAATTGGAGCCCCTGTCATTGGAGGCATACAATGCGCATAACGACCTACGGTATGGTCAGGACGCGCCCGTACCATCCGCCCATACTACACGCATCATCTCCGCTATATAAACAGATGCAACTTTCGTAAAGGGGAGACGACGAAAAAGAGAACACAGCCACCACAAAACTCATCCAGAGAGAAGAGATCATATCTGAAAGAGGAGAAGAACATCCCCTCATTCCTCGACGATCTTCACCTCTTCAACCACACACTCCATCATCATCCCCATCACCACTTAGAGAGAGATTAGCAATTGTAAGATTAGGGTTTGATACTTTGATCTACCTTTGGTTTGTATTTGATTTGATCTTCAAGTACTATTGTGGTTTGCTACAATAACTTTGAGATGATTCCTGTTGGCAATACAATTATGCCTTTGATTTGTATCCCTCTCATGTCTTAGTAAATCCCCATAGGCATGGGAGATGTAGGGAATTGGTGAGATGTGTCGTGCCTCCTTTATATCCATCCATTTGTGATTGTTGTAATGTTTATTAATTTATGAGAATGATTATCTATGTTTGCCTAATGATTGTTATCTAATTTAAGGGCCCATGTAACATGATCCTAAGATCTCATAGGTATGAACTTGTATGCTAGCGAATCGGTGACCCCCGAGTGATACAACCGATATCAATGACGATCTAGCACTACTTGAGGACCACAAGGAACCATCAAGATTAAATCCTTGATCTTGTTGCAAGACCTTAATTAATGGGCTGACCATTACCGTGGTAACAGACAGATGGATCATTGAGACTAGGAAGAATTGGCCATGAGGACTCCTAGTCAGTATATGAGTTACTTGCGTACTCACTTACAAATAATAAATATCACAATCACTTATTCCACTTTATCCATTTAGCACTTTCACTATCACCGTGATCCGTTTCTCTCCGCGCCTAACATCTCATCTGCAGGACCTCCAAACACCTTTCTCGTCTTTACTTTTATGTAGTTTACTCCTTATTTATTTCCTATGCAATTTTCCTCTATCTTTTACTCATAACCCTCCACCATAAACAATTGCAGTCAATTCACTCAAGACCCGTGACACCTTGAGTGTGACAGAAACGCTGCATAAAAACACTTGCCGAAGCTCCTTTTTGGGACCGATATAAAAACTGGAATTAATACTTTCGTGAAAACAATCTCTAACGAACTTATGCACTTATAGGCCATCACCATGCACATGAAGCGATGGGGGAGATCGTTTCTCCCACAACTTTTAGATTTGGAACCGTAGGTTCCTTCCTCCGTAGGCGGATCGCACAGGTAGGAATTGCAGCTGTTGTTTTCATCCGAATCGTACGTCAGCGAGGGTGCGCTGATCACACCGATTGGCGGCACCCATAAAGCAGGTGTGATCCCCGGGGGTGCCACCCGGTCAGGGAGGCGAAGCATGCCAACCTGGCCAACCTCGAAGCATAGGCTCCCAAGCATCATGTCGGCTCTGTCTCCTATGGAATCAAAGTCTTGGCGGGTCGCCTCTGAGTGGACGGTGATGTCGATGGTGCCGAAGAGGAGGTGGTTCTCCATTGCAGATGTTTAGAGGTCTCAACCTAATAAGGTAGAATCCTCCTGTGTTTTACAATGCTAGTCCCTGGATCAATAGCTAGCATCCACAGTTTAGATGTAATATCAAGAAACAAAGGTCATAATATAACATTATAACCAGGAATAACATAATTTTATTACATCCTTACATAGCTCATTTGGCTATTACATTACATTGCAGCGGAATAACTATAGTCATGGGGTCCTTCATCTTCAAAGTGCCACAGGCAGATGTTGGTTGTAGACTTTGTAATCCTAAACAATCAATCTTCACTAAAATCAATCAAACCTGCAACATACAAGTTACAGCCACAAAGGTCAATACATTTGAATTGTATTGGCAAGTGATACTATGGTATTTTTGTGGAGTCTATCATCTATATGCATTTGGCTAAGTGGAGTTGAGGCTTGCATTGCTCAAAATAGATTTTTCTTATCATTTTGAAAATACTAAGTTTTTTTGCTTGTCAAAATCATTTTTCTCAATCAAAGATTTCAAGATCCTTGTACCAAGCCATCTCTCCATCAATGATTGAAGAATTCAAACAACCCTTGTTCAAACCACAAGATTTTAATTTAGAAATTTGAATGATGAGATTCTTGATTGCTTCCATGTCTTGATGCTCAATTTGTCCTTTACCAGGGACATGGCTAAGTACTTAGATTTTACACTCTGCAGAGGTGGTGCACTTTCCCCACAAGACTTGGTTTCCCAAGACAAGATCTTTCAGAAGCCTTCCCTTAGACCAAAATGGACGCGCTCCAACCTATCAAACACTACCACCCACTGTCCATATGGCTAAGTTCTTGCAACCTATATGATCATGGCAGAGCCCATATTGCCAAGTGGTTGCACTTGAAGCTTTTCAACATTTGACATCTCAAATCCCTTTGTTCCTGGGTGGCATACCACAAGTGAGATACACAATCCAAGTCTATGGCATTGTGAACCACTCAACCAATCTCCATCAAGCAAGCCCATTCCACCCAGGGGATTCATTAACTTAGTTGTTTTACTAAACAAAAACATAGTCCTCAGACTTAGAAATTTTTCCATAGTGTGAATATATTTTCCACCCATGTTTTCTATTAGCTAGGCTAAGCTTGATAGTAGTAGGAATCTTAACTTAGGAAGTCCTACTAAGGATTCATCTACTAGGTTTTCCTATAGCAAGATCTATTCTTAGCAAAATCCATGCAAGTTTACTTAGCAAAATCACTAATGCATAGAAAAAGTAATGGGACAAAAAGTATGAAGCATCACTTGCCTTTTTGGTAGGGAATGGTGGTTCACTCCTTGATCTTTCTAGTTTCACACTTCACTACAAATCAATCAAGCAAACACAAATTCAATTCACATTCCAAACCAAAGTCAGACAAACAATTCTTCACACACACAAGGTAATGGAATCTAAGTCATGCATGTGAGCATGCACAAGATAGTTTTATTTTGCAAAGAGTCTATTGGGTTTCTAAACTTTGTAAGTTCCAAATTGGTCATTTACCAAAGTGGCAAAGTCATTAGTTAGAGGGTTTTGTCCAAAAACTATTTTAAATCCATTTATCACTTCATGTGGTGAAAAATGTTTTTATTAAGGCAAAACTCTTAAGTTGTTCACCAAATGAGTTGCTAATTTGCAAAACTTGGTGTTTTTAGGTCAGTAGGTTTGGTCCAAAACATTTCCTTAAATTTCTCTTTCCATAAACATTTTTATAATAAAAACCATTCTTTTTATTTGGCTAGAAAATGACTAAGTCAAGTAATCCAACCTAAATCTTTCCATAATCATTTTTAACACCAAGGGTTGGTTCCTAGGGTCAGTAAGGTCACAACAAATCAATTTGCAAAGGTTTTTACTTCAAATTATTTTCAATAAATAAATTACATTTCTATTTGACTAGAAATGGTTTTAAATTAAAGAATCATTTCTTAATTTCTCCAAATACATTTTTGTGTCCACAAAGTGTTTCCTAGGGTCAGTAGGTTCAAATCAATCCAATTGCCAAAGAGTTTAACCCTAAATTCAATTTAAAACAATTTTTACATTCTTATCAAGCATAGAAATGTTTCTGCAATTTCAAACAAGCTAACAACTACTATTTGCTAAACTAAGGGCATGGTTGGCTAGGGTTTGTTCTCCTGAATCCATTGATATAAAATTTGTAAATTTTGGACGTGTGGTTTGAAATTTACAAAGGTTTGAAGTTTGCAAATAAACCTGATTCAAAAATCTGTTTTACTCAAACACTGGACACGCGTCACCGTTTCATTGGTCGATACCGGTTCGTCTGGATCGCGTGCTGCGGACCGCATGATCTAGTTTGATCGCACGGCACAGGGCGCATACCCTTTCGCTGTTAAGTGAGACTATCGTGAGCGTCAGATCTTGATCGAACGGCTGTGGGGTGCTCGACCATAGACGGGCGGCGCTGCGGCGGCTGCTGGCGGCGGAGCGACCAGACGATGGCGGCGCCGGTGAAATAGGAAGCGAGGGAGGAGGAAAAGGTGCTCACCGGAATCGTTGACGTTTGCTGATGCTCAACGTGGTACTTGTCCGTCGAGGGGCGCTAGGGGGCAGCTGCGATTGCTCGCCGGAGTAGATGGCGGCGTCGGGCGCGTCAGGTGGTCGTCGGGTGCTGTGCTGTGGTTCACCCCAAGGCATAGCGAAAACGCAGTTAGATGCGCAGGACCAAGGCAGGGTTGTGTGCGTGAACGAGAGATGAAGGGGTGGTTTGGTTCACCTGGAAGTCGTCGTCGGAGAAGAACTAGTTGCGGCCGCGTTCAGAAGCTTGTCATTGCCGAAGCTCCGGTGCGCCCGCGGTCGAATGGGTGGTACGGGGATGAGTGTCTGGGAGTGGGGAAGCTGCTAGGGTGCTCTAAAAGGCAGGGGGTGGCGTGTACTGGCCTGAATTGGCCGAAGACGGTGGTCGGAGCCGAGGCAGTCGAGGAGAGATTGTGGCGGCCTGGAGGCGTGTCGAGGAGGGGCGTCTGGGGGAAACGGAAGAGGAGTGACTAGCGTTTAAAGGGGCGTGGTTATTACGAGAAATCAAAGCCTCCTTCACGTGCAATCAATCGCCGGAGTAACTCACTGCAACGGTCAGGGCAACGGAGTCTGGTTGAAGACGATGAACAGAGAGGGGTGGGTCCGCTTGGCAGTGAAAGAAAGGAAGAAGGGGAGGGGTCCACATGTTTGTTGCTCCGCGGGTCAGAATATGGGTGCAAGTCGTTTTCCTTCGGGGAGGGAGGAAGCTGGGCTGGATTGGGCTGTGTTGGGCTAGTTGGGCCAGATTGATGGGTTGTTCTATTTTTTCTGTCTGAATTGTTTTTCCTTTTCTATTTCTATTTTTCCTGTTTTGGTTTTCAAACAAACAAACAATGTTCACATCAATTCAAATAACACCCAAACTTTGTAAGTTTGACTTGGTTCTGTTCAGTAGCCTGAACCAAAATCCAAATTCAAAATAATAATTTTAATAATAGGGTCCATTATTATTTAATTAAATAGATATACCAATTATTAAATCTATAGGTTTTGATTTAATTTCAAAGCTCCTCTTGAGAACTAAATAATTTTAAACCATTCAGTAGGTTGTATTTGAAATTAAGGAATATTTGGAAAGCTTGTTTTAAAATACAAATAACATTTTGTTATATAGGGTCCATTAATAATCAAATAAAATGGGCCTTAGTTATTAAATCAAATAGGGTTTGATTTTATTAATAAAATCTTTATTTGAAACCTAAATATTTTCAAAACCAAATCAGTAGGTTTTATTTGGGAAATATAGAATATTTGGAAATTTGTTTTTAAAACAAAATAACATTTTATTTTAGAGTCCATTATTAATATAATAGACTTTCATTATTAAATCAAATAGGATTTGTTTTATTAAAATATTTATTTTGAAATCTGGAATAAAACCAAAACACTTCAGTAGGTTTTAATTAAGAAAATAAATACTTAGAAAACTTATTTAATAATTTAATAAGTTTTGATATTTTAATTAAAATGGTAAAACCTTTTTATTTAAATAAAGTTGGATATTAAACCCTTATTAATTTATTTAAACAAATCTTTGCTAATTTTATTTAAAATAAAATGTTCTAAATCCAAAGCTTGGCCAAGGTTTAATTTGGCTTTACAAAAATAATCTTTATTTATGAATCCTCCTTTCTTTTGAAAACTAAATCTTTTATAAAAAGATTCTAAAATAGTAATTCCAAAATATTTTATTTTCTTTTATCAAATGTTTACTCTTTTAATTTTTCTTTAGGGTTTTATTTGATCCAACTGGTTTGAAGTCCCAATTGTATTCAAAAAGTTTCTTCTGGCCTTGAAAAACCAACAAAGTTTTATTTTATTAATTTATTTTCACATTACAAGATTTGGAAAATCTTGGGATGTGACAAGATGAATCGAAGATCGCGGTTGACGGGGCCATCATGATCGCAATATCAGCATCCCTAGTTCCCACAGGCGGCGCCAATTGACGAGGGTTCGACTCATTAATGCCCATTGTTATGGACTTGGGTTTTGGAGAAGGAGGGGACGCTGGAGATCATGGAACATCTAGGAAACAAGCAACACAGGACAAAGGCTTTACCCAGGTTTAGGCCCCGGAGGAAAAACCCTACTCCTGCTTGTGTGCTCCTGATTAATGGCGAAGCCGAAGGTTACAGGGGGTGCGCAGATGAGATCTGGAAGTGTGTATGCTAGGGTTAAAAAGTGCCCTCCTCGTCGTGCCCTCCTGGACTTTATATAGATAGGCCATGTATCAGGGATAGGCTAAGTCTGTTACAAGTTTAGGGTTTTCCCCTTTTACTTTCTATCTAGATAAAACGTATCCTCCAAGGAGTCGAATCCTTCTTGGGCTTAGGCCACCCGAAATCCTCCTGGGCTTCGTCACCAGGGGTACTTCATCTTGTGGGCTTCCAAGGCCGGACCGGGTAGGCTAACATTAGGCACCCGTAGGACACACCCATGTCAGGGTTGTTTTTGGGTTAAGGGAACGACGCTAGAAGAGGTACCACAACTCGACTCCGATGACCAGGAACTTGCAGTGCCAGGGTCGGCACAGTCTCATCAAGCGGCATGGCTAGGTGCTCTCCAAGTGATGGGCTAGCAGGGTTAGATACGGTGCAGCGATGCGGACACAGTTGTTCTAGCACGGGACAAATATGGGCACCACAGCAGCGTCAAGCGAGTTGGGTGGTGGCGAACAGCGACGCACTGCAGGTGTTCGACGAAACGAATGGCCAAACTAGGAAGCAAACAAGCACAAGGGAATGTATGGGGGATGCTTAGCTCCTGGAGATCTTCCTTCTTGATTCTGTGTACGGGCGTGATCCTGGTATCCTCCTGGTCTTCCTCAACCACCATAGCTCCTCTCCTCCTCTCCTCTTCGTCGGGAACAATCTCTAGCCGAAGCTAGGCCATGGTGGAAAAGGTTGGCTAGCAAAGGAGATGGATGCGGTGACCCAGCATACCACTGCATGATGTAGTACATTATAGTCATTGACATAACACCAATGAAACACTGTTCACTAGTATTACATTCCTCAGAGTGGTACAATAGAAATACAGCCGGTCCAAGACATGACTATAGGTTACAACTCGACTCTTTACAAAATATCCAGAGAACACTCTAGGTTAAAGAGAGAGAAAGAAACTTCTTACAAAGAAGAATCATAAATAATAAACTCATAACTATCATGCTAATAAGATTAGCATATAACTATTTGGCTTGCATTGATGCTATTGCAATACTCTACAGAAGTAGGTTCTATGGCTAGAGATTATATTCCTGTCTAATCAGCAACTTCTTCTCCACTTCGGTTGATGTATATGTTGACTTCATTAACTTCATTGAAGAACTTGAGCTTTTGATGATGATTTCCTTGATCGTAAATTAAAGGATACGGATGTCGCCTAGAGGGGGGTGAATAGGCGATTAAAACTTTTCCTAGAGAGGCTCAACAAAGGCGGAATAAAACTAGTGTTTACTTTGTTAAGCACAACCTAGAACAACTAAGTTTCACCTATGTGCACCAACAACTTATGCTAAGCAATACAAGCAACAAAGTGATAGAAAGATATATATTACTTCAAGCACGAAGGCTATCACAATGTAAATTGCATAAGTAAAGAGCTCGGGTATAGAGATAACCGAGGCACGCGGGGACAACGATATTTTACCGAGTTCCTCCCAACATGGAGTACGTCTCGTTTGGAGAGGGGGTGGTATCAAACCACCAACGCCACAAAAGGCCTCCCTTATTCTCCGGTGAATCTCACCCCAACGGGATCGATCCACACTTCCACTATCGGTGCACTTGTCGGTGGCAACCGGAACCTCTCACAAGGTTGGGGCACTTCTCCACAACTTAATTGGAGGCCCCCAACAAACTCCACCAAGGCCACAACGCCACCAAGGCCACAAAACCATCTAGGGTTCCAAGAACCCAAGAGGGACAAGCTCCAATGAGTAACTCAAACCAAATCCTCCGAGGAGAACACAAACCGATGCACCAAATGCAATGGCAAAGACACAAGAAGTGCTCAAATCCTTCTCTCCCAAATTACACCAAAGCTACAAAAGCTTATGGGGGAATAAGAGAGGAAGAACAATGGAGGAAATCCACAAAAGACTCCAAGATCTAGATCCCAATATGTTCCCCTCACTTAGAGGAGAGATTGATTGGTGGGATTGTAGATCTAGATCTCCTCTTTCAAATCCCTCAAGAATATGCAAGAATCATAGGAGGGATTGAGAGGAAGCAAGCTCAAGAAGGTCAAAAATGGAGAGGAAAACTTGCAAGAATAGTTGGGGAACCATTGGGGAAGAAGTCCCCTTAAATAGGTCCCCCGAAAATCCAATCGTTGAAGCCAAAAAACGCGAATCCCGGTACTACCGGACATTCCCGGTACTACCGGACATTCCCTGGGGATCCCAGGTCGCCAAACGCACCTTATTCAGTACCACCCGGTACTAAGGGGCGGTACTACCGGACCTCCGGTACTACCTGACCCTGGTCCGGTACTACCGGTCATCCCTGAATGAAAACGGCCATAACTTTTGCATCTGGACTCCGATTTTGATGATCTTGGGCTCATTTCGAAGAGGACAACAAGCTCTAAAAGATCATGCAAATAAACATCATAGTCCAGCAAGGGAGGATAGATCCAAATTACTAAAGGTTTAACCTCTCTCAAAAAGATGAGTCGATAAAACCTCCCACATCGAAAACGTAATAGAAAATGCATATGAAATCCGTTTTCGATGAACTAGAGCTTGTCATGGAGATTAACACAAGCTCTAAATCCTCACATGAGTAAGAACTAAATAATGGAAGGTTTTACCTATCTCTAAAATACAAACCGGTAAAACCTCCAAGATCAAAACGCAATAAGATATAAAAGGGAAATCCGTTTTTGATGACCTAGAGCTTGTTATGGATATTACCACAAGCTCTATATCCTCACATGGATAAGAACAAATAACAACCAAATATGATGATGCAAGTATGCAAAGGTTTGAGCTCTCTCTGAATGATGTGATCGAGTTACTCATTCGAGAGCCCCTCTTGATAGTATTGTTATCTAACCTAAACCCAGTCTCCCACACACAACATGAGACCGGAAAAAGGGAAAACCTATCAAGATTATACCTTTGCCTTGAGAATTCCACTTGAGCTCGATGTAGACGAACTTGACCTTCTCAATATGGAACGCCTTACTTGATTCCTCATCATCGATCCATGATCACCGAGGATGGAAAGCATCAAACATGAGATATTCTATAGATGGTGTATTTTAAGCTTGCACAACACATCTTCTTCTCATTTCATCGACCTTGAAGCCAACACATGCTACAAGAGATGCCAATGGAAAAAATCCAACAATTATAAATTAATACACACATTAGTCCATAAAGATTGTCATTAATTACCAAAACCACACATGGGGGCCCAACATGTTCTTTCAATCTCCCCCATTTTGGTAATTGATGACAATCCCTTTAAGAGGGTTTATATAGGGAATATTAATGAATAAAATGGTAATAACAATATCAAATACTACAAAAGTATGTGATATTGGTACCACCACCATATATAGATCAAACTCCCCCCACAATCTATGCATGTGTGATGAACTTGAATTTCATTGCATATATTGCCAATCATTATCATTGGTAGAGTTTCCTCTATATATACCACATGCTAAGCAACAACAAAGATGCAAGAGAATGAGAGGAAAATTCACAAGAACAAACTCAATGCATAAACCAACTTCCCTTAAACCCTCTAAAACTTCTCCCCCATTGGCATCAATTGCCGAAATGGGTGACAAGTTCTAGAAGGCAAATATAGTAATAATTCCTCCAAAGGTGTGCCTTCGCACATATCCAATGATGAACACTTGGGAGGGAGTAGAACTATATCGAGGACCCGAAGATTTCCAAAATAAATTCAAATGATGCAAGCAATTACAAGGTCCAACAAATCAATATGAAAACAACAAATGAGTCCAAATGGAAACTACAAGATATTATGATATGAGCAAAAGAGTGTTTTAAATAACAAATAGAGAAGCTCCCCAATATTTGTGCACAGATTTAAAATAAATGTATTCGAATACATAATGCACAAATATGGAATCCTCGCTCCCCCATAAGCATTTAAAACACAACAAATGAAATCTCAAATAAATGCATAAATAAAATAGAGAAGTTCCCCAAGATTTGTGCACACTTTAGAATCATTGTATTTTAATACAAAAATGCACAAATATGGAATCCTCACTCCTCCATGAACATTTAAGGCACAATAAATGAGAATTATTAAATGAATTAGATGATCTCCCCAAAGATAATGCACCAATTATGATAATTGTATTTGGGAACAAGGTGCATAATCATGGAATTCTCACTCATCCGAGTTCATTTAACAATACAAGGCATGAGATAACAAATATGAGTGCCCAAGGATGCAAACAAGAGGAACAAGCACTCATAGGCAATTAAATTTGGAAGCCATCAAAGAATCAATCGGAATAGAAAGGTGGTCTCCAAGGATTTAAAAATCAACTAATATTATCTTTGCTTATGTGTATATGTCTCTAAGTGGAAACATCACAAGGACATATGCCAACAAAGAAATATGCACACATAAAGAAGATATACAATAAATCACATAAAAGGCTAAAATGAAGTCATAACATATATCAATAAGATTTTTGCTTCAAAGCATGGCCAAGGGCACAAATATATCTTATTGGACATTAATGAACTTAAAACACCAACACACTACATATATTACAACAATCACCAAGGGAAAAAGGGAAAGTTGGAATATAAGGAGAAAGGCAACAAGTATCACATGGAGAAATCAACTAGCAAAATCTCACTATTGCACATGAGAGAAGTTGAGGAAAGGAAAGACAATAAAATTTCTAGATTGACATATTTGGTATTGTAGGATCATATGCATGATTTTGTATAGTCCCAAATATATGCACTCATCTCAACTCATACACATATACAATAGAGAGTTCTTTTAACACCATGGCTAGAGATACAACAATAGATACAATAACAAAATGCATGTCAAGCTGCAACCTACAAAAGGTTAGAAGTAAGATAAATATGCATGAGCAAGAGATACTTGTTTTCGAGATATAATTGGTAGGATGTATAGGATATGAATTCGTTGATCATCCTATAGCTTGCCTCCAATTTTCATGTATGCATCATTTCTTCAAAATTGAGAGACAAGCATCCAATCTATCTCCAATGTACCTAAACACATTTTAAGTACAAAATGGTCCCCAATACTTATTGGGCCCAAAGTAGTTAGTGCAACTACAATACATAGGGGAGACTCCACATAAATATGTGAATATTGATATGAAATTGAATTTCATGCACAACTTAGCCGGTTGGGATTTGGTGTATTTTCCCTTATATATTGGATCAAAGGAAGCAAGCATGCCATAATATAAACATATAGTAAATATGCATGCATAAAGCTTTCAAGAACCAAAAGGAGATACAATTTGAACAAAAACACCAAGTGAATCGAGATTACACACACAAGAGTGTGACATGAAAAATGATGTCCAAATTATATCAAAGACCCAATTCAACACATGAAAGATAACAAATTCAACAAATGACCTAGGCAAAAGCCAAATAGCAAAAGATATATAAAAACACACATGCTCAAGGATTTATCTCATTCTAAAATTGGACAAAACATGAAACAAGGAATGAGACAAAACCAACTCCCAAGAAGAGCAAGGTTCCAACAAGAAACCAAACTCCCCAAACTTCTCATGATGGCACAAATACCAAAACGAAAAGATTGAGGTTCCAAGCACATAAAACCCGATATGGATCAAACAAAGAAGCATAAATATGAGTGTTCTAAATAATATAGGAGAGTTCCCCCATGGATAGTGCATTATGTAGAATTTTCCTTTTAAATTCAAAATGCACACAAATGGGATCATCACTAGTACCTATAATAAGTAAAACACAAGAGGATATCAATAAAATAAGAAGATCCACACGAATCAAGGAAGGCTTGGGAGACAACACAAACCATTTTCTTGGCCAAAGATAGGATAAAATCAAACAAAGCCCAAAGTGAATATGATCAATAAATTATACCTTAAATTGAGTACTTATTATCCAAAGACAAGAAATATTTGGAATAATTTTCCCAAGGTAGCTAGTATGGATACCCAAGATCATAGTCACAACAAGAAGCATATAAAAAAATATAAGAATTAAGCATGATACTTCGAACAAGATTCTTGGTAGCTTCCAATAGTCACACAATCACTAGTGAATAGAGTAACTTGAAGCAAATGGTTTCCATGGGGATATATATATATCTAAAAATGAGGAAACACATACCAAGAAACACTCTCATATACAAGATCCAAAATAAGATCAATAAAGCCATTCAAGCAAATTTGAAATTGTATGAGCAAATGTGTCACATAGGTGCTAGATAATTGTCAGTACAATTCTAAGTGACACAACCTCGAATATTCACATTTTCTAGGATTTGTAATATGCACTAAGCATATGACTCCACCATAATGTGATACTACCATAAAACCAACACGAGGCAAAAGGATGCAAATAGAGATAATTAATGGACATTATAAAACTTAAATTTCTCATGAGAATTGTACCACATAGAGACTAGACAATAATCCAATATAACTACTAGGTGGTATTCCTCATGTACACACAATTTTAGGATTGTGGAATGCCCAAGCATAACACTCCCCCAAAATGGGATAATCCATTAATCTCTCACAAGAGCCAAATAAGGTATCAAATATAATCAATTAAGGCTTAACACAAGAAACACACATACATGGTGTGCCACCTAATCATACACAAATAAGCTTGATACCTCAAGATAATTAAGTGGAAAGCACAACATGTACAAAATCATGGAAGATACAAAACCAACACATGCACAAGGAGGGCGAGTAACTTTCAATGTAAAGAGTTTAGCATATGTTACCGCAAGGAGGAACATTGTAAATATAATATAATCATGATAATCCAAATGGCTTGGCTTGACAATAATAATTGATGAAGATCCCTCAATTCTTCAAAATGTATCTAAGACTCCAATGCCCTCCAATAACACCTATTGATCAAGTTTTGGCTTGTTGGTCCCCAACGAAGTTGGGTCCTAAGAGGTTAGTCACAATAGGCTTGGCAACCCAAATGGATCTTTTCTTAACACCACATTGGGAACCAACAAATTTGGCAAAAACATTGCCAACCTCATCCTTATAAAGATAATAAGCATCATTAATAATGATAGGGTTGGATGAGGAGTTACCAATAGTGCATGAGGAAGAAATGTGCCCTTTCTTACGACAAATGTAGCAAGTTCTTCTCTTGCCATATTTATTTTTGGATTAAGCAACAACTTGAGGAAGAGCTTGCGTCTTCTTGGGAGGAGGCCCATCTCTAACAAGATGTAGAGCTTGAGGCCGCTTCCCTTGTTGCTTCTTGCCAAGGGACTTCTTATTTAATGGGCAATGTTTGACATGATGCCCTTCTTCCTTGCACTTGAAGCAAACAATGTTGGACAGATTCTTGACTTGATCTTGGCCATTCCTCTTGTTATCCTTGTGCTTCAACCGCATAGTGGACTTGTTCTTGATATTGGAGTTGAATCCAAGCCCACTCTTGTCATTGGGGGATTTTTGCACACTCAAGATTTTGTTGAGTGCGACCTTCCCTTGATGACCCTTTTTCATGTCATTCTTCAAAGAAGTGACTTGAGCCTTGAGCTTTTTGATTTCCTCTATATGGTTAGTTTCAACAAAAAATACTAGAGGAAGTAGATGCTACATTGTTAGAGCAACAAGGCACGAAATGTAATTCATCATGAGATATAACAAGGTTGTGAGAGGATGAATTACAAGGACTAGCACATGGCAATATAACATTTGGAGTAGATATAGTGCTAATGTCCACATGAGGCACACTAGATGTTACCTTTGACACGATGGCCTCATGAGATAACTTAAGCCTACCATGGGATACTAGAAGATCCTCATGCGAGCTTGAGATCTTAACATGACTTTCTTATAATTTCCCATAGTTGCTAGTTAACAAAGCAAGTTGAGCCTTTAGCTCAACATTCTCCTTCAAAATAGATGCTTCACAAGAAATATAGTTAGTAGCACAAGCATCATCACTATTTGCAAGAGGTGAGGGCAACTTGGAAAGCTCTTTTGAATATGAAGCTTTAATTTGCTCATGCGACTCGGTGAGTTTGATGAGCTCCCTCTTAACGACCCGAGAGCCATTTTCGCGATGCTTAAAATCCTTAACAATTTTAGCATAAGAAACTTTAAGTTCATCACTTTTAATCTTGAAGGAGTTTGCCACCACAAGTTCTCTATCATGGTATTCTTTTACTCTAGATAATTCTAGAGTGAAAGTCTTCTCAAGAGATTCTTTGGTGGTTTGTTCTTCTTCAAGGGAGTCCTTTAGTTGAGCAATTTCATTAGCATATTTACGCTCACACGCAAACTATACATCAATTAAGTTTTCTTGCTCCTCAGTAAGATCATTGCCTTCTATAGTATAATTCAAGATTTCAAGAAAGTTGAAGGAAGCAATTTTATTTTCGTAGAGAGCACTATAGACAACCTCTCCCATTTTCTTAATAGAGGTAATATCATACTTACCTCGATAATCATCATTATCATTCTCAACCTCATCATCATCATGAGATACAATGGGATCCAAAGAGGTTACCTTTGTTCCCTTAGCCATAAGGCATAAGTGAGAACCGGAGGAAGGTGATGATGAGATTGCACTTGTAGATCTATTCAAGACCTTGTCTTGGCCCATAGAATCTTCATTTTCCTCTACATGGTTAGAAACACAAGCACTAGAGGAAATAGAAGCATTTTTATCACGACAACAAGACAACCCAAGCATATCATCATAAGATTTATCCAAGTTAATTCTACATGATATGCAAGGACTATTAACACAAGCATGTAAGTAGTTTTGAGTGCTAGAAGTGTTAAGGTCCAAATGTAGATCATTGCAACTAGATAGAGATGAAGGATCCCACATAGAAAGCACACTATCAAAATTACAATTTCTATCACCACTCACCGTATCATTATCTTGTGAAAAATCACATGTTGGTGAAGTGGTAGACGATGAGAACTCATCTCAACTGGAAGTGGAAGCAACACAATCATCCTCAATAATGTTGGACTTGCTATATTTATCTTGAAGCTTGGTCCATATTTCATGATCACTCGAATAAGGCATGATAGACGAAAGAACTACATTGCTCACAACAAGTGAAAGAATTTTAGTAGCTAGAGCATCTATACAAGAGTTCAACTTCTCCTCTAAAGGTTTGTTTTGGGGATCCATAGGAGAAGATAAACCCATATATAGATATCCCTCGATATTTGGGTGAATTCCCCGAAATAAATTAAGCATGCAAGATTTCCAAACATCATAATTTGTGCCATCGAATGTGAATCTATCATTGTGCACAAATCCCTTAGCCGACATCTTTACTCTCAAGGCGGTGAAGCCTAAAATGAGAGACCGGGATCTGATACCAATTGAAAGGATACGGATGTCGCCTAGACGGGGGGTGAATAGGTGATTAAAACTTTTCCTAGAGAGTCTCAACAAAGGCGGAATAAAACTAGTGTTTACTTTGTTAAGCACAACCTAGAACAACTAAGGTTCACCTATGTGCACCAACAACTTATGCTAAGCAATACAAGCAACAAAGTGATAGAAAGATATATATTACTTCAAGCACGAAGGCTATCAGAATGTAAAGTGCATAAGTAAAGAGATCGGGTATAGAGATAACCGAGGCACGTGGGGACAATGATATTTTACCGAGTTCCTCTCAACATAGAGTACGTCTCATTTGGAGAGGGGGTGGTATCAAACCACCAACGCCACAAAAGGCCTCCCTTATTCTCTGGTGAATCTCACCCCAATGGGATCGATCCACATTTCCACTATCGGTGCACTTGTCGGTGGCAACCGGAACCTCTCACAAGGTTGGGGAACTTCTCCACAACTTAATTGGAGGCTCCCAACAAACGCCACCAAGGCCACAATGCCACAAAGGACACAAAACCGTCTAGGGTTCCAAGAACCCAAGAGGGACAAGCTCCAATGAGTAACTCAAACCAAATCCTCCGAGGAGAACACAAACGGATGCACCAAATGCAATGGCAAGGACACAAGAAGTACTCAAATCATTCTCTGTCAAATTCCACCAAAGCTACAAAAGCTTATGGGGGAATAAGAGAGGAATAACAATGGAGGAAATCCACAAAAGACTCCAAGACTAGATCCCAATATGTTCCCCTCACTTAGAGGAGAGATTGATTGGTGGGGTTGTAGATCTAGATCTCCTCTTTCAAATCCCTCAAGAATATGCAAGAATCATAGGAGGGATTGAGAGGAAGCAAGCTCAAGAAGGTCAACAATGGAGAGGAAAAATTGCAATAATAGTTGGGGAACCATTGGGGAAGAAGGCCCCTTAAATAGGTCCCCCGAAAATCCAACCGTTGAAGCCAAAAAAAACGTGAATCCCGGTACTACCGGACATTCTCTGGGGATCCCAGGTCACAAAACGCACCTTATTCAGTACCACCCGGTACTAAGGGGCGGTACTACCAGAACTCCGGTACTACCGGACCCTGGTCCGGTACTACCGATCATCCCTGAATGAAAACGGCCATAACTTTTGCATCTGGACTCCGATTTTGATGATCTTGGGATCGTTTTGAAGAGGACAACAAGCTCTAAAAGATCATGCAAATAAAAATCATAGTCCAGCAAGGTAGGGTAGATCCAAATTACGAAAGGTTTAACCTCTCTCAAAAAGACGAGCCGATAAAACCTCCCACATCGAAAACGTAATAGAAAATGCATATGAAATCCGTTTTCGATGAACTAGAGCTTTTCATGGAGATTAACATAAACTATAAATCCTCACATGAGTAATAACTAAATAATGGAAGGTTTTACCTATCTCTAAATACAAACCGGTAAAACCTCCAAGATCAAAACGTAATAAGATATAAAAGGGAAATCCGTTTTTGATGACCTAGAGCTTTTTATGGAGATTACCACAAGCTCTATATCCTCACATGGATAAGACCAAATAACAACCAAATATGATGATGCGAGTTTGCAAAGGTTTGAGCTCTCTCCGAACGATGTGATCGAGTTACTCATTCGAGAGCCCCTCTTGATAGTACGGTTATCTAACCTAAACCCAGTCTCCCACACACAACATGAGACCGGCAAAAGGGAAAACCTATCAAGATTATACATTTGCCTTGAGCATTCCACTTGAGCTCGATGTAGACGAACTTGACCTTCTCAAGATGGAACGCCTTACTTGATTCCTCATCATCGATCCATGATCACCGAGGATGGCAAGCATCAAACATGAGATCTTCTATAGATGGTGTATTTTAAGCTTGCACAACACATCTTCTTCTCATTTCATCGACCTTGAAGCCAACACATGCTACAAGAGATGCTAATGGACAAATCCTACAAGTAAAACTTAATACACACATTAGTCCATAAAGATTGTCATTAATTACCAAAACCACACATGGGGGCCCAACATGTTCTTTCAGTAAATTTATGTAGACGTCGTCTATATTGGCTTCAGAATATATCAAGGGTTAAGAAGATACGTTGAGTACGTGCGTACTCAGCAAGTTCACTAAAAATGATTGTTTGATGCACTAGCTACAGCCACAGATCATAGGTCGTAGGCAATGCGGGTTTTCATAAACATTTATTCAAAGGTTGCTTTTATTCTGAAAAGCTATGTCTGTCAGCCTTCATAGGTTTACTAGAACTTTCGTGGAGTTCCTTTCCTGCCGCGTTCATAGATCCTTCCTGGAATAGGGAGTAACAAGTTACAGTTCTTACACTCTGCGGAGGTGCGTTATTTTTCCCATGAGAGATCAAATCCTTGTTGCACAATCGGGTGATCTTTCCCCTCCACAATTCCGTGGTGAGGGACCCTGTAGATGATCCAAGCCAAATACTACCCTTCTCCGCGACCCCATATGTATGCACGATCCTTCGAGCCAAGCTACATCTCCGTTAAGCCCCCTTTCGGGCAAGCTAAAACCCTGATGAGTTCCCGAAGACTCTATGAGCCGGTTATTCCCCTGGGAAGCTCCATAAAGGTCTGAATATACCTCCGACAGCCGCTCACAGATGATCTAGACACCAAAATCATGGGGCCTAAGGGTTCCACCCATATGCTGGTTTCACACAAGGAATCACAGCGTCACGTTAAGGTCGTCTTGCCTACATATGAAAGGAAGAAGATCTATATTACTTCGCCGTCTCATTCCAAATCTCATGGTTAACGCATGATATACGGCGCAAGAATCATTGGCGATATTGGTTGTTAAGTCCTAGGTATTATGTTCCTTTACCACCGGAACTTTCATAGTAGGTTTTTACCTCTTGGTAAATAACCTATAATCATATTATTATAAAAATAGTGTTTTCTGACCTTTTTGAAATGTAGGTGATGACAACACTGGATTTACTTGATAGAAAATAATCAAAGGACATGAGCAAGTGTGAACTTGCCTTTTGTGATTGCAAGATTATGCACTCACGGTCTTCAAGACAATAGAAAATTCCAATATCTGAAAACAGCATCATTGGTCTGGTAAGGACTAATGTTTAAAGAAGCAAGATGCTATTATGCGTAAGTAATGTAATGCAATTGATAAACTTGAATCTCCGGAATAAACGTTGTTGATCTAGGGTTTGGGAACTGGAAATGGTTTCTTTGGGATGTGTTTTCCTTTTAGATAAGTTTCACACTTATGCTTCTTATTAAGGCTTGTGAGTGGGTGTGAAACAACATGTAAGTATAATAAGTAGCATACAATCATAAAGCACTCAAGTGTGGAATGGTATCTAAAGACTCCTTATATGAAGGTTGTTACTTAAGCAGATTATCTTGGAATACTTAAGAATTACTTTCAGTGTAACTTAAGACAATAACTTTTGAAGAAAAGTTTACTTAACTAAACAAAAGTATTTAAACCTTTAGTTAATGTTCTAAGGTTTATAATTAATTATAGTTTTCAAGGAAGAAAGAATTACTTCATTTAAATAATGACCACACTAGTATTTGAGACTTATCTATCTTGGTCATTAGATGGTATTATAATTTTTTCACTTCATAATGTTTCTTTAAGGTTAATTAAGAGTGGTATTAGTTCTATTTGAGTAGTGGTTTCTTAACATTATGATTGAATAAAATCATTTATCTCCTTATAAATTAGTGGTTATGATTTGTAAACAAGGAAATATTATGATTTAACTACTTATGAATTACCTTTGAATTTTTAGTATGTTTATAAACATGTGGTTGAAGTAATTGTAAAACTTTTTATTTAGTTAAAAATATCATTCTTAAAGATTTTATAATTTTATAAGAATCCTTTTAGAAAATAATATACACTTATAGGTGAATGATAATTCAATAAACATGTATCTAAAATGTTTTGAACTATTTTTACTTCATTCTATCAATATTTAAGACTAACACTATTTCTAGACCTTAAATGGATAATTTTAGAAATATTAGTAACTTTTTATTTATTCTCTTATGAATTAATAGTTAAAGAAATGGGTTTAATTTTAAGTTTTTAGAGTATTAAATTTTTTATTTACCTCAAAAGTGAAGTATTATATTTTTAACATGTAGATATTATTTTTGTGAACATTTTTGTATATTATATGTATTTTTATGATTTATAAATATTGAAATATGATTTTTATGAGATTTATTACTTTATAAATACTTAATAAATAATAAATATTTAGTTAAGTGATATATTAATATATGATTATATTTTTAAATGGTAGTTCTTACTTTTATAAGAATTTTAGTACATTATTTATATTTTCTCATTTACCAATATTAAAATATTAATTTTCAAAGTATTATTACTTATAAAAACTTTATTAAATCTATCTACTAATTTCTCTAGAGGTAGGTTCGTCCTCCTAGATTTCCGTCCGACTTTTCGTTGGACATTTTTGCCCCTGCCGTTTTGAGCTATTTACCCACCATGCCACCATAAGTCAATGAACCACCCTCCTCTTCCCTGTCGATGTTTCTCTCCCTGCCGACTCGCTCACGGTCACACGGACGCCCACGCGAGCCCGACGCCAGCGCGCCCTTGCAGTTTGTTCCACCTCCACCTCGGGTTCCGCTGCCATGCTCAACTTGTTCCAGCCACGATCTGATAGTGTTTCCCTGATGGAGGATCTCAGGGAGGTTGAGAAATTGATCCCACTATGAATTGTTGACTGGATTGGTTCTCTTCTTTTCAATTTGGGAATCAGGGATCTCGGGGAGGTTGAGAAATTGATCCCACCGTGAATTTTTGACTCGATTGGTCCTTTCCTTTTCAATTTGGGAACGCGGCCACGGATTCCTAAGTGGCAAGACGCAGAGGCGGAAGGTCAACGGGAACCGGAATTGACATGTTTCCTGTCGGGGGCTCACACGCTTGCTTGCGCGGAATAGAGGCGACGCGTCCGGCCCTGTAAGAAGTTAGGGGCTCGTGGAGGAGGGACGACGGGCTATCAAGTGAGAGGGAGCGACGCACACGGCTGGCTAGCTGGTGACGAGGTCGGGAGGACAACTTCGGACTTAATTGCTGGAGGAGGCTGCGCACAGCTACGCGCGTGCAGGCAGGAGGCGACCTCATGCTGGAGCAGAGAAGACGGTAGTCTCAGACGGGGGAGAGAGGCCACGAGAGGGGCGAGGCCAGCTCTGCCCGCTACCAGCGCCCCGAATCCACAAGGCTCCATTGCTGGACCTACCTCCACCGTCGGCACCGGCAAAAAAAAGACAGATCGGAGCGACCACCGCTGGCCCACTACTGCGCCTGTGCCTCCCCTCACCCACCGTCCATATCCTGAATAGCTGACGACATCTCATCTAGGAAATCACTAGCGGAGATGTGCAACACCAACCAGCAAAGCTGATGCGCTCGATTCCTCTTTTTTCTTTGTCTAAACCAAACAAGCTGCTCTCCGCTTCACTATGATTTCTTTGTACGGGTCAATTATCTGCTTTTGCTATGAATTTCGTACATACCGAAAGAAGGTAATGAAGAGCGAGAGAGAGAGAAAGGATGCGGTGGGAAAGATGAGGAACTTGTGGAGGAGGAGAATGGCTCACCCATACTCTTACTGTTTATGATAAAAAAGGTAAAAAATATCATTAGATTAGATTTTAATCTAATATTTAATGAGGACTATGTAGAATTTTTTTATTTAGAAAAGTATTGCATGAAAGTACATAAAACTGAACATGGGCATAAACTCATTTGCAAAAGAAAAAGATATTTTAAGAGCATCTTCGCTATGTGGCCGTTCAACCATGGCATCCTATCTTCCAAGCATCTATATGATGTTTAATTTTTTCGTGTATTTATTTTTTAAATGTGCATAAAGCTCCATTGAGAGGCAATAGAGACATGGGAGAACACCGTGAGATGGAGAAAATAGTCGTGAGAACAATTCTTGGGATAATCACAATGACTTATAACTTGTGATCTCTTAATAATAAGTTATTTGCGGTGATATCTAAAAGATCATTCTCGTGGGTTTACTGAAGTGTAGATAAGATGCCGACGAAAAAAGTAGACGATTAAATAGCTATTTGTTGTCATATGAATGGAAATCACATGGCATCATATTCAAAATCAATTTTGAATTTAATATATAATTTTTAAAATATATAAATGTATTTTAAATTTTATTTCGTAACAACGCACGGACATTCAGCTAGTAATAATTATTTAAATAGGTAAAACAATAATGTATGATAATAAAGCCGCCCGCCTTCCCCATCCTCCTGCAGCTCTACGTGCGCCTCCCCTGGACTCCCGCACTGTCGGCGAGGCCCTCGCCTGGCAACCATAGGAGCCCATCCCTTCCTCCTATCTGGAACCGCCGGTCAAGGGTCACCAAATCCTCCTGCACCTCCGGCACCGGCGAGGCCCTCTCCCGGCAACTGGAGAAGCCCCCAAAATCACTTTGCGCCCCTAATCGCGGTACGGCATCGTCGCTTCCTCTTTCCATATAGCACACACACGGCAATATACTAGGAAATCACCTCCCTGCTGTCCGATTTTCTAGCTCCAAACTTACCCCGCCGCCGCCTCGATTTTTTTTTTTTGTGATCACCGCCTCGATTTTCATGGCCTCGCCGTCGTGCGGCCTCCGCCTCCCTCGCCTGTTCTCACATCTGGCGGCCAGCAATGATGGACGGGAGGCTGGGTGAGCAATAGGGAAGAAGGGAGGTTGGAACCCAGAGGAGGAAGAGGGAGATCTCCGGTAATGCGGGCGCTCGGGACGCATCAGCCAGAAACTTTTTTCTTACTTTGATACCCTGATAGTCCTAACAAATTATTGTCTTACCATGGAGATTTTTGGGTGTTGCAGATTTATCGATTCACGGATCAATTGGTTGAAAAAATATGTTCTGTATTGGTCAAGTGAAGATAGACCCACAAGAATCTGTCTCCGTCGACATAGACATCTCCTCCGTCTCTACCTGCGTTGGCTGAGAAATTTTTCTGCACCACGGTAAGATTCCGGTCTCTTTTCACATGCTCTCCCATGAGCCAAAGCTGCTAGCGATACATTTTATTTCTTGGATTTGTTAACTTGGCTCACCTGTCTTCCAGAACGTTGCAGATCTCTCCTCCCCCTTGATATCTATTTGCTTGTAGTAATAGGTGATCTAGGTGACAAACGCATGTAGATGCTAAAATACACTGCTGCAATTCAATTGTATGAGATTTTGCTGTGTATGATCCTGAGTTCCAGTAGATGCCATGTTACACCACCCCGACGTGGTGCCATTTTCATTATCAGATTAATTCGGTAGATTCCATAGTACACTTCATGCTAAGACAGTTGCGAACGAGAAAATCCAATGGTAGAATACATTTCATGGTAAGATTGACTTTGTAGTTAAGAAAAATACAAAATAATAGTTACATAGCGCTATGTAACTATTATTTTGTATTTTTCTTGACTACAAAGTCAGTCAAAATTTTCTTGATTGCTAGAACTTAGCTTGGGCTTAACCTGTAGGTTTTCTTGTGTCTCTACTCTCTTCCATGTTGACAAGAAATTCTTAGATTCTGTTATATCGCCTAATAATTCCTTCAATTTGTTCTTACTGCATGTATGTCTCACCAAAATGTATCCTTTCTGAGCTTGGGTACATTTGTAGGATCACTTTCAAAATGTCAATACCTCAGCTAATAGACTTACATAAGCCTATGTACATGATGCTCTTTCATGTGAATATTAATCTAGACTTTGTTCATTCAAGGAATTGAATTCCTTTGAAGCGGATTCTCCATGACATTTTCGTGAAACAGAGTGAGTGGCTTTGTCTCAATCGCAATCTCTGCACTTATACAGTAGGACATTAATTTGTATAATCACGTGATACTTTTGATGAGGATGTTAGCAACCACATAGTGGGCCAATCTTTTTTGTTCCTATATCATTGTTTTCACTACAGAAGTGTAGATTATATCATAATGGTAACAAAAAGTCTTGGCGGGAAGTACAAAAACCAATAAAATATTTGCTAAGAAGTATGTTTTGTGTCGTACAAGATTTTGACTGAATTGGTGGAGCCTTATGTAGATGGTTATCAAATTGATTTCAAGTGCAATTTGTTTTACCTCGCGTCCTTTTATTGTTCATTTGTTTTAAAATTTATCTTTCGACACGGGAGCAAATGAACTAATTTTGAAGTGAAACTCTCACATTTGAAATGGTATAAAAGATAGTGATACAAATTACTCTACAATGGTTGTAGCAATGAAGACCATATCCGTTGCACCACATGTTTCTGTCCGTGATTCCTTCGGTTTTCTTTATTTCAAAGGCATGTTCAACAAGGAAAAGATTGCCAAGAAGCAGAGAAATGTGATCGTCGTGAGCAATGCTCGTGAAGGGATCGTAGACATGCGAGCAGTGGCAGACGCTTGCAAAACCAGCCACATCGCTGGTAAGAACAAATGAGTACCGGACTGATATCTCATTGGTCAATCAGTCTGCAAAAATGAATATAACATGGTCAAGAGTTTAGGCACTAACCAGTCTCATACTCCATACCTTGCTATTCTGGGCAAGTCATGGCAGCGATGCATAGTACCCACATCCAGCACCCAAGGACCACCCTGGCGCTGCTTGTCCAAGAATGTCATGACCCCTAACATCTCCAGCACCACCATTGAAAGCCAGGTCAGTTGCACTTGCACAACATATACTCTGCTTTTAAGCCTGGCTATGGTCCATAGCTAAACGATTCACCTGTTGCAGACGATGGCTGGTGTGATCTTTCAAGGACATGCTGGAGAGGTACTTCAAGGCCAGGACTTGCCGGAACGCAACAACATTGTCAAGGAAGGCAAGCTCGCCAGCCGGTACCACTGTACCAGTGAACATCCATGGAGTCGTGGTTTCACGAATTGTTGTGCAGGTTTCCAGAAACTAAATAAGGCTGCTTGGTCGTTGCAATGATTATTAGCCATAAATATCTCTTCCAAGATAAAATGGGTGTGAGAAGTGGTTTCTTTGATCTGTCATCAGCTTCCTTCAGTTCACTTGGTTCGGTTGAAACTAGCTAATTAAGTGAAACTTTTGGAGTAAGGTTGTATGGCTCTCACTGATTGCAGCACCTTGTGTTGAATGATTGTATCAATCACATGAATAATAAATTATATAATAGTTATTATTTACCACAAAACCCTCAATTTTCCCAATAACTGACCTCTCCAAAGTCTTGCTTGAACAATAATTTTGCTGATAACGATGCATACTTAAAATGACTGAGTTATGCAAATCACCGTGTTATGCAACAAATAACAGACTATATCGTCGTCTCTCCGATAAAGAAATTATTTGTGGCCTGAAAACATTCTATAAAAGTCAAAAAGATTCTATGTTACCTAAAAACATTCTATAAAAGTCAACATGTATACATTGCTATCTCATCCTATATGAGTGAATTTTATGATGTACTCATCGTGTTTACTCTTGAGGCAAAAAGATAAAATAAGAAGCAGTGGCAACGCAAGGGCATTCAACCAGTGATAATAAATTTAAATTGTAGATTTTATTTTTATGAACATTTTCATATATTGAACATATTTTCCTGAATTGTAAAACAAAAGATATTGAATTTATAAGATTTAATCATTTTCTAAAATTATTAAAATAGAATAACTAAATGATTTACTGTGTCACTCTTGACGTCAACTTGGGGAGAGGTTAATTTTTCACCAGGGCTGATTCTAGCCCCGTCACTGATTGCTGGGCATCTGGCCACGTCGGCGTGCCACGTTGACGTGGACTGGTCAACACGATTGAATCGGTCAAGGATAACATCACTCTGACTTCATCCCGCCGGATCCTCGCCGGAACAACGGTGCAAGAGGGGGTTCTGGGAATCACGACTAGGGGGTTTCGATGCAGAGGAGTATGTTGAGCATAATTGTGGCGGTGCCGCTTGGTTATGATCGCCAGAGTAGCCTCTGCGACGGTGAACGGCGGCGGTGGTGACAAGTACACGGCGGTAGGTTGCTACGATGATCAAGCGATGAATTAGAGAGGGCCATGAGGTTCAGGAGCTTACTAGGAGCGCGAAGAGATGGTCGGCGAGATGCGGGGTGGCCGGAATCGATGGTGGAGCCAGCGACGGTGACCGTCGGAATTGAGGAAGATGGGGTCGATTAAGAGCGCATTGGCTCAATTCCTTCCTTGTGGAGATGGAGCACGTCACGGCGGAGCTCGTTGCATCTTCGGTTGGCCGTGGGGAAGCCTCTAACGACGACGACAAACGGATCCATTGGCTAGGTTTTCGGTGAGAGAGAGATGTTGCTAGAGAGCATGAGAGTAAGGTAAATGGGTATGGGGAGATAGAGGAGGATAAGTGCGTCGTCATGGTGATCTTATCCTCACAGGACGACCTCGACGGTGGCAGGAATCGCAGCGACGATGGTGGACGGCATCAGCGCTTCCCACGTAGCTGCTTGACTCGGGAGGAAGGTGACACGCGAAGGGTTACTTGGGCCTGGGCTAGAGTGGGCTGGTTCTGGGCTGCTGAGGTAACACACGGGAGCGATAGATAGAGGATTAGGAAGCTCTAGGCCGGCATGTTGGCTCGGGCTCTTTTTTTTCTTTTACATTTCTATTTTTTGTTTCCTTTTTCTAGATTTATATTACTAAATCTGATTTGAAATTTTTATTTAGGATTTGAATTTATTTGGAGTCATACATATAAGAATGGGCATTTCAGTAATAGAAAAAAATTAACATATATTTTGGAGAAAATAATTAAGGTATTTATATGGATCCTTCATGGATAACATATATTTCTATAATTTTTTATCAAAACATATCCTTGGTAGGGATGGTTCATTTTAGGGTTTATATTATTCTTTTTCTATGAATTGTATTCTGTGGAGTTTTATAAATTGTTTATAAATAGAAGTAAGGTCTACTTGCCTACTTAACATGTATTAATGATTGTTTTAAATTAGATACTACTTATAAGATTGAGGTGGTAAGCATACAAAAATAATAATTCTCTTTCACTAGATCTTTTAGGTCCAAATATTCTATTTGGACACAAGAGAATATACCCACACTTATTTACTTATAGAGCTTTCCAAAGAGTTGAGTTCAGAGAATTTATTATACTTAGGTTTATTTCTGGATAGTATTATAGATCATGGTTTAAGGACATTACTTCTAAGTTTATGATTATGATTGATATATTAGGTTAGAGTGAGATGTTAAGATTTCTTTCTAATGTGATCTTGACAGTTCCATTGTGCTTGTTTTCTATTAGGGTTTAGAGGAATGAGGTAGGCGTGGAACTTTGATATGGATTGTTATAGTCTTGGTTAATAACTTCTCAGGAATCCCTATCTTCCTTACTTCATGATTCTTGAATTCTAATTAAGGAATTCCTTTCCTAGATATACTACTACTTCACAAGTATATTCTTATCAATACTTCCTCCTTCTAAATCCATTTGTAAATCCAATGGGCTTGACACTAAAGCTCTACATGTTCTCTTCATGGAGATAACTCTCATCTCTAGAATACTTATTATGAATCTAATTCCACTTGAATGATTACTCTCTTGCTTCACAAATTACTTTGTAATCTCACTTATAAATCTCAGAAGCTTGTCACCGAAGCTTTTTATAATCTTCTCATATATATACTTGGTTAAATCAAACTACTCTACTAATGATGACCTCAAATCCAACAAGTAATTACTTTTGAATCCATTCATACTCTGCCTTTATCATCCATGACTAATATTCCTCCAATAGATGTATATATCAAATCCTACTTCACCTCAAGTGTTTATTATTCTTTAAGAGGAATAGTACTCCTTCAATAACTCAATGTTTCTCTAACATCCGCTTAGTCATACCATCTTATCAATACTTATCTCCAGTATCTTATGTTCCAACTTCACATTATATCATTGGGACTTGTCATGACTAACCTAGGATAACATATATATACTAGGGTTTAATCATGTTCTATCCACCAATGTCACTTATACACCATATAATCATTCACTTTTAGTGACTTAAGCATGATCATTATAATCCTTTGATCATTTATGGCTTAGGTTTCTAGTTGTCTAATCAAGGCTTTCATCAATACACCATTATAGTTGTATTATAATTATCTTCTTAGTATTTCTATTTGTCTAAGAGATATTATTCAATGACTATGCCTACTTGATCCAATAGGATTACTCCTTGGTAACTATCTTCAAAATTCATCCTTATGATCCTCTTTGTTACCACATATATCTTTATTTCAGATAACTTGTATATCCATTCAGGAGCGAGTTAACTCCATTAATTATCATATTGATTTGATTCTCTTCAAACACTCCCATCCTATAGATGATATCCAAAACTAACATAACTACTTACCTCTTCTTACTTCTTTCTCTAAAGGATTTAGAGTGAATGCTATAATAATAACAAGAGTTGATAAATCAAGGATTGATGGGTTAAAGATTGATAAAACATTGGTTGATTACTCAACATTGATGTACAACAGATACTAGAACCTGGTTCAAAAGAGATGATAATGATTGGTATGGAAAGAAAGATATGTGGTGAATGGTCTTGACTTGATTTATTTCCTACTCAATATAACTAAAGAGTTAAGGTTAGGTATTACCATGATGCTCGTGGTATAAATATATGAGAATAAGATAGGTCAAGATTTAGTTATTAAATTCTTGTTACTTGAGTTATATTATTAACTTGGTATTAATGAGTTGTTGTAATGAATACTATGATATGATCTCTTAAGGATATGATATTAATTATTAGAAAATGTGTTATGGTTTAGTTCTATTACATTTGATCTACCCTTAGATCAAATCATATTTACCCAAAGTAAGGTTTTAGCAAAGGTCATATTGAAACTTATCACAGTCAACTTGATGATCTACTTCAGTTCCACCAAGTTAAGAGAAGATTCAATCACTTTGACAAGTTTTGTTCAAAAGAGCAAAAATTATTCGGATTTTCTATGCATGAATGCAATGCACACATCTGAGTTCATCTTATTTATAAGCTCTAATGCTAGGATGTTACAATGGGGGAGGGCGGAGGGGTTCCTGGGTAGAGCCCCGATGAGATCTGGATCGAGCAGGGATGGTGGGGTGGTAGTAAGAAGGGTCTGCACATGGTCGGGTAGGGTTTAGGCAAAAAGTAACCACGATTACTTCCTCCTCTCTCTATCTCTCGGGACAGGCAAGGGAGGGCGTACAGGGTAGGTTAGCAGGGGGTGCTAGTGACCATCTTGGTCATCAAGGAAAAGGGAAGGAGTTAGCTAGGTGGTTGGTTAGGTTAGATGGCATTATGCCATGGTTCATGGCACAACCATGGTGGCCTTGGGTGGGAGCTAGGTTAGAGATTTTGGTTAGGTTAGATGGAGGGGTGTGGTGGTGTGGTTTGGTCCAGCCAAACCATGAGAAAGGGCTCAAGTAGAGAAGGAAGCGTAGCTAGATAGGTTTGGTTTAGGGAGATTAGTTAGGTTTCTTTCTCCTCTTTCTATTTAGTTGTTTTTATTTATTTTCAAAACAAGCTTATTTATATAATCTACCAAACAAACCACATGATCCAATAAAACCAACAAGAAACTAATATGGACAAGAAGGTGAGCTATTTAGGCAAGGTCTGAATTGAAGGTTGTTTGTATTCAAATCAAGCAAGCCCTCATAAACCCAAAATAATTCAAATGAAAAGGAATATGGAACAAGCTTGCATGGCCCATGCATGATGGTATAATTGCCACTACTAGTTGTGTAAAAAACTATCACTTCACATGGGCATTTATTCATATATCTATAGCTAATAATAAAGCACGAAGTGTTTCTTGCGATCTAACACTTTTTGGAACCGTTTTACCCTCCAACGAAACCACGTATTACCCCGTTTTGCCACCGCTGAGACATACCGGTTGGGTGTATATACCGACCGAAAAGAAAAAAGTCACCAATCATGGGCATCCCCGGGATCCAATCTGGCTACCAGCTCTAGCGCCATCGGGCCAAGCTTCTCTCATTGCCGCCTAGACCTAGCGACTTTGGCTAGAGAATACTTTTTTTAGAATTGGAAGATAGGAGAGATGGAGAGTTGAGCCGAGTTACAGGCCCTATAGGAGTTATCTAGTCCATGGGCTGGCCGCATGCATGTCCAAGTACGGTGCGCCAACAAAAGGAGGTCTTGTTGCTTGTACATTCACATGAAATTTGAAACAAAACGTGGCTCACAGTTTTTAGTCCCACATAGCCTCCCTTAAATTAAGCTCCACCAGCTTATAAACGTTCGAGTTTACATGAGGTATCAGCAGCATGACTTGGGAATCAACAAGTTGCCACACCGTTGTTTGGTTTGAAAAAGGAAAGATATGTTGCCTAATTATGATCTATATAAACATGGGGGTGAGATAATAAGGGAATTGTTGATTGTGGGCTTGGCGCATGTGGATAATTAAGTGGGCGCTCCAACACTTTCTTTGGATCGTTTTATCCTTCCACCAAACCATGTATTACCCTGTTTTGCCATCGCTGAGACATACCGGTTGGGTGGCTGGAGAAATACTTTTTTAGAATTGGAAGATAGGAGAGATGGAGAGCTGAGCCGATTTACAGGCCATGTAGGAGTTATCTGGTCCATGGGCTGGTCGCATGCACGTCCAAGCCCGGTGCGCCAACAAAAGGAGGCCATGTTGCTTGTACAGTCACATGAAATTTGAAACAAAATGTGGCTCATAGTTTTTAGTCCCACAATGCTCCCTTAAACTAAGCTCCGCTAGTTTATAGACGTTCAAGCTTACGTGAAGTATCAGCAACATGACTTGGGAATCAGCAAGTAGCCACACCGTTGTTTGGTTTAAAAAAGGAAAGATATGTTGCCTAATTATGATCTATATAAACGTGGGGTGATCTAATAAGAGAAGCGTTGATTGTGGGCTTTGACGCATGTGGCTAATTAAGTGGGCGCACATTGGTGCATAAATTGAAGGAGGGGTGATAATTAAGTTTGCATGGTGTGCAGGATTAACAGGACATGGAGCATATTAGTGCATGAATTGATGACGCAGGGGTGATGATTAAGTGTTGGCCTGTAGGATCGTGACTGTCTTGCATATGGTGAAAGATTAAACAAAGGGAGGGATTCTTGGTTGCCTGTGATCGTAGAAGTTTATGTTGTCTTACCATACGATTTCGGGCACCTTTTCACATGAAAAAGGTGTATTTTTTCTAATAGGCAATGAACCGAGCTCAGAAAAAACAATCCGGTTTGTGAGAAAACCATATGTTTTTTCTGGTTCGGTGGTAGAGACAGCTGGAGGTTTTAAACTATGGTATATGTATTTTGTGAGCCCATTTTGGTCAACAATCTGTGTGATGGTAATGATAGCATGCATCGTGTGAAAACAAGACAAAAAACATTATACCATCTTTTATACCATTTTCTTGTTATAATAGAAGGAGAGACCAAACTGAACCCGAAAATCAAATTATCTTGGTAATTCCAGTCAATTAGATCAAATGCACATCTCAACTCCTATTAAACATACATTTTCTTTTCTCTACTTTCCCAAACCCGAATTATCCTGGTGATTGCAGTCAATTAGATCAAATCCACATCCTAATTCCTATTAAACTTACATCTGCTTTTCTCTACTTCCTCTACTACCCTACCCTAAAGAGGCGAAGGTCTTCGCATAGTGGGGTGACCAAGATAGCGGTGATTTGACATGGCTCTGCAGACGCGGATGCATCTTTTAGGGTGACATAGCTAAAGAGAGGGAAGCGGATGTTGGGTTCATTGCATGAAAAACAAAAAAATCTACCGCAAGAATGCATAAAACCAAGATCCAATCTATGGAAAAGCCAAGATATAATCTACGAGATCGGTGCAATGAGATTGTAGAGAACTAACCCTCATAGATCCAAAGCATTAACGAGACCGGATCTCTTGGTTGATGTAGTTTATCACTTGACGATCTCAAGATCGTGTTGACAATCCTTCCGGTGCCGCATTCCGGCAACGCTTCCGCACTCGGTCACACATACAAAATCAAAGAAGACCTTCCTCTCCCTGTTCTAGAAGGCAGCGGAGGTAGTATATCCCCTCGGAATCCCAACAGCATGACGGTGTGGTTGTTGGAGATATGCCCTAGAGGCAATAATAAAAGTAGTTATTATTATATCTTTGTGTTTATGATAAATGTTTACATTCATGCTATAATAGTATTAACCGGAAACATTAATACTTGTGTGATTTGTAAACTAAATAGAGTTCCTAGTAAAGCCTCTTTATAATACTAGCTTGTTAGTTGATAGATGATCATGGTTTCCTGATCATGAACATTGAGATGTTATTAACAACAAGATCATATCATTAGGAGAATGGTGTGATGGACATACTCCTATAGATAAGCGTAGCATAAAGATCAAGTCATTTCATTAGTTTGTTTGCTATAAGCTTTCTGATACATAGTAACCTAATTTCTTCGACCATGAGATCATACTAATCAATATCACCGGATGGATACTTTGATGACATCAAACACCACACTTTAACTAGGTGGCTATAAAGGTGGCATTGAGTGTTCGGAAAGTGTGTGTTGAGGCACATGGATCAAGAGTTGGATTTGTCCATCCATATGATGGATATATATACTCTGGTCCCTCTCGGTGGAATGTCATCCAATTAGCTTGCAAGCACGTGACTGGCTCACAAGGGATCACATATTACGGGAATGAGAAAACTTATCGGTAATAAAGGTTGAACTAGGTATGAAGAGATACCGACGATCAGACCTTGGATAAGTAAATTATTGCGAGACAAAGGGAAATTGGTATCGTATGTAAATGGTTCATTCGATCACAAAGTAATCGTAGAAATATGTGGGAACCATATGAATTTCCAGATTCCTCTATTGGTTATTGATCGGAGAAGAGTCTCGGTAATGTCTGCATAATTAACGAACCGTAGGGAGACACACTTAAGAATTCGATGTTGTTTAGTAGATATGGAATGTAAGTATGGATACCTAATTTTGTTATGAGTCTCGGATGGGATCCGGGATATCACAAGGAGATCCGGAATTGTCTGGAGAATAAGATTCATATAAGGAAAGTCCAATTCCATAGTTCGGGAATGATTTCGGTGTTTTCACCGGAATGATCTAGAAGAGTCTAGAAGGTTCATTAGACTGGAAGGGGAATGGTGCATGAATGTGTCATGACTAAGTGGAATGGTTGCATCATGTACTAGGTCAAAGGGCTGTGCAAATAAAGAGTTAAAACGAATTCCAAAATTCAAAGTCAAAAGGCAAGTTCGAAAAGTCAAACTGGGACAATGTTTCCTAGTGGAGGAAGAAGAGAATCCTTCTCTCCATCCACTACAAGCCTAGAAGGACAGGGAGTTGGGGAAGGATTTAAACTACCCTCTTCCTAGCTGCCCCTCCACACAACACCACCACCCAAGCCCGCGCCGCCGCCCGCCCGCCGCCGCCGCCAGCTTCACCTCCTCCTCTCCGGCTTCTAAACCCTAGATTGCTGGGGAAACCCTATTTCCCCACCATAACCCACTCCGGCTTAGGCGAAGCCCTGCGGGATCTTACCTCTACTTCCGACACCATGTCGTCGTGCTGCTGGAATCACGAGGAGAGAAGTACAACCTCCGCTGCCTACTGGAACAAGGGATAGGAAGGTCTTCATCGAGTACCGAATGTGTGACCGACTACGGAAGCACTGCCGGAACGCAGCGCCGGAAGGATCGTCTACGCGATCTTGAGATCGGCAGGTGTACGACTACATCACCCACGAGAATCTGCTCTCGTTAACCGCTTTGGAATCTTCGAGGGTGAGTACTCTAATCGACTCGTTGCTACAATCTAGTAGATAGATCTTAGCTTGTATGTGTTCATGCGGTAGAATTTTTTTATTTTCCATGCTACGAACCCCTATAGTGGTATCAGAGCCGTGTCTATATATAGATCTGTTGCACGAGTAGAACAAAATTGTCATTATGGGCGGTGGTGCTTTCATTATCAATTTCTTTTTGTGTACTTTGCATCTTGCGGTACAATGGGATGAAGCGGCCCGGGCTAACCTTACATGTCATCGTTCATGAGACTTGCTCCACGCTCAACATGCAACTTGTATTGCATAAGTGGCTTTGCAGATGTCTGTCTCTCCCATCATAGTATAGATTCAATTTACAATGGGCACTTGATAGTTGATACTCCCAATTTGCATCACCATTGTATATCATAATTTACCTCTATTCATTGATATTTGTCTTATTATGAGGTATTACTTATGGCTTTTTCATTTGTTTATGCATGTTGGATGATTCTTGGAGGATGGACCGCCGGAGTCTGGATTCTGATGGAAAAGAAGGCATTTCGGTGCAATTTCGCAAAGATCAGAAAAATACTAGAAAATATGAAAATGTATTATTTCTCCAGAAGAATGAAGGAGCCAGAAGGAGGGACGGAGAAGGGCCTCAGGGGCCCCACACCCCCTAGGCGCGGGCGACCTAACCCCGCGCCTAGGGAAGGTGTGGCCCACCTGCCCGGCCTCCGAATCCGCCCCTTCGCCTATATCTTCCCTACGGAACCCTAAGCCTTAGGGAGCGACCACAGATAGATTTCCGCCGCCTCTGGGGAGCGGAAAACACCGAGAGAGAAAGATCTCTCCCGTAGATAGATTTCTGTCGGGGAAATTCCTTCCCGGAGAGGGGAGACCGTCGCCATCAACACCGTCATCAAGCTAGGATTCATCGGGATCATCATCATCATCCACACCATCATATCCACCAGCACCATCATCACCACTCCGTCCTGTTGTAACAATTGTGTTGGATATTGCTTTAGTTCATTAGGGGAAACTTTCCCGGTGTTAATTATTATTGTAGTTAATGCTTGTGAGTGGAACCATTGGATTATTGTTTATGTTCAGATTGTTATCCATTATCATATCATCTTTGATCTTGATCCATATGATGTCTTGTGAGTAGTTCGTCTAGTTCTTGAGAACATGGGAGAAGTCATGTTGTTAGTAGTGAATCTGTGATGAGTTATTATTCAATGGTTTAGTATTTAAGTTGTGGTGCTATTCTTCTAGTGGTGTCATGTGAACTCCGACTACATGACACTTCACCATTTATGGGCCTAGGGGGATGCATTGTGTATTTGGCTACTAATTGTGGGGTTACCGGAGTGACAGAAACCTAAAGCCCCCGTTAGGACACCTTTGCACAAGGGAGCGTAGGATCTTAGAATTTAAGGCTGTGGTTAGATTTATATCTTAATTACTTTCCTGTAGTTACAGATGTTTGCAGGGGGTTTAATCACAAGTATGTATTATTCCAAGTACGGTCGGTACATTAGCACAGGTTCACCCACACAACACTTACAACACTAGAGAAGAGTACTCAGCTATTTGAAGCGAAAGAACTTGACAGAATTCCCATGTGTCCTCGAGAACGTTTGGTCCTTATAAGTATTTCCACCGGCTTGTCCTTTGCTAAGAAAGGATTGGGCCACTTGCTCCGTTTGTTCTTTACCTTTGTTACTTGCTCCTTGTTTTGTTGCCTTGTCAGAAAACCACTAAAAATCCGTTTGTTAAGTATTCACAGGGACTTCCTGCTCCATACCACTGTTCGGCACCTTCTGCTCCTCGTTGGGATCGACACTCCTATTTATTGAAAGTACTATGATACACCCCCTATACTTGTGGGTCATCAAGACTATTTCTTAGCCTCGTTGCCGGGGAGTGAAGCGCTATTGAAGAGTGGAACTGGTAAGGGATACTTTTACTGTGAGTATTTCTTTTGTTACTGCTTATTACTTTGTTTCCAATATGGGTAACCCACTTGGTTTTATGTTTGGGAAAACTACTACCACTGCTAGGGTAGTAGATGAACCACCTACTGTTGAGATAGATCCTTTTAAGATACCTACAAGTATTATTAATCGTGTTATGGATAATTATTATTTTGGGGATGGAACCATCCATCCTGGTGATCACTTGCTTTTTATCCATGAATTATGCAGGTTGTTTAAGTGTGCAGGTATCACAACTGAACAGGTGAAGAAGAAGTTACTCTCCATATCCTTGAAAGGGAGAGCTGAAGAATGGTATAAGATGCTGAAGAATGGACAATCCATGGAATGGGAGGAGATGGCATCTCTCTTTTACTCTAAATTTTATCCTCCTAGTGATATTCATAAGGATATAAATCTTATATATAACTTTTGGCCTCTTGATGGAGAGAGTACATCTCAAGCTTGGGGGAGATTGAAGTTGCTAATGCTTAAGTGTCCTATTCATGAACTCCCTAATAATATTATTCTCAATAACTTTTATGCTAGGCTTCCTCTTCATGATAAAGATTTACTAGATGCTTCTTGTGCTGGATCATTCACACGTATGAAGGAAGAAGCTAAATGGGACCTTCTAGACCGTATTCAAGAGAACACTGAAGCTTGGGAGAATGACAAAGGAAGAAAGTCAGGTATAAACTATGATTATGAATGTATTAAATCTTTTATGGGAACTGATAACTTCCGTGATATTAGCAATGATTTTGGTCTTGATTCCCAAAGTATTGCCAACTGTTTTAAGGCCTTTGCCTCTTACATAGAAATTCCCAAAAAGAAGTGGAATAAGTACCATGCTCCTTATAAAGATGTTGTTAATCATGCTCCCGTTAGAAGTACTCAAGTTTGTACTACTAATCATATTGTGCATGAACCTCATGTTGAGAAAATGCCCTTCCCAGCTAAGGTAAAGGAGTATTGTATGATTATTAGTGCAAATAACAAAGGTACAATGAAAACTGTGGAGCCTGGTCAGCATTTGAATGATGAACCTGTGGTAGCTATTGTGAAAGACACTGTCACTAGAAATAGAGAGGATGAGCACATTGTGTTCTGTGAAGATGCTTCTAATATTATTTCTCATCCTAGTAAGGTTAGAAAAGCTAGTGTTCCTGTGCTTTATGTTAAAATTGGTGATCATTGCTACTATGGTTTATGTGATATTGGTGCTAGTTCTAGTGCTATTCCTTATGAGCTTTATAGGGAAATTATGCATGACATTGGTCCTTGTGAGCTTGAGGACATTGATATGGTTATTCACCTTGCTAATAAGGAGACCATTGTCCCCATTGGAATTATAAGAGATGTGGAGGTTCTCTATGGTAAGATTAAGTATCCTGCTGATTTTCTAGTGCTTAATTCAGCTGCTAGCAAAACTTGTCCTATCATTTTTGGTAGAACTTTCTTGAACACTTGTGGAGCTATTATTGATTGTAAGAAGGAAAAAGTTTTAACTAAGTTTGATGGAGATTCTTATGAGTTTAACTTTTCCAAATTTGCTAAAGCTCCTTGTGAAAATAGCTTGCCTAATAAAGATTTCAGGATGGAACAACTTGCTTCTATTGATCCGGTTTATGACCTTGGACCTCTTTTTGATGACTGTAAGTATGCTTATTCTGATGATAAAGTTGTTTCCAGTGATAGTTATATTGTCAACTTTATTCAAAGTGCTACTAAAAGTTATTATGAGAGAGGTAAACACGGTTTTATGCATCTCAATAATGTTACATTTCCCTGTTTTATGTTGAAAGCTTTGAAGTTGCATCTGTTTTGTCGTCCTATGCAGGTGGCTTTTTGTTTCAACAATTCATTTTATCATGATACCCCCATGCATAGGAAGTGGGTTAGACTCAAGTGTTGGTTATTTGCTTCTTGATGCTCTCTTTCATTTCAAATATATATCCTTTGTGAGCATCTTTGGAAGTTTCAAGCCTAACTTAAAGGCATAAAATAAAAGTACTTGTTGGGAGATAACCCAAGAGTTTTGTCGAGGCTTGAAAGTTATTACCTCAATAATAAACGCTCCTTATCCTTTTTGTTTTGGTTTTTGTGTCTTGTCCAACTACTTTTGTGAAGTAGAGGAGTTGTGAAAAGTGGCTGTCCTGGGACAGATTTTTGTGTTGTACCGTAAAAATTCGTGAGGAAGCTCAGTACTTCGTATGGAGCTGAATTTTTCTGTGCATGTTCTCCAAGTTGTTACCCAACTTTAATTAGTTCTGTGCTTTTTGATTTGAGCAACAGAAGGTATTCGCAAAAATTAATCTTTACCTGCTGGTCTATTTTGATAGATTTCTGCCATCATTCGCATTTGCCTCTTATAGAAGCCTTTGTATTGATAGATTCCAGTTGAAGTGTGAACCTAAAGGTTGGTTGTTTTGCTTGCACTAATGTTTCCATTGAAGTTTCTGTTTTGCCTTGTGAGGAAAGGAAACTTCCAGGAGAAAGAAAAAAGGAATCTGCAGAGTTCGTCTTTGAATAGGTAAAAGTGGTGAAAACAGAAGGTTCGTGAAACCCCAATCTTTTTATATTTTTTATGTTTTTAATACATAAGGGAAGTTGCGAGATGAAACTGAAGAGGAAACGGAGCCCGGGTGGACAAACCCACCCCAGGTGCGGGCCTAGCCTGGCCGCGCCTGAGGGGGGTGTTCCCCCTCGAACTCCGTCTCCGCCTCGTTTCCGTGTCAAAACCTTCCTTATGCATTGAAACTTCGTAATATATAACCCCCTGGATCCCCCGAGGTTCGTGCATCGTGTTCTCGTCGTGTTTTCGTTTCAATCTGATTTTGTCAGGAAATCTTCTCAAGTTTAGAGCACCATGGCCTCCACCAACGACAAAGGCAAGGAGCCCGAGAAAGAAGAACCTCAAGTCCCCAAGGAGGAGGAGATTTCGGGAGGGTATGAAGGTGACATGGAGGAGGACAATCAATCGGACACTCGCGGTACCGTCGCATGCATTGGTTTGGTGGCACGGCCTACCAAGATTAAGAGAATAACACAGATGTCTACAGGAGGGAAATCTAGAAGTCATACTCTCTCTCCACGATCATCTCCTCCATGTAACAAGAGACCCTTCCATACACTTATACATGTTATCAATATCAACATGGACCCAAAGGGAATTTGCCCTAAGTTTGGGATATGCCTCATTCTAACAATGCAGAGAAGGATCATGCTAAGGATGAAGAGTGGGGAAAGAATAACAAGAACTGGGATTCACGGACTGACATGATCATGAACTGTACATAGCAAAACTCAGAGTTAATTCGTACTCTTACTTTTGAGTTCGAGGGGTTGAGGAAACTTATTGAGGAGCTTATCAAGAGAACACCACCACCACCGAAGGAATAATTCGTCATCAGGTTTGGCATCCCCTTGGCTTGTTCCAAGCTTGGGGGAGTGCCGCGATATCACCACCATTATCTTTTATCTTTTACCTTTTTAGTGGATTCATATCTGTGGTAGAGGGGTTATCTTATAGCTTGGTTTGCATGTGGAAGTATCTCTACTTTAGTTGATTATCTGTGTATCCCTTGGTGTGAGTGCCTTTATTGAATATTAATGAGAAGTCTCATCTTTTACTTTTTGCACTTCTTATTTGAGTCTGCAATCTGTATTATTTGATGGATCTTGTTGATCAGTATTGACACCACTTTGGGAGCATCAAGGGATCTAAATTGGTTTTGGAAAACCGAGTTCTGGTCAATAGCATTACTATGAAAGAGAAAAAGAAAGAAAGAAAGCTTACAGGTATTTTGTATCATTTGTTTTCTTTCTTGTTGGCTCATAAGCTTAGTATTCTTTATTTAAGATTATTTTGTGTCTTCAAGGAAGATTGCATGTTTGGATTTATTACTTGTATGTTTGCTTGTTTCTTTCAACTCTCTTGCTTGCTACCCAGCCTTGCTAGCCAAAAACCTGTTTTGAGAAGGCATACTTCTCATTTTTCCAAATCCCTTTGAACCAACACTTTTGCCATTTGTGTCCACCATATCTACCTAGTAGCTTTTGCTATTCCAAGCAAATTCTAAAGCTTCATCTACCTTTCGAATTAAAAAGTATTTTGTTATGTGAAAACTAGTTAGTAAAGCTCTCACGAACTTGATGGCACACCTTATTTTCTCGCCCCTAATAGACTTGAACCATTGTGAACATCGAAGTTATATATGCTTGCATCTATACGTTGGAATTAGCAGAACCATGCTGTCAGGGGAACTTTTTCAACATTGCACTTCTACTCTGTACACAATTGATATTGTGCTCTTTTGTTTGCGGATGTCGACGGGTGTGAAATAAAGAGGGAACTTGTAAGTCCATGGAGTTTGTATCCTGTGTTAGAGAAACGCCTAGGCCACTAGCCTAAGCCATGCTTAATCACGGTGGAAACTTGCAGCATCACCATAGTGAGTCGTCTATGAAGCATCCTTAATAAAAATCTATGCACATAGTAAATAAAAAGATCGCTGAGATGCTCATTGTCCGCTTGCCTTGTCATTTTGGTTATGGGAAAGCTCATGTACCATGTCCAAGGGGTACCCCGTTGGCGGTTCTCAATGATATGCAAATACTTACAATGACAAGAACTTACCTGTGACCAAAGTTGAGTAGCATGAGGAGTGGCCCTCATATTCAAGGGACATGAGATTGCCAACTTATATTTCGTCAAGCATATACTCCATCTTTGTTCACTTTAACCTTAATCATCTCAAGATGCTTATGATAGGGGCAATGAGGGCTCAAAGCTAGTAAGTACCATAATCTTTTTGAAGCTCTTTATGACTTGTAATCCCTTCTACCCTCTATGAAGGGACCTTCCTCCTATTTACCAGTTGAGTCAGTAAACCTACTTCCTCTCTATCTCCAGCAAGCATTTGAGTTGTTGTGTTTCAAGCATTCATATGGTGATTTATTCAATCATGTTCTTTATCTTCCTTGTTTGCACAAAACTCTTATCTATTGAGTATTAATTTGAAAGCCTTCACTTGTGAAAAACCTTTCTGAGCAAAGAGTGTTCCTGTTTTGGAACTTCTACAGAAAGATTTTGTGAAACTGTTTGCCAGTTGTTCTCTGACCAAGAACAATTTTGCCAATTCCAATTATGATTTATCATTATGCATCTCTATTGAGACTGATGTACTTGGTTGCAAGCTAAGTTATATAACCATGAGTTGATTTCTTCTATGAGTTGTGCAATGGTAAGTGTGTTGCTTCTTGTTCGTATTCTTTTATCGACACTTCACTCCATAAACCTGTGGACATGTTTACTGAGCTCAGTTTTCGCTTGGGGACAAGCGAAGTCTAATCTTGGGGGAGTTGATACGCCCAATTTGCATCACCATTCTATATCATAATTTACCTCTATTCATTGATATTTGTCTTATTAAGAGGTATTACTTATGGATTTTTCATTTGTTTATGCATGTTGGATGATTCTTGGAGGATGGACTGCCAGAGTCTGGATTCTGATAGAAAAGAAGGCATTTCGGTGCAATTTCGCAAAGATCAGAAAAATACCAGAAAAATATGGAAACATATTATTTCTCCAGAAGAATGAAGGAGCCAGAAGGAGGGACGAAGAAGGGCCTTAGGGGGCCCACACCCCTCCTAGGAGCGGGCCCACCTGACCCCACGCCTAGGGCAGGTGTGGCCCACCTGTCCGGCCTCCGACTCCGTCCCTTCGCCTATATCTTCCCTACGTAACCCTAAGCCTCAGGGATCGACCACTGATAGATTTCCGCCACCTTTGGGGGGCGGAAAACACTAAGAGAGAAAGATCTCTCCGGCAGACAGATTTCTGCCAGGGGAATTCCTTCCCGGAGAGGGGAGACCGTCGCCATCAACACCATCATCAAGCTAGGCTTCATCGGGATCATCATCATCATCCACACAATCATCTCCACCAGCACCATCATCACCACTCCGTCCCGCTGTAACAATTGTGTTGGATATTGCTTTAGTTCATTAGGGGAAACTTTCCCGGTGTTAATTACTATTGTAGTTGATGCTTGTGAGTGGAACCATTGGATTATTGTTTATGTTCAGATTGTTATCCATTATCATATCATCTTTGATCTTGATCCATATGATGTCTTGTGAGTAGTTCGTTTAGTTATTGAGGACATGGGAGAAGTCATGTTGTTAGTAGTGAATCTGTGATGAGTTATTATTCAATGGTTTAGTATTTAAGTTGTGGTGCTATTCTTCTAGTGGTGTCATGTGAACGTCGACTACATGACACTTCACCATTTATGGGCCTAGGGGGATGCATTGAGTATTTGGCTACTAATTGTGGGGTTGCCAGAGCGACAGAAACCTGAGCCCCCGTTAGGACACCTGTGTAGAAGGGAGCGTAGGATCTCAGAGTTTAAGGCTGTGGTTAGATTTATATCTTAATTACTTTCATGTACTTACGGATGTTTGCAGGGGGTTTAATCACAAGTATGTATTAGCCCAAGTACGGTTGGTACATTAGCATAGGTTCACCCACACAACACTTACAACACCAGAGAAGAGTACTCAGCTATTTCAAGCAAAAGCACTTGACAGAATTCCCATGTGTCCTCGAGAACGTTTGGTCCTTATAAGTATTTCCACCGGCTTGTCCTTTGCTAAGAAATGATTGGGCAACTTGCTCCGTTTGTCTGTTACCTTTGTTACTTGATCCTTGTTTTGTTGCCTTGTCAGAAAACCACTAAAATCCGTTTGCCAAGTATTTCACAGGGATTTCCTTCTCCATACCACTGTTCATCACCTTCTGCTCCTCGTTGGGATCGACACTCCTATTTATCAAAAGTACTACGATACACCCCTATACTTGTGGGTCATCAATAGTCCAAGCATCAACGTTGTGGTTCTTTTTCGTAAGTTAGAGCGACACTTATTGAAAGCCCCAAACTATGTAAAATATGCAAAGAAAATTAGAGGCGTCTAACTTTGTTTTGCAGGGGTGTGCTGTGATGTGATATGGCCATGATTGTGATTATATATGATGTATGCAATGTTCCTTATTGGAAGTCAGCAATTGGCAGAAGCCTTATGGCTGTCTTTTAATTTCGTTAAGACCTTTGTGTCTATTATTCAAAGTAGTTGTAATAGTTGATGCTGCTGGACGACAACCATGGAGAGGTGCCATTGACCTTGACGCCACGCCGGTGATGATGGAGATCATGTTCGTGCTTGAAGATGGAGATCGAAAGCACAAGAAGAAAGGCCATATCATATCACATATTTTGAGTTGCATGTGATGTTAATCCTTTTATGCATCTTGTATTGCTTAGTTCACGACGGTAGCATTATAAGATGATCCCTCTCACAAAAATATCAAGTTATAAAGTGTTCATCCTTAGTAGGCACCGTTGCCAAAGCTCATTGTTTCGAAGCACCACGTGATGATCGGGTGTGTTAGATTCTGCGAGTGTATACAACGGGAGCAAGCCAGATTTGCTCATGCAGAAGCTATGGTTTGATCTTGACGAGCCTAGCATGTATAGACATGGTCCTGGAACACGGATCACCAAAAGTTAAAGCATGAGTCATATTGTCACATCCCAAGATTTTCCAAATCTTGTAATGTGAAAAATAATTGAATAAAATAAAACTTTGTTGATTTTCAGGGTGAGAAGAAACTTTCTGATTCCAATTGGAAACTTTCAAAACCTATTTTGATCAGGATAAATCCTAAAGGGATTTAAAAGGATAAACATTTAATAAAGGAAAATAAAAATATTTGGTTTTACTATTTTTGAAATCTCTTAATGAAAAGATTTGGTTTTCAAAAGAAAAGGTGGATTTATAAATAAAGATTATTTTATAAAGCCAAATTAAACCTTGGCCAAGATTTTGAAAAAAAAATGTTTTGTTTTGATAAAAATAGTGAAGGTTTATTTAAATAAAATAATAAGGATTTAATATCCAATTTTATTTAAGTAAAGGCCCTTCCCATTTTAAATAAACACTAAAAATTATTTATTTATTTTAAATAATTTTTCTAAGTATTTTGTTTTCTTAAATAAAACCTACTGAAGTGTTTTGGTTTTATTTTAGATTTCAAAATAAATATTTTAATAAAAAAATGCTATTTGATTTAATAACTAAGGTCTTTTTTTTATTTAATGATTAATGGACCCTAAAATAAAATATTATTTTGTTTTAAACAAGTTTTCCAAGTATCTTTTATTTTCAAATAAATTCTACTGATTTGGGGTTGATAAAATTTGGATTTCAAATGGATATTTTGTTAAATAAATCAAACCCTATTTGATTAAATAACTAAAGGTCCATTTTATTTAATTAATGAATGGATCCTAAAAAGAATAAAAATATTATTTTATTTTGGGATTTGGTTTATGTTGATAAAGAGAACCAAAAACTCATTACAAGTGTGGTGATTGTTTGAATTGTTTGAATGTTTGAATTGTTGATTGAAATTCAAAACAGAAAAATCAATTAGAAAAAGAAAAAGGTTTTGAGACAGAAATAAATATGCAAAGGACCCAGCCCAACAAACTGTCCCAACAACCCAGTCCAGCCCACCTATTCCCCTCTGCCGAAGCGTTTTCTTTCACTGGAACTCACACCCGCTAAGTCACTGACTGGTGGACCTTATTCCCTCTCTCCCTCTCTCGCTGCCAGAGGACCCCACAGCCACGCTGTCATCTTCCCCACCTCCACGACCTGTTCTTCCTCCCCTCGTCGCCGTTTCTGGCTTTGATTTCGCGGCTTGAATTCGTCTTAACGCGGCCACCATTACTCGCAGTGACCATGCCCCTTTAAACGCCAGCGACTCTCCTCCATTTCCCCTCTGTCTCCTCCCCCAAGTACGCCCCCAGGCTGACGAATTTCACTCAAACACCGCCTCTGTCTGACGACCCTCCGGCAAGAATTCCGGCAGCCTCACGCCACCTCTTGCCTCCTCGAGCTCGCAGCTGTGATCACCATCACCCGGCGGACCTTTCTGCAGCCGCAGCTCGCTCGCGCGCGCCCCTGAGCGTCGGCAGTGACAACAACCGTCGCCGCCACCGTCTGGCTCTTCTCCGACGACCTCCCTCTGGTAAACCAGACTACCCCGACCCCTCTCGTTCACGCACACACCATCGCCGTGTCTTGGCGCATGTGACCATGCGTTTTGTCTGTCTCCTAGTGGTCCATAGCATCGCCCTCGACGACCTCCAGAGCCGCCCGAGGCCCAGCTCATCTTCGGCGAGCAATCAAGCCCGCTCCAGTGCGCCCCTCAACAAGACGGCACCACCTTGAGCTTCCCCAGGCCTCTGCGAACGTTGTGAGTACCTCCCCAGCCACCCTTGCTTCCTGTATCGCCGGTGCCATCATCGTCTGGCCGCTCCGCCGCCAGCCACCGCCGCAGCGCCGCTCGTTTACGGTCGAGCTCACCGCAGCCCTCCGATCTCGATCTGGTGGATAGGATAGAACCACTTAAGGCGAAGAGGTACGCAACCTATGCCACACGATCTGACTTGATCCAACGCGCCAGAGCAGTCGATCCAACCGAAAGGGTATTGACGAATCAGAAACAGCCACGTGGCCTCTGTTTGATTTAAAAGACATATTTGATCTATTAGATTTCCAATTTTGTAAATTGCACAACTTTTAAACCACACGTCCAATTTTTGCAAACTTTATATCATTGGAATCAGTAGAACAAGCCGTAGCCAACCATGCCTTTTGTTTAGTAAAAAGCTTCTGGAAAAATGTTTGTTTTTGCAGAAACATTTGAATGCTTGTTAAGGATGTGAAAATTGTTTAAAAATTAATTTGGGGATAAAATCTTTGGCAAATGGTGTGATTTGAACCTACTAACATTAGGAAACACTTTGTGGATTCAAAAATGAATTTGGTGAAACAAAATAATGATTCTTTGATTTAAAACCATTTCTAGTCAAATAGAAATGTGGTTTATTTATTAAAAATAGTTTTGGAAGAAAACTTTTGGGAAATGTTTTGTTTTAAACTCTCTGACCCCAAACACCAAGTTTTATGAGTTGAAAATGAATTTGGTGAACCTTAGAGATTAATGCCTTAGTAAAAATATTTTTACACCGCATAAAATGATACTTTGTTTTGAAAATGGTTTTTAAAGTGAAACCTTTTTGCAAATGACTTTGCCACTTTATAAAATGACCATTAGGTGCTTTCAAATGTTCATGACCCATTAGGAACCACTTTTTCAAATAAAACAAAGCTTGGCATGTTTGCATGCGTTACCTTGACTTTGTTATTTTATGTGATGTTTTGCTTGATTGGTAGATTGAGTTTGTGCCTTGTTTGATTGAATTGTAGTGACTTGAAGAGTGTGATTGTTGCAAGGACAAGGAGTGAACCCATACTCTACCAAAAAGGCAAGTGATGCTTCATAACTTTTGTCCTATTACTTTCACTATGCATTAGTGATTTTTCTAAGTAAAACTTGCATGGAATTTTTGCTAAGTATAAACCTTGCTATGAGGAATCCTAGTAGATGAAGCCTTAGTAGAAATTTCCTAAGTCAAGATACCTACTACTATCAAGCTTAGACTAGCTAATAGAAAACAAGGGTGGAATATATATTCACACTATGGAAAATTTCTAAGTCTGAGGACTTGTGTTTTTTGTTTAATAAAACAACTAAGTTAATGAATCACCTGGGTGGAATGGTAATTGCTTGGTGGATTTTGGTTGAGTGGTTCACAAGGCCCATGTCTATGGTTTACCTTGTGTATCTCACTTGTGGATGGCCACCCAGGAACAAAGAGATTTGAGATGTCAAATGTTGAGAAGCTTCAAGTGCAGCCACTTGGCATTATGGGCTCTGCCTGGATCATATAGGTTGCAAGAACTTAGCCAAATGGACAGTGGGTGGTAGAGTTTGATAGGTTGGAACGCGTCCATTTTGGTCTAAGGGAAGGCTTCTGAAAGATCTTGTCTTGGGAAACCAAGTCTTGTGGGGAATGTGCACCACCTCTGCAGAGTGTAAAATCTAAGTACTTAGCCATGTCCCTGGTAAAGGACAATTTGAGCATCAAGACATGGAAGCGATCAAGAATCTCATCATTCAAATTTCTAAGTTAAAAACTTGTGGTTTGAACAAGGGTTATTGAAATCTTCAATCTTTGATTGAGAGATGCCTTGGAAAAGATTTTGTCAAAACAAAAACTTAGTATTTTCAAATGTTAAGGAAAAATCTATTTTGAGCAATGCAAGCCTCAACTCCACTTAGCCAAATGCATATAGATGATAGACTCCACTATATTACCATAGTATCACTTGCCAATACAATTCAAATGTATTGACCCTTGTGGCTGTAACTTGTTATGTTGCAGGTTTGATTGATTTAGTGAAGTATAAGTGATTAGGATTACAAAGTCTACAACCAACATGACTGCCTATGGCACTTTGAAGATGAAGGAGCACTTGCTTATAGTTATTCTGCTGCAATGTAATGTAATAGCCAAATGAGCTATGTAAGATGTAATAAAATTATGTTATTCCTGGTTATAAAGTTGTATTATGACCTTTGTTTCTTGATATTACATCTTAACTGTGGATGCTAGCTATTGATCCAGGGACTAGAATTGTAAACACAGGGGACACCACCTTATATTATTTAAAGGTTGGGACACTCCCTCTACAGATGGTATCAGAGCATTGTGTTGCCTGTAGGATTTGTAAACCCTAGGATTGGACAAAAACCCTTAGAAAAATAAGAGTTGTTCTTGATCCAAAAACTTATTTACAAAACACTTGTAAACTCTTTCCTCCACCATTTTGATTTTGATTCTACATCTCTTCTAATTCAACTTGATGGAAAAACGTACCCCAAGGCCAAGGACTACACCATGTACAAAGGACTTCTTCAACACTTTCAACTCTAATGACTTCAACTTCTTCAACTCTAATGACTTCAACATCTTCAGCATGTTCACCAAGGACTTCCAACTTGGATACTACTAAGGACTACAAGAGAGACAAGGAAATCTTGCTCAAGATATGGAGACTAAGGAAATGCAAAATTGGAAGGAGTTCACTTCATTAGAAGTTTTGTGACCAAGAGTTTTTCCCAAGGAAACCATGATCTCATGCAAGAAGGATCAACCAAGAAGGATGGAAGGATCACAAGTGAACCATGTAGATGGACCACCATTTATAGTTAAAGTCAAACACACCAACTTATGTGGTGTAACAAAAATATTTTGTTGCCTAAGTATGTGCTTGAAACTTGTTGTTTGAGTGGAGTGTTTGTTTGTGATTGCTTGCACATTGCTTGTGTGAATTGTGATGTGTGTGATTATAATTATTCCCTTAGAAATATCTTGCCTATTCTAATCTCCATTCAACCACAAACAGATGACTACTCCAAGAGACTCCAACATCAAGGTTGATGACAACAACAACAACCAAGAGGACAACATGAGAGAACTTATAGCAACCAAAAACCAGTTGAGCCAAGAGACAACTCAGCTTTTAGCCAACAACAATGGACTAGACCCAGCCATACAAAGGATTTTTAAACTTCAATCCCAATTGTTGCAAGGATTGGTTACTCAAATGATCAACATGGGAGAAAACTTTTCCCAAAGAGCTAATGACAACAAGGATGACAAAGATGTTAATCTAGAAGGAACCCAAGCTAGCAATATTTGTGGAGACAAGGATCATGCATCCAAGGAACATGAAGATCAATGCCCCAAGAAGAGAGAAAGATTTTCCACCTATGAACATGAACTAGAAGAACTCCTAGCTTTGGAGAGACCCAAAAAGAAGAAGAAGAAATGCCCCAACCATAACAAGGAGGATATTACTCAAGTGCAATGTTACAATTGCAATGAGATGGGACACTATGCCAATGAATGCCCAGAAAAGAAGAAGTATCAAAGAAACAAACAAGAGGCAATGATACCAAAGGAAAAGAAAGATATCAGCCAAGTGATGTGTTTCAAATGCAAGGAACTAGGCCACTATGTAAACTTCTGTCCAGGAAAGAGGAAGCACAAGATAAACCAACCTATAAAAGATCTCAGCCTTGTCACATGTTTCAAGTGGGAAAACAAAGGACACTATGCAGATGTTTGCCCAGAGAAGTTTTCCCAGGACCCCAAGAAGGCCAATATGTAATTTAGTTAGAAATTTTTTAAGGGTGGTAGTACCCTAGATGCTTTTGAGCCAACATTGTAACCCCTAGCCTCCCCAAATCTCGGGACGAGATATATTTTAAGGGTGGTAGCCTGTCACATCCCAAGATTTTCCAAATCTTGTAATGTGAAAAATAATTGAATAAAATAAAACTTTGTTGATTTTCAGGGTGAGAAGAAACTTTTTGATTCCAATTGGAAACTTTCAAAACCTATTTTGATCAGGATAAATCCTAAAGGGATTTAAAAGGATAAACATTTAATAAAGGAAAATAAAAATATTTGGTTTTACTATTTTTGAAATATCTTAATGAAAAGATTTGGTTTTCAAAAGAAAAGGTGGATTTATAAATAAATATTATTTTATAAAGCCAAATTAAACCTTGGCCAAGATTTTGAAAAAAAAATGTTTTGTTTTGATAAAAATAGTGAAGGTTTATTTAAATAAAATAATAAGGATTTAATATCCAATTTTATTTAAGTAAAGGCCCTTCCCATTTTAAATAAACACTAAAACTCATTTATTTATTTTAATTAAGTTTTCTAAGTATTTTGTTTTCTTAAATAAAACCTACTGAAGTGTTTTGGTTTTATTTTAGATTTCAAAATAAATATTTTAATAAAAAAAATCCTATTTGATTTAATAACTAAGGTCTTTTTTTATTTAATGATTAATGGACCCAAAAATAAAATGTTATTTTGTTTTAAACAAGTTTTCCATGTATCTTTTATTTTCAAATAAAACCTACTGATTTGGGTTTGATAATATTTGGATTTCAAATGGAGATTTTGTTAAATAAATCAAACCCTATTCGATTAAATAACTAAAGGTCCATTTTATTTAATTAATGAATGGATCCTAAAAAGAATAAAAATATTATTTTATTTTGGGATTTGGTTTATGTTGATAAAGAGAACCAAAAACTCATTACAAGTGTGGTGATTGTTTGAATTGTTTGAATGTTTGAATTGTTGATTGAAATTCAAAACAGAAAAATCAATTAGAAAAAGAAAAAGGTTTTCAGACAGAAAAAAATATGCAAAGGACCCAGCCCAACAAACTGGCCCAACAACCCAGACCAGCCCACCTATTCCCCTCTGCCGAAGCGTTTTCTTTCACTCGAACTCACACCCGCTAAGTCACTGACTGGTGGACCTTATTCCCTCTCTCCCTCTCTCGCTGCCAGAGGACCCCACAGCCACGCTGTCATCTTCCCCACCTCCACGACCTGTTCTTCCTCCCCTCGTCGCCGTTTCTGGCTTTGATTTCGCGGCTTGAATTCGTCTTAACGCGGCCACCATTACTCGCAGTGACCATGCCCCTTTAAACGCCAGCGACTCTCCTCCATTTCCCCTCTATCTCCTCCCCCAAGTACGCCCCCAGGCTGACGAATTTCACTCAAACACCGCCTCTGTCCGACGACCCTCCGGCGAGAATTCCGACAGCCTCACGCCACCTCTTGCCTCCTAGAGCTCGCTGCTGTGATCACCATCACCCGGCGGACCTTTCTGCAGCCGCAGCTCACTCGCGCGCGCCCCTGAGCGTCGGCAGCGACAACAACCGCCGCCGCCACTGTCTGGCTCTTCTCCGACGACCTCCCTCTGGTAAACCAGACTACCCCGACCCCTCTCGTTCACGCACACACCATCGCCGTGTCTTGGCGCATGTGACCATGCGTTTCGTCTGTCTCCTAGTGGTCCATAGCATCGCCCTCGACGACCTCCAGAGCCGCCCGAGGCCCAGCTCATCTCCGGCGAGCAATCAAGCCCGCTCCAGTGCGCCCCTCGACAAGACGGCACCACCTTGAGCTTCCCCAGGCCTCTGCGAACGTTGTGAGTACCTCCCCAGCCACCCTTGCTTCCTGTATCTCCGGCGCCGTCATCGTTTGGCCGCTCCGCCGCCAGCCACCGCCGCAGCGCCGCTCGTTTACGGTCGAGCTCACCGCAACCGTCCGATCTCGATCTGGTGGATAGGATAGAACCACTTAAGGCGAAGAGGTACGCAACCTGTGCCACACGATCTGAATTGATCCAACGCGCCAGAGCAGTCGATCCAACCGAAAGGGTATTGACGAATCAGAAACAGCCACGTGGCCTCTGTTTGATTTAAAAGACAGATTTGATCTATTAGATTTCCAATTTTGTAAATTGCACAACTTTTAAACCACACGTCCAATTTTTGCAAACTTTATATCATTGGAATCAGTAGAACAAGACCTAGCCAACCATGCCTTTTGTTTAGTAAAAAGCTTCTGGAAAAATGTTTGTTTTTGCAGAAACATTTGAATGCTTGTTAAGGATGTGAAAATTGTTTAAAAATGAATTTGGGGATAAAATCTTTGGCAAATGGTGTGATTTGAACCTACTAACATTAGGAAACACATTGTGGATTCAAAAATGAATTTGGTGAAACAAAATAATGATTCTTTGATTTAAAACCATTTCTAGTCAAATAGAAATGTGGTTTATTTATTAAAAATAGTTTTGGAATAAAACTTTTGGGAAATGTTTTGTTTTAAACTCTCTGACCCCAAACACCAAGTTTTATGAGTTGAAAATGAATTTGGTGAACCTTAGAGATTAATGCCTTAGTAAAAATATTTCTACACCACATAAAATGATACTTTGTTTTGAAAATGGTTTTTAAAGTGAAACCTTTTTGCAAATGACTTTGCCACTTTATAAAATGACCATTAGGTGCTTTCAAATGTTCATGACCCATTAGGAACCACTTTTTCAAATAAAACAAAGCTTGGCATGTTTGCATGCATTACCTTGACTTTGTTATTTTATGTGATGTTTTGCTTGATTGGTAGATTGAGTTTGTGCCTTGTTTGATTGAATTTTAGTGACTTGAAGAGTGTGATTGTTGCAAGGACAAGGAGTGAACCCATACTCTACCAAAAAGGCAAGTGATGCTTCATAACTTTTGTCCTATTACTTTCACTATGCATTAGTGATTTTTCTAAGTAAAACTTGCATGGAATTTTTGCTAAGTATAAACCTTGCTATGAGGAATCCTAGTAGATGAAGCCTTAGTAGAAATTTCCTAAGTCATGATACCTACTACTATCAAGCTTAGACTAGCTAATAGAAAACAAGGGTGGAATATATATTCACACTATGGAAAATTTCTAAGTCTGAGGACTTGTGTTTTTTGTTTAATAAAACAACTAAGTTAATGAATCACCTGGGTGGAATGGTAATTGCTTGGTGGATTTTGGTTGAGTGGTTCACAAGGCCCATGTCTATGGTTTACCTTGTGTATCTCACTTGTGGATGGCCACCCAGGAACAAAGAGATTTGAGATGTCAAATGTTGAGAAGCTTCAAGTGCAGCCACTTGGCATTATGGGCTCTACCTGGATCATATAGGTTGCAAGAACTTAGCCAAATGGACAGTGGGTGGTAGAGTTTGATAGGTTGGAACGCGTCCATTTTGGTCTAAGGGAAGGCTTCTGAAAGATCTTGTCTTGGGAAACCAAGTCTTGTGGGGAAAGTGCACCACCGCTGCAGAGTGTAAAATCTAAGTACTTAGCCATGTCCCTGGTAAAGGACAATTTGAGCATCAAGACATGGAAGCGATCAAGAATCTCATCATTCAAATTTCTAAGTTAAAAACTTGTGGTTTGAACAAGGGTTATTGAAATCTTCAATCTTTGATTGAGAGATGCCTTGGAAAAGATTTTGTCAAAACAAAAACTTAGTATTTTCAAATGTTAAGGAAAAATCTATTTTGAGCAATGCAAGCCTCAACTCCACTTAGCCAAATGCATATAGATGATAGACTCCACTATATTACCATAGTATCACTTGCCAATACAATTCAAATGTATTGACCCTTGTGGCTGTAACTTGTTATGTTGCAGGTTTGATTGATTTAGTGAAGTATAAGTGATTAGGATTACAAAGTCTACAACCAACATGACTGCCTATGGAACTTTGAAGATGAAGGACCACTTGCTTATAGTTATTCTGCTGCAATGTAATGTAATAGCCAAATGAGCTATGTAAGATGTAATAAAATTATGTTATTCCTGGTTATAAAGTTGTATTATGACCTTTGTTTCTTGATATTACATCTTAACTGTGTATGCTAGCTATTGATCCAGGGACTAGCATTGTAAACACAGGGGACACCACCTTATATTATTTAAAGGTTGGGACACTCCCTCTACACATATAGTAGATATGATGAACATGTTAATTGTTCGCCTTTGAAGCTACATCATCTCTCGTGATGACCGGTTTTGATGTGGTGGATTTGTTTCGTGTGATCACTAAAACAATGTGAGGGATGTTTTTTTTGAGTGGGAGTTCACCTAGATTAATTTAACTATTAATTAGAACTCAATTTGTCATAAACTCAGTCTACACTATTGCAAATATGTTGTAGATCAATGGCGTCCCCTACCATCAGTTTTAATGCATTCCTAGAGAAAGAAAAGTTGGAAAACAATCGAAGCAACTTTGTGGATTGGTTCCGCAACTTGAGGATTGTCCTCAATGCTGGTAATTTGACCTATGTGCTGGATGCACCGCTAGGTGACCCGCCTGCAGCTGACGCTAACAATAAGGTGAAGAATGTTTTCCTCACTCGAAAGAATCAGTACTCCATAGTTCAGTGTGCTATCTTGTATGGTTTGGAATCGGAGCTTCAGAAAAGGTTTGAGAACTTTGACCCACATGATATTGTCCGTGAACTCAAAATGATATTTCAGGCTCACGCGGCAGTTGAGAGTTATGTGGCTTCTGAAAAGTTCTTTTACTGCATGATGGAAGAGGGCAGCTCCGTTAGTGAGCATGTGCTTAAGATGTCTGGGCATGCAAGTAAGCTCCAAATCTTGGGTTAGTGATTCCTAATGCTTTGGGGATTCACCGTTGTCGTCGGATTGTCGACAAGTACACCATAGGGGGTCCTAGTGACGTTGGAAAGATGGGGTGTGAGACGTCGGATGTTCTAGAAGCGGTGAGCACAAGTTTACCCACGTTCAGATCTGACTACGGTGATCGGATCCTACTCCTGCTAGCAACCGAGTAATATATCGGTGTAAGCCGGATGTTACAGCGGATTACAAGAGAGGTTCGCCTGTGCGAGTTGATTGTGGTGTTACGATTGGTTGTTGCCCTAAAGGCTCCCATACGCCCGGTTTATATAGTCACCGGGACCTAGGTTATAGGAGAGACCTATCCGGCTACGTTACAAAGTCGGTAACTAGATACAGCTTGGACTACAAGTAATACTACATGTCTAAGTCGGTAACTCTTCTGGGCCTTGTCGTAGCTGGAACGGGCTCCTCCTCTTTCTCTGACTGGGACGCCCGTGAAGCAAAGCTCTAACCCATTGGTGGGCCACCCTGGTCAGCGAGTCCTGTTGGGTATACCCGGAAAGTATATCCCCAACAGTAGCCCTCGGAAGTATCCAAGATCCAAAGTCGGATAAATCGTCTAGCTTGATGGTTTCTTCGTCTTCTGAATCTTGAAGGGTTCCTGAAAACTTCATTCAGTAGTGTAGGATTCCGAGTCATTTGAGTCAGAAATGTTTTGTTTTGACTTCAGTCTTTTAATTGCTTAGTTTGAAACATGAGTAGGATTTTACAACGGCGTGTGGGCTGACAACTTTTCAGACCAGGTCCTGTCACTGACAGGAGTCCCATCAACATGACCGTTGGTGGGTCTGTTCCTTACGGAACATAACGTCGTTTCAATGCCCACACAAGGATCGAGGGGGCGGAAGAGTCGCAAGGAAGTTACCCACCTCTCTCCTATACGTGTGGCGCTAATCGCGTGTATCAATGCACGAATCTTGGCGCAGAGGTAAATAAAAGAGAGGAGAAAACCCTTCTCTCAGATTTATCTCTCCACCGCTTCATTCATTGTCTTCCTCGTACTCCTCGAGCGCTCCGCAGCCATTCCATCTACACGCCGCAAGAAAATATCTCTCCCTCAGGAGCAGCGGCGGGTTCGTCGGCGGCAGATGAAAAGAAGATGGGGGGCCTCTGGATTCCTAGCGCCATGGATGACGCTGAACTCCAGGTCATGGAGGACGAAGGACTCATCATCGTCGGCACGTGGCGGAGCGCCTCAGGGCACGTCGTTCCCGCCTCGCGCGATGGCGAGTGGGTGCTGTTCGGCATGCACATCGACCGCTGCCTCAGCTTGCCACCGTCAGACTTTTTCATCGAGGTCCTCAATCATTACGGTGTGCAACTCCATAACCTTCCTCCCAACTCTCTGCTCGAGCTTAGTACTCATGCAGCTCTGTGCAAGGGGTTTCTTGGCATTAGGCCAAGTCTCACCCTTTTCCGATACTACTATGGTACTCGGAAGAACTTTATTAGCGCCGGTGTGCCTTACACCACCGGTACCCTTAGCTTAGTCCTTAGGAGAAACTGAGTTTATCCTAGGATTAACGCTAGCTGATGGTGCTCGATGTGGCACTTTGTTGGTAACCCCAAGTGCAGGGTGTGAAGAGCAAGCAACAAGTTTGCCCTCAGTTGAGACTGGGTTATCGAACTAGAATGAGGAATGAAACGTCACATAGGTGTTGCAAGAAACGTGGAGACCTGCACAACACAAACTCAAGACTTTTCCCCAACGGATAGTGAGGTTGTCAAGCTCGCCGGTTTGCTGTAACAAAGGATTAAACGAATGGTGTGGAAGGTAATGGTTTGTAGCAAGTAAACAAGTAATAGTGGAAGATGTATCAATGGTAAAGATTGGACCGGGGTCCATAGTTCACTAGAGGTGCTCTCCTTAGATAAACAACATGGCATGAAGGGTAAACAAATTACACCAGGGCAATTGACAGGAATTGAGCAAGGCATAACAATGCAATTAGTAGTCAGAAAGATCCTATGAGCTTGATTGGGCAATACAACAAGATACATAGACTGCCATCCTTCTGCATCTATGACAACAAGTCCACCTTCAGGTTATCATCCGAACCCCCTCCAATATTAAGTTGCAAGCAACAGACAACTGCTTTAAGCAAAGTGTGTAAGGTAAACAGTCCACATGTTCCATGACAAGAGACCGTTGTTTTCTCCCTAGTAGCAACAACACATCTACAACCGAAGATATTTCTGTCACTTGCCTTGGAAACTAGAGGCATGAACCCACTATCGAGCATAAATACCCCCTCTTGGAGTCACTAGCAACTACTTGGCCAAGATAGCTACTAACAATGGAGAGCATGCAAGATCACAAACAACACAGACATGATAGAATCATAAATAAAAAAACCATTAATCAAACCAACATAATAATCTCAATATCCATCGGATCCCCGTGAACACAACATGCATGATTACAAATAGATTAGATCTTGATCATGAACGGAGATCAAAAGATCTATACATGAAAGCACAAAGGAGGAGATACAACCATCTAGCTACTACATGAACCCATAGTCCAAGGTGGAACTACTCACGCATCATATCGGAGAGAAGGCCTCCGGGATGATCTCCCCTCCGGCAGGGTGCCGGGAAGAACTTCAGATCCCCCCTGATCTAGGGACGATGGTGGCGGCGGCTACAGACGGCTTCGTGGATATTTGATCGGGTACCCAGGGTTTCTGCATCGGGGGCTTCTTATAGGAGAAGGGGGAGACCGAGGCGGCCGCCAGGGCGACCAAACCCTAGACAGGCGCGGGGTGGGGCCCACCCGCACCTGGGGTGGGTCTGGCCCCTCTGGCCGGCCCCTCCGGCTCTCCTCTGTACTTATTGTTCCCCACAGAAAGTAATTGACTTTGTCCTTTGTCCCGTCCAATTCCGAGAATATTTCTTTACTAACTTTTCTGAAACCAAAAACAACAGGAAATAGGCATCTGGCACTGTTGCAACTTGTTAGTAGGTTAGTACCAGAAAATATGTAAAAAGCACCTCAAAGTGTGGACAAGTAAAGAAAAGTAGATACTAAACAAGCATGGAGCATCAAAAATATAGATATGTTTCTAATGTATCAACATCCCCAAGCTTAACTCATGCTCATCCTTGAGTAGGTAAGTGATAAACAGAATAATTTTTGAGGTGACATGCACCCTCACAATAAATATCCAACCATTTCCAAGCATTGAAAACTGGGATCAAAGAACTCTAAACATGTGCATGAAAGATGGAGCTCTAACAATAGGACATAGTAACTATGCATGCAACATGACAAGCTACAAACAAAGATCATGAATAACATGCATTGAAAAACGTTTGTTTGTTTCACATATAGAAAACATAGCATAGTGGCAATCAGCTTGTCCCTCATAGAGTAGCAATATAGATGCATAGGACACCTGCAAAGTTCACAAGGGTGACTAGAAACAAGTAGCACAAGAGAAAGTAATAACACAATATGCATCAATTAATAAGCTTTGGAACACTGCACACATAATGACAACTATGCTCTCTTAATGGTGCCTAAAGGTAGAAGGTGGAGACTCAATAGTGGTGGAAGAAAGGCCTTTTTGTAAAGGAAGCAGGGATTACAAGTTTCAAAAAGAGCTTCCAAAAATTATGGTACTTGTTAGGTTTCAGCCCTCATTGCCCCTATCATAAGCATCTTGAAGTGGTTAAGGTTAAAGTGGCAAAGCTGGAGTATATGCTTGACGAAGTATAAGCTGGCAATATCATGTCCCTTGAATATGAGGGCCACACCTCATGCATACTCAACTTTGGGTCCAGGTAAGTTCTTGTCACTGCAAGTATTTGCATATCATTGAGAACCGCCAACGGGGTACCCCTTGCACATGGCACAGGAGCTTTCCCATAACCAAAATGACAAGGCAAGCAGACAATGAGCATCTCAGCAATCTTTTTATTTACCATATGCATAGCTTTTTATTGAGGATGCTTCATAGATAGCTCATTATGGTGATGCTGCAAGTTTCCAACATGATTAGGCATGGCTTAGGCTAGCGGCCCAGGCGTTTCTCTAACACCGGATACAAACTCCATGGACTTACAAGTTCCCTCTTTATTTCACACCGGTGATATCCATAGACAAAAGACCATGATATCAACTGAGTACAACAAGGTACAAGTGCAATGTTGAAAATGTTCCCCGTGACAGCACGGTTCTGCCAATTCCAACTTATAAGTGCAAGCATATACAACAAAGTTGTCACAATGGTTCAAGTTTATTAGGGGCAAATAATAAAGTGTGCCATCAAGTTCGTGAGGTCTTTAATCACTAAGTTTTCACATAACAAAATAGTTTTTAATTGGAAGATAGTTGAAAATAAGAATATACTTGGAATGGTGTAACACACCATGCATAGGAGTTTATAGTGGTCACTTTGGAAAAACTTGGTTTCTTGGGAGTTGGAAGCATGAGTAGAGCTTACTCATACAAGTGGAGTCTAGCAAAAGACTGGGAGCAACCAACTAAGAGAGCAATAATGGCCAAAATCATGCAGTGCAACAAAGCAAACTAATCAAAGCAAAGAGTGGTACTGCAAGTCAATGACTAAATGATCATAGAGGCTAATGGTGACTTGTCAAAGTCATAACATGGTGTGAGCATGTGCCAAGTCAACCCAAGCAAAGCATCAAAGGAGAATACCACAATACTATGCTTTTGCATGCTAAAACAACGCATAATTTCTTCAAGGCACACTAAGAAATCCCAATTGTTTGGAACAAGACATGCTACATCAATAATCACTAAGCATAATGCTAAAACAACACCTAGCATGTCATGCTAAAATCTAAGTCATAGTCAATGCAAGCTCCTCTTGCACTTCAAGCAAGAACTTACTACTCCTTTCCAAACACCAAGCAAACTCATTTCCAAAACAACACAGCAAGATCGGGGGTCCAAACTTCTTTATTCAAGCAAACTAAACAAACTAATAAAACTAAACAAAAACTAAGACGCTCCAAGAACAACACAACTGTGGATGAAACAATAAAAACGAAGTGTCTAGACAGACCTGAGCTTTTTTTGATGAAGAAGGGGATGCCTTGGGCATCCCCAAGCTTTGACGCTTGTACCTCCTAGATATTTCTTGGGGTGACACCATGGTGGCATCCCCAACCTTGAGCTTTTGTCCATTCTTCATCTCATTGCATCATTCTCTCTTTACACCTAAAATTTTTCCTTCATACAAAACTTCACACAATCTTCATTAGCAACATTAGCTTATTCAAAAGATATTAGACCACTAGAAAAGCTTTGAAACAGCAAGTCTTTTCACTAAAAACATTAGCTACTGTAGTAACCTTTCAAAAAGCTCAATTTACATGAAGAGAACTCAAAAAGGAATCAATAAGAAGCAAATGCAAATAATGGCAGAAATTTGTCAAAACAGACAAGCAGGTAGAAACCGATTTTTTTAAACGTCTTCTGTTAATCAAATCAAAAAGTTTTGAACTAACGAAAGTTAGATAACATACTGGGGGATTTCCTCGTAAATTTTCAGGTCAATCCGAGTTACAGAGCCTCCTCACGAATTTTTTTGGTGGAGGATAAAAATCTGTTTCGGGCCAGCAACTCCCCAAATCTTACTTCCCTCTCATTAGAGGTCATTCTTGGCACAAAAAGCAAACAAAAAGGATAAGGAGAGGTCATTACAGAAGTAATAACTTCCAATACTCAAGTAAACTCTTGGGTTATCTCCCAACAAGTACTTTTCTTTAACGCCTTTAAGTTAGGCACAAGAAGCAAGAAGAATCAAGTATTTTCAAATGAAGCATTGCCCCTCTTGTTCCTTCTTTTCTTACCTTTCTTTTTCTCCTTAGGGAAGATATGATTGCTTACCGGGGGAGAAAAGTGCATGATTCCTTTTTCCACATCTATTACTGCCCCAAATTGTTTCAGTAGATATCTTCCAAGTGTGATCTGTCCTTTGCCTACACATTCAATAACAAGATAATCAGTAGACACCATTTTCCCTGAGATTTTTGTAAACACACCTTCAGGTATTCCAATGGGCAATATAGTGGCATTGTTGGTAAGAGATATTTCCTCTCCTCCTTCAATAAGCCCCCAAAGAATTAGGGAATCAAAAATATCTTTAGGCATGAGACAAAATTCAGACATGATATCACAACGAGCATCGAAAAGTGTAGTATTTATAGAGACTTTGATTGTGGGAAACCACTTTGAAGGATCAGAATTTATGGGAATATAATCATGGTAATCCCTAAGCGTGTGATAGCAACTATTCGTAGCAGTAATACTAGCTCAAGAGTGTTCAACCTAGCAAAAATATTTGTGAAAGAGGAATCAGACTTGCCAGGTGTACCATAGATCATGATTAATTTCCTTATGGCATCAAAAGCTTCATCCTCAGTACAAAGCAAAAAATCTTTCTTAGCCACAGCATCCAAAGAATATCTATAACAAAGAGCAATACCATGGTAGAAACTATCAATAACCAAGCTGAGGCTTACCTCAGGCTCCATTTCCCTCTGGAAAGCAGAGATTCTAGACCAAGCCTCCTTAAAACTTTCTTCACTTTTTTGCTTAAAAGTGGAGATTTATACCATAGTGGAAATAGGGGTTGATCCAAAACCAGAAATGGAAGCAACTAGAGCAGGAACTAATTTTTTTGTGTTTTTGAATAAAGCAAGCAAACCAAACTAGATTAATTTTTTGGGTTTCTTGGAAAGAGGGAAACAAAACCAAGCAAAAGAAACAAAGCAAACTTAAAACAAAGTAAAGAGAAAGGAAGTGAAGGACTCCCCTAGTGAAGACGTCCTTAGCCTCCCCGGCAACGGCGCCAGAAAGACTTGATGGTGCTCGACCTGGCACTTTGTTGGTAACCCCAAGCGCAGGGTGTGAAGAGCAAGCAGCAAGTTTTACCTCAGTTGAGACCGAGGTTATCGAACCAGAAGGAGGAATGAAACGTCACACAGGAGTTGCAAGCAACGTGGAGACCTGCACAACACAAACTCAATACTTTTCCCCAACGAACAGTGAAGTTGTCAAGCTCACCGGTTTGCTGTAACAAAGGATTAAATGAATGGTGTGGAAGGTAATGGTTTGCAACAAGTAAACAAGTAACAGTGGAAGATGTATCAATGGTAAAGATTGGACCGGGGTCCATAGTTCACTAGAGGTGCCCTCCTTAGATAAACAACATGGCATGAAGGGTAAACAAATTACAGCAGGGCAATTGACAGGAACTTAGCAAGGCATAACAATGCAATTACTAGTCAGAAAGATCCTATGAGGTTGATTGGGCAATACAACAAGATACATAGACCGCCATCCAACTACATCTATGACTAGAAGTCCACCTTCAGGTTATCATCCGAATCCCCTCCAGTATTAAGTTGCAAGCAACAGACAACTGCTTTAAGCAAAGTGTGTAAGGTAAACAGTCCACATGTTCCATGAATAAGAGACCGTTGTTTTCTCCCTAGTAGCAACAACACATCTACAACCGAAGAGATTTCCGTCACTTCCCTTGGAAACTAGAGGCATGAACCCACTATCGAGCATGAATACCCCCTCTTGGAGTCACTAGCAACTACTTGGCCAAGATAGCTACTAACAACGGAGAGCATGCAATATCACAAACAACACAGACATGATAGAATCATAAAGACAAAACCATTAATAAAACCAACATAATAATGTCAATATCCATCGGATCCCCGCAAACACAACATGCATGATTACAAATAGATTATATCTTGATCATGAACGGAGCTCACAAGATCTATACATGAAAGCACAAAGGAGGAGATACAACCATCTAGCTACTACATGGACCCATAGTCCAAGGTGGAAATACTCACGCATCATATCGGAGAGAAGGCCTCCGGGATGATCTCCCCTCCGGCAGGGTGCCGGGAAGAACTTCAGATCCCCCCTGATCTAGGGACGATGGTGGCGGCGGCTACAGACGGCTTCGTGGATATTTGATCGGGTACCCAGGGTTTCTGCATCGGGGGCTTCTTATAGGAGAAGGGGGAGACCGAGGCGTCCGCCAGGGCGACCAAACCCTAGCCAGGCGTGGGGTGGGTCTGGCCCCTCTGGCCGGCCCCTCCGGCTCTCCTCTGGACTTCTTGTTCCCCACGGAAAGTAATTGACTTTGTCCTTTGTCCCGCCCAATTCCGAGAATATTTCTTTACTAACTTTTCTCAAACCAAAAACAGCACAAAACAGGCATCTCGCACTATTGCAACTTGTTAGTAGGTTAGTACCAGAAAACATGTAAAAAGCACCTCAAAGTGTGGACAAGTAAAGCAAAGTAGATACTAAACAAGCATGGAACATCAAAAATTATAGATACGTTTCCAACATATCACTAGCGAATCCGTCAAAAGCTGGGCCAGAACCTTCTTTTATCATAAGGATATTTCGGCTCCTGCAAAGGCGGAAGGTCTTCTGGCCTTCGTCGATGGTGCCGCCCCCCACCAGAATTCATGAGACGCGGAAGCGCCAGAACTATTGGATATTTTGATCCTCTCCAAGAGGCGGATTGAATTTCTGATGAAGCACAAGGGCCTCCCCACATCCCGACTTGATCCACTGCTGGCTGGATCGCCGGATCCAACCTCTTCAGCATCACGAAGATCGCCTCATGCACTCCTTCACCAACGACAAGAAGGACATCATGCGGGTTAGCCTGAACCGGATTCTGGCGAAGGATTACAAGACCCTCATACAGTACTTGATCAAGGAGAGAGCGGAATGAAAAGTTCTGGATGTCTCCATGAAGATGTTTACGTCCAACCGTCCTCTGAATCCGGTAAATATTTTGACTCTGCTTTTGCGTTTCGTCGTTCTTTTCTATTCTTTCTCCGACTCTATTTTCATCGATGCTTTTTGACTTTGTTAGCTCGAGAAACTCCCAGAGTCTGAGCTAGATCCATTAGAGAGCTATCTTTCAGACGATTCAGAGGCGACGGAGGATGATGAGGTGCAAGAAGTTACCGCCTCCGCCTCCAAGAAGTGTAAGGCAAAGGAATTTTGTTATCACTGCTGGTAGCCAAGTTCTGCCAGTAGTTAAAAAGTAAGCACCTTGTCTTTTGTTATTTCAGTACCTTGTACCTATCTTTCTCTCCAGAGCACACCTGATATTTGGATTTTCGTTTTCTAGAGATAAAGTGTCTTTGAAGAGTAAGACCAAGCCGGAAAGAAAGTCGGGCAAGCAAATGCATCAGCAGAAACTTTTATTTCCCCTGCCATGCCGCCACCAACTCCATCCAGTACTCCATCAGCATAGGAAGCTTCTGCCTCTCCTGATGCTGGCAACATCTCGCAAGCCCTGGTCACCATTGATGATCAGGCAACTAACAAGGGTGAACACGTCAAGGGTAATGATCCCATGGTAATATCTACATGAACGTTGGATAAGGTGTCCGACTCTGCTGTCTCTGGACTAAAGAGGAAGAAGAAGGAAGAGATCCTCAAGCTGGCTCAGTCCAGTCTTGAGAAGAAAACCTTAACCGCAAAGGAAGCAAGCCAGGAGAAGGAGGACGTCAAGATGGTCAGCCTCCTGGACCAAATTTTGGTCCGGGATCCTAAGATAGAGTCTAGCAAACTCCCTCTCCCTTGCCGAGAAAGTGTTTCACAACACTAAACTCGGATTTGAGAAATTGCAGTTGGAACACATTGTAAGTTTCCGATTCTTATTTGCATTCATTTTATTATCATATCCTCTAGCCCCTAAGCATGAAGCCGGATAAACATCGTTGGATCCGAGTTTATGCTTTTAGGTTACAAAAGAACGATGTAGTGTATCCCCCAAGGCTCGAGCTATATTTTTACTTAGATAAATTTGCAGCCCGAGTCTTAGTAGCCGTCTGACGGTATTCCGTCTTCTAAACTTACAGAAAATTGCATCTTCCAACAAGGATTTGCTCAAGAATATTTGTAATAAATGCAAGGAGATCAAAGCCTTGTGCCTTGAGAATTCAAAGTTAAAATTTGAGAAAGATGAAGCAGAAGGTAAACTTTCCCGACTTCCTCTTTGTGAGTTAGCGCTTGTCATAGTCAAACTTGATCTATCTGACTGATATTTTTCCTTTTGCAGAACTGTTGTGTAAGTACAGCAAGATGGTGGAGAAATCCGAGAACTTCAAGGTCTTGGAACTGGAGAATGCTGAGCTCCGGGACAAGATTTATAAACTCACTATTGAGTCAGAGAAATCCATAGCTGCTGTCCTGGAGTCGAGCAATCATGAGACCGTGAGGCTCGAGAAGCTGCTAGCCCTCTGAGATAAACAATTGGATGATCTCAATAAGGACTTCGATAGTCAAAAGGATCTAGCCTAGGATGCAGAGAATGAACTGAATAGCCTCCGCGAAGAGCATGCTCAATGGAATCGTTCTGTGCTAGGTAAGATTTCTGACCTTCATTTTACGTTGATTTTTCGACTTTCTTTTTAGTCAAATTTTGACTTTTGCTTCTTTCCCATCCCCCCTAAATCTTTCTGACTCTCCTACCTCCGAACCTCGCCTCGAGCGCATCAAGCTCGTCGAAGATATCTTGTTCGACTTCCACCAGACTCTTGAAGAGGCTGGCAAGTCGGTCAAGCTTTCCGACTTGCACGAGATGTCAGTGCAAGAGGTGAGGGACAAGGCCAACGAGATTCCAAAGCTTATCGAGGACTGGAAGATCTCCTACGCTCGGACTGCTGCCCAGACTGCTCTTACCATGGTGATGAGCCACCACAGTGAGATGGAAATCTGGCATGTCACCAAAGGTATCGCCGAGGAGGACGATGAGGGTAATCCCCAGGACATCAAGGCTATCCAAGATTCATGTGCAGGTTATGATTGTCGTGTGGAGGATATGACCAACTATAGGACGCCGTTCTTCGAATCCGTCGCCGTGCCTTCCTTGCCTCAAGAGCCAGAAGACAGCCTTGCAGCTTCCGAGTCTGAGATTCAGGGCGACGACGTTGTCGACTCCAGCGCTCCACCTTCTTCATCACCACCACCTGGCTTTGCAGCATAAATATTTTTTATGCATTATTCTGAACTTCTGGCAATGTAATGATGGAAACAATGTTTTTATTTATGCTAGTCTCTAAAAACTGATGCTTTTACTATCATAGCACTTATGTTTATATATTTTATGCGTGTGCTTCTAAATTTTCTAAAGCACTTTTTTGGTTTATGCATATACTTGTCGTTTTATCTGGCTCTGTGCCTCGTCCCTTTCATGGGCCGGCCAACCTTCGGCATGGAAACTTTACCGAGCAACGGAGAGCAATTGCTAAACCAGTTTAAACTCGGAAACAAAGCTGGCTTTCAGTACCAACAACTCATTACTCGGAAAATACCCGCGTCTAAGCAATCAGATAAAAAGCCAAAGTATAAACAATAAATTGAATTTTCCCCTAAGGTAACTTTTTTAGATACTCAAAAATCATAACCAGAACGAACATGAGCATAAATTACTTTCAAGCATTCTAGGATTTTTGAAAAAATGACATGCTCTTTTAGAAATAAGATGGCAAAAAACTTCTCAAAGATAATATATGAGGAAACCAATACTTTATTTCATTTTGAACATGTACATATATGATTACAAGGAAATATAACTAAGAATAGAAGGGACGTAGTTGTGCAATATTCCATGGTTGGTCTATTTCATCCGGGTCTATGCTACTGCCAGCTCTCTTTCTTTTCCGAGTATCTGGTCTTTCCTTGACTGGTCTCATATCGGTTAAATAATACGACCTATTATGTAGAACTCCGATAATCATAAAAGGTCCTTCCCAAATCAGGGAAAGTTTGTGCTTTCTTTTTTGCACAAGCTGGAGAACCAAATCGTCTTTTCTAAAAGAATGGTTTTGAACTTCTGACATGGTACTTGCGCAAATTCTTCTGATAGGTTGTAAATCTCTGCTCAGCAATGACGCGTACTTCTTCGATTACATCGAGATCATCTTGTCGAGAAACTTCTACATATTTTTTGATATACGCTTTGACTCATGGAGACTGCTGAATTAGATCACTTGGAAGAACTGCTTCTGCGCCATAGACCAAGAAGAAAGGAGTATATTCGGTTGATCTGTTAGGAGTTGTACGTAAGCTCCATATCACAGATGGTAATTCTTCCGCCCAAGCCCCCGCGGCCCGACGAAGCGGTGCCTCAAGACGAGGTCAGAGTCCTTGCAAAATAAGACCGTTAGTTCTTTCGACTTATCCATTATCTTGTGGATGTGCGACTGATGAAATATCAAGTCAGATCCCTTGTTCTTCGCAGAATTCGGCAAGTTCCCCCAAGAAAAAATTGCTCCCGTTTTCAGTAATTTTAGTGTGCGGATATCCGAATCAAATGATCACGTCCTAAACGAACTTTCTGGATGTGGCTCCATCGCAACTTGTTACGGGTTTAGCCTCAATCTACTTTATAAATTTATCCACCATCACTAGTAGGTGAGTAAATCCACATTTTTTCCATGCGAAACGGCCCTACCATATCAAGATCCCAGACCGCAAATGGCCATGTAATAGGGATTTTTCGCAGCTGTTCAGCCAGAACGTGTGCCTGATGGGCGTACTTTTGGCAGCCTCTGCACGTTTTGACCAGTTTGTCGGCATCTCCCTTAGCTGTAAGCCAAAATAATCTGTGTCGGAAATCTTTTGCCACTAAGGATCTGGCTGCAGCATGGTGACCACACTCGCCTTTGTGGATTTCTCTCAAGATTTCCACTCCTTCTTCCGAATAAATATATTGCTGGAACACGCCAGAAACACTCTGCTTATAGAGCTCACCATTTATTATAGTATAGGTTTTTGCTCGTCGGACGATCTGCCGGCTCAAGACTTCGTCTTCAGGTAATTTTTCGTCTATCAGGAAATCTAGATAGGGTTTTGTCCAGCTAGAAATTACAGCCAGAACTACTATTAAGGGTGAGTCTGATTTCGTCGGATAGTCCTCATCAACTCCGACTATGGAGGGGACGCTTAGATGCTCTAAAAAAGCGCCATCCAGTACTTGTTTCCGCACAGAGCCTATTCTTGATAGAGCATCTGCTTTCTCATTTTCTGCTCGAGGGATGTGTTGAACCTCAAAACCCTCGAACGATTTAGATAGTTCATCCACAACAGCTTTATATGCTGCCATGTGCTTTGTAGATATCGGATACTTGTTGAGCAACTAAATCCGAGTCTCCGTAACACATGAGTCTTGTCATGCCAATGTTTTTGGCCATGCATATTCCATGCAGCAATGCTTCATACTCGGCAATATTATTGGTCGTCGTGAAGTGTATTTGCAACACATAGAACAGCTTATCTCCTTGGGGTGACTTGAGCACCACACCATCCCCCGAGCCTCCTCGTTCTTTTGATCCATCAAAGTGAAGGGTCCAAAATTCCAAGTTTAGAGGACTTGTGTTTTTTGCCGTTTATGTCCAATCAACGACAAAGTCGGCAAGTATTTGGGACTTGATTGTTGTACGTGGCTTGTACTCAATGTCGAAAGTTGAAAGCTCTATTCCCCACTTTGCGACACATCCTGTGGCATCGCGGTTATTGATTATATCTCCCAGGGAAGCGGTGCTCACCACTGTGATCTTGTGCTCTTGAAAATAGTGGTGTAGCTTTCTGGATGCAAAGAACACTCCATAGGCTAGATTTTCATGGTGTGGATGCCGTTGTTTTGATTCTGTTAGGACCTCGCTTAAGTAGTAAGTTGGACGCTGCACCTTATGCTCATGGCCTTCTTCCTTGCGCTCCACTATTGTTACCACACTTATGACCTTGTTGGTCGCTGCAATGTAGAGTAACATAGGCTCCTGAGGTTCTGGCGCTGCGAGAACTGGTGGGTTTGAAAGTAGGTCTTTCAAAATTTGCAGGGCAGTTTCGGCTTCCTGGGTCCAGAAAAACTTGTCGGTTTTCTTCAAGAGTTTGTATAAAGGTGCGGCTCTTTCGCCGAGCCGGCTGACGAACCGACTCACTGACACGTTGCATGTCCTTCAGGCGAGTCGGCCTGGTAATGTTGAGTATAGCCTTGATTTTGTCCCGATTCACCTTTATGCCTCACTCTGAGACGATGAAACCTAATAATTTTCTGGCTAGAATTCCAAAGAAACACTTCTTCGGATTTAGCATCATATTGAATTTTTGTAGGCTAGCAAATGTTTCCTTCAAGTCGGAAATTAAAGTTTCCTTCTTTTTGGACATAAATGCTATGTCATCTACGTATACGTGGATGTTGTGTCTGATTTGGTCATTGAGACAATGTTGCATAGTACGTTGATATGTTGCTCCTACGTTTTTTAAGCCAAAAGGCATAGTTTTGTAGCTGAAGGTTCCGAAAGGAGTGACGAAAGATGTCTTAATTTGATACGACTCTTTCATAGGTATTTGGTGATATCCGGAATATGCGTCGAGAAAACAGAGTAATTTCGACCCTGCCGTTGAGTCGATAACTTGATCGATCCTTAGCAAAGGGAACGGGTCTTTTGGGCATGCTTTGTTCAAAGCGGTATAATCAACACACATCCTTAAGTCAATGGTGTCCTTTTTAGGGACGAGTACAGGATTTGCCACCCAATGTGCATGGATGACCTCTGTTATGAATCCGGCTAACTCTAGTCAGGATATTCCTTGGCTATCGCTTTGCGCTTTTCATCACCAACCCGTCGTAAGGACTGTTTGACGGGTTTAGCGTCAGGGTACACATTAAGAGAGTGCTCCGCAAGTTCCCTAGGTACCCCGGTCATGTCAGAAGGCTGCCATGCGAAGATATCACTATTAGCTTTGAGGAACTCGATGAGCGCGCTTTCCTATGCGCGGTCTAAGCCTACCCCTATGTTTGTCGTCTTAGAGGGATCATATTCCTTCAGCGGCGTTTTTTCGTCTCTTCCGACGCCTTGAACTACAAACTTGGTTTCAGCACCTCGTTCTTCGTAGCGGGCATCTCGGACGGGTTGATGGTATTCTTGATCTCCTGGTACTCCTGGGCGTGCAACACGGCTTCGGCAAAGGCAACAGATCCTTCGTCGCACTCTCGCGCCTTCCTCGGGTTTCCTCGGACGGTGATTACGCCCTTTGGTCCTAGAAGTTTAATCATGTTATAGATGTAACAGGGACGAGCCATGAACGCCTAGTAAGCCGGACCCCCGAAGATGGCGTGGTAAACACTTCTGAATGGTACCAACTCAAAATAGAGTGGCTCGGTCCGGTAATTGTCTCGGGTTCCAAATGTCACGTCTAGAGTAATCTCACCCAGAGAATCTGCCTGTCTCCCTGGTACAATGCCATGGAAAGTTACACTGCTTTAACTCAACTAGCTCTCGTGCAGCTTTATGCGGTGGAGCGTCTCGATGTAGAGAATATTGATGTTGCTCCCACCATCCATGGGTGTTTTAGAGAAATCATAGCCATCAATAAGAGGATTGACGACCAAAGGGTACTTGTTGGGGATATGCTATATGGGTATCCTCATAGCATGTCTCTTAATCGGATAACCTGGGTGGCCCACAGTTGGTAGCATGGCCCATGGCCTGCTAGGTGGCCCAGTTAGATGGATCCATAAGGGAGGCCCATCCCGGATAAAGGAAGGCTACGGTGGATTCACCAGCATACCCGGAGCCTTGGAGTACAAGACACGCTAGACTAGTAATAGACGGTGTAGGACTCTATAACCTGTCCGGCTAGGACTTTTCCCTGTCACCCTAGGACCTGTCGACTATATAAGTCGGGCCTATGGGAGACTTTAGGGCACAACTTCACATAACCTCGCACAGCGAACCTATCTCTGTAACTCGTCGTATTGCCATTATAGTGATTTATAGCAGGAGTAGGATTCCGCCACCATCGTGGGATCTAAACCTGGGTAAGTTGTGTTACCTCGTACCCGTTAACCGTCCGCCTTCCCCCACGTCTCTAAACACGCACTGTGAGGACTCCTCCATGGCGTACTCGTCGGCAATACCACGACAGTTGGCGCCCACCGTGGGGCAAGAGGCGCTTTAGACTCTTTAGCAGGCGAGGACCAGGATCTTCGCAGGAATCGGCGAAACCGTAACCATTGGTCGCGTTCTCTTCTCCAGCAACGTTCTGATCGTCCCTCACGACGAGTTCTCGATGCCGGCAAAGGCGAACCCTACGCGGTGTTCGATCGTTCCTATCGGAGACATCCACCTCTTCATTGGCGAAACCGACTCGGGCACTAGTTCCCTGGGAGTCGAAGGAGCATCAAGACCTGCATGGACCGCCTACGGGAAGGATACGTTCACAGAAGGATCAATGTCAGATCTCTCTTCAGAGTTTTTCGGCAAAGATCAAAAAAATTCAAGGCCCACCCAAACCGCCCCTGTGCAGGATATACCGGTGGAAGATCACTGCAAGTCCGATTGCTTCGTCCGTGCGTCTGGACAGCAGAGATCCAAGTTCGTCGGCGTGGTTACCATCTTCGATCTGGCACGTTGCATTCAAAGAGAGGGCGAAAATGTAACATCCCTAAAATCATGTTTTCAAAGATTGCATATCATTCATGCATGCATATCATTTAGGGATCAAATATCAAACCCATTTCAAGAAAACAGAAGCACTAAGTGTTATTATTTTATGTGAGCATGCATTAATCTAATGCCACTCTCAAATGAGTATATAATTGTTTCAAACCAAACTTGGTTTAATCTCATGTTGTTTTGGGTTTAATGTTAGAGTTTAGACAAAGCTTACAAAACAAATATGGCTTTAAAACCATCTTCAAAACATATCCAAATCAAGTGTTATGGCTCTGTTTATTTTGATTTTCTCAATAAGACCTAGCAAGCCCAAGGAAACAGAAAGGTTTTGTGTTTAATTTTATGAAGGTTATAATTTACAAAAATCCAGAAAAAGATTTGAATTAGTTTTCTTTTAAATTCATTTGAAATGATTCCTGAAAATCAACTCAGAAAAAGAAAAAGAAATTTAAAACCAAATTGGGCCTGGCGCCACCATTCCAGCCCAACAAGCAAATCATCCCACCCGGGTTCCCCCTCTCTCCTCTGTTTCTCACCAAGCTCGCGCACACCCCCTCGCTGATAATTGGGCCCCGCAGCCACGTCACTCCGTCGTCCCCAAATCTCGCATGCGACCGACGCCGCCGCGGCCGTTTCCTCTGGAGCAAATGCTCTTCAATCCCATTGATGCCGCGCGTTAATCTCGCCCCCGCTCCAGCTACTTAGACCCCTCCCCCTCGCGGCCATTTCCCCCAACAGAGCTAGCCAGAAGCGCCACCAGGCTGCTAGTATTTGCCCTCACACCGTCGTGGTACCGACAAACTCCGGCATACGATTCCGGTGAGCTCTCGTCGCCCCTTGCCTTCTAATCTGGCCAGCGTGATCGTAGCAACCTTGCGCATCTTCTAACCCCATTGGTGCATGCTAGGACTATCTGGATCCTCGCTAATGACGACGACCGCAAGTGCCCGACGCAGCCGCAAACTCCAACGAGCTCTCCTGGTTTGTACCGACCGCGCCTCTCTCTCACTCATAATCACATGCTCGCCTCGTCAGCACGCGTCTAACGCCACCTCTCTTGTGCCTTAGCATGAGCCGTAGCGTCGCCACCGTCTCCAGCCGCACACGCCCGACGATAGCAACGACTCCGGTGAGAAATACCTGTCAACCATGAGCGCCCCTTCACCAACCAAGCCCACCTTGAGTATCAGCAGCGCACGGCAAACTCGGTAAGCCACCTCACCCTCTCCCGCGCGACCTAGATCGTCGGGAACGACTCTGACAGAGCCACCGCCACTCGCCGCCGCTAGCGCCGCCCGTCTGTGGTCGTTTGATCCGTGCTAGATCCAGCGTGTAGAATTAGATCTGTAGCGAAGAGGTAAGGAGCAGATATGACCGTGCGATTTAAGTTAGATCTAGCGGCCCACGTTAGCCGATCCGCGCGAATTGGTATCAACCAACCAGAGCACGCCGCGTGTCTGTAGGTTTGATTTAAAATCATAATTTTAGATCTATTAGATGTTTAAACTTGTAAAATTCATAACTTTTGATTCTCACGTCCATTTTGACAAATTTTATATCATTGGAATCAGGAGATAAAATCATTTCCATTTATGCAATGTGTTTAATGTTTTGCCTCTGTAAAAATGATTGTTTTTATAGAAACATTTGTAGGTATATTTTGTGTATAGAAATTATTTGAAAAATGTTTTGTTGTTCAAATAAAGTTTATTTGGCATGTTTTGAACTTGTTTATGATTCAGTACTGTGCACTTGTCTTGTTTGGTGTAGAAAATCATCACATGGCATTTTGCATGCAATCATATATTTTTGTTTGTATATGTTTTGTATGTGATTTGGTGCCATTATTTTATGTGTAGATTTTGGTGCAAATAGTGATTGTGATTGTGAGGATTGTTGCTACTCCCCAAACTACCAAGGCAAGTGGTGCTTCATGATTATATTCCTATGTTTTTCAACTATGCACTAGAAATATTTTGCTAGACTTGCATAAATATTTTAGATCTATATGCTATGCTTGGGAAATCCTAGTAGTTGTAGAATTGCTCGAAATTTCTAAGTTAAGTTGCTTATAAATGCCATGCTTAGCCTAGCTAGTAGCAACCATGGGTGGTTATATATTCATGCTATGAGAAAATATTTCTAAGTCTTTGGACTTATGTTTTGCCTAATAAAACAACTAAGTGAATGAAACACCTGGGTGGAATGGAAAGAATGGTTTATGTTGAGTGGTTACACAAGGCCCATTTCTATGGCTTACCTTGTGTATCTCACTTGTGGAAAGCCACCCAGGAACAAAGGGATTTGAGAGGCCAAATGTTAAGAAGCTTCTAGTGTAGCCACATGGCATTATGGGCTCTGCCTGGATCATATAGGTTGCAATAACTTAGCCATTTGGACAGTTGGTGGCAGTGGGATGATAGGTTGGAGCGCGTCCATTTGGTCTAAGGGAAGGCTTATGAAAGGTCCTGTCTTGGTGAAAATCAAGTCTTGTGGGGAAAGTGCACAACCTCTGCAGATGGAAGAATCTAAGTACTTAGCCATGTCCCTGGTATTGGACAACTTGAGCATCAAGACATGGAATCTATCAAGAATCTCCTCATCCCAATTTCTAAGTAAAAGCTTGTGGTTGAACAAGGGTGAAGGTTCACCAATTTCGATTGGTGATTCCTTGGGAAAGTTTTGTCAAAGAAAAATTTAGTGTTTTCAACTAATAGGCAAAAACCTATTTTGAGCAAAGCAAGCCTAAGCTACACTTAGCCAAAATGCATATAGTATCTAGACTACTAATATTCTACTAAGGTATCACTTTCCAATACTATTCCAATGTATTGACCCACTGTGGCTGTAACTTGTGATGTTGCAGGTTATTCTGATGATGATTAGGGGTTATGAGTCTACACTTAACATGCTTGCCTGTGGCACATGAAGATGAAGACTTATTTATCTTATTTTATATATTTGAACTCTTGTATTAGGCCTGTGGCCATGGAGTTTGTAAAAGACTATGTTTGTCTCTGGAATGATATGTAATAATGACCTTTGTTTCTGTGTACTTCATCTTAAACTGTGGATGCCAGCATTGATCCAGGGACTAGCATTGCAATCACAGGGATCCTTACCTTTATAAAGGGAGGGACCTTACAGATGGTATCAGAGCACTCTGTTGCCTGTAGGATTATGACCCTAGGATTGGAAACCACTAAGGAAAATATTTCAACAACTTCAACACTTGTATTTTCTTCTCGTAAACTTTTCTAATCTTCTTTCTCATCTCTATTTGTAGATGAACTCCATCAACAAAGACATGAGGAAGGGACCACTCATGACTATGACTTTGGAATGTGAGACAAAATTTCCCAAGGCTCTCAAGGACCTCATGGTTTCCATGGGAATACATGGTGCAGCTGTGTACAAAGGTTTACCTGTGATGGATGAAGGAGTTGAATACTGGTGGGTGCAACTTCACTTGTATAAAAACAAGGAAGACAACCACAAAGAATCAGGATTCTGCATGGTCACCAACTCAGTGATGCACACCACATTCTTTGATTCAGCAAGGGGTGCAGCTTGGAAGGCCATCAAAGAGCTTGGTGATAGAATCAAGTGCAGAATGCTCAACACTCAGAATGACCTTAGGGAAGAAAAGAAGCATACCCAGGAGTTAGAGGCTACCAACCAACGTTTAAGAGAGGACATCATAGACTTAGCAATGGAGTCATGTGATCAGGATCGACAGATTTCCTCTAAGTATGAAGGAGTATTAGATTGCGCCAATCGAACTATTGCACTCACAACCTCGGAAAAGAAACGGATAAGATTCAAGTCTAACTTTGAATCGAAAGGGAGTAAGTTAAATTCTCTTAAGGGGGTTAGCATAGACAGTGTGCCAATTGTGAGTGAATATCCGGATGTGTTTCCGAAATAATTACCAGGAATGCCACCAGATAGAGATGTGGAGTTTCTTATTGACTTGCTACCAGGATCTGGACCAATAGCAAAGAGACCATACAAAATGTCAGTTGATGAGTTGAAAGAACTCAAGAAACAACTTGGAGAACAGTTGCAGAAAGGATTTATTCAACCAAGTTCTTCATCTTGGGGAGCACCATTTTTGTTTGTAGAAAAGAAAGATAGAAGTCAAAGGTTATGCATAGATTACCGTTCACTCAATGAAGTGACTATCAAAAACAAATACCATTTGCCCAGAATCAATGACTTGTTTGATCAGTTAGAAGGAGCTTGTGTGTTCTCAAAGATTGATCTTCGATCAGGTTACTTTCAGCTCAAGATAAGAGAACAAGACATACCTAAGACAGCTTTCACCACTAGGTATGGATTGTATGAGTATACCGTGATGACTTTCGGTTTGACCAATGCACCAGCATACTTTATGAATATGATGAACAAGGTGTTCATGGAATTCCTTGATAAGTTTGTTGTCGTTTTCATCGATGACATTTTGATCTACTCCAAGAACAAGGAAAAGCATGAAGGACATTTGCGTTTGATACTTGAGAAGCTTAGAGAGCATAAGTTGTATGCCAAATTCAGCAAGTGTGAGTTTTGGTTGAATGAAGTTGGATTTCTTGGACACGTTGTGTCAGGAGATGGTGTAGCAGTTGATCCTGCTAAGGTTTGAGCTGTAACTGAATGGGAATCTCCTAAGTCAGTAAAAGAGGTTCGTAGTTTCCTTGGCTTGGCAGGATACTACAGAAGGTTCATTGAGAATTTCTCCAAGATAGCTAAGCCAATGACAGAGTTACTAAAGAAAGACAAGAAATTTGCTTGGTCTGAAGGATGTGAACTCAGTTTCCAAGATTTGAAGAAGAGGCTAGTGACAGCACCAGTCTTATGTCTGCCGGATTTGGAGAAGGATTTCCAAGTGTATTGTGATGCATCTCATCATGGATTAGGTGCAGTACCACTACAAGGAATCTGGCTATATATGACCCTCCATTTTTGTCACAAAATCGTCATAGTAGTCTGTTTATGACGATTATATGACGATTTTGAGATCGTCAAAGGCTGGGCGTCGCAAATGAACTATAACGACGATTTTGATGAAATCGTCATAACTGTCTATGACAATATTGGATCATCATAACCGTTATGACGATCCAATATTGTCACGGGCAAATTGGCCTCGCCAGGTCAGATCCTACGTGGCCAATCCGACGTGGCAAAGAATCAGCCCGGTCCATTTTGAAGGTCTATATGGGCCAAGCCCAATAATTTTAGCCTTTTATTAACTGGGCCTTAGCCTTTTCGATGCTCTTTTTCTTTTAGGCCTAGGCCTTTTATAATCCGTTTAATTATTGGGTGTGGCCATTTTCGGTCCTTTTAAGATTTGGGCTTCGACCTGTACATGGTCCATTTCTTTTTCCTTTTTTAGCCTTTATTTTCTGAAATTGTACACTGTTCAGAATTAGAATATTTATGGTCAAGGACTGTTTAGAGCCCAAATATGATCTAGTTCACTAGTACATCGTACAAGCAAAACAAATAATCCAAAACGAATTCAAATTACAATCACAACATTTAATCAAATATAAGTCTCATCTGTCGATAATCAACACGTATAAGATGCATTTCAAACACCAAGCATATACAGATAGCAGAGAGGACACGCTCCGACTAAGAAGGTACAAATGGATCACTCAGTGAGATAGCGGCTAGCTGATAAGTTGGGGTATTAGCCTGCTGCTAGGCACAACTGAGAAGTGCTACATAGCTTCTATCACCTTGGCCTTCGGAGCATCAAGCGACTCGATAAGATGAAGAACCTGTCTAGTCCATATCAAGAAGAATTCGAGTAAAACCTTAGCAGCACGATCATTCTCCAGCTGATCAAAAAGTGGTTACAAGCTCTCACCAAGCATCTTCACAAATTATGCAAGAGCTGTAATGAACATAGTCATCAGTAATGAATGAAACTATAATGAATGAAACTCTACTGTCAGCATGGACGAACCCACTTTCTATAGTAAAGTGAAGTTCTTTTAGCCTAAATGTTCACACTGTCCAAGAGCAAAAGGCAATACCATGCATATACTTAGACATCACAATCACTCGATGGACCATAAATTGAGGGCATGGTGCACAGGTAAACAATATTTATAATTATCAGGATACAGAGCTAGAAAACAAATGGTGGTTCCTAATTTTATAATTATTAGGACATCCAACTCAAGTTAGGTACATCCATCATGAACCCACTATAAGTATGGCACAACTCAGGCATATTAAGTTTGGCACTACCATCAATTAAAATCAACATAGTATAGATGGTTCTCTATTTTGGACATATTGCACTAACAATGCTCTTGGTTTCTCAGTACAGAAGCATCCTGAATCCAGAAATGAAACTTCCTAGAAATCACAGCAGCAACAACCACATACCCGAAGAAGAGCAACAGAAATCAGATCAGTATGGTGCCACCAGACTTAAATTTTACCCCACCTGAAGAAGATGATGTCCATATAGTACAAGGAGAACATGTAGGTGCATAAGGCCTGCTGCGGGTAGGTCCTGGAGGAGCCAAAGTCATCCTTGGAAAGTGGCAACCACCAGTGTACGGCATCACTGATGATTCTAGAGTCCTGCCACAACAAAGATCCAAAACAAACAGGTCAAGGACAGAATGACTAATCAAAGTCCAATGGATTCTTCCGTAGATCTGTACTGTCATGATATAGAAGAAATTGAGGATTTGGGATACCAAATTGATCATACAAATGGAAATTATTATACATGGCCTAACCCTATATTGTTATCTATACATAAACCAGTAGCACTACTGCTACTAGAGGAAAATATGCTGCATAGTAATCTATTGCCTTCTATTAGAAAAAGAAGGGAATACTATATCAAACACACAAACGTGCATGGTCATGTACCCAGCCCAGGTCAGATCAGTTCATATCGAAAACAGGAGCTACCAATCATCATCAATTGATTATCAAACTATAACTTTGAGCTAGCAACTCACTTGGGTGAATTAACAAGGACTATAAGGGAGTGGGAGAGACCGAATACTTATCTGAACCAAACCACGGCGATGGAGACGGTGAGGGTGGGGGATGCGACAGTAATGATAATGGGTGGCTTCATTATCTTATGCTACCGACATTTTCTGAGAAGCATATCCTGATTTGAGGGTATGAAAACCAATATAATGTTATGCCAATATCGTTTCAACTCAAGGAAATTTAGTAGTACAAATAAAACCAACTAGGATATTACATGTTAACTCATCCGTAAACAAGCATAGTCCTAGGAAGTTTCAGAAGAACATTAGCTATCCTTTTCATACTTAGCAGAAATCATAATTCAAGACATGCACAGAAAAGGTTTGCTGCACAGCTATATTGTGAAATGTGTGCAATATGTGACTTGAGAGAAATGAATAACTAGTTTCTTAATGCACATGAATAATGATAACATAATCCTAACATGTACAAGCCAAGGAACAACTAATGTTCTGGCATATGCACTGCTAGTAAAGATCAACTAGCATGGTCACATAACATGTATACTAATTGGACGTCGGGGAATCTGCAGTGACATCGCGGAAGCCACAGTCCAATAAGACCATTAGGCATCGACAGAAATAAAACCATAGACATCACAGCAAAGCCACTCTCCAATAAGATTCAAGAAAGGAATCAGGCGGTATCATCAGTAGGTAGGAAAAGAGGGGGAAATGGCTACCTCGAGAAGTCCTCGATAGTGGAGAAAGTGTGGATGGGGTGGATGGTGCTCCATGAGTCCTGCAACCTGTACTTGCCAATAGTGCAGGATAACAGAACAAGCAATACATGAGTCACACTAATAAGATAGGTGAGGCAACTACCATTAGAGATAAGAAGCTGGCCATGAAAATATATATATTGTTAATGAGGCATTTATACTACTACTGTTTAGTAACAGAAAAATCTAATTCAAGTCAAAACAGCAGCAACTTCTAAAGTGATGATGAATCAACAATTCCACTACTCTCCTATTAATACGAATAAATGCTTATCCCAGATCTAGTAAATGTACTTAAGAGCTCAAGTGTACTAGCCTGATGTGCTATATTCTACTCACTTAAGAACAAATGACCTGTACTTAAGAACTAAGCGTACTAGCCTGATATGCTCTATTCCAATCACTTAAGACCAAACTGACGATCAATAGTTCTCAGAAATGTACTTAAGCAGAAAAGTATAACCACAAAAACATGTGACTATCAAACTGAAAAGAATAAAGAGTATGTTTGCACTCTTGCTGATAAATGTATAAACAGATGTACAGAACATAATAATTTCACAAGTATATAAACAGATGTACAGAACATAAACAGATGTTACAAAACTAATTAGAACAGATGTACAGAACATATATTAACATTAGTATGAACTTGTTGGTATTCACTAAACATCAAACAAAACATACAAAATAATTGAACCAGATTATTTCAGATCCACAAGAAGATTACTTCAGATCCACAGGAATACTCACCAATTAGCAAATACTAATTAGAACTAGAGGCTCAACTAAAATCCTAAGAGTGGGCCAAAGAGTATTACAAAACTGCTTTTTAGGCTCTCTTGTTGACATATTGGCAGAATTACATTTCATACTATTTCACTTCATCATAACATTGTAATTATTCACCATAGCTTTCTACAATTAACTGAGCGGATCCCCTGCTAGCTAACAGCGCATGAGAACCAAATAACCAGCACACCATAGTTGTACGGCAACACGCACCTTGGGGGCCACGACTGTGGTGGACCTGATGTTGATCCCATGGGACGCCTTTCATGCCAGGCATATCCTGATGGCAGTTAACATGGGGACACGGAGGGCCTGTCCGGAGTCCAGATCGCGCGGTTGCTGCGGGAGCGAGCAGGGGAGGCAGCGGAGGTGCTCGAGGGCAGCCGGAGTACAGATCGCACGGGGTAGTCCGGGCTAGAGGGAGTTGTAGAATGTGGCCATGGAGGCACTTCCATCCATAGCGAGGGAGGTGAGGGCTTCTTCGTCATCGCCAGAGGAGAAGCTAGGGTTTGCTTGATATGGATGGGGTTGGGCGCAGTGGGAAATCTAGTGAGGGGAGATGGGGGTCGAGGGTGAGGGGAGGAGGTGGTGGGGAGGGGGAGGAGGGGCGTCAGGGATCTGGGTGGGAGGCGAACATTTGCGCCGAGGAGAGGGCAAGAGGCGCCAACAGAGGGGACATGGCGAGGCTGGGGATTTCGTTGGAGAAGGAGGGGAGCGGCTGGAGCAAGCGGGAAGAGCGACGGAGCGCGGATCTCGCTGGAGAAGGAAGAGCGGCGGCGGGCGGATCTCGCTGGAGATGATAGGTTTAGGGTTGGGGATCTCGCTGGAGACGATAGGATGTGGCGGTTTTGGTTTTGGTTCGGTCGGTTTTGGTTCGGTTGGGGTTGGGGAGACGCGCGCAATATTTCTTGTGTGTGCGCGCGATGTCAAAATATTTGGTGCCTGCGCGCGATGGGTAGCATTGCCATGTCATCGATCCATGTAAAAGTTCCTGCATATTAGCATCCTATTCGTCCATGTTATTTAGATCCAACGGTCCATGTTGGTATCCTCTATATTTAGATCTCCCTAGCTATTATGACGATTTCATTTAAAGGAATTACGGCATTTTTTGATAAAAATCGTCATAGTTTACTAAGGCTTTGACCCTCCCAAGCAGTTTGAGCGGAATCTTCATAAATCTAAGACGATTTTATAGATGGTCACTACCAAAACGTCACAGGCTGACACATTTCTTGTAGTGTACTTATGCAAGAAGGGAAAGTGGTGGCTTATGCCTCGAGACAACTCAAATTCATGAGGTAAATTACCCTACTCATGATTTAGAGTTAGCCTCTGTTGTCCATGCACTCAAAACATGGAGACACTATCTTTTGGGAAAGCGATGTGAAGTGTTCACAGATCACAAAAGTTTGAAGTATATCTTCACACAGAAAGAAATTAACATGAGACAAAGAAGATGGCTAGAACTTATCAAGGACAATGACTTAAGTTTGCAATACCACCCCGGTAAATCAAATGTTGTAGCGGATGCTCTAAGCCGTAAGGTTTTTGTGAATGGCCTTACTAAGGGAGAATTGCCAGATGATCTGTGTGCCCAATTTAGAGATCTCAGATTGGAGATTATGCCTGAAGAACATCTCATGTCATTGGATGTTCAACCCACTTTGTTGGACAAAATCAAAGAAGCCCAAAAGACAGATAAGGAAATTGAAGAGATTAAGGAAAAGATTGGCAAGGGAAAAGCCAAAGGATTCCATGAAGATGAACAGGGTACTTTATGGCATGGAAAACGTATCTGTGTTCCACAAGACCCGGAAATTCGGAAACTGATTTTACAAGAAGCACACAACTCACCGTATTCCATTCATCCGGGTAACACCAAAATGTACATGGATATGAAGGAAAGATTTTGGTGGAATAATCTCAAGAAGGACATCGCCGAACATATTGCTTTGTGTGATGTATGTAGTAGAGTGAAAGAGGAACATCAAAAACCAGCAGGGTTGTTACAACCACTACCTATTCCTGATTGGAAGTGGGACAAGATAGACATGGATTTCATCACCGGATTGCCAAGGACCAGGTCAGGATATGATTCTATTTGGGTAGTAGTGGATCGCTTAACTAAAGTGGCTCATTTCATACCCGTTAAGACAACCTATACAAGTGCTAAATTAGCAAAGATCTACATGAGCAGGATTGTATGTTTGCATGGAGTACCCAAGAGTATTGTGTCAGATAGGGGAACTCAATTCACTTCTCATTTTTGGAGGCAATTACATGAGTCATTGGGAACGAGGTTGGAATTCAGCACTGCTTTTCATCCTCATACTGATGGACAAATAGAAAGGACCAACCAGATTCTTGAAGATATGTTGAGGGCATGTGCCCTAGACTATGGAGCCAGTTGGGATGAAAGTCTTCCTTATGCAGAATTCTCTTACAATAACAGCTATCAAGCCAGTATTGAGATGGCACCATTTGAGTTTCTCTATGGGAGAAAGTGTACCACCCCATTGCTATGGAATGGTGTGGGAGAAAGAAGTTTGTTTGGACCAGAACTAATCAAGGAGGCTGAAGAGAAAGTCAAGCTAGTTAAGGACAGATTGAAGATAGCACAATCCCGATAGAAGAGCTACACAAATCCTAAGCGTAGAGAAGTCACCTAGGAAGTGGGTGATAGAGCTTATCTTAGAGTGTCACCACTTCGTGGAGTGAAGAGATTTGGAGTCAAAGGAAAATTGGCCCCAAGATATGTTGGACCATTCAAGATTCTAAGTCGTAAAGGGAAAGTAACTTATGAGATTGAATTACCAGAATCATTGTCTGCCGTTCACAATGTGTTTCATGTGAGTCAGCTTAAGAAATGCCATCCAGAAATGGAAGAGACTTCATTGAAGGATACCATACCTTTGGAGGAGGTTCAATTGGAAAGTGATCTCACCTATGAGGAGAAACCTATCAAGATTCTTGAGACTACAGAAAGAGTTACTCGGACTAAGACTATCAAATTTGCAAAGTTCAATGGAAACATCATTCCGAAGAAGCCACATGGGAAAGAGAAGATGATCTTCGGAAAGACCACCCTCACCTATTTGCTAGCCAACCCGAATCTCGAGGGCGAGATTCACCTTAAGGGGGTTAGATTTATAACATCCCTAAAATCATGTTTTCAAAGATTGCATATCATTCATGCATGCACATCAATTAGGGATCAAATATCAAACCCATTTCAAGAAAACAGAAGAACTAAGTGCTATTATTTTATGTGAGCATGCATTAATCTAATGCCACTCTCAAATGAGTATATAATTGTTTCAGACCAAACTTGGTTTACTCTCATGTTGTTTTGGGTTTAATGTTAGAGTTTAGACAAAGTTTACAAAACAAATATGGCTTTAAAACCATCTTCAAAACATATCCAAATCAAGTGTTATGGCTCTGTTTATTTTGATTTTCTCAATAAGACCTAGCAAGCCCAAGGAAACAGCAAGGTTTTGTGTTTAATTTTATGAAGGTTATAATTTACAAAAAATCCAGAAAAATATTTGAATTCATTTGCTTTTAAATTCATTTGAAATGATTCCTGAAAATCAACTCAGAAAAAGAAAAAGAAATTTAAAACCCAATTGGGCCTGGCGCCACCATTCCAGCCCAGCAAGCGAATCAGCCCAACCGGGTTCCCCCTCTCTCCTCTGTTTCTCACCGCGCTCGCGCACACCCCCTCGCTGACAACTGGGCCCCGCAGCCACGTCACTCCGTCGTCCCCAAATCTCGCATGCGACCGACGCCGCCGCGGCCGTTTCCTCCGGAGCAAATGCTCTTCAATCCCATTGATGCCGCGCGTTAATCTCGCCCGTGCTCCAGCTACTTAAACCCCTCCCCCTCGCGGCCATTTCCCCCAACAGAGCTAGCCAGAAGCACCACCAGGCTGCTAGTATTTGCCCTCACACCGCCGTGGTACCGACAAACTCCGTCATACGATTCCGGTGAGCTCTCGTCGCCCCTTGCCTTCTAATCTTGCCAGCGTGATCGCAGCAACCTTGCGCATCTTCTAACCCCATTGGTGCATGCTAGGACTATCTAGAGCCTCGCCAACAACGACGACCGCAAGTGCCCGACGCAGCCGCAAACTCCGACGAGCTCTCCTGGTTTGTACCGACCGCGCCTCTCTCCATCACTCATACTCACATGCTCGCCTCGTCTGCACGCGTCTAACGCCGCCTCTCTTGTGCCTTAGCGTGAGCCGTAGCGTCGCCACCGTCTCCAGCCGCACACGCCCAACGACAGCAATGACTCCGGCGAGCAATACCTGTCAACCACGAGCGCCCCTTCGCCAACCAAGCCCACCTTGAGTATCAGCAGCGCACAGCGAACTCGGTAAGCCACCTCACCCTCTCCCGCGCGACCTAGATCGTCGGCAACGACTATGACAGAGCCGCCGCCACTCGCCGCCGCTAGCACCGCCCGTCTGTGGTCGTTTGATCCGTGCTAGATCCAGCGTGTAGAATTAGATCTGTAGCGAAGAGGTAAGGAGCAGATCTGACCGTGCGATTTAAGTTAGATCTAGCGGCCCACGTTAACCGATCCGCGCGAATTGGTATCAACCAACCAGAGCACGCCGCGTGTCTGTAGGTTTGATTTAAAATCAGAATTTTAGATCAATTAGATGTTTAAACTTGTAAAATCCATAACTTTTGATTCCCACGTCCATTTTGACAAATTTTATATCTTTGGAATCAGGAGATAAAATCCTTTCCATTTATTCAATGTGTTTAATGTTTTGCCTCTGTAAAAATGGTTGTTTTTACAGAAACATTTGTAGGTATATTTTGTGTATAGAAATTATTTGAAAAATGTTTTGTTGTTCAAATAAAGTTTATTTGGCATGTTTTGAACTTGTTTATGATTCAGTACTGTGCACTTGTCTTGTTTGGTGTAGAAAATCATCACATGGAATTTTTCATGCAATCATATATTTTTGTTTGTATATGTTTTGTATGTGATTTGGTGCCATTATTTTATGTGTAGATTTTGGTCCAAATAGTGATTGTGATTGTGAGGATTGTTGCTACTCCCCAAACTACCAAGGCAAGTGGTGCTTCATGATTATATTCCTATGTTTTTCAACTATGCACTAGAAATATTTTGCTAGACTTGCATGAATATTTTTGATCTATATGCTATGCTTGGGAAATCCTAGTAGTTGTAGAATTGCTAGAAATTTCTAAGTTAAGTTGCTTATAAATGCCATGCTTAGCCTAGCTAGTAGCAACCATGGGTGGTTATATATTCATGCTATGAGAAAATATTTCTAAGTTTTTGGACTTATGTTTTGCCTAATAAAACAACTAAGTGAATGAAACACCTGGGTGGAATGGAAAGAATGGTTTATGTTGAGTGGTTACACAAGGCCCATTTCTATGGCTTACCTTGTGTATCTCACTTGTGGAAAGCCATGCAGGAACAAAGGGATTTGAGAGGCCAAATGTTAAGAAGCTTCTAGTGCAGCCACATGGCATTATGGGCTCTGCCTGGATCATATAGGTTGCAATAACTTAGCCATTTGGACAGTTGGTGGTAGTGGTATGATAGGTTGGAGCGCGTCCATTTGGTCTAAGGGAAGGCTTCTGAAAGGTCCTGTCTTGGTGAAAATCAAGTCTTGTGGGGAAAGTGCACAACCTCTGCAGATGGAAGAATCTAAGTACTTAGCCAGTCCCTGGTATTGGACAACTTGAGCATCAAGACATGGAAGCTATCAAGAATCTCCTCATCCCAATTTCTAAGTAAAAGCTTGTGGTTGAACAAGGGTGAAGGTTCACCAATTTCGATTGGTGATTCCTTAGGAAAGTTTTGTCAAAGAAAAATTTAGTGTTTTCAACTAATAGGAAAAAACCTATTTTGAGCAAAGCAAGCCTAAGCTACACTTAGCCAAAATGCATATAGTATCTAGACTACTAATATTCTACTAAGGTATCACTTGCCAATACTATTCCAATGTATTGACCCACTGTGGCTGTAACTTGTGATGTTGCAGGTTATTCTGATGATGATAAGGGGTTATGAGTCTACACTCAACATGCTTGCCTGTGGCACATGAATATGAAGACTTATTTATCTTATTTTATATATTTGAACTCTTGTATTAGGCCTGTGGCCATGGAGTTTGTAAAAGACTATGTTTGTCTCTAGAATGATATGTAATAATGACCTTTGTTTCTGTGTACTTCATCTTAAACTGTGGATGCTAGCATTGATCCAGGGACTAGCATTGCAATCACAGGGATCCTTACCTTTATAAAGGGAGGGACCTTACAGAAAACCCCCACGATTACCTTGCTAGATGGCTCCGTATACGAGCCGATCTGGCCCACTACCCCAATGATGATGCCATGTATCACTTTGTGGAAGGACTGGACCACGACACGCTTCTCCGTCATTCTCTAAGGCGGCAACAGGCTTCGGGACGCCTTACCTTCAAAGGCATGGTGAACATCGTCAACAACTACACGGAGGCCTAAGCGGCAGCTCAGACAGCGCTTGCGCTTATTGACGGAGCCCCTCCGATTCGGCCACCGCCACCACCGCCTCCGACCGCCATCGCCGCAGTTGCGCCACCACCTCCAGTCATCGTCGCCGTCGTGGCACCTCCACCCCCGTCATCGAGGAAGTCCTGGCACCCTCCAACTCTATGATTGACGCGCTATACGCCGACTTCAGTGTAGATTCAGAGGAGATAGATTTCAGTCTGGAGGAACTAGACTCCGCCATGCAGGAGATCGAGGAGGAGTACACGCGCGATGAGCAAGCCAACAACGTCGTCACGTCTCGAGAGGTGTTCGTCACCATTGGGACAGCGATGGATGAAGATCAACCCGGACGAGCTCCGCCTACAGCTCTGGATAAAGGGAAGGGACCTCCCATTTCTCTCGACATTGATCGCGCAAAGGTCATGCCCCCTCCGCTTACAAGTGCAATGATCTTGAGGTTGGTAGCACACTCAGCCAGCAGCTTGCCGAAGGATACACTGTTTCCTTGCAAGATCTCTGCTTGCCGGAGAAGCTCCTCTAGACCGCACGTCGGAGATGTCGGCGCCGCACCAGGAACCAGAGAAGTGCTACCCGGCGTAAGTACCGGATAGACTATCTTCGGAAACTCAATGGTTTTCTTGGGTGCGGCGGCGCCGCCTTCGGTAGAAGTACCACCTTCCACCACCGCCTTACCGCTACCGATGGCATCCTTAGCTGGAGCTTCAGCCATTTGGTGTGTGGCACTCTCCTGCGTCGCCTGCTCGCCGACAACAGCAAGCTCGTTAGAGGCACCTGAGTCCACTTCCATGGCGGAAGGGCCAGCTGCTTCCTTGGCTTGAGAGCTTGTCGGAGCGGATGAAGGCTTGACGATGGGAGTGACAGGGGCGATGGCGGGAGATACGTCACGATGCAGCATATCCTTGATGGTTCTAGAAGCCCCCGAAGTTTTGGAGGTCTTCTTCAAGTTTTTCGTGGCTTTCTTCCTAAAACGTGCAAAATACATAAGTACGGGAATAAGACAGACAAATGGACAATGTCAGAGAGAAAGAAGCGTACACAAGAGGGGGTGCTTTGGCAAAGGGGATCCCAGTAACCTTTCTTTTCTCCGCCTCCAGGGCGGCGATAGTCTTTTTAGAGGCTCCACCCTCCGTCTTCTTCTTCTTGCCTCTGTCGGCAGCGTCGGAGGTGGAGCTCTTCCGCTTTCATGCCAACAGAGCATCGTCGTCGGACACGACGGTGACTTCCTTCATCTTTGTATCATATATTTGAGGATCCATGATGTCCTCATCTATGTCGCTAAGCTCTTAAGGTGAAGAACCACCGTGTTAGATGAGATGGTAAATGCTAGAAGGAAGAACTGGAGTATATGTCATACACGGAAAATAAGCAGTTACCTTTGGGCACTTGCTCTCTACGGACATGTCGTAGGTGATGGCGAAGCCACGCTTCTTGTCCTTCACCTTGACTATGTCCTTGAGGCGAATCTTGACGGAGTCGCTCGAGAAGTTGTCCACGGAGATGCGGAGGCTATCCCTTCTATCGTTGTAATACTCGTGCATCAGCTTTGAGCGGTGCTGCAAAGGCTGGATCCGACTGATGAACCAACACATGGATAGGTCTAGTCCGGTCAAACCTGTCTCTACGAACCACTCTATCTACCTTATAGCGTGGGAAGCGTCGATGTCGGAGGGAAGGGAGGCCTGGGATCTCCATGTCGAAGTTCGGCGGCTGCTCCATCGACAAAGTCCGGGTACGTTACTTCTCGGCCGGACAGAGGGATATCTGGGCCATAGAAGTAAGTACGCTGCCAGTTCTTGCAAGACTCATGGCCGACGATGTCGGGGAAGCGCTGGCCAGGCCGGATTTTGAAGCTAATAGTGCCACAATTTCTAAGTTCGTCCTTGCTGGCTCTGGCTTCGCACTTGACGGTGAAGAAATATATGAAGAGATCTAGCCTAGGCTTAATCCCTAAGTAACCCTCGCAAAGCTCCGCGTAATTGCTAAGCATTAGGATGCTATTGGGGGATAGGTTATGTGGTTGTACTTGGTAATGATTCAAGACAGCGAGGAAGAAATTAGAGATGGGCAGGGAGACGCCGCGTACCAACTGTGCTTTGAGGTACACCTTTTCTCCGGCTTGGGGAGAAGTTGTGACCTAGCCGGCTGGCGCCGCCCGCCAGGCGAGCCCCTTCGTCGCGGGGAGGTAACCTTCGACGATCAGCTCTTTGATGGCGCGGTCGGTGATGTCCGAACCGTGCTAGTTGCCTTTGTGGGAGTTGTACTCCTCCTCCAGCAGCTCCAGCGCCGCTGGATTATGGTCACCACCGGTGGCCTCGACCACCGCAGACCTGGGGATGACCAGGCCCTTTGGGGGCACGACGACGGAGCTCGCCGGCTTCACCACGGCTTCGCTCGACGCCGCCATTGAAGGGGAGGAGCTTCTGCTAGCCATTGGATGTGTTTGGAGGTGACTGGTGAGATTGGGAGTTAGGGTTTTTCGTGCGAGGCGCGGAGAGCTCGAGGAGACGCTTGCCTGAGGAAGAAGAAGATGCAGGAGAGAATGAGGTAAAAAAGTGAATTTTCCACCACAGTTACTATTTATGATATCCAGCATCAAGATTCGGCCGCGTAGGCGACGTGTGCGGGGGCGTGCGCGGAAATTTAACCACGTACCAACCGTCACCGCCAACGGTTCGGATCGCTCGCGCGGGAAAAATGGACATGATTGCGTTCTCTGCATGTGTGAGCTACGAGGCATTGCTGACCTATGTCTACGTCGCCCTAGCTGACATAGGCAGATGAACCATCACATCAGAAGATTTGGCATGGACGGATCCAATCCGGCTACGGAAGAGTACGATGGAAGATTCAGCAATTCTCTGACTTACAAATTGAGGACTACAAGATATTGCTTGACGATTTGTCAACATCCATCTAGACGGAGCATTCAATGTGAAGAGGCAAGACGGCGCAAGATCTCGGAGTTCTCCAGGGGCTACTGTTGGGGATATGCTATATGGGTATCCTCATAGCATGTCTCTTATCCGGATAAACTGGGTGGCCCACAGTTGGTAGCATGGCTCATGTCCTGCTGGGCAGCCCAGTTAGATGGATCCAGAAGGGAGGCCCATGCCGGATAAAGGAAGGCTACGGTGGAGTCACCAGCATACCCGGAACCTTGGTGTACAAGACACAGTAGACTAGTAATAGACGGTGTAGGACTCTCTAACCTGTCCGGCTAGGACTTTTCCCTGTAACCCTAGGACCTGGCGACTATATAAGTCGATCCTATGGGAGCCTTTAGGGCACAACTTCACATAAACTCGCACAGCGAACCTATCTCTGTAACTCGGTGTATTGCCATTATAGTGATTTATAGCAGGAGTAGGATTCCGCCACCGTCGTGGGATCTGAACATGGGTAAGTTGTGTTACCTCGTACCTGTCAACCGTTCTCCTTCCCCCACGTCTCTAAACACGCACTGTGAGGACCCCTCCATGGCATACTCGTTGGCAATCCACGACAGTACTTTCCCCGATGATGTGTTTTCCTCGGGTGATCTGAGTGATTAAAGGTGATGGTTACGTCCGACCAATCCAGAAACTGTGGAATAGCCGGAACCGTGGCATTGAGCTCACGGAGAACCACCTTCTTTTCTTTGTCATGTGGGATCCAAGGAAGCAGACGTATGCGTCTTTATTAGTCAGAAAATTCTTCTTTCCATCCGAATTGGGCTCTGCGGTGCTATTTGCTTCTTCCATGTTGAAATCTTCCTTGGGATCCTTTCCTTTCTCGGAGTTTTTCTTTCCTTTTTGTCGCTTGGATCTGTAGCCAGCGAATTCGTCTTTCTTGATGTCGTCATTGAAACTACACTCGACATTTGTGTGGGTAGATCCTCCGTCACTATCCAAGTGGTGGACACAGGGATTGTTGGCAATGTCATCCCAGGTATAGGTTCTTCCGGGTTGCTGGTCTCCTCTGCCCTGGATTCGAGAAGTTCCACGACCTCTACCCTGGCCGCCTCCGCGCTCTCCTCGTCCTCTAGATCCGAACGTTGCATTGACAGTTGTGTTGTCTGGAGCTGGTTTATCTTCCGAGGAGTTCTTGCGCTTCTGAGTTTCTTGTTTTGGCTGTTTGGCCGCATTGGGAATGTCCAGAATGTTTAGTAGCCCTTCTGAATCATCATCGGCATCAGCATATTTGTTGTCCATCTCTATCATCTCTCCCAAATGTATGACGTGGTCACGCTTCAATCTGTGACACAAAAGTCCGACTAGGAGTCCTGCAATGAAAGCTTGTATCGCAGTTTGCTCATTTACTCCCTGGCAGGAGTTCTTTGTGTCAATCCAGCATCCGAGGTAATCCCGGCAGGTTTCTCCCGGTATTTGTGTGCAGCGCTGCAAAACTCTGACTATGCAGGGCCTCCTGTATGTTCCCTCGAAGTTTGAAAAGAACGTACTTTGCATATCGTACCAGTTATGAATTGAATTCTCTAGCAGTTCATTGAGCCATGATCGAGCCCTCTTCCTCAGCATAAGCGGGATATATCGGACAGCGACCAGGCTATTTCCTCCTTTGGTGATGCGGCAATCCTGGAAAAAATCCTAGAGCTAGGTATTTGGGCGAGCCGCGCCGTCGTAGGGCTGAATGTGTTTGGCAATACCAAAGTCAACCGGAAATTTGGTCTGACATATGCGTGGGCCAAAGAAATTGGGTCCCACGTACATATCTTCTTCCTCGTACCGCCACGCCTCTATGTTTGATTCAATGCGATGGCGAGCATCGTTCGGCAACAGAGATCTGCGCCTTGGAGGCTCACAGTTTATGCACGGCGGAGTCGGATTTCTACTTCTCCTCTCACCATTGCCGCCTCCGCCCCTGTGGCTTCCATGGCTATGTTGAGATCCTTCATGGTGGCTGCTAGATGGTGGCCCTGGTGGATTATTTCCGTCTGGGTTACGTGATGGTGGCGGTGGAGCCTCATTATGCTGACTCTTATGTCGGTTTCTTCGGTCCCAGTACCTACCTGATTCAGGACGAAACGGATCATATCTCTGTCCGATGTTGCCAGCCGGATGGCTCGATGGGGGCATCCTTAGCCGATATTGCTCTTCTTGCTAGCGGCGTGTTTCCAGGTCTTCTCTATAGCGGTTGTTTTGCCGATGATGGTCCTGATGAGGAACCATTGCCCTGATGGTATCTTCGAACACAACCGGAATCACTCTTGCCCAGTCACACGCCTGTCAGCGTGAGTGGTCGTTTGATCCGGTTCTTGAATTCTCTTCTTCTCCATGGGGATGATAGCGTTGATCCGTATCCCTGCAGAGCCTTCCATCAGCGCTTTGGACAGCACCAGTGTGGCAAAACTCGGACTTTGAGGCCAGATTGCCACTGAATGATGTAGCCATTTTCTGCTGCTTGAATCCTTTCTCCAGCAACACAACGCACTGTTGGACCTGCTATGGAGACGGATTGTTGGCAAGGATGGCTCGAGATGCAGCAGCGTTTTCCAACGGCGTGTTGTAGACTCGGATCTTCTCTCCGGTCTTTCCATCGAATAGATCTTCGTGGATATTCGGGTTCTTGTGGGCAATAAACGGACCTCCCCTTGTTTTGTTTGGGTGTCGCTTTAAATCTGATTGATACTTGGCAGGATCACTATCTAACTGCTGCCTAAGCTCGACGATGCGCGCGGCCTCTTCGAGCAAAAACAGACGGTGCTTTTCCAGGTCCTCAACCCTTTTCTCCAGCGCCTCATGAGTAAGATCCGAAGCCGTTGGAATTGGAATCATGAGAGCATCTCCGTAAATTTCATGTGCACCCTTGGTGACATCGTGTCCATCCATAGGAGGGTCGATTGGCGTGGTATTAATCGGATCTCCATCCTGATTCTCCATCTTGATCTCTTCATCAACTTTTTCTTCGTTGGTTTCCAAGACGTCCGGCTCTACCGGTGTCGGATTCTTATTCTTATTCTTTGACCGCCCAGTAGCCTTAACATGCGTACCAGTGGCAAAGACGGCTTTTGGTCTGGTACCAGGGGATAAACTTCCGTCGGTACTTTCCGTAGTGGTTGGCTTGTGGACCTCGGAGGAATCTTTAGTATCCATATCATCATGTGAGGTGTAGCTTTCATCCATGCTATCATATGGACTAGGAGAATTTTCCGGCTCACCTTGCGTTGGTTTGGAGGCGTGTTCTTTCTCGTACTCCTCCATCTCTTTGTCGAAATCTCGAAGTTCCTGCAACGTTATTGACTCTTGAGGGGATCCAGGTAAGTCGGCGTTTTCTTCGATTGCGTCTAGGACTGAATCGCTGCTAGCTCCAGCATCGACAGAGTCGGATCCAGAGCTTATATGGTAGACGAAATAGTGCTTCTTCTTGTTTATGTTCTTGAGGTAGTTGTACAACTTGGTTTCTGCCTCAACATCGGCAGAGCCGGATCCGTAGCGGATGTATTCCTCATCCTTGTATCCGATATCGTTAGAGAAATCAGATCTAGATTCTTCTTCCACCTCTTCTTCCACTACGGGAGTGGGTTGGGTGGGTTTGATTTTATTCGGGATCTTGAAGTCTTCCGCCTCTACGGACAGAGCAGATCCGGATTTTTCTTCCGCCATGGTCATCACCTCAAGGTGGGTTGGGCAGGTTCAGCGAAATCGATATAAACATAGATCTTGCCGATAGACATGATCGTGTAGGTCGTCACGGGCTTCAAAGCTAGAATCTAGGTCTAATCGGGAAGGACGAGAGAGACATCACTGGCATATACCACACGACCCATGGCGATAGTTTTGCTGATTCCTGCACGCGCAGATTCCGCCTGGAACGAAGCTCCAAAAGTCACCTGCCACACGGTGGGCGCCAACTGTCGTCGGATTGTCGACAAGTATGCCATAGGGGGTCCTAGTGGCATTGGAAATATGGGGTGTGAGACGTCAGATGTTCCAGGAGTGGTGAGCACAAGTTTACCCAGGTTCAGATCTGACGGCGGTGATTGGATCCTACTCATGCTAGCAACCCAGTAATATATCGGCGTAAGCTGGATGACAGCGGATTACAAGAGAGGTTTGCCTGTGCGAGTTGATTGTGGTGTTACGATTGGTTGTTGCCCTAAAGGCTCACATAGGGCCGGTTTATATAGTCACTGGTACCTCAGGTTATAGGAGAGACCTATTCGGCTATGTTACATAGTCGGTAACTAGATACAGCCTGGACTACAAGTAATACTACAGGCCTAAGTCGGTAACTCTTCTAGGCCTTATCGTAGTTGGAACTAGCTCCTCCTCTTTCTCTGACTGGGCCACCCGTGAAGCAAAGCTCTAACCCGTTGGTGGGCCACCCTAGTCAGCGAGTCCTGTGGGTATACTCGGAAAGTATATCCCCAACAACCGTGTCCTCCAATCACTACCACCAAGTTACAAGAACTTTGAGATGAACTACAATATGCAAAACATGGACAAGTCGTTACCTGAACTCTTCTCCATGTTAAAGTCTACGGAAGAGGAGATCAATGTCGTGGTATTGCCGACGAGTACGCCATGGAGGGGTCCTCACAGTGCGTGTTTAGAGACGTGGGGTAAGGCGGACGGTTGACGGGTACGAGGTAACACAGCTTACCCAGGTTCAGATCCCACAACGGTGGCGGAATCCTACTCCTGCTATAAATCACTATAAGGGCAATACGCCGAGTTACAGGGATTGGTTCGCTGTGCGAGGTGACTAGAGAGTCTAAGTTATGATGCCCTAAAGGCTCCCATAGGCCCGACTTATATAGTCGCCAGGTCCTAGGGTTACAGGGAAAAGTCCTAGCCGAACAGGTTACAGAGTCCTACACTGTCTATTACTAGTCTTGTGTATCTTGCACTCCAAGGCTCCGTGTACGTTGGTGACTCCACCGTAGCCTTCCTTTATCTGGCATGGGCCTCCCTTCTGGATCCATCTAACTGGGCCGCCCAGCAGGCCATAGGCCATGCTACCGACTATGGGCCACCCGGGTTATCCGGATAAGTGACATGCTATGAGGATAGCCATATAGCATATCCCCAATAGAAGCCCCCGGAGAACTCCGAGATCTTGCGTCGTCTTGCCTTTTCAGATGAATGCTCCGTCTAGTTGGATGTCGGCAAATCGTCAAGCAATATCCTATAGTCCTCCCAAAGAACCCTGCAACGTTTTCTCCGTCTTCAACTTGTAAGCTGGCAAAATATTGAATCTTCCATTGTACTCTTCCATAGTCGGATTGAATCCGTCTATGTCGGAATCTTCGATGTGACGGCTCATCTACCCATGTCAGCTAGGACGACGTAGGCTTAGGTCAGCGACGCCTTGTAACTCACACATGCAGAGAACGCAATCATATCCGATTTTCCCGAGCGAGCGATACGAACCGTTGGCAGCGACGGTTGGAGACATGGCGAAATTTCCACGCACGTTCGCGAACACGTTGTCTACGCGGCAACCGTTCGATCAAGCTTCACGAATCTTGATGCCGAGGATGATAAATAGTAACCGTGGGGAATTTTCCACTTTTTACCTCATTCTCCTCGCATCATATTCTTCCTCCAGCCGCTCGTCTCCTCGAGCTCTCTGCGAGAAACCTCGAAAAAACCCTAGCTCCCTTCTGCACCAGTCGCACCCAATCTTCACCCCATGCTTAGCAGCAACACTTCTCCAGCAATGGCGGCATCGAGCGAAGCCACGGCGAAGCCGGCGAGCTCCTTCGTCGTGCGCCCAGAGGGTTTGGTTATCCCCGCATCGGCGGTGATCGAATCCACTGGCGACGACCCAAATTTGGCAGCACTAGAGCCACTGGAGGAGGAGCCAGACTCGCACAAGGGCGACTGGCGTGGCTCGGACATCACCGACCGCGATATCCAAGAGATGGTCGCGGAAGGCTACCTTCCCGCGATGGATGGACTTGCCTGGCGGGCGGCGCCGGCAGGCGAGGTGACACCTTCTCCCCAAGCCGGAGAAAAGGTGTACCTCAAATCTCAGCTGGTACGCGGCGTTCCCTGCCTATCTCCCACTTCTTCCTCTCCGTCTTAAACCACTATAGGGTCCAGCCCCATAACCTCTCCCCCAATAGTATCTTAGTGCTTAGCAACTTCGCGGCACTTTGCGAGGGATATCTAGGGATAAGGCCTAGGTTAGAACTTTTTGTGTACTTCTTCACCGTCAAACGTGAAGTCGGACATAGCAAGGAGGAGCTTAGGAACTGCGGCACCATAAGATTCAAGATTCGACCTGGCCGGCGGTTCCCCGACATCGTCGGCCACGAGTCCTGCAAGAATTGGCAGCAGACATACTTTTACGGCCCCGACATTCCTCTGGCGGGCCGAGAAGTAACGTACCCAGACTTCGTGGATGGAGCCGCCGCTGAAGTTTCCACATGGAGATCCCAAGCCTCCCTTTCCTCCGACCACGACGCTTCTCGTGCTATAAGGCGGATCGAATGGTTTGTAGAGACGGGTTTGACCGTCTTGGACCTAGCCATGTGTTGGTTCATTAGGAGAATCCAACCCCTGCAGCACCGCGCGAAGTACATGCACGAGTATACCAGCGACAGAAGGGATAGTCTCCGCATCTCCGTGGACAACCTCTCGAGCGACTCGGTCAAGCTCCGCCTTAAGGACATCGTCAAGGTGAAGGATAAGAAGCGTGGCTTCACCATCACTTACGGCATGTTCGTAGACGGCAAGTGCCCAAAGGTAGGTTTTTATTTTCCGTGCATGACATATACTCCAGTTCTTCCATCTTGCAAATGTCTAACACGGTGATTTCTTACTTAACAGCTTAGCGATCTAGAGGAGGGCAACCTGGCTGCCCAAATCTACGATCCAAAGATGAAGGAAGTCACGGTCATGTCCGACGACAAAGTTCCATTGGCGCGAAAGAAGAAGAGCTCCACCTCTGACGCTGCTGACGGAGGCAAGAAGAAGAAGACCGAGGGTGGAGCCTCCAAAAAGACTACCGCCGCCCTAGAGGCGGAAAAGAGAAGAACCACCGGGATCTTTGCCAAAGCACCCCCATTAGTGTAAGCTTCTCATTCTCCGACATTGTCTATTTATCCGTCTTGTTCCTGTACTTATGCATTTTGCACGTTTCAGGAAGAAAGCCACGACCAGCCTCAAGAAGACCTCCAAAACATCGGGGGCTTCTCGAAATATCAAAGACATGCTGCATCGCGATGCCTCCCCCGCCATCGCCCCTGCTACTCCTGCCGTCAAGCCCTCGTCTGCCCCGACAAGCTCACAAGCTAAGGAGGCATCAGGCCCTTCCGCCATGGAAGTGGACTCTGGCTCCTCTACCGAACTCGCGGTTGTCAGCGAGCAGTCAACGTAGGAGAGCACCGCTCAACAAATGGTTGAAGCTCCGGCTAAGGATGCCATCACTGGCGGCAAGGCTTTGGTGGAAGCTGGTACTTTTGCCGAAGGCGGCGCCCTTGCTCCCCAGAAACCCTTTGAGTTCCCAAAAATAGTCTACCCCGCGCTTACGCCGAGTAGCACATCTGTGGTTCCTGGAGCAGCACCGACATCTCCGACATGCGGTCTTGAGGAGCTCCTCTGACAAGCAGAAATATTGCGAGGAAATAGCATTTCCTTTGGCAAGCTACTAGCCGAGAGCGATACAAACCTCAAGATCATCACACTTGTAAGTTTACTTTGCCTTTTGCATTTCATATGAGTATCCCACTATAGCCCCCGAGGATATAGACGGAAAACCATAGGTTTTGCATCTATATGCTCTAAGAGTGACTAAGTTAGAAAAAACTCTCATTGTAGCCCCCAAGCATTTAGATGGAATGAACTATTCCAACCAGATGCTTTAAGAGTAGCAAACGCAGTGTTTATAATTTTCAATACTGTAGCCCCCAAGCCTCTAGTTGCAACTGAATTAGTTCCGACAAGACGCTTAAAGAAAAGCTAAGCAGATATCCGAGTTAAAAACTTTATACAGTAGCCCCCAAGCTTCTAATCGAAAACTGAATTAGCTCTGACTAGATGCTTAAAGGAAAGCTAAGCATATTGCTAAGTAAAAAACTCTCGTTGTAGCCCCGGAACGTCTAGGAGGAAAATTTCCGACTAGATGCTCCAACTAGACTAAACAACGGTTTAACTTTTTTCTTTTTTCCATAGAATGAGAATGCTCGGAGGGGTATGGCCAATGACAAATACCAGAAGACGCGTGCAGATCTTGAAGCCGAAAAGGGTAAAACGTCCATCTTGAAGGAATAGATCATCAAAAACAAGTCTGTTTTCTTTTTGTGCATTTCGTCTTGGTTTTGTGCCTACATTCTCCGAGTACTCACTGTGTACTTTGTTTTATCCGACTTTACAGAACATGTTTCCAAGGCCAAGGACATTGTCGAGCAGTCCAAGCACATCCAGCAGCTGGACAGCGAGAACAAGATCCTTAAGGAGGAGAGGAAAGAGATGCTGAAAATGCATGAGGATTCAATGAAGGCCCTGCAGGATTCCGCCTCCGCGGAAATCAATCGCTTGAAGGAGGAGCTTGCGATCTTAAAAGATCAGAAGCAACATGCTGATGAGCAAAACCAACGCCACAACGAGGCGTATAAGCTCCTCCAACAAGAGAAAGAATCCTTGGTGAATACCCTCTGGCAGGCTAAGGCCAGCATCTTCAGTAAGTTTCCTCCACCTTGTATTTTTGTAGTTTGGATACTTTGAATTTATTAAACTCATGTGCTCCTTGTCGGAACTTGCAGATCCTATGGGTTTAACCCGATCGCCTCCTTCGGACAAGGAATGCATGGTTCTTGGCGGCAACTTCATCAACACCGCCATCACCCAAGCCAAAGAGATTGCCAAGCCCCTCCATATAAATATCAAGGCATCGGACTCCATGGCGAAGTACTCGGAGATTCTGCGCCAAGCCCCCGAGCGTGTCACGAGCTGGAAAGCTTCATGTGTACGTGCTGGCGCAAGGTGTAGGGATACGGGTAGGCTACACTGGCGCAAATCAAAAAATTTCAACCGCGTATACCAGGATAACTGTTGTCATAGATCACGGGATTACAACTAGATGCGCAGCTGTGGAATCGATGAAGCGCGTCGAGGAAGTGTAGACGTTCCACGTCTCCTCCTTGTCCTCGTCCTACGAGAAGCTTCCCTTGCACGGCTCGTCCAAGCGCTACAGATGCAGCGTCTCCGAGGTATCCACACGTACAGGGTGGAAGCGTCAGACGCCGGACTACTAGGTCTATGCGTGCAACACAGGCGTGAGGAGTGGCGGCTGGGAATGATCTGAGGTCTCTGGTCTAACCCTGGTCAGCTCGCCCCACCCTCTCTTATATAGGCGTCCCTAGTGGGCTTCTACATTAGCATCCCATTAGTACCCTAAGCCTGGTCTAATTCGGATCCAATCCTCATTAGGCTTCCAGTCCCTTAAGTGTGTGACCCTATAGGTTCATATGCATATAGACATGACACGAATACACTTATTCTGTCAATAGTTGGTAGCGGCCTCTAGCAAGACGTGCCAACTCCTAAACGCATACAAACATCATATCGGACGAACCATCACAAGGTTTATTACATGTATTTCCCTTTGCCTCATGATATTTGGTCTAGCTCCAAGCTGACCTCCCTTTCTCGATACCGTGATTCGGAATCCCTTTACTAGGTTAACTCTTAACCATATGTAGCACGGCCATGCATTTCTCGATCCGATCACTCGAGGGGCCTAGAGATATCTCTCTCAAGCAGAGAGGGGAAAATCCCATATTGATTGACCATGCCTTGCAGCATGCTTCAGGACAAACCCGAAAGCTACCTTTATAAAGTTATGCTGCAGCGTTTGATAGCCCCAAAGTAGGTCGATCCACATCTCAAGTACATGCGACAATCTCAGGTCTAAGGACAAAACGTACACGATGTGTAGAGAGAGAGCTGCAACTAATTGCTAGTCTCAGGTTGGGTCAGTCCAACCCCAGGTTCATAACATGTGTCCACGTCATTGGTTTGACATCTCCATGTCTATGACTTGCGAAACATAGTCATCAACCAATCGATGTGCTAGTCTAATATTCACGTGTGTCCTCACATGAACTCCGACTAGGGACAACTATTAAATAACCATACAAGTATAGAGTTTCACAAACAATTCACGTAATTGCCAATCAATACAAGTTGCCTGATATGGATATTCAAGGAACATTACAATAACTCATGGATACATATGAAATATCATCATCTCTATGATTGCCTCTAGGGAATATTTCCTTCAGTCTCCCACTTGCACTAGAGTCAATCTAAAATGTATCTAATACCAATTGCTCTTGTGTGCGCTTCATGCGCGGGCTGCAGGAGAGGCTTAGTCAAGGGATCAACAACATTTGAGTCCGTATGTATTTTGCATATCATGACACTACCATCCTCAACGAACTCTCGAATCTGATGGTAACGCATGCGAATATGTTTGTTCTTCTGGTGTTGTCTAGGTTCCTTGGCCTATGCAATAGCACCATTGTTATCACAATAAACATCCAAGGGATTGGACGCGCCCTGACCACACCGAGAGCGATCAGGAAATTCCTAATCCAAACAGCTTACTTTACATCCTCCGAGGCAGCAATATATTCAGCTTCTGTTGAAGAGGTCACTGTATCTTGCTTGGAACTTTTCCAGCTCACAGCACCACCATTCATGACAAACACATAACCTGATTGTGATTTCGAATCATCTGAGTCTTTAAGGTAACTCGCATCTGTGTAACCCCTTAAACTGAGTTCATCCTCACCTCCATAAACTAGGAACACATCCTTAGTCCTTTTCAAGTACTTAAGGATGTTCTTTACCGCTGTCCAGTGACCTTCACCTGGATCAGCCTGGTATCTGCTCGTAACACTTAGAGCATAGGAAATATCTGGGCGAGTACATATCATTGCATACATGATGGATCCAATAGCCGAAGCATATGGAACTCTACTCATGCGCTCACGCTCATCGGTAGTCGAAGGACACTGAGTCTTGCTGAGTTTTATGCCATGAGACATGGGCAAGAACCCCTTCTTAGCCTCTTCCATGCTGAATCGTTTCAACACTTTGTCAATGTATGTACTCTGGCTTAATCCAATTAGCCTTCTTGATATATCTCTATAGATCTTGATTCCCAGAATATATGCCGCTTCTCCCAAGTCCTTCATCGAAAAACTATTTTTCAATGAGGCCTTAACAGATTCGAGCATAGGAATGTCATTTCCAATCAGCAATATGTCATCTACATATAAGATTAGAAATACCAGCGCTCTCCCACTTTCCTTCTTGTAAACACAAGGTTCTTGTTCGTTTTTGATGAAGCCAAACTCCTTTACAACTTCATCAAATCGAATATTCCAACTCCGAGATGCTTGCTTCAGCCCATAAATGGACTTCAGAAGTTTGCATACCTTTCCAGCATTGTTTGGATCGACAAAACCTTCGGGTTGCATCATATACACGTCCTCAGTTAGGATTCCATTTAGGAAAGTCGTCTTGACATCCATCTACCATATTTCATAGTCGAAATGTGCAGCAATGGCTAGAATTATCCGTATAGATTTAAGCATCGCTACGGGCGAGAAAGTCTTGTCGTAGTCAACTCCTTGAACTTGTCCAAAACCTTTTGCAACAAGTCGAGCTTTATGGATGTGAACATTTCCATCCATATCAATCTTCTTCTTATAGATCCATTTGCACTCGATGGCTTTAAAACCATCAGGCAGGTCAACCAAGTTCCAAACTTGATTGTCTCCCATGGACTCTATCTCGGATCTCATGGCGATCAGCCATTTCTCAGAGTCTGGGTCCACCATCGCTTCTGCATAGGTCGCAGGCTCATCATTGTCTAACAATAATAATTCCCGCGCTTCGCGGAGCCTCGCTGACCTTCGTGGTTGTGGTGCTTCTGTTGCCACGGGTTCCTCAACTTGTTCTGCTACAATAGCATCACTCGTAGAAGCATCCCCAATTGGCTCTTCTTGAACTTCTTCAAGTCGCACCGACCTTCCACTTGTTCCCTTTGTGAGAAACTCTTTCTCTAGGAAAACACCGCTACAAGCGACAAACACTTTGCCCTCCTCTCGGTTGTAGAAGTAATACCCTAAAGTTTCCCTCGGATATCCCACGAAAATGCACTTATCCGATTTGGGTGTTATCTTGTCCGACTGAAGTCGCTTGACAAATGCATCACAACCCCAAATTTTTAGAAAAGACAAACTGGGATTCTTTCCAGTCCACATCTCATATGGTGTCTTAACTATGGATTTAGATGGTACCCTATTAAGTGTGAAAGCAGCCGTTTCTAGAGCGTAACCCCAAAATGATAATGGTAAATCCGACTGGCTCATCATAGATCGAACCATGTCCAACAAAGTTTGATTACGCCGTTCGGAGACCCCGTTTCTTTGAGGCGTTCCGGGTGGCGTAAGTTGTGGAACAATTCCGCAACTCTTAAGATGATCGCTAAATTCGTGACTAAATATTCACCTCCACGATCAGATCGCAAGGCCTTTATTTTCTTTCCACATTGATTCTCTACTTCACTCTGAAACTCTTTGAACCTTTCAAAAGTTTCAGACTTATGCCTCATCAAGTATACATAACCATATCTACTGAAATCATCAGTGAAAGTAATGAAGTAGTGATATCCTCCTCTGGTTGTCGTGCTCATTGGTCCACACACATCAGTATGTATGAGTTCCAACAAGTCTGTCGCTCTCTTAGGAAAACCCAAAAAGGTGACTTGGTCATCTTTCCAAGTAAACAAGCCTGACATGTCTCGTATGATTCAAAATCAAACGAAGTTAGAAGACCATCACCATGGAGCTTCTTCATGCGCTTTTCACTTATATGCCCCAAACGACAATGCCATAAATAGGTAGGACTCAAATCATTAGGCCGAAGCCTTTTAGCACTAACATTGTAAACATATGCATCATCAAGATTTAAAATAAATAACCCATTCACAATGGGAGCATTAGCCATAAACATATCATTCTTAGAGATTACACAACCATTGTTTGCACTCGCGAATGAATAACCATCCCTCATCAAACATGAAGGTGATAAAATGTTTCGACCCATACTTGGAATGTAATAACAATTATTCAACTCCATAATAAATCCTGAAGGAAGGTGAAGTTGCATGACGCCGACGAAAAATGCAGCAACCCTTGCTTTATTTCTCATGCGAAAATCCACTTCGCCTTTCTGCACTTCTCTAGTCCTTATTAGCCCCTGCATCGAATTGCAAATATGAGCAACCGATCCGGTATCAAATACCCAAGAGTTAACATAGGAATCGGTGAGAAGAATGTCCACAACATTTACAACAAGCGTACCTGAGTGGGAAGTACTCTTACTTCCACTCTTCTTCAAAGAAGCCTGGTACTTGCTGCAGTTTCTCTTCCAGTGGCCATGTTCATGAAAAAAGAAGCACTCAGTGTCTTCTACAGGTCCAGCCTTTTGCTTGGGTGCAGACTTAGGGATCGTATCCTTAGCCTTGCCCTTCTTCTTCCAATAAGTACCCTTTTTCTTGAAGTAGGCTTGTTTTGCACAGCCATTACATGGCTATGCCCTGCACACTTCTTCATGTCACTTTCTACTGTTTTTAGCATCCCGCATAAATCATTAAGGCCCTTCTCCACCCCATGCATATGGTAGTTCGAAATGAACTGCCCATAGCTGGATGGAAGAGACGCCAAAATGAAGTCAGTGGCCAACTCTTGGCCTAGTGGAAAACCAAGCTTTTCCAAAGTCTGACTTTAACCAACCATTTTGATCACATGGGGGCCTACAGCTGTTCCCTCTGCCAGCTTGCATTTGACAAAGGACTTTTGGCAACATTGTACCTCTCAGTCCTTGCCTGGTCTTGGAACATGTCCTTAAGCGCAACGATCATATCGTACGCATCATGATCCTCAAACTTCTTTTGGAGTTTAGGTTCCATGCATGCAAGCATAAGGCAGCTAACCTCAAGAGAATCATCACATGCTCTCTTGTAGGCATTCTTTAGGGCAGCAGATGCATTATCAGCAGGTTCATCGGGGATTGGGGTATCCAGAACCGTTTCCTTTTTATCAGACCTGAGAACAATTCTCAGGTTACGGACCCAGTCCGAATAGTTTATTCCATTTAGTTTATCTTTGTCAAGAATCGAACGCAAAGAGAAAGGTGATGTAGTGTTCGGTGCCATTGATCTACAGCAGAAAACATGCAAAATACTAAGCCATGTAACCATGAAAGAGTAAAACATATTAAACAATTTAATAGCATATACTCCCACTTAAATCAATATCCCTCTATTGATACTAAGTGATTCAAGATCCACAATTAACAAGTCGACTAGTGAGCTTTAGCATCACTGCTAGAAGACAAGGTAAATCGGTAAGCAACACTTGCTAATCATATCACATATGACTCTTGTTGTTGGGTGACATCTCTATGTCAAAACTAGGCGCCCAACCTTTATGCCCCAAGGTCCTTAACTGTTAAGATGACCTTGTCAAGTTCACCAACCCCTATGCGTGTAGGTATCCGATACAAACCCATCCAGCCAAGGAAAACCGCGGCACCCTAATTTCATAGGCCCACCAACGATTGTACAGGGCATAGGATGGTGCAAGGTTTGGTTGGGAGGGCATGGTTTAACTTAAACTTTGTGAGGGATCGTTCTACTTCTATCATCTAAGCATGCATAGTAGTAAAACGCATAAGAATAACATTCACATAGATGTGACACAGTATGGCCCATTTTCTTATGGTGATCTCCATCGCCATAGAACCTGTCCACCATGATGATCTCCATCTTCATGTTCCATGTGAGCCATCCTCCAAGTGATGAGTCCTCCAAGAACCAATACAAGCTATTACTCCTAACAGCTAGTAATCAAAATTACATAGTATTGGGAACATCACAAATTGACACGCAGGCCATTACAATAAATGACAACACATATGGCTCCAGCCGTGTTGCCCTACTCACGACACGCAGGTCATGCAAAATTTCATACATGCATCACATACATATATGGGCCATACTGATCACGGACATCCTGCGAAAACAAGTTATGCATAGAATCGCATTCTATCGGATCATGTGACATCGCAGCACCTAGTTATCTTAACGAGATACAAAAGGGGATACGATTAAGGGGGGTCTAGGGGGTCTCCCCCGGCGGGATTCAAAACCGTGAAAAATGAGAGATCGAATCTTCACAATTTTCTTCAAGGATTTTGATCGGCAAATCAAATTTACCATAAACTGACTCCTGTCCCGATTCAATCAAACTTCTTTGATCACGGTACATCGATTTTAGATCTAGGTTCTGATTCGATCAATCATATTGATCTTTGCGTGATTCAACAGGATTTATGTGTCACTGTCTACCCCGATGGCGGAAACCGACCGGTAGGGGTAAGTCGTTCGACAACCTCAGAATTACGATCACAGAAAGCAAAATTATAGATCAATCCTGAACCACCGCCATATAAACGATCACATCATTCATATCAATCTTCATATCACCATATGCAAACATCCTGAAACTATAACTGAACAGCATCGGCTCTGATACCACTGTAGGGATATGGGTAGGCTACACTAGCTCAAATCAAAAAAATTCTACCGTGTATACCAGGATAACTGTTGTCATAGATCACGGGATTACCACTAGACGCGCAGCTGCGGAATCGATGAAGCGCGTCGAGGCAGTGCAGACATTCCACGTCTCCTCCTTGTCCTCGTCCTACGAGAAGCTTCCCTTGCACGGCTCGTCCAAGCGCTACAGATGCAGCGCCTCCGAGGTATCCACACGTACAGGGTGAAAGCGTCAGACGCCGGACTGCTAGGTCTGTGCGTGCAACACAGGCATGAAGAGTGGCGGCTGGGAATGATTTGAGGTCTCTGGTCTAACCCTGGTCAGCTCGCCCCATCCTCTCTTATATAGGCGTCCCTAGTCAGCTTCTACATTAGCAGCCCATTAGTACCCTAAGCCTGGTCTAATTCGGATCCAATCCTCATTAGGCTTCCAGCCCCTTAAGTGTGTGACCCTATAGGTTCATATGCGTATAGACATGACACGAATACACTTATTCTGTCAATAGTTGGTAGCGGCCTCTAGCAAGACGTGCCAACTCCTAAACGCATACAAAGATCATATCGGACGAACCATCACAAGGTTTAGTACATGTATTTCCCTTTGCCTCACGATATTTGGTCTAGCTCCAAGCTGACCTCCCTTTCTCGATACCGTGATTTGGAATCCCTTTACTAGGTTAACTCTTAACCATATATAGCACGGCCATGCATTTCTGGATCCGATCACTCGAGGGGCCCAGAGATATCTCTCTCAAGCAGAGAGGGGCAAATCCCATCTTGATTGACCATGCCTTGCAGCATGCTTCAGGACAAACCCGAAAGCTACCTTTATAAAGTTACGGTGCAGCGTTTGATAGCCCCAAAGTAGGTCGATCCACATCTCAAGTACATGCGACAATCTCAGGTCTAAGGACAAAATGTACACGATGTGTAGAGAGAGAGCTGCAACTAATTGCTAGTCTCAGGTTGGGTCAGTCCAACCCCATGTTCATAACATGTGTCCACGTCATTGGTTTGACATCTCCATGTCTATGACTTGCGAAACATAGTCATCAACCAATCGATGTGCTAGTCTAATATCCACGTGTGTCCTCACATGAAATCCGACTAGGGACAACTCTTAAATAACCATACAAGTATAGAGTTTCACAAACAATTCACGTAATTGTCAATCAATACAAGTTGCCTGATATGTATATTCAAGGAACATTACAATAACTCATGGATACATATGAAATATCATCATCTCTATGATTGCCTCTAGGGCATATTTCCTTCACAAGGATGGCGCTGTCAATTGTGAAGGCACACTACTAAGGTGCCAACATCGACACGGTGACCTCTGGTATCCCCGACTTCGACGATGACGGCAAAGAGATTGATCATGAAGCCATCCTTTCGTCACTCGCGGGTTATGACACCAGAGTTGCCGAGTTGGTGGACATCGACGTCTTCGTGCCTATGAACACCATCGAAAGCGTCAACCAAGATTCCTCTGAGTCCCACCACAGTGCCGATGTTGAGGGTGATTCTCCGGCTGGTGACGATGCTGCTTCCAAGTCTCCTGCGCCAAAGGAATGAACAACTTTGTAATATTTGTTTCACCTTTGGTGTAAGCGTGGAAAAAACTTGTTGATTTGACTTAAGGCGGAAAACAATGCTTGTTATTTCCTGCTACTTAAGAACTAGTTTCCAGCATGTATATATTTTTTAAGCAAGTGCTGGCTTATCCATTACTTTGGTTCTTATGCTTGACTTTTCATTAGTCGGAAGACTCGTTGTCGGAACCATGCGCTTAGGTGATGATGCCCAATGGCACCGTCAATAACCTGAGCACAAAATCGCCGACAATAAGTGCCGAAAGTCACTACTCTAGAATCGACATCAAAACGACAAAGAACGTGTAGACCAGAAAACTTAAGCTAATGCCCGTAGGCGGAATTTTCACAAGTGCAAATGCAAGACTTGTGCATAAAGGTTTTACGTGATCCAAAAATGAACACTAAAGGAGGTAAAAGACTCAGAAATATGAGTGAACCAGAGAGCTTTATTTCATGATCATATAAGAGATACACAATTAGATAAAAAATGCTAAGTGCAAAAAGGACGTAGTTGTGCTATGTTCCATGGCCGATCAAGCTCCGGGTAGTCATCATCCGGGTCACGTCGCTTACGCTTATGATCCTCGTTGGGTCTATCCTTTAGTTCACGATTGTCAACAAGGTAGTAAGACCCATTGAGCAGCGCCTTGCTTATGATGAACGGTCCTTCCCATGGCGGGGATAATTTGTGTGACTTCTTCTGCTTAAGTCGGAGCACCAAATCACCCTCTTTAAACGAGCGATGCCGAACGTGGCGACTATGGCATCTGTGTAGCTTCTGCTGGTAAATGGTGGATCTTTGGCATGCCAAAATGCGCTCCTCCTCGAGAAGGTACACATCTAGGCGTTTGGATTCTTTAGCGTCATCCTCGTCATAGGCGGCAACTCTTGGTGCATCGTGAAGAATGTCGGAAGGTAGGATGGCTTCTGCTCCATATACCATGAAATAGGGGGTGTAGCCGGTGGATCTGTTGGGTGTAGTCCGTAAACTCCACAGCACAGATGGCAATTCTTCCGCCCAGGCTCCAGCTGCTCTATGTAGCGGTGCCTTAAGACGTGGCTTGATTCCCTGCAGAATTAATCCATTGGCTCACTCAACCTGACCATTGGATTGTGGGTGTGCCACAGAAGCAAGATCAAGTCGGATGCCTTTCTCCCAACAATATGCCTCCACTTCTCCGAGTGATAAATTGCTGCCGTTTTCGGTGATAATGCTGTGTGGGAGACCAAATATCACCACTAGATCTCGGACGAACCTGAGGGAAGTTGCCCCATTAAGCTTTCTAATGGGTTTAGCTTCTATCCATTCAGTGAATTTGTCAACTGCTATAAGCAGATGTGTAAACCCACAAGGTGCCGTCTGTAACGGTCCCACCATGTATAGCCCCTAGACTGCAAACGGCCAAGTTATTGGTATTGTTCGCAGTTCTTCAGCAGGAACATGTGGTTGTTGGGCATAATACCGGCATCCCATGCATGTCTTAACCAGCTTGTCGGCGTCCGCCTTCGCGGTCATCCAGTAGAATCCTTGCCGGAAGGCTTTTGAGACCAACGATCGAGGAGCGACATGATGCCCGCAATCTCTGAGATGGATTTCGTGCAGGATTTCCATACCTTCTAGCTGGGAAACACACTTTAGGTATACACCAGTAGTGCTCCTTTTGTAGAGTTGCCCATTGATTATGGTATAACCCTTTGCTCGCCGTACTATTTGCCGTCTTTCGACTTCGTCGTCGGGCAAATTTCCGTGTTCGAGGTATTCCATGAACGGTTTTGTCCAAGCTAGAGGGACCTTAGTCACCATGTTGACGAAAGAGTCAGCTCTATCCGGGTTGTCGATGTCGGCTCCCTTCATGGATGGTGTGCGCAGGTTCTCTAGAAAAACTCCTGGCGGAATTTGCTTGCGCCTTGATCCAAGCTTGGACAGCAGATCAGCCGCCTCGTTTTGTTCCCTAGGTACATACTTGACTTCGTAGCCCAAGAAGCTCTTGGCTATCTCATCCACTTCGTCTCGATATGCTGCCATCAAAGGGTTCCGCGCATTCCAGGTGTCAGCCACTTGCTGCGCAACCAAGTCAGAATCTCCACAGCAAACTATGCGCTTGATGTCAATATCCTTGGCTACACGCAGTCCTTGAATGAGTGCTTCATACTCCGCCATGTTGTTTGTAGCCTCGAAGTGGATCTGCAGAACGTAGTGTAGCTTGTATCCTGTTGGTGACTGTAGAAATACACCAGCCCTGAGCCGTTGAGCAGCTTTGATCCGTCAAAGTGCATCACCCAGTACCCTGGTTCTGGCAACGGAGTGGCATCTGGCATCTCCGTCCAATCTGCAAAAAAATCCGCTAAGGCTTGTGACTTGATAGCGTCGCATCTCTTGTAAGTGATCTCGAAGGCGGCGAGTGCAATGCCCCACTTCGTGACCCTTCCTGTAGTGTCCCTGTTATTGATAATGTCAGACAGTGGAGTCTTGATCACCACTGTGATTGGATGCTCCTGAAAGTAATGCCTCAGCTTCCGAGAAGTAAGGAATACTCCATAAGCTATCTTTTGTTAGTGCGGGTAACGCTGCTTGGATTCCGTCAAGACCTCGCTCACATAGTAAACTGGTCGTTGAACTCCATGCTCATAGCCTGGTTCCTTCCGCTCTACCACGACGACGATGTTGATAACCCGGTTGGTTGCCGCCATGTAAATTAACAGGGGCTCTCCAGGCTCGGGTGCTGCAAGGATGGGCGCTGAGGAAAGAATCTCCTTGAGATGCTTCAATGTTGCATCTGCTTCGTCCGTCCACGTGAATTTGTCCGCCTTCTTCAGCAACTTGTACAGCGGCAGAGCCTTTTCTCCAAGTCGGCTGACGAACCGACTAACTTCTGCAACACAACATGTTAGTCGTTAAATGTCCTTTAGGCATGTCGGACGGTTTATGTTTAAGATGGCCTTGATTTTCTCCGGTTGACCTCGATTCCACGTTGGGAAACGATGAAGCCCAACAATTTGCCGGCTGGAACCCCGAAGACGCACTTCTTAGGGTTGAGCATCATGTTGTATTTCCGGAGATTATCAAAGGTTTCTTTTAAGTCGGAGATTAAGTCGTTTGACTTTTTAGACATCACCGCGATATCGTCCACATAGGCGTGAATGTTCCGACCAATTTGGTCGTGAAGGCAATGTTGCATTGTCCGCTGGTAGGTAGCACCTGCGTTTTTCAGCCCAAAGGGCATCGTGACATAGCAAAATGTGCAATATGGGGTAGTGAACGAAGTGGCCAATTGGTCCGACTTCCTCATCTTGATCTGGTGGTATCCCTGAGTATGCATCGAGAAAACACAAAAGTTCCGAGCCAGCCGTCGAGTCAATGAATTGGTCAATGCGAGGCAAAGCAAACGGAATTTTGGGACATGTTTTGTTCAAGCCATTGTAATCAACGCACATTCTTAATTCATTGGTTCCCTTTTTGGGGACAAGTACAGGATTGGCCATCCATCGGGTGTGAAGGACTTCTCGGATAAATCTAGCTTTAAGTAACTTACCTATCTCTTTGCTAATGGCACGTCTCTTCTCATCTCCAAAGCATCGTAGAGGTTGTTTCACTGGTTTACATTTGGGATCAATGTTTAAGCTGTGCTCGGCAAGTTCCCTAGGTACACCTTTCATGTCGGCAGGTTGCCAGGCAAAGATGTCCCTATTCTCACGGAGGAACTCGACGAGCGTGCTTTCCTATTTGGGATCCAGGTTCGTCCCAATGGCGGTGACCTTGGAGGCATCGCCTACCACAAGTTCCATTGGCTTGGTCTGGATGGCGGCCTTGAACGCAGGAGCGGAGTCGGAGATTTGCTTCTTCGACGCGGGCATCTCTGAGTCATCGACCTTGATCTGGATCTCTTTGAATTCTTCGTTGTAGAGGACAGCTTCTGCAACGGCTGCTTCATTGATCTCGCGGTCCCTTGCCTTGGTAAAGCTTCCGGATACGGTGATGATGTCGTTTGGTCCGGGTATCTTGAGTTTGTTGTAGACGAAGCATGGCTTGGCCATGAACTTGTGGAATATGTCGCGGCCGAATATGACGTGGTACACGCTCTTGAAGGGGACCACCTCGAAGGTCATGCGCTCTTGGAGGTAGTTATTAACATCGCCAAAGGCAACCTGAAGTGTAATGCACCCAAGGGATCGAGCCTCCCGACCAGGAACTACGTCGTGGAAGATGGTGTTGGTCCGCCTTAGGTTTGCCTCCGTCAAGTTCATCTTCTGCAGTGTATCCAGGTACATGATGTTGATGCTGCTTCCACTATCCACCATACACTTGGTGAACTCCACGCCGTCAATCAAGGGGTTGATGACCATGGCGTACTGGTTCTCCGTGGGCACAAGGTCTGGGCGGTCTGCCCTGTCCCAAGTTATTGGAACCTCCGACCAGCGCAGGTACCGGGGAACTGGGGGGAGAGTGGCCATCAGGATCCTCAGAGAGGTCTTTTGTTATCGGACGGTGGGGGTGCCAAGGAAAGTGTGGTAGACTGGAGCCTTATTTGCGAAGGGGTTCTTGCCCTTGTCGACGATCTTGGCAGCGTGATTGGGGTCAACATCTTCGTCCATGTCACTTGAATCCTTGGACTCCTCCTCCTTCTTCTTCCCCTTGCCCTTGCCTCGCGGTCTGTTCTTCCGACTTTGCTTGTAGCCGGACTCCGGGTCTTCTTTGAGGTCGTTGACGAACTTGCGGTGTCGATTGGTGTGGGTGGCCTTGCCGTTGGCGTCGAGGTGTACGGGGCACGGCATATCGCGGTACTCCTCGTAGGTTTGGGGAACGTGGAGCGGCGCCGAGGTGGTTTCACTTCCTCGTTGCTGCCCACGACCAGCTCCCCTTCCTCGGCCATGTTGTCCGCCTTCTCCTCGTCTTGCAAAAGTCATAGCGACCATGTTGGTAGATTGCTTTTCTTCTGGAGCGGTTTTCCGCTTTGTACTGCTGTTCCTCCGAGCTTGAGTTGGAACGGCAGTTGCCGGCAAGGAGCCACGAGCATCATCGTCGGCAGCTGCGAACTCACTAGCCAACTGAATCATCTGGTTCAAGTCAAGCTGGTGATTGTCTTGCAAGCGCTTAAGCTTATGTCGGAGCAGCGTGCCCCTTTCCAACCCATTGATGAAGGCGGCCATGGCAGTCTGAGCATGCACTCCTGCGCAGGAATTTTTCATATCTAGCCAGCGGGAGAGGTAGGCGCGAGATGTCTCGTCTTTCTCTTGCACGCACCACTGTAGATCGCCCACAGTGCAAGGACACTTGTATGTACCCTCAAAGTTCTTGGTGAACGCTTCTTGCATGTCCAGCCAGTTGTAGATAGATTTATCCGGCAAGTCGTCAATCCATTGACGGGTCGTACCCTACAACATTAATGGGAGGTACTTGACGGCGACGTTGGGGTTGCCTCCAGCAATCTACACCGCGTTGACGTAGTCCTGCAACCATGTGGCTGGCTTGGAGGTGCTGTCATCGGGCTTGATGGTCTTGTCAATCCGGAAACCTTTGGGGTAAGTTGCGGACCGTATTGCGGGTCTCAAGCAACGTGGTCCCAGGTATGGTCCTTTCCGGGCCTCGTGGATCTTATCGATCCGCGAACGTGCATCGTATGGCTCCGGGTTCTTCTTTTTGTCAACAGGGGACGGGCTGCGTGAACGACGCAGGCCCCCTCCGGCATGGTGACTGCTTGGTGGTGACGGAGGCGGAGGTGGCGGTGGGTTTGCTTTCTTGCTGTTACCCTCCTGCGACGCCTCACGCCTGTCACGGTTGCTTGTCAGACGCGGAGGGTCATGGCGTGACCTGCTCTTGTGTCCTTGGTTGCGCTCTCCGTCATGACGGGTCTGCTCCACGTTGTCGCGGATGACGATGCCACACTGCTTTGGTGGGGGCATATCCGTACGATGGTGAGCCTTGTAATCTTCGCGATGTCGGGGAGATCGGGGCGGTGGCGATGGGCGACGAGGTCGGGCCTTTTCTCCGTGGTTGGAGGATATGGGGATGGCATCCTTCCTGTTGCGCGCATCCCTCCGTCTTCGTTCTGCTAAACCCGTCTGGGACCCTACATCAAGAGGAGATCTGTCCCTTGGAGGCTTGTACTGGCTAGATTGGCAGAGCGCTGGGTCAGACTCAAGCCTCTGAGAGGTGGCCTTTTCCTGCTGCTTCACCGCCTTGGACACTAGGTCATAGACCTGTTCCACTGCCTCAGGCGATCTATCCTGCTCCAGCAGGGTTTTGGTGACGGCGAGGTTAAGGAGTGGGGTGGGCATCACCTGCTTGCCTTCACTGTCAATGTATGGCTTGGCCTATGCCAGCTTTGAGGGAGCCCATCCTAGGTTGCGTCGTACACTAGGGTCGTTGATGACGCGAGCCAGAGCTTTCTTAGCCTTCTGTTGCTGTAGTAAAGTCTTGTACTCGGCCTCCATTGCTCTAGCTTTCTCTATGGACTTTTGCGCGTTGACCAGATCTCGATCTAGCTTAGCGCCTTGCTCCACGATGGCATGCGCTTCCTCCAGCAGCTGCTGGCGCTTCTCGTCAAGCTGGGTCACGTTCCGGATATGAGCAACGGTCAGTGGCTCGACGAGGAGATTGTCGTACATCACTCTATCAGCTGGAGTAACTTGGGCTGCTGTAGACGTAGATGCTGGAGGCGGCAAGTTTGCGGTGTTGTTGCTCGGGCCGGTGCCGATTTCCTGCGGCTGCAGCACTAGGTTAGGCGGAGGAGGCATGACATTTGCGTGATCATCATCAGCAGCAATAAGTGGCCCCTTCCCCTTTTCTAGCGATGTAGGCGGAGCTCGTCCAGGTTGATCTTCATCCATCGCCATCCCAATGGTGACGAACACCCCTCGAGACGTGACGGCGTTGTTGGCTTGCTCGTCGCGTGAGTACTCCTCCTCCATCTCCTGCATAGCGGAGTCTAGCTCTTCTGTACGGAAGTCTATCTCCTCTGAATCTGCACTGAAATCAGCATAAAGCGCGTCAATGACAGAGTCGGAGGGTGCCAGGACTTCCTCGATGACGGGCAGTGGAGGTGCAACGGCCTCGACGATGACTGGAGGTGGTGGTGCTGCTACGACGATGGTGGCAGGAGGCGGTGGTGGCGGCTGCTAAATCGGAGGTTCTCCGTCTCTGAGCGCAAGCTCCATCTGGGCTGCTGCATCAGCTTCCGCCGTAGCTGTTGACGGTGCTCACCATCTCCTTGAGGGTAAGGCGTCCCGTTGCCTGCTGCCGTCTTAGAGAATGTCGGAGAAGCATGCCACGGTCCAGTCCTTCCACGAAGTGATACAAAGCGTTATCATCGGGGTAGTGGGCCAGATCGGCTCGTATAAGGAGCCATCTGGCCAGGTAATCACGGGGGTTTTTGCCCTCTCTCTGAACGCAGCGCGCTACATCGAAGATGGTAACCACGCCGACGAACTTGGATCTCTACTGTCCAGACGCACGGATGAAGCCGGCGGATTTGCAGTGATCTTCCACCTTTATATCCTGCATAGGGGCGGCTTGGGTGGGCCTTGGATTTTTCCGATCTTTGCCGGCAAACTCCGAAGAGAGATCCTACATCGATCCTTCCGCAAACGTATCCGGCCCGTAGGCGGTCCATGCGGGTCTTGATGCTTTACGATCTTTGCCGGCAAACTCCGAAGAGAGATCCGACATCGATCCTTCCACGAACGTATCCAGTCCATAGGCGGTCCGTGCGGGTATTGATGCTCCTCCGACTCCCAGGGAACTAGTGCACGAGTCGGTTTCGCCGATAAAGAGGTGGATGTATCTGATAGGAAAGATCGAACACCGCGTAGGATTCATCTTCGCCGGGATCCTGAACTCGTCAGGAGGGATGATCGGAACGTTGCCGAAGAAGAGAACGCGACTGATGGCTACGGTTTCGCCGATTCCCGCGAAGATCTTGGTCCTCGCCCGCTAAAGAGCCTGAAGCGCCTCTTGCCCCACGGTGGGCGCCAACTGTCGTGGTATTGCCGATGAGTACGCCATGGAGGGGTCCTCACAGTGCGTGTTTAGAGACGTGGGTAAGGCGGACGGTTGACGGGTACGAGGTAACACAGCTTACCCAGGTTCAGATCCCACAACGGTGGCGCAATCCTACTCCTGCTATAAATCACTATAAGGGCAATACGCCGAGTTATAGGGATTGGTTCACTGTGCGAGGTGACTAGAGAGTCTAAGTTATCGTTCCCTAAAGGCTCCCATAGGCCCGACTTATATAGTCTCCAGGTCCTAGGGTTACAGGAAAAATTCCTAGCCGGACAGGTTACAGAGTCCTACACTGTCTATTACTAGTCTTGAGTATCTTGCACTCCAAGGCTCCGGGTACGTTGGAGACTCCACCGTAGCCTTCCTTTATCCGGCATGGGCCTCCCTTCTGGATCCATCTAACTGGGCCGCCCAGCAGGCCATAGGCCATGCTACTGACTATGGGCCACCCGGGTTATCCGGATAAGTGACATGTTATGAGGATACCCATATAGCATATCCCCAACAATCAAGAAAGAGAACCAAGTGTTGATGGTCAATAAGACCACCAAATTTAAAAGGCAAGGCAAGTTCAAGAAAAAGGGAAACTTCAAGAAGGGTGGTAAGAAAGTTACCGTACCGGCGAAGAAGCCCAAGGCTGGGCCTAAGCCTGATATCGAGTGCTTTTACTGCAAGGGAGAAGATCACTGGAAGCGGAATTGCCCTAAGTACTTAGCGGATCTGAAGAACGGCAACATCAAGAAGAAAGGTATATCAGATATACATATTATTAATGTGTATCTCACTAGTATTCGTAGTAGTGCATGGTTACTTGATATTGGTTCGGTTGCTCATATTTGTAACTCGAAATAGGTGCTGCAGAATAGACGGAAACTAGCGAAGAACAAGGTGACGATGCGTGTTGGAAATGGATCAAAGGTTGATGTGATCGCGGTCAGCATGCTACATCTTCATCTACCATCGTGATTAGTTTTATACTTAAATAATTGTTATTTTGTGCCTGCGTTGAGCATGAACATTATATCCGACGGTTACTTGTTTAAGTCCGGGAATAATGGTTGTTCGATTTATATGATTAATATGTTTTATGCACATGCACCTTTGATAGATGGTATATTCTTGTTGAATCTTGATTTTAGTAATACACATGTTAATAACATTGAAGCTAAACGTTTGAAATTAAGCGATAACTCAACCTATGTGTGGCACTGTCGTCTTGGTCACATTAGAGTGAAGCGTATGAAGAAACTCCATTCCGATGGACTTCTTGATTCACTTGATTTTGAATCACTTGAAAGATGCGAAGCATGTCTGATGGGTAAAATGACTAAGTCTCCATTTTCTGGTATGATGGAGCGAGCTACGGACTTATTGAAAATCATACATATCGATGTATGTGGCCCGATGAGTGTAGCATCATGTGGTGGTTATTGTTATGTTCTTACTTTCACATATGACTTGAGTAGATATGGGTATATCTATTTCATGAAACATAAGTCCGAAACTTTTGAGAAGTTTAAGGAATTTCAAAGTGAAGTAGAGAATCAACGTAACAAGAAGATTAAGTTTCTACGATCTGATCGTGGAGGTGAATATCTAAGTTACGAGTTTGGCGAGCATTTGAAGAAATGTGGAATACTTTCACAATTGACACCGTCGGGAACGCCACAACGTAATAGTGTGTACGAACATCGTAATCGAACTCTCTTAGATATGGTTCGTTCTATGATGTCACTTACAGATTTACCGCTATCGTTTTGGGGTTATGCATTAGAAACAGCCGCATTCACTTTAAATAGGGAACCATCTAAATCCATTAAAACAACACTGTATGAATTATGGTTTGGGAAGAAAGCTAAATTGTTGTTCCTTAAAGTTTGGAGTTGCGAAGCTTATGTAAATAAGTTACAGCCCAACAAGCTTGAACCCAAAGCGGAAAAATGTGTCTTCATAGGATACCCGAAGGAAACTATTGGGTATACCTTCTATCATAGGTCCGAGGGCAAATCTTCGTTGCCAAGAATGGATCCTTTCTAGAGAAGGAGTTTCTCTCGAAAGAAGTGACTGGAAGGAAAGTAGAACTCGGCGAGGTTGTCGAACCTTCTCTCGGATTTGAGATTAGCGCAGCACTGGAAGAAGTTCATGTGGCGCCTACACAAGTAAGAGAGGAAGCTAATGATGTTGATCATAAAACTTCGGTCGAAGTTACTACGGAACCTCGTAGGTCAACAAGCTCGTACCACTCCCAATTGGTATGATCTCGTTATGAGTGTCATGTTGGTGGACAACACCGATGACCCTGCGACATATGAGGAAGCAATGATGAGCCCAGATTCCAATAAATGGCAAGAAGCCATGAAATCCGAGATTGGATCCATGTACGAAAACCAAGTATAGACTTTGGTGGACTTACCGGATGGTCGGAAGGCTGTCGAGAACAAATGGATTTTCAAGAAGAAAAAAATTCTGATGGTAATGTTACTATCTATAAAGCTCGACTTATCGCAAAAGGGTTTCGACAAATTCAAGGAGTTGACTACGATGAGACTTTCTCACTGATAGCGAAGCTAAAGTCTATGAGGATTTTGTTAGCAATCCCTGCGTATTATGATTATGAGATATGGCAGATGGATATCAAAACGGCATTCCTCAATGGAGACATTGATGAAGAGTTGTATATGGTACAACCCAAAGGTTTTGTCGATCCTAAAGATGCTAACAAGGTGTGCAAACTTCAACGGTCCATTTATGGATTGAAGCAAGCATCCCGAATTTGGAATCAACATTTTGATAAGGTAATCAAAAAATTTAGTTTTATACAAACTTATGGAGAAGCTTGTATTTACAACAAAGTGAGTGGGAGCTCTGTAGCATTCCTAGTACTATATGTGGACGACATATTGTTGATTGGTAATGATATAGATCTTCTTAATAGTGTCAAATATTATTTGAATAATAGTTTTTCAATGAAGGATCTTGGCGAAGCTGCTTACATATTAGGCATAAAGATTTATAGAGATAGATTGAGACGCCTAATATCATTGTCACAGAGTACATATTTTGAAAAAGTTCTAAAGAGGTTTGGAATGGAAGATAGCAAGAAAGGGTTCTTGCCCATGTTTCCCGATATGACCTTGAGTAAAACTCAAAGTCTAGCTACAACAGAAGATAGAGAAAGGATGAGTAAGACTCCCTATGCCTCAGCCATAGGATCTATCATGTATGTCATGCTATGTACTAGACCCAACATTGCATATGTTGTTAGTTTAACTAGCAGATATCGAAGTGATCCAGGAGTGGATCATTGGCCTACGGTCAAAAACATCCTTAAGTACTTGAGAAGAACTAAGGATATGGTTCTTTCTTATGGATGTGATGAACAGCTTGTTGTTAATGGTTACACTGATGCTAGTTGGAACACCGATACGGATGATTCTAAATCTCAATCTGGATACGTATTTACTTTGAATGGTGCAGCACTGAGCTGGAGGAGTGTAAATCAAAGCATTGTGGCGAGATCTTCAACTGAATCGGAATACATAGCTGCTTCGGAGGCTTCACAAGAGGCGATATGGATGAAGGAGTTCACTACAGAGCTCGGTGTGGTTCCCAGTGCGCTGGACCCAATGTCTATCTACTGTTATAACATGGGCGCCAGAGCCAATGCGCAAGAACCAAGGTCACACAAGAAGCTGAAGCATATCAAGTTGCCTTTTCACGCTATTCGAGAGCATGTCCAAGATGGTGACATAAAGATTTGCAAAGTACACATAGATCTGAATGTGGCGGATCCATTGACTAAACCTCTTCTGAGGGAAAAACATGACCAGCACCAAATCGCCATGGGTGTTCGGTATATTACCATGTAATCCAGATTAGTTCACTCTAGTACAAGTGGGAGACTATTGGAGATATGCCCTAGAGGCAATAATAAAAGTAGTTATTATTATATCTTTGTGTTTATGATAAATGTTTACATTCATGCTATAATAGTATTAACCGGAAACATTAATACTTGTGTGATTTGTAAACTAATTAGAGTCCCTGCAACATTAATACTTGTGTGATTTATAATACTAGATTGTTGGTTGATAGATGATCATGGTTTCCTGATCATGAACATTGATATGTTATTAACAACAATATCATATCATTAGGAGAATGGTGTGATGTACATACTCCTATAGATAAGCGTAGCATAAAGATCAAGTCATTTCATTAGTTCGTTTGCTATAAGCTTTCTGATACATAGTAACCTAATTCCTTCGACCATGAGATCATACTAATCACTATCACCGGATGGATACTTTGATGACCTCAAACACCACACCATAACTGGGTGGCTATAAAGGTGGCATTGATTGTTCGGAAAGTGTGTGTTGAGGCACATGGATCAAGAGTGGGATTTGTCCATCCATATGACGGATAGATATACTCTGGGCCCTCTCGGTGGAATGTCATCCAATAAGCTTGCAAGCATGTGACTGGCTCACAAGGGATCACATATCACAGGAACAAGAAAAGAGTACTTATCAGTAACAAGGTTGATTAGGTATGAAGAGATACCGACGATCAGACCTTGGATAAGTAAATTATCGCGAGACAAAGGGAAATTGGTATCGTATGTAAATGGTTCATTCAATCGCAAAGTAATCGTAGAAATATGTGGGAACCATATGAATTTCCATATTAGTCTATTGGTTATTGATCGGAGAAGAGTCTCGGTCATGTATACATAATTCACGAACCGTAGGGAGACACACTTAAGGATTCAATGTTGTTTAGTAGATATGGAATGTAAGTAGGGAGACCGAATGTTGTTCGGAGTCTCAGATGGGATCCGGGGTATCACGAGGAGATCCTAAATGGTCCGGAGAATAAGATTCATATAAGGAAATTCCAATTCCGGAGTTCGGGAATGATTCCGGTGTTTTCACCGGAATGATCTAGAAGGGTCTAGAAGGTTCACCGGACTGGAAGGGGAAGGGTGCATGAATGTGTCATGACTAAGTGGAATGGTTGCATCATGTCCTAGGCCAAAGGGTTGTGCAAATAAAGAGTTAAAACAAACTCCAAAATTGAAAGTCAAAAGGCACGTTTGAAAAGGCAAACTGGGACAATGTTTCCTAGTGGAGGAAGAAGAGAATCCTTCTCTCCCTCCACTACAAGCCTAGAAGGAGAGGGAGTTGGGGAAGGATTCAAACTCCCCTCTCCCTAGTTGCCCCTCCCTCTCATAAATAGAGGGGAGGGGCTGCCCCTCCACACAACACCACCACCCAAGCCCGCGCCGCCGCCGCCCTAGTCACCGCCGGCTTCACCTCCTCCTCTCCGGCTTCTAAACCCTAGATCGCTGGGGAAACCCTATTTCTCCACCATAACCCGCTCTGGCTTAGGCGAAGCCCTGCGGAATCTTCCCTCTACTCCCATCACCACGCCGTCGTGCTGCCGGAATCACGAGGAGAGAACTATAACCTCTACTGCCTGCTGGAACAAGGGAGAGGAAGGTCTTCATCGAGTACCAAACGTGTGACCGACTACGTAAGCGCTGTCGGAACGCAGCGCCGGATTTTTCCCTTGGGCTTTGGTGCGGCTGGCCCTAGGGCTCCCCTAGGGCATGCCTCAGCCCAAGTGGCCCCTCCCGGGGTGGTGGACCCACTGGTGGTCCCTCTAGAACATTCTAGAAGCTTCTGCTCAAAACACCAAAAACATTTCCGAACCCCGGAAAATGACTTTCCTTATATGAATCTTATTCTCCGTACCATTATGGATCTCCTCGTGATGTCCTAGATCCAATACAAGACTCCGAACAACATTTGGGCTCCAACTCATATTCCATATCTACTTAAACAACATTGATTCCTTAAGTGTGTCACCCTACGGTTCGCGAACTATGCAGATTTGATCGAGACACCTCTATGATCAATAACCAATAGCGGGACCTGGAGATCCATAGTGGATCCCACATATTAAACGATGACTCCGTGATCGAATGAACCATTTAACATACGATACTGATTCCCTTTGTCATGCGATACTTTACTTATCCGAAGTTCGATCGTCGGTATCTCTATACCTAGTTCAACCTCGTTACCGGTAAGTACTCTTTACTCGTACTATAATGTGACATCCCTTGTGACCTAGTCACATGCTTGAAAGACAATTGGATTACACTCCACCGAGAGGGCCTAGAGTATATTTATCCTTCATATGGATGGACAAATCCCACTCTTGATCCATGCGCTTCAATGCATACTTTCAGAATACCCAATGCCACCTTTATAACCACCGGGTTATGAAGTGTTGTTTGATGTCATCAAAGCACTCATCCGGTGTTGGTGATTAACATGATATCATGGTCGAGGGATTAGGTTACTATGTAATTGAAAGCTTGTAGCAAACAAACTTTAATGACGATCTTATTCTATGCTTACTATGGGTGTGTGTCCATCACATGATTATCCTAATGATATGATCTTGTTATTAGTAACATCCAATGTCCATGATCAGGAAACCATGATCATCTATTAATCAACAATCTAGTTTAACAAGAGGCTTACTAGGGACTCTTTTATGTTTACAAAACACATAAGTATTAATGTTTCATGTTAATAGAATTATAGCATGGGATGTAAACATTTATCATAAACATAAGATATGATAATAACCACTTTATTATTGCTTCTTGGGCATATCTCCAATAGTCTCCCACTTGAACTAGAGTCAATAATCTAGTTTAAAAAAACTTGGGTATTCAAAACCTATGGCTTTCTGGTGTCGTATATACACAATTGCAAGTGGTAAACATAATCTTAGGATCTGACACTTTCAGGTCCGTGTGTATTTGCATGTCTTTGCATCTCTATGCATCACTCATTATCCAATGAGATGGCATTGTATAAATTTGGTCCTTTGGTGAGACCTTTAGTTCCTTGGGGTTAAACATGTTGAAAATATTGTCGTACAATATATCTTCATAGTACTAGCCCGCTTTGAACTACACCTAGTTTGATAACAAACTACTTGACACAAATGCCCTCTTTTGCTGCTACAATAGCATTCGTATACTTAGCCTTTTGTTGTAGTATCTGTCACAATGTCTTAACTTTGGAACTCATCCAAATTCGTTATGGAATCTCCTTTCCATTACATTGTGCCACCCATAGTTTAAATTGAGATAAACTTAATATGTATTTTGTGACAAAACTAGTACCAATGCAACACTTTACAATGAACTATCTATTCATTTATCACCTCTACATAAATAACATATTCTTAGTTCTTTCAAAGATCATAAGAATATACTTACTATCGTCCAATGATCATCTTAAGAATCATTATAGTATATGCTCATAACATTTAGAGCATAGGACATATCTGGATGTGTACATATCACGGTATGATTAATCAAAATATTCTTGTGATTTCACTCACCAAGTGTCAAAACACTTGAATCTCGTTTCACTTACCAAGTGTCAATACACTTGAATCTTGATTAAACCCTTTCTGTGTGGCAAGAACCTTTCTTTTCATTTCCATATTGAACTCATTCAATATCTCATCTATGTACATTTGGCACAACTATATTAGTGTCTCAATCTATCCATATAGACATTGATGCCAAATATTCAGGTTTTGCCTAAGTATTTCATCGAAATGAAATTCTTCACCTGTGTAAATAAAAGATACATCATTTCCAATAAACAATATGTCTTTCACATAATGTATTAGAAATATGTGTCAGCGCTCAAACTTAATTTCTTGAAAATTCAAGCATCTCCATCGTCTCTAATGAAATTAAACCTTTTAACAGTTTCATCATGGTGAAGATTCCAACTCCGCGATGCTTACTTCAACCATTGAAGTTTGCATGCTATTTTAGCATCATTTGAATTAACAACACTTTGGATCGTGTCATGTACACGCCCTAGGTAACCATTCTATTAGAAGAACTTTGTTTTGTTTGTTCAACTACCATATACCAAAAATTACATGTAGTGGTTTGTACATAAATCCGTCCAGACTAAATATCGCTATGAAAGATCAAATCTTGTCATAGTCAACTCCTGAACATTGTCATAAAATCTTTTATGACATGTCTACTATTTCATATATGTGAATCATCCATGTCTATTTATAGATCCAAATACTACCGATAGATTTTACACTTTTCCAGAGGGTCTTCCAAGTTCAAAACTTGATTTTTCGTGTATGGAAATATCAGGAATTTTATGGCTTCAAGCCATTTGACGGAGTCAGGGCCCATCATCGCTTCTTTGCATGTACTAGGTTCATCATTGTCAAACAATAAAGATTTAATTCTCATATCTTGGTATTTGATTGTTTACTCGACCTACTTGGTTCAATAGGAACTTACATCTCCGTGACCACAACCTTTGAGGAACGTGAGCCATGAGCATTATGGCTGCCTCCAGAACACTTTCCAGCACTGCGCAACTGAGCACACATAGCTAAGGTTCAATAACCTTATCAAAGTTCTATTGTCCTCCCACTTAACATTTCACGAAAAATTCCTTCTCAAGAAATTTGACGTTCTAAGTGATAAACACTTTTGTCTTTGGTGTTATGAAGGGATACCCAATGGTTATTCGAAATAACCTACAAATACATGCTCATCCGACTTTGGTTTTAAACATTTTACTTATGCCTAGCATACCAATGTTTAAGAAAGGACAACTTGGGTTTTATCCCAAACTATAACTCATATGGTGTCATTTCAACGGATCATGGCGGAGCTCTTTTTAGTGTAAAAGTGGTAGTCTCTAAAGCTTTAATTTTTAAAATATAATGGCAGTTTTATAAATGACACCTTTGATCTTACCATGTCAAACAAGGTTTAGTTACATATCTTGAACACTCCAAACTCATATGGTGTTGCGGGAGATGCAAATCCATGGAACGATTCCTAAAATCTTAGGTGTTTTGCTAAACTTGTAACTCAAATATCGTCCTCTATGATCCAATCATAAACTCTTTATTTTCTTGTTACAATGATTTTCCACTTCATCTTGAAAGTCTTTGAACATTTTCAAATGTTTCATACTTCTTCCTCATTAAGTAAATGGATTTATATTTTCGTGCCCCTGGTTCGTTAGTTGTACTCAGTTTTCCCTAGCCGCTTAACTTTTCCTCACTTTTCCCCTCGCCATGTTAAGAAACCCTTGCGGGCGCTCGCAGGCGCTCGGACAGAGGGATGTCGTCAGGTCAAAGGCTTGACTGTTACATGCTGACTGGTGGGACCGTGTTGGGCCGGGTCGGGTGTTGAGTGTTACGTTACGAGGCCTTGACCGTTACATGCCTGGTCGGTGGGGCCATGTTGGGGCGGGTCCTACCATGGCCGATACGTGCTGACGGGTGGGGGCCAGGTTACACGTCGGACCCGCCATCCTTCTCTCGCTGACTTGTGGGCCGCTTTTTTCCTAATTGGGTGGTCGGTGTAGGCAATGACAAATGGGTCGTTCAGTGGGGCCATCGAAGCCAATGAACGATGGGGCCGTCATGTGGGGTCGTTGAAGCCAATAACTGATGGGGTCATGATGTCGATATGGAGGGGTATTTGCATATTCGCCATGTTTTACGTTGCAACTTGCATATTTTCCATTTTCTGTGTCGCTGACATGTGGTGGTCATGTGGCAAATATGCAAATTTCAAAGAAAATGTTCGTTTCGTGGGGCCGTCGAAGCCAATGAATGATGAGGCCGTCATGTGGGGCCATCAAAGCCAATGACTGATGGGGCCGTGATGTGGAGATAGAGGGGGGATTTTCATATCCGCCATGTTTTACATTAAAACTTGCATATTTGCGATTTTGCGTGTCGTTGACATGTGGTGGTCATGTGGCAAATATGCAAATTTCAAAGAAAAGGTTCATTCTGTGGGGCCATCGAAGCCAATGAATGATGGGGACGTCATGTGGGGTCGTCGAAGACAATGACTGATGCGACTGTGATGTGGAGCTGGAGGGGGATTTGCATATTCACCATGTTTTATGTTACAACTTGCATATTTGCCATTTTGTGTGTCATTGACATGTGGTGGTCATGTGGCAAATATGCAAATTTCAAAGAAAATGTTCGTTCCATGGGGCCTTCGAAGCCAATGAACAATGGGGCCGTCGAAGCCAATGACAGATGGGGCCGTCATGTGGAGCTGGAGGGGGGATTTTCATATTCGCCACATTTTACATTGCAACTTGCATATTTGCCATTTTGTGTGTCGCTGACATGTGGTGGTCATGTGGCAAATATGCAAATTTCAAAGAAAAGGTTCGCTCTGTGGGGCCATCGAAGCCAATGAACGATGGGGCCGTCATATGGGGTCGTCGAAGCCAATGACTGATGGGGTCATGATGTGGAGTTGGAGGGGGGATTTGCATATTCGTCACATTTTACGTTGCAACTTGCATATTTGCCATTTTGTGTGTCGCTGACATGTGGTGGTCATGTGACAAATATGCAAATTTCAAAGAAAAGGTTCGTTCCGTGGGGCCATCGAAGCCAATGAACGATGTAGTCGTCATGTGGGGCCGTCGAAGTCAATGACCGATGGGGCCATGATGTGTGGCTGGAGGGGGGATTTGCATATTTGCCACGTTTTATGTTGCAACTTGCATATTTGCCATTTTTCATGTCGATGACATGTGGTGGTCATGTGGAAAATATGCAAATTTCAAAGAAAAGGTTCGTCTTATGGGGCCATCGAAGCCAATAAACGATGGGGCCGTCATGTGGGGTTGTCGAAGCCAATGACCGATGGGGCTGTGATGTGTGGCTGGAGGGGGATTTGCATATTTGCCAAGTTTTAGATTGCAACTTGCATATTTGCCATTTTGTGTGTCGCTGACATGTGGTGTTCATGTGCCAAATATGCAAATTTCAAAGAAAAAGTTTGGGAGATATACAAAATTAGCAAATATGCAAAAATCTCGGAGCAGCTACTCCCCCAAACATTGACAAGTGGGGTCGTGTATGACACACGTGAGGTCGTATATCTCTCTCATCCGCCGCCCACGACGACCGGGATTTTGTTCCGCCGCCATAGCTCGACGCACGGTCGCAGCAATTGCTAGTAATGCTTGGTAATACCTTCGCTCCAGCTCCGTCCACCCTAATCGATTTGGTTCCCGTAATTTCCTTGATATTGCAGGGTTAAATTAGTCTTCAATGTCTGGTCGTAGTGGGTAAACTGGCAAGGATGGGGATTCGATCATGTCGTGGCCAAGTTCTCCTTCTCCTACCATGTCGGAAGTGCGGGTAGCTCCTTCTCTTTATACTGCCGTTTAATTTGAAGTGTCGCCATGGCTTGTCGAACTGATTTTAATTGGGTTTTTTTTGGATTGTTACAGTGTGCTATGAAGGCCGATGATCCATGGTACATTGAATACCAAGATGAATCAACCCAGTGGTCTAGCGAGAGGATGGATTTGGAGGAGATGGTTGCCAGTTTAGGTGATGAATTGGCCCGTAAAATCTTGTTGATATTAGAGTTGAAGCGTACTGCCGAGGAAGAAAAGAAGAACTCAAAGCTTATTCGCAAAGAGAAGTTGACACTTGAGGCTGATCTTGCCGTATCTGATCAAGTGGTAGAAAATCTAAAACATGAACTTCAAGTGAAGGGGGAGGAGAATAGTAGATTCATGTGGGCAGTTTTAGTAGTTGTCATCCCCGTCCTAACAGTTACACTATGGGGTTGTGGTGAAGGTGGCACATGTAATGATTATTTGAATTGATAGCTAATTTATATAGTAGAATTGTTATTCGATGGATGGCTGTGAGTTCCTGCAAATTTAGTCACTTTGTGGTCCCAAAGTTGCCATGAGAATGCATTGTGGGGCCCGTGTTGCTTGCCATTGGATCTAGCTGCCCATAGTTGGCGTGCCAAATGCCATTGCGGGGCCCGAGTTGCTTGCCATTGGATCTAGATGCCCATAGAGGCGATCTGTCAAAGAAAGTACTACTCCCTCTGATCCAATTTAGTTGACTCAAATTCATCAAGATATGGATGAATATAATACTAATTTATGTCTAGGTACAATCGAATCTAGACAAATCTAAATCAACTAATACAAGCCCACCGGAGATTGTCAAAGCAAGTACTGCTACTTATGAATCATCTTTAGAGCATATCCACTAGTCTCACGACTCAAATACATACTCCCTCTGACCCATATTAGCAGTAAAACTTGACTAGATACGTTCCATATCTAGATGAATCCAAGTCAACTAATATGGGTCGAAGGGAGTATCAAATTTATTCAAATCGGTTCACGGGGGCTTGATCTGCTCCGTCGTGGTGATGTTGCAGATGATGGCTTCAATCATCGTTGCATCGATGACCACTGTCGGTACCGCCACCGCCTCGGTGTCTTTAATCAGCAACGGGATCTGAGGAGGTGAACAGGAGTGAGACGGACAGAGACAGATATTTCAAATGCTTAGATCCTCACCGATGCATGTTGTTCCAGCCGACACGCTTGGATCCGTGCCGCCGCAAGCCGTTCCGACCCCCACGCTTAGGTCCGCGCCGCCGCACGCCCTTACGACCACCAGGCTTAGATCTGCGCCGTTGCACGCTGTTCCGACCCCCACGCTTAGGTCTGTGTCGGCGCACACCGTTCGGACCGCCAGGCTTAGGTCCATGCCGCCGCACGCCGTTCCGACCACCACGCTTAGAACCGCGCGGCCATACATCGATAGGAGGGGAGGAAGATGCGGCTGGTATACATGCAACAGTGAAAGGGAGGGAGAGACATCAAGCCCGTCGGGCTCTCCTCTCCGTACAAGGTAGGTGCGCCCATCGGGAGAGAGAGACCTCCAGCCTGTCAGGTTCTCCTCTACATATAAGGTAGGTGCGCCCATCGGGAGAGAGAGACCTCCAGCCTGTCGGATCATGATGTATCCAACGGTGGTTGTCCAAGATCCGTGTGACATACATCTCGACCAATCAGAATGCAGCAGCCAAACTAAGCAAGTTGAGCTGTTGTGAGGGTTTGAGTCAGGAGAGAGGGGAAAAGTGAGGAAAACTTTAGAGGGAGGGGAAAACTGAGTAGAGCTAATGAAAACAAGGGCACTCCAATAAAAAATGAGTAAGGGAAATTCAAGCTTTTGGCATAAAAAATGGAAAATGTGTTATTTGAACAAAATAATTCGTCTTGGCCGACATTATATTGTTTGCAACTCAGATATACACAAGTGTTCCAAATTTGGCCTCATTTAGACAAAGTATGTTTTGGGATGGGTTATTTTGGAGGTTGATTGAGTAGAAAGCCATGCATCTTCATAGCTAGTAGCTCATTCCAACAAGGGTTTAAGAAGTGGTTTAGGGGAGAAGTCAATTTCTCTTTATTTCCTTTTCCTTTATTATTCATGCTAGGTTGTAGGCAACATAACAAGACTCCATTTGAAGGTTGCACTATGTTTTGATTTTTTTTGAATTAAACTAACCCTAAAACCATTTTTTTGAATTTAATCACTTAGAAAAAGAAAAATGTGGTTGCTTACAAGTTAATCAAAAATTTCCAATTTCATATGGTAAATCAATCCAAGATACACAAGTGTGCCAATTTTGGATCAATTGGTCAACGTTTAATCCATGAACTAGCTAAACCCCATGTGTTGATCACATGTAGAGGGCAAAACTAAGCATTGCTAAGCAACTAGGTGCATGACCACAGAAACTTGCAATAACACATACATTATGAGATTATCCAACATACAAACTTGGGAGCGTCACACTAGCTCGGATTAAATACAAACATTAGAAGTAGTTCAAATTTATCATACAAATTCAATTTAATAATTCAAATCCATTTTTTCTTGCTCCTAGTGTTTTTTTCTGGGTTCACCACCTTGCTCATGGTGATCCTAGATGGAATATTCTCGGAGTTCACCATCAACTTCTTCTGTTTTTCCTTTGTCATTTTTCTTTGCATCCAATGAATCAAGTGCTTTAGTCTGTCGTAAAATTGGTTCAATCACGTTTAGATCTGCTAGTTCATACGGTTCAAAAAGCACTGTCCCCATTTCTGCCATATCCGCTGGTGTAATTCCTTTACGCTTAAACTCTACTTCAATCTCCCACGCAGTTGATGTAACATCATCTCGATCGACTGGTTCAATCTCCCCTGCATTTGGTTCAATCTCCTCTCGATCGACTTGTTAAATCTCCCCTGCATTTGCTCCTCTCGATCGACTGATTCAATCTCCCTGCATTTGGTTCAATCTCCTCTGCATTTGGTTCAATCTCCTCTCGATAGACTGGTTCAATCTCCCCTGCATTTGGTTCAATCTCCTATAAATTTGGTTCAATCTCCTCTCGGTCCATTGGTTCAATCTCCTGCATTTGGTTCAATCTCCTCTCGATCCATTGGTTCAATCTGCAATGTATCCATTGCTTCATTCTCCTCTCGTTCAAACGCTTCATTCTCATCTGCATTTTATGCTCCCTCCTGATCATCCATTCCATAAGTTGTGCCCACTACATTTTTACAAAGCCTAGCAATGTTCCCTAGGATCCCACAACATTTGCACTTACGTATTCAAGGTGGTGCAGCACCCTCTACACTAGCTCTTATCCTATTCTTACTTGGCCTATCTGTTGGTCTAGTAAAAACTGGAGGGTATAGCTTGAAGCCTGGATCCACTTCCATCCATTGGTATTTTCCCAACAAGGCTGGAACGTTCTGAGCATATGCTGCCCTAAATTTGGCAACGGAGAAATACTCCGACACATACTGATCAACTTCACCCTCTTCACCTCCTAGAACACCCATGAAAAACAATGCATGTATGCAGGATTTCCCACGGAGCTGCAATTGTCTACAATGGCATGTCCTACCAACCAAACTCACTGGATACCTCCATTTCCAATCTTTACTATCAGTGTACGTTACCTCATCCTCCATTCCTCTTCTAATGCATTTCATCTTCAATTGTTTTGCCCTAGCATGCAAAGCCTTAATCAAAGATGTGAGGGATGGCCATCATATACTGTTAATGCAATTCTTTGACGCAAATCAATCTTTATCATGATCATTTTCCTAATCTTATCAAATATTTTCCACATCATAAGCCCTTTCAATGACTTAACCTTTGCATTGAAACTCTATGCAAGGTTACTTGTTACATAGTCTACCTTGCAAATTTCATTGAATCGGCTTCTTGACCACACCATTCCATGATGTGCATCCAAGTACTCCTTCACCACAGGTTTTTGTTTATACAACACTTCCAAATGATACAAATGCTTCCTCAAACTGCATGTGTTTTAAGTTGGCCATAGGTTGTCAGTATAAACTTTAACCTTGAATTTCTTTGTAAAATTCTGCACTAAGTGTCGCATACATTCCCTATGCTCCACTCCGGGGATTACTTCTTCTATAGCTTTCTCCAAACCTTTGCAAGCGTCGGAGTGGATAGTAAGTCCTAGTGGATGACCTATAAGGTCACGCAAATTCTCCAGAAACCAAGTACAACTTTCCTCTAACTCAATCTCCAAAACTCCATAAGCAACAGGGAACATCCAATTGTGTCCATCAACTGCAGTAGCAGCTACCAGTTGTCCTTTAAATCTGCCATGAAGAGTTGTTGCATCCACGCCAAATAAGGCCTGCAACCATCCATAAACCCTTGACAACAAGCTTTGAAAAAACAAAAGCCCTTCTAAAGCACTCCTTCTCCATTGTCTTCCCTCTTATTTTGTACTGGACTTTATGCTTGTCTATCTGTACAAAACTACCTGGACTAGCCATCTCCACTTCAGCTTTGAAGCTCTAAAGCAACTGAAAACTTTCATTCCATGGACCATTGATCCTATAAAGAACCATTTCCTTTGCATAGAACATTCTCATGTAGGGTACTCTAATAATAAACTTTTTAGAAACTTCTTTCATGAGCGCTGTTGCACCAAGTGATGGGTTCGCTCTCATCCAATCCATGATTGCATCTGCCAACCACCTAGTCTTTGCTAGTTTTGTTTTGTCCTATGGTTGTCCCCCTTGAGGTGGACAAGTATGTTCGAACCGGTTAATTTTTATCTGAAACATAATTAAAATGTCAGGTATAGCTAACAAACTCTACATTGTGATCTAAAATACACAAGTGGTTGTAATACCTGAACCAAAATGCTCCTGAGCATAGTGGATGTATGCATCCTCCACCTACACCTCTTGTATGGGCACTTCACTGTGAACCTTGTTGGATCACTCTTAATAACATCATAATCATTATTGGTGTGAATGCAATATGTAGTAAGGGCATTACGACAGTCTTACATCATATAAAAAATGGTGCCTTATAAAATCTTAGGATCGTCCCTGTCCCACTCAATTACTGGCAAGTCCTCACCATCGTACTCAGCTAAAACGAGGATTTCATTGTTCTCCTCATTCTCTCCATCATTAGTGTCATCAAATCTGGCACCCTGGGCAATTTCATCCGTATATTGATCATCTAGTGCCTGTTTACTGAATCTATCTACAAATTCAGGAAACATCAACTCATCCTCATCATCTAGTGGAGGCATTCCCTCGTCTGGCTCTTCCTCGTCCTCCACATCAGCCACACGAGCGGTTTGTCTTACACTCGCAGTGCGAACAGATGGTACTGCTGTGGACCTACAAGGATCGCCGGGGCGCACACTATTAGTAGAGACACATGATGCCCGACCACCTGATGATGCGTGACCACCAGATGGTGATTTAACACTCTTTCTAGTGTGCTCAACTTTAGGTTGCACATGGAGACAAATTCGACCAAAATGTTTGGCAGCATTCAAAGAGAAAAGCATTACCAGATCATTTTCGCTAGTTAGTGGGAGCAATCTTTGCTTGCTAATGTTGAAATATTGCAAATCAACTGAATCGTCACTGCTCTAGGGGAATTTACAATAGATTTTATCTATCAAATCTCTGCGAGTTATGGAGGTTGCAACCACCGCTGGGAAGTAAAATCCAAAGAGATATCGTTCACAACCACGAATTACGCTAGTATCCAGTCTAATCGCCAGCCGAAATGCCAGCACTAGATCAATCCTATTCGAAAAGCAAGGCAGTTAGTTGAGCACTAGAAATTTGTGCTCAAATACTACTAGTAATCAACCCACAAAAGGGAAACGATGCTTACCCAGATGGAATCCATGCGTTAGATCCCTGCGATTCCACCCGATCTTCTCCTTGCTCGACGCGGATGGACGGTGCACCAGCTGGCGTTGCATACTGTTCCGCGAAAGGGGTAGATCTAGCGGGGGCGGGAGTGGAGCCGGAGGTGGAATGGGATCCGCGGCTAGGGGAAGGGCGGCTCTGGGGCCGAGGAATACATAAGGTAGGAGGGCACGACGACGAGGCAGCGGAGGGGCGTTGTGGGAGTTGTTCCAAGCTCGGGGGAAGCGAATGCTTTGGGTGAGCGAGAATGGCCGGTCCTATGTGTCTCCATGCGGCCCCACCCTTCACCACGTATGCAAGAACCGTCCCAACGTGGCCCCATCCTTCACCACGTATGCAGGACCTAACCCACACATGGCCCCACCTGTCAGGCATGTAACGGTCAAGGCCTCGTAACGTAACACTCAATGCCCGACCCACCCTAACGCGGTCCCACCAGTCAGCATGTAACGGTCAAGCCTTTGACCTGACAGCATCCCTCCGTCCGAGTTCCCGGGAGGGTTTGTTAACATAGCAAGGGGAAAAGTGAGGAAAACTTAAGTGGCTGGGGAAAACTGAGTACAACTAACGAACCAGGGGCACGAAAATAGAAGTCCCTTAAGTAAATATACACATATATTCACTCACATTTTTGGAGAAAGTATATGAGGTTTAAATCCATCGCTCACGACTACACATAATGGACTACATACATTAATATGTACAAATTTAAATAAGTTAGTCATCCGCTCCCTTTTGGCCTATGAACGGAGTTTCAATTATCTCTAGGAAAGTCTCACAAGTGTCATTTGATCAAAAATCAAAAGACTCCAAAATTCCATCAACATGGAGTTTCTACATATTTTCTTTCCAATATAATTTAAACAGCGATGTCATTTCTTAAGTGATCTTTCAATCAATTGTCCTTCGACATTTTTAGCATTAGTTTTATGGACGTGATTTCTCCAACTAGACTTGTAAATCATCCATCTTTTATGGAATATGGTAATTATTTGAACAACCTTTGTTCTCATAATACCTAATCAAATAATAATTATTAAAACAAATCTTTGAAGGCAAGCTTTGATGTTAACGAGAAAAACAACAACACTTTATTTTGTTTTTGATGAACATCATCATATATTCTCTTGCTAGTTACTTAGGCCATTGCAGTTCATGAATTGTGTTGTTCTGTATGACATTTCACACCAACAAATTCGGTATCAAATACCTAAGAACCACATTATTTAACAAGCAAAGAATACAACCATAACATGTATATTATTTATATACCTAAGTTGGAGAATTTCCAGTCTTTTCTTTTTCTGCCAAGTATTTCTGAGATTCTCTTTCAGCATTTCCTTTTCCTTTTAAAAGAATCTATAAACATCAACAGTGGCGCCATACACATGACACATAGTCCAAATCATGTATAGTCAAATACTAATATCTCTGGACTTGCACTTTGCAGTAGATCACCATCATCAAATGTTTCTTTAGTAATCTTTTAGTGTAGTAAACATTTTTCCTACATATTTATTCATCCTTATCATGAGAATTTTCATGATCAAGCTACTATAGCTTATAACGTCAAATCATGAGTATAATGTTGCTTTCCAAAACCTTTTGGAAGATTAGGACATCTAGCATCTCCAACCTTCACAAATTCTCATCAAATATGAGAACATATAATTTGCTTAGTTATACTCTATCATGTTGCAACCAAAAACATTGTTTTAGATATCGTAATATCTGCCACACATGATGGTTTCTAAAACAATCCTTTCAGCTCCTAGATAACCTTGATATTAAAAACAATCTTTTGAATATCAAGAATCATGGAGCTAAACATGATACTTTAGATACTAACACTGGAATTGTTATTCTTGATTTAATACCAATTATTAAACTTCACGGAGTAAACAGAGTTCGCTGAAAGTTTTCAATAGGACTTTAAAACTTTAGGTTGATACTCAAAACAATACGATACCAGTTCATAATAAATATCCATAATTCTATAGTTCTATTATCTCAATTATAACTAAGCATAAGGTAGTGAACGGATGCCAATGACTACAACTTATGCAAATACACTTTGATTTAATTTATGATAAATTGTGTTCAGTCTTTAATTATATTACTATTTAAACTTCCAGTCAAAACAAACATCCCTCAAGTCGTTTTGGTAATTACACAAACCAAATCCACTACACCAAGTCTGATCTTCACGAGAGAAGATGTAACTTTAAAGGCGAACAATCAACATGTTCATCATATCATCCATATGAATCATGCTTTACCTTTTGGTATTCTGTGTTTCGAGACCATGTTTGTACATGCTAGGCTCATCAAGGTTAACCTTAGTATCTGCATGTGCAAATTTGGCTTGCACCCGTTGTATGCGCACGTAGAATCTATAACACCTGATCATCACGTGATGCTTCAAAACGACGAGTCTTAGCAATGGTGCCTACTAAGTACGAACACTTTATTACTTGATATTTAGTGAGAGGGATAATATTATAATGTTACCATCACGATCTAAGCAATACAAGATGCATAAAAAGGATTAACATCGCATGCAATTCATAATATGTGATATGATATGGCCTTTCTTCTTATGCCTTTGATCTTCATATCCAAAGCACGGACATGATCTCCATCATCACCAGCGTGGCGTCAAGGTCAGTGGCACCTCTTCATGGTTGTCCATAACTAACAGCAACTATTACAACTACTTGGAATAAAGCTATTACATGATGAATAGACAGGCATGTCTTAACAAATTTAAAGACAACCATTAGGCTCCTGCCGGTTGCCATATTACAATAAGGATCATCTCATACATCAAATATATCGCAATCACATCATGGCCATATCACATCACATGCCCCTGCAAAAACAAGTTAGACGCCTCTAATTTTCTTTGCATGTATTACGTGGCTTGGGGCTTTCGAATAAGAACCTTTCTTACCTACGAACAACAACCACAATGTGGATACAAGTGTTTTCAAGTGCATATTGTAAGTTGGATATTAACTATGGTGGGAGAGATAGACACCCGCAAAGCCACTTGTGCAATGCAAGTTGCACGTTGAGCGTGTAGCAAGTCTCATGTGCGACGACATGTAAGGTTAGCTCGGGCCGCTTCATCCCACCATCCTGCAAGATGCAAAGTACACGAAAATAAACCAACAACAAAATCATCAACTCCCACAAACCATTGTGTTCTACTCGTGCAACAGATCTATGCATAGATACGACTCTGATACCACTGTTGGGTTCGTTGCATAGAAAACAAAAAAATTCTACCGCAAGAACGCATAAAACCAAGATCCAATCTATGGAAAAGCCAAGATCTAATTTACGAGATCGGTGCAACGAGATTGTAGAGAACTAACCCTTATAGATCCAAAGCATTAATGAGATCATATCTCGTGGTTGATGTAGTCAATCACTTGCCAATCTCAAGATTCTGTTGACGATCCTTCCGACGCCGCGTTCCGGCAGCGCTTCTGCACTCGGTCACACGTACGGAGTCGATGAAAACCTTCCTCTCCCCGTTCCAGCGGGTAGCGAAGGTAGTAGATCCCCTCGAAATCCCAACAGCACAACGGTGTAGTGGCGGTGGTGGAGAAGAGAATTCTATAGGGCTTCGCCTAAGCCGGAGCAGTCGATGGAGGAGGGAGGAGGGTGGCGCCTAGGTTTAGGAGGCACAAGGGACAAGGGGCAGGGCTAGGCGCCCACCCCACCCCTCCTTATATAGAGGGGGTGTCCAAGGGTTCCCAACCCTTGCTGAGTCCTCCCCCAACTCGACGCACAAGGGGGAAGAGGTGGGAACTTGTCCCCCAAGTCTCCCTCTTTCCTAATTAGGGTTTTACCCCAATTCCCTTGGTGGCCAGATTTGTCCCTTGGGCTTTGGTGTGGCTGGCCCTAGGGATCCCCCTCGGAATGCCTCAACCCAAGTGTCCCCTCCCGGGGTGGTGAACCCACTGGTGGTCCCTCTAGAACATTAAAGAAGCTTCCGGCCAACAACACCGAAAACATTTCTGAACCTAGGAAAATGGATTTCCTTATATGAATCTTATTCTCAGAACCATTTCGGATCTTCTCGTGATGTACTAGATCCAATCCAAGACTCCAAACAACATTCGGTCTCCAACTCATATTCCATATCTACTTAAACAACATCTATTCCTTAAGTGTGTCACCCTACGGTTCGCAAACTATGCAGACATGATAGAGACACCTCTCCGATCAATAACCAATAGCGGGACCTGGAGATCCATAGTGGCTCCCACATATTCAACGATGACTTCGTTATTGAATGAACCATTTAACATAGATACCGATTCCCTTTGTCGCGCGATACTTTACTTATCCGAAGTTCGATCATCGATATCTCTATACCTAGTTAAACCTCGTTACTGATAAGTACTCTTTACTCGTACTATGATGTGACATCCCTTGTGACCTAGTCACATTCTTGCAAGCCAACTGGATGACACTCCACTGAGAGGGTCCAAAGTATATCTATCCATCATATGGATGGAAAATCCCACTGTTGATCCATGCGCTTCAACGCATACTTTCAGAATACCCAATGCCACATTTATAACCACCTAGTTATGAAGTGGTGTTTGATGTCATCTGTAACACCCCGGTTCTGAAAAGACCGTGGCCTCTATGTGACATGCCAATCCCTGGATCGGTTCATTGGCCCACAATAGAGTAAGATAGATAACATAGCAAAATATCCGTGTATCATAAATAACGAAGATCCAGAGTACCATTATTACAATAAAAGCTTAGCACAAAGCTAGCTCAAATTATTCAGGTATCAACATAAATATGTAAATCCTCCATTCTTCAAATTGCCCACAAGTGAACAAGTGCCGAGTGGAGTACCGTGGCCTATATCGATTACTCAGAGTCGGAATAACCTGCAACATGAAACGTAGCAGCCCCGAAGGGTCAATACATGGAATGTATGGCAAGTAGAGCTAGTAAAGGAGACAATAGTACTAACATCTACATGCATATTTGGCAAGTGGAGCTGTGTCTGGCTTGCATTTGCAAAAACATTTGTCCTACTTTCATAAACAGTTTTTGATTTTCTTTGAAAAGATCCCAATTAAGTTAACCCAACAATGTTAAAACAATTATGAAATTAGAATGAGCGAGAAACATGTCATGGAATCAATATCTAGCAACTCAATTGTCCATAACCGGGGACGCGCCTAATCGATTAGATTATACACCCTGCAGAGGTTTGTACACTTTACCCATGTGACTTGGCCAGCCCAGCTCATACCATCACTCTCATTTTGGGTGATGATAGGGAGAAGACCAAGAAGAGACTGTTCGGAAAGTAGCTCCTCAATCCCGACGCGCACCGGTCCAACCTACCAAAATTCTACATCTCTAGATACGCGGGTTCGAGTTACCACAACCTACTAAGTCCAACCAACCACCCATTCCATTATTGGCACATGGTTGTACACGTAAGATACTCAATAAAGAAGCCAATCAATTTCTCTCGATACCTGGGTGCCTTTCCGCAATGAAACCACCAAAAATTATCAATACCATCACACCCAGGAGATTCATTGATTAAGTTGTTTTAGTTTTCACAAACCAATACTTTTAGAAACAAGTCTCAATGATGTAACCCAGCCCTCGTTCAACAAATCATGACTAAGCACATCTACCAACGGTGGTTCATCTACAAGGAAAGCCCTACCACATAATAGGACATAGCATAGCGATAGTATCATCCTACACATGCATCTACAAAATACACGACAATGCAATGAAAATAGTAGGACGATATCATGAACAAAGTAGCATCTACTTGCCTTGGTTATAGCGGTCGGAAGAACAATCCACACACGAGCAAGTGTTGCACTCGTCACAATCTACATGATACAATTGCAATCATAAACAAACAATCCACAAGCATATGCAACAAAGATGATGCATGAAGGCAAGAACGACAAGTGAATTGGTGCTACAGCTGCACCACAACATCCTATACCATAATACTACCGATTGCATGCATGGAAAATAGTTTTAGCTCTAGGAAAACTATTAAGTAAAAGTAATGCTCAAAACTAGAGCTAGAAATTAAATAATTCACTACCGGTAGTATACTGTTTGTAAAATCTTGGGAAAATTCTACCGCATAGGCATCGCTGATTAGTAACAGTACAAACTGGAATTACTCAAAAAGGAATTATGAAACTCCCCGAGTAATTAAAACACTGCAGAAAGCCACTAGACAGTTTTTGCAGAAGTTTTTACTGTAAGCCTATCATTTTAATTCACGATGATATTCCCCTCGTTCCACTGAATCCAGGGACATATCATACGCGATTTTTGGAGCTACGGATATTTTTCTACGAATTTATTACTCCTAAAAGGCCACTAGCTAGTTTGATTAAACTGTACTAAACCTTGCTGCAAAAGCCTGAACCAAAGGTACAGAGAGATTCTACACGACTCACTGAATCTACACATATTTTATTTGCAATTTTTGGCCAAGCGGTTTAATTTCTATGAAATTTACAAGATTCTACCGAAATCTGTCAACTAAAAGGATTAACGAAATTAACCAGTCAACTGTGTCTGTTGACTGGTCAAAGCGTCTGCTGACTGGGCGTCTGACTAGTCAACTTCTGAGTCTGACTGGTCAACGAACGATCTGAACCGCTGATCTGAGATCTGACGGTGGCTGCAGTCTTACCGGAAACAAACGACGAAACGGACGGCGGCGAGTTCCGGACAGCGGCGGCGATCGGTTCCGGCGTCGGGGTTTTTCCTGCACGGAGGGAGACGGTCAGCGCACGGGTCAAGATCGTCAACGCGGCGCGCAAGACGGCGCGTGTACGTGCGGTTCGAACGAAACGGCGCGACGCAAAACGGCGCGCGAGCGTATACGTGCGTGCGTGTGTGTACGCGCGGCGGCGCAGCAGCTAGCGCGCGCAACGAGGCGGCGCAGCGCGGCAGCAGCGGCTAGCGCGCAGCAGGCGGCGCAAGCAGCGGCAGCGAGCGGCGGCGGCCAGGCGCGCAGGCGGGTGCGGCGCGGCGCAGGCGAGGCAGCGGCACGCGCAGGCAGCGAGAGGCGGCAGCTGCTGCAGGCAGCAGCAAGCGGCGGCGGCGCGGCGGCTGCGGAGGCGCGCGGTGGCGGGGTGGAGGCGCGGAGGCGGTGAGTGGTACGGAGGCCGAGGCGGTGCAGGCGGAGGGGAAGTACCTGGGGGCGGCGGCGAGGCGGGAAGGCGACGGCGGCGGCGGGCGGATTCCCGGCGGCAGCGGCGCGGCCGGAGGCGGCGGGCGGCGGCGATCGCGGGAGGCGCGATGGCGGCGGCGATCACGCGGATCGAGGCGAGGCAGGCGGGGCGTGCGGGTGCGGTTCCCGAGGCCGGTTGGCCTCTTTTGTGGGGCCCCTCTGCGGGTCCTACTCTGATTCGGCGCGAAACTGGACTCGAACTCGGAAATCGGTCCGGAATTTCGGACCGTTTTCCGACGATTCACTAAAACGGCGACAACTTCTCCGTGCGAGCTCCGATTCGAGCGATTCTTGCTCCTACGGATTCGTATGATCGAGGGGAACAATCTAGCGTCAAGGATTGAGCGAGACCACTAATCTACAAGGGTGGTCAACGCTAGTCCTACTAAAGCTTCCCGCAGGACCCTCGTATCAAAATAGAATAGGGTTTTGCAATTGGCGTTTCGCCGAACCTTTTTACTCGACGGTTTTTTCATGGAAAAGCATGATGCAATGATATGAATGATATGCAAGATCAAATCTAAAATTTGGGATGTGACAAGACTAACCCCCTTAAGATGAATCTCGTCCCCGAGATTCGACGCGGCTAGCAAATAGGTGTGGGTAGTCCTCTCGGATGTCATCCTCACGCTCCCAAGTGGCTTCCTCTTCGGTGTGGTGGCTCCACTGCACCTTGCAAAACTTGATTGTCTTGGTACGAGTAATTGTGGCATTCCGCAAAACCACTACTAGAAAATCGCGTTGTTTTTGTGCATTGCATCATCATGACCGCATGCTCATGTCATCATGCCACATTGCATTTGAGCATCGTCATCATCTTGCATTTGCTTGCATAAAATTATTGCGGAAAAACCGGTTCATGTTTTCTAAACGCCCGTCTTAATTCAAACGCAAACCCCGGGTCTCCGGATTATTTTGTTTTGCCTGTTATCGGGTTGCCAAGGCCCTGTTTAAAATAAATAAAACTTTGAATTATTTTCAGTAGGGGCAGTCGAACGGGCTGGATCGACCCGAACGACCACCCCCAGATTAAAAATCGGTCCACCTCTAATCCTATTCCTACCCAACCTATTCTACCCACCCCTCCTCCACCTCACCCTGGCCAATCACCATATGCCACCTCACCTCTATCCCTCCCTCCACCACTCACATGCTGACACCTCACCCCATCCCTCTCTCCTCCCTCTCTGCCACACAAGCCACACGCGCAGCACACCACCCTCCCGAGCCAGCCCACCCCCTGCCCGGTCCACGCACGCACACCCACGCCCCGAACCGCCCCTCTCTCTCCCTGTCCAACTGCCTCCCGCTGGCCCCACCCCGCGACCTCCTCCCCACGACCCCGTCCTCCCGCCGACGCTGCCCGTGCCCGTCTCCGGCCGCCTCCCGCCCGGCGCGCTCCGGCCGCTTCTCCGTCCCGTCCAGCATCGCCGCCCCGTCATCGCTGCTAGCCCCCCCCCGGCGAGCTCGCCGCCGCTCCCTCCTCTCCCCTCGCCGGCGCGCCGCCCTGCTCGCTCCCGCCGGCTCGAGCTCGCCCTCCGCCCCGTCTCCTCTGCGCGGCCCGCCGAGCCTCCCCGACCTCGCGCGTCAGCGACCCCGCGCGCCGGCTCCGCCCTCCCCGCTCGCCTGAGCGCCTCCGCGTCAACCGCCGTCGCCGGCAAGCCACCTCCACCTCGCGCCTCGTCCCGCCTCTGCGACCCTCCGCTCTGCCTCCCCTCTCCGCCTCGCCAGCACCTCCTCCGCCGCGTGGTCCCGCTACGCCGCCTCCGGCCGCGCCGCCGGCTCCTCGCCCTCCGCCGCTGCGGGCTCCGGCTGGCCCCTTCCCTAGCCTCCGCTCGCCCCTCCTCTCGCCCGCTCCGCCGGCCGCCTCGGCCTCCCCGTCGCGCCCCGTCTCTGCTCCAGCCCGCCAGGTCGGCCGCCCTCGCCCCGGAGTCCTGCCGCTGCTCGCACGGGACCCCTTGGCATGTGTAGCGTCCGTCGAGCTCGTCTGCAAAGTGACCGTCCTCGCCTGCTGCCTGTGTCCAGGCCTGTCGCGGTGCCAGCTCCCCTTGCGCGCGACCCCCCCCCCCCCTGTTTGCTTTCGGTGTGGGTGCTTCCCTCAGCCCGTGTGCCCAGCTAAGTGTTTGCTAGCTGCTTGTGGTCATTATCTCTTGCCCCGATTGTGTGCCTGGGTGCTAGTTCCTGAAGATGTCTGGATGGGCCGTCAGTGTGGGGAGATTGGTTATTCCGACAAGATCTTCCCGGACCCGAGGCTCGATCCACAAGACCGATCCGAGGCGCCTGGACCCGAACCGGGAGTACGCCAAGTTCGCCGAGTTCAGGGACCTTCAAGATCTCCGTCACGGACACGACATGTACTTCCCTGGGACGCCATGACTGGGACCCCGGACCCGAAGACCACATGGGACGACAAGTACTCCGACATGGACCCGATTGAAGCAGACCCGAAGACGGTAGATGCGACAAGTACTTCCCTAGATCCGATGCCCGAGGACCACGGACACGACAATGTCTACCTCACGGAACACCGAGAACTTCCCCCCCGGAACGCCAGGATCTACTCCGCTATCCGAGAACGACCCCGTCGAACCCTGAACCCCGAGACCGGACCCCGAACCCGGAACCCCAAGATCGTCGAGACCCCTAATGTGTGACCCTTATCCGAGAACCCTATTTTATAATATAATAACAACTTGTCGCATATTAATTTTTCATGCATGCATCCTTGTCATGTGGTTTGGGGCCTTATGCCGATTCACCTAATAATTAAATATGGGGCCCATATGCGGGCAAATCTAGCCTTATATTGGCCTCATTTAAATTGGTGTAGCGAACCGGTAACTTCTCTTGCCTTGTTATTACAACATTTAATTTGCGGGCTAGCTAAATAACTTGAACCACCTAATTAATTGTCGGGACCCCGGTTCCGCTTAATCTTGCCTAGTTGCACCGCACCTTTGCCATGTCATGCATCATACATGCATCATGCCGATCTTCTTCCGTTGTATTAAATATTGCATCCGGTGTTTATTCTAGTGTTTTGCTTCTTCGCGGATAAGGCCGTTGAGTTGATGTGAGCTTCGCCCCGATCTTCGGTTGAACCTTCGGCAATGTTTTTCAGGCGAGCATCTCCCTCTTTCTACTTATCTTACTTTTATAGTATTTATTCCCTCCTGTTGATCTATTGCTATCTGTGCTGCGTTGCTCTAGTTTCCGTACCCGTGATATCCCCTTGCAGCCCCATATTGCCTTGGACACATCCTATTACCTGTCGATTGGTAGATAGTTGGACTTGCGCGCCGTAGTCGCTTGCTCATATGTTGTTGCGTGTCGTCCAGTACCACAGTTGTTGGAGAATTGCCGCATGTTCAATGTTGGAGAAGACCATGGCTTTATTTATTGTTCACTTTAATTACTGCTTAACAACTAAAATTGAAGTAATCAGAGGCATCGGTGGGTGATAGCTAATATTTGGTTTCCGACCGCCCACTTGTGTCCCGTAGGACCCCGAGTTCTTGACACCTGTTCCGAGATCGAGCGCGCTAACCACAGGAGGGGAGATATGGGCCCCCCATTGATTATTACCTGATTTCAAAGTATTGTACTGGGGGCCACAAACTAGTTTGAGGTTTTATTTACTATCCTGTACTTATGCCATGCTTTACTGCTTTATTTAAATTGTGCGACAGATAGCACCTGTACTGTTTAGGATCGGGACACGATTCCGCGGTGTCGACAGTCCCCGTTTGGGGATTTGCTGTCGTTCACAGCCGTATACCCAAACCCTAAGTCCGTCTCGGAGACCGGCCGACTTCGTTGCGGGTGTCGACTTGGTGGGGTGGCCCCCATGTACTTGCTTTGGGTCTGGGAACGTCGTGACTTAGGCCCCGCCGACATACCGATGGGTGTATGTTAACTGATCTGGCAAAAAGGGTCGAACTGCTTGTGGATACTTTGGTGCACCCCTGCAGGGTTAAATCTTTTCGAGAAGCCGTGTCCGCGGTTATGGACGACTTGGAGCACAGTGCTTGATCATAGACAACTATAACTAAAGTTTACTGTTATAAATTGACTGGTATCCGATATGACTAGTAATCAGATTCACCACAACGGAATGGCTAAATAAAAGTACCAACAACTGCTGGGTTTTGGGTTATCTCATGCCAATTGTATCTGACTAGTAAGTGTTGCAACTATCATGGAATGGTTAACTAAAATTGCCCACTGCTTATTTCATCAGGATGATTATCTATACCTGACTAGTAATTACTGCAACGATAACCGAATAAATAAAACTGCCAACTTTGTGAGTTCCTCGGTTGACTCTCTCGGTTGGTATCGAGGGGGAATACCAGGATGGTTTTGTTTGGTGTTCGTATCAGGTTGGTTCCGAATAGGTCCTTCTTACCCCTCTCTAATAGCCGCCAGTTGTATCGAGTCTCTATAGGTTGTTTAGTGCATGCTGTCGCCGCCGCTTCAGTCCACCATACCTATGTAGGCGAGGACCGCCGAATTCTAGTCTCGCCGTGTACTGGCCTCAGTACTGACGCTCCTCTTTTTCCTTTCCCTTCGTCGGCACCCCTTTTGTTTAAGCAGGTTTTGAGATCGACGCCGTTAGCAGGGTTACCCTTCCGGCTTGGCCTGGGCAGGGTTATGGACGCCATTGGTTATTCTTCAGGGCTCTTAGCCCCATTTGCATCTTGTCCGTAGCTGGACGCTCTATCGTTTTCAAGGTGATTTGGATCTTTGTATATTATATATGTATTCTTGACTCATTGAGTCGCTGTTATATATATCTGTTCTGTGGGTCCCATCGAGGACTGTTGTGTAATGTTATTACTTCGTTTTCCACCCGCACGAAAGTGCCTGGTGGGCACCTTTGAATCGTTTCTATGCGGGTTTGGCGGGTTTCGCTAAAACTTGCATAGGGTCGATTCGGAGGGTGTTACAGAGTGGTATCAGAGCTCAGCAGTTGCGATACCCCACAAGTCCAGCCTGTAGGATAACCTAGCTAACGGCCGAAGTAGAGTGTCAAAGCTATTTTTGCAAAATCGGTTGGATAGTTCTGATTAGGTCTGATTTTACTCCTTACCCCTCTGCTGTTCTCCTCTTACCTCTACGTGTTTTGGATCCGCTCTCTTCTCTCTCTTCGAGTCCAGGATTTCTCGTGGTTGGGTTCCATCGTACCATCAGGGTTTCGCTTCCTCCTTTGATAACGGTGTTCTACCACCCAGTGTTCATGCTGTCTGAGGAATCCGTCTACTGTGGCACCATTCTTTGTTCCTTGTTTGTGCCTTCCGGTGTTTTCCTACACGACGACATCATCTACGCCAGATCCGATGCAGAGTCTGCATCACTCCTTTGTTTCCGAACCTCGCTTGTCAAGATCTTCAGTCTGATTTCGAGAATGGTTGCACACTTTTCTACTGATTGTGCAGAGTAATAGTTTGGGTGCGTGATGGATTGGCCCCCATGCCGACTACCCTTTCTATTCGCTTTTGTACATTGAAGTGGATGAGAATGCATCGGTTCCCTCTTTCTATCGAAGATAGAGGTGGCTTTATTGTTGATGCCTCTACCTTTGACCTTTTGTTCCGGAGAGTTCTCTCGACGATCACGGACAACGACCTCTTGCTAGTGGTGTCGCGAGGATCTACACGACGCGCGAAGGATCAGATCGCCGGCCTTCCTTCCGGTACCATGAGGCGGATCTCGAGGTCGAGATCCATTGTTAGTGGTGTCGAATTGTGGCATTCCGCAAAACCACTACTAGAAAATCGCGTTGTTTTTGTGCATTGCATCATCATGACCGCATGCTCATGTCATCATGCCACATTGCATTTGATCATCGTCATCATCTTGCATTTGCTTGCATAAAATTATTGCGGAAAAACTGGTTCATGTTTTCTAAACGCCCGTCTTAATTCAAACGCAAACCCCGGGTCTCCGGATTATTTTGTTTTGCCTGTTATCGGGTTACCAAGGCCCTATTTAAAATAAATAAAACTTTGAATTATTTTCAGTAGGGGCAGTCGAACGGGCCGGATCGACCCGAACGACCACCCCCAGATTAAAAATCGGTCCACCTCTAATCCTATTCCTACCCAACCTATTCTACCCACCGCTCCTCCACCTCACCCTGGCCAATCACCATATGCCACCTCACCTCTCTCCCTCCCTCCACCACTCACATGCTGACACCTCACCCCATCCCTCTCTCCTCCCTCTCTGCCACACAAGCCACACGCGCAGCACACCACCCTCCCGAGCCAGCCCACCCCCTGCCCGGTCCACGCACGCACACCCACGCCCCGAACCGCCCCTCTCTCTCCCTGTCCAACTGCCTCCCGCTGGCCCCACCCCACGACCTCCTCCCCACGACCCCGTCCTCCCGCCGACGCTGCCCGTGCCCGTCTCCGGCCGCCTCCCGCCCGGCGTGCTCCGGCCGCTTCTCCGTCCCGTCCAGCATCGCCGCCCCGTCATCGCTGCTAGCCCCCCCCCCCGGCGAGCTCGCCGCCGCTCCCTCCTCTCCCCTCGCCGGCGCGCCGCCCTGCTCGCTCCCGCCGGCTCGAGCTCGCCCTCCGCCCCGTCTCCTCTGCGCGGCCCGCCGAGCCTCCCCGACCTCGCGCATCAGCGACCCCGCGCGCCGGCTCCGCCCTCCCCGCTCGCCTGAGCGCCTCCGCGCCAACCGCCGCCGCCGGCAAGCCGCCTCCACCTCGCGCCTCGTCCCGCCTCTGCGACCCTCCGCTCTGCCTCCCATCTCCGCCTCGCCAGCACCTCCTCCGTCGCGTGGTCCCTCTACGCCGCCTCCGGCCGCGCCGCCGGCTCCTCGCCCTCCGCCGCTGCGGGATCCGGCCGGCCCCTTCCCTAGCCTCCGCTCGCCCCTCCTCTCGCCCGCTCCGCCGGTCGCCTCGGCCTCCCCGTCGCGCCCCGTCTCCGCTCCAGCCCGCCAGGCCGGCCGCCCTCGCCCCGGAGTCCTGCCGCTGCTCGCGCGGGACCCCTTGGCCTGTGTAGCGTCCGTCGAGCTCGTCTGCAAAGTGACCGTCCTCGCCTGCCGCATGTGTCCGGGCCTGCCGCGGTGCCAGCTCCCCTTGCGCGCGACCCCTCCCCCCTGTTTGCTTTCGGTGTGGGTGCTTCCCTCAGCCCGTGTGCCCAGCTAAGTGTTTGCTAGCTGCTTGTGGTCATCATCTCTTGGCCCGATTGTGTGCCTGGGTGCTAGTTCCTGAAGATGTCTGGATGGGCCGTCAGTGTGGGGAGATTGGTTATTCCGACAAGATCTTCCCGGACCCGAGGCTCGATCCACAAGACCGATCCGAGGCGCCTGGACCCGAACCGGGAGTACGCCAAGTTCGCCGAGTTCAGGGACCTTCAAGATCTCCGTCACGGACACGACATGTACTTCCCTGGGACGCCATGACTGGGACCCCGGACCCGAAGACCACATGGGACGACAAGTACTCCGACATGGACCCGATTGAAGCAGACCCGAAGACGGTAGATGCGACAAGTACTTCCCTAGATCCGATGCCCGAGGACCACGGACACGACAATGTCTACCTCACGGAACACCGAGAACTTCCCCCCCGGAACGCCAGGATCTACTCCGCTATCCGAGAACGACCCCGTCGAACCCTGAACCTCGAGACCGGACCCCGAACCCGGAACCCCAAGATCGTCGAGACCCCTAATGTGTGACCCTTATCCGAGAACCCTATTTTATAATATAATAACAACTTGTCGCATATTAATTTTTCATGCATGCATCCTTGTCATGTGGTTTGGGGCCTTATGCCGATTCACCTAATAATTAAATATGGGGCCCATATGCGGGCAAATCTAGCCTTATATTGGCCTCATTTAAATTGGTGTAGCGAACCGGTAACTTCTCTTGCCTTGTTATTACAACATTTAATTTGCGGGGTAGCTAAATAACTTGAACCACCTAATTAATTGTCGGGACCCCGGTTCCGCTTAATCTTGCCTAATTGCACCGCACCTTTGCCATGTCATGCATCATACATGCATCATGCCGATCTTCTGCCGTTGTATTAAATATTGCATCCGGTGTTTATTCTAGTGTTTTGCTTCTTCGCGGATAAGGCCATTGAGTTGATGTGAGCTTCGCCCCGATCTTCGGTTGAACCTTCGGCAATGTTTTTCAGGCGAGCATCTCCCCCTTTCTACTTATCTTACTTTTATAGTATTTATTCCCTCCTGTTGATCTATTGCTATCTGTGCTGCGTTGCTCTAGTTTCCGTACCCGTGATATCCCCTTGCAGCCCCATATTGCCTTGGACACATCCTATTACCTGTTGATTGGTAGATAGTTGGACTTGCGCGCCGTAGTCTCTTGCTCATATGTTGTTGCGTGTCGTCCAGTACCACAGTTGTTGGAGAATTGCCGCATGTTCAATGTTGGAGAAGACCATGGCTTTATTTATTGTTCACTTTAATTACTGCTTAACAACTAAAATTGAAGTAAGCAGAGGCATCGGTGGGTGATAGCTAATATTTGGTTTCCGACCGCCCACTTGTGTCCCGTAGGACCCCGAGTTCTTGACACTTGTTCCGAGATCGAGCGCGCTAACCACAGGAGGGGAGATATGGGCCCCCCATTGATTATTACCTGATTTCAAAGTATTGTACTGGGGGCCACAAACTAGTTTGAGGTTTTATTTACTATCCTGTACTTATGCCATGCTTTACTGCTTTATTTAAATTGTGCGACAGATAGCACCTGTACTATTTAGGATCGGGACACGATTCCGCGGTGTCGACAGTCCCCGTTTGGGGATTTGCTGTCGTTCACAGCCGTATACCCAAACCCTAAGTCCGTCTCGGAGACCGGCCGACTTCGTTGCGGGTGTCGACTTGGTGGGGTGGCCCCCATGTACTTGCTTTGGGTCTGGGAACGTCGTGACTTAGGCCCCGCCGACATACCGATGGGTGTATGTTAACTGATCTGGCAAAAAGGGTCGAACTGCTTGTGGATACTTTGGTGCACCCCTGCAGGGTTAAATCTTTTCGAGAAGCCGTGTCCGCGGTTATGGACGACTTGGAGCACAGTGCTTGATCATAGACAACTATAACTAAAGTTTACTGTTATAAATTGACTGGTATCCGATATGACTAGTAATCAGATTCACCACAACGGAATGGCTAAATAAAAGTACCAACAACTGCTGGGTTTTGGGTTATCTCATGCCAATTGTATCTGACTAGTAAGTGTTGCAACTATCATGGAATGGTTAACTAAAATTGCCCACTGCTTATTTCATCAGGAGGATTATCTATACCTGACTAGTAATTACTGCAACGATAACCGAATAAATAAAACTGCCAACTGTGTGAGTTCCTCGGTTGACTCTCTCGGCTGGTATCGAGGGGGAATACCAGGATGGTTTTGTTTGGTGTTCGTATCAGGTTGGTTCCGAATAGGTCCTTCTTACCCCTCTCTAATAGCCGCCAGTTGTATCGAGTCTCTATAGGTTGTTTAGTGCATGCTGCCGCCGCCGCTTCAGTCCACCATACCTATGTAGGCGAGGACCGCCGAATTCTAGTATCGCCGTGTACTGGCCTCAGTACTGACGCTCCTCTTTTTCCTTTGCCCTTCGTTGGCACCCCTTTTGTTTAAGCAGGTTTTGAGATCGACGCCGTTAGCAGGGTTACCCTTCCGGCTTGGCCTGGGCAGGGTTATGGACGCCATTGGTTATTCTTCAGGGCTCTTAGCCCCATTTGCATCTTGTCCGTAGCTGGACGCTCTATCGTTTTCAAGGTGATTTGGATCTTTGTATATTATATATGTATTCTTGACTCATTGAGTCGCTGTTATATATATCTGTTCTGTGGGTCCCATCGAGGACTGTTGTGTAATGTTATTACTTCGTTTTCCACCCGCACGAAAGTGCCTGGTGGGCACCTTTGAATCGTTTCTATGCGGGTTTGGCGGGTTTCGCTAAAACTTGCATAGGGTCGATTCGGAGGGTGTTACAGTAATCCTCTCTGCTGTCTCCAGAATCTTGACCGGCTTCTCCTCATAGGTCAAGTCGTTCTCAAGCTGAACCTCCTCTAGCGGTACAGTGTCTCTCAATGGCGTATCCACCATTTCCGGATGGCACTTCTTCAGCTGTGACACGTGGAACACATTGTGAACAGCGGACAAAGCCTCTGGCAACTCCAACTGATAAGCAACTTCCCCTTTGTGTGCTAAGACCCGATACGGTCCAATAAATCGAGGTGCCAGCTTACCCTTAATTCCAAATCTCTTGACTCCACGAAGTGGTGATACTCTGAGGTATGCTCTATCACCTATTTCATACACCACTTCCTTGCGCTTGGCGTCAGCGTAGCTCTTTTGTCTTGATTGTGCTACCTTCAGCATGTCCCTAATCAAGGCGACCTTCTCCTCAGCATCCTTGATCAAATCAGGTCCAAACAACTGACGTTCTCCTACTCCATCCCATAGCAATGGTGTTCGGCACCGTTTCCCATACAGCACATCGAACGGTGACGTCTTGATGCTTGTCTGATAGCTGTTGTTGTAGGAAAACTCCGCATACAGCAGATTCTCATCCCAACTAGAGCCATGAGCCAAGGCGCAAGCTCTCAGCATGTCCTCCAAAATCCGATTCACCCTCTCGGTCTGTCCATCAGTCTGCGGGTGAAACACTGTGCTAAACTCCAATCTAGTACCAAGTGACTCGTGCAGCTGGCGCCAGAAGTGCGAGGTAAATTGGGTGCCTCTATCAGATACAATTCTCTTGGGAACTCCGTGTAGGCACACAATTTTGTCCATGTAAATCTTGGCCAACTTTGCACTCGTATAGGTCGTCTTCACCGGAATAAAGTGGGCTACCTTGGTCGAATGGTCGACCACTACCCAAATAGAGTCATATCCTGACCTGGTCCTGGGCAATCCTGCGATAAAGTCCATTCCCACTCTATCCCACTTCCAATCCGGCACAGGCAATGGCTGTAGCAATCCTGCTGGCTTCTGGTGTTCTGCCTTCACTCGGCTACATACATCACATAGGGCAATATGCTTGGCGATATCTCCCTTCATGTTGTTCCACCAAAATTTGCTCTTCAAATCCATATAAATCTTTGTGTTGCCCGGATGTATGGAGTACGGCGAGTTATGAGCCTCCTGCAAAATCAACTCCCTTATCTCCGGGTCGCTGGGCACACACAAACGATCTCCATACCACAAGGTACCATGCTCATCCTCGCGAATATCCTTTTCCCGATTCTCCTTCATCTTTTCCTTTATCTCTTCTATTTCCTTGTCTCCTATCTGAGCCTTTATGATCTTGTCCTGTAGCGTTGGTTGGACTTCCATTGTTGCCAAGTATCCTTCTGATACTACTTCTAGTCTAAGGTCCTTAAATTGCTTGCACAAATCCTCAAGCAATTCACCAATTGTCAATCCATTGGCATAAACCTTCCGGCTCAGAGCATCTACTACTACATTGGCCTTTCCTGGGTGGTATTGTAGATTCATATCATAGTCCTTGATAAGTTCCAACCATCTCCTTTGCCTCATGTTCAGTTCCTTCTGTGTAAATATGTACTTCAGGCTCTTGTGGTCGGTGTACACATCACAATGTTTCCCCATTAAGTAATGCCTCCATACCTTGAGCACATGAACCACTGACGCTAACTCCAAGTCGTGTGTGGGGTAATTCCGCTCATGGTGCTTGAGTTGTCGCGAGGCATATGACACTACTCTCCCATCTTGCATCAGCACACTCCCAAGTCCCTGTCGAGAAGCATCGCAGTACACTTGGAAATCCTACTGAAGATCTGGTAAACATAGAATAGGCGCGGTCACTAGTTGACGCTCCAGTTCCTGAAAGCTGGCTTAACATACGTCTGACCATTCAAACTTCCTCTCCTTCTTCAGAAGTTCAGTCATCGGCTTAGCAATCTTGGAAAAGTTTTCAATGAACCTTCTATAATATCCAGCAAGTCCCAAAAAGCTTCGAATCTCTCCTGCATTCTTGGGTGCTTCCCACTCAGTTACTGCAGTCACTTTGCTTGGATCAACAGCAATTCCTTCTCCTGACACTACGTGTCCAAGAAACCCAACGGTGTTAAGCCAGAATTCACACTTGCTGAATTTGGCATACAGCCTGTGTTCCCTCAGCTTCTCCATAATTAGTCGCAGGTGTTTCTCATGCTCGGCATCATCCTTGGAATATATCAGTATATCATCAATGAACACTACCACGAACTTGTCCAAGTACTCCATAAATACCTTGTTCATCATGGTCATGAAATACGCCGGGGCATTTGTTAGTCCAAAAGGCATAACCGTATACTCATACAAACCATACCTAGTGGTGAAAGCGGTTTTTGGTACGTCCTCCTCCCGGATCTTCAATTGAAAGTAGCCTGATCGCAGATCAATCTTACTGAACACCTTTGCTCCTTCTAGTTGATCAAACAAATCATTTATGTTCGGCAGAGGGTATTTGTTCTTGATGGTTACTTCATTCAGCGAGCGTTAGTCCACCACTAATCTCTTGCTGCTATCTTTCTTCTCCACAAACAGAACAGGTGCACCCCATGACGACGAACTAGGCTGAATGAATCCCTTTTCCAGTTGCTCCTTCAACTACTTCTTCAATTCCTTCAGCTCATCCACATCCATCTTATATGGTTTCTTTGCTATAGGTCCTGTTCCCGGCATCAGGTCGATAAGAAACTCTACATCCCTGTCAGGTGGCATCCCTGGCAGCTCTTCCGGAAACACGTCGGGTAATCCCTAATCACTAGCACGGTATCCATGCTAACCCCCTTAAGAGAATTCAACTTACACCTTCTCGGTCGTGCAGCCGACTTGAATCTAATCCTCTTACCATCTGGGGTTTTGAGTGAAACAGCTCGATGTGCACAATCTATGTGTCCCCCATGCATAGACATCCAATCCATACCCAGAATAACGTCTAATCCCTGTGAATCCAACACTACCAAATGTGCAATGAAGTTGTGTGCTCCAATCCTCACAGTTAAGTCGCGGCATCCCGCGCTAGCTATCATATCTCCTCCAGGTGAACTCACTCTAATAGACCTTTTCATAGACTCGGTAGGTAACTTATACTTATCCACAAATGCCCTTGATATGAATGAATGTGATGCACCAGTATCGAAAAGTATAAGTGCAGGGTAAGTGTAGATTGGGAACTTACCAATCACAAGGTCAGGCTCATCTGGAATCTCCTCCACATTCATGTGGTTCACTGTGGCCTTCTCGCCGTTGGTTGGCTTCAGTCCTTTCCTCTCCGGACAGTTGTCAGCATAGTGTCCCTTCTGTTTACACTTGAAGCATGTCACCTCACTCAGATCCTTCTTCACAAAGTTGCGATCGCGGTTGCGGTCATGTCCACCGTGTCCTCCAGAATGGTGAGAGTGTCCTCCCTTGCGGTTGTGGTGGCTTCTCCTATGGTTGCCATGGCGATGTCCATTGCGGCGGTCATGGCTCCCATGGTCACTCCCTCCATGCTTGGAGTATCCATCATATGAAGTGCGAGACTTGTGGTGAGAACCAGAGTGGTGATTGTTGCTCTTTCTCTTGCGGTTTTCCACCTATTTGTGCTTCCCTTACAAGATTCTGGCCTTATCCATAAGCTCCTGGAAAGTGGGGCAGTAAACCACCAGTAGCTGCACTGAAAGCTCATCACTGAGGCCATCCAGGAATCTCTCCCTCCTTTTTGCATCAGTGTCAACATCCTCAGGTGCATAACGGGACAGGTTGTTGAACTCCTCAATGTACTCGGCCACGGTGCGATTGGTTTGTTATAAGTTGCGGAACTCCTTCCTCTTTAGGCTCAGAACTCCTGAAGACACGTGGTTGGTCCTGAAACCTTCCTCAAACATTGCCCAAGTCACAGTATCCAGCGGGTGGGTGATCTGAAATGTGTCCCACCAAGAAGCGGCTGGTCCCTCCAGTAGGTGAGCGGCAAACCTCACCTTCTCAGCATCAGTGCATCCAACAGTTACTAGATCCTTGTTGACTGAACGCAACCAGTCGAGAGCAACCATTGGTTCCGTTGCAGTAGAGAACTTAGCTGGCCTTAGCCTCAGAAATCTGGTGAGAGCATCTCCCTGAGGCTGATTGTTTCCATTATTGTTGTTGTTCTGATTTGCCATGAACTGAGTCATCACTTGGGTCAGCTGTGCCTGAGCTGCCATGAGCTGCTCCAACTCAGTGGGGTGACGGCGGGGAGGCATCTGCGGTTCAGCACAGGTAAGTTTAGAAAGAATCAACTACGGCAATAGGATTCTACCCAAGCATATGATCAAACAACAACAAACAATAGCAGACAATCACAAGCAAGCAACACATCAACAAACAAGTGATCCAGCAACATCCCAGGGGTTATCCTAGCAGTATATACCTACTGAAATAGTTTTACAAGAGTTGGCAATGGTTAACTAAACAGTTGATCAACTAAACAGCAAAAACAGCAATCTGTCAGAACAGTCCAGCAGCGTTCACGAATTTTTCCGTCTGACTTAAACTCGTCAGAAAATTTAGCTGATTTTTGTACATATAGTACAGAGAGTTTCGCATCAGACCAATTTTTTTCAGATTTTTCCGAGTTACCAGAAAAATATGAAAAATCGCGCAGTACTGCTGTATCAGCAGAAAAACTGCAGCGAAAATAACACAGATAGTAACCAAAATTGCCATAACTCTTTAATAAGATTCGCGCAAATAAATCCTGGGATATTGGAGTACACAAATAAGCAACTAAACACTCTTAAACTAACATGAACTAAGTTTCACATCGATCGAGACTAATCCTAACGAATTTGCCTAACGTGGACTAATTGGTGGACTTCTATCTACTTCTTGAAGAGGTTGAGGTAGGTCCTTGCTGTCATGCGTTGGCGCTTCGGCTCGCGGTACAACCATGGCGGCAGAGTGTACACCTCTCCTGAATCATCACTTGAGATTTCAAACTCCACTTCTTCTGGATCCTCCTCTTCTTCACTCTCAACTGCAACTGCAACAGCTTCATCTCCTCCACCATCATCGTCTCCATCATCATCATCCTCGTCCTCATCATCATCGTCGTCTCCACTGTCATCATCATCCCCAGTGTTGTCATCATCTCCATTGTCATCATCAGAGGGTGGATTCAGCTGTTCTTGGAGAGCGGCAATCTGGGCTGTCATAGCTTCAATAGTTTGGTCCCTTTCCTGGACGGTCCCTTGTAACTGTTGTATGCTCTGGGTGTTCTCTTGCACAGTGCCATGAAGATGAGCTATGGTTGCATCTCTGGCTATCAGGGCATTCTCCAGAACTCCCACAACTTCATGCAGGGTGTCAATCTCTTGTCCTTGGACCACCATACCATTGCTAGTAAAATCTGCAATCTCCTTTATCATCATTACCTTCTCAGCTAAAGCTCCATTCTCCCTTTCCATGTCCTCTATGTGCCTCCGACGGGGCGGCATGTTGTTCCTGTCGCCCGGGGTAACCACAATGTGCCCATCTTCGTCACGCCTCCCATAGTCACGGTAGGGTGAATCTGCAGGCAGTAGGTGTCGGACATAATGGCACTGGCGAGACAGGGCTTCATGTATGGCCAAGTTGATTCCAAGTCCCCAGTTGCAGTATGTCTTGGTGTAGACCAAGTGCACGGGGTTTGGCAAGGCGGCATCTCTGAATATGAAGGTAGTGATCTCCCATGCATCCTCTCCATATCCATAGGTGTACAGTCTTCTTCCCTTGAACATGGGCAGTGGCAATCCCAATGACTGCGAGAGCTGAGCTAACTGCCTTGCAAAGGGCCTTGGTGACTCCATGGTGACATACTCGGTCCTGACGTCTCCCATCTATCAAGTAAAAGAGGAAAGTGTGAGAATAGCATATGGTAAGAATTTACGAGGGTGAAAGGCATAAGATAAAAGACAGAGTTAATATAGGCTTTAGTAATTCTATGGCTTTCTAATCCAATCCGAGGTCACGATCCTACAGTCGACACACGGGCTCTGATACCATCCTGTAACACCCCGGTTCTGAAAAGACCGTGGCCTCTATGTGACATGCCAATCCCTGGATCGGTTCATTGGCCCACAATAGAGTAAGATAGATAACATAGCAAAATATCCGTGTATCATAAATAACGAAGATCCAGAGTACCATTATTACAATAAAAGCTTAGCACAAAGCTAGCTCAAATTATTCAGGTAGCAACATAAATATGTAAATCCTCCATTCTTCAAATTGCCCACAAGTGAACAAGTGTCGAGTGGAGTACCGTGGCCTATATCGATTACTCAGAGTCGGAATAACCTGCAACATGAAACGTAGCAGCCCCGAAGGGTCAATACATGGAATGTATGGCAAGTAGAGCTAGTAAAGGAGACAATAGTACTAACATCTACATGCATATTTGGCAAGTGGAGCTGTGTCTGGCTTGCATTTGCAAAAACATTTGTCCTACTTTCATAAACAGTTTTTGATTTTCTTTGAAAAGATCCCAATTAAGTTAACCCAACAATGTTAAAACAATTACGAAATTAGAATGAGCGAGAAACATGTTATGGAATCAATATCTAGCAACTCAATTGTCCATAATCGGGGACGCGGCTAATCGATTAGATTATACACCCTGCAGAGGTTTGTACACTTTACCCATGTGACTTGGCCAGCCCAGCTCGTACCATCACTCTCATTTTGGCTGGTGATAGGGAGAAGACCAAGAAGAGACTGTTCGGGAAGTAGCTCCTCAATCCCGACGCGCACCGGTCCAACCTACCAAAATTCTACATCTCTGGATACGTGGGTTCGAGTTACCACAACCTACTAAGTCCAACCAACCAGCCGCCCATTCCATTATTGGCACATGGTTGTACACGTAAGCTACTCAATAAAGAAGCCAATTAATTTCTCTCGATACCTGGGTGCCTTTCCGCAATAAAACCACCAAAAATTATCAATACCATCACACCCAGGAGATTCATTGATTAAGTTGTTTTAGTTTTCACAAACCAATACTTTTAGAAACAAGTCTCAACGACGTAACCCAGCCCTCGTTCAACAAATCATGACTAAGCACATCTATCAACGGTGGTTTATCTACAAGGAAAGCCCTACCACATAATAGGACATAGCATAGCAATAGTATCATCCTACACATGCATCTACAAAATACACGACAATGCAATGAAAATAGTAGGACGATATCATGAACAAAGTAGCATCTACTTGCCTTGGTTGTAGCGGTCGGAAGAACAATCCACACACGAGCAAGTGTTGCACTCGTCACAATCTACACGATACAATTGCAATCATAAACAAACAATCCACAAGCATATGCAACAAAGATGATGCATGAAGGCAAGAACGACAAGTGAATTGGTGCTACAGCTGCACCACAACATCCTATACCATAATACTACCGATTGCATGCATGGAAAATAGTTTTAGCGCTAGGAAAACTATTAAGTAAAAGTAATGCTCAAAACTAGAGCTAGAACTTAAATAATTCACTACCGGTAGTATACTGTTTGTAAAATCTTGAGAAAATTCTACCGCATAGGCATCGCTGATTAGTAACAGTACCAACTGGAATTACTCAAAAAGGAATTACGAAACTCCCCGAGTAATTAAAACACTACAGAAAGCCACTAGACAGTTTCTGCAGAAGTTTTTACTATAAGCCTATCCTTTTAATTCACGATGAGATTCCCCTCGTTCCACTGAATCTAGGGACATATCATACGCGATTTTTGGAGGTACGGATCTTTTTCTACCAATTTATTACTCCGAAAAGGCCACTAGCTAGTTTGATTAAACTGTACTAAACCTTGCTGCAAAAGCCTGAACCAAAGGTACAGCGAGATTCTACACGACTCACTGAATCTACACATATTTTATTTGCAATTTTTGGCCAAGCGGTTTAATTTCTACGCAATTTACAAGATTCTACCGAAATATGTCAACTAAAAGGATTAACGAAATTAACCAGTCAACTGTGTCTGTTGACTGGTCAAAGCGTCTGCTGACTGGGCGTCTGACTAGTCAACGTCTAAGTCTGACTGGTCAACGAACGATCTGAACCGCTGATCTGAGATCTGACGGTGGCTACAGTCTTACCGGAAACAAACGACGAAACGGACGGCGGCGAGTTCCGGACAGCGGCGGCGATCGGTTCCGGCGTCGGGGTTTTTCCTGCACGGAGGGAGACGGTCAGCGCACGGGTCAAGATCGTCAACGCGGCACGCAAGACGGCGCGTGTACGTGCGGTTCGGACGAAACGGCGCGACGCAAAACGGCGCGCGAGCGTATACGTGCGTGCGTGTGTGTACGCGCGGCGGCGCAGCAGCTAGCGCGCGCAGCGAGGCGGCGCAGCGCGGCAGTGGCGGCTAGCGCGCAGCAGGCGGCGGCGAGCGATGCAAGGCGGCGGCGCGGCGGCTGCGGAGGCGCGCGGTGGCGGGGTGGAGGCGCGGAGGCGGCGAGTGGCGTGGAGGCCGAGGCGGTGCAGGCGGCGCGGAAGTACCTGGGGGCGGCGGCGAGGCGGGAAGGCGACGGCGGCGGCGGGCGGATTCCCGGCGGCGGCGTGGCCGGAGGCGGCGGCGATCACGGGAGGCGCGATGGCGGCGGCGATCACGCGGATCGAGGCGAGGCAGGCGGGGCGTGCGGGTGCGGTTCCCAAGGCCGGGTGGCCTCTTTTGTGGGGCCCCTCTGCGGGTCCTACTCTGATTCGGCGCGAAACTGGACTCAAACTCGGAAATCGGTCCAGAATTTCGGACCGTTTTCCGGCGATTCACTAAAACGGCGACAACTTCTCCGTGCGAGCTCCGATTCGAGCGATTCTTGCTCCTACGGGTTCGTATGATCGAGGGGAACAATCTAGCGTCAAGGATTGAGCGAGACCACTAATCTACAAGGGTGGTCAACGCTAGTCCTACTAAAGCTTCCGGCAGGAACCTCGTATCAAAATAGAATAGGGTTTTGCAATTGGCGTTTCGCCGAACCTTTTTACTCGACGGTTTTTTCATGGAAAAGCATGATGCAATTGTATGAATGATATGCAAGATCAAATCTAAAATTTGGGATGTGACATCATCAAAGCACTCATCCGATATTGGTGATTAACATGATCTCATGGTCGAAGGATTAGGTTACTATGTAATTGAAAGCTTGTAGCAAACGAACTTTAATGGCTTGATCTGATGATGTGATTACTATGGGTGTGTGTCCATCACATCATTATCCTAATGATATGATCTTGTTATTAATAAAATCCAATATCCATGATTAGGAAACCATAATCATCTATTAATCAACAAGCTAGTTTAACAAGAGGCTTACTAGGGACTCTTTTATGTTTACAAAACACACAAGTATTAATGATTCATGTTAATACAATTATAGCATGGGATGTAAACATTTATCATAAACATAAATATATTATAATAACCACTTTATTATTGTCTCTTGGGCATATCTCCAACAGCGGAGGTAGTGGCAGCACGCATAAACGCGGAGCGGATCATGGACGCGTTGAATACACGCTGAGACAAATATTATATTATTCTGTTGCAACGCATGGGCACTTTTCCTAGTGCATCCAAATATTTGAATTAAGTCCAACACAAACATGGAATCTTGTTTCCCCACATGGCATAGACGGTATATTAACATGAATGAAGATAAAATGGCCAACTTAGTGTGTGTTTCCCACTAGATCAAGATATATATAGCCAAAAATACATTCATGCATGGTCATATATTCAAATACAAACCATGTGGGAGCTTGAGAAGGTTTCTTACCCACATAGCATGCAAAGGTGGCCATGTGGCTCCACATATCCAATATTATGAAAACAACATGTATCATATATGGGAGCGTGTAGAAATGGAAGTGGATCCACTCCAACACATACGAGCTAGATACAAATTCCAATAGAATGCAAAGGCTCATATATAATTAGGATGGTGGAATTATAGATAGAAGCAAACAAAGGTGGTGGAGTTTGAAGAGATATGTCATCAACTCAACTTAGGCATCAAGCAATATATTAAAACTCAACTACAATATATCAAGAGGCAAATACAATTAATAGAGCAATGCATATAAAGAAAGAACCAAATAGCAGGGGTCTTAATATGATGCTCAAATGCAAGGTGGCATGGTGATATGAGCATGATATCATGCAATGCAATTATGATATGTAGAAAGTAACAATATATATAATAAACCATGTAGCATTGCAATTGTTAGCCAAATGGGATGCTATAGGTACTCCCTTCGGTTCATATTAATGGCTTCAACTTTATCAGATATGAGTGCATCTAGTATAAACACTTAACTAGATATATACAAATTTAGATAAAGTTGAGGTCATTAATATGAACCGGAGGGAGTATGTTTTTCTACCATGTCAAGTGGTGGGATACTCTACTGCTGCACTATACTTCTATGCTATGGTTGATGATAAACAAGGATCTGAAAATGGGGTTGCAAATCGTAATACTTTGTGCCTATAATATCTTGTTTACTACAACAACATATGAGTAAACAATGCGTAATTTGCTCCTTTTATTGAATCAGTGATAATAAATCTGGCCACAACGCCAATGGACTTTTCGTAAGGTTCACCCAGAATTGACCGGTTAATAAGAGCTTATCCATGTGGTTATCTCTTCAGATAGGAATTGAAGTTATGAAAAGGTTATTCATTCTGTCACTTACATTAAGTAATCATACTGTAGCACTATTCTTGAAAATATCATAGCAGACTGCCCGTTGCGATATCTGCAACAACGTTCTGATGAAGTGACCTGCTGATTTCCCTTAAAAAGGAAAGGTGATCTGCTGTTAGCGAGGGTATTCTGGACTGCTCACAAAGACTGTAATTTGTCACTTGTATTTTCTCATTTGCAATGCAGCAGAGAACAGATGCAGTATTGAATAGTGAGTGGAACTACAGTTTACAACAGCTTGTTTGTGCCTCCTTTTTTCGTATTATGTCCTTTGATAAACCTTTTCACAGTGTTTTAGAATGTATATTTGCTTTTGCAAAACTTTCTTTGGAACATATTCGGTACCGTTCGGACGCATTTGACGTTAGGTTAGGTTCTGTATCAGGTGGTTGGTAGAGATACTATACTGCCGCTAGCCTCCGGTAAAGATAAACAATATTCTTTGTGCATTGTTGAACAACAAAGTAGACTAATGTCAACGTTTCTGCATTATCTGCCAAATGACTTGTAAAAACTCGCAACAGTAGAAGAAGACGATGGTGACACTAGTAGGAAAAGAGGAATAACAATACATACTAGCTCCCCAACATCAGCCACGACCCACGAAGGCCACATCCAGCCCTGATATACCATCATCCCATGACAATTCTACATCATGCGCCTAAGAACAATAAAACTAGGACAACTAATACGGAAGGATCAATACAAAGATCCAAGGTTTTCTCCCCACTCCTTAGCTACTCCTGAAGGGAACCGGTATAAATGGAGATGTAGCCAGCAGAATATTACACAGTTTAACTTCCTAGGGCCCCTTTTCTGAAGCTGCTCATGCACATTGGACTGCTATTCCTGTATTTTATTAACAAATACTCACAACTGCTTATAACAATATATGCATAGTATAGCACAAAATGGGCCTCTAACATATCAAGCCAGCAGTGAGCACTTCCACAAATATAATCACAGATACAGCACGGGTAGCCACTGCATTGTTGCTCTTGGTGGTCGACCTTTAAATTAAGGTGTCTATGTGTATAAAAATATAATCACTAGGGATGGCAACTGCACAACGCAACATGAAGTTTAACGCTAGCACACATAACAAGACATGGATCATGCACCTACACAACTCTCCCAGCGACCATAGCTCGAACTGAAACTTCCTCCTCCAGTCTTCTGAGCATACTCCTCGATGACTTTGCGGGCACAAGCGTCCCATGTCCTCGCGATTTCTCTCAATGACATGGGCTCAGCTAGACCCCGCAGCAATATGCCAAACTTCGACTTAGCCTTGCTAGAAAGATCATCGGAGTTTCTGATGCAGGTCCATTGCAGTACAGTTAGTTCAATATTCACATACAGAACCAGGACAGAACAGCACAGGGGAACGAATCCACAGTGGTTACTTACCTTTGTTCATCAGGAAATTTGTCGAGGAGCACCGGGGAGCATTTAGGGTATCCAGCAGGAACAAGCAACCTCAACGGCATTATTGGACTCTGCAACATTGTAACATAAATAAGATGAGCAGACGGTAGAGGTCTACAACACATCGGGTGTGCGTTCAAAAATTCACCATCTGAGCAGATGCAAACATGGACTTTAAGCTCGGACTAACAGCCACAGCAGTAAATGTGCATTTGATAACTGTCCCTTCTGCCCCTTCAGATGTAGCAGCGAATGAGTCAGCATCGTCCTCGCATACATGGAGTTCGGTATCTATGAGCTGTTGGTTTATCTCCTGGATCTCCTCCATGAGAGCATGATTTACCTGCACAAAGATGAACAAGAAGCCAGATAAACCACAAGGTAGACCAACAAATACAAACATCTCCCACCAAATGAACTATGTTTCCCTTCTCTTGCAAAATTAAATAAATGACCATGCTTGAAGTATAACTACTTTAAAATCATGTTCTCGTAGTTTCTCACCAGAAAACCTTAAACAACATACCTCAAATTTTTGCCACTTGACACGCGAGGTTGCAGTTGATTGTAGATCAGGGGTATCTACACTAAATATTTGCTTGAAGCTATCATTGACACTTCCAGCTGATGACACATTAAGAGGCATTGCACTTGTATCACGCTTCATTTTCTTCGATGCACCACTTCCATCATTTGTTATAAAATTCCTGGCTTGTAACCGGCACTTTGTCATAGCAACTAAATCTTCACCAACAGCAGCTCTGGAACCATTACCAGGTGCTGAACCAGCAATCCTATCAATCATGCTGACAACAGATCGTATGTCGCTAACCGCAGCATCAAGAGTCTGCCGCTTTGTCGTTCGCAACTGCATATAACAAAACGTTGAACATGAAACAGGCGAAAATATAATAACTCGAAGACAACGTAGACCATGGCATATCATCAATCATCAACAGAACTAATTACTATTTTAACAATTATAAATTGAATGGTATGAATGACTTCACATGTACTACCACAACAGCTGAGACTACTGGACAACAAATCTGGATTCTGTTTGAGTCAAACAATAGCAGTGAGAACCAGGTCAATTAAATTCTTTCATGCTAAATGTGCTTTCCAAATATTAAGTGGCACAGTTGAACATGGGTAAGCACCATTGCCACAATCTCAAAAACTAGTTGATTGAAGCGCTGTATCATGTTATCGTGTTGGACATTCTCTTGGATCTCCATAAAGAACAACGGTTATTAGGCACCACTCTTATAATTTGAATTACTAGTTAATTGACGTTTGAGTTAATTTTTTGTACTCCCTCCGTCCAGAAATAACTGACCTGGCTTTGTCTAGATTCGAATGTATCTATACACTAAAACATGTCTAGATACATACGAATCTAGACAAAGTGAAGTCACTTATTTCTGGACAGAGGGAGTATAAACTTAGCAAGGTAGAAACATATAAGACTTTGCCAGAAAAATGCATGACACGTCTAACTCCTATAGCCATATTCCCATTGACCCTCAATGTTTTTTACGCCAGTACGTTTCAGAGCAGTATGACCATATTTTAAAATAGTCAAGTTCTACAATACAGTCAGAACAACATTGATTAAGCACAACAAAACAAAAGAAGACTGAATATAAAGTTGGCAAGATACTAACTGCTTTAAGTAAGCGATCCAGAGGCCTTTCTGCTGCACTTGATTTAGTTGGAGCTTGAGTTGGCATGTTAGCCTGACTTCCATCTGCACTTGTAAATTCTGCTAGCAAGGGTGATGCTGATATCCCTGGTGTGTTCACAGCAATTGATTGTGTCTGTGGCGCTAGGGATCCTTGCTGATGTCCAGCCTGCCCAGTATTAGTAAGTGATGATATACCAGAGAGTTGTTTGTCTGAATCCACTGGTATAGGAGACGGGGCAACAGATGGGGATGGTGATGGAACAAATGGTGAGTTAGCTGAATGCAATGGTGTCCCAGTCTTAACTTGAGATGGCAATGGATTGTGCTGATCAACCTGAGGAGAATGATGCGATATTTGTGGGGATGATGCTTGGAGGCTTTGTGGTGACGAAATAGGGAAAGCACCACCCTGTTTCAACTGCTGATGATAATAGTTACTGCGTTGGCCCAAGTGCTGTTGATACATTCCAGGTTTCATTGCAGTTCCTTGTCTAACCTTTAACTCGTTTACATCATTTCCAGCATGAAGCTGTGGCATCTGCACTTGCTGCTGTTTCTGTAGTTGCTGTATCGGGAGCTGCTGTTGAAGCATTTGCTTTTGGTGGTATTGTTGATACATCTGACGCTTCATTTGCTGACTCTGCATCATCTGATGATCCTGATGTTGCTGCTTTATCTGCTGTAATGAATTTGCATTTGCTTGCATGGAATTAGCATTAGGTTGCATCGTACTCATTGAGTTGTGAGATAACATGCTACTACTTGTCTGCAGTTGTGTATTCATTGTACCCTGCATCTGCCCAGTGCTTCCCTGTTGCAATGCGCCACTCATTGAACCATGCTGCAAAGCATTAAAATTGCTTCCGTGAGCAGCCTCCAAATTAGAGGCAGCCTGCTGCTGCACGTTTGCACCATTTTGTTGTGATGGGACACCGAAGTTTGTTGTTGGAGGTGCAGGTACATGCTGGATACCGCCGGCACTAGAGGACTGTAATCCAGTGCTCATACTTGACAAACTTGCTTGAGGATTAGTATGACTATCATGCTGCTGCAAACTTTGGGAAGGCTGTTGTTGCTGCGAAATGTTAGAATTAGGAGCTTGGCCAGCAGGTGGCTGGAACTGTTGCTGTACTTGTTGTTGTGCAGGCTTCCTTCTTTGTGAACTCAAGATACTGAGAATCTGTTTCTCATAATTAGGAATTTTGTCCCTCAAAGCAGGTTGGATACTATTCTTGGCAATTTGCAGCACCTGTAGTGTACGCTCCAACATTAATTTAAAGGCCTTCATTCTTTCATACTGCTCAGATGGCTTTTGAGGTGGTATGGCATTGTCAACCTGCTGTAGCTTCAGAGAGATCTTAATAAACAAATCGTTGAGTTCTGCAAAGTATAGGTCCTTCAGGCTCTTAATCTGTCGAGAACAAAGATCACACACATAAATTTCTTGCAGGAGCTATATAGAGATGAAAATAGAACACTCAATAGACCAGGGTTTGCCATTAAGTCACTGGCAAGATATCTCAAGTAGCTATTAGAAGCATATGTCTAAAACAAATATAAAAAAACCCAGGTTAATAAAGACTGCTTACTGCCTTGCGGCTTTACTACATCTAGATGCTGCATAGTGTATGGCTGTCAAGGTCATTAGCTAGGTAGAGCTACAGTGGTGCGCTGGCCCGAGATTTTTCTCTTGCAATCAGCCAAGGTTTTTGAGTCGCCGAGTCAAACCAAGTCGCCAACCCTGCTGACACAGTGATTAGTCAACGAAAGTCGCTGTATAGTCGCCATAGGTCGCTGTTTAGTCACGAGTTGCCTTGATTTTGAGAAAAGGACTTGGCGACTATACAGCGACTCAAAAATCATGCAATTAGCCCAAAAAACTAGCTTGTGCACCACCTTAGTCCATCTACAGTTGCACCATGATGATAAAAAAGACAGCAATAAAGAGGTCCTGCATGGTCCAGTGAACCCTGGCCGATCTAAGCCTAGCTCTGCCTTTGTAGCTGTATATGCTCCATAGTCCGCATTCACACAGAACTCGCTATACATATCTTATAAGACTGCCAGAATGCAGTGCATTCACACGCCATACTATTGTGTTGTAAGAAATTCCGGTTCCAATTCCAGAAGAGGGGACTATTGGAAACAAGCCAAAGAAGAGATAAGCAACAGAAGTGCAGAAATAAAAGGCTCCAACATCTAAAATGACATGCTTCTTCATCTTCTAACTATCTAGACCAGGGCAATCTCAACCTCTTTTCTCTGGGGCTCCCTTTCAATGGATTTTGGGACATTCCAATAAAGGGAGTGCCAAAAGGGATGATATCAATATCATGTCTTACCATTTGATATATCTCCTCTTGCCAATCTCCTGCACCTGCATGTCCTGTTTGAGCAGTAGAGTCTGCAGATGCTGCATAAAAAAGCAAGGTTGTCAAAGAGTGCCATGATACAGTGAATAAGCCAACAAAGAACAGGCTGCAAGTACATCATAGGATGGAAAGCAGGGGCAAGTCAGAAACTTGTGCACTTGCAGTTAAGAAGTATAGAGACAAAAATGGACTAGACATCAGATTGCAACGTTCATGAGAGTAGCACTTTAAAGCAAAAACGTTCAAAAATCAAAGAACCAAATCAATGAAGAGTCACAGAAGATCAATAACCTCAGCTTAGTCAAACATGATCATTGCACAGTAGCATTTTGGAGCTAAATTTCCCACAAATAAAAAAACCTGGCATCGTGAACAGAATTCACAGAAGATCGGCTTGGTTATCATGATTACAAATCACTCGATCATTACACAGATAGCAACATATATTTCCATCTTCAGGCTGGCCTTTGATCTAGTTCGCGTCACAAAACATATAGTTGCATCTGAATTATTTATATCTGGTTACATCTCCAAAAAGTTAATCAATTTTTGAGCTAACTCATGTAGCAGACAAATAAATTTCCATGAACTGTTGGAGAGTCATACTTAGGGAAAACCCAATTCAATGGTGTTGGTTGTACCTAAACATGCCACCTAGACAAAACACTCTTGTGGAAGCCTGTTTAATGAGGAAAAGGAGATACTGTATCTTTGTCTAGACTAGCACCAAGCCCATGTGTTGCTATGAAAAAAACACAAAAAGGCCATGGTCATGGGGTTCCGGCAAAAAAAAGATGGCAGAAAGACATGGACGTTGGAGCAACAAAATGGCCGTTAAGAGGTGGTATGAAGCGAGACATAATTTTGAATCTTAAAACGTGGGATGCTGGACAATAAGGATGAGATGCAGCATGACAATGGTCAGGGAATAAAGACGATAGGAGGAAAGATATTTTTTCATGTTAGAATAAGTAAGAATTTTTATCATGTGTGCACAAATAAAGAATGTTGCTGGTCCGACGTATGACTCTTAACAATGCAATTTGTTTATTGGATGTCTTGTGCATGATTGCTGGCCCCACATGTGTGGATGTGTAGTTCATTCAAGCCCTTTCTGAGTTGTTGGTCCCACATATATTGTATAAGTAGTAGTGGTGAGAGGGTGAACTTACTACCAACTTCAAACTTGATAAGTAGGAAAGATACAGCTCTTATCACAAAACCCAAGATAAGATATGCTTTTCCTCTCACCAAACTATTAAATGGCAGTTCCTTAAGATACAACACTACGGCCAGCCCACTGGTCCTCTCTCTTTAGTCATATGTAATTTTGCCATGTCACTTAGATAATCAAGCATCCCAATGGATCTTACGTACTTTAATACAGCAGTCAGCAGTCCACACTTTCATTAAGATTATATGAGTATATTGGATGATGAGTACAAGATTTCATGATGTTTATGTTGGATAGCCTGAAGAGGCGCTATTTAGCATAAGAGACTTGTCATCATTTCTCCTCATTAACTCTGAGCCACATAGACAAAAATCTGACGTGGACGCTTACGAAACGCTGCCACCTTTGAGCATTACGAGAGGCCTAGGACACAAGACACTGGAATAGTCGAAATACATATTTAATGCATCTGGTAGTATGGTACAGCGTAAGATACAATGCACTTGCGGTGCCCTTAGGTCCAAGAGTCCAGGTTGTAGTCTAATAAGAACCCCGTTTTAGTCCAATGTAATCGTTAGCACTATAAGGAAGGGCATGGGGTCCTGATGGATAACACACTGTTTTCCCTTAATCTTTTGTAGGAAAGGCGGAAATACTGAGAGGCCGGATATGTAAGCTAGTTTAAACAGCATACAAAAAGTAAGGCATGACATGGAGATAGGAGAACATAAGAACAAGGAGAAAAGGGGGTGGAACAATAAGACCATATGATGCATCTACAAAAAAGTTCGTGAAAACTTACTGCTAGATGAAACTTCTTGAAGGCCTCTTTGTGCCTGAATATGCTTTTGCTGCTCCATGTTATTTTGCTGCAAGAGCATGCCACCTGAAGTTTGAAGTCGTTGCTGCATTGAGGATTGCTGCTGAATCCCCAATTGCTGTTGCACTTGGTTAGGCTGAGACTGGAACTGCGAAATAAGATGCTGCTGCGATTGTTGAGGTTGGTTGTGTTGAGACTGAGGTTGCATCAAACCCATCGATGGCTGCTGGGTATGCTGTTGCTGCTGCGGTTGCTGGGCCTTTGTTTGTAGCATATGGATCCGCTGAATATTTGAAACATTAGGCACAGTTCCAAGAAGATGCTGCTGTTGGTTTTGTTGCTGCTGCTGTAGACTCGATATGTTTGCCTGGGAGCCCAATTGCTGTGGCTGATGCAAGGGTATAGACTGCTGGTTCAACATCTGTTGTGTTTGCTGCACATTCAAAAGATTAGTTGACTGAACTGGTAGCCTCTGTTGCTGCTGCATCTCCATAGCACCATTCTGTTGACCAACTAGCTGATTTTGTTGTAAATTTGACTGCTGTCCCATCAACTGTTGTTGCTGCTGTTGTAAAGAAATATTGGGCTGTTGATTCTGCAGAGAGGACTGCTGATGCATGGAGGGCTGTGCTTGTTGCTGCTGTCTCCCAACAGATTGCTGAGGTTGCTGGAGTAATGATTGGACAGATTGCTGTACGGAATTCAATTGATTCTGTTGAATACCACTCTGAGTAGCTGACTGCATGGCCATCGACTGTGACTGTGGAACGGTGGACTGTCCAGGGTGAAGGCCAGACGACATTTGCATCATGGGTTGCTGCGAAGATTGCATCTGTGTTGGCTGCAATAAAGACTGCTGCTGCTGCTGCTGCTGCTGCTGAATATGTGGTTGCATAAGTGAATTCTGCTGTAATTTCTGCTTCACCAACATTTGCTGCTGGTGATACATCAATTGCTGTGATTGTTGTTGCTGCTGCTGCCTTCCTACCATTTGCCTTTGATAAATATCTTGTGAAGTTCCTTGAATCAAACCATTATTCATTGTGTTCTGCGGCATGACAGACACATTCTGCATCGTTGATGTTTGGTTAACACCCGGCAAATTCTGTCCGATATTAGGGAGTGAAGAAGCTTGTACAGATGTAGAAGTATTTGGCTGTCGGGCCTGTTGCTGAGACATCAAGGAAATTGCTGATGTCTGTGCTTGATTACTACCTTGTGGAGCGAGTCCAGGAGCTGTTTGAGAGAAGATACCATGTGCGTGTTAAATATCATGTTAAACAAATACTTCAAAATTGTAACAGGCAGCAAAAGCACTTAAAGCAGCATCTTACAGATCAGATTTAGACAGTAAGTCTTTCTGCATTTTCAATGAGAAAAAACATATAATGGAGCAATTAAGGGGCTGGCCAAACTGAGATTTTAGAGAACATGCACACAAGGGTTTGAATATCTTTTTATTAAGAGAGAAGCAACGTAAGTACAGCTGACCAACTGACTTAACAACTAGGACTTAGTTCCTTTGTGGCAAGCTGAGAAGCAGATCACATCTGAGAAGTAGGCAGTAAAGAGAGAATAAACATAATTCTACAAAGAGCTGAAGATGGTCCAATGTTTCTTTAACTCAATGGTTACAGACTTGTAAAGTACCATGCAATCACTGTTCATCCAATCAATCTGGCTATGAACCGGTGAAAAACCAAGGGAGGACTGTTCATCCAATCAATCTGGCTATGAACCAGTGAAAAATCAAGTTGAACCGCCAGTTCAGCACTGAACCAGGGGTTAGTCGGACCAACCGTGGTTTACTGGAGACCATTAAAAACATCTGTAGGTGGGAGGAATCAGACCATCTTTAAGGTAGCGAGATGGAATTCCTCAGCCGAATAAGCAACTAGGCCATGTTTGTTTGTTATATTTCATCACGAACATTACACTACTCCCTCCGTTTCAAAATAGATGTCGCGGACTTATCAAAAGTTGGATGAATCTACATACTAAATAATGTCTATATTCATCTAAATTTTGACAAATCTGCGACATCTATTTTGAGAGAGAGGGAGTACTCCACATTGTTTCTACCATACTAACAGGAAAAAAAAATGATCATGTCTTATCGAACCACAGGTCGAACCAATGCACCTGTTGTTTGGATCACTAAACCCTAAACCACTGAACCAAGACACTTACCTTGTTGATCACGGGTCCGGGTTCAATAACTACGCACACATGACACACAAGCTAGATGCAAAATTCTTATAGACGCTGTAGAGGCGTGGAGGTCGATTTTATGCACAATATACATAAACTCACCACTTAATGCGATGAATAAAATTGTCAACCACAAGGCAAGAGGTTGCCACAAGTAATGCAGTGATTGTATAACCAAAAGCGGAGATGTTAAAACTTGTAACACTCAGTTTACTGTATCTGATACCTTGGCCAGGGTTGTTTTGATTTGGAATCACTTGAGCATTTCCAGGAGCCTGTTGTGTCTTCGTCTCCATGGATAGCATTTTCAGAGAAATTTTCCGCAAATAATCAGACTGGGTAATACAAAAGAAAACGATGTCAAGGTTTGTACCAAATTACTAATAGTGGCATGCAACAAACATTTGTTTGAAACATATAATCATAGGAACACGCTCATCTAGCAGCAAACAGCCTCAAATAAGCATTGTGAACTGAAAATGCAAACCAAATAGTGACAGTTATCCCAACCAAATAATCCCTCTAAAGACAATCACCAACACTGAGTGAGGAAATACGATGAATACCATTCCAACACAAAAAGGAAGTGGTTTGCCAGGAATAAACAAGACAAAAAGAAATTCCAAATGGAGAGAGTGACACGTATACCGCGAGGAAATAAATACATTTGATTGTTTTACCAGACTGGAGTAGATGCCCTTAAGGGTGTGTTTGGGACAGCTCCACTCCACAGCTTCGGCAGTGGAGCAGGTGAAGTTGTCACTATCAACTTCAGTTTTCAGGTGGAGTGGAGTTGAATTAGCCCATAGTTCATTTTACTGGAAGAGAAAGAGGTGCTTCATCTGTTCCAATTCACCTCCATCGCCACCTAATACCCACCCGGCCCTAGAGCTGATGTGGAATTTCCCACCAATGCCACCCACCCCCAAGGTCACCAGCCCACCCCGTGCCCCATTCGTCCCGAATTCCACCCACGAGTCTTCCCGACGGCACAGCGAGACCAACAAAAAGGGACTAGGGTTCATCCCCCCGAGCACCTCCACGACTTTCCTCCCCTCCAGAGCATCTCTGGCGGAGCCCCTACCCTCCGATCACCCCGGCCGCCCTACTCATCCCCTTACCCCGGTGCGCCCCATGTGTTATCATAACACCTTCCCGGTTTCCATCCTGCCGCCATGTACACTGGTCCGATGCCTCCGGCTCTGCCACCCAGCCATCACCGCTTCCACTGAACAGGACTCGCCACTGACGGCCTCCAGCTGCACCTTGCCGACCACCATTAGAACATTTCTATGCAGGAACTTGGTGGCCAGAAGGTAGACGCCACCCCATGTTGTTTTAAGTTCTTTTTCTTTGGTTATTTCTCCTCTCACGTGTATTGTTGCTGTTTCATTTGAGATTGAGGCAGATGATAAATGCAGAACCATAAATTGATGATTGCTTTTGTTGCCTGCAAAGAAGATGATTCTTGTGCTACCACTAAAATTGATGACTGTTGTTAATGTTTGTTACAAAAATTTCCATGGTGCTTCATAGAAGATGATTTTTGTAGTACCATAACAATTAATGAATGTTGTTGATGTTATTGTAACAAAATTTTCCATAGTGCTTCATGCAGATGATTGTTGTGGTACCACAGATATTGATGATTACTGTAGATATATTCCTGTAACAAATATTCTGTTGCCTCAGATAAAGATGTTAACAGGAGTGTATACCGAACATATGGAATATTTACTGGTAAGCAGATGATTGTTGTGTTACCATAGATATTGATGAATACTGTTGATATATTCCTGTAACAAATATTATGTTGCCTTCAGAGAAAGATGTTAACATGAGTGCTATATCAAGCATATGGAATATTTACAGGTTAGATGATATGAGAGTAAAACTTTGATTTATTTTTTCAAGAAAGACTGTCATTGAATGGAATGAGGACAACTAGAGAGGTGCAACCAAGCCCCGAATTATGCGGCAACTACCCCATCAAATTACCTGAATCCTGAATTCTGAACCGCAGGTATGCGGCAACTACCCCATCAAGTTACCTGAATCCTGAATTTCGAACTGCAGGTCTGTATGCACTTCTCATTTAAAAAATGTCCTTATCATAATGCATGCCAACTTATTCACCAATAGCATCATGAGGATAGAAGCGACGCCAAGTGAACAGTTTGACCCCAGAAACGTAACTTGGGAAGCATAAGGTCATCCATGAAATGTAGAATACGGATTTTGTGGTGAACTCAACGTATGTCATCTTTTGTATTGTGAACTCAACGTCTCAACGTATGTCTGCCGTTTATGCTTAAGTCAAGAATTGTTTAGTGACTGTTAATCAGATGATTTTGTGCATGACTGCTAATTATCTGTCAGCCATCATGTGTATGACCCTGCAACATGTCAATGAACCTTCATGTGTAGAGATGGCACACGAATTTGCCTTGCACATCGTGACGGACAGCAGAGAAAAAATTAACGCAAGCTATGGACTGATGTTCCTGCATTACCGTATCGACAGAAAAGAACGAAACAGTAGTCCAGACATTTCAGAATAGCGGAATAGCCTCTCCCCAATCTGGATCTGGAGCTAGTTTGTTGGGCAAAAACATTTTTACTGCTCCAGATCTTGAAGGTGGAGGGGAGTTTAGAGGGTGAGTAGAGTTGGGGTTGTGTAGAGCCCTCCCAAACACAGCCTGAGATGAAGCTCGTTCAAACACATGGTGGAAGGAGGGAGTAATGTCTTGTTTGGTTTTTGGTCCAAGATAAACTACTGTATACTAGCGTGTATCCCTTGTTGGTGTATATAATGTCCTTTAAATAGAAGAGATTTTTACTTCATATATAACAATTCTGGACGAATGGACAAATGGTATACATGCATGAACTGGAGCTACTCAAGTACTCAAGGTACAATACTACTAGATTCGACATGTTATCAATAACAACCAAGGATTACGAGTCGACGAGTCACAACTTGTCGCTGGGGTGGCGACAAGGAGACTAGTCGTGACTAGTCTCGACTAGTGCTTGACTAGTGGATCTTAGTCGAGCTTTAATTACTAAAAAAATACAAAGCAACTAGTCTACCGATGGTAGTATATTAACAAATTGACAATATATTTTGATGGCATTGGGGAGTCAAGAGGAACCTGGTACTGTGACAATTGTGCCCAGTGGGCAGGGCCTCCACTTCTCCTCGAGCACAGCCATGAAAGAGAGAGATCAGGGCAAGGAGGAGAGGAGCCCAGCAGCGTCCAGCAAGGTGAGGGAGGCGGCGCAAGGGGAGGGTGGCCAGGAGAGAGGCGGCTGGGTGGGGGAAATAACGATCTGTGAGGAGTTAGGGTTTTCACTCACATGTGGGCCTTTTTGTTCCCAGACAACTAACTTGTCGATCGACTCAAAATCATAGACTTTCATGAATAGTCGACGGCTAGCAACTTGTCGACCGACAACCTCAACTAGTCGAGTCGCTCCAGGTTGTCGACATCTAAGTTGCGACTGGTAGACAAGTGGCGTGACAAGTCACGACTTGTCGAGCGACTCATAATCCTTGATAACAACCAAAGATTATGATCGCCTCATGTATACTTAGGTTGAAATCCTAAAATAACTGGGATGTACTCCAAATGGTACCAGTTCCAAGTCAAAAATCTTTTACAACATTTGGAGACAGTTATGTTCTACTGTTGGTCTATAAACCCTATTTCAACCCCAGAACTAAAAGTTTGCGCTCTGCATGGAGAAGTAGCAAAGATAGGTTGTTTTTTTTTGAAAAGGGAAAAAACATATCTTTTTTTTTCAAAAAGAGAAGTGACAAAGATAGGTTAAATATACCTGGTTGGTCGCTGCGGTATAGATCTTCTCTTCGAATCGCACAGCAATTTTTTGAAGTTCATTCAGTCCCTCTGGCACTGATACTGGCAGATGCTTCTTCAGAGTTTCCATTCTACACGTATAACACGAGAGGTGAATAAATTGGCGGATGCATTGCTTTCAACAGTTGCGCATAATAAAATATGTGGCATCTGAGATGTAAGGTGGAAAAACAAGCAGGCAGAGCACAGCCAATTGAGGTAGATCTCCAATTCGAAATCATATAGAATTGGAGGAATATCTCTTGTTCCCTTGGGGAAGCATACGCATAACTCTAATTTCAGCACAAAGTTGCATCTCCCGGCACAGTACTAAATTGTAATAGCATGGTTTCCCGTACGGGATGAAACGGTTGTGATATCTATGTTATATATACTGAACCAGTGTTTTCCCCTCAAAAAGAATATGAATCAGTGTATGCCACCACAAATTTGCACCTCTTCGTCACTAAACTCGTGTTCAATTGTTAATATATAATTCTAGCTAAGGTGAAGTAATTAGCCTGGATTCAAAGCAGGCGTACGAGAAGTTGATTAGTGAATCCCCCATTACGAATGAACAGACACCGGGAGATGACGAATATTTTGCTGCTGCCACGGATACGGCCAGATCAAAAGCCATATCCGATGGATCGATGATAAAATTGACCCGAACACGCAGGAAACTCCCCTCTTTTCTATTTGGGAAACGGAAAAGGGGGATAGAAGGATCGAAATAGTATGATTATTAGAGGGGAGGGGAAAGCGAATCAAACCAATTAGGAGTCCGTACATCTTATTGACGATCCTGCTGCGCGCCTCGGGCTGGAGCTGATTGCGCCAGTCGCCTCCAGCGGGGGCGTTGGGGTCAACGCCGGCAGCGGCAGCGGCGGCGGCGGCAGGGTCGGACCCCTGGGTGGGACGCCAATTGGCGTTGGCGTCCATGGTCCCTGGTACGGATCGGCGATTCGCGTATGCTTGGCTAGGTCTCGAGGGTATGATGGGGGAGGCGCCCGCGCCCGCGCCCGCCTGCTTTGTATATGCAGGCCAGACGACGGCGACGGGGAGGAGGGGGAGGAGGAGAGAGGCGTGCCGAGTGGTGTCGTGTGGTTTGCTTGACCGCCGCGGTCTCCTTAAGTAAGTTGTTGTGATGGCCCGTTCAATTAAATCGAGTGAATCTATACCGACATAAACAAAGCGAAAATTCCAGGCAACTATTTTCCTAGTTTGCGCGTTGTTCTTTTACTCACTCATGTACAAAACGTCGTTTTTCTTCCGTCATTCTGTGAAACATCAGTTTTTTTTCGAAATTCCACAAATATATTAATAATAATCAACAATAGTACAAAAATATAAAGAGTCTTCAAAATAATAAAAACAAATAAATCAATGGGTCATCTAGCGACAACTATTGACACTAGTACGAGTGGAAGGCGCTGCCGTCCTCGTCCCTCCGTCATTAAAGTCGGGCAAAGCTTGTCTAAATAGAGTTTTTTTAGTAGACAGACAAAAATTCGTCAGGCTAAGACCCCAAAATACCAGCATGATCCTAATAGATTAAAGAAACTAACGAATACTAAGAACAACATGATTCTAATAAATCTGTTGGACATACGACTCCACGCGTCCTACGCTAAGAGTAGACATACCCCACCGAAGCGAGGATATGGTGGAAATATAAATTGTCAGTTGAGTGTACCTGCTCACATTCTTGCTCATTCCGCAAAAATAAAAAGAATCTTACTCGTTTATGTGAGTACTCTGTCAGTCAGGTCTATCGTGATGTAATATAGGTTTGTAATCCACAAAAGTCTCTATAATGATTCTGTTGTCTAAATAAAATACAGATTTTCTCTAAAAAAATCAAAGTTGACTACGACTACGAGTCAAATAGCGTGCCCCCATCTATAGTATACTATTAATGGCTTGGTAATGCATTCTAATGAGTTATTAAGGCTGAACTTTGATCTCTAGTAATAACTACCACTCTCTCTAAAATAGATCAAAGTCATATTTTAAAAATTTAACCAATTATATGAAAAAAATATGTTGATATTTATAATCTCTAGTTAGTATTGTTAGAACTATTATGAAATATATCTTCATATGATGTGCTATAGATGTTGGAAATTTTCTCTATATAGTGTTGGAGATATGCCCAAGAGGCAATAATAAAGTTGTTATTATTATATTTTTGTGTTTATGATAAATGTTTGCATCCCATGCTATAGCGGAAACATTAATACTTATGTGTTTTGTAAACATAAAAGAGTCTCTAGTAAGCCTCTTGTTGAACTAGCTTGTTGACTATTAGATGATCATGGTTTCCTGATCATGGATATTGGATGTTATTAATAACAAGATGATATCATTAGGAGAATTATGTGATGGACACATACTCATAGTAAGCATAGCATAAGATCAAGTCAATAAAGTTCGTTTGCTACAAGCTTTTAATCACATAGTAACCTAATCCCCGACCATGAGATCATGTTAATCACCAACACCGGATGGATGCTTTGATGACATCAAACACCACTTCGTAACTGGGTGGTTATAAAGGTGGTATTGGGTATTCTGAAAATATGCGTTAAAGCACATGGATCAAGAGTGAGATTTGTCCATCCATATGACAGATAGATATACTCTGGGCCCTCTCGGTGGAGTGTCATCCAATTAGCTTGCAAGCATGTGACTAGGTCACAAGAAATGTCACATCACAGTATGAGTAGTAAAGATTACTTATCGGTAACGAGGTTGAACTAGGTATAGAGATATCGACGATCGAACCTCGGATAAGTAAAGTATCGCATGCAAAGGGAATCGGTATCGTATGTTAAATGGTTCATTCAATCACGAAGTCATCGTTGAATATGTAGGAGCCACTATGGATCTCCAGGTCCCGCTATTGGTTATTGATCGGAGAGGTGTCTCGATCATGTCTGCATAGTTCACGAACTGCAGGGTGACACACTTAAGAATTCGATGTTGTTTAAGTAGATATGGAATATGAGTTGGAGACTGATTGTTATTTGGAGTCTCAGATTGGATCCAGGACATCACGAGGAGATCCGTCCGGGTAATAAGATTCATATAAGGAAAGTCATTTTCCGGGGTTCGGAAATGTTTTCGGTATTTTAACCAAAAGCTTCTAGAATGTTCTAGAGGGACCACCAGTGGGTCCACCACCCCAGGAGGGGACACTTGGGCTGAGGCATACTGCATGGGAGCCCTAGGTCCAGCCGCACCAAATCCCAAGGGGCAAATCCGGCCACCAAAGGAATTAGGGTCAAACCCTAGTTTGAAAAGGAGGGGAGACTTGGGGGAAAGTTCCCACCTCTTCCCCTTTTGCGCCGAGTTGGGGGGAACTCGACAAGGGCTAGGAACCCTTGGCCGCAACCCTCCTCTATATAAATAGGGGTGGGGGCGCACCCCCTTGTCCCTTGTCCATGGCGCCTCAAGCCCTAGGCGCCACCCCTCTCTCCTCCATTGTCTTGCTCCGTCTTAGGCGAAGCCCTGCAGAAATCTCTTCTCCACCACCACCATATTTTCGTGATGTTGGGATTCCGAGAGGATCTACTACCTACGATGCTCGCTGGAACAGGGAGAGGAAGGTATTCATTGACTGCATACATGTGACCGAGTGCGGAAGCGCTGCTGGAATGTAACACCGGAAGGATCGTCTACACGATCTTGAGATCGGCAAGTGATCGAATACATCAACTACGAGATCTGATCTCGTTAAACGCTTTGGATCTACGAGGGTTCATTCTCTACAATCTTGTTGCACCGATCTCGTAGATTAGATCTTGGCTTTTCAATAAATTGGATCTTGCTTTTATGTGTTCTTGCGATAGAAATTTTTTGTTTTACATGCAACGAACCCTACATATAGTTGATTAAATTTTGAATTTGTTGACTTTGACCAAAAAATATATGTGTCCTAATTTGGAATAGAGGGATTATTAATTTGTGTGGTTTTATAACACATTTTCTTTCATATAAATATGTAACACAGATACCCATACAGATCACAGTTTTACATACTCCAAACAAGAGTCTTTCATACAACATAATATCATTTAATTAATTGCCGATCAAGTTGAAATGTCCGTGGAGTATGGTCCCTTAATATACACTCTACATATCGCTTGAGTAATTGTCGATCCACAATATATGCTCGAGTTGGCACTCGAGTAATTGACAATCCTCAATATACTTTGTAGATATTAATCAAGTAACACCCGATCCTCAATATACGCTCGCTCTGTGTATCTGAGTGTATTAAGTAATGTATGAAACAAATGGTGCAATAGATACCAACCATAAATGAAAATATTTAGGGGTTTTAACTACATATGCAATTGTCGATCCTCAAAATAAGTTCTACATATTGTATCAAGTAGCATACTCCCTCCGTCACGGTTTGGAAGGCGTCTTATAAAATGCATGCATTTCCAAAACTCCTCTTCTCCTAGCCGCGTTAGACTTAATTAAAGAATCAATACCTCCTTGTTTCTCTCCACTTCCTACTCCATGCAGCCAAGGAATTAATTCTTGCATGCAACTCCACCAATGCATGCGTCTAAACTCCTCGTTTCTATTGAGTAATTACGTTTAATAGGGCGCCGAATAATTAATGTGTGCATGTTTTTGGCACAAATCTGACCCCAATCAGCACACACCTAGGTTCCAATAATCTCTCTAAAATACCCTTCAAACCATGACGGAGGGAGTATGAAACAGTTCTTGTAATAAATAAGAACTATAAGCCAACATTTTGTTCTTTTGTGATATATTTATATTTACTTAATTTGAACAGATTTTAATGCCATGTGTGGCCTTAATAATAGCTAAGTCGGTATAAGTCAGAGGAGCCAAATATTTCTAAGATTTTGGATATGCACACCAAAGCAGACCTCGAAAGGACACATATACATGTTAGGACGCCGCATGTGCCTCCTGGTCACACAACCCCTTTCATCGGTCCGAGTACTTTTGAGCCCTTAATTATGGACCGTTCCGGCCTTCATGGTCCTTTTTTTGTAGAGGACCGAATCCAATAAGGTACAAGTCCATGTGTTTATAGTGCTAGCCCCTGGATCGAATAGCTAGCACCCACAGTTAAGATGTAATATCAAGAAACAAAGATCATATTACATTGCATAACCAGGAATAAAATAGTTCATTACAACTTACATAGCTCATATGGCTATCTTATTACAGAGCAGCAAATATAACTATAAAGCATGGAGTCCTTCATCTTCATGTGCCACAGGCAAATATGTTGGTTGCAGACTTGTAATCTCTACTCATCAAACTTCACTAACATCAAGTAATCCTGCAATATGATAAGTTACAGCCACAAGGGTCAATACATTTGAATTGTATTGGCAAGTGATACCATATTGATATAGAGAACCTAACATCTACATGAATATATGGCTAAGTGGAGTCTTGGCTGGCCTTTGCATAAAATAAGTTTTCCCTATCCTTTGAAAAATAGTTTTTCTCTTTTTCAACCACACTTCATCAAACATGGCACACTGGATAACCTCTAGGTGCTTCCCTTGTTCACCCAACAAGTTTTAACTTAGAGAAATTAGAATGATGATATTCTTGATCCTGCTTCATTGTCTTGATGCTTAAAAGTTGTCCATAACCGGGAACACGGCTAAGTACTTAGTTTTACCCTCTCGAGAGGTGGTGCACTTTCTCCACAAGACTCGACATGCATCGAGACAAGACTTTTCAGAAGCAATCCCTCAGATCACCACAGACGCGTTCCATCCTACCAACACTACCACCTTCTGTCTGTATGTCTGTCTGTCTGAGTTCTTGCAACTTAGTTGGTGAAGACAGAGCCCATATGCCATGTGGCTGCACTAGAAGCTTTCGCGACAAGAATGTCTCCAATCTTTTTGTTCCTAGGTGTCCATCCACAAGTGAGATACACCAGGGTAAACCATAGAAATGGGCCCTGGGTAACCACTCAACAAAAATCCATACAAGTCCCATTTCCACCCAGGTGTTTCATTAACATCAGTTGTTTTTATTAGTCCAAAAATACTCATATTTTCATAAGATATCATATCATGATTTCCACCCACGAATCTATATATAAAGACTAAGCATTCTAATCTTACTATGCCTCCTATCTTCAGGAAATACTACCAAGGTAGATGTTATAGGATTTGCATAGCATAGAAACATAAATAATAGTCCTATCATGCACACTACAAAATTATCACTAATGCAATATTGAAAATATAGGACTTTTGATGACCAAAGTATCACTTCCCTTTATAGTAGAATATTTAGCTACTCTCCTTGATCTTGCAATTGTCACACTCCTCAAAGTTCACTACAATACAATCAAGCAAAAGCACACACTCAAAACTACAACACAAAATAACAAAACAAAATAATAAAACAATAAAAAGGAATGCATGCAAGCATGCAACAAGATCATTTTATTTTGAGAAAATTTTATAGCAAAGTTTTGAACACTACAAACACCTACTGGTCCTTTTTTTTAAAAGGTGGAATTCCAATTGGAACCGAGTTAGTGCAATTTGGTTAATTAAATTATTTTTCTTTACTAAAAAAGCTTTTATTCAAATGGATATTTTCTAGTGCCAAAAAATTATATTTTTAATTTCAAATGTTAGTGTTTAAGGTTAGAGAATTTAAAACACAACCATTTGCAAAAGGATTCACTCAAAAATTAATTTTTACAACAATTTTTATACTCAAAATACTCCACAAAAGGTTCTGCCTAAAAATTGGTTTTTACAGAAGCTTTTGGAAAAAAAAGGAGGTCACAGTAGTGTAGTTCACATTTTTCTGAATCCATAGACACCAAATTTGCATTTTTATGAATTATGGATCAAAAGTTATGAATTTTATAAGTTTAAACATCTAACAAATCATTTCTGGTTTATAAACTGAAAACCTAGCCACGTGGCGCTATCTGACTGGCTGGTACCGATTCGGCTGGATCACACGCGCGCACCATTGGATCTAAGTTAGATCGCATGGCTCATATCTGATGGTACCTCTTCGCTAAAACTTCTAATCCTAGCCCTATGATTCAGATCCAGCAGATCACATCACTCTGGCCAGGAACTAGCGGCGCTGCTGGCGACGTGCGGCGGCGGCGCATCTGGCGATGGTGCACCGGTGGTGCTAGGGGGTAGGGGGAGGGGTGCAGGTGGTTACCAGGGTCGCAAGGATGCGGGGGTTGTAGTGGAGATCACAGGCGAGGGAGGGGTGCATGGGTACGGCTGGGATTCCTCGTCGGAGTCAGAGTCGTCATCGGTCGCTTGCAGGTGATGCATGCACCCAGTGTTATAGTGGGACACTTCATTGGAACCCCAAGAGCAAGGTGTGATGAGCACAACAACAAGTTTCCCTTAGTAGAGACCGAGGTTATCGAACCACAAGGAGGAAGGAAACGTCACACAGGTGTTGCAAACAACGTGGAGACCTGCACAACACAAACTTAAGACTCTGTCCCAACGAATCAGTGAGGTTGTCAAGCTCACCGGTTTGCTGTAACAAAGGATTAATTGTATGGTATGGAAGGTAATGGTGGTTTGCACCAAGTAAATAGTAACAGTGGAAGATGTATCAATTGTAAAGATTGGACCGGGTTCCATAGTTCACTAGAGGTGCTCTCCTTAGATAAACAACATGGCATGAAGGGTAAACAAATTGCAGCAGGGCAATTGACAAGAACTGAGCAAGGCATAACAATGCAATACTAGTCAGAAAGATCCTATGAGATTCGATTGGGCAATACAACAAGATACATAGACCGCCATCCAACTGCATCTATGACTAGAAGTCCACGTTCAGGTTATCATCCGAACCCCCTCCAGTATTAAGTTGCAAGCAACAGACTACTGCTTTAAGCAAAGTGTGTAAGGTAAACAATCCACCTGCTCCATGAACAAGAGACCGTTGTTTTCTCCCTAGTAGAAACAACACATCTACAACCGAAGAGATTTCTGTCACTTTCCTTGGAAACTAGAGGCATGAACCCACTATCGAGCATAAATACCCCCTCTTGGAGTCACTAACAACTACTCGGCCAAGATAGCTACTAACAACTGAGAACATGAAAGATCACAAATAACACAGACATGATAGAATCATAAAGACAAAACCATTAATGTCACATCCCAAAATTTTCCAAATTTTGAAATGTGAAAAATAAATATACAAAATAAACAATTATTGAAATTTAGTGTGAAAAGAAACTTTTTGTTTCTAAATGGAAACATCAAAACCCTTCTTGAACAAACTTTGAATGAAAAGGGAATCCAACAAAATTCAATCAAGTGAAATGCATTCATCAATGAATGTATCTTGAAATTTAAACATTTGGAGAAGTTAAACCAAAACCCCAAATCTTAATGAAAGAAATAAATTTCAAAGATCAAATGCATTTCATGCATGGAAAGAATCTTGAATTTAAACACTTGGGAAAAATAAACCAAAACCCTAAAACCCTAATGGAAGAAAATCATTTCCAAGATCTCTCTAAGACTATGGATTTGATCCATATAAAAATTCAGCAACAAACATTTTTAAATGATCAAAAATGATAAACAAAAATATTATAAAACCATAGAAATTGGTTTCATTTAATTTGGAGGCATGGATAAGAACTTATGAATTTAATAAGATAAAAGGAAATAATTTCCAATGTTAACAAAGCTCCTATCTAAAATCCATACTGTTGGGGGGTGACCCCGGATAGGGTCAATATAGGGAAAGAAGAAAGGAATCTCCCTTACCTTAAGCCGAATTACTAACTGTGTCGGCCGAATCAAGCAAGATCCGGCCGAGATAAGTTGAGCCTGGGCAAATATAAAATGAGTAATGCCTTACTCGGCCGACGTATGAGCAATGTCGGCCGAATAAGGCTGATCGACTTATATGCAGGTGAACGTCGAGCCGAGTTATACGAGATGAGGCCGGATAACGTGAAACTTGCAAGTGAAGGAGGAGCCTATAGTCAAACCCTAGATGTTGTCTAGGAGGAATCTAGACAGAGCCAAGCGCTAAGGACAAAGAGCAGAGCTGCAGAAGGGCAGACAAGCGTCACGGAGGTGACAGTGAGGAAGCCCGAGGCGCACATGTGAGGGCCTCTGGAACCTTGCCACCGATAGAAGGGGGACACGGAAAGGAGCCCGCCGAGTTACCACTTTGGGACAGGCATATTCCAAGAATATGTTTGCCATATCAGCCCTAGAGGGAGTCAAGGAACCCCTTTATAAGGAGGGGAACGGGCTCCAGAGAGAGGATCGATTCATTCTAGGCCGATGTCAACACTCGGATTTTTAATCCTAGGTGCCTGTTATGCCATACATCGCAATCCCAGGATTACCATTTTTGCGAGACATAACAGAATTGAATACCATAGTACATCATCCATTAAAAACCGTACATAAGTTCTTACACAAATAGGGATCTCGTGATCCAGTTCTTAATACAACTTCAAGCAGTGGAATACGTAATAATAACGGTAGCGTAGGCGAAGCTCCATCTTCGGGGTCACAGGCAATGCTGACGATGGGAGATGATCCTAGTTGTCGTAACCTTCCTGAGGTCCATCCTCCAGGTACTCCTCTTCATAGTCTGGCCATGGGAATAGCCAGGGACAAAGCCATGAGTACTCTTTAAGTACTCGCAAACTAATACTAACAAGTAAAGGGTTTTTGGATAATAGGACACTAGGCTCTAGGGTTGTTTTGCAAAAGCCAGATTTATCTCTACTAAGTTTGGAAGCAACTAATGCTAGTTAAGGTTTTATAACACCTAAGTGGGAACTTGTATTTCATATCACAACCCTGTTGTGGTCAAGTCAAAGTCTCAATTCATTTCACAAGTCTTTTGAAAAGTCTGACGGGGGAACAGTATGGCCACTCCAACTGTCCATAACCGTGGGCGCGGCTATTTGAATAGTTTGACACTCTCTAGAGATTGTACACTTTCACCACAACATTCGATACATCCGTGAGGAACAAATCCTGAATTCACCATACTCAGTATGCGGATAATCAATCCTAACCTTTCAATTACATGCCCTAGTATAAGCACCTCTCCGGTGAGTTTGGCCTCCCAACCATGACCAACTGTCATCTTGGGTACTGCACAGGTGGGCAATCTTCACAAGGTAGCCTCAGCTCAGACCTTGGTCGTGAGGGAACTAATACTAAGGTATATAAGTTTCCAGTCAAGCCCTACCCAATCTTCGGGTATTGTGGTTGTACGATAAAATTGGAATGGTATTGCATCCAGACAACCATCAGTTTTATAAAGGGGCTAAGGCTCATGCCTCAACATTTTCATCACCAAAATCATCTAATGTTCGGAAACACCTGTCCAAAACATTTCAGTAGAATGATCCATCATTCTAAGATTTTCATAACCATTTTCACCAAGTGTTCCTGTAACACCCTCAGAATCGACCCTATGCAAGTTTAAGCGAAATCCGCCAAACCCGCATAGAAACGATTCAAAGGTGCCCACCAGGCACTTTTGTGCGGGTGGAAAACGAAGTAATAACATTACACAACAGTCCTCGATGGGACCCACAAAACAGATATATATAACAGCGACTCCATGAGTCAAGAATACAGATATACAGTTCAAAGATCCAAATCACCTTGAGAACGATATAGCGTCCAGCTACGGACAAGATGCAAATGGGGCTAAGAGCCCTGAAGAATAACCAATGGCGTCCATAACCCTGCCCAGGCCAAGACGGAAGGGTAACCCTGCTAACGACGTCGATCTCAAAACCTGCTTAAACAAAAGGGGTGCCGGCAAAGGGCAAAGGAAAAAGAGGAGCGCCAGTACTGAGGCCAGTACACGGCGAGGCTAGCATTCGGCGGTCCTCGCCTACATAGGTATGGTGGACTGAGCGGCAGCGGCAGCAAGCGTTAAACAACCTATAGAGACTCGGTACAACTGGCGGCAATCAGAGAGGGGGTAAGAAAGACCTAATCGGAACCAACCTGATACTACCACCAAACAAACCCATCCTGGTGTTTCCCCCTCGAGACCAAACGAGGAAGTCAACCGAGGAACTCACACAGTTGGCAGTTTTATTTATTCAGTTATTGTTGCAACAATTACTAGTCAGGTATAGCTGATCGTTCTGATAAATTAAGCAGTGGGCGCTTTTAATTAACCATTCCGTTGTAGTTGCGACACTTACTAATCAGATACCGATAGCATGAGATAACCCAAAAACCCAGCAGTTGTTGGTACTTTTATTTATCCATTCCGTTGTAGTTGCAATACTTACTAGTCGAATACAATTGTCGCAAGCGACAAACCAAACAAGCAATTGTTGGCAGTTTTATTTAGCCATTCCGTTGTAGTTGAAGCTGATTACTAATCATATCAGATACAAGTCAATTTATAACAGTAAACTTTAGTTATAGTTGTCTATGATCGAGATACTGTGCTTCAAGTCGTCCATAACCGCGGACACGGCTTTCAGAAAGTTTTAACCCGGCCGGGGTGCACAAATAGCAACACACACACGATCAACCTCGAAAAAACCAAATCAAAACCCAACGAGGTCTTCACGACAGAGCAATCACAAGATTCAGAAATATTTCAGGGGGCCACCCCATTGAGTAGACCCGCAACGAAGTAAGCAAGCTCCGAGACGGACTCAAGGTTTGCGTCAATGGCTGTAAACGACTGGGAACCCGAAAGTGTGACTGGGCTTGTCGATACCGCGAAAACACTCCGCTTACCTAAACAGTACAGTGTGCTCCTCGCACAATCGTAAATAAAGCAGTAAAGCATGGCATAAGTACAGGATAGTAAATAAAACCTCAAACTAGTTTGTGGCCCCAAGAAATAAGAATGAATCAAGCTCTGGCTAAGGGGGGGTCCCATAATTCCCCGTATGTGGATAGCGCGATAAATCAAGGAACAAGTATCAAGTACTCGGGGTCCTACGGGACACAAGTGGGCGTTCGGAAACCAAATATTATCTATCACCCACCGATGCCTCTGCTTACTTACTTCAATTTTAGTTGTTAAACAGGAATTGAAGTGAACGATAAATAAAGCCGAGATCATCTCCAACATCAAACATGTGGCAATACACCAACAACTGTGGCACTTGACGACACGCAACAGCACTTGAGCAAGCGACTACGACGCGCAAGTCCAACTATCTACCAAACAACAGGTAATAGGATGTGTCCAAGGCAATATATGGCTGCAAGGGAATATCACGGGTACGGAACTAGAGCATCGCAACACAGATAGCAATAGATCAATAGGAGGGAATAAATACTATAAAAGTAAGATAGGTAGAAAGGGGGAGATGCTCTCCTGAAAACATTGTCGAAGGGTTCAACCGAAGATCGGGTCGACACTCGCATCAACTCAACGGCCTTATCCGCGAAGAAGCAAAACACTAGAAGAACACCGGATGCAATATTTAATACTACGGCAAAAGATCGGCATGATGCATGCATGATGTATGACATGGCAAAGGTGCGATGCAATTAGGTCATATTAAGCGGAACCGGGGTCCCGACATTTAATTAGGTGGTTCATGTTGTTTAGCTACCCTGCAGTTTAAATGTTGTATTAACATGGCAGAAGATAGCACCGGGTTCGCTACACAAATTTAAATGAGGCCAATATAAGGCTAGATTTGCCCGCATATGGGCCCCATATTTAATTAGGTGAATCAGCATAAGGCCCCCAAACCACATGATATGCATGCGAGATGGATGATTTAATATGCAACAAGTTGTATTATATTATAAAATAGGGTTCGAGAAAAGGGGTCACACATGAGGGGTCTCGACGAACTTGGGGTTCCGGGGTTCGGGGTCGGGTCTCAGGGTTCAGGGTTCGACGGGATCGTGGAATCGGCGGAACATTCTCGAACAACGGGGCAGATCTTGTCGCCTCCGAGTTCTCGGCGAACTTGGGGTTCCGGAAAGGAGTACTTGGCTCGGCGGTAGATCTTGTTGGTCCGTGAAGGCGTTCTCGAGGTCGATGGCGAACTTGTCCGGTACCGGGGTTCGGGGTTCTTGGCGCGGCACCGGGCACGGAATCGATCTTCGGGTTCGGGGGTCTCGGCGTCCGTAGATCTTGGGGTTCGCGTCCGTGGGGCGATCTTGATTCGGGGTTCCGATGAAGTTCGGGCTTGGCGCGGTCGGCCTTCGATCCGCGATGGAGATCTTGTTGGCCCAGGACGAAGATCTGGTAATAGGCGCTATTTGGGTTCGGTGACGACCTTGGCCAAACAGGCGGCAGCTCGAGAGGATCTTGGAAAACTTGTCGGTGGACCTCCTTGTCTAATCTGTTGGGCTTGTTCACTAGCAGACCTTGGTCGGCAACAAATGTACTGCGCCTGAAAGATGACAACGACCCGAAACTGGAGCAGACCACGTGCGCCCTTGGAGCCGTACCCGCAACAAGCAGAGGCATCCACTCGAGGCGATCGAAGCAGAACTTGGCAACACGGGGCTCGAGGCAGCGGAATGCTGAGCGGGAGCAGAAGTCGCGGCCAGGGGAGCCACAGCGACTACCCGAGGAGGCGCTGGGCCACCCTGCAGCGGGCAGGCGAGCTCGACGGGCTGGCAGGGAGGCAGGCACGGGGGTCGCGTGGCGGCCAGCGCTCGAGGGGGAACGACCGAAGAGGAGGTACCAGGCGACGGGGCGGGCGGCGGCTTTAGGGCATCGGGGTTGCAGGAGAAGAGGAAACGGCGACGGGGCGAGGGGGTCGCGGCCAGACGCGACGACGGCGGGTTGGCGAGGCGGCGCTCGAGCAGAGGAGGCCGGCGGCGCGCTGAGCTGGAGAAGGGGAGGCGTGGAGAAGGCGGGGCGGGGAGCTGTCGACGGCGAGCGCGGAGGCGAGGTCGCGGGCGGCGGAGGCGGTGGTTGGCCGGCCAGAGACGGGGAGCTCGGGCTCGGGGCGGAGGAAGCAGGGCGGCAGAGGCGAGGAGGGCGGTGGTCGGCGCCGGGCTCGAACGGGAGCGGGGCGAGGCAGAGGCGGACGCGGAGGAGGTGAGGGCCGCGCGAGGTGGAGGGCGCGCCGGCGGCGGCTGCTGGCGCAGGCGGGGAGGGCGCTGGGCCGGTGGTGGCAGGAGGGACGCCGGGGAGAGGGGAGCAGGCGGCGGGCGAGCTCGGCCGGCTCCTGGGCGCGGGGTGGGGAGCGGCCTGAGGTGGGGGTCGTGGCGGGTGGAGCCGCAGCGGGAGGAGGGGAGGTGAGGCTGGAGGGAGGGGGCGGTGCTGGCCAGGCGGTGGGGGGCGCGTCGGGCAATAGGTAGGAGACGGCCAGGGGACGCGGGCGCCAGGCGTGTGGGGGAGGCGGGTCCCGCGGTGGGGCCGGGGGTTGGTGGCTGCAGCGTGCGTGTGTGCGTCGTGTGGGTGGGTGTGTGCTGTGTGGTGTGTGTTGTGTGGGCCGGCTGGGTGAAGAGAGGGGGAGAGGCCAGGGGGTGATGTGGCAGCGTCTGTTTGGAGGGGGTGAGGGAGAGAGGTGAGGTGGCAGCGTGGGACTGGTCCGGGTGAGGTGGCCGGTGGGTGTGGGTAGATAGGTTGGTAGCTTTAGGATTTAGAGGGGGCTGATTAGGTGGACCGTTTTTGGTTCTGGGGGTGGTCGTTCGGGTCGGGTTGGCCCGTTCGACTGCCCCCACTAAAAATAATTAAACATTTTATTTGTTTTAAACGGGCCGTTTGCAAACCGATAGCAGCCAAAACAAAATAATCCGGAGACCCGGGTTTGGCGTTTGAATAAAAGACGGGGCGTTTAGAAAACAAAACCAGGCTTTTCAAAAATAGTTTTATGCAAGCAAATGCAAGATGATGACGATGCTCAAATGCAAGGTGGCATGATGACATGAGCATGCGGTCATGACGATGCAATGCACAAAAACAATGCGATTTTCTAGTAGTGGTTTTGCGGGATGCCACAGTTCCCATCTAAAGTTGGTCAAGTTTTATGCTTAGCACTAGCATCTACAAGTGGGGGTGAGTACTAATGAAGGGTGGTACACTAGTGGGGTTTGACTAAGTTTAATATCATGCCTTAGGATGACATCAAGATTATCTAGCTTAGGCAAAATTTAATGCTCTTTATGCAACCTTCAATTATCCTTCTAGTATCTACCATTCATTCCAGTAAACTCTAAGTAAGAGCTTTGATAAAGAAATAAAGTAATAAACTTGCAAATAAAACTAGGATTGGTTTATCAAGTGGTTATGATCATATATGCTTTAAGGCATATAGTGGGAATAGTAACAAGTAGTGGTTTGTTTGCATCAGTAGAGTATCTTGCAAGTGTTAGCTTGCACATTCAACTAGTAGTATTAGGCTTGCATCAGTGTCAATATAAGCTTGCCTTGTGCAGAGCAGTGGTTGAAGTTTTCCTCGGCTTCTCCTTCGTAATGTCCTCCTTCCTCCTCGTATCCTTGGTCGATACTAGCGTCTATGAATAAATACGAGGTACACAATCACCAAACAATACTTAACTACTTGCAATCATCACACAAAAGGGTCCTATATATGATCTAACATCATCACTAACATTACAAGATTAAAGCTTGGTTTATTTCCTTTTATTTTTAGAAAAGTAATTTCTACTCATTGAAAAACTACTTAAGATTTAATATTCTCCAAACCAAATATGGGATCATGTTGACACATGTCATCACCACATCTTTTAGTCCATGGGAATGTGATTTAAAATGGTGTCACAATTTAATAAGGTTTTACCCTTTTATTTTAATTAAATAAAGTGACTAGAAATGCCTATGGGGCATTCTTTTATTACTTGAACATTATTTCTATAAGTAAACCTATATATTTTTATATATTCTGAAAGGTATGGTTAAATGTGATTTTTGAGAGTTGGAATCAACTCAAAATCTATTATGGTTTAAATTTGAAAAATGTTTGAATGCAGAAAAGCTTCTGCCTTGTTATTTTTACCATGGATGATCTACAGATCCAAATGACTTGAATCCAACGGGCTTGGATTCAGCATTCCCAGACCTTTGTAACAAAATTGGTTTCATTCAATTTGGTTCACTGAATCGACCTGGGTTGATTTTTGAAACTAGGTACAGAATTGAGTTTGAATCTAAATAGAAAAATCTAAATTCAAATGAGTGGGCTGCACGGGAACGGTTAACGGGCCGGCCCAGTGACACTCCACGGTGCGGGGCTCAGCTGACAGGGGGTTCTACCAGTCAGTGGCTCTTTAAACGCGAAGCGGTACGGGGCAATATCGGCCACACGATCTAAGTCTAATCCAACGGCTGAGGGTCGTCGTCCACGTCGGGCAACTCCGGCGAGACTGAAACCTAACGCGGCAGGTGAGGGTCGTTGGGGGCTCACCGGGGCTCAGGCGAGGGTTGGCGAGGCGGGCGAACGACGAAGTCAATGACGACGGACTCAGGGGTGTTCGCGGCAGCTCCTGGGGTGGACGAAATCGACAGCGCCCTTCTTCTCCAAAGGTGGACTGCTCCGGCGCAATTCCGGTGATGCGCTGCTCGCCTTGCTCCGGGACTAAGGTGGGCTGGTTCTGGGTGAGAGAGGAGTGGAATGGTGTGAAGAATTCGAGCGGGGGAGGCCTCTATTTATATTCGCGACGGTGAGACCGAACGGCATGGGCAGGCGATGGTGTGACATGGCTACGGGCTGCTAGAGGCATGGCCGGCCGTGGCGATCGCTTGGTGGTCTCCTGGCGATGCTCTACGACTTTAATGCGCTTGTAGGGGCGGTGCGGTTTGGTCTGGAACACGCGACGCTCTGCGCGGCAGAGGCGGCGTCTTCGACGGCGAGCGGTGACTGTGATGCATGGGGCGGCGAACGGGGATGTCTGGCGGTCTCCTGAGTCGATGGCGATCATGTATGCACGCGGCGAGGGCGACGCGTGGTCTGTGGGCTTCGGTCGAGGGTGGCGCTCTGGCGCATGCTCGGCATGGTTGCTGGCGAGCTGAGCGCAGTTCGTGCGTGTGGTACAGTGGCTAGCAAGGTTCGAGCGCTGGACAGGGAGTGGCGGTGGACGGTGGGCTGCCTCCCAGACATGCTGGCTAGGCTTGTTTCTCCTCCTAGCTTGCTGTCGACATGGGGGTGACAAGGTTGGCTTCGACTGTTCACCATTGATGACATTGGCAAGCTCACAGTGGTGCTAGTGATTAGTTAAGTTTGTTAGATGATCTACTAAGGCTAGTGGTGCCCAGAGAGGGAACAAGTTAGGCTCAATTCACTGCTCAAAACAGTGTTTGGATTTTGTTTGATTTGTGTCTGCAAGGTGTTTGATGAAATGGCCGCAAGAATTCAAGTTTTGAATTTTGAAAAGATTTTTGGTGGGTGTGCTAGGTTGGTGCTGGTGAGTCTGCAGATGCTTGGGTTTTGAAAGTTGAGCTTGTTTGGGTGGTTTTTGAAAAAGTGGGATCTTCTCATATGATAAAGATTCAATTTTGAATTGCCATTTAAACTATGCATTTAAATGTTTTTGGATGATCACAAAGTGGGCCTTGATACTATGTTATGAGTACTATCAAGGGGTGCAAAGATCCAGAAAAGTTTCTGTTAGGTTCTGAAAGTTTGAGACAGCCAAAGTAGGCATGAGAGTTAAATTGGTCAAAATGACCATTCACTCATTTAGCTTTGTTTTGATTTATTTGTCTTTGGGAAAAGTTTGGGAAATGTTTAGATGATGTTTATTTCACCTAAGCAACATTTTGCAAGCAAATAAACACACAAACAAGGTGGTTCAAAAGAATTCAAAATGAAATGCATACTCACATGCATGCTTCCATAATTTTATTTAGAAAAGTTTTTGTTAACCCCAATTTGGATGATTAGAGTTTGATGATCCAAGTTTAGTATTTTTGAGATGTTACAGCCGAAGGGCTCGCGTAGTAGTTCTCTTCTTCCCTTTGATACAGCTCAAGTATCATTTGTAGCCCTTGAGAGGAGGAATAAAGAGCTACTTGTTAGTCATTTGAGTGTAGAAATCACTACATCATACCTCCCCAGATCCCTCTAGCATCCATTGGCCCCATACTTTAGCCTACCCATGGCATCTGCCGTGCCACCACCACGACACATACCAAATCTTGAGCAAAGTAATCCTAAAAGGATTTAAAAATATAAACAAATATTAAATAAAATCATACAAATTGGAATCACCAATTTTGGATCTATAAATAAAAAGATATGGATTTTATAAGATAAAGAAGGAAATAAATAAATAAGGTATTTAAAAGCCAAATGCAATCTTGGCCAAATCCATGAACAAATGAAAGTTTATTGAATAATAAAAAGGAATAAAAGATTATTTAAATAAAATCATATGGATTAAACCATATTCAATTTTATTTAAATAAAGACAAATTACCTAAACTAAATAATAAATCCCAAAAAAATTATTTAGAAGACAATTTAAACCATGAGTTAAATCCATAAGTAAATGGAATAAAACTAATCCAAAAAAATTAAAGGAATAAAGATTATTTGAATAAAAACTTATATGGACTTAAACCATATTTTATTTAAAAGAAGACAAAATCCCTAATATAAATGATTAATTAAATCATGGGAAAAATAATGGAAATTGCCAAACTGGATTAAAAGTTATCTAATTAACTTAAAAAGAATAAAATAATAATTGAATAGAACTATATGGTTTGAAACCATATCCAAATTATGCAAATAAAGACAAAAGGCCTAATTAAAATAAATAATAAATCATGAGAAAATATTTGAATATTTTCCAAAGAGGTCCAACTAATTAACTCCTAAATGATTTAAAACCTACTAAAAAGGTTTGGTGAAATTTGAATTCAAGTGTCAAATTTAAATAAATAATAAACCATAAAAGAATAAAATAAATTATTTTAAAATGGACTTTAAAACAATATAAAACCTACTGAAAAGGTTTGAGAAACATTTGAGTTTAAACAGATCATTTGAATTAAATAATGAGGATTTGAAACATATTTAAATCTTATTTAAATAAAGGCAAATGTCTATTTTAAATAAATAATAAACCATAAGGGAATATAAGAAAATATTCTAAAATAGATGATTTAAATACATTAATAAACAGATAAAATCCTACTAAAAAGATTTAGAAAAATTTTGATAAAGAAATCTGAATTCAAATGAATGTTTGAATTAAAAACAGAAAATAGGAAAGAAAAAAAAACAGGAGAAAAAAAATGAAAACAGACCTGACCCAACTAACCTACCCAGCCTAACCTGGCCCAACGAGCCCATCTACATCCCACCTCTCTTCTCCCCCGCAACAACCTTTCTCACTCACGCACTTACCCTCTCATCTCGCTGATGAAACGGACCCACGCCACGTTGGCTGCCCCGTCATCATCTCTCCCACCCACGCGACCTGTTCTTCCCCTTTCCTCGTCCGTTTTCTGCCTTGATTCCGTGTCTTCAATTCGATTGATTGCGCCCGTAATTCCTCCCCGCGACCACGCACGATTAAACCCCTCCCTGTCTCCTCTCTTTCCCCTCAAACCTTATTCCACCGGAGCCACCAGGCTGTGCAAATTTCCCTCACGCCATACTGTCTTCGACGAGCTTCCCGTCCAAATTCTGGCAACATCGACCCTCCCCACTGCCCCTGGTCTCCATGAGAGCATTCCCCATCGCCTCGCGCACCTTCCAGTACCCTTAACTTGCCCGCGCCTGCCCCAGAACGTCAGCTTCTTCTTCGACTGAACGCCATCGTTGTCTGCGACCACTCTGACGACTTCCTCCGGTGAGATCAGACCGTCCCTTTCTCTATGGATGAGACACGCATACTCGTCTCTCTCTCGCGCATCTTCCTGACTTGTTTTCTTGCCTTGGCGAGCACCGTAGCCTCGCCAACATTGACGAACAGACGCGCCTATCGCCAGGACCATCTCCGGTGAGCAATCGCTGTCGCTCCCGTGCGCCCCTTCGTCTAAAACGAGCACTCCGAGCATCTACTCGCCACAGCGAACCTGGTGAGCATCACCCCTTCCTCCCTCGCTTCCTGTTTTCACCAGAACGCCGCAGCCTGAGTGCGCCGCCGCTCACAGTCGAGCCAGCGCCGCTAGTTAATGGTTAGTGCAACACGAGCCGTTAGATCTAGATCTCATGGCTACGATAGAATCACTTAAAACAAAGGGGTATGCTTTATCTGATCCATGTGTTTCACTTTATATCCAACGCTCCACATCGCTCGATCCAAACGAATCGGTACAGACCAATAAGAACAAGACACGTGGCCCAGACTTTGTTTTAAAAACAGAGAAAAGGTTCTATTAGTGATTTGATTTTGTAAAATTCATAAATTTTGTTCTACACATCCAAAACTTACAAATTTTATATCATTGGAACAGAAAAATATGAACTTTGCAACCATGCCCTTAGTTTAGTATTTTGCATCTAGAAAATTAGGTGTTTTTGCACAAACATTTCTAGGCCTATTTTGAATATAAAAATTATTCTAAAAATGATTTTTGGGTAAAATCTTTTGCAAATGATTTGATTTGAACCTACTGACCAGAAACACAAACTTTTGGGTTTAGAAATATATTTTGTTTAACACAAGGAATTATTCCTTGGATAAAGGCATTTCTAGTAAAACAAAAATGGCGCTATTATTTAAAAATGATTTTTTGGTGAAAACTTTTGTAAATGGTTTTGTTTTCAACACTTTGACAATAAACACTAATATTTGTGTTGAAAAACATATTTGGCTAACACTAGAAATTATTCCTTTGATTAAAATCATTTCTAGCAAAACAAAAATGATTTAAATGGCCCATTTTCGCTAACTTGATTTCAAATGGTTTTGCCACTTTTATAAATGACCAATAGGTGTTTTAAAATGTTTATAGCCTATTAGAAACCACCTTTCCAAATAAAACAATCTTAGTAGTGAATTGTCTGAATGCTAGTTTTGAATTTGCATGCATTGTTTTGTTTTGTTTATTTTATGTGGTGAATTGTCTGAATGCTAGTTTTGAATTTGTGCCTTGCTTGATTGAATTGTAGTGAACTTTGAAGAGTGTGACAATTGCAAGATCAATGAGTGAATCTATATTCTCTACTAAAAAGGCAAGTGGTGCTTCATACATTTTGTCCTATTATTTTCACTATGCATTAGTGATATTTTGAGTAGGACTTGCATGGAATTTTTACTAAGTATGCTATGCCTTGGGAAATCCTAGTAGATGATTCCTTAGTAGAATTTCTAGGTTAAGATTCTTGCTACTAGTCTGCTTAACCTAGCTAGTAGAAAACAAGGGTGGATTATATTCATGCTATGAAATATTTCTAAGTCTATGACTTGTGTTTTGTTTAATAAAACAACTATGTGAATGAATCACCTGGGTGGAATGGTGAGAATGGATTTATGTTGAGTGGTTACACAAGTCAAGTAAACTGGTGAAAACTTGTGTATCACACTTGTGGAAATCCACACAGGAACAAAGAGACTTGAGATGTTAAACGTTGAGAAGCTTTAAGTGCAGCCACATGGCATTATGGGCTCTGCCTGGATCATATAGGTTGCAATAACTTAGCTAGATGGATAGAAGGTGGTAGGGGGTGATAGGATGAAACGCGTCCATTTGGTCTATTGGAAGGCTTCCGTAAGATCTCGTCTCGATGCATATCGAGTCTTGTGGGGAAAGTGCACCACCTCTCGAGGGAGTAGAATCTAAGTACTTAGCCGTGTCCCCGTCAATGGACAATTTGAGCATCAAGACATGGAAGCTATTGATGCATGCACCAAGTGTTGATATGGAACACTTCGTTGGAACCCCAAGAGCAAGGTGTGATGGAGCACAGCAACAAGTTTCCCTCAGTAGAGACCGAGGTTATCGAACCAGAAGGAGGAGGAAACGTCACACAGGTGTTGCTGGCAACGTGGAGACCTGCACAACACAAACTCAATACTTTGCCTCAACGAATTAGTGAGGTTGTCAAGCTCACCGGTTTGTTGTAACAAAGGATTAAACGTATGGTGTGGAAGGTAATGGTTTGCAGCAAGTAAACAAGTAACAGTGGAAGATGTATCAATCGTAAAGATTGGACCGGGTCCATAGTTCACTAGAGGTGCTCTCCTTAAATAAACAACATGGCATGAAGGGTAAACAAATTACAGCGGGGCAATTGACAGGAATTGAGCAAGGCATAACAATGCAATTACTAGCTAGCAAGATCCTATGAGGTTGATTGGGCAATACAACATTATACATAGACCGTACTCCAACTGCATCTATGACTAGAAGTCCACCTTCAGGTTATCATCCGAACCCCTCCAGTATTAAGTTGCAAGCAACAGACAACTACTTTAAGTAAAGTGTGTAAGGTAAACAATCCACATGTTCCATGAACAAGGGACCGCTGTTTTCTCCCTAGTAGCAACAACACATCTACAACCGAAGAGATTTCTGTCACTTCCCTTGGAAACTAGAGGCATGAACCCACTATTGAGCATAAATACTCCCTCTTGGAGTCACTAGCAACTACTTGGCCAAGATAACCACTAGCAACGGAGAGCATGCAAGATCACAAACAAAAAAGACATGATAGAATCATAAAGATAGAACCATTAATCAAACCAACATAATAATCTCAATATCCATCGGATCCCCGCAAACACAACATGCATGATTACAAATAGATTAGATCTTGATCATGAACGGAGCTCACAAGATCTATACATGAAAGCACAAAGGAGGAGATACAACCATCTAGCTACTACATGGACCCATAGTCCAAGGTGGAACTACTCACGAATCATACCGGAGAGAAGGCCTCCAGGATGATCTCCCCTCGGGCAGGGTGTCGGGAAGAACTTTAGATCCCCCCGATCTAGGAACGATGGTGGCGGCGGCTACATACGGTTTCGTGGATTTCTGATCGGGTACCGAGAGTTTCTGCATCGGGGGCTTCTTATAGGCGAAGGGGGGAGTCCGGGAGGCGACCAGGGTAGGCAAACCCTACCCAAGCGCGGGTCCACCTGACCCCGCGCCTGGGGTGGGTCTGGCCCCCTGGCCAGCCCCTCCAGTTCTCCTCTGGACTTCTTGTTCCCCACGAAAAGTTATTGACTTTGGCGTTCGTCCTGTCCAATTCCGAGAATGTTTCTTTACTAACTTTTCTGAAACCAAAAACAACAGAAAACAGGCATCTGGCACTGTTGCAACTTGTTAATAGGTTAGTACTAGAAAACATGTAAAAAGTACCTCAAAGTGTGGACAAGTAAAGCAAAGTAGATACTAAACAAGCATGGAGCATAAAAAATTATAGATACGTTTCCAACGTATCAGCATCCCCAAGCTTAAATCCTGCTCGTCCTCGAGTAGGTAAGTGATAAAAGAATAATTTTTGAGGTGAACATGCACCCTCACAATAAAGATCCAATCATTTGCAAGCATTGAAAGCTGGGATCAAAGAACTCTAAACATGTGCATGAAAGATGGAGTTCTAACAATAGGACATAGTAAACTATGCATGCAACATGGCAGGCTACAAACAAAGATCATGAATAATATGCATTGAAAAACGTTTGTTTGTTTCACATGCAGAAAACATAGCATAGTGGCAATCAGCTTGTCCCTCATAGAGTAGCAATATAATTCATAGGACACCTGCTAAGTTCACAAGGGTGACTAGAAACAAGTAGCACAAGAACAAGTAATAACACAATATGCATCAATTAATAAGCTTTGGAACATTGCACACAGAATGACAACTATGCTCTCTTAATGGTGCCTAAAGTTATAAGGTGGAGACTCAATAGTGGTGGAAGAAAGGCCTTTTTGTAAAGGAAGCAAGGATTACAAGTTTCAAAAAGAGCTTCCAAAAATTATGGTACTTGTTAGCTTTCAGCCCTCATTGCCCCTATCATAAGCATCTTGAAGTGGTTAAGGTTTAAAGTGGCAAAGCTGGATTATATGCTTGACAAAGTATAAGTTGGCAATCTCAAGTCCCTTGACTATGAGGGCTACACCTCATGGATACTCAACTTTTGGCCCAGGTAAGTTCTTGTCACTTTAAGTATTTGCATATCATTGAGAACCGCCAATGGGGTACCCCTTGCACATGGTACAGGAGCTTTCCCATAACCAAAATGACAAGGCAAGCAGACAATGAGCATCTCAGCAATCTTTTTATTTACCATATGCATAGCTTTTTATCGAGGATGCTTCATAGATAGATCACTATGGTGATGCTGCAAGTTTCCACCATGATTAGGCATGGCTTAGCCTAGTGGCCCAGGCATTTCTCTAACACATAATACAACCTCCATGGACTTACAAGTTCCCACTTAATTTCACACTGGTAACATCCATAGACAAAGGAGAATGATATCAACGGAGTACAAAAAGTACAAGTGCAATGTTGAAAACGTTCTCCGTGACAGCACGGTTCTGCTAATACCAACTTATAAGTGCAATCATATACAATAAAGTTGCCTCAATGGTTCAAGTTTAGTAGGGGCAAATAATAAAATGTGCCATCAAGTTTGTGAGGGCTTTCATCACTAAGTTTTCACATAAAAAAATAGTTTTTAATTGGAAGATAGTTGAAAACAAGAATATACTTGGAATGGTGTAACACACCATGCATAGGAGTTTATAGTGGACACTTTGGAATAACTTGGTTTCTTGGGAGTTGGAAGCATGAGTAGAACTTTCTCATACAAGTGGAGGCTAGCAAAAGACTGGGAGCAACCAACTAAGAAGCAATAATGGCCATAATCATGCAGAGCAATAAAGCATTACTAATCAAAGCATAGAGTGGTACTACAAGTCAAGGACTAAACGATCCTAGAGGCTATGGTGACTTGTCATAGTCATAACATGGTGTGAGCATGTGCCAAGTAAACCCAAACAAAGCATTAAAGGAGAATACCACAATACTATGCTTTTGCATGCTAAAACAACGCATAATTTTTTCAAGGCACACTAAACAATCCCAATTGTTTGGAACAAGACATGCTACAGCAATAATTACTAAGCATAATGCAAAAACAACACCTAGCATGTTATGCTGAAGTCTTAGTCACAGTCAATGCAAGATCCTCTTGCACTTCAAGTAAGAACTTACTACTCCTTTCCAAACACCAAGCAAACTTATTTGTAAAACAACACAGCGAGAGCGGGGGTACAAACTACTAAAGCAAACTAAACAAACCAAGCAAAGCAAACAAAAACTAAGACTCTCCAAAAACAACACAACTGTGCATGAAACAATAAAAGTGAAGTGTCTAGACAGACCTGAGCTTTTTATTGATGAAGAAGGGGATGCCTTGGGCATCCCCAAGCTTTGACGCTTGTACCTCTTGGATATTTCTTGGGGTGACACCATGGTGGCATCCCCAAGCTTGAGCTTTTGTCAATTCTTCGTCTCATTGCATCATTCTCTCTCTACACCTGAAATTTTTTCCTTCATACAAAACTTCACACAATTTTCATTAGTAACATTAGCTTATTCAAAATATATTAGACCACGGGAAAAGCTTTGGAACAGCAAGGCTTTTCACTAAAAACACAATCTACTGTATTAACTCCTTCAAAGATACTCAATTTACCTAAAGAGAGCTCAAAAAGGAATCAATAAGAAGCAAATGCAAATAATGACAGAAATTTGTCAATACAGACCAGCATGTAGAAACGATTTTTTTCGAACATCTTCTGTTGCTCAAATCAAAAAGTGTTGAACTAACGAAAGTTATCCAACATACTGAGGGATTTATTTGTAAATTTTGAGCTCAATCAGAGTTACAGATCCTCCTCACAAATTTTTTGGTGGAGGACAGAAATCTGTTTCGGGACAACAACTCCCCAAATCTTAGTTCCCTCTCATTAGAGGTTATTCTTGGCACAAAAAGCAAACAAAAAGGATAAGGAGAGGTCATTACAATAGTAATAACCTTCCAAGACTCAAGGAAACTCTTGGGTTATCTCCCAACAAGTATTTTTCTTTAACGCCTTTAAGTTAGGCACAAGAAGCAAGAAGAATCAAGTATTTTCAAATGAAGAAGCATTAACATTCATACTTGCAAAATCTTCAACTATGAAAGATATCTCATCCAAATGGGTTTTTGAGGATCCTTTCTCATCTCTCTTTGGTCTACTACCTTCATCAAAAAGATTTTCGGGGGCAATCCAATCAAAGTTATTTTCAAAGGCTTCATGCATTCCAACAAGCTTATAGGGTATCGGTATATTGAATTCCTCTATAGGCTTAGTTTTATCAAAAATACCCACAACATCTACACTTGAACCTAGCATATTGAAACGTTCAAAAACATTTTTGGCCTCCCTAGCAACATCATGGAATTCTTTTGATAAAGTTTCAAGGATGAATTCCCTTTTTTCAACATTCTTCTCTTCTTTTAGTTTTAGAAATAAGAATTGTATGAAGGGGTTAAGGCTAACAAACCTAGACTCCAACATATGAACTAAAGAAGCTGCAGCAATATCATAATTAGGAGCAAGTTCAGCTATAGATTTATCCTCAATATCCTCATGCTTGCTAACATAATTAAAGAATTCTTCAATATTATCTTTCCCAATTATGGAACCACTACCTATTGCAAGATATTTCAGAGTGAACTTGGGGAGCAACATGGTGAGCTAGAGCAAGAACTAATTTTTTTTTGTGTTTTTGAATAAGGCAAGCAAACCAAACTAGACTAATTTTTTTTTGTTTTTTTGAAAAGAGGCAAACAAAACCAAACAAAAGAAACTAAGCAAACTAAAAACAAAGTAAAGAGAAAGGAAGTGAAGGACTCCCCTAGTGAAGACGTCCTTAGCCTCCCCGGCAACAGCGCCAGAAATCTTTGATGCGTGCACCAAGTGTTGATATGGAGCACTTCGTTGGAACCCCAAGAGCAAGGTGTGATGGAGAACAACAACAAGTTTTCCTCAGTAGAGACCGAGGTTATCGAACCAGAAGGAGGAAGGAAACGCCACACAGGTGTTGCTGGCAACATGGAGACCTGCACAACACAAACTCAAGACTTTGCCCCAACGAATCAGTGAGGTTGTCAAGCTCACCGGTTTGCTATAACTAAGGATTAAACGTATGGTGTGGAAGGCAATTGTTTGCAGCAAGTAAACAAGTAACCATGGAAGATGTATCAATGGTAAAGATTGGACCAGGGTCCATAGTTCACTAGAGGTGCTCTCCTTAAATAAGCAACATGGCATGAAGGGTAAACAAATTACAGCGGGGCAATTGGCAGGAACTGAGTAAGGCATAACAATGCAATTACTAGCTAGCAAGATCCTATGAGGTTGATTAGGCAATACAACATTATACATAGACCGTAATCCAACTGCATCTATGACTAGAAGTCCACCTTCAGGTTATCATCCGAACACCCTCCCGTATTAAGTTGCAAGCAACAGAGAACTACTTTAAGCAAAGTGTGTAAGGTAAACAATCCACATGTTCCATGAACAAGGGACCGTTGTTTTCTCCCTAGTAGCAACAACACATCTACAACCGAAGAGATTTCTGTTACTTCCCTTGGAAACTAGAGGCATGAACCCACTATCGAGCATAAATACTCCCTCTTGGAGTCACTAGAAACTACTTGGTCAAGATAACCACTAGCAACGGAGAGCATGCAAGATCACAAACAACACAGCCATGATAGAATCATAAAGATAGAACCATTAATCAAACCAACATAATAATCTCAATATCCATATCCCCGCAAACACAACATGCATGATTACAAATAGATTAGATCTTGATCATGAACGGATCTCACAAGATCTATACATGAAAGCACAAAGCAGGAGATACAACCATCTAGCTACTACATGGACCCATAGTCCAAGGTGGAACTACTCACGAATCATACCAGAGAGAAGGCCTCCGGGATGATCTTCCCTACGGCAGGGTGCCTGGAAGAACTTCAGATCCCTCCCGATCTAGGGACAATGGTGGCGGTGGCTACAGACGGTTTCGTGGAATTTGGATTGGGTACCGAGAGTTTCTTCATCGAGGGTTTCTTATAGGCGAAGGGGGGAGTCCGGGAGGCGACCAGGGTAGGAAAATCCTACCCAGGCGTGGGTCCACCTGACCCCGCGCCTGTGGTGGGTCTGGCCCCCCTAGCCTGCCCCTCCGGCTCTCCTCTGGACTTTTTGTTCCCCACGTAAAGTTATTGACTTTGGCGTTCGTCCCGTCCAATTCCGAGAATATTTATTTACTAACTTTTTTGAAACAAAAAATAGCAAAAAACAGGCATCTGGCACTATTGCAACTTGTTAATAGGTTAGTACCTGAAAACATGTAAAAAGTACCTCAAAGTGTGGACAAGTAAAGCAAAGTATATACTAAACAAGCATGGAGCATAAAAAATTATAGATACATTTCCAACGTATCAGCTATCAAGGATCTCCTCATCTCAATTTCTAAGTTAAGAACTTGTGGTTGAACAATGGTTAAAGGTTAACCAATTCTATTGGTTGTTCCTTGGGTGATTTTTGACAAACAAAAACTCAGTGTTTTCAACTTATAAGGAAAACCTTATTTTGAGCAAAGCAAGCCTGAGCTCCACTTAGCAAAATGCATATAGATGATAGATACCACTATTCTACCATAGTATAACTTGCCAATACAATTCCAAAGTATTGACCCTTGTGGCTGTAACTTATTATGTTGCAGGTTTGTTTGATGTTAGTGAAGTGTGTTGAATAGGATTACAAGTCTACAACCAACATGATTTCCTATGGCAGTTTGAAGATGAAGGACTCCATGCTATATAGTTATTTCTGCTGCATTGTAATGAGATAGCCAAATGAGCTATGTAAGATGTTATGAATTATTTTATTCCTGGTTATAAAATTGTATTATGACCTTTGTTTCTTGATATTACATCTTAAACTGTGGATGCTAGCTATTGATCCAGGGACTAGCATTGTAAACACATGGATCTCTACCTTATCAGGCTGGGACCTCTACAATTAACCAAAATGACATAATAATCTCAATATCCATCGGATCCCCACAAACACAACATGCATGATTACAAATAGACTAGATCTTGATCATGAACGGAGCTCACAAGATCTATACATGAAAGCACAAGGAGGAGATACAACCATTTAGCTATTACATGGACCCATAGTCCAAGGTGGAACTACTCACACTTCATACCGGAGATAAGACCTCCGGGATGATTTACCCTCCGGCAGGATGCCGGGAAGAACTTCAGATCCCCCCGATCTAGGGACGACGGTGGCGGCGGCTACAGAAGGTTTCGTGGAATATTGATCGAGTACTTAGGGTTTCTGCATCGGGGGCTTCTTATAGGCGAAGAGGCGAGGCCGGGAGGCGACCAGGGGGGCCACACCCTGCCCAGGCGCGAGCCCACCCCTGGCCGCGCCTAGGGGGGTTTGGCCGCCCTGGTTCGCGTCTCCGTCTCGTCTTCTGGATTCGTGTCCCTCACGGTAAAATATTGACTTTGGCTTTTGTCCCATATAGTTCCGAGAATATTGATTTTTTGCCTTTCTGGAACCAAAAACAGAAGAAAACAGGCATCTGGCACTGTGGCAACTTGTTAATAGGTTAGTTCTAGAAAAGATATAAAAACACCTCAAATTGCAGACAAAGCAAAGAAAAGTAGATACTAAACAATCATGGAGCATCAAAAATTATAGATACGTTTCCCACGTATCAAGCATCCCCAAGCTTAACTCCTGCTCGTCCTCGAGTAGGTAAGTGATAAAAAGAATAATTTTTGAGGTGACATGCACCATCAAAACTAAGATCAAACCATTTGCAAGCGTTGAAAGATGGGATCAAAGAACTCTAAACATGTGCATGAAAGATGGAGTTATAACAATAGGACAAAGTAACTATGCATGCAACATGAAAGGCTACAAACAAAGATCATGAATAACATGCATTGAAAAACGTTTGTTTGTTTCACATACAAAAAACATGACATAGTGGCAATCAGCTTGTCCCTCATATAGTAGCAAATAGATGCATATGACACCTTCAAAGTTCACAAGGGTGACTAGAAACAAATAGCACAAGAACAAGTAATATCACAATATACATCAATAAATAAGCTTTGGGACACTGCACACAGAATGGCAACTATGCTCTCTTAATGGTGCCTAAAGGTAGAAGGTGGAGAGTCAATAATAGTGGAAGAAAGGCCCTTTGTAAAAGAAGCAGGGATTTCAAGTTTCAAAAAGAGCTTCCAAAAGTTATGGTACTTGTTAGATTTCAGCCCTCATTGCCCCTATCATAAGCATCTTGAAGTGATTAAGATTAAAGTGAACAAACTATGGAGTATATGCTTGACAAAGTATAAGTTGGAAATATCAAGTCCCTTGAATACGAGGGCCACACCTCATGCTACTCAACTTTAGTCACCTGTAAGTTATTGTCATTGTAAGTATTTGCATATCATAGAGAACTGCCAACAGGGTACCCCTTGCACATGGTACATGAGCTATCCCATAACCAAAATGAAAAGGCAAGCAGACAATAAGCATCTCAGTGATCTTTTTATTTACTATATGCATAGATTTTTATTGAGGATGCTTCATAGATAGCTAACTATGGTGATGCTGCAAGTTTCCACCATGATTAGGCATGGCTTAGGCTAGCAGCCCAGGCGTTTCTCTAACACAGAATACAAACTCCATGGACTTACAAGTTCCCTCTTTATTTCACACCGGTGACATCCATAGACAAAAGAGCATGATATCAACTGAGTACAAAGTACAAGTGCAATGTTGAAAACGTTCCCCATGATAGCATGGTTCTGCTAATTCCAACGTATAAGTGCAAGCATATACAACATATATGACACAATGGTTCAAGTTTATTAGGGGCAAAGAATATAAAGTGTGCCATCAAGTTTATGAGGGCTTTAATCACTAAGTTTTCACATAACAAAATAGTTTTAATTGGAAGATAGCTGAAAATAAGAATATACTTGGAATGGTGTAACACACCATGCATAGGAGTTTATAGTGGACACTTTGGAATAACTTGGTTTCTTGGGAGTTGGAAGCATGAGTAGAGCTTACTCATACAAGTGGAGGCTAGCAAAAAACTGGGAACAACCAACTAAGAGAGCATAATGGCCATAATCATGCAGAGCAACAAAACATTACTAATCAAAGCATAGAGTGGTACTACAAGTCAAGGACTAAATAATCATAGAGGCTATGGTGACTTGTCATAGTCATAACATGGCGTGAGCATGTGCCAAGTCAACCCAAACAAATCATCAAAGGAGAATACCACAATACTATGCTTTTCATGCTAAAACAATGCATAATTTCTTCAAGGCACACTAAGCAATCCCAATTGTTTGGAATAAGACATGATACAACAATAATCACTAAGAATAAGGTCAAAAAAACACCTAGCATGTCATGCTAAAGTCTAAGTCACAGTCAATGCAAGCTCCTCTTGCACTTTCAAGCAGGAACTTCCTACCCCTTTCCAACACCAAGCAACTTATTTGCAAAACAACACAACGAGAACGGGGGTCCAAACTACTTTATTCAAGCAAACTAAAAAAACTAAGCAAAGCAAACGAAAACTAAGACGCTCCAAGAACAACACAACTATGCATGAAATAATAAAAATGAAGTGTCTAGACAAACCTGAGCTTTTTATTGATGAAGAAGGGAATGCCTTGGGCATCCCCAAGCTTTGACGCTTGTACCTCTTGGATATTTCTTGGGGTGACACCATGGTGGCATCACCAAGCTTGAGCTTTTCTCCATTCTTCATCTCATTACATCATTCTCTCTCTACACCTGAATTTTTTCCTTCATACAAAACTTCACACAATCTTCATTAGCAACATTAGTGTATTCAAAAGATAATAGACCTTTAGGCAAAGCTTTGGAACAGCAAAACTTTTCACTAAAAACACCAGCTACTGTAGTAACTCTTTCAAAAAGCTCAATTCCACAAAAGAGAACTCAAAAGGAATAAAAAAGAAGCAAATGCAAATAATGGCCGAAATATGTCAAAACAGACCAGCAGGTAGAAACCGATTTTTTCGAACATCTTATGTTGCTCAAATCAAAAAGTGTTGAACTAATGAAAGTTATCGAACATATTGGGGGATTTATTAGTAAATTTTAGCTCAATCCGAGTTACAAATACTCCTTACAATTTTTTTTGGTGGAGGATAGAAATCTGTTTCGGGACAACAACTCTCCAAATCTTACTTTCCTCTCATTAGAGGTCATTCTTGGCACAAAAAGCAAACAAAAAGGATAAGGAGAGGTCATTACTGAATTAATAACTTCCAAGACTCAAGGAAACTCTTAGGTTATCTCCCAACAAGTACTTTTCTTTAACGCCTTTAAGTTAGGCAAGAATCAAGTATTTTCAAATGAAGAAGCATTAACATCAAACCTTGCTTTCAAAGGAGGAGCAAAAAGAAACTTCTCTCTCCTCATAGGGAAGTGTTTAATACCTTCATTGAATGGAAAATGATATTTAATGGTGCCTTCTTTCATATCAATGATGGCACCAACTGTTCTAAGAAAAGGTCTTCCCAAAATAATAGGACAAGAAGCATTGTATTCAACATCCAAAACATAGAAATCCACAAGGACATAAGCATTGTTAACCATAATGAGAACATCATTAATACTCCTCATGAGTCTCTTCTTAGCATTAGCATTAAGTGGGACATCCAAATAACAATCTTCTAAAGGTGGCAAATTAAGCATTTCATAAATCTTCCTATGCATAATAGAGACACTACAACCAAGATCACATGAAGATTTGAGATCAAAGTCATTCACTTGCACATTAATAATGGGTTCCCAACTAACTTCTACTTTCCTAGGAATATAAGCTTTGTGTTTTAGCTTCTCTTCCTTAATCTTAACAAGAGCATCTATAATGTGTTTGGTGAAAGCAACATGCATATCACTAGCATCAGGACTTCGAGCAAGCTTTTGCAAGAACATAATTACTTCAGAAATATTGCAACCATCTATATCAAAATCAAACTTAGCATCACTAGTAGTAGGCTCAATAGGCTTAGGCATAGTAGGAGGAGGAATATGGACTACTTGTGGTTTAGTGGTGATAGTGCACACACTATTGTTTCTATCAATTTCAGATTCCCTTTCCCACTTAGCATGAAGTTGAGCTAACAGCCTAACATTTTCATCAATAGTAACTTGTATGGCATGAGCAGTAGCAAAGGTATTTTCCATGGTTTCAGGTTTAGCAGCCATTTTATTAATCAAGGAGGACTGAGCTTCAGATAAAGATGATATATTTTTCTCAACATTCAAAAGCTTTTCCTCTACAGTCTTATTGAAAGTGGTTTGTTTACTAATAAAGTCTTTGAGCATGACTTCAAGTTCAGAGGGGGCACTTCTAGCATTATTGTAAGAGCTTCCATAGGAATTTCCATTATTAGGAGGATACGGCCTATAATTGTTGTTACCACCAAAATTATTCCTATAGGCATTGTTGTTGAAATTGTTGTTTCTAATGAAGTTCACATCAACTTTCTCTTGTTGAGCACCCAAAGAGGCTAAGGGAACACTATTAGGATCTAAAGGAGCTTTCCCATTAACAAGCATAGCCATAATAACATCAATCTTATCTCTCAAAGAGGAAGTTTCCTCAACAGAATATACCTTCTTACCATGTGGAGCTCTCTCAGTGTGCCATTCAGAGTAGTTAACCATCATATTATCAAGGAATCTAGTTGCAGAACCCAAAGTGATGCTCATAAAGGTACCTCCAGCAGCTGAATCCAACAGGTTTCTTGAGGAGAAGTTCAAACCTGCATAAAAAGTCTGGATAATCATCCAAGCAATGAGTCCATGAGTGGGACAATTCTTAACCAAAGATTTCATTCTTTCCCAAGATTGAGCAACATGTTCATTATCAAGTTGTTTAAATTTCATAATGTCCCTTCTCATAGATATAATCTTAGCAGGAGGGTAGTACTTTACAATAAAAGCATCTTTGCACTTAGTCCAAGAATCAATACTATTTTTAGGCAAAGATAGCAACCATTCTTTAGCTTTTCCTCTCAAGGAGAAAGGAAAAAAGCTTGAGCTTAATAATATCTCCATCTACTTCCTTATACTTCTGCATCTCACAAAGTTTAACAAAGTTATTGAGATGGGCAGCAGCAGCATCAGAACTAGCACCAGAAAATTGCTCTCTTATCACAAGATTCAACAAAACAGGCTTAATTTCATAAAAGGTAGCATCAGGAGCAGGTGGAGCAATAGGAGTGCTTAGGAAATCATTGTTGTTGGTAATAGTGAAGTCACACAACTTGGTGTTCACAGTAGAGTTCATTTTGTCAAAGGTGGGCAAGCCAAAAACAGCAGCAGCAGCTAGAGCAGGAACTATTTTTTTTGTGTGTTTTTGAATAAAGCAAGCAAACCAAACTAGACTAATTTTTTTTGGGTTTTTTGAAAAGAGGCAAAAAAAACCAAGCAAAAGAAACTAAGCAAACTAAAAACAAAGTAAACAAATTGTAAGTGAAGGATTCCCCTTGTGAAGACGTCCTTAGCCTCCCCGGCAACGGCGCAAAAAATCTTTGATGCGTGCACCTAGTGTTGTAGTGGGACACTTCATTGGAACCCCAAGAGCAAGGTGTGATGAGAATACCAGCAAGTTTCCCTCAGTAGAGATCAAGGTTATCGAACTAGAAGGAGGAAGGAAACGTCACACATGTGTTGCAAACAACGTGGAGACCGGCACAACACAAACTCAAGACTTTGTCCCAACGAATCAGTGAGGTTGTCAAGCTCACCGGTTTACTGTAACAAAGGATTAATTGTATGGTGTGGAAGGTAATGGTGGTTTGCAGCAAGTAAACGGTAACAGTGGAAGATGTATCAATGGTAAAGATTGGACCGGGGTCCATAGTTCACTAGAGGTGCTCTCCTTAAATAAACAACATGGCATGAAGGGTAAACAAATTACAGCGGGGCAATTGACAGGAATTGAGCAAGGCATAACAATGCAATTACTAGCTAGCAAGATCCTATGAGGTTGATTGGGCAATACAACATTATACATAGACCGTACTCCAACTGCATCTATGACTAGAAGTCCACCTTCAGGTTATCCTCCGAACCCCTCCAGTATTAAGTTGCAAGCAACAGACAACTGCTTTAAGCAAAGTGTGTAAGGTAAACAATCCACTTGCTCCATGAACAAGAGACCGTTGTTTTCTCCCTAGTAGCAACAACATATCTACAACTGAAGAGATTTCTGTCACTTCCCATGGAAACTAGAGGCATGAACCCACTATCGAGCATAAATACCCCTTCTTGGAGTCACTAGCAACTACTCGGCCAAGATAGCTACTAACAACTGAGAGCATGCAAGATCACAAATAACACAGACATGATAGAATCATAAAGACAAAACCATTAACCAAACTAACATAATAATCTCAATATCCATCGGATCCCCGCAAACACAACATGCATGATTACAAATAGATTAGATCTTGATCATGAACGGAGCTCACAAGATCTATACATGAAAGCACAAGGAGGAAATACAACCATCTTGCTATTACATGGACCCATAGTCCAAGGTGGAACTACTCACGCTTCATACCGGAGAGAGGACCTCCAGGATGATTTCCCCTCCGGCAGGGTGCCGGGAAGAACTTCAGATCCCCCCGATCTAGGGACGACTGTGGCGGCGGTTGCAGAAGGTTTAGTGGAATATTGATCGAGTACTTAGGGTTTCTGCATCGGGGGCTTCTTATAGGCGAAGAGGCGAGGTCGGGAGGCGACCAGGGGGGCCACACCCTTCCTAGGCGTGGGCCCACCCCTGGCCGCGCCTAGGGGGGGGGGGTTGGCCGCCCCTGGTTCGCGTCTCTGTCTCGTCTTCTAGATTTGTGTCCCTCACGGTAAAATATTGACTTTGGCTTTTGTCCTGTCCAATTCCGAGAATATTGATTTTCTGCCTTTCTGGAACCAAAAACAGAAGAAAACAAGCAACTGGCACTATGGCAACTTGTTAATAGGTTAGTTCCAGAAAAGATATAAAAACACTTCAAAGTGTAGACAAAGCAAAGCAAAGTAGATACTAAACAAGCATGGAGCATAAAAAATTATAGATATGTTTCCGACGTATCAGCAGGCGTTGACAGAGTCGAGCCCCTAGGGCACGAGCAAGCAAATGGCGGGCATCAGTGAGTGCGCACAAGGATGACAAGAAATCTAGCGTGAACCAGAGGTCAAGGGGTGCACAGAGCTCACCGGAATCAACGATGGAGTGTGTCGGGGACTGCGGCGGCCGGTGCGAGCTCATTCCGAGCAGCCTGGGGGCTCTCAGGGGGAGTGGCGTGAGGGGAAGCAGAAATGAGGGAGAGGGGATTAGAGGGCGAGGTCGGGGAATGGATTACTGCGTGAATCGACATAATTTACTCAAATTGAATCAACCAGAAACGACAGAGAAGGGGGGAGCGGGTCCTACACCGGGTTGACGATGAGGGTGACGTGGAGGTGGGGCCAGTTCGTCGGTGAGAGGGTGCGCGGGTGAGAAAAGGAAGCCGACGGGGGGAGGGACAGAGGGAGTGGCCGCGTGGGCTCTGTAACATCGCAAAAATATAACACAAGGATCATCAAACTCTAATCACTAAAATTAGCGTTAACAAAAACTTTAATTAATTTAAAATCATATGAATGCATGTGTGAATGAGATGATTTGGTAAATGCATGAATGAAATTGTGTGATTAACCTAAATAGCAAGAAATGGTTTAAATATGAAAATAACATCATATAAAACATTTCCATGCAGAAACAAAACAAGAGAAAATCAAAAACAAATAAAATAAAACAAATGGTCATTTTTGCCAATCTTGCTCACTAGGTCACTTTGAGTGTTTCTAGATCAAGATTTCAAACAGAAACTTTTCCAACTCTTTTCACCCCTTGCTATAACAAGTAAAAGTAAATCAAAGCCCACTTTTCAAACTTGCAGAAACATTTGGCAACCTCATTCAAATCACAATTCAAAATTGAATCTTTAGATCACCCATTTTCAAAACCCAACCAAACCAGTGCCCCTTGACTAATCCAACTAACCAGACACTCCCTAGTATGTGCCTAGCAAACCCACCAAGTTTGAATCCAAAATTCAAATTTAAAGTTCTTGTGGACATTTCATCAAACACCTTGCAGATACAAATCAAACAAACATCAAACACTATAGTGTGCAGTAAAATTGGCCTAACTTGTTCCCTCTATAGCTCACTCTACAATCTCAGTAGATGATCAAAGTAATCTAACTAGCTTTAGCACCACTGTGAGCAAGCCTAGCCATTAATTTCAACCATGCCGAGAGCACCATTGCCACCCTATTGTCGCCAGCGAGCTAGAGGCCGCACTAGCCTCGCCAACCTTGTCTGGGACATGCAGCACCGTCCACCGCCACCACTGTCCCAGCCCCGAGAAATGTCAGCCCCTGGACCACACGACACGCCCATGCCAAACCTCTCTGTGACCATGCCGAGAGCGCGCCAGTGCGCCACGCTCGACCAGCACCCACAGACTGCGCGCCGCCCTCGCCGCTTGTAGGGATGATCACCAGCACCCCAGCACCCCGCCAGACATGCCCGTTCGCCGCCGCGCGGACCACACGCGCTGTGTGACATTAAAACCGCCGTCGGACCTGCCCAGAGCATCAGCGTGTTCCGACCGATCAGCACCGCCCCACGCCTCGCCACCACGCCGATGAGCTTCGCCAGGGAGCACATCACCGCCCCCTACCGTCGCCCATGCCAGTAGCCCTCTGTGTCGTCGACCACGACGATCTCAGTCCGCGGCCGTCGGTCCCCTTCCGCCACTATAAATAGAGGCCTCCACCGCTCGTTTTCGCCACACCAGTTCACTCCCCTCTCCCCAGAACCACCCCAACTCACTCCCGGAGCAAGGCGAGTAGCGCATCGACGGAATTTGGCCGGAGCTCGCCGTTGCTGGAGGAGAAGGGAGTAGTCGATTGGAGCCACCCCTGGAGAAACTGTCGGTACCAGGAGAACCGCCGTCGTCGACTTCGTCATTCGCCCCCGTCGCTGACCCTCTCCTGAGCCCCGGTGAGCCTCCCACGACCCCCACCTACCACGTTAGGGTTCTGTCTCACCGGCGCTGCCCGATGTGGACGATGAATCGTAGCCGTTCGATTAGAGTTAGATCATGCGGTTCACATTGCCCCGTACCGCTTCGCTCCTCCCCGTCTCACTGACGCATGGGGACAGCCACTTAACCAGCCCGCCTACACGATGTGTGTAGTGGGCCGGCCCAGTAAAACATCCCGCGCGACCCAACAATTCAAATTAAGCTTTATTCATTTAATTTCAAACATAGTTTTGTATCTAGATTCAAAAATCCACCTAGCTCGATTCACTGAACCAAAATGCATGAAACCAATTTTGTTAGAAAGGTACTGAAATGCTTAATCCAAGCCCGTTGGATTCAAACCATTTGGAGTTATAGATCAACCATGGTAAAAAAACAAGGTAGAAGCTTTTCTGCATTCAAACATTTTTCAAAATTCAACCATAAAGGCTTTTGAGTTGATTCCAACTCTCAAAAATCAAATTTGATCATACCTTTCAGGATATATAAAAACATATGGGTTTACTTGCAGAAATAATGTTCAAGTAATAAAGGAATGCTACATAGGCATTTCTAGTCACTTTATTTAATTAAAATAAAAGGTTAAACCTTATTAAATTGTGACACCACTTTAAATCATATTCCCATGTACTGAAATATGTGGTGATGACTGTTGGAGATATGCCCTAGAGGCAATAATAAATATAGTTATTATTATATCTTTGTGTTTATGATAAATGTTTACATTCATGCTATAATAGTATTAACAAGGAAACATTAATACTTGTGTGATTTGTAAACTTAAATTGAAGTCCCTAGTAAAGCCTCTATACATCACTAGCTTGTTGGTTAATAAATGATTGTGGTTTCCCTATCATGAACATTGAGATGTTATTAACAACAAGATCATATCGTTAGGAGAATGATATGGTGGACATACTCCTATAGATAAGCGTAGCATAAAGATCAAGTCATTTTAATAGTTCAATTGCTATATGCTTTCTGATACATAGTAACCTAATTCCTTCGACCATGAGATCATGCATATCACCTTTACCGGATGGATGGTTTGATGACATAAAACACCACACCATAACTGGGTGGCTATAAAGGTGACATTGAGTGTTCGGAAAGTATTGGTTGAGACACATGGATCAAGAGTGGGATTTGTCCATCCATATGACGGATAGATATACTCTGGGCCCTCTCGGTGAAATGTCATCCAATTAGCTTGCAAGCATGTGACTAGCTCACAAGGGATCACATATCACGGGAACGAGAAAAGAGTACTTATCGGTAACAAGGTTGAACTAGGTATGCAGAGATACCGACGATCATAACCTCGGATAAGTAAACTATCGTGAGACAAAGGGAAATTGGTATCGTATGTAAGTGGTTCATTCGATCGCAAAGTAATCGTAGAAATATGTGGGAGCCATATGAATTTCCAGATTCCTCTATTGGTTATTGTTCGGAGAAGTGTCTCGATCATGTCCGCATAAGTCACGAACCGTAGGGAGACACACTTAAGGATTTGACGTTGTTTGAGTAGTTATGGAATGATGAGAAAGAGACATTATGTTGTTCGGAGTCTCGGATGGGATCCGGGATATCACGAGGAGATCCGTAATGGTCCGGAGAATAAGATTCATATAAGGAAAGTCCTATTTCGAAGTTGGGGAATGGTTCCGGTGTTTTCATCGGGAATGTTCTAGAAAGTTCCGGAATGTCCGGCACTCCGAAGGGGAAGGGTACATGAATGTGTTATATCAAGTTGGTATGATTGCATCATGTACTAGGTGTCATCGCTGAACAAAATAAAGGGTTTAATCAAATCCTAGTTTGAAAAAGTCAAACGCCAATTTGAAAAGTCAAACGGCTATTTTGTGAGGTGGAGGGAGAGTAGGAAACCTACTTGGGGAGGAGTTCCCTCCCTCCACCGTCGGCCCACTTGGAGACCGAGTTGGGGAGGGACTCCCCTCCCCTTGGCGCGCCCCCTCCACCTATATAAGGAGGGGCAGGGCTGCCCCTCCAAGTACACAACACCACGCCCTCTAAAACCTAACCCTAGCCACCGCCGCCCACCATAGCCGCCGCCTAGGGCAACTCGCCGTCGGCTAGGGCTAACCCTAGCCGCCGGCCTTTCCCCCTCCTTGGTGCGTCTAAACCCTAGATCGCCGAGGCTCTCTATCATAGTCCACCATACTCGCTCCGGCTTAAGGCGAAGCCCTTGCGAGATCTCCCTCTACTTCCGGTACCACGCCGTTGTGCTGCCGGAATCGCGAGGAGAGTGCTACAACCTCCGCTGCCTGCTGGAACAAGGGAGAGGAAGGTCTTCATCGAGTACCGAACGTGTGACCGACTACGGGAGCGCTGCCGGAACGCAGCGCCGGAAGGATCGTCTACGCGATCTTGAGATCGGGAAGAGTACGACTACATCACCCACGAGAATCCGCTCTCGTTAAACACTTTGCAATCTTCGAGGGTGAGTTATTCCATCGACTCGTTGCTACAATCTAGTAGATAGATCTTGGCTTGTTTGTTTGTATGCGATAGAAATTTTTTGTTTTCCATGCTACGAAACCCTATAGTGGTATCAGAGCCGTGTCTATATGTAGATCTGTTGCACGAGTAGAACACAATGGTCATTGTGGGCGTTGATGCTTTTATTATCGATTGCTTCTTGTGTACTTTGCATCTTGCAGGATGTTGGGATGCAGCGGCCCAGGCTAACCTTACATGACATCGTTCATGAGACTTGCTCCACGCTTGACATGCAACTTGTATTGCATAAGTGGCTTTGCGGGTGCCTGTTTCTCCTAGCATAGTTAAGATTCAATTTACAACGGGTGATTAATAATGCTAGTATCAATGTTGTGGTTCTTGTTCGTAAGTTAGATCGACACTTATTGAAAGCCCCAAACCACGTAAAACATGCAAAGAAAGTAGAGGCGTCTAACTTTGTTTTGCAGGGGTGTGCAGTGATGTGATATGGCCATGATTGTGATTATATTTGATGTATGCAATGTTCCTTATTGTAATTTGGCAACCGGCAGGAGCCATATGGTTGTCTTTAATTTATATTAAGACCCGCGTGTCTATTCAAAGTATTTGTAATAGTTGAAGCCGGTGGACGACAACCATGGAGAAGCGTCATTGACCTTGATGCAATGCCGGTGATGATGGAGATCATGTTCGTGCTTGAAGATGGAGATCGGAAGCACAAAGAAGAAAGGCCATATCATATCACATATTATGAATTGCATGTGATGTTAATCCTTTATGCATCTTGTATTGCTTAGTTAACAACAGTAGCATTATAAGATGATCCCTCATGCACATGAATTTCAAGTCATAAAGTGTTCACCCTTAGTTAGCACCGTTGCTAAAGCTTGTTGTTTCGAAGCACCACGTGATGATCGGGTGTGTTAGATTCTGCAAGTGTATACAACGTGAGCAAGCTAGATTTGCTCATGCGGAAACTAAGGTTTGATCTTGACGAGCCTAGCATGTACAGACTGTAGGGTTTCGTAGCATGGAAAACAAAATTTTCTATCGCATACAAACAAACAAGCCAAGATCTATCTACTAGATTGTAGCAACGAGTCGATGGAATAACTCACCCTCGAAGATTCCAAAGTGTTTAACGAGAGCGGATTCTCGTGGGTGATGTAGTCGTACTCTTCCCGATCTCAAGATCGCGTAGACGATCCTTCCAGCGTTGCGTTCCGGCAGCGCTCCCGCAGTCGGTCACACGTTCAGTACTCGATGAAGACCTTCCTCTCCCTTGTTCCAGCAGGCAGCGGAGGTTGTAGCACTCTCCTCGCGATTCCGGCAGCACAACGGCGTGGTACCGGAAGTAGAGGGGATATCTCGCAGGGCTTCGCCTTAAGCCAGAGCGAGTATGGTGGACTATGAGAGAGCCCTCGACGATCTAGGGTTTAGACACGCCGAGGAGGGGGCAAGCCGGCGGCTAGGGTTAGCTAGGCGGCGGCGGCGGTTTGCCCTAGGGCGGCGGCGGCAGTGGAGGTGGAGGCGCCAGCGGCTAGGGTTTAGAGGTGGAGGTGTTGGGTGTCTAGGAGGGGAGACCTGCCCCGCCTTTTATAGGTGGAGGGGCCGGCCAAGGGGAGGGGATTCCCTCCTCAACTCGGCTTGGAGGTGGGCCGGCGGTGGAGGGGAGGAACTCCTCCCCAACTCGGTTTCCACCTCCCTCTCCACTTCCCAAAAATAGCCGTTTGACTTTCAAATTGCCGTTTGACTTTTTCAAACTAGGATTTAATTAAACCCTTTATTTTGTTCAGAGATGACACCTAGTACATGATGCAATCATACCAACTTGATATAACACATTCATGTACCCTTCCCTCCGGAGTGCCGGACATTCCGGAACCTTCTAGAACATTCCCGATGAAAACACCGGAACCATTCCCCAACTCCGAAACATGACTTTCCTTATATGAATCTTATTCTCCGGACCATTCCGGATCTCCTCGTGATATCCCGAATTCCATTCGAGACTCCGAACAACATTCGGACTCTTTCTCATCATTCCATAACTACTCAAACAACGTCGAATCCTGAAGTGTGTCTCCCTACGGTTCGTGAATTATGCGGACATGATCGAGACACTTCTCCGAACAATAACCAATAGAGGAATCTAGAAATTCATATGGCTCCCACATATTTCTACGATTACTTTGCGATCGAATGAACCACTTACATACGATACCAATTTCCCTTTGTCTCACGATAGTTTACTTATCCGAGGTTATGATCGTCGGTATCTCTGCATACCTAGTTCAACCTCGTTACCGATAAGTACTCTTTTCTCGTTCCCGTGATATGTGATCCCTTGTGAGCCAGTCACATGCTTGCAAGCTAATTGGATGACATTACACCGAGAGGGCCCAGAGTATATCTATCCGTCATATGGATGGACAAATCCCATTCTTGATCCATGTGTCTCAACCAATACTTTCCGAACACTCAATGCCACCTTTATAGCCACCCAGTTACGGTGTGGTGTTTGATGTCATCAAAGCATCCTTTCGGTGAAGGTGATATGCATGATCTCATGGTCGAAGGAATTAGGTTACTATGTATCAGAAAGCATATAGCAATTGAACTATTAAAATGACTTGATCTTTATGCTACGCTTATCTATAGGAGTATGTCCACCATATCATTCTCCTAACGATATGATCTTGTTGTTAATAACAACTCAATATTCATGATAGGGAAACCACAATCATTTATTAACCAACAAGCTAGTATTATAAAGAGGCTTTACTAGGGACTCTATTTTAGTTTACAAATCACACAAGTATTAATGTTTCCTTGTTAATACTATTATAGCATGAATGTAAACATTTATCATAAACACAAAGATATAATAATAACTACATTTATTATTGCATCTAGGGCATATCTCCAACATCGCGGTCTGTGGGTGATGGTCGAGGGTGGCGCTCTGGCGCACGCTCGGCATGGTCTGGGCGCGGCATGTGCGCGTGGTCCAGGGCTTGGCAACGCTCGCGTCTGGGACATTGAGTGGCGGTGGACGGTGGGCTGCCTCCCAGGCATGCTGGCTAGGCTTGCTGCTGCTCCTAGCTTGCTGTTGACTATGGGGTGGCAAGAGGGTGCTCGGCTATTCACCATTGATGGCGATGGAAAGCTCACAGTGGTGCTAGTGCCTGGCTAATCTTCCTAGATGATCTACTGAGTTGTGTGTGAGCTAAATGGGGAACCAGTTAGGCAAGAATCACTGCTCACAATAGTGTTTGATGTTTGTTTGATTTGTGTCTGCAACCTGTTTGATGAAATGGCCGCATGAAATCAAGTTTTAAATTTTGAAATGATTTTTGGTGGGTTTAATAGATTGGTGCTGGTGAGTCTGCAGATGCTTGGGTTTTGAAAGTTGAGCTTGTTTGAGTAGTTTTTGAAAAAGTGGGATCTTCCCATATGATAAAGATTCAATTTTGAATTGTCATTTAAACTATGTATTTGAAAGTTTCTGGATGATCACAAAGTGGGCCTTACTTTGTTATGAGTACATTCAAGTGGTGCAAAGATCCAGAAAAGTTTCTGTTAGGTTCTGAAAGTTTGAGACAGCCAAAGTAGGCATGGGAGTTAAGTTGGTCAAAGTGACCATTCATTTCATATATGTGTTTTGATTTACTTGTCTTTAGGAAAAGTGTGGGAAATGTTTTAGATGATGTTTATTTCACCTAAGAAATATTTTACAAGCAATGGAACAAACAAACAAGGTGGTTTTAAAGGATTTAAAAATCCATGCATACACTTATGCATGCATTCAAGATTTCATTTAGAAAAGTTTTTGTTAACCCTAATTTTGATGATTAGACTTTGATGATCCAAGCTTAGTATTTTTGGGATGTTACAGGTACTCCCTCCGTTTTGGTGTTTAGGCATGTGACAATGGAAGTTTCTTAGCGGTGTATCCTAGGAAAAAATGCTTATGTGACATGTCATTTAAGTAAGAGAGAGAGGGTTGTTGTATCTTAGTTAAGATACACCCCCTGCACGGAACCATAGGCAAAACTAATGGCTAACTCCAATCACATGTCTACGTGTCACCAAATTCATTAAATATAAAAACAACTCTTAAGAAACAGCCCATTGTAAAGGTTGTATCTTAATTATTTATTATGTATATGATAATGTGCTAAGATACGGTGCATTATGAAGGCCTTAGGCCCCAAATCGATTTTCTACATGTTTTGAATTAGCTAAAAATAAGGCATGTTTACACTTAAGTATCCCAATCAATAGATAGTTGCGCCCCCCCCCCCCCCCCCCCCCCCCCCCCCCCCCCGCCCTCTCTCTCTGCATGCAACGCCTCGATTGGATGCCTAATTAATTGGAGATTGACTAACCTTGCTCAACATGAGAGATAAACGCTACGATTGGATAAAAAATCTGGGAGGGAGAAGATTCCAGGCCCAGTCTATAGATCGCATCATCTTGCATGCTTCTTCTTCTATACACCAAGCAAACTACTGGAGCTAATTCATCTCCTTATAACTACACCAAGCAAATCATCAAATAAATAGATACATAGTTTCTTCTTCAATGAACAGTCTACATGGAAAATTTGGAGATCGATCATACATACTTGGCTGTCTCTGAGAGAAGTCATCCGACGATTCTTGCAGACTGCACGCACACTTGTGATCTGATGCATGTATCGATAGGCAAGACCGAACTTTGGCCATTGATGGTTGATCGATACACATGCAACTACAACAAATGTGATAATATATGAAGCACATTCTGTGACGATTCAATAAAAAACGTCAGGGATTCATGTAAACTGTGATGTTTTTTCATAAAATATGACGTTTTTTTACAAAATCATCATAGAATATGCGTCACAGATAATCACATTTGTTGTAGTTAGAGAGGAAGTTGGCCGGCCGGCAAAAGGCAATACGGCGGCGGCATGGGTGAGGACACGCTTGAAGAGGCGTTAGCGTTGACGAAGGAGTACGTATAATAATCTAATACCTATGGACAAAAAAAATACTTAGAGGCGTTGGTGGGTAAATTTATGTAACTTTATTTTTTTCTAGGATCAAACGGCTACCGTAGGCTATTAACAGCAAGTACAATAAGCTTATGTAAGCAGGCTATAAGCATTTAAATAATATATTTAAGATAATGTGGATGAGAGAGAAGTGGAGAGAGAATATTAGTGAGCTGTCGTGCAACAACGAACTATAGCACGTGCTTCTAGGCATTTTCTATAAGTGTAAGATGAGTATTAGCCAAATAAAGTAGTACATAGTTATACCTAACTATTATATATACTGGCTATTAGGTTGGCTATAGATGATGTGACGACGGCTTATAGCCAATAGCTGGCTTTATTATTGAAGTTGCTCTTAGTTAATTTGACGCCTCAGATGTATCTGATTTCTGTGAGATTTTCTAGAGTTTTCTCCTTTTTCTGGTGATCTTGTTATGTACTTTTAATATATAATAGATGTGCTAGCTGGATGTGTATAGTGTTGGTTTTATAGGCCATTGAGTAACTGAGGCTCTATAAGCTTCCGTTGCTTAAAGCCATGTAGTGTAGTGGTCAATATGTAACAAACAGAGAAAATCATAAAAAAATTACACATCTTGACTACCTTAATAATTCGGTAAAATCAATATAGAAAATGTCAGTAATTGAACACTTCATACATCTTAACTACTACCTTAATTAGTCAATACAATCATTACTAAAAATAGCAGGAAACACTTTACACATCTTAATTATTGAGTATAATCCACGGGAAGGACAACAAGATCGAATCACATCAATCATGTTTAGCCATGGCCTCTAGCTTCTCCAAGAACGACGACTTAATTGCGTCTACCTTGTCTCACCCATCAGTTCGTTCTTTTTTCAGACACTTCTGGAATTCCTGATCGGACATCATGAATTTGTTGGGTTGGTCAAGGCTCCACATCACAAGAAACGCACATAAAATCTGAGGCGAGTGTGAATCATCGATCCATTCAACCATCATGCCTTCGTATGCCACGAGCTGACACGGGAACAACCTACACTCGCACTTCCGCCACGTCTCGTCGATGCCTTTCCAGTGCTTGTTGTGGATCCACCTGTGCACTTTGCCCTCCTAAGAAGAAAATCCCCAATTGTTCCTAACCAAGATTGAAAAATCGACAAGTAACATTTATCGATAAAAAACCAACAGGTAGTGGTTAACGTAGTCGTCGCTGCACTCGACAACATTATCAATTGCCATCCTCATGTTTTTTCACTGGCGCCGCCGGCATCGCCGATATAGTGCCCGCGCCCAACTGATGGATTCGAACATCCACCGCATGAGATTGCTACGGTGCAAAGATAATGATGAGTGGCTCGGGACGCGTGTGTGAGTGCTGGTGGACGGTGATAGGTAGGGGAACAACTCCTCGTGCTGGAACACATATGTCAGCGACACGGGCTTGAACGGTCGTCGCGGCGAAGATGACAATTCTCCAGTAGGGACCCACGAATAATCGTTCTACACCTAGGATGATGCACAAAATAATGCCTCTTTTCTTCTAGCGCGGCTGTAACATCCCAAAAAAATTCCTAATTTTGGAATGTTAAATAAAATAAATAAGTTGATGGAATCTTTTTATCTTATTGAAAACTTTGATTGAAAATAAACTTTTTAGGATTGTTCAAAGTTTCCTAAGCCACACTAAAAATGAATGGTTTAGCATGACTGTCCAATTAGTTTTGGAAGTTTTGTATAAATCCAAAAACAATGTGTTCCATCATGGCATCTCATGCAAACCCTCAATCCAAATCTTGTGTCAAAGCCCTAACTGAAATCCCCAATATCATTCATGAAGGCTCCTATAATAAAAATACATTTGTTATATTTGATGGAAATGAATATTGTTCTTGAGAGGTCCTAAAAATAATTTGGAAATTATCAAACCCCAAACCCTATTTTGAATGATCCAAAATTGCTAATCAATGTAATATATGAAAATGGCATTATTGTCATTTCAAAACTTGCACAAAAATATTCTCTATATAGAATAAAAGGTGTATTTTGAATTTAGAAAATTTTAGAAATTGGTTTGGATTCATTTGGATTCCTAAAACTCAAAATATAAAAGAAATACTAAAAACAGAAAAAGAAAATAATAAAAGAAATAACTAAAACTAACCTACTCGGCGGCCTAGCCCACCTGCGCCTAGCTATCGCCGATAACTATCTATCGCGCGCCCCGTCCGCGAGCAGCGCATAGCGCAACAGGCCGGCCCAGCTAGCGGAAAGAGCAGCGCAGCCCGTCTCCCCCTCTCTCTCTCTGACAGCGTGGCCCCACTCATCATCTCTCTCCCCTGGACAGAGCCAGTAACGAATAGAGTTCGTTCGGCACCCGACACAATCCCAGGAAATTTGGCCAATTCTCTTGCCCCCTCTACAAGTTGATCATGCCAATATATTTCCCCGAACCCCCGCATCGTTTCCCCTCTAGAAACCATAGCTAATGCCCCCAGGATGATAGAATCGCAGACATATCCGATCTGCAACCGCCGCCGCCATTCACGAGCTTCGGAGCTCGAGGTTCCCGTCGATCCCGTCTCCCTCGAGTTTTCACTTCCCCTAGGTCCTTTTGATACGTTGGAAACGTATCTATAATTTTTGATGTTCCATGCTTGTTTAGTATCTACTTTGCTTTGTCTTTCTTTGAGGTGTTTCTATATATTTTCTGGGACTAACCTATTAACAAGTTGCCACAGTGCCAGTTGCCTGTTTTCTTCTATTTTTGGTTCCAGAAAGGTAGAAAATCAATATTCTCGGAATTGGATAGGACAAAAGACAAAGTTAATAACTTTCTGCGGGTAACACGAAGTCTAGAGGAGAGACGGAGAAGCGGACCAGGGCGGCCAGACCCCCTAGGCGCGGGTGGGCCCACCTCGTGCCTGGGTAGGGTGTGGGGCCCTTGGCCGCCTCCCAGCCTCGCCTCTTCGCCTATAAGAAACCCCCCGATATAGAAACCCTAAGTACCCGATCAATATTCCATGAAACCTTCTGTAGCCGCCGCCATCATCGTCCCTAGATCGGGGGGATATGAAGTTCTTCCCGGCACCCTGCCAGACGGGAGATCATCATGGAGGCCTTTTCTCCGGTATGATGCGTGAGTAGTTCCACCTAGGACTATGGGTCCATGTAGTAGCTAGATGGTTGTATCTCCTCCTTGTTCTTTCATGTATAGATCTTATGAGCTCCGTTCATGATCAAGATCTAATCTATTTGTAATCATGCATGTTGTGTTTGCGGGGATCCGATGGATATTGATATTATTATGTTGGATTGGTTAATGGTTTTGTCTTTATGATTCTATCATGTCTGTGTTGTTTGTGATCGTGCATGCTCTCCGTTGTTAGTAGCTATCTTGGCCGAGTAGTTGCTAGTGACTCCAAGAGGGGGTATTTATGCTTGATAGTGGGTTCATGCCTCTAGTTTCCAAGGGAAGTGACAGAAATCTCTTCGGTTGTAGATGTGTTGTTGCCACTAGGTAGAAAACAACGGTCTCTTGTTCATGGAACATGTGGACTGTTTACCTTACACACTTTTCTTAAAGCAGTTGTATGTTGCTTGTAACTTAATACTGGAGGGGGGTCGGATGATAACCTGAAGGTGGACTTCTAGTCATATATGTAGTTGGATGGAGGTCTATGTATCTTGTTGTATTGCCCAATAGAATCTCATAGGATCTTTCTGACTAGTATTGCATTGTTATGCCATGCTCAGTTCCTGTCAATTGCCCTGATGTAATTTGTTTACCCTTCATGCCATGTTGTTTATCTAAGGACAGCACCTCTAGTGAACTATGGACCCCGGTCCAATCTTTACCATTGATACATCTTCCACTATTACTTGTTTACTTACTGCAAACCATTACCTTCCACACCATATGTTTAATCCTTTGTTACAGCAAACCGGTGAGCTTGACAACCTCACTGATTCGTTGGGGAAAAGTCTTGAGTTTGTGTTGTGCAGGTCTCCGCGTTGCTTGCAACACCTGGGTGACGTTTCCTTCATCCTTCTGGTTCGATAACCTCGGTCTCTACCGAGGGAAGACTTGATGCTTTGCTCATCACACCTTGCTCTTGGGGTTTCCAATGAAGTGCTCCACGTCAAGCACCATCAACAAGTTTTCTGGCGCCGTTGCCGGGGAGGCTAAGGACGTCTTCACAAGGGGAGTCCTTCACTTCCTCTCTATTTACTTTGTTTTTAGTTTGCTTAGTTTATTTTGCTTGGTTTTGTTTGCCTCTTTTCAAAAAACTCAAAAAATTAGTCTAGTTTGGTTTGCTTTCTTTATTCAAAAACACAAAAAATTAGTTCCTACTCTAGCTGCTGCTGCTTTTTTTGGCTTGCCCACCTTTGCCAAAATGAACTCTGCTGAGAACACCAAGTTGTGTGACTTCACTAGCACCAACAAGAATGATTTCCTAAGCACTCCTATTGCTCCACCTGCTCCTGCTTCTACCTTTTATGAAATTAAGACTGCTTTGTTGAATCTTGTGATGAGAGAGCAATTTTCTGGTACTAGTTCTGATGATCATGCTGCCCATCTCAATAGCTTTGTTGAACTCTGTGAGATGCAAAAGTATAAGGATATAGATGGAGACATTATCCAAGCTTTTTTCCTTTCTCCTTGAGAGGAAAAGCTAAAGAATGGTTGCTTTCTTTGCCTAAAAATAGTATTGACTCTTGGACTAAGTGCAAAGATGATTTTATTGGAAAGTACTATCCTCCTGCTAAATTATATCTATGAGAAGTGACATTATGAAATTTAAACAAATTGATAATGAACATGTTGCTCAAGCTTGAGAAAGAATGAAATCTTTGGTTAAGAATTGTCCCACTCATGGACTCACTGCTTGGGTGATTATCCAAACTTTTTATACATGTTTGAACTTCTCCTCAAGAAACCTGTTGGATTTAGCTGTTGGAGGTACCTTTATGAGCATCACTTTGGGTGCTGCAACTAGACTCCTTGATAATATGATGGTTAACTACTCTGAATGGCACACTGAGAGAGCTCCATATGGTAAGAAGGTAAATTCTGTCGAGGAAACTTCCTTTTTGAGTGACAAGATTGATGTTATTATGGCTATTCTTGTTAATGGGAAAGCTCCTTTAGATCCTAATAGTGTTCCCTTAGCCTCTTTGGTTGCTCAAGAAGAGCAAGTTGATGTGAACTTCATTATAAACAACAATTTCAACAACAATGCCTATAGGAATAATTTTGGTGGTAACAACAATTATAGGCCTTATCCTCCTAATGATGGAAATTCCTATGGAAGCTCTTACAACAATGCTAGAAGTGCCCCTTCTGAACTTGAAGTCATGCTCAAAGACTTTATTAGTAAGCAAACCACTTTTAATAAGGCTATAGAGGAAAAACTTTTAAATGTTGAAAAAATATATCCTCTTTGTTTGAAGCTCAGTCTTCCTTGATTAATAAAATGGCTGCTAAACCTGAAACCATGGAAAATACCTTTGCTACTGCTCGTGCCATACAAGTTGCTATTGATGAAAATGTTAGGCTGTTAGCTCAACTTCATGCTAGGTGGGAAAGGGAAGCTGAAATTAATAGACACAATAGTGTGTGCACCATCACCACTAAACCACAAGTAGTCCCTGTTCCTCGTCCTACTATGCCTAAGCCTATTGATCCTACTACTAGTGATGCTAAGTTGATATTGATGGTTGCAATATTTCTAAAGTGATTATGTTCCTACAAAAGCTTGCTAGAAGTCCTGATGCTAGTGATATGCATGTTGCTTTCACCAAACACATTACAGATGCTCTTGTGAAAATTGAGGAAGAGAAGCTAAAACACAAAGCTTCTATTCCTAGGAAAGTAGAAGATATTTGGAAACCCATTATTAATATGCAAGTGAATGAATTTGATCTCAAAGCTTCATGTGATCTTGGTTCTAGTGTCTCTATTATTTCTAGGAAGATTTATGAAATGCTTGATTTGCCACCTTTGGAAGATTATTATTTGGATGTCCCACTTAATGAAAATGCTAAGAAGAAACTTATGGGGAGTATTAATGATGTTCTCATGATGGCTAACAATGCTTATGTCCCTGTGGATTTCTATATTTTGCATGTTGAATACAATGCTTCTTGTCCTATTACTTTGGGAAGACCTTTTCTTAGAACAGTTGGTGTCATCATTGATATGAAAGAAGGCACCATTAAATATCATTTTCCATTCAAGAAAGATATTTAACACTTCCCTATGAGGAGAGAGAAGTTGCTTTATGCTCCTCCTTTGAAAGCAAGGTTTGATGTGAATGCTTCCTCATTTGAAAATACTTGATTCTTCTTGCTTCTTGTGCCTAACTTAAAGGCGTGAAAGAAAAGTACTAGTTGGGAGATAACCCAAGAGTTTGTGAGTCTTGGAAGTTATTACTTCAGTAATGACCTCTCCTTATCCTTTTTGTTTGCTTTTGTGCCAAGAATGACCTCTAATGAGAGAGAAGTAAGATTGGGGGAGTTGCTGTCCCGAAATAGATTTCTGTCCTCCACAATAAAAATTCGTGAGGAGTCTCTGTCACTCGGATTGAGCTCAAAATTGACGACTAAATCCCCCAGTGTGTTAGATAACTTTAGTTGGTTCAACACTTTTTGAGTTGAGCAATAGAAGATGGTCAAAAAATCGGTTTCAACCCGCTGGTCTATTTTGAAAGATTTCTGCCATTATTTGCATTTGCTTCTTATTGATTCCTTTTTGAGTTCTCTTTTGGGGAATTGAGCTTTTTGAAGGAGTTACTACTGTAGCTTGTGTTTTTAGTAAAAATTCTTTCTATTCCAAAGCTTTTCCAGAGGTCTAATATCTTTTGAATAAACTAATGTTGCTAATGAAGATTAAGTGAAGTTTTGTATGAAGGAAAAATTTCAGGTGTAGAGAGAGAATAATGTAATGAGATGAAGAATGGACAAAAGCTCAAGCTTGGGGATTCCACCATGGTGTCACCCAAGAAATATCCAAGAGGTACAAGCGTCAAATCTTGGGGATGCCCAAGGCATCCCCTTCTTCATCAATAAAAACCTCGGGTCTGTCTAGACACTTCGTTTTTATTGTTTCATGCACAGTTGTGTTGTTCTTGGAGCGTCTTAGTTTTCGTTTTCTTTGCTTAGGTTGTTTAGTTTGCTTTAATAAAGTAGTTTGGACCCCCGTTCTCGTTGTGTTGTTTCAAATAAGTTGCTTGGTGTTGGAAAGGAGTAGTAAGTTCTTGCTTGAAGTGCAAGAGGAGCTTGCATTGACTGTGACTTAGACTTTAGCATGACATGCTAGGTGTTGTTTTGACTTTATGCTTAGTAATTATTATTGTAGCGTGTCTTGTTCCAAACAATTGGGATTGCTTAGTGTGCCTTGAAGAAATTATGCGTTGTTTTAGCATGCAAAAGCATAGTATTGTGGTATTCTCCTTTGATGCTTTGCTTGGGTTAACTTGGCACATGATCAAACATGTTATGACTATGACAAGTAACCATAGCCTCTATGATCATTTAGTCCTTGACTTGTAGTACCACTCTATGCTTTGATTAGTAATGCTTTGTTTCTCTGCATGATTATGTCCATTATGCTCTCTTAGTGGTTGCTCCCAGTCTTTTGCTAGCCTCCACATGTATGAGTAAGCTCTACTCATGCTTCTAACTCCCAATAATAAACCAAGTTATTCCAAAGTGTCGACTATAAACTCCTATGCATGGTGTGTTACACCATTCCAAGTATATTCTTGTTTTCAGCTATCTTCGAATTAAAAACTATTTTGTTATGTGAAAACTTAGTGATTAAAGCTCTCACAAACTTGATGGCACACTTTATATTCTTTGCCCCTAATAAACTTGAACCATTGTGTCGTCTATGTTGTATATGCTTGCACTTATACGTTGGAATTAGCAGACATGATGTCATGGAAAACGTTTTCAACATTGCACTTGTACTTTATATTCAGTTGATATCATGCTCTTTTGTCTATGGATGTCACCGGTGTGAAATAAAGAGGAAGCTTGTAAGTCCATGGAGTAAGTATTTTGTGTTAGAGAAACACCTGGGCCGCTAGCCTAAGCCATGCCTAATCATGGTGGAAACTTGCAGCATCACCATACTGAGCTATCTATGAAGCATCCTCAATAAAAAGCTATGCATATAGTAAATAAAAAGATCGCTGAGATGCTCATTGTCTGCTTGCCTTGTCATTTTGGTTATGGGATAGATCATGTACCATGTGCAAGGGGTACCCCGTTGGCGGTTCTCTATGATATGCATGTACTTACAATGACAAAAAATTATAGGTGACTGAAGTTGAGTAGCATGAGGTGTGGCCCTCGTATTCAAGGGACTTGAGATTGGCAACTTATACTTTGTCAAGCATATACTCCATAGTTAGTTCACTCTAACCTTAACCACTTCAAGATGCTTATGATAGGGGCAATGAGGGATAAAAGCTAACAAGTACCATAATTTTTGGAAGCTCTTTTTGAAACTTGAAATCCCTGCTTCCTTTATAAAAGGCCTTTCTTACACTATTATCGAGTCTCCACCTTCTACCTTTAGGCACCATTAAGAGAGCATAGTTGCCATTCTGTGTGCAGTGTCCCAAAGCTTATTGATTGATGCATATTGTGATATTACTTGTTCTTGTGCTATTTGTTTCTAGTCACCCTTGTGAACTTTGAAGGTGTCCTATACATCTATTTGCTAATCTATGAGGGACAAGCTGATTGCCACTATGCCATGTTTTCGGTATGTGAAACAAACAAACGTTTTTCAATGCATGTTATTCATGATGTTTGTTTGTATCCTTTCATGTTGCATGCATAGTTACTATGTCCTATTGTTAGAACTCCATCTTTTATGCACATGTTTAGAGTTCTTTGATCCTAGCTTTCAATGCTTGCAAATGGTTAGATCTTTATTGTGAAGGTGCATGTCACCTCAACAATTATTATTTTTATCACTTACCTACTCGAGGACGAGCAGGAGTTAATCTTGGGGATGCTTGATACACTTACCTAGGCAGGGTGTGGCCCACCTGGTCGCCTCCCGGCCTCGCCTCTTCTCCTATAAGAAGCCCCCTATGCAAAAACTCTAAGTACCCGATCAATATTCCACGAAACCTTTTATAGCTGCCTCCACTGTCGTCCCTAGATCGGGGGGATCTGAAGTTCTTCCCGGCACCCTGCCGGAGGGGAAATCATCCCGGAGGTCTTCTCTCTGGTATGAAGCGTGAGTAGTTCCACCTTGGACTATGGGTCCATGTAGTAGCTAGATGGTTGTATCTCCTCCTTGTGCTTTCATGTATAGATCTTGTGAGCTCTGTTCATGATCAAGATCTAATCTATTTGTAATCATGCATGTTGTGTTTACGGGGATCTGATGGATATTGAGATTATTATGTTAGTTCGGTTAATGGTTTTGTCTTTATAATTCTATCATGTTTGTGTTGTTTGTGATCTTGCATGCTCTCCATTTCTAGTAGTTATCTTGGCCGAGTAGTTGCTAGTGACTTCAAGAGGGGGTATTTATGCTCGATAGTGGGTTCATGCCTCTAGTTTCGAAGGGAAGTAACAGAAATCTCTTCGGTTGTAGATGTGTTGTTGCTACTAGGGAGAAAACAATGGTCTCTTGTTCATGGAACAAGTGGATTGTTTACCTTACACACTTTGCTTAAAGCAGTTGTCTGTTGCTTGCAACTTAATATTGGAGGGGGTTCGGATGATAACCTGAAGGTGGACTTGTAGTCATAGATGCAGTTGGATGGCGGTCTATGTATATTGTTGTATTGCCCAATCGAATCTCATAGGATCTTTCTGACTAGTATTGCATTGTTATGTCTTGCTCAGTTCCTGTCAATTGTCCTGCTGTAATTTATTTACCCTTTATGCCATGTTGTTTATCTAAGAAGAGCATCTCTAGTGAACTATGGACCCTGGTCTAATCTTTACCATTGATACATCTTCCACTGTTACTATTTACTTGCTGCAAACCACCATTACCTTCCACACCATACAGTTAATCCTTTGTTACAGAAAACCGGTGAGCTTGACAACCTCACTGATTTGTTAGGACAAAGTCTTGAGTTTGTGTTGTGCAGGTCTCCACGTTGTTTGCAACACCTGTGTGGCGTTTCCTTCCTCCTTCTGGTTCGATAACCTCGGTCTCTACTGAGGAAAACTTGCTGTTGTGCTCATCACACCTTGCTCTTGGGTTTCCAACGAAGTGTCCCACTACAACACTGGGTGCACGCATCACTCGCCTTGTCGCAAAGAACCCCATCGCGCTCTCCTCCATCTCCGTGACCACCAGAATCCACGCCACCGTCGACTTCTGAGCGCCACCGCCGCCCACCACCATCGTCGCTGCCGCCAGCTAGCCAGTATCGTCTAGCGCCGTTCGATCTGAACTTGACGATCCAGATCGTGTGGAGCCGAGCTGCGAGGTCTAGCCCAGCCGAAGCTCCGGCCGAGCCACAACCCGTGCTAATGATCTCAGCCGTTCGGTCCAGATCCAGCGGCCAGGAATGAGTCACTTAACCTAAGATGTACCAGCGAACCACATCATGCCACGTCATCGTCATGTCTGTGTTTTTTTGGAAAATAGATTTAAATAGGCACAAAAACATGCAATCTTACAAAAAAACATATAAAAATATTTATAAGTCCAAAAAATATAAATAATACATCATTGGAAAGATAATTTATCATAGAACATTATTCAGTGATCAGATATATTTTTTGATGTATAATTATTCTGTATTTATTTAATTGGTTAAATAGTCTTTTATGGTATTTAAATTGTAGAAAAATAACTACTGCTCCGAAAAATACAAATAATACATCTACGGATTCAGAAATTATGTAGGATATTAGTATGAGATTAATATAATATTTGAAATATATTTTAATGCAATAATTTAAATATTTTTATTGACCTTTTAGAGTATTAAATCCTTAATAAATTATTTGTAGGTTAGAAAAGTATGAATAATATATCAAATTGAAGCTATTTTAATGTAGTGTAATAATACATAGTTAGATCTATCTTTTGGAAAATAGTTAACTGGTAATAAATTTACTTATTATTAATGGCCTTATATAAAATATGAATAATATGTATCTGGATTACAATTTTGAGAAGAATATAGATATGGTCTTAGATATAATTTTTGACAAAGTAAATATTTTAAATGATTTAAACTCTATTAAATAGTAATTAAATCATAGAAAAATATTTTCAACTCTGATTGGATGAATCCAATTCCTGCTGGTTCGTATTAATGTCCTCTGTCCATTAAAATCCAGAACCAAATTTTATTTGACAATTAGGATAGAAGTTGCAACAGAACTATTAAAACCTCTTATTTGGTCATCAAGATTTAATAATAAATACTGTATTGCATTAAATGATCTCTTGCATGCATCCTATGATCTAATACTATTTAGAGAACTAAATATAACCATTGTGTCATATTAAATGATCATGCAAGTTTGTGATCATCATTGTTGTGTTTGATATGTTTGTAATTGTTTTGATTGAAACTACTTTGTTCTTGCGTTAGATTGTTCGAAGAGTGCGATTGCAGCGGAGAGATACAATCATCACCCATATTATTATCATAAGGCCAGTTACACCTCTTGTTCATATAATATCCTAGTTTTGATTCTATGCATATTTTGATCTTCAAATTCTGTAGTGCGCATGCGTAGGATGTTCTGATAGAATTTTTTCCTTAGTATTATTTTTTCAAGTGCGATGATTTTGTACTATGCCATGAGTAGCTCTATACTTAGGATTTTCCCTCCTAATAGGTTACCCCTATTTTTGCTAAGTATTACTTGCTATGCTATAAATATATAAAGTACCATTGGGGGGTTCGAAATATAACAACATTTTCTAAGTATAAAGGCTCTCTTGAGCGATCTTTTCTTCTCAAATTCCACTTCAAAATAAAACTAAGTTTTCTTCTAGGCGGAATGGTTTTCGGGTCAACGAGTGGAATTTGGTGGAGGACGACCGCCTAGGAATCAAAGAAGTCTGCCATGTTTCAGAATTCAGAAGCTTTCAGTGCAACAATAATACATATGGGCTTTGTCTTAGCATACTACTTAGTAGGAAATATCACCTAGGTACCAACATTTGGAGGTTTTTGGCATCGTTGAATCCAGAAGGTAGAGAGGCTACTAAGGGAAAGCATCGCCATGGTCTTGTTTGTAAAAGGACTTGATCATGGATTGTAGGTAAAGTGCACAAACTCTCGATAGTAATCAATTTGATCGATCAGCCGGGTTCGCGGAGAAAGAACAATTTTGAGCATATGAAGGATAGAGCCTCTGAAGGATTTTCCTCTATTTTTTAAAAATAAAAATATTTTCAAACCTAAGTTCATGAGTTGAATCCTATGGGCTCTGTGAACTCAGACTTAGTGGGATTTGGTGCCATGTGTTTGGTTGAGAGTTGGTAGCCTGGAGGACCCAGTGCATGCCACTCAGCCTTATTTTACTTACTAAAAGTTTTCAAAGTTGGATAAAATATCCCCTCTCTACTTCTCTTTTTCTTAGAGAAAATTAGCTTTATGCAAATAAACCATAAAGCCTTAACTTAGCCTTGCATGTAGAAATAACCAAGTATTTTCCTTCATGGTGTAATTTTCCAATACATTCAAAATATTTACCAACTTGTTTGGATGCATGTTCAATGTGCAGAATTTGGAGATCATTGAAAGGTGCGCTAGGATTGCGGGTCTTCACTCAACCTGCCTGTGGCATTGATGGGACTCCAAGTTGTATATATTCCGCTTCTATTGTAATAATATAAACTCTGGATTATTCGATTCATGTAATAAAGACTTGTGTTTTACATGATATTTCACCGACTGTGAGTGCTAGCTATTGATCCAGGGATTAGCATGTTAATCATAGGGACTTAGGATCTTTACCGATCTGAGCTCACTACAGCGGAATTACCGAGTGTTGTTTTTGTGTGCCACCTACCACGGCACCCGGAAGTACCGGCATCGTGTGTAAAGTAGCGAATATGAGGCCGCCAACTTAATTGTCGGCCAAGGAAAGCACATCCACCGGCTAACCGACTTTTCGAGGTACTTTTTCTTGTGCCGCCCCAAAAAGTGCTGGGGACAGGGGTATTTTTGTAGTGATAGCACCCTTCTTCCACCTTGTTGGGAAACTCCAAAGTTTTGAAGAGTGCCCCAACAAGTTAGTAAAGGTTTAGATCACCGTCTTCAAGGCCGCCACATAGTGTACAGGGTGCCCACATTTATAGTGGGCACAGGGAAGAATAAGGTGGACCTTCATGGTGTTTGTGAATTTTGTGGCATTACATCTCTCTAAAAAAGACGTACTTTACGTAACAAAAAAAGGAACTTCGGGATCAACTAATCCAAAAAGGTTTTAGGCCCAATCTTTCACGAAAATCGGTAGGATAGATAATAGAAATACCCAATCAGTTCAAGTCAATTGTGTAATCTGAGAAACAAGCAAACATTGTGCAGAAAGATTCAACGCCATGCTCAACCAACAACTTCCGCGAAGAAATCGCCTCCCTGAAAACTCGTTACGGGGATTTTGCCCTAGACAACATATCGTGTTTAATCTCAAAAATATAACCTAAATTTATCATCCTCGGAGCAAAAGCAGCACACACACATGCACGTGATATGATCCTCCCTTCTTTAGGTGAAGCCATCCTGGGTTTCGAGTCATCTTCCACGGCAATGGTATCATCGACAAGAAGTTGTTCTGTCAATGCAAGTTACAACGATCTTCATGTGTAGACTAAACAGGTGCATGACAAGTCATGGTAGCTTTAGCTTGTTTCTTCAGCGCTTCCTCTTCCTCTTTCTTTTTCTGCAGTCGTTCGTCTATCTATAACTTTAAAGGGAACCATATTCATGGACATCACATTATATTCTACACGAACACATATAACAACATATTTATAGTACCTATTTATGTAATCGAGGTAGGGAACTGCTCCGTGTTCGCTATACTACCATGGTTTTTCCAGAAACAAATGACACGATACCATGTACACTGGAATAATAACGCACCAATACTATTAGGAAACTAGCTATAGATTGAAAGATTTTCTGTGGCGCATATAAAAATGTATGCTCTATAGAATTAATTATGTGGCATATGTGCCATAAAAATATGGCAATTCAGTGGCGTACACAATCCATATACGTCACAAAAATGTGTGTTTCTATAATACATGTTTCTTCATGTGTTACAGAAATTTGATGGACCCACAACCAGTCAAAAACAGAGTCCACCCCCTAGTGGACCCCCCTAGTGGACCGTTTTTTAAGTTTTGTAAAAAATAAACAAAAATAATAAAAACTTTTAAAAAATAATTCCTTTAAGTTGTAGTTATATTTTGGGATATAGTTGTAGGATACATTTAAAAACTTGAATTTCGATGTATCTTGCATAAAAACGTCATGTCATGTCTCAGTGAAATGACTTGAATTTGCATACAACCTTCATAGAAAATCTTTAACCTATCAAAATGATCGCCTCGAAATTTTCCACCTGAATTCAACAAGAGTAAATATTTCCTGCAAAAAATAAAAAGGGGAGACATTTATGTGGCGCATTTGAAAATATGCGCCACAAAATTTATCAAATGTTGGGGGGGGGGGGGGGGGGGGTTGAATTTTGAATCCTGTGGGCACCCTTTCTCACTATCTTTTCCCCTTTACTCCTCTCCTCCACTTATTCTCTCCTCCTGCTCCTATTCTCCTCCCTCCTCCTTCTCCACTCCATGGCGACCTCCTCCTCCACCTCCGGCCATGGACTCCTCCATCCTCCGGTGACCTCCTCCAGCGACCTCCTCCTCCTCCATCACCACCACCTCCGGCGACCCCCTCCTCCACCGGCGGCCTACTACTACTACTACCACTACTACCACCACTACGATCACTACTAGCACTACGACCACTACTACGACCACTACTACTACCACCACTACCACTACCACTACCACTATCACCACTACCACCACTACAACCACTATGACTACTACTACTACCACTACTACCTCTGCTGCTGCCGCTGCCACTATCACTACAGCTGCCACTACCGCTGCTCCTGCTCCTGCTTATTGCTGCTGCTACTACTACTACTGCTGCTGCTACTACTGCTATTGCCGCTGCTACTACTACTACTGCTGCTACTACTGCTATTGCCGCTGCTACTACTACTACTGCTACCGCCACCACCTTCGGCGACCCCCTCATCCTAGCCCTCCTCCGGCAACCCCCACCTCCAGCCTAGATCTAGCCTGCTTTTTTCGAAATTCGAATAAAATTATGTATGCGATTTTTTTGGCGTATATCAATATGCTCCATAAAAAATAGTGGCGAGGTAACAGTGGCGCATCCAGTATGCACCACAGAATTGTAAAGATATGCACCACTGATTAGTTATTTTCTAGTAGTGAAACCTCTCCAGAAATTTGCCCATACACAATTGCACCTTGGTATGGTGGGTGATGGTCGGAACCCCAATGCAGATAATACGGTGGCGGATGTGGCATCCTCGGCAACCCCAACTTTTCCACCATCTCGAAGCTAGCAGCATTGATCGAACTCCAACGGTTCATAGTCAAAGCACACACTGTATCCCACACCACCGCCTTAGTGTGAAACAGTTTGTCGTGGTGGCCTCTCCTTCGAGCCAAAAAGCTGCAGACATGACGGCCATATCATCCATACTACTCGGTAGAGAGCGATAGCCACAACAGAACATTGTGTCATAGTAGAATAATTCAGTGCAGCAAAGTTATGGTGTCCTGCAGTATTTTTTTTAATAAGGCATAATTGGATTAAAGCCTTGATTGTCAATGGCATACATAATCAGGTGAAAATGACCATGTGCTCTTTGAAGAAGTCCTCTAGCAACTGGCCCCTCTATCAATGTTCAGCTCTAGGCAACACACTGGACTTTTTTCGTGAGCTCGAACACATTGAACTTCCTGGAATAGGTCCAAGATATCTGGCGTGTTAAGCATGATGATATGGCTGACTTGTGCAAGAAAGTTAAGTAACTGAAGGGAAAGTTTCTTCAGTTTCAGATCAACCATGTTTTGAGGGTAGGTATCATGTATTTTCATTACCTTTTGATCTTGTTCAGATTTACTCTGCATCAGCCAGCTTTAGGTTCTGTCGTATGAATGCTTCACACTATATTGCATACTTCTGCTCATGGTACAAAAGCCTATGGTGGTGCGTAACGACTATTTTATTCAAATGCATGAGAAGCAGCAACAACAAGACCCTTGTTTGGGAAATTCACCATTAATCTCTGTATTGTCTCAAGTTAATGACAATTGATACTTCACATGTCTAAAATTTGTAAACATTTAGACTGGGATCTCACCGAATGCATTGATATATCTACTTTTATTTAAGTTCTACAGTGTCAGTAACTTACACTTTCCTGGAGCATTTTATTTGAATATCAGTCCCCCTGAATACCTATTCAGTTAACGCTGTACTTGTCGGATCCCTTCGCTCATATTTGCTTCTTTGCAATGTAGGAATTTAATGCCGATGCTGGTGCAATGTACTAGGTCTTGCACATAGATATTTACTATCTATGTGCAACACCTGTTATCTTGCTCCTTACAGTTGGTGAAATTCAAGAGCAGTCAAACTTCCTATGCTAGTGGTTGTGCTTCAGAGTAGTCTGTGTATTGCTCCACTTTTTCCGCTGCGACTGAAGTTATGTAACATTTGCTCGTTTCACGTTGACAGAAGCAAGAGTTCGCGAACTGGAGTTGAGATATTTGGATGATAAGAAGTCCGAGCGGAGGAAAACATGTCTAGATTTTTGGAACTTGCAGAGCTATAGATTGAGTAACCTAACACTAGTGTCCACAACCTTACGGATATTATGTGGAGTAGATTCTACTAGTATTTAGTACTAGCAAAATGAGTTGATGCGCAAGGCCCCGATTGGTTCGCGGATTTTAATGCGTAACTTTTACAGACCGGATTTTAATGCGTAACTTTTACGGACCGACTGAGGTCTGACTAAATTCTTAATAACCTTCGTAATATTTGGACCTCTCCGTAATTGAAACCGTGAAACAAGCGGGGCCCAAGGGAAATGTGCCAGCTGATGCAGTTTGTCTGTCTCACTGTAGTAGTCAAATATCTCTCACGTTGTTCTGTCATTACACTGGCGCGTGCTGTTTTTTTTATCTAAAGATGTAATTGGTGCCCCCTCAAGGAGCCTCCAGGTTAATTAGAAAATACCAGCCGTTAAATCTTGCCTCTAAACAATCTTAGCCATACGTTGCTTTTAACTGCCCCATATAAAAAGCTCAACCCTAACCGCCGGTCCCAGACCCCAGGACTCACGCGCCCCTCCCTCTCCTCTTCCTCGCGCGTGGCGGCTGGCGTGCTCTGTGGCATCCCGCAAAACCACTACTAGAAAATCGCGTTGTTTTTATGCATTGCATCATCCTGACCGCATGCTCATGTCATCATGCCGCATTGCATTTGAGCATCGTCATCATCTTGCATTTGCTTGCATAAAATTATTTCGGAAAAACCTAATTTGTTTTCTAAACGCCCCGTCTTTGTTCAAACACAAAAACCGGGTCTCCGGATTATTTTGTTTTATCCGTTGTCGGATTGCAAAAGCGCTAGTTGAAATAAATAATTTAATTAATTATTTTAGTGGGGCAGTCGAACGGGCCGAATCGACCCGAACGACCACCCCCAGAATAAAAATCGGTCTACCCCAAAATCCTATTTTTACCAGACCTAATCTACCCAACCCCCTCCACCTCACCCCAACCTATCCCGTTGCGCCACGTCAGCCTCGCCCAAAACCCCACCCAATCCCACGCAGCCACCTGTCCTTCTCTCCCTCTCTCTCCCCACTCCCTCAACCCAGCCCACACCCCACCCACACACGCACGCGACACACACAACCCACACCGGCGCCCCCACGTCCCGCGTCGGCCACCTCCCTCCTCCGTCCACCGCCGCCGCCATGCCCCCCACATCGCCACCGCCCTTCCATCTCTCTGCCTCGCGCCCTCTCCCTCCTTCCCTCGCCGGCGACCCCGAACCCCCCCTCTCTCCTCGCCGGGCGCCGCCAGCCGCCGGCGTCCCACTCTTCACCGCCGCGCCCCCACGTCCCGCGTCTGCCCCCTCCCCCGCCGTTCGTCGCCCCGCCTTCGCCGCTCCGCTCGGCGCCTCCCCCTCCTCCCCGCGTCTCCCCGCCAACCGCCGACAACCTCCGCGCTCGCCCCGCTCCTCTCCTTTAACCCTCCGCAACCACCGCCCGTCGGCCCCGCTCACCCTAGTTCCCCCGCCGCCTCCTGCCGTAGGCCGCCGCGCCAGGACCCGCTGCAGGCCGAGCCTCCCGGGCCGCCCTCCGCTAGCCCTGCCACCGCCAAGCCCGACGCCGCCCCTCTAGCTCGCAGCCGCGCGCCTCCGAGCCGTCCCGGCGTCCTCTTCCTCGCGCCCCGGGTAACCGTCCGCGAGCCCCAGCAGCACCGCCTCCAGCTCGCAGCCGGTTCCGACGACCTCGCCGCCGACAACCTCCGCGTCGCCCCCGAGCCCAACCGCCCTGGGCCATCCTCCTCGCCGCCTCCGCGCTCATCCCGCCTTCCCGCGGCCGAGTCCTGCGCCGCCCCGGCCACCTCTCGCCAGCATGCTCCGCTGCCGCCTCTGCGCCCCTGCCGTCGCTCGCGGCCGTCCTTCGCCCTCGGCTCCGCTCCGCGTCTCCTGTGGGCCATGTCGCCCTCGTGCCTCTGTTGTTCTGCTGCTGAACGAGGCGAGCCCAGGACCGTCCCGCGTGAGCGCATGGGTGCAAGCCAGGAGATTTGAGGACCATCTACATGGAAAGCTAAAAGGACGCCAAGATCTCCCTCTCGGACCCGAAGGCGCCAAGACCCCGCTGATTTGATGCCGCGCCTTGGACACCAAGATCTACGGACGCCGAGACCCCCGAACCCGAAGATCGATCCGTACCCGGTGTCGCGCCAAGAACTCCGAAAAACCCCGGTACCGGACAAGTTCGCCATCGACCTCGAGAACGCCTACACGGAACGCTAAGACCCTGAGGCCCCGAACCGAAGACCGATCCGAAGCGCCAAGGCCTTCTACAGGGAACCGACCAGTTCGCCGAGAACCGCACCCGAACTTGAAGGACGCCAAGATCGCCACCGGAACGACAAGCACTTCGCCGTCGCACGTCAAGTCCTTCATCCCGAACGACATGACCCGAAGACCACGGAACGCCAAGATCTACCCCGTTATCTGAGAACGATCCCGGAGTCCGAGAACGATTCCGTCGAACCCTGAGCCCCTGTCGAACCCCGAACCCCCCGGAACCCCAAGTTCGTCGAGACCCCCTAATGTGTGACCTCTTATCCGAGAACCCTATTTTATAATGGTCAACTATATAAATTGTTGCATATCAACTTGTTCCTGTTTGCATGCATATCATTGGTTTGGGGGCCTTATGCCGATTCACCTCATAATTAAATATGGGGCCCAAATGCGGGCAAATCTAGCCTTATATTGGCCTCATTTAAATTTGTGCATCAAACCGATACTATCTTCTGCCATGTTAAAACAACATTTAAATTGCAGGGTATCTAAACAGCTAGAACCATATATTTAATTGTCGGGACCCCGGTTCCGCTTAATATGACCTAATTGCATTGCACCTTCACCATGACATGCATCATACATGCATCATGCCCGATCTTTTGCCGTAGTATTAAATATTGCATCCGGTGTTTATTCTAGCGTTTTGCTTCTTCGCGGATAAGGCCGTTGAGTTGATGCGAGTGTCGACCCGATCTTCGGTTGAACCTTCCACAATGTTTTCAGGCGAGCATCTCCCCCTTTCTACCTATCTTACTTTTATAGTATTTATTCCCTCCTGTTGATCTATTGCTATCTGTGTTGCGTTGCTCTAGTTTTCGTACCCGTGATATCCCTTGCAGCCCTATATTGCCATGGCCACCTCCTATTACCTGTTGTTTGGTAGATAGTGGGACTTGCGCGTCGTAGTCGCTTGCTCAAGTGTTGTTGCGTGTCGTCAAGTACCACAGTTGTTGGAGTATTGCCGCAAGTTTATTGTTGGAGATGATCATGGCTTTAATTATTGTTCACTTTAATTAATGTTTAACAACTAAAATTGAAGTAGGTAAGCAGAGGCACCGGTGGGTGATAGATAATATCTGGTTTCCGACCGCCCACTTGTGTCCCGTAGGACCCCGAGTTCTTGACACCTGTTCCGAGATCGAGCGCGCTAACCACAGGTGGGGAGATATGGGCCCCCCATTGATTAGTACCTGATTTCAAAGTATTGTACTGGGGGCCACAACTAGTTTGAGGTTTTATTTACTATCCTGTACCTATGCCATGCTTTACTGCTTTATTTACGATTGTGTGAGGAGCACGCTGTACTGTTTTGGAAGCGGAGTGTTTTCGCGGTATCGACAGTCCCAGTTTTGAGATTTGCTGTCGTTTACAGCCACTGTCGCAAACCCTGAGTCCGTCTCGGAGACCGGCCGACTTCGTTGCGGGTGTACTTAGTAGGGTGGCCCCCCGTGCTTGCTTTGGGTCTGGGAACGTCGTGACTTAGGCCCCGCCGACATACCGATGGGTGTATGTTAACTGATCTGGCAAAAAGGGTCGAAGTGCTTGTGGATACTTTGGTGCACCCCTGCAGGGTTTAATCTTTTCGAGAAGCCGTGTCCGCGGTTATGGACGACTTGGAGCACAGGTCTCGATCATAGACAACCATAACTAAAGTTTACTGTTATAAATTGACTTGTATCCGATATGACTAGTAATCAGCTTCACTACAACGGAATGGCTAAATAAAAGTACCAACAACTGTTGGGTTTTGGGTTATCTCATGCTAATTGTATCTGATTAGTAAGTGTTGCAACTACAACGGAATGGTTAACTAAAACGGCCCACTGCTTATTTTATCAGGATGATTATCTATACCTGACTAGTAATTACTGCAACGATAACCGAATAAATAAAACTGCCAACTGTGTGAGTTCCTCGGTTGACTTCCTCGTTTGGACTCGAGGGGGAAACACCAGGATGGGTTTGTTTGATGGTAGCATCAGGTTGGTTCCGAATAGGTCTTTCTTACCTCTCTCTGATAGTCGCCAGTTGTATCGAGTCTCTATAGGTTGTTTAGTGCATGCTGCCGCTGCCGCTTCAGTCCACCACACCTATGTAGGCGAGGACCGCCGAATTCTAGCCTCGCCGTGTACTGGCCTCAGTACTGACGCTCCTCTTTTTCCTTTGCCCTTCGTCGGCACCCCTTTTGTTCAAGCAGGTTTTGAGATCGACGTCGTTAGCAGGGTTACCCTTCCGGCTTGGCCTGGGTAGGGTTATGGACGCCATTGGTTATTCTTCAGGGCTCTTAGCCCCATTTGCATCTTGTCCGTAGCTGGACGCTCCCTCGTTTTCAAGGTGATTTGGATCTTTGTATATTATATCTGTATTCTTGACTCATGGAGTCGTGTTGTATATATACATGTTCTGTGGGTCCCATCGAGGACTGTTGTGTAATGTTATTACTTCGTTTTCCACCCGCACGAAAGTGCCTGGTGGGCACCTTTGAATCATTTCTATGCGGGTTTGGCGGGTTTCGCTAAAACTTGCATAGGGCCGATTCTGAGGGTGTTACAGAGTGGTATCAGAGCTCAGCAGTTGCGATACCCCACAAGTCCAGCCTGTAGGATAACCTAGCTAACGGCCGAAGTAGAGTGTCAAAACTATTTCGCAAAATCGGTTGGATAGTTCTGATTAGGTCTGATTTTACTCCTTACCCCTCTGCTATTCTCCTCTTACCTCTACGTGTTTTGAATCCGCTATCTTCTCTCTCTTCGAGTCCAGGATTTCTCGTGGTTGGGTTTTTGTCGTACCTTCAGGATTTTCGCTTTCGCCCTTTTGAAACGGAGGTGCTACGATCATCAAATCTGCAACTTGTCTGTTGTACCCTTCATCCAATCTTTTGTTCTTGAGCTCTTTATCTATATGTGTTCCTTTCTGGAAATCTGTGTCGTTGAAAAACATATGAGAAGGACGAGCATTGGTGAAGTTGGAGTATACCTTGAGCATGTGTTGTTCATGCCAATGGAACCATCGCGGAACCTAATCATTGTGTCTTTCATACGAGTTCTGTTGTATCTTCCGTTGTTTCCGATGTGATGACCTCATCTACCTCAGATCCAACGCAGAGCTGGCATCATCCCTTTGTTCCGACTACCGCTTGTGAAGATCTTCATTCTAAAATCTCGAGAGTTGAGTTGCCTGATTTTCCTATCCATGTATAGAGTTGATAGTTTGGGTACGGGATGGATTGATCACCCTACCCGACTCTTACTGTTCGCTTTGTACATCAGACTGGTGGATCAATGTAACTTTTCCTCTTCTAATGGAAGTTAGAGGTGGCCTTATCGTTTGATACCTCTACCTTCGTCCTTTGTTATCCGGAGTGTTCTCTCGACGATCAGGAACAACGAACCTTTGTTGGTGGTGTCGCCGACTTCAAGATGGAGAATGAACCCTTGTTAGTGGTGTCGCGAGGATCTACACGAAGCGAGAAGACGCAGATCGCCGACCTTCCTTCCGGTACCATGAGGCGGATCTCGAGGGCGAGATCCATTGTTAGTGGTGTCGAATTGTGGCATCCCGCAAAACCACTACTAGAAAATCGCGTTGTTTTTATGCATTGCATCATCCTGACCGCATGCTCATGTCATCATGCCGCATTGCATTTGAGCATCGTCATCATCTTGCATTTGCTTGCATAAAATTATTTCGGAAAAACCTAATTTGTTTTCTAAACGCCCCGTCTTTGTTCAAACACAAAAACCGGGTCTCCGGATTATTTTGTTTTGTCCGCTGTCGGATTGCAAAAGCGCTGGTTGAAATAAATAATTTAATTAATTATTTTAGTGGGGCAGTCGAACGGGCCGAATCGACCCGAACGACCACCCCCAGAATAAAAATCGGTCTACCCCAAAATCCTATTTTTACCAGACCTAATCTACCCAACCCCCTCCACCTCACCCCAACCTATCCCGTTGCGCCACGTCAGCCTCGCCCAAAACCCCACCCAATCCCACGCAGCCACCTGTCCTTCTCTCCCTCTCTCTCTCCCCACTCCCTCAACCCAGCCCACACCCCACCCACACACGCACGCGACACACACAACCCACACCGCCTGCGCCCCTGGGTCCTACCACCGGCCCCACCCCTGCCCCCTGTCCCCATCCTCCCTCTCCCCCACGCGTTCCCTGCCCCGCACGTGTCCTCTCCCTCCTCCCTCATCACCGCGCACGCTCGGCCACCTCCCTCCTCCGTCCACCGGCGCCGCCAGGCCCCCCACATCGCCACCGCCCTTCCATCTCTCTGCCTCGCGCACTCTCCCTCCTTCCCTCGCCGGCGACCCCGAACCCCCCCTCTCTCCTCGCCGGGCGCCGCCAGCCGCCGGCGTCCCACTCTTCACCGCCGCGCCCCCACGTCCCGCGTCTGCCCCCTCCCCCGCCGGTCGTCGCCCCGCCTCCGCCACTCCGCTCGGCGCCTCCCCCTCCTCCCCGCGTCTCCACGCCAACCGCCGACAACCTCCGTGCTTGCCCCGCTCCTCTCCTTTAACCCTCCGCAACCACCGCCCGTCGGCCCCGCTCGCCCTAGTTCCCCCGCCGCCTCCTGCCGTAGGCCGCCGCGCCAGGACCCGCTGCAGGCCGCGCCTCCCGGGCCGCCCTCCGCTAGCCCTGCCACCGCCAAGCCCGACGCCGCCCCTCTAGCTCGTAGCCGTGCGCCTCCGAGCCATCCCGGCGTCCTCTTCCTCGCGCCCCGGGTAACCGTCCGCGAGCCCCAGCAGCACCGCCTCCAGCTCGCAGCCGGTTCCGACGACCTCGCCGCCGACAACCTCCGCGTCGCCCCCGAGCCCGACCGCCCTGGGCCATCCTCCTCGCCGCCTCCGCGCTCATCCCGCCTTCCCGCGACCGAGTCATGCGCCGCCCCGGCCACCTCTCGCCAGCATGCTCCGCTGCCGCCTCTGCGCCCCTGCCGTCGCTCGCGGCCGTCCTTCGCCCTCGGCTCCGCTCCGCGTCTCCTGTGGGCCATGTCGCCCTCGTGCCTCTGTTGTTCTGCTGCTGAACGAGGCGAGCCCAGGACCGTCCCGCGTGAGCGCATGGGTGCAAGCCAGGAGATTTGAGGACCATCTACATGGAAAGCTAAAAGGACGCCAAGATCTCCCTCTCGGACCCGAAGGCGCCAAGACCCCGCTGATTTGATGCCGCGCCTTGGACACCAAGATCTACGGACGCCGAGACCCCCGAACCCGAAGATCGATCCGTACCCGGTGTCGCGCCAAGAACTCCGAAAAACCCCGGTACCGGACAAGTTCGCCATCGACCTCGAGAACGCCTACACGGAACGCTAAGACCCTGAGGCCCCGAACCGAAGACCGATCCGAAGCGCCAAGGCCTTCTACAGGGAACCGACCAGTTCGCCGAGAACCGCACCCGAACTTGAAGGACGCCAAGATCGCCACCGGAACGACAAGCACTTCGCCGTCGCACGTCAAGTCCTTCATCCCGAACGACATGACCCGAAGACCACGGAACGCCAAGATCTACCCCGTTATCTGAGAACGATCCCGGAGTCCGAGAACGATTCCGTCGAACCCTGAGCCCCTGTCGAACCCCGAACCCCCCGGAACCCCAAGTTCGTCGAGACCCCCTAATGTGTGACCTCTTATCCGAGAACCCTATTTTATAATGGTCAACTATATAAATTGTTGCATATCAACTTGTTCCTGTTTGCATGCATATCATTGGTTTGGGGGCCTTATGCCGATTCACCTCATAATTAAATATGGGGCCCAAATGCGGGCAAATCTAGCCTTATATTGGCCTCATTTAAATTTGTGCATCAAACCGATACTATCTTCTGCCATGTTAAAACAACATTTAAATTGCAGGGTATCTAAACAGCTAGAACCATATATTTAATTGTCGGGACCCCGGTTCCGCTTAATATGACCTAATTGCATTGCACCTTCACCATGACATGCATCATACATGCATCATGCCCGATCTTTTGCCGTAGTATTAAATATTGCATCCGGTGTTTATTCTAGCGTTTTGCTTCTTCGCGGATAAGGCCGTTGAGTTGATGCGAGTGTCGACCCGATCTTCGGTTGAACCTTCCACAATGTTTTCAGGCGAGCATCTCCCCCTTTCTACCTATCTTACTTTTATAGTATTTATTCCCTCCTGTTGATCTATTGCTATCTGTGTTGCGTTGCTCTAGTTTTCGTACCCGTGATATCCCTTGCAGCCCTATATTGCCATGGCCACCTCCTATTACCTGTTGTTTGGTAGATAGTGGGACTTGCGCGTCGTAGTCGCTTGCTCAAGTGTTGTTGCGTGTCGTCAAGTACCACAGTTGTTGGAGTATTGCCGCAAGTTTATTGTTGGAGATGATCATGGCTTTAATTATTGTTCACTTTAATTAATGTTTAACAACTAAAATTGAAGTAGGTAAGCAGAGGCACCGGTGGGTGATAGATAATATCTGGTTTCCGACCGCCCACTTGTGTCCCGTAGGACCCCGAGTTCTTGACACCTGTTCCGAGATCGAGCGCGCTAACCACAGGTGGGGAGATATGGGCCCCCCATTGATTAGTACCTGATTTCAAAGTATTGTACTGGGGGCCACAACTAGTTTGAGGTTTTATTTACTATCCTGTACCTATGCCATGCTTTACTGCTTTATTTACGATTGTGTGAGGAGCACGCTGTACTGTTTTGGAAGCGGAGTGTTTTCGCGGTATCGACAGTCCCAGTTTTGAGATTTGCTGTCGTTTACAGCCACTGTCGCAAACCCTGAGTCCGTCTCGGAGACCGGCCGACTTCGTTGCGGGTGTACTTAGTAGGGTGGCCCCCCGTGCTTGCTTTGGGTCTGGGAACGTCGTGACTTAGGCCCCGCCGACATACCGATGGGTGTATGTTAACTGATCTGGCAAAAAGGGTCGAAGTGCTTGTGGATACTTTGGTGCACCCCTGCAGGGTTTAATCTTTTCGAGAAGCCGTGTCCGCGGTTATGGACGACTTGGAGCACAGGTCTCGATCATAGACAACCATAACTAAAGTTTACTGTTATAAATTGACTTGTATCCGATATGACTAGTAATCAGCTTCACTACAACGGAATGGCTAAATAAAAGTACCAACAACTGTTGGGTTTTGGGTTATCTCATGCTAATTGTATCTGATTAGTAAGTGTTGCAACTACAACGGAATGGTTAACTAAAACGGCCCACTGCTTATTTTATCAGGATGATTATCTATACCTGACTAGTAATTACTGCAACGATAACCGAATAAATAAAACTGCCAACTGTGTGAGTTCCTCGGTTGACTTCCTCGTTTGGACTCGAGGGGGAAACACCAGGATGGGTTTGTTTGATGGTAGCATCAGGTTGGTTCCGAATAGGTCTTTCTTACCTCTCTCTGATAGTCGCCAGTTGTATCGAGTCTCTATAGGTTGTTTAGTGCATGCTGCCGCTGCCGCTTCAGTCCACCACACCTATGTAGGCGAGGACCGCCGAATTCTAGCCTCGCCGTGTACTGGCCTCAGTACTGACGCTCCTCTTTTTCCTTTGCCCTTCGTCGGCACCCCTTTTGTTCAAGCAGGTTTTGAGATCGACGTCGTTAGTAGGGTTACCCTTCCGGCTTGGCCTGGGCAGGGTTATGGACGCCATTGGTTATTCTTCAGGGCTCTTAGCCCCATTTGCATCTTGTCCGTAGCTGGACGCTCCCTCATTTTCAAGGTGATTTGGATTTTTGTATATTATATCTGTATTCTTGACTCATGGAGTCGTGTTGTATATATACCTGTTCTGTGGGTCCCATCGAGGACTGTTGTATAATGTTATTACTTCGTTTTCCACCCGCACGAAAGTTCCTGGTGGGCACCTTTGAATCGTTTCTATGCGGGTTTGGCGGGTTTCGCTAAAACTTGCATAGGGCCGATTCTGAGGGTGTTACATGCTCCGTCTCCCTCTTCCCTCCCGTGATTCCCCTCCTCGCCGTATGGCCGCATCCTGCAGGGGCACGACCCCGCCTCCACACCGGCCTTGAGCAGGTCGCGCGGCGACGACAGCGAGCAGGGCGTGGGCCGAGCGGCGAGCATGGTGCAGCTACGGGCGAGCAGGGGCAGGGCACGCAGCGAGGGCGGCGGAGGCGAGCTAGCGGTGACGGATGCTGATGGGCGAGCAAGGGCAGGACGCGCAGGTTCCCTCTCTGCGCCATCCACCTCCGCGGTGAGAACCCTAGCTCCAATCCCCGCTCTCCTCTTTCCTGGCTTCACCTTCTCCTCTTCCTCCCTGCTCGCGCCGCCGCCGGAGCGCCCGCTCACGTGTCCCATCCTCTCCCCTCCCGAGCTACGCCTCCATATCCCGGAGCAGAGCGGTCGGCTAGAGCAGCGCAGGCCTTTGCTCGCTCCGCCGCCAAGCGCCATGATGTGACCAGTAGGAGTGCCTCGCACCGCCGTGTGTCGCGTCGCACACCGGAAGGAGCGGCTAGTGGACACTTCTTCCCCACCAAGCTTCATTCCCTCCCTCACATGTGCTTCGGTGCTCTCTCTCTCTCACTCACTCTCTATCTCTCTAGGGAGGTCACACGGAGTAGTGTGTCATATACATCACCAGGTGGATTGTAGGCAGATCAACCAGCAGTGGCCATGGTGCATCTGTCTTCTCAATTTGGAGAGGTGTTCTGTGTTATTCAGGTGCATTTGACTAATTTTCCATCTTAGTGCATATTTAATTTTAGTATAAGTATGATTAATTTAAAGTCAATGCTGTGAATTTTCCATAGATTCATGCGGGAGTGTGGCTCGGATGCTTTCACGATGACATCAGAAAGGACGATGCTTCCGCCAAGGTGAAAGGGCATGTATGCCCCCATGTGTGGTTTTGGTAATTAATGACAATCTCTATGGACTAATGTGTAATTTGAGTTTCACTTGTAGGTTTGTCCATTGGCATCGCTTGAGCCATGTGTTGGTCTCAAGGTTGGAAGATGAAGAAATGTCCAAGGGCTTTGTGCCCATTGGAATCATGAAGAAAGAAGGAGCTTGAAGGTCGATCAAGGCATGTGCAAAGAGTTGCATCAAGATGGATCAACCTCAAGTAAGGATGAAGAAGGACGAGCTCAAGATGCGCCATCTCTAGAAGATCTCATGCTTGAAGCTTGCCATCCTCGTGCTCATGGAATGATTAAGACAAGTTCAAAGAAGAGGTTTCCCCATGGAATATGGGGGAGCATTTTGCAAGTCTTCATCAAGCAAGAGCGAGCAAGAGCAAACAAGAAAGGTGTTCCCACTATATAAGATGCGCCATCTCTAGAAGATCTCATGCTTGAAGCTTGCCATCCTCGTGCTCATGGAATGATGAAGACAATTTCAAAGAAGAGGTTTCCCCATGGAATATGGGGGAGCATTTTGCAAGTCTTCATCAAGCAAGAGCGAGCAAGAGCAAACAAGAAAGGTGTTTCCACTATAGAAGAACAAGACGGTCTAAATCAAGTTCAAGTGGGACGCTCAAGGCAAAGGTATGTTGATAGGGCTTCTCTTTTGCCGGTCTCGTGTTGTTAGTTGGGAGACCGGGTTTAGGATAGATAGCCGTACTATCAAGAGGGGCTCTCAAGCGGGTGTCTCGTTTGCATCGTTCGGAGAGAGCTCAAACCTTTGCATTCATAGCATCATCTTTCTTGGTTGTTAGTTGGTTCTTGTCCATGAGAGGATCTAGAGCTTGTGGTCATCATCATAACAACCTCTAGTTCATCATCTAAGGATTTCACTTGCATATCTTATTGCGGTTTTTGATCTTGCGAGTTTTCCAGCTCCACACCTTTAGGGATACTTCACATATATATTTATGATATTTTCTCCCAAGGTGATACCCAATATATTCTATTCGTCGTTATCTTTCCAACAAAATTGGTTTCATCCCATTTGGAGTTTGGATGCAAAAGTTATTGCGTTTCTGGTTTTCTGGTTTCTGGAATTTCCCTGACCGGAAGTTCCGGCTTCCCACCGGAAGTTCCGCTAGGGCATTTTTGCCGCCGAAAGTTCCGGTGGAAGTTCCGGGTCTTGTTCCGCTCACATTCGGAAACCTTCTGTATTGAATATGTCTATTTGCCGGAACTTGGCCGGAACTTGATCGGAACTTGTCCTGGCAAAAGTTCTTGAGCGGAACTTCCACCCCAAGGCCGGAAGTTCCGGCCATGATTCGTTTTTTTAGTTTCTCGCTCTGCAGTTTTCGTCCGTTGGCTGGGTGCCACCGGAACTTCCGGCCTCCCACGGGAAGTTCTGGCCTGGTGTCGCGAATTCCCATAAAGGGCAGATCTGGGAGCCCTTTAAAAGGGGCTCCTCTTCCCCTTCGTGGGCACCAGCTTTCTTCTTGGTTCTTGGCTTTCTCTCTCTCCTCCATTGTCAACCTTGAAGAATCTTTCCCTCTCCCTTCCCCCTCCTATGATTCTTGCATCTTTTTGAGGGATTTGAGAGAGGAGATCTAGATCTACAATCCCCCCAAGTCAAATCCCTTCTTTGTGAAGGAATCATTGGGATCTAGATCTTGGAGAGTTTTGTGTTCTCCTCTTGTGTTCTTCCTCCCTTATTCCCCCAATAGCTTTTGTAGCTTTGTTGGAATTTGGGAGAGAAGGACTTGCCCTTGCATTTGGTGCATAGGTTTGAGTTCTACTCTTGTGTTCTTCCTCCCTTATTCCCCCAATAGCTTTTGTAGCTTTGTTGGAATTTGGGGGAGAAGGACTTGCCCTTGCATTTGGTGCATAGGTTTGAGTTCTCCTCGGAGATTCGGCGAGTTCAAGCTTGTGAGCTTGTTTCTCTTGGGTTCCTTGGAACCCTAGACGTTTGTGTGGTTGGATTGTTGACCTTTTGTGGTCTTGTTGACCTTTTGTGGTCTTGTAGCCTTTTGTGGCATTGTTGGCCTTTTGTGGCATTGTTGGCCTTTTGTGGCATTGTTGGCCTTTTGTGGCTTTGTTGTTGGGAGCCTCCAATTGAGTTGTGGAGTTAGCCCCAATCTTGTACGGGTTCGGCGACCGCCCTCAAGCGTCCCATAGTGGAGCAAGTGCCCACCTTTTGTGGTACGCACTTGGGAGAATAGGGTGAGCCTTTTGTGGCGTCGGTGAGTTGCGTGCTTCCGCATCCGGGGTGAGGCCTTGTGTGGCGTTGGGTGAGCATCGAGCCACCACACCTCGAGGTGAGCCATTTGTGGCGTTCGGAGAGCATTGCGCCATCGCACCTCTCCAACGGAGACGTAGCTTCTTTGGAAGTGAACTTCGGGAAACAAATCTTCGTCTCCGCGTCCATCGGTTATCTCTCAACCGAACCCTTTACTTATGCACTTTACATTGTGATAGCCATCGTGCTTGAAGTATTTATACCTTGCTATCACCTTGTTTCTTGTATTGCTTAGCATAGGTTGTTGGTGCACCTAGGTGAACTTAGTGGCTAGGTTTTGTGCTCAATAAATTAAACGTTAGTTTTATTCCGCATTTACTTGAGCCTAAACCGTAATATTTTTAAAATCCTATTCACCCCCCCTCTAGGCGACTTCCTTTGTACTTTCACAAGGGATGTGGGCAAAGGACCACAACAAGGTGCCCGCACCCTGCTTGCCATCGCTCTCCGCCGAGGAGCGCAAGCACATGGCAGCACAATAGCTCATGTATTTTCATCTCCTGGTATGTTTCTGATTTTTTTTAGTTACTGCTGCAGCTATAGTTTGCACAGTAATAAGAATAATCATATAGATGTCATGCTTGTATGATTTATTTATTACTGAAACTAATATAGCTACGTATCCATTTAGGTTGTGTTCGGTCAGCCATTTCTTTGATACTATTATTGTCTCGCCTTGGTTATTTCCATTGCAGTGTTTTGAGAAGAAAAAGGTTATACAACGGGTGTACAGAGAAATGGAGTATGTTGTTCATCTGAACTGATGTCCTTGCTAGATGTGCATTCATTAATGATATAGTGAGATTGTGATATACCACATTGTGACTTTTCAGGATGTTTCTACAAGTTTACTGGTTATCCCATATCACTGGTTTTTTCATGTTGTAAAAAGGTAACTGGATGCTTGACGGGTAATTGTGGTGTTTGTTGTGTCATCTAGCTGCAACTTGACTCTGTTCCTGTGTTTCTTAGTGCAGCAATTATTCATATGATTGTCCATCTCATGTCCCAATCTTCTAAATGTTTAATCAATGTCATCGATTGTAAATTTGACTCAACTCGAGATTGCTCGTCTTCAAGATGCCGATGGTGTCTATTTCAGGAATTTGCTACATGTATCATGTATGTCGTGTCCAATGCAAGGTATTTTTTGTGCTGTCTTGTATTAGTTTTATCAATGGATCTCCTGTGTGCTCTGTAGTACCGAAGGAATGAAGAAATCTTATCCTTAGTATATGGTCCATCATTTTAGGGCACAACTATTATCTTGATGGTTTTCCATGGTGTGTCGATTCTGCCTTGATGTGCTGCTTGACCAACATGGGGCTTCGCCAGCATCAGAAGACCGTCCAGGCTGACTATGATGACGCCAGCTGTATAACCTACAGGTATATCATAATTTTCTTCTTAGCATATTCCCTCCAAGTAGAGCTGAAGCAAAAGCACAATAACTTATTTCAGCTCTAGAGTTTTTTTGCCTCACTTTGGATTAACAATCTGCTCTAGAGCTGAAGCAAAAGCACAATAGAATGCTACACAAGTTCTCGGTGATGGATCATGCTTTCTTCATCATGCTAAAAGATCTTTCTGGTGTGATTTTGAAGTGGTAAGACTTCCTTTTATTCAGAACCATATGTGATATTCCACTTCAGACTATGTGACCTGATGTCTTTTTCCTTTTGCATGCTCAAATTAGTTATTCAGAATTATATGTGGATTTCCGCTTCAGCAGTTTACGTAGTATTGGTTATCCCTCATTAAAATGTTTTAACTCAACAGAAACAGGGGACATATTTCCTTTGTCCTTGCCGATGACCCTATTTCCTATGTCCTTGCTAATGCCAACCCCAAGTGTGATAATTTTTAGCGTCAAGATTTCTATATGTTCACCTTCATGTTCAAAGGGAGGCTCATAGATCCCCTTATTGGTTTCTACTTTATCATGGAGACTATCTGTAAGGACTAAGAAGAGATAATTTCTTGCACTTCTGTAAGTGGCAACAGAAGACACAGAAACCATGGTAAGCACAAAAGGTATAGAAACATGGAAAGGGTTATGTTTCTTCTTATGCACTTTTGCTTCACTGCTCTTATGCATGTGCTGTAGTTTCTTCTTCACATACCCATACTTTTACTATATTGGCTTCTGGTGATTTAATATGTTGAGGTTTGCATATTATATACAAGTGAAAGTGCCAACAAAATTATACATATTATAAAATCACATGTTGCCATTATGATATAAATATACTATATTTTATAGTATGGTCTGCTAGAACTGTCATTGATTTTAATTATTTTTGGCATTTCTATCTAACTAATCACATTGCATATTCTTATGGTTTTTTGATTTTGGCAAAATGCTACTTCTGCAAGAGTTGTAACCCATTTTCTCATGGTTCTCGGCGTGTGCATTTCTGATTGTGGTAAATGAATCATGTGTTTTTGTTGCCCTCAAGAGGGTTACTTGGACAAATAGAATTTATTTCCTAGAAGTACTTCTCAAAGAGTAATCAACATGTTGTATATTCAAACATGACGTGCTAACTTCCTTGGTTAATTTTGCATAGTTGCTTTTCTAAGAAACAAGTACTCCATTAGGTCAGCTGATCTCTTCTTCCCGACTGCTTATTCTCTTCGTACTTCTTTGAGTCTTCGATTCCCGTGTTCGTATCTACAATCATCTAGGTATAGCATGCTCTCGGCTGCTTTATGCATAGAGAAGGTTTTGGTAATATCTCGATAGTAATTTTCAGCCCCTCCAGTTGAGAGACTACTAGCATGTTCGGTCTATCTACTGGCTAGGAGAACATTTTGTTGAAACTATTCCCACATGCAGTGGACTATAGCAGCGTGGTCAGGACTGATTTATAAAGCTTAGTTAGCAAGATCTAGAGAAATACTGAAAGGCCAAGCAAAGCATACATTTATTTCACTATGAAGATGCTTTAGATCTTATAAACCTTTTATTTCCAGCAGATGCATGTCTCTTAAAGAAGTATCGGTAAAATGTACTGCACCAGTTGAGTTATTTCTATCCTTGTAGTACTGGTCCGTACTCATGGTACTAAATTTCCAAAGTACAAACCTTGGTAAAGGGTGTCAGGTGGCTAAGGACAAGCCATGTAGCTTGTCACAAATAATCTGTGAAGCATTATTCTTAATACTTAGCGACAAAATTTTGGTCAAATCTCCCAAACTTGAACGTGCTAAGAGTGTTCTTAAGGTTTCTTGATTTGAAGACCTGCTATAAAATGGACTTGCATATGCATGAATAGAACACAGACGTGTAGAGGAGATAATGCCAGTCTTTAGTATTTATTATGTTTTTTTTCATCTCCTCTGATCCAATGGGATTAATATTCTTTCTATCCACTATAGAAGCTTTATGGAGACCATCAAGATCCCGCTCAACATCATTCTGGAAGCATGCTGAGGAAACTAGATCTTCCATGTCCTTAGTATGAGAGTTGTGCTATCAGAAGAGGCTTCGTTCACCGAGATGTTGCTTTATCTTCTGTCCGTTATCTCCAGCTTTCACTCCCTCCTCATTCAGCGTTGAGCTATCTGGCAGACCTTGGAAAAAGCAACAAATGAAGCAGCGAGAGAGGCAATTAGGTACATGAAGACTGATAAGAAGAAAGTGGAATAATAAACAAATGAACGGCTTTGTTGTGGTTCTGGATGGTGCTACTTTTGAGTACTTAGTTGTAGTTAGTTTAGAACTTGTCTATTTGTACATCTCTTTATATAATCCCCTTAATGAAGCCCTGTCGATATGAGACCATATATTCGTAAATGTTGTAATATATTTCGCTATACACCCTCGATGTACATGGCCGTATGCATCTGTGTTACTAATACGGTGTGCTCTACTCTTTTAACAGATGGCCCATATGATTCTCTTACCAGTTTAATTTAAATTTCCTCTCATACCAGTTTCAGCTATCAGGCTAGCTGCAGTAGTTATATTTCTTTGGTTAAACATGTTTCATTGGAATGTCTTTGATGGATTTTAGGTGTTTTCGTACCATGACCTTCTATTAGAATTCTTCAACTGAGGCTGGTTGGTTGGGTTATAGACTGATCAATGTATAGTTTCATGTTGATCGAGGCTACTATTTGCAAATTTACCAAACCGGTGAAACAAGTTCTGGCTCACCTCTTATATTTATCTGTTTTAAATACAATATGATGATCATTCTATGAGCATAATAATGTGAAATTAGCTGATGAAAAATACAGTAACTTATATTAATAAAGAAATACATGCTGCTACTTCAATAATTATAAATTTAATAGCAAAAAAATATGAATATACCGGGGTAGTGCAACAGGCGCACCCCTAAATCTAGTTTAGCAAAACAGTGGACAGCGCCCCCTCTGCTCCATTGATCCGAGGGCAAAGAAAGGTCTTGCCCAGGATTACAAGAAAGCATGTAACATGAGATTGCAGCGGCGTTTAGCCTAACACAACTGGAGCAAAAAGTCTGTCTTCGAACGCTTGATTTGTGTTAGTTTGAGCAAGAAGTAAAAAACAAAAAATTGTAACATTGATCCGAGGGCAAAGAAAGGTCTTGCCCAGGATTACAAGAAAGCATGTAACATGAGATTGCAGCGGCGTTTAGCCTAACACAACTGGAGCTGTCTTCGAGAAATTGTTGACAGTGGGATTTGAACCCACGCCCTTTCGGACCAGAACCTTAATCTGGCGCCTTAGACCAACTCGGCCATATCAACTTGATGCAATTTTATATTTTTTACTTTTAATGTAATATACTTAAATTTTCCCCAATGTAATCCAATATATGTATTTGTACATACTTAAGTCCCCTGATTCGACTTCAAATCAACTAGTGCAAAGAGGTCCCGCCCCCTTCAGTGAAACATAATTAATCAAAAACTTGAAGATGCATGAAGAGAACAATTTTCCAGTAACAAAACATTTCAAACAAGATGATACGATTCTATGTTCGAATCTTCTGGTTGCATTTAAACTTTATTTCAGCAAACACCAAGAGCTCTGGTTATTCATTAATAAGAGGGAAAGTAGTCTAATTTATAAGGAAAATCAGATAAAAACTATACAAACTTGTTTTCCCCTTGATCTGCGGATTATTCCTAAAGCATGACACAACCAGACGACAAGTAAATTTTCATGAAGCGGTGATAAATCTTATGCCCCACGCAGCAAAAACATGCTTATTAGTGCATATTTAGTTTTCTTTTTTTATGCACTGAAAATTTCTTTTTAGGTCACAAGTTGTAAAACTAAGTGTAGAAACTTGGTATTCAGACTAATTTCACATCTTCAAGTATATTCTTTGAATATTCATGTCCACCCGGGCACGCATGGGTGTATTGGGGAGCTAAAACATCCTTCTGAAGTAAAACATACATAAACTTACGAGAACGTTCTATATACATGAACCAAAACTAAATTGGCCGTACTTATCGATGCAAAAGTAACGGCCTTCAACGTTTTATAAAATATGGTAATGCATTTATAACATGTTCCTGTGACTCAATCAGATGTTCTATAAACAACAAGGACAAACTTTGTTTTGTTAAATTTTAACTTTTTGTTAATGACAAAAAATACTATCAAAAAAACTTTATGCCAATCAGTGAAGAAAAGCTATCGCTCAACATTTTACTAAACGATTTCACAATGAACAAAATGTGCAATAGTGAAGCACGTGAAGAACTACCAAAAGAATACAAGGGAAAAAGGAAAGATAAAACTAAAAGCTTTTATAGTAAAAAAGGAATTTCAAAAAGGTTAAGAATAAAATGGATTAACAAAAAACAATATATTGTCTTAAAAAGACGAGAAACTAAGAGGGTGGAAAGGTCCGGTAGTACCAGTGTCACGGTAGCATAGTGCAGTAGTGCCGGATTTATGGTACCAGAGAACCCAGGGGCTTTTGTAACGTGCCTAGAAGTTTACCAACCTTTGTTTTGATGCCTTGAGCCTTGTGTTGTTGTCCTTGGGATTCATACATGAGGATATAAAGGGTATTGGAATAAAGTAGCAATCCTTCCAATATAGCACCAAAGTGACAAGACGTTACGGGTGAATTCACCTTATCACGAGGAGACTTTATGTAACACCCCGGAAATATTAATAAGGATCATTCCCAAATTAATCAAGATTAGGGTTAACAAAAGCTTTTATTAATTAAATTCAAATCTTTATGCTTGTGTGTATGAATGATTGCAATGCCATGTTTGATTGTTGTAAATGATGAGAAATGGTTTAAAGATCAAAACCATATCATCTAGGTCACTACCAAATCAAATCAAAACAAAAGAAAATGAAAATATGAAGTATAAGACCTAATGGTCATTTCTGCCAAAGTTAACCACTAGCTCAATTTGAGCATCTCTAGCAAGTAATCTCAAACAGAAACTTTTCCATTTCTTTTTTTCCCTTGCTATACCTTACCAACCTTGCAGAAACTTTTTCAAACTCTTTTGAGAGGCAATTCCAATTTGAATCTATCTTATGTATCAAGATAGCCATTTTTGGAAAACCACTCAAACTTTCACCATTTGGCAAACCATTGCACCCAGAGACTACCAAGATTAGTATCAAATCACTCACAAAAAATCATTGAATTTGGTGATGATTTAGTTCATGCGGCCATTTGATCGAACACTTGGTGATCACAGTACAACTACCAACTATCTACTATTTGTCATCAATCAACTGCTCATCCATTGTACTCCAAATCTTTTCCCTAGCACACCCACGATCACCCCCAGTACCCATCCGTGCAATTGAGCCACTCTTCTTCACTATCTTGATCAATGCCAATAGTACCCGAGCTCACCATGTCACTCGGACATGTACAACACTCCACAGGCCACACCTCACTCGCCCGTGATGTCTAGCTAGTAGTCGTGATCTCACCACCCCTCTCTGTCCACCCCTCGACCAATGACGAGATGCGGAGACACTGGAACGGCCACGCCCATTCAAGACACAGACATGCCGAGAGCACGACGGAGCGCTGCAGCCACCTCGCGCAGACACGCCGCAACTCAACCTCTCCGCCCGTACTCGCAACCGTGGCGTCACCAGCCACCGCCCAGACATGCCCATTGGTCACCGCGCGCCCCCTTGACCACCATACTCGCTGACGAACACCGCCGTACCCGCATAGAACACCGACGTCGACCGACCGACTGAGACCGCCCCTTGTCGAGCCACCACTCGCATGATGATCGCCACACCCAACAGCGTCGACCCATGCCCTTCTCCATGCCTAGCTCGACCAGTAGCAACGTCGCCGATGAGCCCTTGCCATGCCGCACCGCATCACCTGCGGGAGTATAAATAGACCCCTCCCCTAGCCTCAATCTTCACACCATTCCACTCCTTCTCACTCAGAAACACCCTTGACATGTTCCCAGAGCAAGGCGAGCACCCTGTCGCCGGAATTTGATCGAAGTTCGCCGCTGCCGTGAGGGAAAGGCGTCGTCGATTGGAGCCACCCCAGGAGCTGCCGTGACTGACATTCGACTCGCCATCGTCTACAAGCTCATTCGCCCACACCGCCAACCCTAGCTGGAGCCCTGGTAAGCCCCTAGCCACCCTCACTGCGCTGCTAGGTTAAAATCTCGCCGGAGCCTCGCGACGTAGACGATGAACCTCGGCCGTAGATCGTGTTGTAATCGTAGGGCCAGCATTAGTCGATACCGCTTCGTTTAGAAACACTCGCTGACATGTGGGACCAGCTTGAGTGAGCCCGCTGCATGCGCGCTGTGCAGTTGGTCCAGCCTAGTAGTGTTTCCCGCGCGAGCCCAGTAATTCAAATCTAGTCTTTTTCTTTTTATTCAAAAACCTTTTCTATAGTGAACTTTAAAAATCAATTCAAAAATATTTACTACACCAAATTGAAATTGAACTTTAAAAATCAAATCAAAAGTAGATGAAAATATCTAATCACTCCCATTGGATTCAAACATTTTAAAACTATGGATCACCTCCGTAAAAATAACAAGCTAGTACCTTTTGCAACTTCAAACATTTTTCTAAAATCAACCATAGGTGATTTTGAGTTGATTTCAACTCTCAAAAATCACATTTCTCAGGACCTTTCCGAATATGAAAAATCTACATACTTACATATAGTAGTCCAGGACTAAACTAAAAGAATGACTTTCTAGTCATTTTTAGCCACTTAAATATTATTAAATAATAGTGTTAAACTTTATAAATTAGCCAACCAATTTAAATCACATTCCCAAGTATTAGAGTATGTGGTGATGACATGTGTCAATATGATCCCATGGTGTTAATTTGGAGAATATTAAATCCTAAGCAAACCTTCAATGAGTAGAAATTACTTTCCTAAAAATAAGATAAATAAAATCTTATCACCCTTTCTTGTACAGATAGAGATGATGTTAGATCATCTAGTGTGACCCTTGTGTGATAAATAGAAATAGTTAAGTATTGTTTTGTGATTGTGTACCTCGTATTTATTTATAGACGCTAGTATCAATCCGGGCTACAACGAGGATGAATTCTACAAAGACGGGGAAGGGAACTTCGACCATCTTACCAATCAAGGCAAGCTATACTAAGCTGGCTAGACTATGCAAGCCTTATTATACATACCTTTGTGATACCCCTTTTTACTATACCAAATCCTAGTTTTATTTGCAAGCTTTACTTTTCGCAAAGTTGTTAGTTAATAAATTGGATGATTAGTGGAAAAGGAGGAAATTGTCCTCCAGAGCTTGGAACTGGATGAACATAGATACACTAGCTTAGTACCCTACAACTAGTGACACTACCCCCATTTGATAGATGCTAGTGCTAAAATAAACCTGATCATTAGATGGGAACAAAATGATTATGAAAATCTTGGAATGATGAGTCATTCTATTGAAATGCTTTGACATGTGTTATGGACACAATGACTTGAGATGATGGTGAAGAAAGTATGTGGCTTGACTTTGATAAAAACTGACGGTTGGGTTCGGATGCGATACCATCCAATGTTTACCGTACAACCACAATACCTGAATTTGGGTAGGTCTTGACTGGAAGTTTATATTTCTTAGTATGGGTTCCCTCATGAAACAAGGTGAGCTAAGGCTACCTTGTGAATGTGACTGTCCACCTATGCAGTGCCCAAGATGACAGATGGTCATGGTTGGGAGGCCAAACTCATAGGGGAGGTGCTTATACTAGGTTGTGTAATTGAAAGGTTAGGATTGATTATCCACACACTAAGTATGATGATTCAGGATTGTTCCTGACGGATGTATCGAATGTTATGGTGAAAGTGTACCACCTCTGCAGAGTGCAAACTATTCTAATAGCCGCGTCCGCAATTATGGACAGTTGGATGGCCATACTGTTCCGTTGTCAGATGTTTTCTAAAATGACCTGTGACTTGAAAGATGACTTTGACTTGATCCCACAAGTTGTGGAGATGAAGTTAGGTTCCCACCTAAGTAACCTAGACAACTAAAGTTAGACTTTTATTACTAGATACTGGTTGAAATAAAATTGGCTTGTGACAAACAAACCTAGAGCTTATGAATACTATAGAATGGCCTTTTGCTTTAGTGAAAGTTTGCGAGTACTTCAAAGTATTCATGGCTTTGTCGCTGGTTATTCCCATGGCCAAACTATGAAGGAGACTACGAGGAAGATGGAAAGCGGGATGCTTACGATAACTAGGATCATCTCCCATCGTCAGCATTGTCTGTCACCCTGAAGATGGAGCATCGACCATGCTACCTTTATTATTATTCCGCTGCTTTGATTGTAATCATACTTGATTATGAGATCAACTATTTATAAGACTATTATGGTTTGTAATGGATGATAAACTATGATACCAATCTATTATGTCTCACAAAAATGGTAATCTTGGGATTGCGATGTACGGCATAACAGGCATCTGGGATTAAAAATCCGGGTGTTAACAAGTTGGTATTAGAGCCATCCTGACCATAGGAGACCCTAGTTAAAATGGACGTCAGAAAATCTTAGTTTCCAAAACCAAGAAAGTGAGTATCTTTGAAAACCTATTCTCACTCTTACCCTTGAAATTCTTTCCAAAAGAGAGTCCAGTGTTTCTTAAAAAATTTGCACCTTACCTAAAATTTGGCACACTTGATCACTTCTCTAACTTACTCCTCCCTAATTGCTTATAGATGGACTACACCTACAACAAGTTCTACCAGCTGGGAAATGGAGGGAATCTCGTCTTTGAGAACGACCTGAGCGAGATGACATAATTTCTAGAGCGCCCGCATCCGAAGTTCTATGGAGCTCAACTCCATGATCACCCCGGAGGGGAGCTGTAGTGGCTGATAGTTGCCGATCTTCACGGAAATATGGAGCCACCTACCTCGGAGAAGATCCATTTCACCATCAGAGAGAATAACTGGATCGATTGACTGGCCAGAGCTATGCAGGAAGCACTTGCTCGACTATGTGGGCAGAATATCAACAAGATCATCGACACCCGCTTTGCTCACTACGCCAGAAGTGACTCCAATGGACAACCCCTAGATCTGCCAGCCCACCCTGACTTGAGGCATCATGTGGACCATCTTGATTTCATGCTTAGTGAGATTCAGAAGGAGCTAGACAATGCTCGTGCTGACGCCAACGAGAAGCAACTTGCTGTCGCCAAGAAGGACCAGACCTTCGCCATCCTTGTGAAGGAGCACAAGTCACTTCGCAAACTGTGTGGCAAGAAGGATCGCATCATTGCTCGCCTTCGTCACAAAGTGTCGGACTTGGAGGAGACCATCCATGATCGGGACATGCAGCTCGAGGAGAGGGAGAACAAAGGGGGAGATATTTGTGGAGATCCCTACTAGTATCTCAGTGATGATGATGACTACTTGGAGGACATGGACCAGGAGTACCACACTGATGATGAGGACCGCGCCTTCATTGGTGATGAAGAAGCCACCGGTTCTGATGAGTAGTAGCACTTGAGCATTATCATAGGTGTGAGTTATATCCGGTCCCACCGTATCGTAGCTCGCCAGAATGGTTCTTAGAACCATCTGTTTGTGGTGATGTGTTGTTTGGAATGTCTTGCTTGTATGGTGTGACTTTGAAATGAATGAGAATGAGTTGTTGGCTTTCAAATCTTAGCCTTACTCAAAAGCTTAAAAGCTTTAAAAACCAAACCCATAAACCTTAGAAAAATTTCCCTCTTGTCTCATGATCTATCTCAATCTTCAGATGCCTCGCGGAGGGAGCAGCTCATCTCAATACCCGATGGTCCAAATCTTGCAAATGTTAGTAGCCGACCAAGAAGCCGGTAGGACTGAGCATCAAGCCAATCTAGCCACTCTTCAACAGATCGCTCAACTAGCTCATGATAACCAAGGCCCTAGAAATCAAGATCATCAAGGATCCAAACTTAAGAACTTCCAGAATACCAATCCCCCTATCTTTAGTAGGTCAGAAGAGCCCTTAGATGACGATGACTGGCTGCAGACTATGGAGAACAACTTGGAAGTAGCCGGAGTATAGGAGGTCGAGAAAGTACTGTTTGCCACCCACTAACTGGCTGGTTCTGAAAGAGCATGGTGGAATAGCACCCGCACCATGAATGGAGGACATATGATGACTTGGGATGAATTCAAACTCAAGTTCAGCCAAACTCATGTGACACCGGGTTTGATTCTGCGGATGAGGGATGAATTCAAGGAGATGAAGCAGGGAAGGATGACTGTGGTAAAGTACCGCGACAGATTTCTGTCTCTGTCTAGGTATGCCCCTGATGAGATTGGAACTGAAGCCAAGAAAAATGAGAGATTTCTGAATGTTTTGCATGATGAGATGTAGACGGTTTTAGTAAATATCCCGTTTGCTGATCTGGAAGCTTTAGTGGATTCAACAATCCAGATGGAAGGAAAGATCAAACAAGCTACTGAAAACCGTAAGTGTGTATGATGCATCAACTAGGACCCCACCATACCCCAAAGTATCACCCCAATTCGTCTGCTGGAGTTACACCAAGGAACCCTAGGCCACCTATGTTACGCCCGAACTTTCCCAACCGTAGTGGAGGCAACAACCACTACAACCATGGCAACCCCAATAACTTCAACCGTGCACCGCCAAAGCCCACCAATCCCAATAACAATACTGCCCCAAGGACTGGAAGTAATGTCGTACCTGTTGCGGGAAAGGACAAGTCAACAATCACCTGCTTTGAGTGTGGAGTGACGGTTCACTACTCCAATGGGTGCCCCAAGAAGACTGCTGCAGCACCCAATGTACTGCACCTTCCCAGCAGCAGCGTCATGTCCAACCTGGAAAGAGATTCGCCCCCAGGAAACCCGAACAACCATGCTGGCCATTTGTTTCACATGAATGCTAAAGAAGCCTAGGAAGCGCCAGATGTCGTGCTGGGGATGTTTTCTATTAATTCAGTACTTGTATTAGTGTTTTTTTGATTCTGGAGCATCGCACTCATTTGTTACGGAAGAATTTGCATGCACTAGTAAGATTCAACCAACAAATTTGAAGCATGTTATGATAGTTCAAATACCTGGTTCAACTACCAAAGCTAGGAAAATTTGCAAGGCCATACCTATCAGAATTCATGGAATGGAGTTCTATGCCAATCTAATAGTACTCGGAACACAAGGTTTGGAAGTAGTACTAGGAATGGATTGGATGTCAAAACATCAAGGACTCATAAATTGTGCCAAGAAAGCCATAACCATGACCAGTAGCACCATGGTATCAGTTGAGCATGTGTCTGAGACCTTGCCCCAACAATTCAAGTGCAACAAGATTTTAGCCCAACCAACCTTGACCAAGTCAGAGTAGTCTGTGAATACCCCGATGTGTTCCCAGATGAATTTTCCGGTATGTCCCCAGATCGGGATATCGAATTTATCATAGAACTAATCCCTGGAACTGTACCCATAGCTTAGAGACCCTATGGTATGAACCCATCTGAGTTAGTGGAGCTCAAGAAGCAACTGGATGACATGATTAGCAAAGATCTGATTCAACCCAGTGCATCGCCATGGAGATCACATGTTCTGTTTGTGGATAAGAAAGATGGTGCCACCCGTTTATGTACGGATTATCGGAAGTTAATGACATCACCATCAAGAACAAGTACCCTTTGCCAAAGATATAAGATTTGTTTGACTAGTTGATCGGTGCCATAGTATTCTCTAAGATTCATCTTAGAACTGGTTATCATCAACTAAAAATCCGTGCAATGGATATTCCAAAGACTGCTTTCACGACCCGATATGGATTATTTGAGTACAAGGTCATGTCTTTTGGATTAACCAATGCCCCCGCTTATTTCATGAATCTCATGAATAAGATTTTCATGAACTTCTTAGACAAGTTTGTCATTGTTTTCATTGATGACATTCTAATCTACTCCAATCGGAGGAAGAACATGAACAACACCTAAGAACCATCCTTGGAACCTTGAGAGAGCATCAGTTGTATGCCAAGTTCAGCAAGTGTGAGTTTTGGTTAAAGGAAGTAGGATTCATAGGACATATCTTGTCAGCCGGAGGAGTTGCTGTCGACCCCGCCAAAATTAAGGATGTTGAGGAATGGAGAGCACCAACCACTCAAACTGAAGTTCGTGCATTTCTTGGATTAGCGGGATATTACCGCAAGTTTGTTGAAGGATTTTCAAGCATAGCTAGGCCGATGACTCAGTTACTCAAGAAAGACCAGCAGTTTGAATGGACCGACAAATGTGAAGAAAGTTTTCAAGAACTCAAGAAGAGATTGACTTCAGCCCCAATTTTGATCATGCCGGATATCACGAAGCCCTTTGATGTGTATTGTGATGCATCCAAGATTGGTCTCAGATGTGTGTTGATGCAAGAAGGCAAAGTGATATCATATTTGTCCCGACAACTGAAGCAACATGAGCAGAATTACCCCACCCATGACCTAGAGTTAGCCGCCGTTGTTTTAGCCTTGAAGACATGGCGTCATTATCTGATGGGTAATCGATGTGAGATTTACTCAGATCACAAGAGCCTGAAGTATATTTTTACTCAGAAGGAGTTGAATATGAGGCAAAGGAGATGGATAGAGTTAATCAAGGATTATGACCTTGACATTCACTACCACCCCGGCAAGGCCAATGTGGTAGTGGATGCTCTTAGTAGACAGTCGTGTGATACATTGGAAACTTATCTATAATTTTTGATGCCCCATGCTTGTTTTGTATCTAATTTGCTTTGCTTGTCTACACTTTGAGGTGCTTTTTACATGTTTTCTGGTACTAACCTACTAACAAGTTGCAACAGTGCCAGATGTCTGTTTTCTGCTGTTTTTGGTTTCAGAAAAGTTAGTAAAGAAATATTCTCGGAATTGGACGGGACAAACGTCAAAGTCAATTACTTTCCGTGGGGAACAAGAAGTCCAGAGGGGAGACGAGGAGGCGTGTCAGGGTGGCTAAACCCCCCTAGGCGCGGGTGGGCCCTACCCCACGCATGGGTAGGATTTGCCCCTCTGGCCGTCGCCTCAGCCTCCCCCTTCGCTTATAAGAAGCCCCCGATGCAGAAAACCTAAACACCCGATCAAATCTCCACGAAACCGTTTGTAGCCACCACCACCATCGTCCCTAGATCGGGGGGGGGGGGGTCTGAAGTTCTTCCCAGCACCCTGCCGGAGGCCTTCGCTCCGGTATGATGCGTGAGTAGTTCCACCTTGGACTATGAGTCCATGTAGTAGCTAGATGGTTGTATCTCCTCCTTTGTGCTTTCATGTATAGATATTGTGAGCTCCGTTCATGATCAAGATCTAATCTATTTGTAATCATGCATGTTGTGTTTACGGGGATCCGATGGATATTGAGATTATTATGTTGGTTTGATTAATGGTTTTGTCTTTATGATTCTATCATGTCTGTGTTTTTTGTGATCTTGCATGCTCTCAGGTTTTAGTAGCTATCTTGGCCAATTAGTTGTTAGTGACTCCAAGAGGGGGTATTTATGCTCGATAGTGGGTTCATGCCTCTAGTTTACAAGGGAAGTGACAGAACTCTCTTCGGTTGTAGATGTGTTGTTGCCACTAGGGAGAAAACAACGGTCTCTTGTTCATGGAACATGTGGACTGTTTACCTTACACACTTTGCTTAAAGGCGTTGTCTGTTGCTTGCAACTTAATACTGGAGGGGGTTCAGATGATAACTTGAAGGTGGACTTCTAGTCATAGATGCAGTTGGATGGCGGTCTATGTATCTTGTTTTATTGCCCAATCGAATCTCATAGGATCTTTCTGACTAGTAATTGCATTGTTATGCCTTGCTCAGTTCCTGTCAATTGCCCTGCTATAATTTGTTTACCCTTTATGCCATGTTTTTTATCTAAGGGGAGCACCTCTAGTGAACTATGGACCCCGGTCCAATATTTACCATTGATACATCTTCCACTGTTACTTGTTTACTTGCTGAAAACCATTACCTTCCACACCACACGTTTAATCCTTTGTTACAACAAACCGGTGAGCTTGACAACCTCACTGATTCATTGAGGCAAAGTTTTGAGTTTGTGTTGTGCAGGTCTCCGCGTTGCTTGCAACACCTGTGTGACGTTTCCTTCCTCCTACTGGTTCGATAACCTCGATTTCTTACTAAGGGAAGACTTGCTGTTGTATTTCTTCACACCTTGCTCTTGGGGTTCCCAATAGGCTCACACAAGCTATGCAAGCCATCAATATTTTCTGGTGCCGTTCCCGGGGAGGCTAAGGACGTCTTCACCAGGGGAGTCCTTCACTTCCTTTCTCTTTACTTTGTTTTTAGTTTGCTTTGTTTTTTTGCTTGGTTTTGTTTGCCTCTTTCCAAAAAACCCAAAAAATTAGTCTAGTTTGGTTTGCTTGCTTTATTCAAAAACACAAAAAATAGGTCCTACTCTAGTTGCCACCTTGCTCTAGCTCACCATGTTGCTCCCCAAGTTCGCCCTGAAAGATCTTGCAATAGGTAGTGGCTCCATAATTGGGAAAGATAATATTGAAGAATTCTTTAATTATGTTAGCAAGCATGAGGATATTGAGGATAAATATATAGCAGAGCTTGCTCCTAATTATGAGATTGCTACAACTTATTTAGTTCATATGTTGGAGGCTAGGTTTGTTAGCCTTAACCCCTTCATACAATTTTTGTTCCTAAAACTAAAAGAAGAGAAGAATGTTGAAAAGAGGGAATTCATCCTTGAAACTTTATCAAAAGAATTCCATGACATTGCTAGGGAAGCCAAAAAGGTATTTGAGTGTTTCAATATGCTAGGCTCAAGTGTAGATGTTGTGGGTATTTCTGGTCATACTAAGCCTAGAGAAGAATTTAAGATACACATACCTTTCAAGCTTGTTGGAATGCATGAAGCCTTTGAAAAGAATTTTGATTGGATTGCTCCTGAATTTTTTTTTGATGAAAGTAGTAGACCGAAGAGAGATGAGAAGGGATCCTCCAAAACCTATTTGGATGAGATACCTTTCATAGTTGAAGACTTTGCAAGTATGCATGCTAATGCTTCTTCATTTGAAAATACTTGATTCTTCTTGCTTCTTGTGCCTAACTTAAAGGCGTTAAAGAAAAGTACTTGTTGGGAGAAAACCCAAGAGTTTCCTTGAGTCTTGGAAGTTATTACTTCAGTAATGATCTCTCCTTATCCTTTTTGTTTGCTTTTATGCCAAGAATGACCTCTAGTGAGAGGGAAGTAAGATTTGGGGAGTTGCTGTCCGAAACAGATTTCTGTCCTCCACCAAAAAAAATTCGTGAGGAGTCTCTGTAACTCGGATTGAGCTCAAAATTTATGAATAAATCCCCCAATATGTTATCTAACATTCGTTAGTTCAATACTTTCTGATTTGAGCAACATAAGATGTTCAAAAAAATTAGTTTCTACCTACTGGTCCGTTTTGACAGATTTCTGCCATTATTTGCATTTGCTTCTTATTGATTCCTTTTTGAGTTCTCTTTAGGTGAATTGAGATTTTTGAAGGAGTTAATACAGTATCTTGTATTTTTAGTGGAAATCCTTGCTGTTCCAAAGCTTTGCCAGAGGTATAATATCTTTTGAATACACTAATGTTGGTAATGAAGATTCTGTGAAGTTTTGTATGAAGGAAAAATTTCAGGTGTAAAGAGAGAATGATGCAATGAGATGAAGAATGGAAAAAATCTCAAGCTTGGGGATGGCACCATGGTGTCACCCCAAGAAATATCCAAGAGGTACAAGCGTCAAAGCTTGGGGATACCCAAGGCATCCCCTTCTTTATCAATAAAAAGCTTAGGTCTGTCTAGACACTTCGTTTTTATTGTTTCATGCACAGTTGTGTTGTTCTTGGAGCGTCTTAGTTTTCGTTTGCTTTGCTTAGTTTGTTTAGTTTGCTAAAGTAGTTTGGACCCCCGTTCTCGCTGTGTTGTTTTGTAAATAAGTTGCTTGGTGTTGGAAAGGAGTAGTAAGTTCTTGCTTGAAGTGCAAGAGGAGCTTGCATTGACTATGACTTAGACTTTAGCATGACATGCTAGGTGTTGTTTTGACATTATGATTAGTGATTATTATTGTAGCATGTCTTGTTCCAAACAATTGGGATTGCTTAGTGTGCCTTGAAGAAATTATGCATTGTTTCAGCATGCAAAAGCATAGTATTGTGGTATTCTCCTTTGATTCTTTGCTTGGGTTGAATTGGCACATGCTCACACCATGTTATGACTATGAAAATTCACCATTATCCTCTATGATCATTTAGTCCTTGACTTATAGTACCACTCTTTGCTTTGATTAGTATGCTTTGTTGCACTTCATGATTATGGCCATTATGCTCTCTTAGTTGGTTGCTCCCACTCTTTTGCTAGCCTCCACTTATATGAGTAAGCTCTACTCATGCTTCCAACTCCCAAAAAACCAAGTTATTCCAAAGTGTCCACTATAAACTCCTATGCATGGTGTGTTACACCATTCCAAGTATATTCTTCTTTTCATCTATCTTCTAATTAAAAACTATTTTTTATGTGAAAACTTAGTGATTAAAGCCCTCACAAACTTGATGGCACACTTTATATTCTTTGACCCTAATAAACTTGAACCATTGTGACAACTTTGTTATATATGCTTGCACTTATAAGTTAGAATTAGCAGAAACGTTCTGTTACGGGGAACGTTTTCAACATTGCACTCTTACTTTGTACTCGGTTGATATCGTGCTCTTTTGTCTATGGATGTCACCGGTGTGAAATAAAGAGGGAACTTGTAAGTCCATGGAGTTTGTATCCTGTGTTAGAGAAACACCTGGGCCGCTAGCCTAAGCCATGCCTAATCATGATGGAAACTTGCAGCATCACCATAATGAGCTATCTATGAAGCATCCTCAATAAAAAGCTATGCAGATGGTAAATAAAAAGATTGCTGAGATGCTCATTGTCTTCTTGCCTTGTCATTTTTGTTATGGGAAAGCTCCTGTACCATGTGCAAGGGGTACCCCGTTGGCGGTTCTCAATGATATGCAAATACTTACAATGACAATAACTTACTTGGGCCCAAAGTTGAGTATGCATGAGGTGTGGCCATCATATTCAAGGGACTTGAGATTGCCAACTTATACTTCGTCAAGCATATACTCCACCTTTGCCACTTTAACCTTAACCACTTCAAGATGCTTATGATAGGGGCAATGAGGGCTAAAAGCTAATAAGTACCATAATTTTTGGAAGCTCTTTTTGAAACTTGTAATCCCTGCTTCCTTTACAAAAAGGCCTTTCTTCCATCATTATTTGAGTCTCCACCTTCTACCTTTAGGCACCATTAAGAGAGCATAGTTGTCATTCTGTGTGCAGTGTTCTAAAGCTTATTAATTGATGCATATTGTGATATTACTTGTTCTTGTGCTATTTGTTTCTAGTCACCCTTGTGAACTTTGAATTTGTCCTTTGCATCTATATTGATACTCTATGAGGGACAAGCTGATTGCCACTATGCTATGTTTTCTGTATGTGAAACAAACAAACGTTTTTCAATGCATATTATACATGATATTTGTTTGTAGCTTGTCATGTTGCATGCATAGTTACTATGTCATATTGTTAGAACTCCATCTTTCATGCACATGTTTAGATTTCTTTGATCCCAGCTTTCAATGCTTGCAAATGGTTGGATCTTTATTGTGAGGGTGCATGTCACCTCAAAAAATATTCTTTTTATCACTTACCTACTCGAGGACGAGCAGGAGTTAAGCTTGGGGATGCTGATACGTTGGAAACGTATCTATAATTTTTGATGCTCCATGCTTGTTTTGTATCTACTTTGCTTTGCTTGTCTACACTTTGAGGTGATTTTTACATGTTTTTTGGTACTAACCTATTAACAAGTTGCAATAGTGCCAGATGCCTGTTTTCTGTTGTTTTTGGTTTCAGAAAAGTTAGTAAAGAAATATTCTCGGAATTGGATGGGACAAACGTCAAAGTCAATTACTTTCCATGGGGAACAAGAAGTCCAGAGGGGAGACGAGGAAGCGGACCAGGGCAACCACCCCCCAGGCGCGGGTGGGCCCTACCCCGCGCCTGGGTAGGGTTTGCCCCCTCTGGCCGCCGCCTCAGCCTCCCCCTTCGCCTATAAGAAGCCCCCGATGCAGAAAACCTAAGCACCCGATCAAATCTCCACGAAACCGTTTGTAGCCGCCGCCACCATCGTCCCTAGATCGGAAGGGGGATCTGAAATTCTTCCCGGCACCCTGCCGGAGGGGAGATCATCCCGGAGACCTTCTCTCCGGTATGATGCGTGAGTAGTTCCACCTTGTAGTATGGGTCCATGTAGTAGCTAGATGGTTGTATCTCCTCCTTTGTGCTTTCATGTATAGATCTTGTGAGCTCCATTCATGATCAAGATCTAATCTATTTGTAATCATGCATGTTGTGTTTGCGGGGATCTGATGGATATTGAGATTATTATGTTAGTTTGATTAATGGTTTTGTCTTTATGATTCTATCATGTCTGTGTTGTTTGTGATCTTGCATGCTCTCCGTTGTTAGTAGCTATCTTGTCCAAGTAGTTGCTAGTGACTCCAAGAGGGGGTATTTATGCTCGATAGTGGCTTCATGCCTCTAGTTTCCACTGGTAGTGACATAAATCTCTTCGGTTGTAGATGTGTTGTTGCCACTAGGGAGAAAACAACGGTCTCTTGTTCATGGAACATGTGGACTATTTACCTTACACACTTTGCTTAAAGTAGTTGTTTGTTGATTGCAACTTAATACTAGAGGGGGTTCGGATAATAACCTGAAGGTGTACTTCTAGTCATAGATGCAGTTGGATGGCGGTCTATGTATCTTGTTGTATTTCGCAGTCAAATCTCATAGGATCTTTCTGACTAGTAATTGCATTGTTATCATTGCTCAGTTCCTATCAATTGCTGTAATTTGTTTACCCTTCATGCCATGTTGTTTATCTAAGGAGAGTACCTCTAGTGAACTATGGACCCCGGTCCAATCTTTACCATTGATACATCTTCCACTATTACTTGTTTCAAACCATTACCTTCCACACCATATGTTTAATCCTTTGTTATAGCAAACCCGTGAGCTTGACAACCTCACTGATTCGTTGGGGGCAAAGTCTTGAGTTTGTGTTGTTCAGGTCTCCGCGTTGCTTGCAACACCTGTGTGACGTTTCCTTCCTCCTACTAGTTCGATAACCTCGGTTTCTTACGGAGGGAAGACTTGCGGCTGTGCTACTTCACACCTTGATCTTGGGGTTCCCAACAGGCTCACATAAGCTGTGCAAGCCATCACCGTGTAGATTAAACACCATGGTTATGAAAGAGCAACCAAGTTTGCATAAGGAGTTGGAAGATTTCAGAATGGAGCTAGTTAGCGAAGAATTCTTGGCTTGTATTGAACTTCAACCCATTTTGATAGATCAGATCAAGGAAGCCCAAAAAGGAAATGCCAGTATTAAAGGAATTAAGCGTCGCATCGGTACATGGAAGGTACCCGGATTCACGGAAGATGAAGAAGGAGTTTTGTGGTATAAAGGACGAATCTGTGTGCCCATAGATTCAGAGTTGAAACAGGCTATTTTGAAAGAATCCCATGATACTCTTTACTCCATCCACCCTGGAGGAACCAAGATGTATCAGGATTTGAAGGAGCAATTTTGGTGGAATAAGATGAAGCGAGAAGTCAGAAGCTACATAGACAAATGTGATATCTGTCAGAGAGTCAAAGCGGAACATCAGAGACCCGCGAGACTTTTGCAACCTTTGCAGATCCCAGAATGGAAATGGGATTCAGTTGGAATGGATTTTATCACCGGTTTGCCTATATCTAGTACAGGAAATGACTCTATTTGGGTCATAGTGGATAGACTTTCCAAGGTAGCTCATTTCTTACCCGTCAAGACCACTTATCAGAGCTTGAAGCTAGAAGAGTTGTACATTGCTAGGATAGTCAGTTTGCATGGAATAACCAAGAAAATTGTGTCAGATCGAGGAACCCAGTTTACCTCAAGATTTGGGAAGAAAGTCCAAGAAGGATTAGGAACCAAACTGAATTTCAGCACAGCTTATCACCCACATACCGATGGACAAACGGAGCGAGTAAAACGAATACTCGAAGATATGTTGAGAGATTGTGTGTTGGAATATGGATCTAAACGGGTGGACTCTCTTCCTTTCGCAGAATTCTCATACAACAACAGTTACCAAGCCAGTTTGCAAATAGCCCCATTTGAGTTTATGTATGGAAGAAAGTGTTGTACCCCACTGAATTGGTCGGAAGTAGGAGAGAGTCAGATTTTCGGACCCGACATCCTAAGAGAAGCAGAAGAGAAGGTTCACAAGATCCGTGAGCACCTTAAGAATGCTCAGTCCTGACAGAAGAGTTATGTTGACAAGATACATCAAGATCTAGCCTTCAATATCGTAGATTTTTTTATCTCAAAGTATCACCCTTGAAAGGAATGCAGCATTTCCAACTCAAAGGAAAGCTTGCACCCAGATACATTGGACACTTCAAGATTCTAAGTCACCGAGGAGAGGTATCTTATCAGATAGAACTACCAGAAGAGATGTCAGCCGTGCATGATGTGTTTCATGTCTCGTTACTTTGGAAGTGTTTAGAAGTTCCAGAAACAACGGAAGGTTTCAAGAACATCGATCACAGAGATGTGGAGATCAACCCAGACCTGTCCTATCGCGAAGAACCTATCCGTATTTTGGAATAAGCTTTCCAAACCACCCGAACCAGGAGTATCAAGTTTCTCAAGATCCAATGGAGCAACCATACTGAAGAAGAAGCCACTTGGGAGCGTGAGGATTACATGAGGACGGATTTTCCCAATCTCTTTAGTTCCTAGGTTTTCCTGAATCTCGGGACGAGATTTTGTTTAAGGGGTAAGGTTTGTAACACCCCAAAAATATTAATGAGGATCATTCCCAAATTAATCAAGATTAGGGTTAACAAAATATTTTATTAATTAAATTCAAATCTTTATCCTTGTGTGTATGAATGATTGCAATGCCATGTTTGATTGTTGTAAATGATGAGAAATGGTTTAAAGATCAAAACCATATCATATAGGTCACTACCAAATTAAATCAAAACAAAAGAAAATGAAAATATGAAGCAAAAGACCTAATGGTCATTTCTGCCAAAGTTAACCACTAGCTCACTTTGAGCATCTCTAGCAACTAATCTCAAACAGAAACTTTCCCATTTCTTTTATCCCCTTTCTAGACCTAGTGCCACTGAACCCAATGGAACTTACCAACCTTGCAGAAACTTTTTCAAACTCTTTTGAGAGGAAATTCAAATTTGATTCTATCTTATGTATCAAGATAGCCATTTTTGGAAAACCACTCAAACTTTCACCATTTGGCAAACCATTGCACCTAGAGACTACCAAGAATAGTATCAGATTACCCACCAAAAATTATTCAATTTGGTGATGATTTAGTTCATGCGGCCATTTGATCGAACACTTGGTGATCACAGTACAACTACCAACTATCTACTGTTTGTGATAAATCAATTGCTCATCCATTGTACTCCAAATCTTTGCCCTATCTCACCCACGATCACCCCCAGTACCCAGCCATGCAATTGAGCCACTCTTGTTCACTATCTTGATCAATGCCAATGGTACCCGAGCACACCATGTCACTCGGACATGGACAACACGCAAGAAGCCGCGCCTCACTCGCTCGCGATGTCTAGCTAGTAGACGTGACCTCACCGCCCCTCTCTGTCCACCCCTCGACCAATGACGAGACGCGGAGACACTGGAACGGGCACACCCATTTAAGACACAGACATGCCGAGAGCACAATAGAGCGCCACAGCCGCCTCGCGCAGACACGCCGCGACTCGACCTCTCCGCTCGTACTCACAACCGTGGCATCACCAGCCACCGCCTAGACATGCCCATTGGTTACCGCGCGCCCCCTTGACCACCATACTAGCTGACGAACACCGCCGTACCTGCACAGAACGCCGACGTCGCCCGACCGACTGAGACCGCCCTTTGTCGAGCCACCACTCGCATGACGATCGCCACACCCAACAGCGTTGACCCATGCCCTTCTCCATGCCTAGCTCGACCTGTAGCAACGTCGCCGACGAGTCCTTGCCATGCCGCACTGCCTTACCTGCGGGAGTATAAATAGACCCCTCCCCCAGCCTCAATATTCACGCCATTCCACTCCTCTCTCACTCAGAAACACCCCTGACCTGTTCCCGGAGCAAGGCGAGCACCCTGTCGCTGGAATTTAATCGGAGTCCGCCGCTGCCGTGAGGGAAAGGCGTCGTCGATTGGAGCCACCCCAGGAGCTGCCATGACCGACATTCAAATCGCCATCGTCGACAAGCTCATTCGCCCGCACCGCCAACCCTAGCTGGAGCCCTGGTAAGCCCCCAGCCACCCTCACTGCGCCGCTAGGTTAAAATCTTGCCAGAGCCTCGCGACGTAGACGATGAACCTCGACCGTAGATCGTGTTGTAATCGTAGGGACAGTATTAGTCGATACCGCTTTATTTAGAAACACTCGCTGACGCGTGGGACCAGCCTGACTGAGCCCGCTGCGCGCGCGCTGTGCAGTTGGGCCAGCCTAGTAGTGTTTCCCGCGGGAGCCCAGTAATTCAAATCTAGTCAGTTTTTATTCAAAAAACTTTTCTGTACTGAACTTTAAAAATCAATTCAACGAGATTCACTACACCAAATTCAATGAATCCAGTTTTGTTTGAAAGTAGATGAAAATCTCTAATCACTCCCGTTGAATTCAACAGTTTGAAACTATAGATCACCCTCAGTAAAAATAACAAACCAGTATCTTTTGCAACTTCAAACATTTTTCTAAAATCAACTATAAGTGATTTTGAGTTGATTCCAACTCTCAAAAATCACATTTGTCAAGACCTTTCTAAATATGAAAAATCTACATACTTACTTATAGTAGTCCTGGACCAAAACTAAAAGAATGACTTTCTAGTCATTTTTAGCCACTTAAATATTATTAAATAATAGTGTTAAACTTTATAAACTAGGCCAACCAATTTAAATCACATTCCCAAGTATTAGAGTATGTGGTGATGACATGTGTCAATATGATCCCATATTCTTAATTTGGAGAATATTAAATCCTAAGCAACCCTTCAATGAGTAGAAATTACTTTCCTAAAAATAAGATAAATAAAATCTTATCACCCTTTCTTGTACTGATAGAGATGATGTTAGATCGTCTAGTGTGACCCTTGTGTGATAAATAGAAATATTTAAGTATTGATTGGTGATTGTGTACCTCGTATTTATTTATAGACGCTAGTATCAATCCGGGCTATGATGAGGAGGAATTCTACAAAGACGAGGAAGAGAACTTTGACCACCTTACCAATAAAGGAAAGCTATATTGAGTAGGCTAGACTAATGCAAGACTTATTATACATACCTTTTTGATACCCCTTTTTACTATACCAAATTCCAGTTTTATTGGCAAGCTTTACTTTTTGCAAAGTTGTTCAGTAGTTAACAAATTAGACGATTAGTGGAAAAGAAGGAAAGTGTCCTCCAGAGGTTGGAACTGGATGAACATAGATACAACAACTTAGTACCCTACAACTAGTGACACATACCCCCATTTGATAGATGCTAGTGATAAAATAAACCTGATCATTAGATGAGAACAAATGATTATGAAAACCTTGAAATGATGAGTCATTCTATTGAAATGCTTTGACATGTGTTATGGAAACAATGACTTGAAGATGATGCTAAAGAAAGTATGTGACTTGACTTTGATAAAAACTGACGGTTGGGTTCGGATGCGATACCATTCCAACGTTTACCATACAAACACAATATCCAAATTTGGGTCGGGCTTGACTGGAAGTTTATATGTCTTAGTATGGGTTCCCTCGCGGAACGAGGTAAGCTGAGGATACCTTATGAATGTGACTGTCCACCTATATAGTGCCCAAGATGACAGATGGTCATGGTTGGGAGGCCAAACTCATAGGGGAGGTGCCTATACTAGGTTGTATAATTGAAAGGTTAGGATTGATTATCCGCATACTAAGTATGATGATTCAGGATTGTTCCTGAAGGATGTATCGAAAGTTGTGGTGAAAGTGTACCACCTCTATAGAGTGTCAAACTATTTGAATAGCCGCGGCCGCAGTTATGGACATTTGGATAACCATACTGTTCCATTATCAGATGTTTTCCAAAATGACCCGTGACTTGAAAGATGACTTTGACTTGACCCCACAAGTTGTGGAGATGAAGTTAGGTTCCCACCTAAGTAACCTAGACAACTAAAGTTAGACTTTTATTACTAGATACTGGTTGAAATAAAATTGGCTTGTGGCAAACAAACGTAGAGCTTATGAATCCTATAGAATGGCCTTCTTGCTTTAGTGAAAGTTTGCGAGTACTTCAAAGTACACATGGCTTTCTCCCTGGCTATTCCCATGGCCAGACTATGAAGGAGACTACGAGGAAGATGGACAGCAGGACGCTTACGATAACTAGGATCACCTCCCATCATCAGCATTCCCAGTGACCCTGAAAATGGAGCCCCGACCACGCTACCTTTATTATTATTCTTCTGCTTTGATTGTAATCAGACTTGATCATGAGATCAACTATTTGTAAGACTATTATGGTTTGTAATGAATGATGAACTATGGTACCAATATGTTATGTCTCGCAAAAATGGTAATCCTAGGATTGCGATATATGGCATAACAAGCATCTGGGATTAAAAATACGGGTGTTGACACTTTACTCGGGCACGTGTGATTGGTCTGCTTAGCGTACTTCGTGGTATCAAAGTAGTGTCGGTTTGTCTAGCGGGATACATCACTTTTGCTATGAATTATTCATCAAGAAAGGGCTTTTTAAAAATAAACTCATATATATAAACCTTTAGGGCCACATACATAACTGAACAATAAGTGGCGGAGCTAGCCTATATGTCGGTCCTAGGCAGAATTTATCCACGCCCATTTTAATCTAAGTTTGCGCTAATCAACTATTAATTAAGATCGTTTACTTTAAAAGTCAAAGGAGTTTCACCGTCAAAGCCCGGGCGGCCGCACGGGCATGCTGGACCATAGCTTCGTTATTGGCATGAGCAGATCTACCATGCCTCCAGTCCGGGCAGTTGCCTAGGCTTGCCGGCATTGTGACGTCTTTTATCTTTTAAAACATGATTTTCTATAGAATTTTTACTTGAAAATAACATTGTAAATATGTTCTCCCAATCTTCTAGAAGTTTCTAGACCCGCCACTAGCTACTGGTGACAAGAACATGTGTGGAGATAGAAAATTCTGTGTGTACATGTGTGTGAGAGATAAAAGAAAATTGGATAAGAAAGAGCTTTGGAGCCCTAGGGCTAGAGCCTATTACTGGGAAGGATGCCCAAAACCCTCAGACAGCTGCCTTGTATATAAGGAGAGGGGAGCATGCAACCCTAGCTGCTCGTACACCTTATCCCCATGTTGTTGACTCCTTTCCCCACATGCCATAGAACCATAGGCCTCCAACCCTCTGCAGAACCCGTCTTCTTCGACCTATTATTTTCTGAAGTTGCTAGCACCACTTCGAGCTGCAAGTTGTTTATCATACACATGTTGATATATTAGTGCCATGAGACATAGATACCCAAGTGATTCAAATTCAGGGTACCCTCTATCATATTTAGTTCAATAAAATGAAGCAACTTTTCAGATAACATCATTATTTTGAAAATGTTAGTTCATTTTTTAACCAAAGAGAGTAAAGAGTACCCTCATGATAACCACTTGCATCTATAATGAGACATGACTTATATCCACATGTTCAGATGGTCCTCTAAAGGACGGTCCACACTGACCCTACTTTGGCCCACATCGACCCTACTTCCACTACAGCCGATCTTCAATTGGTATAAATTCATGACCCATGTCTACATCTTGCATCATAATTTTTTTGATATACTATATTTCTATGCAAAATTTTGCATGTTAGGTTTGGTAATATTCAATCTTCATAAAATTTGGCAAAGTTCATAGAAAAATATCAAAACATCAAAACTAATATCAAGGGGATCATCAAGGAATTATTTATATATTTTATGTACTCTCCCGATCCATAATAAGTATCACTGATTTAGTAGAACTTTGTTCTAAATTAGCAGACACTTATTATAGATCAGAAGGAATATTTGATATTGTGCGTAAGGATTTTTTTTCTATATGTCTCTTGTTGAACTGGAGCGCGGAGTCATGTATCCGGCGGATCTCTTGGGATTCAGTCTTTTTTCATATTCGTTGGCGTGCTTTGAGGTCATTCTCTTTTGATCTACAATTTTGATCTTCAATGATGGTTACTGCTTTGGTGCGGTTTTCCTTTGGGCCTTAATACGATGAATTTCCATCTTTCTATTACAACAAGATCTACTATGACAAACTTTGCCCGGCTCTGATGATGGAGCGACGAGAATGGCGACGCGCCTTGGGCTCACACTAGTGTTTGTAATAGTTGCTAGGTGGTTTAAGGACCTATTTGTAATTTTTATTAATGAAGGGACTTTTTTGCCGTTCATGATTTTTAATAAATCGGTAAAATTTTCTTTGAAAAAGAAATATGTAAGCAAAAAGTAACACACACCATATTCTTTGCCATAGTTGGATAGAGCCATATACTACTTCCCAAACTACCGAACATGTACTTAGAGAAGAAAACCTAGGCAATACCATGCAGTGACTAGGGTTCATCTTCCCTTCGTCAGTGACGTCATTGGTCTGCCCCGATTCCGATGGCATCTCAAGCCTTGGAGGGGTGGTGGATCCCGGCCTCGTGTCGGCGGGAGGGTTTCCCATTTCTTGTTTGTAGCGAGTTGTTGTGTCTTTTTCGGGATGGTGAGATGGAGGTTACATCCTTGTGTTAGAATAACATCCTCCCCGTCATAACCCTCCCCGCCATACCGACGGAGGGCGGGTGGAGTTATGTGTCTGACGGATCTTCTGGGATCTCGCCGTTTTTTCTTTGTTCGTGTAGTTTTAGATCAGCCTCTTCCGATCTACGATTATTACGATTAATGATGGTTACTACTCTAGTGTGTTGGTTCTTTGGGGCTTTAGCACAATGACATTTTGTTGTCCAAAAAACTTTGCTTGGATCCAATGATATGGATGGGTGAGGACGGCGGGCCGTCTTTGGCTCATGTGCCAATATCTGTAGTCGTCGCTATGTGGCCCAAAGACATGTTTATAAATCTTGTTAGTTTTTGATATTTGTACTGCTATTGACGATTATTAATAAATCAAGAGAATTTTTAGACAAATACATATACTACCTCAAATATCCAAAAAAGACGTAAAAAACAATGTAAAGCTAACCACGTTATAAAACAAAAACTGAAATCATAGTATTAAAAGCCGGACCGATTTAGTGGTCTGACCAAAGAAACATAAATCAATGTCCTCACGTTTTTTTAAGACGCAATGGTCCAAACAGCAAAAATCGGGAAAAAAATATGTTGCCAGAGCAATCGAAATCATGACCTTCTAGGTGCAGTATCACATCTAAAAAATGACCATTCTAGATACCACAACGGGCCAAAGCCCGCAAAATAAAATGCGGGTTTCCACATTTTGTCCCATCCGTGTGGTATATATTCGGTGCGGGGGCCAAAATAGGGCACCCCACATCTCCTTTCCCCTTCCTCCCCCCTCGTGGAAACCCTCGCCGCCGCCTACGGCCACTCCGATTCCGGTCCACTCCGCTGGACAAAACCACATTGTCGTCGCCCATCGCCGTGCAACCGCCTGATCTCCCTATGGCCAGCCAATCGATGCGCAATTTGGGAGGGACGCGGTGCGGAGGTAGATCCGGGTCTATTCCTAGCATGCCTCCATCGGAGGAGGAGCTCTACCGTCGCCACTCCAAGCAAGCACGCGCGTGAGACGCCCTCTCCCACAACCGCTTCACCTTACCTGCATGGGTGGGGATGCCGTTCCGCCCCGGCTCCAACGATGGTGAGGCCGGAAGATTGAGCGCCACGACGCGAGCTGGCCTGGTGCTCCGTGTACCCGCTCCACCTCATGTCGCGCCTGCGAACCCGGTTGCCTTCGATAGCGACGAAGGCGAAGACGATGACGACTCCCGTGAGGCCAAGTTCAAATCTCTCGGCACCCTCGTCTCTGACGTGTGGGATCGTGCCAAGTGCCGCTGGGTCGAGTGCACTGATGCAGAGGGACCTTCGCCGTGCCCTGCGCCGTTCCGGACACGATCACCAAGCGCGCCTCGGCCTCCTCGCCGGCCACTACTCCTACAACGACACAACTGACGACAACGAGGAGTAGGCATGCTGCGCCTCCTTAGATGCTCCGGTGAGTAGTTACCGTCGATAGCTAGGGTAGATCGCATACAAGGGTTTGTATCGATGTCACAGCGGCATCCATTTTGCTTATAAATTTGTTGATCTCGATGATCAAAAAACCCTCCCCTATTTATGAACTATTGTGGATCTAGAGTCAATGATGTTTTTAAAATTATGTAGTTGCAATAACTGTATCTATTCTGCGCGAGGGTTTTTTGTAATGCAAACCTGATTTATAGTTACACGCGTTTGCGGTATTTGCTAGAGATGCTCTTATACACTGAAATCTACTATATATATATACCTTACATGTTCATTTTATTAAATTTTCTTAAATATTAATTTAAAATAATGATTTTTATCGCAATCGAACCAGATGAATAGGTGGTGCGACCAGCGAACTGGTTGTCTCATCGGTTCACTCACGTGTCCGGTTTTTTAAACTATGACTTAAATAGCGCATACGTGATCATGCTCCCAAGCATGACGATGTTCATATCAAAAGCAGCAACGAAAGGCGACGAAATTAGAGAATCTCCACTCGTGCCCCCCATATGGCGTTCGAGGTAGCCGTTTTTGCCCGTATAGGGGTGCACCGGTGCGGATTTGGTTATGGGAAGGTGCTGGCGCCCAGCCATTCACCCCATACGCACCCTTCATATACTAGTTTTGAAATAGTTTAATTTAAAATAAAAAATGAAGCAAATTAAACATAATTCAACACAATAATATATTACAAGTTCATCAAATCAAACAAATAATTCAACAAGTTCAACATAGTAAACAAATAATGTAATAATTTGAATCACAATAGCAAATAGATAAATAAACTCGGTGGCTCTTTTGATCCTCCACAAATGCTTTATCGGATCATCTTGCAGTTGATGATAAGTATTTGTGCCTTGAACTGCTTGTCGTCTAGCAAGGAAAGAAGCAAACACGGGTGACACCTGGTGATCAACATCTGCAAGAGGACTCTAGCGATAATACGGTTCAGTGTCAAAGACTCGAGTCTTTCACTCGCTCTCAATTCTTATGTTGTGCAAGATCACACAGATAGTCATGACCTCCCACATTTGATCTTTCGACCAAGTAAGAGCAGGGTATCGGATAATAGAAAAACGAGCTTGCAGCACATCGAATGACCACTCCATATCCTTCCTGCAAGCCTTCTTATGTGTCAGAAACAAAGCTTTCTTTCCTCCAGGCACATGGTTTGAGATTGTCTTCACAAATGTTGACCATCTAGGATAGATGCCATCTTCCAGATAATATCCTTTGTACTAGTGGTGGCCATTAATATCAAAGTCCACTAGAGGAGCTATGCCTTCAACAAGTTTGGTAAACATATTTGAGCACTCCATCACATTAATTTTATTGTGTGATCTTGTCATATTGAAGAAAACATACCAAATCCATAGATCCTGATCTGCCACAATGTCAAGTACCACACTTCATGATCCCTTGTGACATTTGTACATGTCTTGGTGTGCAAATGTGCACTTCTTTCATGCCCAATGCATACAGCCGATGCTTCCAAGCATCCATGGAAACCTCCTTTTGTATTCTGTGCCAAGATTCGAGCAGTGTCTTCGAACCTCTAGCAGACGGCTTTTCATCATCGGCGATCATGTTTAGGAGGACAGTGAGGATCATCAGATGATCATCATTGCTGAAGGGGTACACTAGTATAAAACATACATCTAGTCCCAGTTTATAAGGGGCTTTAGTCCCGGATTTGAATCCGGGACTACGGAATTGGGACTAAAGGTTAAACCTTTAGCCTTTCTGTTACGAACTGGGACTAGAGGGTCTTCACATGGCCCCGCGAAGTGTGCTGGGCTGGAGGATCTTTAGTAACGGTTCATAACACGAACCGGGACTATAGGTATTCTAACATAGCAACGTTTTGGGGCAACCGGCTGCCGCGGCAGTAGATGGGGGTTTAGGGTTTTCTTTTTTCTTTTTTGTGTTCAATTATTTTTCATTTTGTGTTTTCATTTCAAACAAGTTTTCATATACATATTATTCTACGCTACTACATGTTGTACACATTGATGCATATATAATATAATTCCTCTCACGATTACATACAGACATATATATACATAACTTGATATACGAGTGTCAACCGAGACTAGAGCTCGTCTATTTGATTTACACGAAGATCATTACACATGGATACTTTAAGGTATATCCATGTTGTACTACCATTTTGTGTTTATGACGTCCCTGAGCAAAAATCCCGATAATTCATCTTGAATTGCTAGTAGGCATTGCTGTGGTAGGAGTTATCCCGCATCACATCCAACTACATATAAAGAAGTAGATCATTATGAATGGAACTCAACAAATATTATGGTATAAAATAAATTGTGAATATATTTTTTACATACTTGAAGAAAGTATGTGTCCTGCTCCACATATCCACGAATGAACTCTCATACGTAGTATCCACATAAATTAGTCCCCTGTGGTTGCGTCGCATACTTTTCAAGAATATAATTCAATCAAATAATAATCAAGCATGATAATTGTATGGAGACTAGAATTGAAGATATGCGAGGACCTAACTCTCGTATTACTTACCGGGATCGGACGAAAAGTCAGCTCCTTACGCCATTCACCCTGAACCACATCCGTGAACTTTTTCCAAACCCTGTCCGGCAAAAAAGAAATGAATGAGTTATTAATTACTTGACATCTCAGAGAATAAACGGAAGAGACAGATATAGTGCGATAATGATTGAAATTACTTTTGGAGCATATCAAGTATGTTGCGATAGTCTTCCATCGACTTCTTTAATGAGACCGGGATTTCAACTTTTGCATGGTCAACGTCAATGTTTAGAAAAATCCAGTGGAAGCTGCGCACATTTATATACACTTAACATCGAGTAAACAAAAAGTGAATGTGTACAAGACAGTAAGACCCTCACCCGTAGTTATAAGGAAATAGTATTTGCGTCTTGTAATGTTGCTCCATTAAAAACATTAGCAAGTTATCATCCGTTTTCTCGGAATTCTCTCTTAGCATATGTCCATTAACTATGTTTGGGTCAACGAACCCAATGTCGTATATTGGATTTATTCTGCATTCCTAAATCTTCATTTTGCATATATAATAACGTATAGAAGGAGATATAGTGAGGATAACTACACGCAATGAATTTAACGAGTTGAGTTAGAGACTTAATTACTTACAGACAATAGCAGCTGATCATGGACTTATCGAGAGCTTCTAGGTTGAATAACTGAAATAATTCACAAAGTTCAATAGAGATCGTGTCTGGACGGAAGTACTCCTTTCTGAAAGGATACAGATGTCGCCTAGAGGGGGGGTGAATAGGCGATTAAAACTTTTCCTAGAGTGGCTCAACAAAGGCGGAATAAAACTAGTGTTTACTTTGTAAAGCACAACCTAGAAACAACTAAGGTTTACCTATGCGCACCAACAACTTATGCTAAGCAATACAACCAACAAAGTGATAGCAAGATATATATTACTTCAAGCACGAAGGCTATCACAATGTAAAGTGCATAAGTAAAGAGCTCGGGTATAGAGATAACCGAGGCACGCGGGGACACCGATATTTTACTGAGTTCCTCCCAACATGGAGTACGTCTCGTTTGGAGAGGGGGTGGTATCAAACCACCAACGCCACAAAAGGCCTCCCTTATTCTCCGGTGAATCTCACCCCAATGGGATCGATCCACGCTTCCACTATTGGTGCACTTGTCGGTGGCAACCGGAACCTCTCACAAGGTTGGGGCACAACTCCACAACTTAATTGGAGTCTCCCAACAAACGCCACAAAAGGCCTCAACAAATGCCACCAAGGCTACAATGCCACCAAGGCAACAAAACCGTCTAGGGTTCCAAGAACCCAAGAGGGACAAGCTCCAATAAGCAATTCAAACCAAATCCTCCGAGGAGAACTCAAACCGATGCAATAAATGCAAATGGCAAGAACACCACAAAGATACTCAAATCCCTCACTTTAAAGTTCCAACAAAGCTACCAAAGCTATTGGGGGAACAAGAGAGGAGAAATCAAAGAGAGACACAAAATCCCCCAAAATCTAGATCCCCAAAGATACACTCACAAAGAGATGTTTTGGTTTGGTCAAAACGTAGATCTAGATCTCCTCCAACAACCCCTCAAATATTTGCAAGAATCAATGGAGGGGTGTGTAGAAATCAAGCTTAAAGAGTAGAGCAAATGGGAGCAAAGCTTGGGCAAGAAAAGGAGGAAGAAGTTACCCTAAATGAAAAAGGGGCAAAGCTATTTAAGGCCTTGTTTTGTGGCAGTGGTTTATCCGGGAATTTTGGGTATGAATCCACAGGGTTTGGGTGAAAACACGGCTGGCACCCAATCGACTTGGTTCCACTGGAATCCACTTCCACCCCAAATGCCCACTCCAAATTGTCTGTTTTGTACACACGGATAATTTCAGACTAAATTTCACTAGAATGGCATGGAATCAGATGAATAGTGCAAGACTGAATAAAAATACAATTTTTACAGCAACAATAGATCTAGATGCAAGTGAAGCTGACATGTAACATCATCACAAAATTCTGCATGACAAAAATACCAGTTTACAACGAGTAAGAGACAAAGTCTCAGTCTTTCATACAAGAACAATGTCTAGATTTCATAATAACTTAGAAAGGCATGAAAAAATATTTCAGGTAAGCTCTAGCTATTTAAACTTTATAACATCTTCCTCCTCTGCTACAACATGTCCAGAGCAGTATCACCATCATCGTGCTAAAAAGGACAAAATCTCAGTCTTTCCTACAAGAACTATCCAGATTTCACAACCAGATGGAAACACAAAAGAAAGATTAGATAACTCCAATTTATATATGCGATCAAACTTACTTTTTCAAGCATGGTTAAATCCTAGTAACTTACAAGGTAATAACTCCAAATTATAGAATGGCACCAATGCACAAGCAAGCGTCAGTGTGTAATTATTTCAGACACTGACGAAGTAGCCTTTGATGAGTCCAATGGCTGTGATCAACACACTTGATACTAGCCAAGAAATGAGAATGAAGAACTAGACTAGATCGATTCATTAGTTCAGTTCATAAGAAATACATCAGATACCCGAATCTGTGGCATGGTGACAACGGCACAGTATTCCACTGTAGCTGCAGCTAACCGTTACAGTACTGATAGCTTCAGAGACACGAAAAAATCAACAACAGCATGCCAGCATCTGCTGTTCAATCACTTGCTAGCTTTCTGCTGAATTCAACCTGCTAATATAGCCTAGTATGGACATGAACAAGGAGTAGCACAATTAACAAAGTCACAGCCCCGTGAAACTAGACGCCATGGACAAGGGGTACGCAATTAACAAATCAAGAACTAGCAGGCAATTAAGGACTGGATTTCATTTCTAATCGGCTATTTTTCTGGACTGACCGGTAGTTCCGGATCGGACCGGTACTACCGGACCGAACAGACAAAAAAACGGAGGCAACGCTGGGCGTGCACGGCAGCAGCAAACAGCAAGCCAGCGCGTCGCGCATGCATGCGGGATGCGGGGCCAGCGGTGGCAGCTGCTGCTGTCGGCAGGCAGGCACGCGCGCGCAGCAAGCCAAGCGGCGGGCAGCAGAGCTAGCAGGCGCGCAGCAGCAGCAGGGCATGCGCGCGCAGCGCGCCATGCAGCGGGCCCAGCAGGCGAGCAGCAGCACAGCGGCAAGCGCAGCGCCAGCTAGCAGCGAGCGAGGCGCAGGGCGCGGCGGGCGAGCAGGCCCAGCGCACAGCGAGGCGCAGGCGCGCGGGCAGGATCGCGCGCGTGCAACAGAGCAGCAGCAGCAACAACGAAGTCAACGTACACGCAGAGAAAATAGGGGGCAGAGAAAATCGGGGTAGAGATCTGGATTAAAAAAAAAACTGCGCCGACCGGTAGTACCGTCCCATCAGGGCGGTACTACCGGACCGGCCGGTATTATCGCAAAAAGATACCTAGCGAGGCAGATAGAAATCGGGCCGTTTTAGGTCCGGGCGGTAGTACCGGCCAGTCTGGGCGGTACTACCGCTTGGCCCAGAAAACAGCCTAGAGGCAAATATTCAAATGGCAATAACTTTTGACTGAAAGCTCCAATTGACCCGATTCAAATTGCGTTGGATAGAGGTCGACAAGGGCTTTCCAATAAAAAGTGGAAATATTGATTATCACCAAGTGAGAAAGTATCAAGTAGAATAATGTGATATACCTCACTTGGTGAGAAACCGAAAAGCCGCATAAATCAAAATCGCAACAAGATACAAATGGGAGATCCGGTTTAGATGAAAAACAACTTGTTATGGAGATTACCACAAGCTCTATATCATCACATGGATAAGACAAATAACAACCAAATATGATGATGCAAGTATGCAAAGGTTTGAGCTCTCTCCGAACGATGTGACCGAATTACTCATACGAGAGCCCCTCTTGATAGTACGGTTATCTATCCTAAACCCGGTCTCCTACACACAACAAGAGACCGGCAAAAGATAAAACCTATCACGATTATACCTTTGCCTTGAGCATTCCACTTGAGCTCGATGTAGACGGTCTTGCCCTTCTCAAGATGGAACGCCTTTCTTAATTCCTCATCATCGACCTCGCATATTGAGCTTGCCCAACATATCTTCTTTGCATTTCATCGACCTTGAAGCCAACACATGCTTCAAGCGATGCCAATGGAAAAATCCTACAAGTATAACTTAATACACATATTAGTCCATAAAGATTGTCATTAATTACCAAAACCACACATGAGGGCCCAACATGTTCTTTCACTTTCCAATTTTACATAGGAGAAATTGTTGATCTTACTTTGTGACTTTGAAGTACCAGGCATGCAAAAGTCGCATATGTGTTGGCAGATCATTAAATACCTCATCACTGACCAGACTCCCCGTAGATAAATTTCCGTGCTATTGGGGCCTTGGCGATTTCTTCACCGCCTAGAATTTGTTCGACATGCACGTTACACTCCTTGGCTAATTTAATAGGTTCTTCCATATCTATTGCACCTTGAGCGGGCTGGGGTAACACCTTGAGCGGGGCAATCCATTGTTTTGCATGTTTGCCGAGCTGGGGAACTTCTTTTGATCTTCTTCCACTTGTAGTACTGCTTGATGACTTTGCTTTCAGTGTATTCGTAAGACAACATGTATAGTCATCTTTCCTATGTAACACATGTTGGGGTGGTTGCGCAAGGAATTCCTTGAAGTGCTTCTTGAATTTTGGATCAACTTGCACCTGTGGCTCGGGTTGTTTTGGTGCAAAATGGACCTTCACTTTAGCTTGGGAGATCATCCTGTTTTCCTCATCAGTCCGGTGATAAGCTAACTTGTGAGGAGATGGCGATACTCTTGGGAGAGGCTCTTGTCGTTTTCGGCATTGGTTATCCCTCGACGTAGCGGTGCTATTCTTCCGCTTTCTTCCCTTTGATTCAGTGGGCGGAGGCGGAGGCGTTGGAGATGTAGATGCACTTGCATTGCGGTCCCTCTCAGGGAGGGGTGCACTATTATTTCTCGGTGGAGATGGTGGACTCGGAGGTGATGGTGGCCTCGGAGGTGATGGATTGCTTCTCGGAGGAGCAGATGGCCTTGGTGTCCAGCCTGGAAACACGATGTGCTCCTTTTTTCAAAGAATGATCCGACCCTCCACTTCTCCTAGTGTTTTCTCCCCTTCACCTGCAGGGATGTCAAGCTCCAGTGATCGACATGTCGGTTCAACTTCATCCACACCGACACAAGCATAACCAGCTGGAATCTGACTTCCATGGTAGGTCGCTTTTGGTGGACAAGGTAAAGCAAAACCGAGTGCCACCTTCATAGAAATGTTCTTCAGTGTCACATTTAGCTCACAAGCTATCCTTGCCTCGACTTCATCCACGGGGTAGAGAACCATCCTTGCACCGGCCGTATCATCTATCACCGGTGTATTATTCTCTATCAGCAATACATTATTAGTTTATACCTCCATAGAAGCCACACTGTTTCTCCGCTGAGATGGGCCCACCGGACTGTCGAATGCAGGATCTTGTTGTCGGGCCAATACTCTAAGTTCATTAATCTGCTCCTGCTGCAACTTGAACATGGCTTGAAATTCCTCGTTCCTTTTTTCAACCGCCTCCAACCGCGCTACCTCTTCCGCCTTCTGCCGGTTCATTTTCTTGATCGGCTTCTATAAGTGTCAATGTCCTGGAGAAACCCAGTCTTCTATGAAACAGATGGTTCAAAGCCTCGTGTTCGTTCGACTTTTTCAGGCTTTTTCTTGACATAGTTGTTGTATAATCTTTTCTTTCAGTCCTTGAATTGTTCGCTCATCTTCTTAAAAGCCCACTCGGCCTCTGTGGGCTCCAAAAGTTCGCCTAGCTCAGAGACTCAATTATGAAACACACATCATCAGCCAATTTTCTGGTCGGGCTTGCAAACAACTGCAACTTCATCGTCTATAAGGAGGAGAGTCCGAATCCATCGCCTGGAGGAATGAAAGTTGGCAAACCTGGCAAACCGCCGAACGCCCTTGTGGACACAGCTCTGTGACTAGCCTAAGAAATGAAAGTCGCCAGATTTTACCCTAATAGTGGCGCTGAGGGATGAACGTTATCTCTCCATAAATTCCTTAAAAGGAATCATTAAGTATGGAGTGCAAAATCATCGTTAAGATACGTCATGAAATAAATGATAGTTTTTTGAAAAAAATTAAATTAGTCGAACTTTAGGCTGGCCTAAGTTATTATTCTCATAGTGCAAAATAATTTAAGTGTGGTATATCACATTGTTGTAGACTCATTTTGTTGATATGTGTGATATTATTACTCTATTTATCTTTTTCTTTCTTAATTTATTGTCACATAAGAAAAAATGCTGAGTTGGACTCTTAGTTTCTTTATTAACTTATTGTCATATAAGAAAAAATTGGAGTTGAACTCTTAGTTACTAGTAAAGTTACCCCATTATGATCTAAGTCGAACTTTTATAAAAAATGGCAGGCCATATTTTCATGGACGGAGTATGTGTTTTCCGAGTGTTCAAATTTGTAGACACACTGTGGTGGAAACAGAAATCGATCTTGCGGCTGCGGCGGTTCTGCCTATCTCGCGATGCCTCGGGATGATTGAAGAAGTGCAAAGCCACGCATGCGCTGCATGCACGTCGACACGTCCGCATGCACGGCGAAAGCATGAAGGCATGACACATGTACGACATGTGTAGCCCCTGAGGCCCTGACGACGAAAAGTTTTTTCTGGGTTCGTCAGGATATACGCACGCTGGCGTTAGCGTACACAGGGATAACGCATGCATGGCCTGGCATCTGGTCTACCCTTACGTCAATTTGCTTGTGCACCAAACATACAACAGTTCCGATCAATGGATCGACCAAGATAACACACATCATCATCATATATATATAAATGCCCGCACACACGCATCATCATATATATATAAATGCCCGATAGATCGATCGATCAATGGATCGACGTACCAACACAATATGTTACACCTCATGTGCACATCGATCCGCTGTACATCTGATCTCATCGACTAGACCAACGACACGACTATCGATCCTCCTCCCACGCACGACTATATCATATACACACACGCTCTCGCACACACCTGCCTGCCCACCAATATTAATTCTACTGCAACGATGATGAAAGGAAAAGCTAGCTAGGTCTGGTACTAAGCTAGCCAGCTATCTGCATAAACACCATGGTAACAACGAAGACTAGAGAGATGGAAGATGATGTATGTATAACAACACTTATGACTGTCACTGCTTGTTTGTTTCTTTGTATGCCTGTCTGCACTGGGCGGACGGACCTCACCAGGCGGGTTGCTGCTGCAGCCGCTGCTGCGGGACGGTGCAGGCAGCAGCAGAGGAGGACGCGGGCACCATGTCCGGCGCGATGGAGAGGTCCCAGATGCTGATCCCTCCGCCGGCCTCGTCCAGCACCTCGAGGGGCACCTCCTGGAACCCCTCCAGCCCGAAGTCCTCCGCCTTGGGCAGGCGCGTGACGTACGCCTCGAAGTCCTCCGCCGCCTCCGGCACGTACGACGGCTGCATCCAGTTGCTGCAGTCCACCACGTCCGTCGGAGTGGATGCCGTGGAGTTGGAGTTGTTGGAGGAGCAGCAGGGCGTCCCCGGCGCCGAGTTACCAGCCGCTCCGGCTCCGGCTCCTTGATCGGGAAGAGGCGGCGGCTGCTGCTGCAGCGGCTGCCCGTGCATCTGGGCGAGGTTGAGCCGGGCGCACTCGCCGTACAGCGCCCTGGCCGCGGCGTCGTAGGCGCGGGCGGCGTCGAGCGCGCTGCCGAAGGTGCCCAGCCAGAGGCGCGCGCCGCGGTTGGGCTCGCGGATCTCAGCGACCCACTTGCCCCAGGTGCGCTGGCGGACGCCGCGGAAGGGGCACTGCTGGTTGTCCGGCCCGCCCTTGCCCTTCATGCACCCCTTCCGCGACCGCCGGAGCGGGCAGCACTTCTTCTGCTTCATCCCGGCCGCCACCACCTGCTGCTGCTGCTGCGCGCCCGGCTCCATTGACGATGTGTCGACGATGTGTCTGCTGGCACAGCTGGGAGACACGAGACATTTATAGTGGCCGAGTGGAAAAGCGAAGTGTGGGAAGACGGCGGCGAGGCGACGTGTAGGGGAGCGCGTCCTAGGTATCCCACGCGTGCGCCAAGTAAGGAAGCCGCGCGACACGAAGGGGTGGGACCGGGAGCGCAGGACACATGGTCGACGCCGTGGGCTCCACGAGTCTCCGCGCCTCGGGCCACGTGTCGGAATACACCCACGGCTCTCATTTTGAGCGACGTCAAACGCATCGGTCAGCGAGCCGGCTCCAGGATATAGATTTGGACGAGGAGCGTCTATATATCTATCCTCTCCATGTCTGCTTGCTCTTTTTTTCTCCCTGGCACGCAATACACATGTGCCGCAGGAGTATATCCATCCGTCTGTGTGCGTGCGTGCGTTAAAGTCCAAATCCGATGTAGCAGCAGCGCGTTGCTCTCTGGATGCTCCTGCGGCAGCCTGTGAAACACATATGCATGGGCAAGCAATTGGGCATGGAGCCGTTACGTGTCCTACCCTATTCGACGGCAGCTAAGATTGGGCATCGACCATGCATGAGGCATCGGCAACACAGCTCCAGGTGTTGAGTGCTCGCACGTGCAGTCGGCGCGTGTATGCGTGCATGCATGTACGCAAGTGTCGCTTCTCTCCGACTCACACCTGGTATTGTGGCTGTCTATATGCATGCCCCGGCACAACACACACGCATGCCACCAGCAAGCGCCCGCCGGCCGGACACTGTATGCACTTTTGCGTCTCGGGTCGAGGGACGATGGCCACGCGGTTTATGCACACTTCCGACTGCGTGCACAATGTGTTTGCACTTTATGGTGTGATGATTGGTAGGACCGTTATTCCCGACGTCTCGGTGGGAAATGCACAGTGAGATCCTAAAATTAACCCAAAATACGGCAAACCGAAACATATTTTTATTTAGCAATATAATTCAATCACTTAATAATATATATAAAATATATTTCAATTTAATATTTTAATCACATTTTGCAGGCAATATTTTAATCACTTAATAACATATAAAATATAAATTTTAAATACCTCAAAAAAATATAAATGTTAAAAGAGTAAATATAGTATTCAAGCACTAAACAAAGTGGCTTTAGCTTCAGCTAAAAACATCATTCGTATAGCATTTCTTAACATGATATCTTCACTTTATTATTTTGATCAAGAAATTTTAAAGTGCTGCTATCGCCAATCCATTGAGTCATTTCTAGCAAGCGAACAAAGCTAATGAGTAAATTAAGTGGTACACGAATTTTAGGGTTAGCAAGATGAGAAAAGAAAAACAATCTAATTGCAACAATATGATCTATGATCGAAGACCAAACCTTGATGCGCTGTCGCCAGGGCTAAATTTGTGGCATCCTTTTTGCAACTTGAAGGATGATCAAAGGAAGATCTAGGGAGGAAGAGGCCACAAGCCCACAACATGTTGATGATGAACTTATCATCGATCTTACGATGTGGTGCGAGACCGATCATAGATCAGGACTTCGGGAGAGGAACAACCAAGGAAACGAAAGATTAAACTATCGAGAGGTTTTTTTTAGATGAAAAGGGATCACTCCCTCAGACCCATTTTCATTAAAACGAGACCACCCGAGTTCAGAACAAAACAGAAATACAAACTCCACTCAGTGAAACTAAGTAGACCGACAAAAACGAAACTAAAAACAGACTAAGTGCAAAGTTTAAAGCAACCACAACAAGCCTAAAGCAAAAGATCAAGGGACAACAACCCAGGCACTGCCACCACACGGTAGGAACACTAAAGACTCCGAATCACCCAAAGATCACATGCACTGAATCTTCATCTTCAGGGTGTGCCTTCAAGTGCTCCACCGTCGCTCTCCCAGCGTGGATTGAGGTAGCACTGTCTTTCCAGGTGGAAGCCCACCCAAAGCCAGGGCATTTCAACTCGCCAGGAGCCTCAGAGGCGTTTTTAGGTTGTTGGCCATCCTGTCCATGAACATCTCCAAGGCCCCCCTCCAACTCTTTGAATGGAACTTTCCAGTTCTGAAGGTACATCAGGACGAGGCGCCAAATCTGTTTCATATTTATTCAGGAACACGCGTTAAAAACTAAGTTATTTCTATTGTTCCAGATGCTCCAAAGAACAGCCGAAGACACAACATTGAAATTTAAGTGTCTTTTATTAGCAATCCACTTGGAAGCCACTGAAAAGAAATTATCTACTGCAATCCCAAAAACTTCAAACACATCATCCCAGAGAAGTTTAGAAACAATGCATTCAAAGAAAAGGCGATTCACAGATTCAAACTCAGTGCAGAGATTGCACTCAAGGGGTTTAGGAATCCCCCTGTCCCTAAGATTATCTCTAGTCATGATCTTGTTCTGTGAAAGCAGCCACAGGAAAATTTGAATCCTAGGGGGCATTTTTAAGGACCAAACTGCAGGCAAGAAAATAGGAGTAACACCTCTAAAATTAATCACAGCATACATGGATTTAGAAGAATACACTCCTGAGGTTTCATATTGTCAAACAAGTTGGTCATCTGATTCCAACAAACAGATATTACCAGCAATAATTCTAAGTTCTAGCCATTGGACCATCATATTGTCAGAAAAGTTCCTTCTAAAGTCACATCTAAGCTGAGCACCATCCCACAAATCAGCAATAGTTTTAGTTTGTTGATTTGAGATTACATAGAGGTCCCATAATTGAGTAGCTAGGGGAGAATTTCCAAACCAGATATCCTCCCAGAATCTGACTTGTCTACCATTATGTAACTACCTCGGTGAATTACGCTCCTAGTTACAATCCTGGATGAACGGAAATGGTTGAAATAGTACGGTGGGGCCCAGATGCCACTCACAGGTAGACCTTTCGGCCGTCCCAACCATTTCCAAACATCGGGACAAGAACGGGCGGCGTAATCGGCAGGCGAAGGGATCAACTACATACACAAATGAGTATGTATGCAAGCCACCATACAACAGTACATCAGAGCCATTCCATCTAAAAGAAAGGAAATATAGCAACGCCATATGGCAAGATTCAAATGTCCTAGATAGATATAGTAGTTTAGGATATCTCCTCATACATCAAACATCAGAGTAACAGGCGGAAGCGGCAAACAAGATCCGAGTACGGATAAGAAGCAAATCAGCATAAGATGCCCCATAAATAAACACACCCCGCCCACAGATCTCACGGATCCCCGTTCCCGGAATCTCTACACCGAACGATCGTTGCCCACATCATCTGCCTCCTCCACCCAGTATCCATCTTGTGAGTGTACCTGTCCATCTGAATCAAACAATTTATCGTGTGAGACCCTAGGGGTACTCAGAAAGTCTTTATGCCTCTAAAGGGGACACAACCTAGGGTGACGCAATTGCAGCAAAAGATAAACCCTAACAGTTCTATAGATACTCGCTAACCATCCGCCTAACCAAAGATAGACGGATGTCCGTGAATTAATGACAACAGTTATAACAGTAATATCAACAGATCCATCCTCCTCGCTTACCGACGAGGAAGAGGACGAACAATCCCCATCCGTTGGCAGTTTTATTATCCATTCCATGAGTGTTGCACTATTTACTAGTCAGTTACTTAGTCAAATTAAAAGCAGTACTTTAGTTATGCTTGTCTATGATCGAGAAACTGTGCTCCAATTCGTCCATAACTGCGGACACGGCTTTCAGAAAGTTTTACCCTGCAGGGGTGCACAAATAGCAACACACACTCGATCAACCTCGGAAAAACCAAATCAAAACCCAACGAGGCCTTCACGACAAAGCAATCACAGGATTCAGAAATATTTCAGGGGGCCACCCCATTGAGTACACCCGCAACGAAGTTAGCCGAGTCCGAGACGGACTCAAGGTTTGCGCCAGTGGCTGTAAACGACTGGGAACCCGAAAATGTGACTGGGCTTGTTGATACCGCGAAAACACTCTGATGACCTAAACAGTACAGGTGCAGTACCGCGCACAATTTTAAATAAAGCAGTAAAGCATGGTATAAGTACAGGATAGTAAATAAAACCTCAAACTAGTTTGTGGCCCCAAGAAATAAGAATGAATCAAGCTCTGGCTCAGGGGGGTCCCATAAGCCTCCCGGATGTGGATAGCGCGAATAATCAAGGAACAGGAATCAAGTACTCGGGGTCCTACGGGACACAAGTGAGCAGGAAAAACCAAATAGCAGATATTGCTCACCGGTGCCACTTTCATTAGTTATCCCATTACTACTCAGGTTAAGTTGTTTAGGTACCTCGTTATCCATCAGACACTCACATACCCTACACATGCTGTTCTATGACTCGCATGGCTCAAACAACTCCTGTAGTAATGGCTCATGGGATAGAGGAACAAGCTGTGGTGGGGTGTAAAAGTAACGGCTATGCAATACTTGGGATTCAGTTTAATGCAATCGCGACTCAATGATGCAAGAATAAGATAGAGGCAATAGACACTATATGTATGCGCATGTGGTAGTTCTTGCCTGGCAGCTCAGTTGAAGCGAGAGAAGGATCTGGGTAGTGCTCCTGGGTCTCTTGATATATCCCCTGCTCAGCGTCTATTCGAAGAATAACCAAACAAACAAGGGCCAACATAAATAAAGTGCACAAGCATATAAATAAAATGCGACAAGCAAAAAATCATGCCCTGATGAATGATGCACAATTTGCATGGCAATAAAGTAGCATGGCATGGGTGAGGTGTGGAATACAAGGATAAGCATTTTATTGAGTTTTGGCCACATTTTATACTCAAATAAGTTGCTGTATACTTTATATTTATGTGATGCATGCTGCAATTCAGAACATGGAATGCATAAACAGAAAGGTCTCATCGAGCTGATCATTTTAGACATATCATTTGTCAAATTCGGAGTTATAAATCAAAAGTTATTAATTTATTAAGAAAAAGGGCATTTTATTGTAATTTTAACCAACTTGAAATTTAAAGGGTTCAAAATATATTTTGGATAGCATATTTGAATTCCTCACATTTTTCTGATTTGAAAACATATATTACATGTATTATTTGGAATTATATTTTGAAAGTTATTTAAATACTGTTTTGAATTTGAATTTGAAACAAATTTGAAAAGGTTTAATTTTATAACAGGAACACAGAAACGTTTAGTACCCAGACGAACCCAGCCCCAGTCGCTGACGGGTGGGCCAGCTACTGGTGGGGTTACAAGCGCGTGGAATTTTTTTCACACTGGGGCTCTGCCTAGCCCACACGGATGACAAGCGGGCCCAGTGGTTGCGAGCCCACGTGACAGCGAAAGGGGAGGGTCGGCCACGCGGCTCGGTGAGGGAGTGCGGGTTACAGACCGAGGAAACCGAGGGGCTTCTCTGCAAAAAGGCTAGTGCAGCTGACAGGTGGGGTCTCGAGGAGCGCGGGTCAAAGGATTAAAAAGGTTGGGGGTTTTCTGAAAGACTACCACGGCCCCACTGTAGATCTCCTTTCTCTGTCCCGCGGACAGATCGGTGCCGACCGACGCGGTGCGCAGTGTACGGGGTTCGAACTCGCGCCCTCGCGCGTGCGCACGGCGGCGGCGACCACTGGGCTAGCTAGGGTTTGGTGCTAGGAAATGGCAGGACGGCCAGGTAAACCTAGCCGGCGCGCAGCGTGGCGGGTAACGACGAGTACCGTGCACTGAGGGCGCTCGTCCGGTGGCTTGGCGCACACAGGAAACGGGGAACGGAGGGAGGTTGTCTGGGAGGAAGAGGGGCTCACCACGGTTGCGTCGGTGGAGGTGGTTCGGGCTGGGGAGCAGCCGATCGACGGCGAGGCTGGCGGCCGGAGTTCTAGGGTTTTGCGGCGGAGCAGCGTCGGCCTGGGGCTTCTGAGGCTTCTCCTCCTCGCTGGCGTGTACAAGGCGATGCATAGGGCTCGGCTCGGTCTTCCTCGACACCTGGACGCCGCGCCCGCCGCATGGTACGGTGTCGTCGAGAGGAGGCCGACGGAAAGGTGGCGATCGGTGGTAGACGGTGGTGGAGAGGAAGGGGAGGAGAGGGCGAGGCCCTAGGCGGATCTGGGAGAGGCAGAGACGAGAGAGAGGGAGTAGATAAGGACGGGAGAGGGGAGGTGCCGTGGGGAGGTGGGTTGAGGAAAAAGGTGGCTCGGGTGCCACCTTTCCTCCTCCTCGAGCACGTGATCGAGCTGGAGCTCGGAACAGGAGCAGGGTAGGGGCTGCCAGGTGGGTCAGGGTGAGGCCAGAGAGGGGTGGGCTCGGTGTGGCACGCACAACAGAGAGAAAAGAAGGAGAGAGGAGAGGGGAGGCTCGGGCTAGGATGGTAGCCTCGGCTAGGGTTTGTTTAGGGTTGGGTAGAGAGAGAGAGAGGGGTAGACAGGTGGGCCTGCTAGGTGAGAGAGGAGAGGCCGAGAGGGAGGGGTGGCATGGTAGCTAGGGTTTGTAGAGAGAGGGGGTTTTAGATTAGGTATAGATTAGGAGAGAGGTTTAGAGAGAGGTGAGATGTGGTGTAGAGGATTGGGCAATAGGTTTCTTTTGGGCAAGCTCAAGCAAGAGCAAAAAGAAAACAAGATCTCTACCAAAAAGAGGAAGATGTAAAGGTGGTGATGGGTTTGAGCAAGATCAAACTAGATCAAGCCCAAAAGGAGGGAGGGAGAGATTAGAGATGATCCGCTCAAAAACCAAAGAAAACCCAAAGGAGATCAAAGGATGATGATGGTTGCATGGCCCATGCAAGCATTTAATGCCATGTGTTAATCTTGTGAAAACAGAAATAAAATCCCATGGCATTTATTTATGTGCATCCTCAAAAGATGGAGTAAGGGCCAAGCTAAGGATTGAAGGAATGTTCCATGTGGAGTGAATGAGGATGACCATATTTGAATATATTTTGGACATGCTAGTGTGTAAATTCCACTATGTGCATATTATCCTCAAAGTATTCCAACATGAACAACCTTCCCATATCATTCCATATGGAAGCAGGTAGAAAAGAAAAGAGTCCATTCCAACAACATGAGCTAGGGATAAACACAAGTAAAATGCAATGCTCACATGTGGTGGAATGGTGGAATGTTAGGGTGGTGACAAGAAAGGTGATGGAGTCAACAAAAGATATGCCCCCAACTCAACTTGGGCATTTAAACAATATATCAAGAACCAAATACAATTTAAAATGCATATGAGAGAAGAACCAAACCAAAAAGGGTTTTATGTGATGCTCAAATGCAAGGTGGCATGATGACCTGAGCATGATGTAATGATGATGCAACAATTATGTCTAGGAAGTAGCCATTATATTACTAGACCAAGTAGCATTACAATTGTTAGACAAATGGGATGCTACAACTCTCCCTCACTAAACAGGAATCTCGCCCCGAGATTCTAGGAAGAAGAAGACTCAAAGAGGGTAGGATAGTTGGCACGGAGCTCATCTTCACGCTCCCAAGTGGCTTCATCAACGGAATGGTGCGACCACTGCACCTTGCAGAACTTGATGGACTTATTACGAGTCCTTCTTTCTGCGATTTCAAGGATTTTTGTGGGATGTTCTTGATAAGACAGGTCTTCTTGGAGATTGATTAGCTCATGATCCACGGTCCTGCCGGGATCCTTGAAGCACTTCTTGAGTTGAGAGATGTGGAAAACATCATGAACCTTGAGTTTTTCCGGGAGCTCAAGAGCATAAGCAACTTCTCCTCTTCTTCCACGAATTTTGAAAGGACCGATGTATCTAGGAGCCAGCTTCCCTTTGATACCAAAATGGTGCGTGCCTTTCATGGGAGTGACACGAAGGTAAACGAGATCACCAGGGACATACACCATGTCCGTGTGCTTTCTGTCATAATTGCTCTTCTGGCGACTTTGAGCAATCTTCAGATTTTCAAGAATGATGTGCACCTTCTCCTCCGCTTGAGTTACAATGTCAGGGCCAAACCAAATTCTTTCTCCTGCACCCGACCAACCAATCGGAGTTCTGCATCTGCGGCCATAGAGAGCCTCAAATGGTGCCATATTTAGACTTTTCTGGAAGCTGTTGTTGTTGTAAGAGAATTCAGCATAAGGAAGACATTCCTCCTACTTCATGCCAAAAGAGATGACGCAAGCATGAAGCATATCCTCCAGAATCTGATTGATCCTTTCAACTTGTCCTTGCGACTGAGGTGGTAAGCTGTGCTGAAGTTCAATTTTGTTCCCAAAGCATTTTGGAAATTTTCCCAGAACTTGGAAGTGAAGATGCTTCCACGGTCTGAACTGATCTCAAGCGGAACCCCATACAGAGAGACAATTCTGTTGATATAGAGCTCAGCCAACTGAATTCCAGAAATTGTTTCCTTGATGGGGAAGAAGTGAGCCACTTTAGAAAGCCTGTCAATGACAACAAAGATTGCATTGTTGCCCTTCTGCGACCTTGGAAAACCAGTGATGAAGTCCATCTCTACTTTCTCCCATTTCCATTACGGGGGTTTCAATGGCTGTAGAAGACCGTAAGGTTTCTGATGGACAGCTTTCACTCTGCGGCAGACATCACACTCCGAGACATACTTGGCACAATATCGTTTCAATCCCGGCCACCAATATTGTGTTTTCAAGTCCATGTACATCTTTGTGCTTCCAGGGTGGATAGAAAGAACAGAATCATGCGCCTCCTTGAGAACTTGCTCTCTCAAACCCGGGTAGTTCGGAACAAACATCCGGTGTTCAAAGAAAAGCGTGCCTTGATCATCGACGTGGAAGGACTCATACTTCGGAAGCTGAAGTTTGGAGATGATCTTTCTGGTGTGCGGATCACCAAGCTGACGAGAGCGGACCTTTTCTTCCAAGAGAGGGGTTGCTAGAAGGTTCAGGAGATACCCTTGTTCCACAATTTCAAGGTTGAGCTGACGGAATTCCTCGCACAAGAGAGGCTGTTGTTCTTCCATCATGAGGTTATTGACATAAGCTTTGCGGCTGAGAGCATCGGCCATGACATTAGCTTTGCCCGGAGTGTAGTTGATGGTCAAATCAAAATCATTGATTTCTTCAATCCACCTCCTCTGCCGAAGGTTGAGATCAGGCTGAGTGAAGATATACTTCAGACTCTTGTGATCAGAAAAGATTTCACAACGGTTGCCCAGCAAGTAATGCCTCCATAGTTTCAAAGCAAAGACAACTGCTGCGAGCTCGAGGTCATGTGTAGGATAGTTGATCTCATGCGTCTTCAACTGTCGAGAGGCATAAGCAACAACTTGTTTTTCTTGCATAAGGACCGCACCCAATCCTTGCAAAGAGGCGTCACAGAATATCTGGAAAGGCTTAGATGTGTCCGGAGGAACCAAGACTGGCGTGGAAGTGAGCTTCTCTTTGAGTGTCTCAAAGCTTGCTTGACATGCAGGAGTCCAAAGGTATTTCTTGCCTTTCTTGAGGAGATCGGTAAGAGGCTTCGCTATCTTCGAAAAGTTCTGAACGAAGCGACGGCAATAACTAGCCAAACCAAGGAAGCTCCGCACTTCTTTGACATTAACAGGAGGAAGCCATTCAACAATTGTCTTCACAGTTTCCGGGTTGACTGCAATGCCCTTGGCAGAGATGACGTGACCAAGATAGGTTACTTGAGGCAGCCAAAACTCACACTTTGAGAACTTTGCATACAAGCGGTTCTCACGAAGCTTGTTTAGGACACACCGAAGGTGTTCTTCATGCTCTTCCTTTGACTTAGAATAGACTAAGATGTCATCCAGATAGACCACAACGAACTTATCAAGATACTCCATGAAAACCGAGTTCATAAGCCTCGAGAAGGTGGCAGATGCGTTGGTGAGACTGAAAGACATGACCGTGTACTCATACAGGCCATAGCGGGTGGTGAAAGCTCTTTTAGGAACATCTTCCTTGCGAATCTTGATTTGGTGATAACCACTTCTCAAGTCAAGCTTAGAGAACACCACATCTCCAGCTAGCTGATCGAAGAGATCATTAATCCGCGGAAGGGGATATTTATTCTTGATGGTTTTAGCATTGAGAGCCCGATAGTCAACGCAAAGTCTATCAGTCCTGTCTCGCTTTTTCACAAAGATTGTTGGGCTACCCCAAGAAGAAGTACTGTGTTGAATGAAACCCAACTTCTCTTGTTCATCAAGCTGTCGTTTGAGTTCAGCCAACTCAGCAGGACCCATTTTATAAGGCCTCTTGGAGATAGGAGCCGTTCCAGGTTCAAGCTCAATTACAAACTCAACCTCACAATCCGGAGGCATACCTGGCAACTCTTCAGGAAAAACATCTGGGAACTCACAGACCACCGGAACACTCTGAATAGCTTCCATAGCATCATCATTCAGAGCCGCCAAAGAGAAAAGCTGGATAGCATGAGTCAGACTTGGAGAAAATACTATATGGCCTTCAGGAATCTTCAGAGAAACCGAGCGTTCAACACAATCAATCACAGCTGCATTTGCTATCAACCAATCCATGCCCAAGATGACATCGATGTCGGAATTGCCCAGAACAATTAAGGACGCCGAGAACGAAGAGCACCAATCTCAATTTGATTGCCATGGCTGATTTTAGAAGCTGCCATCTTTGCTCCAGGAGAAAGGACCATTAACCTCTTATGGAGAGGATCCAACGCTAACCCATTCTCATTTGCAAACTTGATAGAAAAAAAAGAATGCGATGCACCAGAATCAAACAAAACTCGTGCAGGGACTGAGTTAACGGGAAGCATACCCATCACAACTCCAGGTGCATGCTCAGCTTGAGTGGCGTTGACACAGTTGGCACGAGCAACAGTAGACCCGGGCTTGGTGTTGATGTTGAGAGCCCGAGGTGGTGGTGCACGAACCATAGGAGAGCTTGCCGCAGATCTTGGAGGTGGTGGAGGAAGAGCTTTGTTTTTCATCGGACAGTTCCAGTTTTGATGCCCAGAGTCTCCACACGTGAAACACGCACCAGGTGGACGTGGAGCAACGTAGCCAGGGACTCCGCCAGGCGCTCCAGGGTAGTGGTGGTTGTAGCCCCTGGGAGCAGCAGTGAGGAAGTTTGTTGGCCTTGTCGCGTAGGTTGAAGGTCTTGGTGGAGCCGGGAGCGACGGTGGGGTGTTAGGAACCCAGACACGACGCTTAGAAGGAGTTGACATAGCTAAAGAGCTTGCTGCCTCGCGGTTGTGTTTCTTTGACTCCTCAAACACTTGCCTACTTGCTTCCTCCTGCAGAGCTGTATGCTGAAGTTCCAGAAAAGACGCCGGGCTTGCATGTGTGATTGCATATTTAATCGATGCATTGATCCCTTGCCGGAACCTCTTTTGCTTCTTCTTGTCATCAGAGATCTCATCGCCACCATAACGAGAAAGGTTCATGAAGTTCCTGATGTAGGTATTGACATTGTCATTTCCCTGCTTGAGGTTGAGAAACACTTCCTTCATCCTCTCCATGACAATTTCTGACAGATACTGCTCTTTGAAGGCTCCAGTGAACTGTTCCCAAGTAGGCTGAAAACCAGTGCAGTTTGCCTTGAGGTAATTCTCCCACCAGAGAGCTGCATCTCCCTTCAGAAGGTGAGTAGCACATTTTACCCATTCTTGCTCAGGAACATCAGCAGTCGCGAGTAGCCTTGACATCTCACGCAACCAATCATCAGCATCAAGTGGTTGATCAGAAACATCAAATTGGCGTGGGTTGAACTTCAGGAAGCTTTTGATGTCTCCTCGCTTGGGAGGTGGAGGTAGCGGAGTAAACTCATTCCTCCGAACACTCTCTTCAAAACGCTGCTGGTTCTGCTGCATTGCTGCCAAGGCATTGGCGATGTTTGACAACGCGGACCCCAGTTCAGGTGGTATGTCCTCATCAGAACGGCGTGGTGGTGCCATCCTGTGATTGATATAAAACACAAGTCAGTACTATAATGGAGAATAATAATAATCCAAAATAGTACCAAGATGGAATTAACCAAGATTAAAGGATACAATTTACTAAGATGACATTAAAATATCAACAAAGTTCAAAGCACCTAGAAGATATTAAGCATATCGCACACGACTGAAAAGAAGTGTGGTACACAAATATATCAAAGAAATTTTTTCCACAAATTTCGGCATTAAAATACCAATAGATGCGCAAAAACACTTAACGAATCAAGATTAGTGACTCTACCAATTCAATATACAAGAGCGAATGATAAGAGTAGTGGTATGGTCGCGACTCCATCCCGCACTCAATCATTACTCCGCACATGAATAAGTAGAACACATATCCTAACCCCTTCTTCTCACGATGAACCTAAAGATTAGTAACTACGGAAACGAACACCCCAAACAAGATAACGTCGGATAACAAAGAGTAAGACAGATCGCGGCGGTATACAACGAATCAGATAGATCGCGTCGGTTTGCAAAAGCCTGTCGGTATGGAATGTACCAACAGTTGATAACCAAAAGGCCGATTGTGATAACAACTTGGATGCAACAGATAGACTAGGAATTACACACACACACACACACACACACAACCTATGGTACTACGGAAACCCAGAACACGTGAATCCTAGTTTGAACTTTTAAGAAGAGGATTGAAAACGTTACACTTCCTTACCAGAAAAGGGTGGGTGGGTAAGAATAAAAGTGGAAGCAGTCCTACTCTCACGTTTTGTTTTTCCCTAGTATACATAGCTACCAAAATATTTGCTAGACTGACAACGACCATTTGGCTGAGACCCTGAAGGGCGGGATGGCTCTGATACCAACTGTAACTACCTCGGTGAATTACGCTCCTAGTTACAAGCCTGGATGAATGGAAATGGTTGAAATAGTACGGTGGGGCCCAGATGCCACTCACAGGTAGACCTTTCGGCCGTTCCAACCATTTCCAAACATCGGGACAAGAACGGGCGGCGTAATCGGCAGGCGAAGGGATCAACTACATACACAAATGAGTATGTATGCAAGCCACCATACAACAGTACATCAGAGCCATTCCATCTAAAAGAAAGGAAATATAGCAACGCCATACGGCAAGATTCAAATGTCCTAGATAGATATAGTAGTTTAGGATATCTCCTCATACATCAAACATCAGAGTAACAGGCGGAAGCGGCAAACAAGATCCGAGTACGGATAAGAAGCAAATCGGCATAAGATGCCCCATAAATAAACACACCCCGCCCACAGATCTCACGGATCCCCGTTCCCGGAATCTCTACACCGAACGATCGTTGCCCACATCGTCTGCCTCCTCCACCCAGTATCCATCTTGTGAGTGTACCTGTCCATCTGAATCAAACAATTTATCGTGTGAGACCCTAGGGGTACTCAGCAAGTCTTTATGCCTCTAAAGGGGACACAACCTGGGGTGACGCAATTGCAGCAAAAGATAAACCCTAACAGTTCTATAGATACTCGCTAACCATCCGCCTAACCAAAGATAGACGGATGTCCATGAATTAATGACGACAGTTATAACAGTAATATCAACAGATCCATCCTCCTCGCTTACCGACGAGGAAGCGGACGAACAACCCCCATTCGTTGGCAGTTTTATTATCATTCCATGAGTGTTGCACTATTTACTAGTCAGTTACTTAGTCAAATTAAAAGCGGTACTTTAGTTATGCTTGTCTATGATCGAGAAACTGTGCTCCAAGTCGTCCATAACCGCGGACACGGCTTTCAGAAAGTTTTACCCTGCAGGGGTGCACAAATAGCAACACACACTCGATCAACCTCGGAAAAACCAAATCAAAACCCAACGAGGCCTTCACGACAAAGCAATCACAGGATTCAGAAATATTTCAGGGGGCCACCCCATTGAGTACACCCGCAACGAAGTTAGCCGACTCCGAGACGGACTCAAGGTTTGCGCCAGTGGCTGTAAACGACTGGGAACCCGAAAATGTGACTGGGCTTGTCGATACCGCGAAAACACTCCGATGACCTAAACAGTACAGGTGCAGTACCGCGCACAATTTTAAATAAAGCAGTAAAGCATGGTATAAGTACAGGATAGTAAATAAAACCTCAAACTAGTTTGTGGCCCCAAGAAATAAGAATGAATCAAGCTCTGGCTCAGGGAGGTCCCATAAGCCTCCCGGATGTGGATAGCGCGAATAATCAAGGAACAGGAATCAAGTACTCGGGGTCCTACGGGACACAAGTGAGCAGGAAAAACCAAATAGCAGATATTGCTCACCGGTGCCACTTTCATTAGTTATCCCATTACTACTCAGGTTAAGTTGTTTAGGTACCTCGTTATCCATCAGACACTCACATACCCTACACATGCTGTTCTACGACTCGCATGGCTCAAACAACTCCTGTAGTAATGGCTCATGGGATAGAGGAACAAGCTGTGGTGGGGTGTAAAAGTAACGGCTATGCAATACTTGGGATTCAGTTTAATGCAATCGCGACTCAATGATGCAAGAATAAGATAGAGGAAATAGACACTATATGTATGCAAGCATGTGGTAGTGCTTGCCTGGCAGCTCAGTTGAAGCGAGAGAAGGATCTGGGTAGTGCTCCTGGGTCTCTTGATATATCCCCTACTCAGCGTCTATTCGAAGAATAACCAAACAAACAAGAGCCAACATAAATAAAGTGCACAAGCATATGAATAAAATGCGACAAGCAAACAATCATGCCCTGATGAATGATGCACAATTTGCATGGCAATAAAGTAGCATGGCATGGGTGAGGTGTGGAATACAAGGATAAGCATTTTATTGAGTTTTGGCCACATTTTATACTCAAATAAGTTGCTGTATACTTTATATTTATGTGATGCATGCTGCAATTCAGAACATGGAATGCATAAACAGAAAGGTCTCATCGAGCTGATCATTTTAGACATATCATTTGTCAAATTCGGAGTTATAAATCAAAAGTTATTAATTTATTAAGAAAAAGGGCATTTTATTGTAATTTTAACCAACTTGAAATTTAAAGGGTTCAAAATATATTTTGGATAGCATATTTGAATTCCTCACATTTTTCTGATTTGAAAACATATATTACATCTATTATTTGGAATTATATTTTGAAAGTTATTTAAATACTGTTTTGAATTTGAATTTGAAACAAATTTGAAAAGGTTTAATTTTATAACAGGAACACAGAAACGTTTAGTACCCAGACGAACCCAGCCCCAGTCGCTGACGGGTGGGCCAGCTACTGGTGGGGTTACAAGCGCGTGGAATTTTTTTCACACTGGGGCTCTACCTAGCCCACACGGATGACAAGCGGGCCCAGTGGTTGCGAGCCCACGTGACAGCGAAAGGGGAGGGTCGGCCACGCGACTCGGTGAGGGAGTGCGGGTTACGGACCGAGGAAACCGAGGGGCTTCTCTGCAAAAAGGCTAGTGCGGCTGACAGGTGGGGTCTCGAGGAGCGCGGGTTAAAGGATTAAAAAGGTTGGGGGTTTTCTGAAAGACTACCACGGCCCCACTGTAGATCTCCTTTCTCTGTCCCGCGGACAGATCGGTGCCGACCGACGCGGTGCGCGGTGTACGGGGTTCGAACTCGCGCCCTCGCGCGTGCGCACGGCGGCGGCGACCACTGGGCTAGCTAGGGTTTGGTGCTAGGAAACGGCAGGACGGCCAGGTAAACCTAGCGCGGCGCGCAGCGTGGCGGGTAACGACGAGTACCGTGCACTGAGGGCGCTCGTCCGGTGGCTTGGCGCACACAGGAAACGGGGAACGGAGGAAGGTTGTCTGGGAGGAAGAGGGGCTCACCGCGGTTGCGTCGGTGGAGGTGGTTCGGGCTGGGGAGCAGCCGATCAACGGCGAGGCTGGCGGCCGGAGTTCTAGGGTTTCGCGGCGGAGCGGCGTCGACCTGGGGCTTCTGAGGCTTCTCCTCCTCGCTGGCGTGTACGGGGCGACGCAGAGGGCTCGGCTCGGTCTTCCTCGACACCTGGACGCCGCGCCCGCCGCCTGGTACGGTGTCGTCGAGAGGAGGCCGACGGAAAGGTGGCGATCGGTGGTAGACGGTGGTGGAGAGGAAGGGGAGGAGAGGGCGAGGCCCTGGGCGGATCTGGGAGAGGCAGAGGCGAGAGAGAGGGAGTAGATAAGGACGGGAGAGGGGAGGTGCCATGGGGAGGTGGGTTGAGGAAAAAGGTGGCTCGGGTGCCACCTTTCCTCCTCCTCGAGCACGTGATCGAGCTGGAGCTCGGAACAGGAGCAGGGTAGGGGCTGCCAGGTGGGTCAGGGTGAGGCCAGAGAGGGGTGGGCTCGGTGTGGCACGCACGGCAGAGAGAAAAGAAGGAGAGAGGAGAGGGGAGGCTCGGGCTAGGATGGTAGCCTCGGCTAGGGTTTGTTTAGGGTTGGGTAGAGAGAGAGAGGGGTAGACAGGTGGGCCTGCTAGGTGAGAGAGGAGAGGCCGAGAGGGAGGGGTGGCATGGTAGCTAGGGTTTGTAGAGAGAGGGGTTTTTAGATTAGGTATAGATTAGGAGAGAGGTTTAGAGAGAGGTGAGATGTGGTGTAGAGGATTGGGCAATAGGTTTCTTTTGGGCAAGCTCAAGCAAGAGCAAAAAGAAAACAAGATCAAACAAGAGCTCTACCAAAAAGCGGAAGAGGTAAAGGTGGTGATGGGTTTGAGCAAGATCAAACTAGATCAAGCCCAAAAGGAGGGAGGGAGAGATTAGAGATGATCCGCTCAAAAACCAAAGAAAACCCAAAGGATATCAAAGGATGATGATGGTTGCATGGCCCATGCAAGCATTTAATGCCATGTGTTAATCTTGTGAAAACAGAAATAAAATCCCATGGCATTTATTTATGTGCATCCTCAAAAGATGGAGTAAGGGCCAAGCTAAGGATTGAAGGAATGTTCCATGTGGAGTGAATGAGGATGACCATATTTGAATATATTTTGGACATGCTAGTGTGTAAATTCCACTATGTGCATATTATCCTCAAAGTATTCCAACATGAACAACCTTCCCATATCATTCCATATGGAAGCAGGTAGAAAAGAAAAGAGTCCATTCCAACAACATGAGCTAGGGATAAACACAAGTAAAATGCAATGCTCACATGTGGTGGAATGGTGGAATGTTGGGGTGGTGACAAGAAAGGTGATGGAGTCAACAAAAGATATGCCCCCAACTCAACTTGGGCATTTAAACAATATATCAAGAACCAAATACAATTTAAAATGCATATGAGAAAAGAACCAAACCAAAAAGGGTTTTATGTGATGCTCAAATGCAAGGTGGCATGATGACATGAGCATGATGTAATGATGATGCAACAATTATGTCTAGGAAGTAGCCATTATATTACTAGACCAAGTAGCATTACAATTGTTAGACAAATGGGATGCTACACATTACCTACTTTCCACCTATATCCTAAAGCTACAGATCTAGATGCCCACATCACCCCTTTCCAGAAGGTATAAGGATGAATATCCCTACATCACAGGATATTTGGGGATCCAGTATGATATTTGGCATCAATAACTCTCCTCCAAAGGGTGCCCTCCCCCTGGATGTATCTCTTAACCCAGGAGCCAAGTAGGCACAAATTGAGATCTTTGAGATTAGGAATACCCAAACCCCCAAAATCTTTCTTCATGCAAACCGAAGGCCAATTAGCTAAATGAATTTTGTGATTTCCTTCTTCATCATTCCAAAAGAAGTTGGCAAGATGAGAATCTAAGATTTTCAATGCCCATTTAGGGAATTTGAAAAAGGAAAGCAAATAAATGGGGATGCTAGAAAGACAGGCTTGGATAAGGACTTTCTTAGCAGCATAAGAAAGCAATTTCCCTCTCTAACCAGTAATTCTATGGAGAATGTTATCAATCAAAGGTTGAAGATCCTCCCTTATAAGTTTATCATAATGAAGAGGAATGCCCAAATATTTCACTGGAAAACTACCTAAGACACACTGAAAAATATCAATGAAAGGTTGGCATTCCTCAACCTCCAGATTTATTGGAATGAGTTCACTTTTGGCATAATTGATCCTCATTCCAGAGATCTGTTCAAAGCAGGTAAGGATCCATTTCAGATTCACAGCTACTATTTCATCTTTTTCTAGAAATAGCAGAGTATCATTAGCATACTGAAGACAAACTACACCACCAGGGACAAAACCAGAGCACAAACCTCTGATGGCCCCTGAATGTGTCCCCCTACTGAGCATCCTAGCAAAAACATCAATCATAATATTAAACAGAAGAGGGGCAATGGGGTCTCCTTGCCTAAGGCCTTTGCCAGTCAGGAAAAAGTTACTCTCAACATCATTAACTCTAGCCCCAATGGACCCTCCTTGGGAGATCTGTTTAATCAGCCTAATAAAGAAAGGATCAAAACCTCTGAGCTCAAGGATCTCAAAAAGGAAATCTAAATTGACCCTATCATAAGCTTTCTCATAGTCTATTTTTAAATCTAAACCTTTATCTTTTTCCTACTCATGTATGACTTCATGAGCAGTAACTACACTCTCTAGAATGAATCTACCTCTAATGAAGGCAGATTGATTCATAGAAATGATCCTACCAATCACTTTAGCAAGTATATTGGTGAGAACTTTAGTGAAAATTTTAAAGGAACAATTCAGTAAACTAATGGGTCTAAACTTCTTCATGACTCTAGCATCATTCTCCTTAGGAATTAAAGTAATCATAGCAAAATTAAGCCTACATAGATCTAACTTATCATCAAACCACTCCTGAAACATGTAAAGAAGATCCATCTTAATGATATCCCAATAAGTCTGATAAAAAAGGAAAGACAAACCATCAGGCCCAGGGGCACCTTCCCCATAATAACCAAAGACAGCATCCTTAATCTCTTCCTCCATAAAAGGAGCACTCAAAGACAGATTCTCATCTGCACTAATTTTATCCTCCGCACTAAAGAAATCTTGACATAAATGGATGTCAGGTCTATCTTCTTTCTTGAAAAGGTCCTTATAAAAATCAGTAGCTACTTTAAGCATGTCATCTATCTCAGTTACAGGGCCATCAGGACCCTCTAAAACATGGATCAGTTTTTCCTCCTACGTTGGTTAGCTATAGCATGGAAATATGCTTTATTCCTATCACCCTCTAGAATATTCCTATCTCTAGATCTCTGTCTAGCCTTAACTTCTTCCACGATCCAAAAATAGTTAAGGTCTTGCAGGATCTTATCTAATCTCTCTTTTTCTACTGAAGACAACAAATTAGTTTCAACTTTTATATCTAATTCATCATACTCATCCATAAGAAGTTTTCTATCCTTTCTTAAAGCTGCCTCAACATTGAGATTCCAGCCTTTAGCTAGTCTCCTAAAACATCTAACCTTGCTCTGCCAAATATCCAAGCTATTTGAACTATCCACTCTATGTGACCAGGCCTTAATGACAATATCTTTAAAGTCTGGTCTACCAATCCACCATTTTTCAAATCTAAACTTTTTAGTCCTGATCACCTGCCCTCCCCTGAATCCCAGATGATGGGGGTGTGATCACTACCCGCTCTAGGCAAAGCTTTAGCACTAGCTAGAGGAAATCTAGTATCAAACTGAGTGGAACAAAAAATCCTATCAATCCTGCTCATAATAAGGTCCTCCTGATTATTCCCCCAGGTGAAAGCTCTACCAGAAATACCAATCTCCATCAATGCCCAGAGCTCAATCCAAGCATTGAATCTATCAATCCATCTAAAATCCACATTTCTATTGCTTTTATCTTCAGGAGATCTTACTAAGTTAAAATCTCCCCCAATTAAAGCAAGCCCATCCCAATTCAAGAAAAGTTCATGGAGTTCAGAGATAAACTCCTGCTTCTTTTCGTCATAAGCAGAACCATAAACAGTAGTAATTCTACAAACTACATTATTACTTTTATTTCTAAGAACAGTACTAACAGAGAAAGATTTAATATCCCAGGAAATAACATCAAAGAGATCTAAATTAACTCCTACTAGGATCCCACCTGCAGTCCCAATAGAGGGCAGGAAGTTCCAAGCAAAATTTCTATTACCTAAAAGATTTTTCAAGGAAGAGTTACTAAAACTATCTTTCTTAGTCTCTTGAAAACAAATATAGTCAACATGCAAAGGAAAAATGTTATCTTCTAGAAATTTCTGTCTACCAGGAGCAGAAATACTCCTGCAGTTCCAAAAGGCACAAATCATTGAAACTTTTTCCTGGGGTGCTTGCCCCGAGATTTATTTACTACCTCTATCCAACCATCAGCTTCATCCTCCAAATCCTTGTCATTATGCAAAGACTTGGAAGGTGAGCAACTACTAACAACTATCTCCTTAATGGAAAAAACAACACCTATATCTCTAGAAACCACCTCAATATCAGCAACATCTAGAACATTAAAAGGATTGGTGTGCATTATACCTTTCATGGATTTGGGAGCATCCAGATTTACCACTTTCTTCAGATCCATGGCCTTTTCCAGAATGCTTTTAGAATTGTCCACCCTAGCACTCTGTCTAACAGCTTGAATTGGGCCCCACACCTTCTGTTTTTTCTTGTTGTTAGAAACAGCATCCTCACTAAAACCCTGAAGATCAGCAGAAGAAGGTAGGATATCTTCAGGCAAAACAGCAATCTGGGCACTGATATCCTTTTCTCCACCATAAATCAGCTGCTCTTCCTGTTCTGCAGCCCAGAACTGATGGGCCTCAAGGGTAACCTCCTCAACATTCCTCTCATGTGGCCTCAACTTGATATTATCCAGACTAACCAGTTTCTTCTGAAGGAGCAAGTTAAACACAACATTAGCAGGATCCTGACCCTCTAACATCCTAACTCTAGAAGCACCAGCCCCCCCAGCTTGATGGCTACCCCTGTTCTGCTGAGAATGAGTGGATTCAGTATTCCTGAAACCATTAGTATCCTTAGAGACACCCCTATCATTTCCTCCTGCAGCCCCATCCTCATTCTCCCTCCTATGGTCATTCAATTCATCAGTGAGAAGATCATCCTCATCATCCAGATTTGGAGCTGAAACATCTAGAGAAAACCCCAGCTGGAATAAATGACCATTGAATTCAAAAAGTCTCCCAATAGGAATCTTGGAAGGGTCTCTGCACTTAACTAGAACTCTAACCTCCTTAGCATTGTCTTTGAAAATAGATAACCAATCCACATCCACTAAGATCCCACAGGCAGAAACAGCTTGATCAAGGGTGTTCCATTCACACCATTTTGACTGAAGGCCAGTGATGATAATCCAAACTTTCTTTAAAGATTCCACAGGTTCAGGGTCATCATTCCAAGCCTCAAATTTGACCCACACCCCTGGTTTGGACACACCAAATTTGGGATAACCAATCACCTGCTCCACAGCAATATGAGGGGGAAACTTGACCAGGAAACTGTTGTCTGCCCCTAAGTCTCTAACCTGCCATGGCCAGTTGGTCTTGTAGATTTTTGAAAATTCCTCAGCAAGCTCTCTAGCAGACAAGGAACCTTCCTCAATCAACACAATACCACAATTCTTAGTTGAAGTAATTGGAGTAGCCACAACCTCAGGGATCTCAATGTGATAGAACCCAAGCCCCGGTGCACCACTACCAATATATCTAGCAACCTGATGGGGTCTTTTTCTGACAGGGCACTTGTCCACTAAATGACAAAAGCTTTTGCATATGAAACACATTGGCTTCTTCTCACAGGCAAGCTTCAAATGTCCTGGTTCACCACAACCCAAGCAAATACCATCAAAGTAGCTCATCTGACCACTGGGATTAGCAAAACCCTGGTCCTCTCTCCCCACAGACACCCCCTGCTTTTTCTTAGCTTTCTGGGTGGGTTTTGTTTTATCCTCCTGGTCAAACCCCTGACTCTGAAGCTGCTGGTTTTGAGAAGAGTTGATTGTAGGGGAAATCCATTGATTTGAGCCTCCTACAAACTGTGGAGGATGTTGGAATGGAGGAAAAGGACCATTGAACCCCGAGGGAGGCATCATACCACCAGGAGCAAAACCAAAAGGAGTTTGCCCAGCAAAGAACCGAGGGGACTGGCTAAACTGCCCCTGATGCATACCTTGTTGCTGAGGCTGCCCCTGTTGAGGTTGAAGATGTTGGTTCTGCCATTGGTCCTGACCAGCAGCATTTCCTCTCCCACGTCCTTTTCCTCCCCTTCCACGGTCTCCCATCCTTCCTTCACCAACACAAGCTTCGGGATCTAGAGAAACTTCAAGCCCAAGGCACTGTAAGCCAGAAATAAGTTCAGTATGCGCCGCCACCAGAGGAGAGGGACACGAACCCTAGGAATCCGGAGGTGGGTTTTTATACTGGGCTTCAGTGGAAGGGTTTGAGCTTGTGGTGGAGATTTCTGCAGCTGGATGTGTGGATCTCCAGGCAACCAGAGCTGGGAGAAAAACTCCTCAAAACTTTCCCCTCCACCTCCAACCACCACCCCTTTTCCTTCCCCACTGACCACTGGCCCCCTCCAGAGGCTGAACTTTCTCCTTCGTTGCCTCTCCTCCTTACAAGCTAACTGTCTGAACTGACGACCTGTGGAACAGATGAGAGCCATGAAATCCGGTCCTCCTGCAGAGCTTCTAGTATCTTCGCAAACAACATTGTCTGCAAGTTGAGGTCAGGCAGAGCCAGAGCAGCCGACCATTCCTTCCTCGAGAACTCCGGTGCCACAGGGACTGTCCCGAGCCCCTTCAGCAAACCCCGCCGGCGACTTGCACAAATCGAGAGAGCGGAGAGCACTCCCGCTTCGGTCTCCCCCTGTTTCGACTGGCCTTCACAGGAGTAGCCGCCAACTCCAGCGCAATCCCCGGTGTGGTACGTAACATGAGCTTGCTCAACGCCATGCTCCTCCGCCTCCTCCGCGCGCCTCGCTTGGTCAGGCAACCCCCCGATGGGGATTGGGCCGAATGAGCCGATGCAGAGATTGAATGATTCCCCGGAAGCACTTGCGCACCCCCCGCACGGAGCCGCCGGGAGCGTCCCCGTCGCGCACCCCAATCCGAAACCACCCCAGAGAGCCGACGTCCTGGTGGTGGGTGACTCAGGCCACCAAATATCCCCCTCATTCCTCCTCTGTCCCCCTCCCGAACCTCCTCCATCACCTCCAGGAATCGCCAGTGTCAGCCTCCGATGATCCCCCGATTCGAAATCCAGGAATCTCGCCGTCGGCAATGAGCTTGGCGAGTCGCGGAACCTGAGCGGATTTCTAGGAGTGGGTGGGGGAGAAGCAGGCAGGGACAGAGTAGGATGACCCAAGCTTGACCCCCGGAGACCGCCATGGGTGGAAATCGAGAAACCGCCATGGACGTTGTCCAGGGTCGGAACAGTGGGAGAGACGTGTCGGGGTGACATTTTTTCTTGGGACCTTTTCTGAGAGTCCACGATGATTAGCTTGTCAAACCGTCTACTATCGAGAGGTTTTGTCTATATACAGTATCATCTACGGATAGTTATTGGATTTTATTATTTGAAAGGACCGGTATGAGCTACTAGAGGAGGCTTGAATAGTTTTCAATCAATTTTTATTTATTTTTCAATTCATGCCTTGACAAAAAGATAAATATGCAACTGTGTGAATTTCCCTATCGGCTTGTTTCGCAATTAGAGGGAAGGAGAATGGGACTTTAACGATAATTCCCAATCCCCATCTTAATTACCGGGACTCCCCCAGGTAAAAGATTCGTGGGAGTTAAATAACGTAAATTCCCATTCCTTTTCCTTCTCAACTCCCATTCCGTCCAAACAATCAGCGGACTGCTAGTCTCTTTGCACCTAATTCCCATTCCCCGCCTTCACTTCCCCTGAACCAAACAAGCTGTATGTGACAAGCAAGCATGAGCAAGTAAATAATGATACAAGTAAGTAAAGAATAGAGATACCCGCGATGGTAGACATGAAGATCTATCCTCGAAGTTCCTTTCTTAGGGGAAGTACGCCTTCATTCAATAGGTGTGTCGACACGAAGTCCACCAATGGCACAAAGGCTCACCTTATTCCTTGTGTTCACAACACAAAGGAGGACACATGATCCACTATGCGGTGGTCTTAAAGGTGACAATCGAAACCTTTACAAACAAGGTTGGGGCAATCTCCACAACTCAATTGGAGGCCCCCAACACAACCATGAAGATTCATGTAGAGGCCTCAACCTAATAAGGTAGATTCCTCCTGTGTTTTACAATGCTAGTCCCTGGATCAATAGCTAGCATCCACAGTTAAGATGTAATATCAAGATACAAAGGTCATAACATAACTTTATAACCAGGAATAACATAATTTTATTACATCATACATAGCTCATTTGGCTAATACATTGCATTGCAGCGGAATAACTATAATCATGGGGTCCTTCATCTTCAAGGTGCCACAGGCAGATGTTGGTTGTAGACTTTGTAACCCTAATCAAACAATCTTCACTAAAAACAATCAAACCTGCAACATACAAGTTACAGCCACAAGGGTCAATACATTTTGAATTGTATTGGCAAGTTTCACTACTTTATTTGTTATGAGTGGATCTTATCATTACATGCATATTTGGCTAAGTAGAGTTTAAGGCTTATTTGCATAAATCAGTATTTATCCAATCTTTTCAAAATGGTTTTGGTCCTTTGTCAAATTCTTTTTCCAAGATCCTTGAACTCCTTGGTAGAAACTCAAGTGTTCCAGTCCTTGTCAAAAATCCCTTGAGCTACTTGGTAACCCCAAGTGCATCAAGTTTTATCAAATCCCATGAGTTCCTTGGTAACCCCAAGTACATCATGCTCTTGAGCACCTTGGTAACCCCAAGTGCAACAAGCTTAACAAAATCTCTTTGAATTCCTTGGTACCCCAAGTGCATCAAGTTTTTATATTAGAAGTTGGAATGTCGAGATCTCCCATAGTTCAAACTTTAGTTGCTCAGTATTGTCCATAACCGGGGACACGGCTAAGTACTTAGATTTTATTAACTTATGCAGAAGGAGTACACTTTACCCACATGACACAATCCCATCTTGTTGCCACCAGTGGCCTACTGGATTAGTGCTCACCAATATGGAGTACTGGCAGACTGAGAATGTGACGAAGTCTTTCCAAAAGGTCCTCCCATACATCATTGCTAGCTTGTCTTCAGCCCCCATGAAGCATTCCAGATCCCCATGTCCGGTAACTAAAGACAATGTATGGGTCTTCCCATTGTAGTTGACTAAGCCAGAGCCATAATAGCATGTGGTTGCACACGAAAGCCACAATTGGAGAAACATGTTCAATCTCTAAGTTTCCTAGGTGGTTTTCATTTGGAGCACAACACAAAGTGATTGCCATAGACATGGTTCCTTTTGTTGCCACCTTCTCCAAAACTTCAAGTATCCTCCACCTAGGTGGTTCATTGAGTCCTTGTTTTATTATGTAAAACACAAGTCCCTTTCTCAATCTTTGTAAAATCTCAACATGTATCTCTTTTCAAAATAAAGCATGGCTAAGCATGTACAAATTCAATATTTTCACTAAGGAGTGTATAGGGAATCCTATTTAGGATTTAGCATAGCATAGGTACAGAAATATCTTTTCATGCATGTTTTCAAAATCCACTAAGTATAATGAAAATAGTAGGACTTTTGTATGATAGTGTAACTTGCCTTTTTGGTAGGGAATGGTGGTTCACTCCTTGATCTTGCTAGTCTCACACTTTGCTAAATTCACTACAAGTCAATCAAGCAAAACACAAAATCAACTAACATTCCAAACCAAGGTTTAAACAAACAATTTCACACTCTCAAAGCAATGGAATGTAAGTCATGCAAAGGATGGTTCTATTGCAAGGTTGGTCTCTACTAGGTTTATAAACTTTGTAAGATCCAAATTGGTCATTTACCAAAATGGCAAAGTCATTAGTTAGAGGGTTTTGCTCAAAATCTATTTTAAAATTCATTCAACATTTTATGTGGTGGAAAATAGTTTTATTAAATCTAAAACCTTTAAGTTTTCACCAAAAGTTTCTAACTCTCAAGATTTGTTGTTTTGGGTCAGTAGCTTTGAATCAAAATATTTTCTCAAAGTTTTATTCCAAAATCCTTTTTCATAATAAAACCATTATCTTTATTTGGCTAGAATTAGACTAATTCAATTAATCCATTCTAAATTTTTCCAATCTCATTTTCAAAACCATGGGTTGGTTCCTAGGGTCAGTATGGTCACTACAAACCATTTTACAAAAGATTTAATCCTAAAATCAATTTTTAACAATTTTTTCTACTCTAAACAAGTACACAAATGTTTCTGCAAATTCAAACAAGCTAACAGATACTATTTTAGAAACTAAGGCCATGGTTGTTTAGGTCTTTCTCTCCTGAATCCAACGACATAAAATTTGTAATTTTTGGACGTGTGGTTTGAAAGTTACAAAGGTTTGAAGTTTGCAAATAATTCTGATTCAAAAATCTGTTTTAACTCAAACTCTGGCCACGCGTCACGTCGTCATTCGTTGGTAACGGTTTGGCCGGATCGCGTGGTTGCAACCGTTAGATCAAGTGGCATCGCACGGCGTTGGCTGCGTACCTTTTCGAGTTTCAGTGATCTAATCTCGCTCGCCCAATCTAGATCCTACGGTACTGGTTCGCTTGACCAAAAGTGAGCGGCGCCGACGGCGGCTAGCGGCGGCGCACGGCCAGGCGGTGGCGCTACGGCGGCTACAGGAAGCAAGGAGGGGAGGACAAGTGCTCACCAGAATCGCAGGGCTGTGGTGATGCTCGACGTGCTGTTGGCTTGACAAGGGGCGCTCGGGTACTGCGGTAATTGCTCGCCGGAGTTGGTTCTGGCGACGGGCGGCTCTGGTCGAGGTCGAGGACGTCACTGGAGATCGCCCTAAGGCAGAACGAAGGCGCGGTCAGATGCGCATGATCAAGACAATGCTATGTGCGTGATCGAGAAGTGAAGGGGCGGTCTGGTTCACCTGGTAAACGTCGTCGGAGAGGTTGCAGACGACGGCGTCGTCGGAACTTGTCAAAGCCGACGCTTCGGGGCGCCCGCGGTTGAACGGAGGGCACGGACAGAAGCTCCAGGGGATGGGGAGCGTGCGTGCTTGGTCAATGAAGCAAGGGGAGGCAGTGTGTGGCCGGAATTGAGAGCTAAGCTCGTCGGAGACGGCGGCGGTGCAGAAGAGATTGGCGACAGCCTAGGGGCAGAGAGGGAGTGGCGACAGAGGGGAAAGGAGGAGGGGGCATTGGCGCTTAATAGCGTGCATTCACGACGAGGTTTAAGGCGCGGCATCACTGCGAATTGATCGCGGCTTTGAATGGCAGCAACGACAGCGAGGGGGAAGGCGTGGTCTGCGGGTGGGGAGGAAGAACAGTAGCGGTGGGGTCTACCTGTCAGTGGAAAAGGAAGTGTGAGAGAGGTCCACTCGTCAGTTGCTTAGCGGGTGCGAGACTGAGTGTGAATCGTTTTTCCTCGGGGAGGGGAGCTGGGCTGGTTGGTGGGCTTCCTGGGCTTGGCCGGCTGGGCTGGGTCCAAATCCATTTTTTTTTATTCTGTAACTTTTTCTTTTTCCATTTCTGAATTCTGTTTTGAATTTTCTATCAAACAAACATGGTTCAAATAAATTCAAACCACACTCAAACTTGGTAATATTGAAATTAGTTCTGTTTAGTAACATGAACCAAAATCTAATTCAAATTAATAATTTTATTAATAGGGTCCATTAATAATTAAATATAATTGGACCTTGGTTATTTAAATCAAAATAGAGTTTGACTTTATTAATAAAATTTTGTTTGAAACCTAAATATTTTCAAAACTAAATCAGTAGGTTTTATTTGAAAATATGATTATTTGGAAACTTGTTTAAAACAAAATAATATCTTTATTTTAGGATCCATTTAATAATTAAATAAAATGGACCTTAGTTATTAAATCAAATGGATTTTGTTTTATTAAGAGATTTATTTTAAACCTGAAATAAAGCCAAAACACTTTAGTAGGTTTTATTTGTGAATATCAAATATTTGGATATCTTATTTTAAATAATTTAATTAGTTTTGATGTTTCAATTAAATTGGTAAAACCTTTTATTTAAATAAAGTTTGGATGTTAGATCCTTATTAATTTATTTAAATAAACCTTTGCTAATAAAATGTTTTTAATTCCCAAAGCTTGGCCAGGGTTGGCTTTATAAAATAATCTTTATTTATAACTCCACCTTTTCATTTGAAAACCAAATCTTTTATTAAAGATCCAAAGTAGTAATTTAAATATTCAAAATGTTTTCTTTATTAAATGTTTTATCTTTTAAATTTCTTTAGGATTTTATTTAACTTAAATGGGTTTGAAGTTCCAATTGAATTCAGAAAGTTTCTTCTGGTTCTGAAAATCAAACAGAGTTTTATTTTTATTCATTTATTTTTCACATTACAAGATTTGGAAAATCTTGGGATGTGACAGGCTACCACCCTTAAAATAAATCTCGTCCCGAGATTTGGGAAGGCTGGGGTTACAAGCAAGTTCAAAACAACTAGGGTACTACCATCCTCAAAAATTTTCAAACAAAAATTACATATTGGCCTTCTTGGGTCCTGGAAAACTTCCCTAAGAAAACTTTTGCTTTGTTTCCATACTTGACTCATGGGACAAGGTTGAGTTTCTCCATAGGCTTGTTCAACTTGTTTTTCATCCTTTCTGGACAATTGCTTGCATAATGTCCTGGATTCTTGCAGTTGAAACAATGAATGTCCTTGAGTTCTTTGCGTTGTTCTTGTGGACAAGTTGCTACATAATGGCCTGGTTCTTTGCAGTTGTTGCACCACACTTGGTCAATCTCTTTATTCTTCTTGTTCTCTGGGCATCCACTGGAGTAGTGTCCCATTTCCTTACATTTACGACATTGTGCAAGGCTCATGTCTTGCTTTTGTTTCTTAAGCTTCTTTAGTCCTTTGAATTGGGTTTGTCTTGTTTGGAGGTATAAGTGGTCCTTTTCCTTTGGTTGACTTGGATCCTTCTTGTTTCCTTTGTTCCACCATGGAGTAGATAGGGCATTGGTTAGGAACATGGTCATTTCCTTCACAAAGGTAACAAGTAGCTTGAGAGGTAGGACATTGTACAACAGGATGATCTTCTTCACAATTGGGGCACTGACCTTCATGCTCTTGGAAGTATGATCCTTGTCTCCACAAATAATGCAAGCTGGGGCTCCATCTAGAATAACATTTTTGTCATCCTTGTTATCATAAACTCCTTTGGGATAGTTTTCTTCCATGCTGATCATTTGATTAGTCACCTTAAGCATCAGTTGAGATTGTTCCTCCAAAAACCTTTGCAGTGCTGGATCATTATCACTATTGTTGGCTATGAACTGAGCTGTCAGTTGGTTCAACTGGTGTTGGGTTGCTATGAGCTCTTTCATGCTGTCAGCTTGGTTGGTGTTGGTGTCATCAACCTTGGAGTCTTTTGAGAGTAGTCATCTGTTTGGGTTGAAGGGAGGTTAGAATAGGCAAGTTATTTCTAAGGAATTATCTCTAATCACACACATCACAATTCACACAAGCAATGTACATGCATTTACAAACAACTTTTCACTCAAACAACAAAGTTCAAGCACATTCTTAGGCAACAAAATATTTTTGTTACACCACATAAGTTGGTGGTTTGACTTAACTAAATTATGGTGGTCCATCTATATGGTTTACTTGTGATCTTTCCATCCTTCTTGGTTGATTCTTCTTGCATGAAATCATGGTTTCCTTGAGAAGAACTCTTGGTCACAATACTTCAAAGTTGTTGATGGTTTCTTCTTATTTTGCATTCCCTCAGTCTCTAAATCTTGTGTATGATCTCCTTGTCTCACTTGTAGTCCTTAGTGGTATCCATGTTGGGAATCTTTGGAGAACATGCTGAAGATGTTGAAGTCATTAGAGTTGAAGAAGTTGAAGAAGTCCTTTGCACATGGTGTAGTCTTTGGCCATGGGTAGGTTTTCCATCAAGTTTGAAATAGATGAGATGTAGAGTCAAAGTGGTTGAGGAAAGAATTTACAAGCTTGTTTTGTAGATAAGTTTTGGAACAAAACAACTCCTATTTTTCTAAGGGTTTTTGTCCAATCCTAGGTTTACAAATCTTACAGGCAACACAATGCTCTGATACCATCTGTAGAGGCCTCAACCTAATAAGGTAGATTCCTCCTGTGTTTTATAATGCTAGTCCCTGGATCAATAGCTAGCATCCACAGTTAATATGTAATATCAAGATACCAAGGTCATAACATAACTTTATAACCAGGAATAACATAATTTTATTACATCATACATAGCTCATTTGGCTAATACATTACATTGCAGCGGAATAACTATAATCATGGGGTCCTTCATCTTCAAGGTGCCACAGGCAGATGTTGGTTGTAGACTTTGTAACCCTAATCAAACAATCTTCACTAAAAACAATCAAACCTGCAACATACAAGTTACAGCCACAAGGGTCAATACATTTTGAATTGTATTGGCAAGTTTCACTACTTTATTTGTTATGAGTGGATCTTATCATTACATGCATATTTGGCTAAGTAGAGTTTAAGGCTTATTTGCATAAAGCAGTATTTATCCAATCTTTTCAAAATGGTTTTGGTCCTTTGTCAAATTCTTTTTCCAAGATCCTTGAACTCCTTGGTAGAAACTCAAGTGTTCCAGTCCTTGTCAAAAAATCCCTTGAGCTACTTGGTAACCCCAAGTGCATCAAGTTTTATCAAATCCCATGAGTTCCTTGGTAACCCCAAGTACATCATGCTCTTGAGCACCTTGGTAACCCCAAGTGCAACAAGCTTAACAAAATCTCTTTGAATTCCTTGGTACCCCCAAGTGCATCAAGTTTTTATATTAGAAGTTGGAATGTCGAGATCTCCCATAGTTCAAACTTTAGTTGCTCAGTATTGTCCATAACCGGGGACACGGCTAAGTACTTAGATTTTATTAACTTATGCAGAAGGAGTACACTTTACCCACATGACACAATCCCATCTTGTTGCCACCAGTGGCTACTGGATTAGTGCTCACCAATATGGAGTACTGGCGGACTGAGAATGTGACGAAGTCTTTCCAAAAGGTCCTCCCATACATCATTGCTAGCTTGTCTTCAGCCCCATGAAGCATTCCAGATCCCCATGTCGGTAACTAAAGACAATGTATGGGTCTTCCCATTGTAGTTGACTAAGCCAGAGCCATAATAGCATGTGGTTGCACACGAAAGCCACAATTGGAGAAACATGTTCAATCTCTAAGTTTCCTAGGTGGTTTTCATTTGGAGCACAACACAAAGTGATTGCCATAGACATGGTTCCTTTTGTTGCCACCTTCTCCAAAACTTCAAGTATCCTCCACCTAGGTGGTTCATTGAGTCCTTGTTTTATTATGTAAAACACAAGTCCCTTTCTCAATCTTTGTAAAATCTCAACATGTATCTCTTTTCAAAATAAAGCATGGCTAAGCATGTACAAATTCAATATTTTCACTAAGGAGTGTATAGGGCATCCTATTTAGGATTTAGCATAGCATAGGTACAGAAATATCTTTTCATGCATGTTTCAAAATCACTAAGTATAATGAAAATAGTAGGATTTTGTATGATAGTGTAACTTGCCTTTTGGTAGGGAATGGTGGTTCACTCTTGATCTTGCTAGTCTCACACTTTGCTAAATTACTACAAGTCAATCAAGCAAAACACAAAATCAACTAACATTCCAAACCAAGGTTTAAACAAACAATTTCACTCCCAAAGCAATGGAATCTAAGTCATGCAAAGGATGGTTCTATTGCAAGGTTGGTCTCTACTAGGTTTATAAACTTTGTAAGATCCAAATTGGTCATTTACCAAAATAGCAAAGTCATTAGTTAGAGGTTTTGCTAATTCAAATTAATAATTTTATTAATAGGGTCCATTAATAATTAAATATAATTGGACCTTGGTTATTTAAATCAAAATAGAGTTTGACTTTATTAATAAAATTTTATTTGAAACCTAAATATTTTCAAAACTAAATCAGTAGGTTTTATTTGAAAATATGATTATTTGGAAACTTGTTTAAAACAAAATATATCTTTATTTTAGGATCCATTTAATAATTAAATAAAATGGACCTTAGTTATTAAATCAAATGGATTTTGTTTTATTAAGAGATTTATTTTAAACCTGAAATAAAGCCAAAACACTTTAGTAGGTTTTATTTGTGAATATCAAATATTTGGATATCTTATTTTAAATAATTTAATTAGTTTTGATGTTTCAATTAAATTGGTAAAACCTTTTATTTAAATAAAGTTTGGATGTTAGATCCTTATTAATTTATTTAATAAACCTTTGCTAATAAAATGTTTTTAATTCCCAAAGCTTGGCCAGGTTGGCTTTATAAAATAATCTTTATTTATAACTCCACCTTTTCATTTGAAAACCAAATCTTTTATTAAAGATCCAAAGTAGTAATTTAAATATTCAAAATGTTTTCTTTATTAAATGTTTTATCTTTTAAATTTCTTTAGGATTTTATTTAACTTAAATGGGTTTGAAGTTCCAATTGAATTCAGAAAGTTTCTTCTGGTTCTGAAAATCAAACAGAGTTTTATTTTTATTCATTTATTTTTCACATTACAAGATTTGGAAAATCTTGGGATGTGACAGGCTACCACCCTTAAAATAAATCTCGTCCCGAGATTTGGGAAGGCTGGGGTTACAAGCAAGTTCAAAACAACTAGGGTACTACCATCCTCAAAAATTTTCAAACAAAAATTACATATTGGCCTTCTTGGGTCCTGGAAAACTTCCCTAAGAAAACTTTTGCTTTGTTTCCATACTTGACTCATGGGACAAGGTTGAGTTTCTCCATAGGCTTGTTCAACTTGTTTTTCATCCTTTCTGGACAATTGCTTGCATAATGTCCTGGATTCTTGCAGTTGAAACAATGAATGTCCTTGAGTTCTTTGCGTTGTTCTTGTGGACAAGTTGCTACATAATGGCCTGGTTCTTTGCAGTTGTTGCACCACACTTGGTCAATCTCTTTATTCTTCTTGTTCTCTGGGCATCCACTGGAGTAGTGTCCCATTTCCTTACATTTACGACATTGTGCAAGGCTCATGTCTTGCTTTTGTTTCTTAAGCTTCTTTAGTCCTTTGAATTGGGTTGTCTTGTTTGGAGGTATAAGTGGTCCTTTTCCTTTGGTTGACTTGGATCCTTCTTGTTTCCTTTGTTCCACCATGGAGTAGATAGGGCATTGGTTAGGAACATGGTCATTTCCTTCACAAAGGTAACAAGTAGCTTGAGAGGTAGGACATTGTACAACAGGATGATCTTCTTCACAATTGGGGCACTGACCTTCATGCTCCTTGGAAGTATGATCCTTGTCTCCACAAATAATGCAAGCTGGGGCTCCATCTAGAATAACATTTTTGTCATCCTTGTTATCATAAACTCCTTTGGGATAGTTTTCTTCCATGCTGATCATTTGATTAGTCACCTTAAGCATCAGTTGAGATTGTTCCTCCAAAAACCTTTGCAGTGCTGGATCATTATCACTATTGTTGGCTATGAACTGAGCTGTCAGTTGGTTCAACTGGTGTTGGGTTGCTATGAGCTCTTTCATGCTGTCAGCTTGGTTGGTGTTGGTGTCATCAACCTTGGAGTCTTTTGGAGTAGTCATCTGTTTGGGTTGAAGGGAGGTTAGAATAGGCAAGTTATTTCTAAGGAATTATCTCTAATCACACACATCACAATTCACACAAGCAATGTACATGCATTTACAAACAACTTTTCACTCAAACAACAAAGTTCAAGCACATTCTTAGGCAACAAAATATTTTTGTTACACCACATAAGTTGGTGGTTTGACTTAACTAAATTATGGTGGTCCATCTATATGGTTTACTTGTGATCTTTCCATCCTTCTTGGTTGATTCTTCTTGCATGAAATCATGGTTTCCTTGAGAAGAACTCTTGGTCACAATACTTCAAAGTTGTTGATGGTTTCTTCTTATTTTGCATTCCCTCAGTCTCTAAATCTTGTGTATGATCTCCTTGTCTCACTTGTAGTCCTTAGTGGTATCCATGTTGGGAATCTTTGGAGAACATGCTGAAGATGTTGAAGTCATTAGAGTTGAAGAAGTTGAAGAAGTCCTTTGCACATGGTGTAGTCTTTGGCCATGGGTAGGTTTTCCATCAAGTTTGAAATAGATGAGATGTAGAGTCAAAGTGGTTGAGGAAAGAATTTACAAGCTTGTTTTGTAGATAAGTTTTGGAACGAAACAACTCCTATTTTTCTAAGGGTTTTTGTCCAATCCTAGGTTTACAAATCCTACAGGCAACACAATGCTCTGATACCATCTGTAGAGGCCTCAACCTAATAAGGTAGATTCCTCCTGTGTTTTATAATGCTAGTCCCTGGATCAATAGCTAGCATCCACAGTTAATATGTAATATCAAGATACCAAGGTCATAACATAACTTTATAACCAGGAATAACATAATTTTATTACATCATACATAGCTCATTTGGCTAATACATTACATTGCAGCGGAATAACTATAATCATGGGTCCTTCATCTTCAAGGTGCCACAGGCAGATGTTGGTTGTAGACTTTGTAACCCTAATCAAACAATCTTCACTAAAAACAATCAAACCTGCAACATACAAGTTACAGCCACAAGGGTCAATACATTTTGAATTGTATTGGCAAGTTTCACTACTTTATTTGTTATGAGTGGATCTTATCATTACATGCATATTTGGCTAAGTAGAGTTTAAGGCTTATTTGCATAAAGCAGTATTTATCCAATCTTTTCAAAATGGTTTTGGTCCTTTGTCAAATTCTTTTTCCAAGATCCTTGAACTCCTTGGTAGAAACTCAAGTGTTCCAGTCCTTGTCAAAAATCCCTTGAGCTACTTGGTAACCCCAAGTGCATCAAGTTTTATCAAATCCCATGAGTTCCTTGGTAACCCCAAGTACATCATGCTCTTGAGCACCTTGGTAACCCCAAGTGCAACAAGCTTAACAAAATCTCTTTGAATTCCTTGGTACCCCCAAGTGCATCAAGTTTTTATATTAGAAGTTGGAATGTCGAGATCTCCCATAGTTCAAACTTTAGTTGCTCAGTATTGTCCATAACCGGGGACACGGCTAAGTACTTAGATTTTATTAACTTATGCAGAAGGAGTACACTTTACCCACATGACACAATCCCATCTTGTTGCCACCAGTGGCCTACTGGATTAGTGCTCACCAAGATGGAGTACTGGCAGACTGAGAATGTGACGAAGTCTTTCCAAAAGGTCCTCCCATACATCATTGCTAGCTTGTCTTCAGCCCCCATGAAGCATTCCAGATCCCCATGTCCGGTAACTAAAGACAATGTATGGGTCTTCCCATTGTAATTGACTAAGCCAGAGCCATAATAGCATGTGGTTGCACACGAAAGCCACAATTGGAGAAACATGTTCAATCTCTAAATTTCCTAGGTGGTTTTCATTTGTAGCACAACACAAAGTGATTGCCATAGACATGGTTCCTTTTGTTGCCACCTTCTCCAAAACTTCAAGTATCCTCCACCTAGGTGGTTCATTGAGTCCTTGTTTTATTATGTAAAACACAAGTCCCTTTCTCAATCTTTGTAAAATCTCAACATGTATCTCTTTTCAAAATAAAGCATGGCTAAGCATGTACAAATTCAATATTTTCACTAAGGAGTGTATAGGGAATCCTATTTAGGATTTAGCATAGCATAGGTACAAAAATATCTTTTCATGCATGTTTTCAAAATCCACTAAGTATAATGAAAATAGTAGGACTTTTGTATGATAGTGTAACTTGCCTTTTTGGTAGGGAATGGTGGTTCACTCCTTGATCTTGCTAGTCTCACACTTTGCTAAATTCACTACAAGTCAATCAAGCAAAACACAAAATCAACTAACATTCAAAACCAAGGTTTAAACAAACAATTTCACACTCTCAAAGAAATGGAATCTAAGTCATGCAAAGGATGGTTCTATTGCAAGGTTGGTCTCTACTAGGTTTATAAACTTTGTAAGATCCAAATTGGTCATTTACCAAAATGGCAAAGTCATTAGTTAGAGGGTTTTGCTCAAAATCTATTTTAAAATTCATTCAACATTTTATGTGGTGGAAAATAGTTTTATTAAATCTAAAACCTTTAAGTTTTCACCAAAAGTTTCTAACTCTCAAGATTTGTTGTTTTGGGTCAGTAGCTTTGAATCAAAATATTTTCTCAAAGTTTTATTCCAAAATCCTTTTTCATAATAAAACCATTATCTTTATTTGTCTAGAATATGACTAATTCAATTAATCCATTCTAAATTTTTCCAATCTCATTTTCAAAACCATGGGTTGGTTCCTAGGGTCAGTATGGTCACTACAAACCATTTTACAAAAGATTTAATCCTAAAATCAATTTTTAACAATTTTTTCTACTCTAAACAAGTACACAAATGTTTCTGCAAATTCAAACAAGCTAACAAATACTATTTTCGAAACTAAGGCCATGGTTGTTTAGGTCTTGCTCTCCTGAATCCAACGACATAAAATTTGTAATTTTTGGACGTGTGGTTTGAAAGTTACAAAGGTTTGAAGTTTGCAAATAATTCTGATTCAAAAATCTGTTTTAACTCAAACTCTGGCCACACGTCACGTCGTCATTCGTTGGTAACGGTTCGGCCGGATCGCGTGGTTGCAACCGTTAGATCAAGTGGCATCGCACGGCGTTGGCTGCGTACCTTTTCGAGTTTAAGTGATCTAATCTCGCTCGCCCAATCTAGATCCTACGGTACTGGTTCGCTTGACCAAAAGTGAGCGGCGCCGACGGCGGCTAGCGGCGGCGCACGGCCAGGCGGTGGCGCTACGGCGGCTACAGGAAGCAAGGAGGGGAGGAAAAGTGCTCACCAGAATCGCATGGCTGTGGTGATGCTCGACGTGCTGTTGGCTTGACAAGGGGCGCTCGGGTACTGCGGTAATTGCTCGCCGGAGTTGGTTCTGGCGACGGGCGGCTCTGGTCGAGGTCGAGGACGTCACTGGAGATCACCCTAAGGCAGAACGAAGGCGCGGTCAGATGCGCAGGATCAAGACAATGCTATGTGCGTGATCGAGAAGTGAAGGGGCGGTCTGGTTCACCTGGTAAACGTCGTCGGAGAGGTTGCAGACGGTGGCGTCGTCGGAACTTGTCAAAGCCGACGCTTCGGGGCGCCCGCGGTTGAACGGAGGGCACGGACAGAAGCGCCAGGGGATGGGGAGCGTGCGTGCTTGGTCGATGAAGCAAGGGGAGGCAGTGTGTGGCCGGAATTGAGAGCTAAGCTCGTCGGATACGGCGGTGGTGCAGAAGAGATTGGCGACAACCTAGGGGCAGAGAGGGAGTGGCGACAGAGGGGAAAGGAGGAGGGGGCGTTGGCGCTTAATAGCGTGCATTCACGGCGAGGTTTAAGGCGCGGCATCACTACGAATTGATCGCGGCTTTGAATGGCAGCAACGGCAGCGAGGGGGAAGGCTTGGTCTGCGGGTGGGGAGGAAGAACAGTAGCGGTGGGGTCTACCTGTCAGTGGAAAAGGAAGTGTGAGAGAGGTCCACTCGTCAGTTGCTTAGCGGGTGCGAGACTGAGTGTGAATCGTTTTTCCTCGGGGAGGGGAGCTGGGCTGGTTGGTGGGCTTCCTGGGCTTGGCCGGCTGGGCTAGGTCCAAATCCATTTTTTTTATTCTGTAACCTTTTCTTTTTCCATTTTTGAATTCTGTTTTGAATTTTCTATCAAACAAACATGGTTCAAATAAATTCAAACCACACTCAAACTTGGTAATATTGAAATTAGTTCTGTTTAGTAACATGAACCAAAATCTAATTCAAATTAATAATTTTATTAATAGGGTCCATTAATAATTAAATATAATTGGACCTTGGTTATTTAAATCAAAATAGAGTTTGACTTTATTAATAAAATTTTATTTGAAACCTAAATATTTTCAAAACCAAATCAGTAGGTTTTATTTGAAAATATGATTATTTGGAAACTTGTTTAAAACAAAATAATATCTTTATTTTAGGATCCATTTAATAATTAAATAAAATGGACCTTAGTTATTAAATCAAATGGAATTTGTTTTATTAAGAGATTTATTTTAAACCTGAAATAAAGCCAAAACACTTTAGTAGGTTTTATTTGTGAATATCAAATATTTGGATATCTTATTTTAAATAATTTAATTAGTTTTGATGTTTCAATTAAATTGGTAAAACCTTTTATTTAAATAAAGTTTGGATGTTAGATCCTTATTAATTTATTTAAATAAACCTTTGCTAATAAAATGTTTTTAATTCCCAAAGCTTGGCCAGGGTTGGCTTTATAAAATAATCTTTATTTATAACTCCACCTTTTCATTTGAAAACCAAATCTTTTATTAAAGATCCAAAGTAGTAATTTAAATATTCAAAATGTTTTCTTTATTAAATGTTTTATCTTTTAAATTTCTTTTGGATTTTATTTAACTTAAATGGGTTTGAAGTTCCAATTGAATTCAGAAAGTTTCTTCTGGTTCTGAAAATCAAACAGAGTTTTATTTTTATTCATTTATTTTTCACATTACAAGATTTGGAAAATCTTGGGATGTGACAGGCTACCACCCTTAAAATAAATCTCGTCCCGAGATTTGGGAAGGCTGGGGTTACAAGCAAGTTCAAAACAACTAGGGTACTACCATCCTCAAAAATTTTCAAACAAAAATTACATATTGGCCTTCTTGGGTCCTGGAAAACTTCCCTAAGAAAACTTTTGCTTTGTTTCCATACTTGACTCATGGGCCAAGGTTGAGTTTCTCCATAGGCTTGTTCAACTTGTTTTTCATCCTTTCTGGACAGTTGCTTGCATAATGTCCTGGATTCTTGCAGTTGAAACAATGAATGTCCTTGAGTTCTTTGCGTTGTTCTTGTGGACAAGTTGCTACATAATGGCCTGGTTCTTTGCAGTTGTTGCACCACACTTGGTCAATCTCTTTATTCTTCTTGTTCTCTGGGCATCCACTGGAGTAGTGTCCCATTTCCTTACATTTACGACATTGTGCAAGGCTCATGTCTTGCTTTTGATTCTTAAGCTTCTTTAGTCCTTTGAATTGGGTTGTCTTGTTTGGAGGTATAAGTGGTCCTTTTCCTTTGGTTGACTTGGATCCTTCTTGTTTCCTTTGTTCCACCATGGAGTAGATAGGGCATTGGTTAGGAACATGGTCATTTCCTTCACAAAGGTAACAAGTAGCTTGAGAGGTAGGACATTGTACAACAGGATGATCTTCTTCACAATTGGGGCACTGACCTTCATGCTCCTTGGAAGTATGATCCTTGTCTCCACAAATAATGCAAGCTGGGGCTCCATCTAGAATAACATTTTTGTCATCCTTGTTATCATAAACTCCTTTGGGATAGTTTTCTTCCATGATGATCATTTGATTAGTCACCTTAAGCATCAGTTGAGATTGTTCCTCCAAAAACCTTTGCAGTGCTGGATCTTTATCACTATTGTTGGCTATGAACTGAGCTGTCAGTTGGTTCAACTGGTGTTGGGTTGCTATGAGCTCTTTCATGCTGTCAGCTTGGTTGGTGTTGGTGTCATCAACCTTGGAGTCTTTTGGAGTAGTCATCTGTTTGGGTTGAAGGGAGGTTAGAATAGGCAAGTTATTTCTAAGGAATTATCTCTAATCACACACATCACAATTCACACAAGCAATGTACATGCATTTACAAACAACTTTTCACTCAAACAACAAAGTTCAAGCACATTCTTAGGCAACAAAATATTTTTGTTACACCACATAAGTTGGTGGTTTGACTTAACTAAATTATGGTGGTCCATCTATATGGTTTACTTGTGATCTTTACATCCTTCTTGGTTGATTCTTCTTGCATGAAATCATGGTTTCCTTGAGAAGAACTCTTGGTCACAATACTTCAAAGTTGTTGATGGTTTCTTCTTATTTTGCATTCCCTCAGTCTCTAAATCTTGTGTATGATCTCCTTGTCTCACTTGTAGTCCTTAGTGGTATCCATGTTGGGAATGTTTGGAGAACATGCTGAAGATGTTGAAGTCATTAGAGTTGAAGAAGTTGAAGAAGTCCTTTGCACATGGTGTAGTCTTTGGCCATGGGTAGGTTTTCCATCAAGTTTGAAATAGATGAGATGTAGAGTCAAAGTGGTTGAGGAAAGAATTTACAAGCTTGTTTTGTAGATAAGTTTTGGAACAAAACAACTCCTATTTTTCTAAGGGTTTTTGTCCAATCCTAGGTTTACAAATCCTACAGGCAACACAATGCTCTGATACCATCTGTAGAGGCCTCAACCTAATAAGGTAGATTCCTCCTGTGTTTTACAATGCTAGTCCCTGGATCAATAGCTAGCATCCACAGTTAAGATGTAATATCAAGATACAAAGGTCATAACATAACTTTATAACCAGGAATAACATAATTTTATTACATCATACATAGCTCATTTGGCTAATACATTACATTGCAGCGGAATAACTATAATCATGGGGTCCTTCATCTTCAAGGTGCCACAGGCAGATGTTGGTTGTAGACTTTGTAACCCTAATCAAACAATCTTCACTAAAAACAATCAAACCTGCAACATACAAGTTACAGCCACAAGGGTCAATACATTTTGAATTGTATTGGCAAGTTTCACTACTTTATTTGTTATGAGTGGATCTTATCATTACATGCATATTTGGCTAAGTAGAGTTTAAGGCTTATTTGCATAAAGCAGTATTTATCCAATCTTTTCAAAATGGTTTTGTTCCTTTGTCAAATTCCTTTTCCAAGATTCTTGAACTCCTTGGTAGAAACTCAAGTGTTCCAGTCCTTGTCAAAAATCCCTTGAGCTACTTGATAACCCCAAGTGCATCAAGTTTTAACAAATCCCATGAGTTCCTTGGTAACCCCAAGTACATCATGCTCTTGAGCACCTTGGTAACCCCAAGTGCAACAAGCTTAACAAAATCTCTTTGAATTCCTTGGTACCCCCAACTGCATCAAGTTTTTATATTAGAAGTTGGAATGTCGAGATCTCCCATAGTTCAAACTTTAGTTGCTCAGTATTGTTCATAACTGGGGACACGGCTAAGTACTTAGATTTTATTAACTTCTGCAGAAGGAGTACACTTTACCCACATGACACAATCCCATCTTGTTGCCACCAGTGGCCTACTGGATTAGTGCTCACCAAGATGGAGTACTGGCAGACTGAGAATGTGACGAAGTCTTTCCAAAAGATCCTCCCATACATCATTGCTAGCTTGTCTTCAGCCCCCATGAAGCATTCCAGGTCCCCATGTCCGGTAACTAAAGACAATGCATGGGTCTTCCTATTGTAGTTGACTAAGCCAGAGCCATAATAGCATGTGGTTGCACACGAAAGCCACAATTGGAGAAACATGTTCAATCTCTAAGTTTCCTAGGTGGTTTTCATTTGGAGCACAACACAAAGTGATTGCCATAGACATGGTTCCTTTTGTTGCCACCTTCTCCAAAACTTCAAGTATCCTCCACCTAGGTGGTTCATTGAGTCCTTGTTTTATTATGTAAAACACAAGTCCCTTTCTCAATCTTTGTAAAATCTCAACATGTATCTCTTTTCAAAATAAAGCATGGCTAAGCATGTACAACTTCAATATTTTCACTAAGGAGTGTATAGGGAATCCTATTTAGGATTTAGCATAGCATAGGTACAGAAATATCTTTTCATGCATGTTTTCAAAATCCACTAAGTATAATGAAAATAGTAGGACTTTTGTATGATAGTGTAACTTGCCTTTTTGGTAGGGAATGGTGGTTCACTCCTTGATCTTGCTAGTCTCACACTTTGCTAAATTCACTACAAGTCAATCAAGCAAAACACAAAATCAACTAACATTCCAAACCAAGGTTTAAACAAACAATTTCACACTCCCAAAGCAATGGAATCTAAGTCATGCAAAGGATGGTTCTATTGCAAGGTTGGTCTCTACTAGGTTTATAAATTTTGTAAGATCCAAATTGGTCATTTACCAAAATGGCAAAGTCATTAGTTAGAGTGTTTTGCTCAAAATCTATTTTAAAATTCATTCAACATTTTATGTGGTGGAAAATAGTTTTATTAAATCTAAAACCTTTAAGTTTTCACCAAAAGTTTCTAACTCTCAAGATTTGTTGTTTTGGGTCAGTAGCTTTGAATCAAAATATTTTCTCAAAGTTTTATTCCAAAATCCTTTTTCATAATAAAACCATTATCTTTATTTGTCTAGAATATGACTAATTCAATTAATCCATTCTAAATTTTTCCAATCTCATTTTCAAAACCATGGGTTGTTTCCTAGGGTCAGTATGGTCACTACAAACCATTTTACAAAAGATTTAATCCTAAAATGAATTTTTAACAATTTTTTCTACTCTAAACAAGTACACAAATGTTTCTGCAAATTCAAACAAGCTAACAGATACTATTTTCGAAACTAAGGCCATGGTTGTTTAGGTCTTGCTCTCCTGAATCCAACGACATAAAATTTGTAATTTTTGGACGTGTGGTTTGAAAGTTACAAAGGTTTGAAGTTTGCAAATAATTCTGATTCAAAAATCTGTTTTAACTCAAACTCTGGCCACGCGTCACGTCGTCATTCGTTGGTAACGGTTCGGCCAGATCGCGTGGTTGCAACCGTTAGATCAAGTGGCATCGCACGGCGTTGGCTGCGTACCTTTTCGAGTTTAAGTGATCTAATCTCGCTCGCCCAATCTAGATCCTACGGTACTGGTTCGCTTGACCAAAAGTGAGCGGCGCCGACGGCGGCTAGCGGCGGCGCACGGCCAGGCGGTGGCGCTACGGCGGCTACAGGAAGCAAGGAGGGGAGGAAAAGTGCTCACCAGAATCGCAGGGCTGTGGTGATGCTCGACGTGTTGTTGGCTTGACAAGGGGCGCTCGGGTACTGCGGTAATTGCTCGCCGGAGTTGGTTCTGGCGACGAGCGGCTCTGGTCGAGGTCGAGGACGTCACTGGAGATCGCCCTAAGGCAGAACGAAGGCGCGGTCAGATGCGCAGGATCAAGACAATGCTATGTGCGTGATCGAGAAGTGAAGGGGCGGTCTGGTTCACCTGGTAAACGTCGTCGGGGAGGTTGCAGACGGCGGCGTCGTCGGAACTTGTCAAAGCCGACGCTTCGGGGCGCCCGCGGTTGAACGGAGGGCACGGACAGAAGCGCCAGGGGATGGGGAGCGTGCGTGCTTGGTCGATGAAGCAAGGGGAGGCAGTGTGTGGCCGGAATTGAGAGCTAAGCTCGTCGGAGACGGCGACGGTGCAGAAGAGATTGGCGTCAGCCTAGGGGCAGAGAGGGAGTGGCGACAGAGGGGAAAGGAGGAGGGGGCGTTGGCGCTTAATAGCGTGCATTCACGGCGAGGTTTAAGGCGCGACATCACTGCGAATTGATCGCGGCTTTGAATGGCAGCAACGGCAGCGAGGGGGAAGGCGTGGTCTGCGGGTGGGGAGGAAGAACAGTAGCGGTGGGGTCTACCTGTCAGTGGAAAAGGAAGTGTGAGAGAGGTCCACTCGTCAGTTGCTTAGCGGGTACGAGACTGAGTGTGAATCGTTTTTCCTCGGGGAGGGGAGCTGGGCTGGTTGGTGGGCTTCCTGGGCTTGGCCGGCTGGGCTGGGTCCAAATCCATTTTTTTTATTCTGTAACTTTTTCTTTTTCCATTTCTGAATTCTGTTTTGAATTTTCTATCAAACAAACATGGTTCAAATAAATTCAAACCACACTCAAACTTGGTAATATTGAAATTAGTTCTGTTTAGTAACATGAACCAAAATCTAATTCAAATTAATAATTTTATTAATAGGGTCCATTAATAATTAAATATAATTGGACCTTGGTTATTTAAATCAAAATAGAGTTTGAATTTATTAATAAAATTTTATTTGAAACCTAAATATTTTCAAAACCAAATCAGTAGGTTTTATTTGAAAATATGATTATTTGGAAACTTGTTTAAAACAAAATAATATCTTTATTTTAGGATCCATTTAATAATTAAATAAAATGGACCTTAGTTATTAAATCAAATGGAATTTGTTTTATTAAGAGATTTATTTTAAACCTGAAATAAAGCCAAAACACTTTAGTAGGTTTTATTTGTGAATATCAAATATTTGGATATCTTATTTTAAATAATTTAATTAGTTTTGATGTTTCAATTAAATTGGTAAAACCTTTTATTTAAATAAAGTTTGGATGTTAGATCCTTATTAATTTATTTAAATAAACCTTTGCTAATAAAATGTTTTTAATTCCCAAAGCTTGGCCAGGGTTGGCTTTATAAAATAATCTTTATTTATAACTCCACCTTTTCATTTGAAAACCAAATCTTTTATTAAAGATCCAAAGTAGTAATTTAAATATTCAAAATGTTTTCTTTATTAAATGTTTTATCTTTTAAATTTCTTTAGGATTTTATTTAACTTAAATGGGTTTGAAGTTCCAATTGAATTCAAAAAGTTTCTTCTGGTTCTGAAAATCAAACAGAGTTTTATTTTTATTCATTTATTTTTCACATTACAAGATTTGGAAAATCTTGGGATGTGACACTTCACAACACCAAGAATGAGCTACATGGATGACTTCTTCCATCTAGGGTTTCAAGAACCCAAGGAGTAACAAATTCCTCAATGGAATGGGGGAATCAAATTATTATGGTGGAAAGTATAGATCTAGGTCATTTCCCTCGTTCCTAAAAAGGGCATCATATGAGTGGTATGACAGGGAGAGGGAGAGAGGGGGGGGGGGAGAGAGAGATCTAGTGCAATGGATCTCAACAATAATAGAGTAGAGACGGTGGAAGTTGTCAATCCTTCTTGGGAAAGAAATGGGCATTTTATAGGCCTCCTCAAAACGGAGTTGTTGAAGTAACATTACCCCTGAGTTTCTGGCCAGGAGAGGCTAGAGACTCTTGACTAGCAACACCTCATGATTAAGTCTCCTAACTAGGTACTATGAGATGCACCACTCGGATGCATCCTAGAAATAGGAACGCCGGAGACTTTAGGGTTGTCACACCGGAGACTTCGCGGTTTTCACACTAGAGAAACCAGTGTAAACTACCTGGAGACTCCGCGTAGTTCTAGGAGTAACTAAACTTTGAGGGTTCTCTCTAAACCAAAAATGTGAAGGTTTGGTGGGTGCATTTGGGTTTGTGCAAGAAACAATATTCCACCCGTACCTTCCATTGAGCAAACCCTCTTAATACTACTGAATTTCTATGACTCAACGCAAAGAAAATCTATGGAAAACCTTCTCGATCTTTTGTTTTTTGTTTTGAGGGGTCGATCACACTTAGTACTTTTCATTGAATGCACCTAATACACTTAGTACAAGGTAAAATTGCAGTCTTCTTGTCAATAAATACCCAAAACACACTTCAGGAGGGAGATGCCCCTCTTCACTCTTGAAGCAAGGAGATGAGCATATTTTCTTCTTCCCATTTGTTTTTCTGATGAAACCTTCTCTTTGTCGGGCCCAAGAGCCAACTGATCATTGTTTTCACATTTCTCTTTCTAATGGTTGATACTACTAACATATGGGTATGGCTTCTATCACCTGCGCTAGTCTTCAAAGAAAAGGGCTTGGCAATGTTAGGAAGTGCGAACGGGCGAAGCTGGATTTCTTTCCTGTTGGGGTCATCCTAGAGAGTGTAATGGTGGCATTGTGTATTTGCAAGAGTATCTCATTGGTTTTATAAAGGTTTACTAAGAAGTTATTGGTGTCATTTGAAACCAAAAGCTACATGTTAGATCCTTCCCTAGAACTATATGTTGGAGATATGCCCAAGAGGCAATAATAAAGTGGTTATTATCATATCTTCATGCTTATGATAAATGTTTACATACCATGCTATAATTTTAACCGTAAACATTAATACTTGTGTGATTTGCAAACATAAAAGAGTCCCTAGTAAAGCCTCTTGTTAAACTAGCTTGTTGGTCAATATATGATCATGGTTTCCTGATCATGAACATTGAGATGTTATTAACAACAAGATCATATCATTAGGAGAATGGTGTGATGGACATACTCCTACAGATAAGCGTAGCATAAAGATCAAGTCATTTCAATAGTTCGTTTGCTATAAGCTTTCTGACACATAGTAACCTAATTCCTTCGACCATGAGATCATGCTAATCACCATCACTGGATGGATGCTTTGATAACATCAAACACCACACCGTAACTGGGTGGCTATAAATATGGCACTGAGTGTTCGGAAAGTATGTGTTGAGGCACATGGATCAAGAGTGGGATTTGTCCATCCATATGACGGATAGATATACTCTAGGCCCTCTCGGTGGAATGTCATCCAATTAGCTTGCAAGAATGTGACTGGCTCACAAGGGATCACATATCACAGGAACAAGAAAAGAGTACTTATAGGTAACGAGGTTGAACTAGGTATGCAAAGATACCGACGATCAGACCTCGGATAAGTAAACTATCGCGAGACAAAGGGAAATTGGTATCGTATGTAAGTGGTTCATTCAATCGCAAAGTAATTGTACAAATGTGTGGGAGCCATATGAATTTCAAGATTCCTCTATTGGTTATTGATCGGAGAAGAGTCTCGGTCATGTCTGCATAATTCACGAACCGTAGGAAGACACACTTAAGGATTCGATGTTGTTTAGTAGATATGGAATGTAAGTAGGGAGACCGAATGTTGCTCGGAGTCTCGGATGGGATCCAGGATATCACGAGGAGATCCGGAATGGTCCGGAGAATAAGATTCATATAAGGAAAGTCCAATTCCAGAGTTCGGGAATGATTCCGGTGTTTTCACCGGAATGATCTAGAAGGGTCTAGAAGGTTCACCAGACCGGAAGGGGAAGGGTACATGAATGTGTCATGAATAAGTGGAATGATTGCATCATGTCATAGGTCACTTGGTTGGGCATTTGTAAGAAAAAATTGAGCTCCAAATTGAAAGTCAAAAGACAAGTTTGAAAAGTCAAACTGGGACAATGTATCCTGGTGGAGGAAGGAAAGAATCCTTTTTTCCCTCCACCACAAGCCAACAAGGAGAGGGAGTTGTGGAAGGATTCAAACTCCCCTCTCCCAAGCTTCCTTCCCTCTCATAAATAGAGGGGAGGGGGTTCCCCAAGAGACACACAACCAACCCCTCCCCACCTAGACGCCGCCGGCCACGCCTCCTCCTCTCTAGCCCTCTAAACCCTAGATCTCCGGAAACCCTAGATCCACCATAACCTGCTCTTTCTTAGGCGAAGCCCTGCAGGATCTTCCCTCTACTTCCGACACAACGCCGTCGTGCTACCAGAATCGCGAGGAGAGAACTAAAACCTCCGCTGCCTGCTGGAACTAGGGAGAGGAAGGTCTTCATCGAGTACCGAACGTGTGACCGACTGCGGAAGCACTGCTGGAACGCAGCGCCGGAAGGATCGTCTACGCGTTCTTGAGATCGGCAAGTGTACGACTACATCACCCATGAGAATCTTCTCTCATTAACCGCTTTGGAATCTTCGAGGGTGAGTACTCTAATCGACTCGTTGCTACAATCTAGTAGATAGATCTTGGCTTGTTTGTGTTTATGCGGTAGAATTTTTTGTTTTTAATGCTATGAACCCCTACAGTGGTATCAGAGCCGTGTCTATATGTAGATCTGTTGCACGAGTAGAACACAATAGTCATTGTGGGCGTTGATGCTTTTATTGTCGATTGCTTCTTGTGTACTTTGCTTCTTGCGGGATGGTGGGATGAAGCGGCCCGGGCTAACCTTACATGACATCGTTCATGAGACTTTCTCCACGCTTGACATGCAACTAGTATTGCATAAGTGGCTTTTTGGGTGCCAGTTTCTCCCAACATAGTGAAGATTCAATTTACAATGGGTGATTGACAATACTAGTATCAACGTTGTGGTTCTTGTTCGTAAGTTAGAACGACACTTGTTGAAAGCCCCAAACCACGTAAAACATGCAAAGAAAATTAGAGGCGTCTAACCTTGTTTTTGCAGGGGTGTGATGTGATGTGATATGGCCATGATTGTGATTATATATTATGTATGCAATGTTCCTTATTGCAAGTCGGCAACCGGCAGGAGCCATATGGTTGTCTTTTAATTTCGTCTAGACCTATGTGTCTATTATTGAAAGTAGTTGTAATAGCTGGTGGATGACAACCATGGAGCAGTGCCATTGACCTTGACGCCACGCTGGTGATGATGGAGATCATGTTCGTGCTTGAAGATAAAGATCGAAGGCATAAGAAGAAAGGCCATATCATATCACATATTTTGAATTGCATGTGATGTTAATCCTTTTATGCATCTTGTATTTCTTAGTTCGCAACGCTAGCATTATAAGATGATCCCTCTCACAAAATATCAAGTTATAAAGTGTTCGCCCTTAGTAGTGATGTAGCCCGACCTACGGTCGTTGCCACATCTTGGTCTCCAACTTACACCAAGTCGTCATGGACTCCAAAGGTGAATCCGTTCCTCTATGCGAGCCCCTTCCTTCCCTATTGAATGGCATGCTACTTCATACTCTGTCACATATGCATGATAGGTTCACATTGACAAGTACGGAGGCAAGGGAGGAAGCCCGGAACATCAAGCCCGACAAGACGGAGGCTTGGAAGAGGAGGCGGAAGAAGACAGACCGCCAAATGCTCTCTGTCGCCAGCGGTACTACCGGACCTAGCGACCGGTACTACCGCTCGGCGGCACTATCGCCCTCTGCTACCGCCAGCAATAGACGAGACCAGCGCAAGCCAAATGCTCTCTGTCACCGGCGGTACTATCCGCCCCGGATCCGGTACTACCGGCCCACGGCACTACCGCCCCCTGCTACCGCCACCAACAGACGGCTCCAGCTGAAGCTCCAGGACCGCAAGCGGTACTACCGGTCCCAGAGCGGTACTACCGGACCAAGCGGTACTACCGGTCCCAAGTCCGGTACTACCGCTCCTGGCAGTGCCTGCGCGCACTAGTTGGGCCACAGCCCATGTATCCCCCTTTACTTACCAAACCCTAGTTTTATTCCGAAACTACCCTTGTTTAGTGGTTGGCCTATAAATAGAGCCCCCACCCCTCATGTATCCCTTAGGCATAGATGATAGACTAAAGAACACCCCCATTGTGGAATCTCTAGTTTTGCCTCATCCCCTTTACCAAGGGGACCGACTATCGTCACCAACCTCGATTGGAATTTGCATCACGCATCCATCGTTGAACAAGGCCTTGGGTTCTCGGTTTCTCGCCCCCAAGTCATCAAGACCCTCCTCAAGGTGTTCTTCCCTCTCCGATGTGGATTTGAGGGAGCACGTTGACCGATCTTTCCTTGCGAGGATTCTATCGGACCGGTGGCCGCCGTTCGGGAGCAATCGGCCTTGTATCGTGTGAGTTTTGCGTGTGTTCATCGTGTTCTTCGCGAGGTGTGTGTTCGCTTCCGCTACCTTCTCCCTTTCCCCTCGCTTTCCCATCGATTTGACCACGAGATCCGTGAAGATCGGACACCCAAGAGGTTAACCCCTCCATCATCTGGTATCAGCAACTTTTGGTTGCCACGGATTTCTCATCGATTTGGTCTTTTCCCCATAAATTCGAAAATTCCACCAAAAATAGCCCCAATTCGTGTTTTGGATCGATCTGTGATTTGAGTGCGTTTTGGTAGGTTTTGATCCGTGGATTACTTGCTAAACTTGTTGATCTACCTTCCTTTGCGTTCCCATAGCCTAATTCCTTGATTTCCCCCGTCGATTTGGTGTTTTTCTTGAAGATTTTCCGCCCAAATCGCCCCAAACTCGCGAAATCGCGTCAGATCTGGTTCTGTCCCGAGCGGTACTACCGCTCCAAATCTACGGTACTACCGCCCACCGGTACCAAAATCCGGTACTACCGCCCAAGACAGAAAGAAAACAGCAAGTTCCAGATTTCAGCCTCTCACCGTTTTGAGCATAACTTTTGCATACGAACTCGGATTTTGGTTTTCTTTAGCTCGTTTCGAAGAGGAGAAGGAGCTTTACATCATCATCCACGTGGTTCGTGCTATCTTCTCCATCCAAATTCCGTGAGCAAGGCGGAATCCAACAATAAAGGGTGAAGATCGTCGACGAAAGGTATAAACATTCTGCGACTTCTCCCCACTTGCATTCCTTTGTGAACCCCACTATCTTTGTGAGCAACAAACACCTATTGAGACTAGTTCCTCTTATGATTGCTTGGGATATGCACATTTGATACCTTATAGATTCTGAGCAAACGTTGTGAGCGCTATCTCATATAGTTATCTTGTATAGTTGTTGGCACAAGGAAGAGGCAAGTGAAAAGAAAAAGAAATAAAAAGAAAAGAGAGAAAAAGAGAAAAAAATATAGAAAAAGAAAAATAAAAAAAGAAAAGAAAGAGATATACATGTGCCTTATAGAATAGGAAGCGCAAGCTCGATGAACATCATATAGGTGGTACTTATTGTGCATATCTTGTAGCCCACCAATTTTGTGCAATCGAACTAGCGTCTCTCCTTGTACTTGTGTGACACGAGCTTATAGTCTTCGCTAGGTAATAATTTGGTTCTTAGCTCACTTTCTCCATCGCACAAGTCCCATTTATCCCACCGTGTGTGTTTCCTTGTACATATTTCCTATCTTGTGGATTGACTTGTTTGCTTTGTGATCATTGTGGTTCTTTACTTGCCATTACAACATCTTGATTTCGGATTGGTTCTTGACATGCCACCTTCCATACCTATCCACCATAGGCCTTGTGTGTGTGTGTTTTTTTGTTGGTAGTTGGTTTTGGTGTTCCGCGTGAACTTCACTTTGCTTGGTTTATTGCTCTCAAGTGTGGCCACTTGCACGATACGATCTTCCAAGGTAAAGTAAGGTTTGACGTTGTTTCCCTAACACCCTCTACCACTTCCATATACACCGCTTGGTCTTGTGAATCATGTCTAGGGACTCCGGAACCGAGGATTATTTCTATGAAGAATCTACGATGAGCCACCATGCCTATGTCTCCACAAGCATGGATAACATGATGGAGCACTACACAAACAATGGCTCCACATGCTTGGGTGACATGGAGTGCTACAACAACAACAACTCCCCAAGCATGGGCGATTTCAAGAACGACAACGACGAGCTCCTCAAGTCGCACCGGCCAAGACGGAGCCTCCAACTCGAGTGCGCCAAGGTCCATCATCAAATGGACAAGTTCAAGAGCGACCTCCATGAATTCAAGAAGTACATGGACAATGACTTCGGCAAAAACATGAGCATGGTCGCCAAGACTAACAATGCTTTGTGCTCATTAGAAGAACTTATAAGGAAGCGTGCCAAGGACAAGGGTCATCGTCGCGAGCGTCATGTGGATGACCAAGTGCGCCACCTACACCAACCATGGGCAAGGCACGCCAATGACCTCCGTCGACACCGTCACAAGGCACCTTCAACTACTAGTGCCACCACCAAAATGGCACCAAGAGCAAGCCTTCGTCCACGCCATCAAGCTTCAACGACTACGCTTGCATTCGAAGACCTCATGAACGAGGAAAATGAAGACCTCTACTTCGCCAAGTTGGATAGCATGAGCCTACCTCCACCACTACTACGAGATGGCCACAAGACGGTCGAGCATGGGATTTTCCCTTCGACCATGGAGGAGAGTGATGATGCCCATCTTATGGCATCCAACTTTGAAGGCGACAAGGTCAAGAATGGTGAGCATGGGATTTTCCCTTCACCAAAGGAGGCGCATGGAGTTGAGGAAACCGAGCCTATCCCCATATGCTTGAGTGATGATGTGGTACCAATCCCATGTGAGTATGAGAGCCACTTAGCCCACTTGAGTGAGAACAAGAGTGAGATGAGTGACTCCACCTTATGTGAGATTGAGTGCTTCCACTTGGAGGGCATGAGCGATACTCCTAGTGAGTTGAGAGTGGTAGTTGATAGGTCAAGTGAGACCATTTTGAATTCTAACAACTTACCCTCTACCTCTAGTGTGTTCTCTTGTGTTGTGCTAGGTTCCATGGATGAAGAAGCGCCAAGCCATGAAGCAATGATGCCTCATTTGGAGAAGATGTACATGGTGCACGAAGATGATGCTACGCCATGGATACATCAAGAAGATGAAGTCGTCCACAAGGAGGCCACTACTTCCACAACACCCACTTCATATGAGAGGTATGAACAAGGTAACAATAAGGGTGTTGATGATGCCATGATCCCACTAGTGGACATGATGAATTGTGAGGATATGCATGCTATGGATGATACTTGTGACATTACATATGCTTCATCCACTTTCCCATGTGATGATTTTCCTTTGCATAATATTTATCATGCGGAATTGTTTGATTGCGATATCATTGCCATAAACATGCCATGCTATGCATCTTGTGTGTATCCTCCAATTGCTATGGACATGCTTTGTCATCCTAGTCATTCAATTTTTCCCGTTGCTTGCCATAAGATCAATGCTTGCAACAATGTTGACCACATGCGTTATAATGAGATGGCCCCCATAGCTTTCTCAATTTTTGGAGATTTTGATGATTGCCATGATAAGCATGTTCCCCACTTGCATACTCACCATGCACCTATTTCATACTTGATTGACATTAATGGTGATGTGCACAAGAAGAGATACGTCATGATGGATGATGTGTATCTCTACCATGCACACACGTTCTTCCTTTTGCGTTTAATGTGTGTAGGTACCCGCATTATCATGTCAACCTCGGTTGAGCACGAGTTGACAAAAAGAGCTCTTGAGAGCATCCCACAAGTGAGTTCAAGATCGAACCCAGCTCTGATACCTTTTGCATGCTTTGCATCTTTCATGTTGGCAAATTGCTCTTTCCTATGGTTTGATTGCAAGCATGTTAATGGTATTATCTCCCCTCGTGACATTCATGTTTCTTCGCATTTAGATAATGATGCTTTGTGTGTTGCAACAAAAATGTTGAACATTTTCTCTTGCCGATGTTCTATGTGCAACCACAATTCCTTTAAGAGCATGTATTGTCATGAGAGCTTCCAAGAATCTCGTCTTGTTGTTTCAACAAACATAAGGACCACTTGCTCGTTCATTTGGTTTGTTTGCAAATATGTTGTTTTTGCTTCCGCTTGGGATACTCATTTCCCCATGATATTTGCTTTCGATGATTTGTGTGTGACATCCAACATGTCAAACAATTTCTCTTTCCAATGGTTGGTTTGCACACATATTGTTGTTGCATTGGACATTCTTCCTCGTGTGTTTTTGACAAATTCTCCTATTCTTGCATCAAAGATGTTGTTTGAAATGTGGATCCAATGCTTTGAATGCTCCACTAATACGTTATTTGGAGTTTTTGTGTTTCCACATTTGGATGATGTTCGAACGATTTCCATGCACTTTGACCTTGCATATGCATCCCATTTGCTATACATGCATTGTATTAATAGTGTTGTGAACAAGAATGGACATGGCTCATTTGACATGCTCCTCTATCACGCACGAAAATATTTTGCTTGGTCTTTGTTGTGTGAAGGTACAAGTGCATACACGTCAACCTCTATGGACTATATGTTGACAAGAAGAATCGAAGAGATTTACCTATGGCTACCCTTCATCGAGCTATCTCTACAAGCTAAGGTGACTTCCTTCTACTTGAGGCCTCATGCTATAATCTTCATGAATTGGCTACGCTTTGACTGTTGCTTTGCTTTTGTTGTGAGCTTTGTAGGCTTCAAGGAAGGTGAAGGAACATTGAAGTGTTGTCAAGTCAATCTTCCCGAGGACGACTATATGGTGAACCCCAGGATCAAGAAGGTCTCTCGACCGCTTCTACTTTGTGATGAGCATGTAGAGTCGAGGACGACTCTTTTTGAAGGGGGGGGGAGCTGATGTAGCCCGACCTACGGTTGTTGCCACATCTTGGTCTCCAACTTACACCAAGTCGTCATGGACTCCAAAGGTGAATCCGTTCCTCTATGCGAGCCCCCTTCCTTCCCTATTTAATGGCATGCTACTTCATACTCCGTCACATATGCATGATAGGTTCACATTGACAAGTACGGAGGCAAGGGAGGAAGCCCGGAACATCAAGCCCGACAAGACGGAGGCTTGGAAGAGGAGGCGGAAGAAGACAGACCGCCAAATGCTCTCTGTCGCCAGCGGTACTACCGGACCTAGCGACCGGTACTACCGCTCGGCGGCACTACCGCCCTCTGCTACCGCCAGCAACAGACGACACCAGCACAAGCCAAATGCTCTCTGTCACCGGCGGTACTACCGGCCCCGGATCCGGTACTACCGGCCCACGGCACTACCGCCCCTTCTACCGCCACCAACATACGGCTCCAGCTGAAGCTCCAGGACCGCAAGCGGTACTACCGGTCCCAGAGCGGTACTACCGGACCAAGCGGTACTACCGGTCCCAAGTCCGGTACTACCGCTCCTGGCAGTGCCTGCGCGCACTAGTTGGGCCACAGCCCATGTATCCCCCTTTACTTACCAAACCCTAGTTTTATTCCCAAACTACCCTTGTTTAGTGGTTGGCCTATAAATAGAGCCCCCACCCCTCATGTATCCCTTAGGCATAGATGATAGACTAAAGAACACCCCCATTGTGGAATCTCTAGTTTTGCCTCATCCCCTTTACCAAGGGGACCGACTATCGTCACCAACCTCGATTGGACTTTGCATCACGCATCCATCGTTGAACAAGGCCTTGGGTTCTCGGTTTCTCGCCCCCAAGTTGTCAAGACCCTCCTTAAGGTGTTCTTCCCTCTCCGATGTGGATTTGAGGGAGCACGTTGACCGATCTTTCCTTGCGAGGATTCTATCGGACCGGTGGCCGCCGTTCGGGAGCAATCGGCCTTGTATCGTGTGAGTTTTGCGTGTGTTCATCGTGTTATTCGCGAGGTGTGTGTTCGCTTCCGCTACCTTCTCCCTTTCCCCTCGCTTTCCCATCGATTTGACCACGAGATCTGTGAAGATCGGGCACCCAAGAGGTTAACCCCTCCATCAAGTAGGCACCATTGCTAAAGCTTGTTGTTTCGAAGTACCACGTGATGATCGGGTGTGTTAGATTCTGCGAATGTATACAACGGGAGCAAGCCAGATTTGCTCATGCGGAAGTTAAGGTTTGATCTTAGCGAGCCTAGCATGTACAGACATGGTCTCGAAACACGGATCACCGAAAGGTAAAGCATGAGCCATATAGATGATATGATGAACATGATGATTGTTCGCCTTTGAAACTACATCATGTCACGTGATGATGGGACTTGGTATAGTGGATCTGGTTCATGTAATCACTAAAACAATGTGAGAGATATTGTTTTCAGTGGGAGTTCAACAGCAATATGATTAAAAGTTGAAAACTATTTATCATAAATCAAAGTGAATTTGCATAGTTGTTGTAGCCATTGGCATCCGTTTACCACCTTCTGCTTAGTTATAATTGAGATAATAGAACTATAGACTTCTGGTTAGTTACTTTACGAACTGGTATCGTATTGTTTTGAAGTGTTAATCTAAAGTTTGAAAGTCATATTGCAAACTTTCAGTAAGTTCCGGTTACTCCGTGAAGTTTAATAATTGGTATTAAATTAAGAGTAACAATTCCAGTGTTAGTATATAAGTATCATTTTTATCTGCATGATTCTTGATATTCAAAAGATTGTTTTAATATCAAGGTTATCTAGGAACATCATATGTGGAAGATATTGCGATATCTGAAATGATGTTTTTGATTATAACATGATAGAGTATAATATGGCAAAGTTTATGTTCTCATATTTGATGGGAATTTTCAAAAGGTTGGAGACACTAGTCGTCCTAATCCTCCAAAAGGTTTTGGAGAATAACATTATACTCAAAATTCACCATTATAAGCTAAAGTAGCTTGATCATGAATATTTCCATGATAAGGATGAATATTTGATGTAGGTAAAATGTTTACTACACTAAATGATTACTAAAGAATGGAATTTGAAAGAACACCAAATATTTGATGATGGTGATTTACATCAAAGTGCAAGTCCAAAGACATTGGTATTTAACTATACATGCTTTGGACTATGTGTCATGTGTATGGATCCACTATTAATGTTTATAGATTCTTTCAAACAAAAAAGCAAATACTGAAAGAGAATCTCAGAAATATATGGCAGAAAATAAAAGACTAGAATTGTTCAGCTTAGGTATATAGAGGATATACATGTTATGGCTATATTCTTTGCTTATTAAACATTGTGGTTCTTAAGTATTGGATACTGAATTTGTTGGTGTGAATCGTCATACGAAACAACATAATTCATGAACTAGAATGGCCTAAGTAACTAGCAAAAGAATATGTGATGATGTTCATCGAGAACAAATAAAGGGTTGTTCTATTGATCGTTAACATCAAAGCTTTCCTTCAAGATTTATTTTATCAGTTATTATGAGAACAAAAGGGTTGTTCAAATAATTTCCGTAATCCATAAATGATGGATGATTTACAAATCTTATTGGATAAATCACATCCATAAAACTATTGCTAAAAATGTCGAAAGACAATTGATAAGAAATATTATTTAGGAAGTGACATCGCCGTTTAAATTATATTGGAAAGAAAACATGAAGAAACTCCATGTGGATGGAATTTTGGAGTCTTTTGATTTTTGATCAAATGACGCTTGTGAAACTTTCCTAGAGATAATTAAAACTCCGTTCATAGGCCAAAAGGGAACGGATAACTAGATTATTGGAATTTATACATATTTGATGTATGAAGTCCATTACGTGTAGTCGAGACGATGGATTTTAACTTCATATGATTTCTCCAAAAATTTGAGTGAATATATGAATATTTACTTTATAAGAATGAAGTGTGAAACATTTGAAAAGTTCGAAGACTTTCAAGATGAAGTGCAAAATCAAATCAATGTAACGATAAAATAAAGAATTTATGATAGGATCATAAAGGAAGATTTTTGAATTACAAGTTTAGCATAACTCCTAAGATTTGAGGAATCGTTCCATGTATTTGCGTTTCCCGAAACATCATATGAGTATGGAATAATCGAGATATGCAATGAAACCTTGTTTAACATGGTAAGATCAAAGGTGTAATTTATAAAACTGCCCTTATATTTTAAAGATTAAAAGCTTTAGAGACTACCGCTTTTTTACTAAAAAGATCTCCATCATGATCTGTTGAAATGACACCATATAAAGTTATGGTTTGGGATAAAACCCAAGTTGTCCTTTCTTAAACATTGGTATGCTATGCATAAGTGAGATGTTTACTACCAAAGTCGGATGAACATGTTTTTGTATGTTATTTCGAATAATCGTTGAGTATTCCTCCATAACACCGAAGATAAAAAATGTTTGTCGCTTAGAACATCAAGTTTCTTTGAGAAGGAATTTTCCATGAAAAGTTAAGTGGGAGGACAATAGAACTTTGATAAGATTAAACGAACCTTAGCTATATGTGCAAAGTTGCACAACACCGAAAAGTGTTCCGGAGGCAGCAACAATGCTCATGGCTCACCTGCCTCAAAGGTTATGGTCATGGAGGTCTAAGTTCCTATTGAAACTAGTAGTTCGGGTAAACAATCAAATACTAGAATTTAAAAGTTAATCATTTGACAATGATGAACCGACTATATGCAAAGAAGCAATGATGGGCCCTGACTCCGTCAAATGGCTTGAAGCCATAGAATCCGTGATAATTCCATACATGAGAAATCAAGCTTTGAACTTGAAAGACCCTCTGTAAAGGTGTAAAAACCTTATAGTCGTATTTGTACCTATAAAGAAATAGACATGGATGTTTCACATCTATGAAATAGTCGACATGTTGCGAAAGAGTTCACGACAATGTTCAAGCGGTTGAGTATGACACGATTTGATCTTTCATAGTGATATTTAGTCTAGAAGGATTAATGTAGAAACCACTAAATATAATTTTGTAATGTGGTAGTTGAATAAACAAAAAAAATCTTCTAATAGAATGGTTACCTAGGACGTGTACATGACATGGTCCAAAGGGTTTTGTTAATTCAAGTGATGCTAAAAGCGTATGCAAACTTCAATTGTTGAAATAAGCATCGCGGAGTTGGAATCTTCACCATGATGAAACTGTTAAAAGAGTTTAAACTCATCAGAGATGATGAAGATGCTTGCATTTGTAAGAAATTAAGTGGGAGCGCTAAGACATATTTCTAATACATTATGTGGAAGACATATTGTTGATTGGAAATGATGTATCTTTTATTAACACATGTTAAGAATTTCATCTCGATGAAAGACTTAGGCAAAACCCGAATATTTGGATCAATATCTATATAGATTGATTGAGATGCTAATATGGTTGTGCCGAAAGTACATAGATGATATATTGAATGAGTTCAATATAGAAATTACAAGAAAGGTTCTTGTCGCACAGAAAGGATTGAATCGAGATTCAAGTGTATATACACTTGGTAAGTGAAACAAAGATTCAAGTATAGATTGATACTTGATTTTTGAAATCACAAAGAGTATTTATATCAATCAAAGTGTGATATGTACAAATCAATATATGTCCTATGCTCTAAATGTTATAAGCATATATCAGAATGATTCATAAGATTATCATTGGTCGATAGTAAGGATATTCTTATGATCTTTTGGAAGAACTAAGAATATATTATTTTTGTAGATGTGACAAATAGATGATTAGTTCATTGTAAAAGTACTACATTAATACTAGTTTTTTCACAAAGTACAAATTAAGTTTATCTCATCCTAAACTAAGGGTGGAACAATATAATGGAAAGTAAGTTCCATAATGGATTTGGATGAATTCCAAAGTTAAGACATTGTGACAAATACTACAACAAAAGGCTAAGTATATGACTGCTATTATAGCATCAAAGAGGGTATTTGTGTTAAGTAGTTTGTTATCAAACTAGGTGTGGTTCACAGCGGGATAGTACCATGAAGATATATTATACGACAATATTATAAACATGTTTTAACCCCTAGGAACTAAAGGTCTCACCAAAGGACCAAATTTATACAAAGCCATCTCATTAGAGAATGAGTGATGCGTAGATACGTAAAGACATGAAATTACACACGGACCTGAAAGTGTCGGATCCTAAGGTCGGTTGATCACTAGCAATCGTGTACATCAACACCGGAAAGCCATAGGTGTTGAATACACAAAGATTTGAAACTAGATTATTCCCAAGAGGCGTAGATACGTAAAGACATGAAATTACACACGGACCTGAAAGTGTCGGATCCTAAGGTCGGTTGATCACTAGCAATCGTGTACATCAACACCGGAAAGCCATAGTGCAAGTGGGAGACTGTTGGAGATATGCCCAAGAGGCAATAATAAAGTGGTTATTATCATATCTACATGCTTATGAAAAATGTTTACATACCATGCTATAATTTTATTAATCAGAAACATTAATACTTGTGTGATTTGTAAACATAAAAGAGTCCCTAGTAAAGCCTCTTGTTAAACTAGCTTGTTGGTTAATATATGATCATGGTTTCCTGATCATGAACATTGAGATGTTATTAACAACAAGATCATATCATTAGGAGAATGGTGTGATCGACATACTCCTATAGATAAGCGTAGCATAAAGATCAAGTCATTTCAATAGTTTGTTTGCTATAAGCTTTCTGATACATAGTAACCTAATTCCTTCGACCATGAGATCATGCTAATCACCATCACCGGATGGATGCATTGATGACATCAAACACCACACCGTAACTGGGTGGCTATAAAGATGGCATTGAGTGTTAGGAAAGTATGTGTTGAGGCACATGGATCAAGAGTGGGATTTGTCCATCCATATGATGGATAGATATACTCTAGGCCCTCTCGGTGGAATGTCATCCAATTATCTTGCAAGAATGTGACTGGCTCACAAGGGATCACATATCACGGGAACGAGAACAGAGTACTTATCAGTAACGAGTTTGAACTAGGTATGCAGAGATACCGACGATCAGACCTCAGATAAGTAAACTATCGTGAGACAAAGGGAAATTGGTATCGTATGTAAGTGGTTCATTCAATCGCAAAGTAATTGTAGAAATGTGTGGGAGCCATATGAATTTCCATATTCCTATATTGGTTATTGATCGGAGAAGAGTCTTGGTCATGTATGCATAATTCACGAACCGTAGGGAGACACACTTAAGGATTCAATGTTGTTTAGTAGATATGGAATGTAAGTAGGGAGACCGAATGTTGTTCGGAGTCTCGGATGGGATCCGGGATATCACGAGGAGATCCGGAGAATAAGATTCATATAAGGAAAGTCCAATTCCGGAGTTCGGGAATGATTTCGGTGTTTTCACCGGAATGATCTAGAAGGGTCTAGAAGGTTCACCGGAACGAAAGGGGAAGGGTGCATGGATGTGTCATGAATAAGTGGAATGATTGCATCATGTCCTAGTTCACTTGGTTGGGCATTTGTAAGAAAGAAATTGAGCTTGAAATTGAAAGTCAAAAGGCAAGTTTGAAAAGTCAAACTGGGACAATGTATCCTGGTGGAGGAAGGAAAGAATCCTTCTTTCCCTCCACCACAAGCCAACAAGGAGAGGGAGTTGTGGAAGGATTCAAACTCCCCTCTCCCAAGCTTCCCTCCCTCTCATAAATAGAGGGGAGGGGGTGCCCCAAGAGACATACAACCAGCCCCTCCCCACCTAGCCGCCGCGCCGCCGCCGGCCATGCCTCCTCCTCTCCAGTCCTCTAAACCCTAGATTGCCAGAAACCCTAGATCCACCATAACCTGCTCCATCTTAGATGAAGCCCTGCAAGATCTTCCCTCTACTTCCGACACCACGCCGTCGTGCTGCTAGAATTGCGAGGAGAGAACTACAACCTCCGTTGCCTGCTGGAACAAGGGAGAGGAAGGTATTCATCAAGTACCGAACGTGTGACTGACTGCGGAAGCGCTGCCGGAACGCAGCGCCGGAAGGATCGTCTACGTGATCTTGAGATCGGCAAGTGTACGACTACATCACCATGAGAATCTTCTCTTGTTAACCGCTTTGGAATCTTTGAGGGTGAGTACTCTAATCGACTCGTTGCTACAATCTAGTAGATATATCTTTGCTTGTTTGTGTTCATGCGGTAGAATTTTTTTTTAATGCTACGAACCCCTACACTATAAGTGCCAAGATCATAGCTGAGAACAAGACGGATGGGAACATTCTTGCAAATTAAACTTGTGTGTGTGTGTGTGTGGGGGGGGGGGGGCGGAGAGGACGTCGTAGTGCCCGACAAACTTATGTTAGTATCCGACTATCCTAGGAAGCTCCACAATTATTTCATTTGTTGATGGAAATTGGCCGATCATGTAGATTCACCTGTTTTTTAAAAAATGGAGGTGTACTCCCGACCTCTACATAAGAATGAAATTGCATAGAAAAAATTGCAGGTACTATTGAGTTCACGAAGGTCCCTAAAAACAAAAAATATGTAAAACATCATTTCCTGTTTTTAGGAGTTATAAACCAAACAAAGAGGATCATGTGAAAAGTCTCCAAAACCAATTAAATTTATGATACTAGACTCCTATCTATGCCCTTATGGTGTGACTGTGAGGTAGAAAGTGAGATGACATATCGCATTACATTTGCAAAAGACATAGCATATATAGTTGTACATGCACTAATATATCGCACTACATCTGCGTATGAAATGTAAGAGGGTTAAGAAGCTAAATAAAAAATGACCCGTTCAACATTCGCTCGAGAAGTGGATGTGTTATGTAGTTAACATGATGTTTAGTCCAACTTCATAATAAGAGTCCACACTATTCGCTTTGCACGAATAACCGGTTTCAGTTTTAGGTCGAGTGAACGAACAAAATCACAGGATCACAACAAACATGTTCAGAAATACACGATGCAAGACTCGCTATATTTCTTCTTCTTCCCAATCGTAAGCTTCTTATGTAGCGGGGTCATTGAAGGCAAGACGCTTCCTCGTGGTAGAGAAAGACTTCTCATGTTCAGTATTACACATGTGACAGATCATAATAGACGTTATAGAAAGACGAAGGATGGAAGAGACAAAAGTAACTGTCGTTCTTACCCGCCATGTTTCTATAGGTTTGAGAGAGTCATAAAAATCTCCTCGAATTGATGTGATGTAATGATGGGTAAGCAGGCACAGAAGACACGTATGACCTTGGTGTAGATGTGTACATGGTAGAGGTTTTAGGGGTTTGTAGAATGGAAACCAAAAAAAAATTCTACCACATGATCACACACAAGCCAAGATCTATCTACTAGATTATAGCAATGAGTCGATAGAGTACTAATCCTCGAAGATTCCAAAGCGGTTAACGAGATCGGATTCTCGTGGGTGATGTAGTTGTTCATTTGCCGATCTCAAGATCGCGTAGACGATCCTTCAGGCGCCGCGTTCTGGCAGCGCTTCCGCAGTCGGTCACACATTCAGTACTCGATGAAGAACTTCCTCTTCCGTATTCCAGCAGGAAGCGGAGGTTGTAGATCCCTCCTCGCGATTCCAGCAGCACGACAGCGTGATGGTGGAAGTAGAGGGGAAATCCCGTAGGGCTTCGCCAAAGCCAGAGCGGGTATGGTGGAGTAGAAGAGAGCCTCAGCGATCTAGGGTTTAGAGGGCTGAGGAGATGTGCTGGCAGCGGGTGGCTAGGGCAAGCCCTAGGTGATACGTCATAAATGTATCCATAATTTTTTTTGTTTCATGCTTGTTTAGTATCTACTTTGCTTTGCTTTGCTTTGTCCGCACTTTGTGGTGATTTTCATATGTTTTCTGGTACTAACCTATTAACAAGTTGCCATAGTGTAGAGGTCCCAACCTTTAATAAGGTAGAGATCCCTGTGTTTACAATGCTAGTCCCTGGATCAATAGCTAGCATCCACCATTAATATGTAATATCAAGAAACAAAGGTCATAATACAACTTTATAACCAGGAAAAAAAATAAATCATTACATCTTACATAGCTCATTTGGCTATCTCATTACAATGCAGCCGAAATAACTATAACATGGAGTCCTTCATCTTCAAAGTGCCACATGCAATCATGTTGGTTGTAGACTTGTAATCCTAATCAACACACTTCACTAACATCAAACAAACCTACAACATAATAAGTTACAGCTACAAGGGTCAATACATTTGAATTGTATTGGCAAGTGATACTATGGTAGTATAGTGGTAACTATCATCTATATGCATTTGGCTAAGTGGATCTTAGGCTTGCTTTGCTCAAATTAGATTTTCCTTATCATTTGAAAACACTAAGCTTTTGTTTGTCAAAATCACCCAAGGAATCAACCAATAGACATTGGTGATCCTTTCACCCTTGTTCAACCACAAGTTTTTAACTTAGAAATTGGGATGAGGAGATCCTTGATAGCTTCCATGTCTTGATGCTCAAATTGTCCATTGCCGGGGACATGGCTAAGTACTTAGATTTTACTCTCTCAAGAGGTGGTGCACTTTCCCCACAAGACTCGACATGCATCGAGACAGATCTTTCAGAAGCCTTCCCTTAGACCAAAATAGATGCGTTCCAAAACCTATCACCCCTACCACCAACTGTCCATTTGGCTAAGTTATTGCAACCTATATGATCCAGGAAGAGCCCATAATGCCAAGTGGCTGCACTTGAAGCTTCTCAACATTTGACATCTCAAATCTCTTTGTTCCTGGGTGGCTTTCCACAAGTGAGATACACTAGGGTAGTCCATAAATATGGGCCATGTGTAACCACTCAACATAACCCATTCATAACCATTCCACCCAGGTGATTCATTCACATAGTTGTTTTATTAAACAAAACACAAGTCCTTGACTTGGAAATATTTCATAGCATGAATATAATCCACCCTTGTTTTCTACTAGCTAATCTAAGCATGATAGTAGTAGGGATCTTAATTTAAGAAAATTCCACTAAGGTTTCATCTACTAGGATTTCCCAAGGCATAGCATACTTAGCAAAAATTCCATGCAAGTCCAACTTAGAAATATCACTAATGCATAGTAAAAATATTGGGACGAAAGTATGAAGCACCACTTGCCTTTTTGGTAGAGAATATAAGTTCACTACTTGATGTTGCAATGGTCACACCCTTCAAAGTTCACTACAATTCAATCAAGCAAGGCACAAATTCAAAACTAGCATTCAAATAATTCATCACATAATAATAAAAACAAAGCAATGCATGCAAGCATGCCAAAGATTGTTTTATTTTGAAAAGTGGTTTCCTATTGTTTATAAACATTTTAAAACACCTATTTGTCATTTATAAAAGTGATAAAACCATTTGATATTTAAGTTAGTGAAAATGGCCATTTTAATCATCCTTGTTTTGCTAGAAATGATTTAAATCAAGGTAATAATTTCTAGTGTTTGACAAATATATTTTTAAACACAAATGTTAGTGTTTTTTAGGTCAAGTGCTTAATATTAAAACCATTTGCAAAAGGTTTTACCTATAAACCATTTTTAAATCAAAGCAACATTTTATTTTGTTGGAAATGCCTTTAAACAAGGTAATAATTTTCTAGAGTTAATCAAATACATTTTAAAATCCAAAACATGGTGTTTAGGGTCAGAGAGTTTAATTCAAACCATTTTCAAAAGGTTTTACTCAAAAAGCATTTTTAAACCATAATCAATATTTTTATTTAACTAGAAATGCTTTTATTCAAAGGAATAATTCCTAAGTGTCACAAAATATATTTTTAAATCCAAAAGTTGGTTTCTATGGTAAGTAGGTTCAAAAAAATCCATTTACAAAATATTTTACCCTAAAAATATTTTTTGAATAAATTTTATACACAAAATATGCCTACACAAGTTTCTGTAAAAACAACTAATTTTACAGAAGCAAATCATTAAACAAATGGCATGGTTGGATAGAATTATTTTTGCTGATTCCATTGATATAAAGTTTGTAAAATTTGGACGTGTAGATTTAAAGTTATGAATTTTATAAAATCAAACATCTAATAGACATGTTTATGTTTTTAAATTCAAACACGTGCCACGCGTGTGTTTCCTATTCGCCGGTACCGGTTCGCGTGGATCAGCTAACGTGGTGCGTTGGATCTAATGAGATTGTGCGGCATATAATCGATCGTACCTCTTCGTTTAATGAATCTATCATATCCGTCAGATCTAAGTCGCATGGCCCTAATCGAGTGAACCACAAAGTGGCGGCGCTGCGACGGTGGCTGGTGGCGGAGCTCTCTGGTATTGGCATCGCCGGCGATACAGGAAGCGAGAGAAGGAGGGTAAGGGCTCACAGTGTTTGCATGATGTTGCTGATGCTCGACGTGTCCTTGGTTGGCGAAGGAGCGCACGGGGACGTCAAGGATTTCTCGCCGAAGTTCCTCACTAGCTCGGGCACGCACGGTTCTTGTCGCAGACGAGCCTGCAGATCACGCGTGGTTGATCTGTGAGCACCTGGTGATTCACAGGACACGGGCGAGTAAGATGGTGTGAACTAGCAGTCGAGGCGCGCACTGGGTCATGTGATAGAGCTCACCTGAGTTGCGCACTGGAGGAAGCACACTGTGATGGTGAACAAGTTCGTAGCATCCAGGGGCAAGGGAAGGTGTGGAGTGGCCGAAATCATCGCCGGAGCGTCGTCGGCAGAGGGAGTTCGAGGTTGTAATTCGGGCAGCCTAGGGGCTCCTGTGGCGTGATGTCTGGGGGAAAAGGAAGAGGGGAACATGGCGATTAAATGAGCGAGGTTACCAGACAGAATCAACGCTGCAATTACACGAATTTACTCGAGGATTGATTGACAGAGAACGACAGTGAGGGAGAAAATAACGAGTCCGCGGTGAAGACGATGACTGGCAAGTGGGGTCGGCTAGTCAGCAAAAGAGAGAGAGGGTGCGGTAGGGTCCAATCATCAGCGACTGAGTGGGTGTGAGTTCTGGTGTGAATTGTTTTCCTGCTAGGAGAGAGAGATGGGCTAGCTGGGCCAGTTGGGCTTGCTGGGCCTGGTATGTTGGGTTGGGTTGTTTCATCATTTTTTTATTCTGTTTCCTTTTTCTTTTTCTGTTTTCTTTTTCTGTTTTGATTTATTCAAATGATTTCAAAGCCTTTTCATTTCAAATCTTTTCAAACCTTTAATGTTTTAAACATGTATTTAAAGTCCACTTTAAAATAATTTTCCCTTATTCCTTCATGGTTTATTTATTAATTAATTTAGACACTTGTCTTTATTTAATTGAGATTCCAAATATGTTTTCAAACTTCTATTTGAAAACCAAATTTTACCAAACCTTTTTCAGTAGGTTTTATTTATTCAATAGGGTGTTAAATAATTCACTTTGAATTATTTAAAGTATTTCAATAAGATTTATTAATCATTTAAATTGGGCAATTGTTTTTATTCAAATCAAATATGGTTTTAATCCCATTTAGATTTTATTCAAATAATTCTTTGATTCTATTTAGGTTAATTAAATAACTTTTATATCCACCTTGGAAAATTCCACTTTATTATTTTCCCTTGATTTAATTAATCATTTTTATTTGGGTTTTTGTCTCCATTTAAATATAATTGGAATATGGTTTAATCCCATATATTTTTATTTGATTATTCTTCATCCTTTTATTTTATTTGGATTTGATTTATCTTTGTTTCATTTGTTTATGGATTTGGCCAAGATTTAATTTGGCTTTTAAATATTCCTTATTTATTTCTTTATTTGTGTTACAAAATCCATATCTTTTTATTTATAGATCCAAAATTGGTGATTCCAATTTGTATAATTTTATTGAATATTTGTTTATCCTTTTAAATCTCTTTGGGATTATTTTGCTCACCATTTGGTATGGATTTTAGATAGGAGCTTTATTATCTTTGGAATTTAATTCCTCTTATCTTATTATATTCATAAGTTTTTATCCATGGCTCCAAACTAAATGAAACCGATTTCTATGGTTTTATAATATTTTTATTTGTCATTTTGATCACTTATAAATGTTTGTTGCTAAATTTTATATGGAACAAATCCATAGTCTTAGTGTGATCTTGGAAATGATTTTCTTCTATTAAGGTTTTAGAGTTTTGGTTTATTTTTCCAAAGTTTAAATTTTAAGATACATTCTTTTGAGGGTAAAGCAGTAGGGCAAAATACCCCACTGCAATTTTTATATATCATAGAGTGTTACAAAAAATATTTACAAACTCAATCCACCTCAAAAGAGGGATAACATTCTAAGCAGCTATCTCCTGTCTAAATTATTTTCAATCCAATCTTTGAGGCCCTGATAATACTTCTTCTTAATTCTATACAGGACCCATCTTAATGTTAGACCCCTCCTTTATAAAGGAAAGGATCCCTGTGATTGCAATGCTAGTCCCTGGATCAATGCTAGCATCCACAGTTTAAGATGAAGTACACAGATACAAAGGTCGTTTATTACATTCATTCCAGAGATAAAACATAGTCTTTTACAACTCAGGGCCAAAGGCCTAATACAAGAGTTTATGGAATAAGTAAATAAACATAAGTCTTCATCTTCATGTGCCACAGGCAAGCATGTTGAGTGTAGACTCATGACTCCTATTCATCATCGGAGTAACCTGCAACATCACAAGTTACAGCCACAGAGGGTCAATACTTTGGAATAGTATTGGCAAGTGATACCTTAGTATATTTTAAGTGGACTATATTACTATATGCATTTTGGCTAAGTGTAGCTTGGCTTGCTTTGCTTGAAAATAGGTTTTTCCTATTAGTTGAAAACTCTAAGTTCTTCTTTGTCAAAAACATTCCCAAGGAACCACCAATAGACATTGGGGTCCTTCACCCTTGTTCACCCACCAATTTTTATATAGAAGTTGGAGTGATGAGATTCTTGTAGCTTCCATGTCTTGATGCTCAAAAGTGTCCATTTCCTTGGACTAGGCTAAGTACTTAGGTTTTCCATCTGCAGAGGTTGTGCACTTTCCCCACCAGACTTGGTTTCCCAAGACAAGACCTTTCAGAAGCTTTTCCTTAGTCAAAATGGACGCGCTCCAACCTATCAACCCAACTACCACCAACTGTCCAAGTGACTAAGTTCTAGCAACCTATATGATCATGGCAGAGCCCATATTGCCAAGTGGTTGCACTGTAAGCTTTCTCAACACTTGGCCTCCAAATCCCTTTGTGCCTGGGTGGCATACCACAAGTGAGATACACAACCCAAGTCCATGGCCTTGTGTAACCACTCAACATAACCCAATCATTCCATTCCACCCAGGAGGTTCATTTGACTTAGTTGTTTTATTAAGAAAACATAAGTCTCTTGACTTAGAATATTTTCATCATAAACCATATAGATGTTCACCACCCTTGTTTGCTAAGTAGCTAGACTAAGCAGAATATGGTAACCTAACTTAGGATAATTTCCCTATCAATTCTACTATTCCTTTCTACTTAGGATTTCCCATCTTAGCACTAGGCAAAATATATCATGCAATATTTTAGCAAAATATCTAATGCTAGTACAAAACATAGGACAGAAATATTAATGAAAATATCACTTGCCTTGGTAGTGGGGAGAGTAGCACTCTTCACAATCACAATCACTAGCAAAATCTACACAAGAAATAATAGCATACAATTACACACAATTATATACAATCAAAAATATTATGAATGCATGCATGCAAGAATCTATTAAGTGGTGATTTTTGAAAATTCTACCAAGTATACCCATGACTACAGAAACTTAGTATAACACAAATTTTTCCAACCAAACTTATTTGGCATCCATACAATTTACCAAAATAATTTCTACTTAAAATGGCCTTAAAACATGTTCTACAAATAAAATCATTTTTAACTGTTACTATATGCTAAATAAATTGGATATTCTGAAAGGCCTTGTTTCACTGAATCCAACGGTATAAAGTTTGCAAAATTCTAACGTGGCATTCAAAAGTTATAAGCATTTGAAGTTTGAATCTAAATCAGGTTTTAAATTCTGTTTTTAATTTAAACTTTGCCACGCGTCGCAACCTCACTGGCGCGTACCGCTTCGCGCGGATCGAGCGCTGCGGACCGCACGATCTAAATGGGATCTGGCGGCTCAGATGCGCGCTTACCCCTTCGTTTACAATCTATCCTAACCCTACGATCTGGATCCAACGGACACGACCATCAAGCCACAAACTGGCGGCGCTAGCGGCGTTGACTGGCGGCGGCGCGTCTGACTATGGTGGCGCCGGCGTTCTAGGTCGCTCGGGGAGGGAAGGGTGTGCTTACCAGAACCGCAAGGTAGAGTCCAAGCTCAACGTGGAGGTGGCTTGGCAAGGGGCGCACGGGGTCGTCGGGGATTCCTCGCCGGAGTTCGCGAATGCGTCTGATGCGGCTGCTGTCGACGTTGGCGAGGTTCTGCGTCGTGCTAAGCCAAAAGAGGGGCACCATTAGACGCGTAAGACGATGGGGATCCTAATCGTACCAGTCAGAGGGCAAGGGGCGGCTGGTACTTACGGGGAGAGGTCACCGGAGTTCGTGTAGAGGACGGCGGCGCTCAGTCGAAGTCGTTGCCGAGGCTACAGATCATGCGAGAACAAACAAGGCGTGTCAGTCGATGCGCAAGAAGTTGCTGAGCGTGATAGTATGAGTCAGGGACAGAGGGGAACACAGTGCTCACAGGAATTCGTCGGCGCGGTCGTCAGAACAGCGGCGGCGTCGAGCAAGTTGCGAGCAGCCTGGGGGCGTGAAGGGGGAATTGGTTGAGGGGAAATGGTCGCGAGAGAGAGGGGATTATATAGCCAGAGGCTCGACAAGAAACTCCCAGTGATTCAATGCTATTTACCTCGCGAAATCAAAGTAGCAACGAGCAGCGGCGGAGTTCGTGCGCGCGATTTTGGGAAAGACGATGATGGTGTGGACGGGGCCCACTGGTCAGTGAAGTAATCGAAGGGAGTGTGGGGTCTGGCTGTCAGCGGCTCAGTGTGTGCGCTCGCGCGTGAGAGGAGAAAAAGAAATCCCCGGGTGGGCTTGCTGGGCTCGGTTTGTTGCTGGGCCAGAAACCTGGCGCCTGCCCCTTTTCTTTTGTTTGTGTCTTTTCTTTTTCTATTTCTATTTTCTGGAATGATTTTTGATATGAATTCAAATCCTTTTAAATCCAATCTGTTTTGGGATTTTTTGCAGGGTTTTGTGGGTTCAAAAACAGTCATTTTAACTAAGTGGTTACCTAGCAAGACTTGGTCAAGCTTGGGTTTCAAAGTAAACAGAGACTTGCTCTAGTTTGCAAATATTTGTATAAGGATTTTGAAACCATTTCTAAATTTGGAATCTTGGGTTAAAAGTTCCACCTAATCTTTCCATCAATGGAGGCAAGCAAACAAGTATTCAAATTTCAAAGGGTGATGGCCATTTGGAATAAATTGCCCACATGAAATCATAGCTCCAATTTCTGTCTCTAAATGATTTTTGAGAAAACCCTAAATAGATGAATGATGCAAAGATGATATGAATGAGTTTTGAAACTATGATTTTTGGGATGTTACAAATCTAACCCCCTTAAGATGAATCTCGCCCTCGAGATTCGGGTTGGCTAGCAAATAGGTGAGGGTGGTCTTTCCGAAGATCATCTTCTCTTTCCCTTGTTGCTTCTTCTTCGGAGTGATGGTTCCATTGCACTTTACAAAACTTGATGGTCTTGGTCCTGGTAACTCTTTCTGCGGTCTCTAGAATCTTGACAGGCTTTTCCTCATAAGTGAGATCACTTTCTAGCTGAACTTCTTCCAAAGGTATGGTATCCTTCAAAGAAGACTCTTCCATTTCTGGTTGACATTTCTTAAGCTGACTCACATGAAATACGTTATGGACTGCTGATAGAGATTCTGGCAATTCAACTTCATATGCAACTTCTCCTTTGCGACTTAGAATCTTGAATGGCCCAACATATCTTGGTGCCAACTTTCCTTTGACTCCAAATCTTTTCACTCCTCGGAGTGGTGATACCCTGAGATAAGCTCTATCCCCAACTTCGTAGGTGACTTCTCTACGCTTAGAATCCGCGTAGCTTTTCTGTCGGGACTGTGCTATCTTCAATTTGTCCTTAACCAATTTGACTTTCTCTTCGGCGTCTTTGATAAGATCTGGTCCAAATAAGCTTCTTTCTCCCACACCATTCCATAACAATGGGGTGGTACACTTCCTTCCGTAGAGTAAGTCAAACGGTGCCATTCCAATACTAGATTGATGACTGTTATTGTAAGAGAACTCTGCATACGGCAAACTTTCATCCCGACTTGCTCCATAGTCTAAAGCACAGGCTCTCAACATATCTTCAAGAATTTGGTTGGTTCTTTCTGTTTGTCCATCCGTTTGTGGATGAAAAGCAGTGCTGAATTCCAATCTCGTTCCTAAGGATTCATGAAGCTGTCTCCAAAAGTGAGAAGTGAACTGAGTTCCTCTATCTGATACAATACTCTTTGGCACACCGTGGAGTCATACAATTCTGCTCATGTAAATTTTTGCTAACTTGGCACTTGTATAGGTTGTCTTCACGGGTATAAAATGAGCCACTTTAGTTAGGCGATCCACTACTACCCATATGGAATCATACCCTGACCTGGTCCTTGGTAATCCGGTAATAAAATCCATACCAATATTTTCCCACTTCCATTCAGGAATAGGCAGTGGTTGAAGCAAACCCGCTGGTTTCTGGTGTTCCGCTTTGACTCTGCTACACACATCACACAAAGCAATATGTTCGGCGATGTCTCTTTTGAGATTGTTCCACCAAAACCTTTCCTTCATGTCCATGTACATCTTGGTATTTCCCGGGTGAATAGAATACGGAGAGTTGTGTCCTTCTTGTAAGATCAGTTTCCGCAACTCTGGGTCTCGTGGAACACATATACGTTTCCCGTGCCATAAAGTACCCTGTTCGTCAACGTGGAAACTCTTAGCCTTCCCTAGACTAATATTTTCCTTAATCTTTTCAATTTCCTCATCAGTCTTCTGAACTTCTCGGATTTTGTCCAATAGAGTGGGTTGAACATCTAAGGACATGAGATATCCTTCTGGTACAATCTCCAATCTGAGTTCTTTGAATTGCTTACACAAGTCATCTGGCAATTCCCCTTTTGTAAGGCCATTTACAAACGTCTTACGACTTAGAGCATCGGCTACTACATTCGCTTTACCGGGGTGGTATTGCAAACTTAAGTCGTAATCCTTGATAAGTTCTAGCCATCTTCTTTGTCTCATGTTTATTTCCTTCTGGGTGAAGATATACTTCAAGCTTTTATGATCGGTGAACACTTCACAACGCTTTCCCAAAAGGTAATGTCTCCATGTTTTGAGTGCATGGACGACAGAGGCTAACTCCAAATCATGAGTAGGATAGTTTACTTCATGAGTTTTGAGTTGTCTCGAAGCATAGGCTACGACTTTGCCATCTTGCATAAGTACGGCACCCAAACCTTGATGAGAAGCATCACAATATACTTGGAAATCCTTTTCCAAATCTGGCAGACATAGAACTGGTGCTGTTACAAGTCTCTTCTTCAATTCTTGGAAGCTAACTTCACAACCTTCAGTCCAAGCAAACTTCTTGTCCTTCTTTAGCAATTCTGTCATTGGCTTAGCAACCTTCGAGAAATTTTCAATGAACCTTCTGTAGTAACCTGCTAAGCCGAGGAAACTACGAACTTCTTTCACATTCTTGGGTGATTCCCATTCTGTCACAGCTGAAACCTTAGCAGGATCAACTGCCACACCATCTTTTGTCATCACATGACCAAGAAAGCCAACTTTCTCTAACCAGAATTCACACTTACTGAATTTAGCATACAGTTTATGTTCCCTCAGTTTCTCAAGTATCAAGCGTAAGTGTCTTTCATGTTCTTCCTTGCTCTTGGAGTAGACCAAGATATCATCAATGAAAACGACAACGAACTTGTCAAGAAATTCCATGAACACCTTGTTCATCATATTCATGAAGTATGCCGGAGCGTTGGTTAATCCAAAAGGCATCACAGTATACTCATACAATCCATACCTTGTGGTGAATGCTGTTTTTGGTATGTCTTGCTCTCTTATCTTGAGTTGAAAATAACCTGACCGGAGATCAATCTTCGAGAATACACATGCTCCTTCTAACTGATCAAATAAGTCGTTGATTCTTGGCAAAGGATATTTGTTCTTGATGGTAACCTCGTTGAGAGAACGGTAATCAATACACAATCTTTGTGTTCTATCCTTCTTTTCCACGAACAAAACTGGGGCTCCCCAAGATGAAGAACTTGGTTGAATAAACCATTTCTGTAACTGTTATCCTAGCTGTTTCTTGAGCTCTTTCAACTCATCAACTGACATTTTATACGGTCTCTTAGCTATTGGTCCTGATCCTGGCACCAAATCTATCAGAAACTCCACATCTCTATCCGGAGGCATTCTTGGTAGCTCTTCCGGAAACACATCCGGATACTCACATACTATTGGTACACTGTCCATGCTAACCCCCTTAAGAGAATTCAGCTTACTTCCTTTGGATTCAAAGTTTGACTTAAATTTTATTCTTTTTCCTTCGGGGGTTGTGAGTGTAACGGTACGATTGGCACAATCTAATACTCCTTCATACTTAGCCATCCAGTCCATTCCCAAAATTACGTCTAGTCCTTGGGAATCTAGGATTATCAGGCTTACTGGAAATTTATGTTTACCAAACTCTATGGTGAGATCCCGGCATCCAAGGCTTACTATCATGTCTCCCCCCGAAGAACTAACTTTTATTGGACACCCAATGTTTTCTGATGCAAACCCATTTCTATCAACAAACGCCTTTGATATGAATGAATGAGATGCACCGGTATCAAAGAGTACAAATGCTGAAATTGAATTGAGTCTGAACTTACCAGCCACGGCATCAGGCTCCTCATAGACCTCCTCCACATTGATGTGGTTAACCTGTCCTTTCTGAAAAGGATTTGGCTTGTTAGGTTCATCAACTTTCTTCTCAGGGCACTCATTAGCATAATGCCCCAGCTTCTTGCATTTGAAGCACTCAACCTGACTGATATCCTTTTTAGGAGGTTGGCTTCCACTTCCACTACCATTTCCACTATAGTGGCTCTTATGTCCACCCTTGTGGTTCTTGTACTTATCCTTGTCATGACTGTGGTGATGCTTGTTGTCATGACGGCTGTGCTTGTCGAAGTGTTTCCTCTTTCTACTCTCGACTTGCTTCATTTTACTTTCCAAAATAGCAGCCTTGTCACACAAAGACTGATAAGTTGGAACATATGCCACAGACAACTGCAGATTCAGCTCATCATTTAAGCCTTCCAGAAATTTTTCCTTTCTTTTGGCATCCGTGTCAACCTCATCCGGTGCATAGCGCGCCAGATTGTTGAACTCTTCTATATATTCTGCCACGCTGCGGTGGCGCTGTTTCAAGTTGTGAAACTCCTTCTTTTTCAGACTCATCATTCCTGATGAGATATGAGCAGTGCGAAAGCCATCTTCAAAGATATCCCAAGTCACCTCATCAATAGGAGTGGTGATTTGGAAGTTGTCCCACCATGTGGCGGCTGGTCCTTCCAACAGATGTGCTGCGAATCTGACTTTCTCCGCATCCGTGCAGCCCACGGTCACTAAGTCCTTGTTCACGGAACGTAGCCAGTCATTGGCCACCATAGGATCAGTTGTTCCTGCAAACTTTGCTGGCCTCAAACGCAGAAATCTGGTGAGCATATCAAAACCCGGAGGGTTGTTGTTGTTGTTGTTGTTGTTGTTGTTGTTGTTGTTGTTGTTGTTGTTGTTGTTGTTGTTGTTGTTGTTGTTGTTGTTGTTATTGTTGTTGGGGTTGTTGTTGTTGTTGTTGTTGTTATTCTGGTTTTGGATGAATGTTGTCATCATTTGCATAAGCTGTGTTTGCGCATTCATCATTTGTTGCATTTCCGGGGTGATGTTGTTGGGGTTGGGGTTTGCGCGACGGGGAGGCATACGTGGTTTGTTCAAATAGATAAGAATGAGATACCCATAGATGTTTTATGCACAATACAACATAAGCAAACACATAACAAGAAACATAAGAATAAAGGTTCAACAACCACATAATAAGCTCATGAAGTAAAAAACACAAGTGGCAAGCCATCCACATGTCGGATGGTCCAATAACAAGTTCACAATAACAAGTATGAATAAGAAAGGTAAACGAGTAGTCAAGTCTACTCATCAGCGTCAATCTCCTCCTCGACGAAGGTAAGACCTGCGTTCTCCATCGCGGTCTTGTTCTCCTCAATCGTAGTGGTCAAGGAATCGACCTTGGCCTTGAGAGTCCTCTTCTGGGAGCGAAGCCTCTCAATAACCATCTGCTGCTGCTCAAGCTCGAAGTCCTTGGACTTCAGTTCCTCGGTCATGTCTCGGATCTTCTTGTTCCTATCCTGGACGCGTTTCTCCTGACTCTTGAACTTGCGGTCCTGGGCCTCGAACTTTGTCTCCATTTCCTTGATCATCTCATCCTGCTGCGCAAAAAGCTTGTCCTTCTCGCGAAGCTGCACCTGAAGCTTGTCATTACCTAGCATGACGTTCGTCCTGTCCGTATCTACGTGCCTGAGAAGTGTCTCTAAGTCCTGAAGATAAAGACGTATCGGCTCCGCAGTGCTCCTCGAGTCGTCCTCAAAGTCGATGGACTCTCCATCAACATCACGTCTTCCAAAGACGTGGAAGTGAGTGCCCCTAACCTGACGGGAGTGACGGCCTAATAGTCGTCCTATCAGATCCTGCATGACTACCTCCATGCCTCTCTCCCGGTCGTCGTGCATCAGCTTGAAGACGATGGCCTCCGTAGTGGGCTCAGTCTGGCGTCCAGGCTGGTTCACCTTGAAGCCCCAGAGGTCCTTCCTCTCGAACTTGGTGAGTGGGTACACCATGATAGTAGGAAGAGGGAGATCAAGCAGAGTGGTAAGCTCAATGATACGGGGACCAAAACGAGTAACCCGAAACTCCTCAACAGTGCTGATGGCAATAGGCATCTATTTATAAGATTGAAAAAGTTAGAACAATGCAATTCAAGGTAAATCAAGACAAACATTCATACATATCCATGAAACATAATTGTCACACAAGTCATGCATACATAAGTCCATTACATCATTCAAGGTCCATACTTATTTAAAATATCTTTTGGAAATAAGGTGATAAGTGGTGGTCCAACTAACGAAGTTTCTTACAATCCTATCTCACGGGATCTATTATTAAACACAATGTTCCTAGAGGCAATCCACCAATCTTGTTCTCTTGACTCTATCACCAAGTCTATAACATCTCCCCTTATCTCTTGGTTGGTGTCTTCCAACTCTTGAGTAAGCTCCTTCTCTTTCTCTAAGTCCTTTTGGAGGTTGAGCATTCTGCACTTGACTCTAGCACTTAGTTCTTTGATAGTCCTCCAAGCTGCATCCCTGGCTGACTCAAAGAATGTGGTGTGCATTGTAGTGTTAGTGTACATGCAGTATCCTCTTTCTTTGTGGTTGTCTTCCTTGTTTTTGTACAAGTGAAGTTGCATCCACCAATACTCCACTCCTTCATCCATCACTAGAAAGCCCTTGTACACGGCTTCACCATGTGCATCCATTGCCTCCATGAGGTCCTTGAGAATGTTGGGAAACTCAGTCTCACACTCCAAGGTCATGGTCATGAGTGGTCCCTTCTTCACGGCTTCGTTGATGGAGTTCATGTACAATGGAAGTTGAAGGAGATTAGAAAAGTTTTACGAGAAGAATAGACAAGTGTAGAAGTGGTTGAAAACTTTTTCCTTAGTGGTTTTCCAATCCTAGGGTCATAATCCTACAGGCAACACAGTGCTCTGATACCATCTGTTAGACCCCTCCTTTATAAAGGAAAGGATCCCTCTGATTGCAATGCTAGTCCCTGGATCAATGCTAGCATCCACAGTTTAAGATGAAGTACACAGATACAAAGGTCGTTTATTACATTCATTCCAGAGATAAAACATAGTCTTTTACAACTCAGGGCCAAAGGCCTAATACAAGAGTTTATGGAATAAGTAAATAAACATAAGTCTTCATCTTCATGTGCCACAGGCAAGCATGTTGAGTGTAGACTCATGACTCCTATTCATTATCGGAGTAACCTGCAACATCACAAGTTACAGCCACAGAGGGTCAATACTTTGGAATAGTATTGGCAAGTGATACCTTAGTATATTTTAAGTGGACTATATTACTATATGCATTTTGGCTAAGTGTAGCTTGGCTTGCTTTGCTTGAAAATAGGTTTTTCCTATTAGTTGAAAACTCTAAGTTCTTCTTTGTCAAAAACATTCCCAAGGAACCACCAATAGACATTGGGGTCCTTCACCCTTGTTCACCCACCAATTTTTATATAGAAGTTGGAGTGATGAGATTCTTGTAGCTTCCATGTCTTGATGCTCAAAAGTGTCCATTTCCTTGGACTAGGCTAAGTACTTAGGTTTTCCATCTGCAGAGGTTGTGCACTTTCCCCACCAGACTTGGTTTCCCAAGACAAGACCTTTCAGAAGCTTTTCCTTAGTCAAAATGGACGCGCTCCAACCTATCAACCCAACTACCACCAACTGTCCAAGTGACTAAGTTCTAGCAACCTATATGATCATGGCAGAGCCCATATTGCCAAGTGGTTGCACTGTAAGCTTTCTCAACACTTGGCCTCCAAATCCCTTTGTGCCTGGGTGGCATACCACAAGTGAGATACACAACCCAAGTCCATGGCCTTGTGTAACCACTCAACATAACCCAATCATTCCATTCCACCCAGGAGGTTCATTTGACTTAGTTGTTTTATTAAGAAAACATAAGTCTCTTGACTTAGAATATTTTCATCATAAACCATATAGATGTTCACCACCCTTGTTTGCTAAGTAGCTAGACTAAGCAGAATATGGTAACCTAACTTAGGATAATTTCCCTATCAATTCTACTATTCCTTTCTACTTAGGATTTCCCATCTTAGCACTAGGCAAAATATATCATGCAATATTTTAGCAAAATATCTAATGCTAGTACAAAACATAGGACAGAAATATTAATGAAAATATCACTTGCCTTGGTAGTGGGGAGAGTAGCACTCTTCACAATCACAATCACTAGCAAAATCTACACAAGAAATAATAGCATACAATTACACACAATTATATACAATCAAAAATATTATGAATGCATGCATGCAAGAATCTATTAAGTGGTGATTTTTGAAAATTCTACCAAGTATACCCATGACTACAGAAACTTAGTATAACACAAATTTTTCCAACCAAACTTATTTGGCATCCATACAATTTACCAAAATAATTTCTACTTAAAATGGCCTTAAAACATGTTCTACAAATAAAATCATTTTTAACTGTTACTATATGCTAAATAAATTGGATATTCTGAAAGGCCTTGTTTCACTGAATCCAACGGTATAAAGTTTGCAAAATTCTAACGTGGCATTCAAAAGTTATAAGCATTTGAAGTTTGAATCTAAATCAGGTTTTAAATTCTGTTTTTAATTTAAACTTTGCCACGCGTCGCAACCTCACTGGCGCGTACCGCTTCGCGCGGATCGAGCGCTGCGGACCGCACGATCTAAATGGGATCTGGCGGCTCAGATGCGCGCTTACCCCTTCGTTTACAATCTATCCTAACCCTACGATCTGGATCCAACGGACACGACCATCAAGCCACAAACTGGCGGCGCTAGCGGCGTTGACTGGCGGCGGCGCGTCTGACTATGGTGGCGCCGGCGTTCTAGGTCGCTCGGGGAGGGAAGGGTGTGCTTACCAGAACCGCAAGGTAGAGTCCAAGCTCAACGTGGAGGTGGCTTGGCAAGGGGCGCACGGGGTCGTCGGGGATTCCTCGCCGGAGTTCGCGAATGCGTCTGATGCGGCTGCTGTCGACGTTGGCGAGGTTCTGCGTCGTGCTAAGCCAAAAGAGGGGCACCATTAGACGCGTAAGACGATGGGGATCCTAATCGTACCAGTCAGAGGGCAAGGGGCGGCTGGTACTTACGGGGAGAGGTCACCGGAGTTCGTGTAGAGGACGGCGGCGCTCAGTCGAAGTCGTTGCCGAGGCTACAGATCATGCGAGAACAAACAAGGCGTGTCAGTCGATGCGCAAGAAGTTGCTGAGCGTGATAGTATGAGTCAGGGACAGAGGGGAACACAGTGCTCACAGGAATTCGTCGGCGCGGTCGTCGGAACAGCGGCGGCGTCGAGCAAGTTGCGAGCAGCCTGGGGGCGTGAAGGGGGAATTGGTTGAGGGGAAATGGTCGCGAGAGAGAGGGGATTATATAGCCAGAGGCTCGACAAGAAACGCCCAGTGATTCAATGCTATTTACCTCGCGGAATCAAAGCAGCAACGGGCAGCGGCGGAGTTCGTGCGCGCGATTTTGGGGAAGACGATGATGGTGTGGACGGGGCCCGCTGGCCAGTGAAGTAATCGAAGGGAGTGTGGGGTCTGGCTGTCAGCGGCTCAGTGTGTGCGCTCGCGCGTGAGAGGAGAAAAAGAAATCCCCGGGTGGGCTTGCTGGGCTCGGTTCGTTGCTGGGCCAGAAACCTGGCGCCTGGCCCTTTTCTTTTGTTTGTGTCTTTTCTTTTTCTATTTCTATTTTCTGGAATGATTTTTGATATGAATTCAAATCCTTTTGAATCCAATCTGTTTTGGGAATTTTTGCAGGGTTTTGTGGGTTCAAAAACAGTCATTTTAACTAAGTGGTTACCTAGCAAGACTTGGTCAAGCTTGGGTTTCAAAGTAAACAGAGACTTGCTCTAGTTTGCAAATATTTGTATAAGGATTTTGAAACCATTTCTAAATTTGGAATCTTGGGTTAAAAGTTCCACCTAATCTTTCCATCAATGGAGGCAAGCAAACAAGTATTCAAATTTCAAAGGGTGATGGCCATTTGGAATAAATTGCCCACATGAAATCATAGCTCCAATTTCTGTCTCTAAATGATTTTTGAGAAAACCCTAAATAGATGAATGATGCAAAGATGATATGAATGAGTTTTGAAACTATGATTTTTGGGATGTTACACTTAATTCCTGAGCGACAATAGCTCTCCATTCCTCAAGCGAAGCATGCTTGTTGTTGAAGATTTCATTGTTTCTGCAAATCCAAATGCCCCAAGCTCCAAGTATAGTAATTTCTATTGCAAAAGGGACTTTAAGATCTTTTTTAGTACTGGATAAAGCTTCAAAAATATTTTGATCAGCCACTTGGACATGCGAGATTTCAGCCCGGCAAGCTCTTGCAAAAGGGCAGTCCCAAAATAAATGTAGAATGGTTTCTTCACTGATGCAGCCATGGAACACACATTCATATGATGCTAGAGAAAAACATTTCCTTTTCAGAAGGTTTCTTGTGTTTAGCCTATCAAGCAGTAATAGCCAGAAGAAGAATTTGTGCTTTTGTTGACAAGGGGATTTCCACAACCAGGAGAAATGTGGCTGTACAGGTTGGCAACCAGATAAAGAATAATAAGCCTTTTGGACCGAAAAATTACTGCCCCAAATGTAGCTCAAGTTGTCAGCTTCCCCCTGCCTGCCAGTATTAAGAATTTGATCAAGACTTTGATATTCCTGGTAAGCTTGCTGTGACAGAGGGATGTAAAAAAGATCTTGAGTATTATCTGTCTGCAGGAACTCACTGACAGAGATGTGTGGGTTTTTTGCATAGGAGAGGAGATGAGGAAGCTTATGCTTTAGACAACCATCATTCCAAATATCAGACCAGAGAAGTGTGGATTTTCCATCTCCCACCAAGCACTTTGCAATTCCTTTAAAAATGTCAATCAATTTCAGATGAGCTTTCCACCAAAAAGATCCCTCTAGACTTTGTCCAGGGAGTTTACCATTACAGTAATAAGTGTTCCATATAAGGTGAACCCAAGGGATATCCTTGTGATTATAAAATTTATCCAAATTCTTCAAAATAAGTGCAGAGTTTTGAACATTAAGGTCAAGTACTCCCAATACCCCCTGGTTCTTGGGCCGACAAACTTTCTTCCATGCTACAAGAGCTTTACATCTAGCTTGAACATCAGATGTTTTCTTTCTCCACAGACATTGCCTCATATATTTAATCAATTGTTCCTTAATAGTGACAGGAAGATCAAAACAACTCATGTAATATATGGGAAGGGAAGACATAACAGATTTAACTAGCTGCAGTTTCCCCCCATAATTAAGAAAATCAGCTATCCCACACAACCTTTTCTCAACTCTCTGAACAATAGGCAGGAAATGTTCCACTGCAGGCTTATTTATACTTAAAGGCAGACTAAGGTAGGTGAAAGGCAAAGAGCCAGTGAGGCAAGAAATAGTATTAGCAAAGTGTCCAAGCCTCTCAGAGTCCATGTTAATTGGCATCATACTGGATTTAGAGTAATTAACTTTGAGTCCAGTGGAGAGAGCAAAAGTATGAAGAATGGCCTTAAGGCACAAAAGTTGCTCAGAATCAGCTTTAAGGATTAATAAAGTGTCATCTGCATACTGCACCATAGGGAAATCAGGACAGAACACATCTTCAGTGGGAAGGGAATTTTAAGATACATTCATTGGATGAATGCATTTCACTTGATTGAAATTTTGTTTGATTCCTTTTTCATTCAAAGTTTGTTCAAGATGGGTTTTGATGTTTCCATTTTGAATCAAAAAGTTTCTTTTCACCCTAAATTTCAACAATTATTTATTTTGTTTATTTATTTTTCACATTTCAAAATTTGGAAATTTTTGGGATGTGACAGGCTACCACCCTTAAAAGAAATCTCGTCCCGAGATTTGGGAAAGCTAGAGGTTACAAGTTGGCTTCAAAACAACTAGGGTACTACCACCCTTAATAGGTTTTCAACTAAATTACATCTTAGCTTACTTGGGATCTTGATGTATCTTCTCTGGCCACTTGTTTGCATAATGGCCTAGCTCTTTGCATTTGAAACACATCACTTGGCTAATATCCTTCTTTTCCTTTGGTATCATTGCTTCTTGTTTGTTTCCTTGGTTCTTCTTCTTTTCTGGGAAATCACTGGCATAGTGTCCCATCTCTTTGCAATTGTAACATTGCAACTAGCTTATGTCCTTCTTCTTCTTGGGTCTCTCCAAAGCTAGGAGTTCTTCTAGTTCATGCTCTTCATATCTCATCTCAAAGGTGTGAAATATTTCTCTCTTCTTGGGGTAGTTACTAGAGATATGACCTTCTTCTTCACAAGAGTAGCAACACTTTGTGGTCACTTTGGATTTTGCCTTATGAGGCACGATTCTGACTTTGCCTTCCTCTTTCTTGGTAGAAGTTGTTCCTTTATGGAGGTTTCCAAACATTTGATGCATTCCATCTTGCTTCATTTGTTGAACTATAGGATAGATGGGGCATTGGATAGGGACATGATCATTTCCTTCACATAGGAAACAAGTCACTTGAGATGTGGGGCATTGATTAGTTGGATGTTTTTCTTCACAATTAGGGCATTGATCTTCATGTTCTTTGGAAGTGTGTTCCATGTCTCCACAAATATTGAAAGCTTGAGTTCCTTCTATAATATCATCCTTGATATCATTGTTGTCACAATCTCCTTGGGAAGAGTTGCTTATCATGTTGATCATTTGATTGGTCATCCTTTGCAACAATTGGGATTGGGTTTCCAAAAACTTTTGCATGGCTAGGTCTAAATCATTGTTGTTGGCTAAAACTGAGTTGTCACTTGGGTCATCTGGGCTTGGGTTGCTAGAAGAATCTCTTGGTTGTTGTTATTGTTGTTGTCACCATTCTTGATGTTGGAGTCTCTTGGAGAAGTCATCTGTTTGGGTTGGATTGGGATTAGATCAGGCAAAATATTTCTAAAGGAAGAAGTCTAATCACACACAACAATTCACACAAGCATTGTGCAAGCAGTCACAAACAAACATTCCACTCAAACAACAAGGTTCAAGCACATTCTTAGGCAACAAAATATTTTTGGTACACCACATAAGTTGGTGATCAATATATGATCTAAACTAAGCATTTGTATGGTGGTCCAACTATATGGTTTTCTTGAGATAATTCCATTCTTCTTAGTTGTTTCTTCTTGAATGAGATCATGGTTTACTTTGAAAATTTCTTGCATCTTGGTCACAAAACTTCAAAGGTGATGATGATTCCTTCTATGTTGTGTTTCCTTAGTCTTCAAGTCTTGAGTAATATTTCTTGTCTCACTTGTAGTCCTTAGTAATGTCCAAGTTGAAGTCCTTGATGAAACCAAAGTTGAAGTATTTGGTGATGTTGAATTTGAAGTCATTTGAGTTGGTGAGGTCCTTTGCTCATGTTGAAGTCTTTGCTCATGGTGGAGGCTTTGTCCATCAAGTTTGAAAGGAGGGGAGATGTAGAATTAAAACAAAAAGGTTGGGGAAAGAGTTTACAAGATTGTTTGTAAATAAGTTTTGGAACAAATACAACTCCTATTTTTCTAAGGGGTTTTGTCCAATCCTAGGGTTACAATCCTACAGACAACACAGTGCTCTGATACCATCTGTAGAGGTCCCAACCTTTAATAAGGTAGAGATCCCTGTGTTTACAATGCTAGTCCCTGGATCAATAGCTAGCATCCACAGTTAAGATGTAATATCAAGAAACAAAGGTCATAATACAACTTTATAACCAGGAATAAAATAAATCATTACATCTTACATAGCTCATTTGGCTATCTCATTACAATGCAGCAGAAATAACTATAGCATGGAGTCCTTCATATTCAAAGTGCCACAGACAATCATGTTGGTTGTAGACTTGTAATCCTAATCAACACACTTCACTAACATCAAACAAACCTGCAACATAATAAGTTACAGCTACAAGGGTCAATACATTTGAATTGTATTGGCAAGTGATACTATGGTAGTATAGTGGTAACTATCATCTATATGCATTTGTCTAAGTGGAGCTTAGGCTTGCTTGGCTCAAAATAGATTTTCCTTATCATTTGAAAACACTAAGTTTTTGTTTGTCAAAATCACCCAAGGCATCAACCAATAGACATTAGTGATCCTTTAACCCTTGTTCAACCACAAGTTTTTAACTTAGAAATTGGGATGGGGAGATCCTTGATAGCTTCCATGTCTTGTTTCTCAAATTGTCCATTGCCGGGGACACATCTAAGTACTTAGATTTTACTCTCTCGAGAGGTGGTGCACTTTCCCCACAAGACTCGTGCATCGAGACAAGATCTTTCAGAAGCCTTCCCTTAGACCAAAATGGATGCGTTCCCAAACCTATCGCCCCCTACCACCAACTATCCATTTGGCTAAGTTATTGCAACCTATATGATCCAGGCAGAGCCCATAATGCCAAGTGGCTGCACTTGAAGCTTGTCAACATTTGACATCTCAAATCTGTTTGTTCCTAGGTGGCTTTCCATAAGTGATATACACTAGGGTAGTCCATAAATATGGGCCCTGTGTAACCACTCAACATAACCCATTCATAACAATTTCACCCAGGTGATTCATTCACATAGTTGTTTTATTAAACAAAACACAAGTCCTTGACTTAGAAATATTTCATACCATGAATATAATCCACCCTTGTTTTATAATATCTAAGCTAAGCATGATTGTAGTAGGTATCTTAACTTAGGAAAATTCCACTAAGGTTTCATCTACTAGGATTTCCCAAGGCATAGCATACTTAGCAAAAATTCCATGCAAGTCTTACTTAGAAATATCACTAAAGCACAGTGAAAATATTGGGACAAAAGTATGAAGCTCCACTTGCCTTTTTGGTAGAGAATATAAGTTCACTCCTTGATCTTGCAATGGTCACACTCTTCAAATTTCACTACAATTCAATCAAGCAAGGCACAAATTCAAAACTAGCATTCAAACAATTCATCACATAATAATAAAAACAAAGCAATGCATGCAAGCATGCCAAAGATTGTTTTATTTGGAAAAGTGGTTTCCAATAGGTTATAAACATTTTAAAACACCTATTGGTCATTTATAGAAGTGATTGAACCATTTTAATCATCCTTGTTTTGCTAGAAATGATTTAAATCAAGGTAATAATTTCTAGTGTTTGACAAATATATTTTTAAACACAAATGTTAGTGTTTTTTTAGGTCACAGTTTCTGGTGTTTGGTTTCTGATAAATTCTTCCGGAGTCACCATTTGAATAATATCAACATCTTCATTATAAGAGTCTCCAGAAATATAGTGTTTTACTTTTTGACCATTCACCACTTGTGTTGTGTCATCCTTCAAAGAAGATATTGTCACATCCCAAGATTTTCCAAATCTTGTAATGTGAAAATAAATGAATAAAATAAAACTTTGTTTGATTTTCAGAGCCAAAAGAAACTTTTTGAATGCAATTGGAACTTCAAACCCATTTGAATTAAAAAATCCTAAAGAGATTTTAAAAAGATAAACATTAAATAAAAGGAAAAATAAAAACATTTGGAAATATTATTTTGAAACAATTAAATGAAAAGTTTTGTTTTCAAATGAAATAGAAGTTTATAAATAAAGAATATTTTATAAAGCCAAATTAAACATTGGACAAGCTTTGGAAATTAAAACATTTTATTTTAAACAAAATAATAAAGGTTTATTTAAAAATAATAAAGGTTTGTTTAAATAAAATAATAAGGATTTAATATCCAACTTTATTTAATAAAAGGTTTTACCATTTTAATTAAAACATCAAAACTTATTAAATTATTTTAAATAAGTTTTCCAAGTATTTTATATTCTCTAGTAAAACCTACTGATTTGGTTTTGAAAATATTTAGGTTTCAAATAAATATTTTATTAATAAAATCAAACTCTATTTGATTTAATAACTAAGGCCATTTTATTTAATTATTAAATTATTAATGGACCCTAAAACAAAAGGTTATTTTGTTTTAAACAAATTTTCCAAATATTCTTTATTTCCAAATAAAATCTACTGATTTGGTTTTGAAAATATTTGGATTTAAAATGGAGATTTTATTAAATAAACCAAACCCTATTTTATTAATAAACCATGGTCCATTTTATTTAATTAATAAATGGAACCTAAAAAGATTTAAAATATTATTTTATTTTAGAAGTTGGTTTATGCTACAAAACAGAACCAAATCCAAAGTTGCAAAGTCTGGTGTATGTTTGATTTGTTTTGAACATTGTTTAGTTTTTTGAATTTACAAAACAGAGTTAGAAAATAGAAAAAGAATCAGACAGAAAAAAAATATGGAAATGGACTGACCCAACTGAGCCAGCCCAAACATCCCACCTAGCCCAATCCCCACCCCACCGCAGCGAAACGTTTTCTCACCGTAGAAGGAACCCGCGGAGCAACAGACATGTGGACCCCTTCCCTTCTCCCTTTCTTTCACTGCCAAGCGGACCCACCTTTCTCTGTTCATCGTCTTCAACCAGACTCCGTCGCCCTGACCGTTGCAGTGAGTTACTCCGGCGATTGATTGCACGTGAAGGAGGCTTTGATTTCTCGTAATAACCATGCCCCTTTAAACGCCAGTCACTCGTCTCCGTTTCCCCTCTGTCTCCTTCCCCGAACACGCCTCCAGGCCGCCTCAATTTCTCCCCGAGCACCCTCTGTTCCGACGAGGTCCAGAGCCGATTACGGCGACACGACACCACCCCGAGCCTCCCCGAGCACACTGACAACTTCCCCTCAACCAGACGCATCTCCCAGCACCCTCCGCTGAACCGCGGACGGCCCTGAGCATCGGCAACGACGACACTGAGCGTGCGCTGCCGTCTGCCATTGCTCCGTCGAGCGTTTCAGGTGAACTCCGACCACCCCGCACCTCCTAGATCACGCACACAGCATCGCCTTGGTCTTGCGCATCTGATACTGTCCTCCATTTGTCCTAGCGTGCATCGTAGACTCGTCTCTGACGACGCCCGAGCGAACCCGACGCCAGCAGGAACTCCGGCGAGAAATCGAGCCCACTCCAGCGCGCCACTTTTCGAAACCCCAACGCCTTGAGCATCTCTAGGCTATTGCGAACCAGGTGAGCTTACTCCCACACTTTCTTGCTTCCTGCCTCGCCAGCGCCGCCGCCAACTGGCCGCTCCGCCGCTCGCCGTCAACCTAGCGCCGCCAGTCCTTGGCCAGGCAGCAGCAGCCGTCCGATCCAGATCCGATGGATAAGATAGAATGACTTAACCGCGAAGGGGTACGTGATCTGGACCATGCGATCTAACTTGATCCAACGCACCGCATTGCCGATCCGGCCGAACCGATACCGTCCAACCAGAGTGTGCCGCGTGTCACTGGGTGAATTAAAATAGGATTTGAAATCAGATTGAAATGCCATTTTGAAAACCCTATAACTTTCAAACCACACGTCCAAATTTTGCAAATTTTATATCAATGAATTCAAGAGAACAAGCCCTAGACAACCCTACCCTTAGTTTAGCAAATAGTATTTGATAGATTGTTTGATTTTGCAGATTCTTTTGTGTGCTTGCTAACATTAGAAAAATCATTTAAAAATGATTTTTGAGATCAAACCTTTGCCAATTGGTTTGTTGTGACCTTACTGACCTTAGGAACCAACCTTTGGTGTTAAAAATGATTTTTGTAAAATTTAGGTTGGATTACTTGACTTAGTAATTTTCTAGCCAAATAAAAAGAATGGTTTTTATTATAAAAATGTTTATGGAAAGAAAACTTTAAGAAAAATGGTTTAGACCAACCCTATTGACCCAAAACACCAAGTTTTGCAATAGCAACTCATTTGGTGAACAAATTAAGAGTTTTTGCCTTAATAAAAACATTTTTCACCACATAAAATGATGAATGGAATTAAAAATAGTTTTTGGACAAAACCCTCTTGCTAATGACTTTGCCACTTTGGTAAAAGACCAATTTGGATCTTACAAAGTTTAGAAACCCCATAGAGACCCCTTTGCAAAATAAAACTATCTTGTGCATGCTCCCATGCATGAATTGGTTTCCATTGTTTTGTGTGTGTGAATTTGTTTGAGTGATTATTGGTTTGGAATGTGAATTGAATTAGTGTTTGCTTGATTGACTTGTAGTGAAGTGTGAGACTAGCAAGATCAAGGAGTGAACCACCATTCTCTACCAAAAAGGCAAGTGATGCTTCATACTTTTTGTCCCATTACTTTCTCTATGCATTAGTGATTTTGCTAAGTAAAACTTGCATGGATTTTGCTAAGTATAGACCTTGCTATAGTAAAACCTAGTAGATGAATCCTTAGTAGGATTTCCTAAGTTAAGTATCCTATTACTACCAAGCTTAGCCTAGCTAATAGAAAACATGGGTGGAATATATATTCACACTATGGAAAAAAATATTCTAAGTCTGAGGACTTGTGATTTTGTCTAATAAAACAACTAAGTTAATGAACCTCCTGGGTGGAATGGAAGGATTGGGATATGTTGAGTGGTTACACAAGGCCATGGACTTGGGTTGTGTATCTCACTTGTGGAATGCCACCCCAGGAAACAAAGGGATTTGAGATGTCAAATGTTGAGAAGCTTCAAGTGTAACCACTTGGCAATATGGGCTCTGCCATGATCATATAGGTTGCAAGAACTTAGCCATATGGACAGTGGGTGGTAGTGTTTGATAGGTTGGAGCCCGTCCATTTTGGTCTAAGGGAAAGCTTCTGAAAGATCTTGTCTTGGGAAACCAAGTCTTGTGGGGAAAGTGCACCACCTCTGCAGAGTGTAAAACCTAAGTACTTAGCCATGTCCCTGGTAAAGGACAATTTGAGCATCAAGACATGGAAGCAATCAAGAATCTCATCATTCAAATTTCTAAATTAAAATCTTGTGGTTTGAACAAGGGTTGTTTGAATTCTTAAATCATTGATGGAGAGATGGCTTGGTACAAGGATCTTGAAGTCTTTGATTGAGAAAAATGTTTTTGACAAGCAAAACTTAGTATTTTCAAAATGATAAGAAAAATCTAATTTAAGCAATGCAAGCCTCAACTCCACTTAGCCAAATGCATATAGATGGTAGACTCCACCATAATACCATAGTATCACTTGCCAATACAATTCAAATGTATTGACCCATTGTGGTTGTAACTTGTAATGTTGCAGGTTTGATTGATTTTAAGTGAAGATTGATTGTTTAGGATTACAAAGTCTACAACCAACATCTGCCTGTGGCACTTTGAAGATGAAGGACCCCATGACTATAGTTATTCCGCTGCAATGTAATGTAATAGCCAAATGAGCTATGTATGATGTAATAAAATTATGTTATTCCTGGTTATAAAGTTATATTATGACCTTTGTTTCTTGATATTACATCTAAACTGTGGATGCTAGCTATTGATCCAGGGACTAGCATTGTAAACACAGGAGGCTCTATTTTATCCAAGATTGGGACCCCTACAGATGGTATCAGAGCATTGTGTTGCCTGTAGGATTTGTAAACCTAGGATTGGACAAAAGCCCTTAGAAAAATAGGAGTTATACTTGTTCCAAAACTTATTTACAAAAACACTTGTAAACTCTTTCCTCAACCATTTTGGTTTCAATTCTACTTCTCTTCTATTTCAAACTTGATGGAAAAACCTACCCCATGGACAAAGACTACACCATGTGCAGAGGACTTCTTCAACATCTTCAACTCTAATGACTTCAACATCTTCAGCATGATCACCAAGGACTTCCAACTTGGATACCACTAAGGACTATAAGTGAAACAAGGAAATCTTGCTCAAGAATTAGAGACTGAGGGAATGCAAAAGTTAGAAGGAGCCATCAACAACTTTGAAGTATTGCAACCAAGATTTTATCCCAAGGAACCATGATCTCATGTAAGAAGAAGCAACCAAGAAGGAAGGAAAGATCACAAGTGAACCATATAGATGGACCACCATAATTTAGTTAAGTCAAACCACCAACTTATGTGGTGTAACAAAAATATTTCGTTGCCTAAGTATGTGCTTGAACCTTGTTTGAGTGAAATGTTTGTTTGTGATTGCTTGAACATTGCTTGTGTGAATTGTGATGTGTGTGATTAGAAATATTTCCTTAGAAATATTTTGCCTATTCTAATCCCAAACCAACCCAAACAGATGACTACTCCAAGAGACACCAACACCAACCAAGAAGAGAACATGAGAGAACTTATAGCAACCCAAAACCAGTTGAGCCAAGAGACAACTCAGCTTTTAGCCAACAACAATGGACTAGACCCAGCTATACAAAGGATTTTGAAGCTTCAATCCTAGTAGATGCAAGGATTGGTTACTCAAATGATCAACATGGGAGAAAACTTTTCCCAAAGAGCTAATGACAACAAGGATGACAAAGATGTTATTCTAGAAGGAACCAAAGCTAGCAATGTTTTTAGAGACAAGGATCATGCATCCAAGGAACATGAAGATCAATGCCTCAATAAGAGAGAAAGATCTCCCACTCATGAAGAACATGAACTAGAAGAACTCCTAGCTTTGGAGAGACCCAAAAAGAAGAAGAAGAAATGCCCCAACACTAACAAGAAGGATATTACACAAGTGCAATGTTTCAAATGCAAAGAGATGGGACACTATGCCAATGAATGCCCAGAAAAGGAGAAGAGCCAAGAAGACAAACAAAGGCTAGTGAAACCTAAGATAAGGAAGGATATTAGTCAAGTGATGTGCAAACACTGCAAAGAGTTAGGACATTATGCAAACTACTGTCCAGAAAAGATGAAGCATAAGATAAACCAGCCTATGAGGGATCTCAGCCTTGTCACATGTTTCAAATGCAAGGAACTAGGCCACTATGCAAACAATTGTCCAGAAAGGATGGAGAACAAGTTAAACAAGTCTATGAAGGATCTCAACCTTGGGCCATGAATCAAGAATGGAAACCAAAGATACAATGCAAAGTTTGCTTAGAGAAGTTTTACCCAGGATCCAAGAAGGACAATATGTAATTTTTGTTTGAAAATTTTTAAGGGTGGTAGTACCCTAGTTGTTTTGAACTTGCTTGTAACCCCAGCCTCCCCAAATCTCGGGACGAGATTTATTTTAAGGGTGGTAGCATGTCACATCCCAAGATTTTCCAAATCTTGTAATGTGAAAATAAATGAATAAAATAAAACTTTGTTTGATTTTCAGAGCCAAAAGAAACTTTTTGAATGCAATTGGAACTTCAAACCCATTTGAATTAAATAAAACCTAAAGAGATTATAAAAAGATAAACATTAAATAAAAGGAAAAATAAAAACATTTGAAAATATTATTTTGAAACAATTAAATGAAAAGTTTTGTTTTCAAATGAAATAGAAGTTTATAAATAAAGAATATTTTATAAAGCCAAATTAAACATTGGACAAGCTTTGGAAATTAAAACATTTTATTTTAAACAAAATAATAAAGGTTTATTTAAAAATAATAAAGGTTTGTTTAAATAAAATAATAAGGATTTAATATCCAACTTTATTTAATAAAAGGTTTTACCATTTTAATTAAAACATCAAAACTTATTAAATTATTTTAAATAAGTTTTCCAAGTATTTTATATTCTCTAGTAAAACCTACTGATTTGGTTTTGAAAATATTTAGGTTTCAAATAAATATTTTATTAATAAAATCAAACTCTATTTGATTTAATAACTAAGGCCATTTTATTTAATTATTAAATTATTAATGGACCCTAAAATAAAAGGTTATTTTGTTTTAAACAAATTTTCCAAATATTCTTTATTTCCAAATAAAATCTACTGATTTGGTTTTGAAAATATTTGGATTTAAAATGGAGATTTTATTAAATAAACCAAACCCTATTTTATTAATAAACCATGGTCCATTTTATTTAATTAATAAATGGAACCTAAAAAGATTTAAAATATTATTTTATTTTAGAAGTTGGTTTATGCTACAAAACAGAACCAAATCCAAAGTTGCAAAGTCTGGTGTATGTTTGATTTGTTTTGAACATTGTTTAGTTGTTTGAATTTACAAAACAGAGTTAGAAAATAGAAAAAGAATCAGACAGAAAAAAATATGGAAATGGACTGACCCAACTGAGCCAGCCCAAACAGCCCACCTAGCCCAATCCCCACCGCAGCGAAACGTTTTCTCACCGTAGAAGGAACCCGCGGAGCAACAGACATGTGGACCCCTTCCCTTCTCCCTTTCTTTCACTGCCAAGCGGACCCACCTTTCTCTGTTCATCGTCTTCAACCAGACTCCGCCGCCCTGACCGTTGCAGTGAGTTACTCCGGCGATTGATTGCACGTGAAGGAGGCTTTGATTTCTCGTAATAACCATGCCCCTTTAAACGCCAGTCACTCCTCTCCATTTCCCCTCTGTCTCCTTCCCCGAACACGCCTCCAGGCCGCCTCAATTTCTCCCCGAGCACCCTCTGTTCCGACGAGGTCTAGAGCCGATTACGGCGACACGAAACCACCCCGAGCCTCCCCGAGCACACTGACAACTTCCCCTCAACCAGACGCATCTCCCAGCACCCTCCGCTGAACCGCGGACGGCCCTGAGCATCGGCAACAACGACACCGAGCGTGCGCCGCCGTCTGCAATTGCTCCGTCGAGCGTTTCAGGTGAACTCCGACCACCCCGCACCTCCTAGATCACGCACACAGCATCGCCTTGGTCTTGCGCATCTGATACTGTCCTCCATTTGTCCTAGCGTGCATCGTAGACTCGTCTCCGACGACGCCCGAGCGAACCCGACACCAGCAGGAACTCCGGCGAGAAATCGAGCCCACTCCAGCACGCCACTCGTCGAACCCACAACGCCTTGAGCATCTCCAGGCTATTGCGAACCAGGTGAGCTTACTCCCACCCTTTCTTGCTTCCTGCCTCGCCAGCGCCGCCGCCAACTGGCCGCTCCGCCGCTCGCTGTCAACCTAGCGCCGCCAGTCCTTGGCCAGGCAGCAGCAGCCGTCCGATCCAGATCCGATGGATAAGATAGAATGACTTAACCACGAAGGGGTACGTGATCTGGACCATGCGATCTAACTTGATCCAACGCACCGCATTGCCGATCCGGCCGAACCGGTACCGTCCAACCAGAGTGTGCCGCGTGTCACTGGGTGAATTAAAATAGGATTTGAAATCAGATTGAAATGCCATTTTGAAAACCCTATAACTTTCAAACCACACGTACAAATTTTGCAAATTTTATATCAATGAATTCAGGAGAACAAGCCCTAGCCAACCCTACCCTTAGTTTAGCAAATAGTATTTGATAGATTGTTTGAATTTGCAGATTCTTTTGTGTGCTTGCTAACATTAGAAAAATCATTTAAAAATGATTTTTGAGATCAAACCTTTGCCAATTGGTTTGTTGTGACCTTACTGACCTTAGGAACCAACCTTTGGTGTTAAAAATGATTTTTGTAAAATTTAGGTTGGATTACTTGACTTAGTCATTTTCTAGCCAAATTAAAAGAATGGTTTTTATTATAAAAATGTTTATGGAAAGAAAACTTTAAGAAAAATGGTTTAGACCAACCCTACTGACCCAAAACACCAAGTTTTGCAATAGCAACTCATTTGGTGAACAACTTAAGAGTTTTTGATAAAAACATTTTTCACCACATAAAATGATGAATGGAATTAAAAATAGTTTTTGGACAAAACCCTCTTGCTAATGACTTTGCCACTTCGGTAAAAGACCAATTTGGATCTTACAAAGTTTAGAAACCCCATAGAGACCCCTTTGCAAAATAAAACTATCTTGTGCATGCTCCCATGCATGAATTGGTTTCCATTGTTTTGTGTGTGTGAATTTGTTTGAGTGATTATTGGTTTGGAATGTGAATTGAATTAGTGTTTGCTTGATTGACTTGTAGTGAAGTGTGAGACTAGCAAGATCAAGGAGTGAACCACCATTCTCTACCAAAAAGGCAAGTGATGCTTCATACTTTTTGTCCCATCACTTTCTCTATGCATTAGTGATTTTGCTAAGTAAAACTTGCATGGATTTTGCTAAGTATAGACCTTGATATAGTAAAACCTAGTAGATGAATCCTTAGTAGGATTTCCTAAGTTAAGTATCCTATTACTACCAAGCTTAGCCTAGCTAATAGAAAACATGGGTGGAATATATATTCACACTATGGAAAAAAATATTCTAAGTCTGAGGACTTGTGATTTTGTCTAATAAAACAACTAAGTTAATGAACCTCCTGGGTGGAATGGAAGGATTGGGATATGTTGAGTGGTTACACAAGGCCATGGACTTGGGTTGTGTATCTCACTTGTGGAATGCCACCCCAGGAAACAAAGGGATTTGAGATGTCAAATGTTGAGAAGCTTCAAGTGCAACCACTTGGCAATATGGGCTCTGCCATGATCATATAGGTTGCAAGAACTTAGCCATATGGACAGTGGGTGGTAGTGTTTGATAGGTTGGAGCGCGTCCATTTTGGTCTAAGGGAAATCTTCTGAAAGATCTTGTCTTGGGAAACCAAGTCTTGTGGGGAAAGTGCACCACCTCTGCAGAGTGTAAAACCTAAGTACTTAGCCATGTCCCTGGTAAAGGACAATTTGAGCATCAAGACATGGAAGCAATCAAGAATCTCATCATTCAAATTTCTAAATTAAAATCTTGTGGTTTGAACAAGGGTTGTTTGAATTCTTAAATCATTGATGGAGAGATGGCTTGGTACAAGGATCTTGAAGTCTTTGATTGAGAAAAATGTTTTTGACAAGCAAAACTTAGTATTTTCAAAATGATAAGAAAAATCTAATTTAAGCAATGCAAGCCTCAACTCCACTTAGCCAAATGCATATAGATGGTAGACTCCACCATAATACCATAGTATCACTTGCCAATACAATTCAAATGTATTGACCCTTTGTGGCTGTAACTTGTAATGTTGCAGGTTTGATTGATTTTAAGTGAAGATTGATTGTTTAGGATTACAAAGTCTACAACCAACATCTGCCTGTGGCACTTTGAAGATGAAGGACCCCATGACTATAGTTATTCTGCTGCAATGTAATGTAATAGCCAAATGAGCTATGTATGATGTAATAAAATTATGTTATTCCTGGTTATAAAGTTATATTATGACCTTTGTTTCTTGATATTACATCTAAACTGTGGATGCTAGCTATTGATCCAGGGACTAGCATTGTAAACACAGGAGGCTCTATCTTATCCAAGATTGGGACCCCTACAGATATAATTCCTCAATAACAAAAGGTCCTTACCATTTTGAGAGTAGTTTCCCTGCAAAAAATCTGACGCGAGACCTATACAAAATAACTTTCTCACCAACATGGAATTCCCTTTTTAGAATCCTCCTATCATGCCATATTTTTACTTTTTCCTTAAAGAGTCTAGCATTTTCATCAGCTTCACTTCTCCACTCACCTAAGGTACTCATGTCAAGCAATATTTTCTCACCAACAATTTTTAAATCTCTATTCAACTCTTTCACTGCCCAATAAGCTTTGTGTTCTAATTCTAAAGGCAAGTGACAAGCTTTCCCATAGACCATTTTGTAAGGAGACATCCCCATAGGATTTTTATAAGCAGTTCTATAAGCCCATAAAGCTTCATTCAACTTTTTAGCCCATTTTTTCCTAGATCTATTGATAGTCTTTTGCAAAATAGATTTAATTTCCCTATTGGAGAGTTCTACCTGCCCACTGGTTTGGGGGTGATAAGTTGACGCAATTATATGGTTTACATCATACTTAGCACGAGTTTTTATAAAACCCCCATGAATAAAATGAGAGCCTCCATCAGTCATGAGATATCTAGGAACACCAAACCTAGGAAAAATAACATCCTTAAGCATTTTTAAGGAGGTCTTACCATCAGCGCTGTTTGTAGGTATGGCCTCTACCCACTTTGTAACATAGTCAACATCAACAAGAATATGAGTATACCCTTTTGAAGGAGGAAAAGGACCCATCAAGTCAAATCCCCAACAATCAAAAGGTTCAATAACAAGAGAATAATTCATAGGCATTTCATTGCGTCTAGAAATGTTACCAACTCGTTGACATTCGTCACATGATAAGACAAACTTCCTTGCATCCTTAAAAAGGGTAGACCAATAAAATCCACATTGTAAAACCTTTTGTGCAGTCCTATCCCTAGCATGATGTCATCCATAAGCACTGTTGTGACATTTTCTCAATATCTCTTGTTGTTCAAATTCTGGAACACATCTTCGCATAATACCATCTACTCCTTATTTATATAAATGAGGGTCATACCAAAAGTAATGCCTTAGATCATAAAAGAATTTTCTTCTTTTCTGGGCTATAAAAGTGGGAGGCAGATACTTGGAAACAATAAAGTTAGCATAATCAGTGTACCAAGTACTTTCATGCGGACTCACCCTTATTGCAGCCAACTGCTCATTTGGAAAACTATCGTTAACAAGCATAGGATCAATAGAAATATTTTCCAAACGAGATAAATTGTCAGCAACAGGATTTTCAGCACCTTCCCTATCTACAATATGCAGATCAAACTCTTGTAAAAGCAACACCCATATAATAAGCATAGGCTTAGCATCCTTCTTCATCATAAGGTACTTAATAGCAGCATGATCAATATGAGTAGTGGCTTTTGAATAAACAATATAAGGCCTAAACTTATCACAGGCAAAAATTATAGCTAAGAACTCTTTTTCAGTAGTAGCATAATTCTTTTGAGAAGCATCTAGAGTCTTGCTAGCATAATGAATAACATTCAACTTCTTATCAACATGTTGCACAAGGACAGCACCCACAGCAAAATCACTAGCATCACACATAATTTCAAAAGGTAAACTCCAATCAGGTGGTTGAACAATAGGAGCAGTTGTCAAAGATTTCTTCAAAGTTTCAAAGCTTCCTTACAATCATCATAAAAAACAAGAGGTACATATTTTTGAAGAAGATTAGTAAGGGGCTTCAAAATTTTGGAGAAATCTTTAATAAACCTCCTATAGAAACCAGCATGACCAAGGATACTACGAATACCTTTAATATCTCTAGGACAAGGCATCTTATCAATTGCTTCAATTTTGGCTCTATCAACTTCAATGCTCTTTCAGAGATCTTGTGTCCAAGAACAATTCCTTCATTAACCATGAAATGGCATTTCTCCCAATTAATAACAAGGTTGGTTTCTTCACATCTCTGCAAAACTTTATCAAGGTTGTGCAAACAGTTATCAAAAGAAGTTCCATAGACGAAAAATCGTCGATAAAAACCTCCATAATTTCTTCACAAAAACCATGAAAGATAGCAGACATACATCTCTGAAAGGTAGCAGGAGCATTACATAAACCAAAAAGCATACGCCTATAAGCATAAGTGCCATAAAGTGGTTTTCTCTTGGTCTTGCGCTTTCACAGCAATTTGAGAGAATCCAGAATAACCATCAAGGAAACAAAAGTGGGTTTTTTAGAAAACCTCTCAAACATTTGATCAATAAAGGGCAAAGGATAATGATCTTTCTTAGTAACTTTATTAACCTTTCTAAAATCAATGCATGTCCTATACCCAACCACTACTCTCTGGGGTATAAGCTCATTATTTTCATTAGGCACAACGGTAATTCCCCCTTTCTTGGGAACACAATGAACAAGGCTAACCCATTGACTATTAGCAATAGGGTAAATAATACCAGCATCAAGGAGTTTTAATACCTCATTTCTTACCACATCCTTTATCTTAGGATTTAGACGGTGTTGGTGCGCAACAACTGGTTTTGCATCAGGTTCCATATTAATAGCATGATGACATATAGTGCGAGAAATTCATTTTAAATCATCAAGAGTATAACCCATATCTCCTCGGTGTTTCTTCAGTATTCCCAATAACCTTTCTTCTTCCTTTCCTGAAAGTTTAGAACTAATAATAACATGATATACTTTCTTATCATCAAGATAAGCATATTTAAGATCATCAGGTAAAGGTTTTAATTCGAAAATAGGGTCCCCTTTAGGTGGTAGTGTGGTACCCAAATCTTCCACATGTAGGTTATGCTTAAGTTTCTCAGGCTGACGAAGAAAAACCTCGTCAATCTCATTTCTTTCTTTCATGAAGACTTCGCTCTCATGATCTTCCATAAATTGCTGCAAGGCATTGTTAGGAGCAAGATAAATAGCAGAAAGTTGTTCAACCCTCAAATCCTCATTAGGCAGTTCATTTTCATAAGGACTTTTAGCAAAATTGGAAAATTGAACTAATAAGCCTCTCCATCAAACTTAGTCAAAACTTTTTCCTTCCTACAATCTATAATAGCCCCACAAGTATTCAAGAAGGGTCTACCAAAGATAATAGGATAGGTTTTACTAGCTTCTTTACCAAGTACTAGAAAATCAGCAGGATATTTAATCTTACCACAAATAACCTCCACATCTCTTACAATGCCAATGGGACAGACTGTCTCTCTATTAGCAAGGTGAATAACCACATCAATGTCCTCAAGCTCACAAGGACCAATTTCATGCATAATTTCCCTGTAAAGCTCATAAGGAATAGCACTAGAACTAGCACCAATATCACCAATTTTAACAGAAAGCATAGGAACACTAGTTTTTCTAACTTTTCTAGGATAAGAGACAATATTAGAAGCATCTTCACAGAAGACAATATGCTCATCCTATATATTTCTAGTGACAAGGTCTTTCACAATAGCTACCACAAGCTCAATACTAATTTGCTCATCGGGTTCCACGGTTTTCTTAGCACTTTTGCTAACCACATTAGCTACGATAGAATGCTCCTTTACCTTAGCAGGAAAAGGGATTTTCTCAACATAAGGCTCAGGCAAAATAGGATCAACAGTACAAACATCTATGCTAGCAGAAACATGGGTAACAATGTCTTTATAAGGAGCATGGTACTTGTCGCACTCTTTCTTAGGAATTTCAATATAAGAGGCAAAAACCTTAAAAAACTTTGCAAGAACTTGAGAATCAAGACCGTAATCATTACTAATATCACGGAAGTCGTCAGTTCCCATAAAATATTTAATGCATTCATAATCATAGTTTATACCTGACTTTCTTCCTTTGTCATTCTCCCAAGATTCAACATTCTCTTGAATACGGTCTAGGAGATTCCATTTAGCTTCTTACTTCATACGTGTGAATGATCCTGGCATCTAGTAAATCTTTATCATAAAGAGAAATCCTGGCATAAAAGTTATTGATAATAATATTGTTAGGGAGTTCATGAATAGGACATTTAAGCATTAGTAACTTCAATATCCCCCAAGCTTGAGATGTACTCTCTCCGTCACGAGGCCAAAAGTTATATATCATATTTCTATCCTTATGAATCTCACTGGGAGGATAGAATTTAGAACAAAAGAGAGATGCCATTTCCTCCCATTCCATGGATTGTCCATTCTTCAGCAGCTTATACCATTCTTCAGCTCTCCATTTCAAGGATATGGAGAGTAAATTCTTCTTCACCTATTCAGCTGTGATACCTGCACACTTAAACAACCCGCATAATTCATGGATAAAAAGCAAATGATCACCAGGATAGACAGTTCCATCCCCAAAATAATAATTATCCATAACACGATCAATAATACTTGTAGGTATCTTAAAAGGATTATCTCAACAGGTGGTGGTTCATCTACTACACTCACAGTAGTTTTCCCAAACAGAAAACCAACTGGGTTATCCATATTGGAAACAAAGTAACAAACAGAAACAAAACAAAATACTCATAGTAGAAGTTTCCTTTACCAGTTCCACTCTTCAATAGCGCTTCACTCCCCTGCAATGGTGCCATCTTGATGACCCACATGTATAGGGGTGTATTGTAGTACTTTCGATAAATAGAAGTGTTGATCCCAACAAGGAGCAGAAGGTGTTGACTAGTGGTATGGAGCAGGAAATCTCTGTAAATACTTAGCAAACAGATTTTTAGGGGTTTTCTGGTGAAGCAACAAAACAAAGTGCAAGTAATAAAGACAATGAACAACGATAGCAAGTGGCCCAATCCTTTCTTAGCAAAGGACAAGCCAGTGGAAATACTTATAAGGACCAAACGTTCTCGAGGACACATGGGAATTCTGTCAAATGCTTTCGCTTCAAATATCTAAGTACTCTTCTTTGGTGTTGTAAGTGTTGTGTGGGTGAACCTATGTTAATCTACCGACATTACTTGTACTAATACATACTTGTGATTAAACCCCTGCAAGCATCCGCAACTACAGGAAAGTAATTAAGATATAAACCTAATCACAGCCTTAAACTCTGAGATCCTATGCTCCCTTATGCAATGGTGTCCTAACGGGGGTTCAGGTTTCTATCACTCTGGCAACCCCGCAATTAGTAGTCAAATACACAATGCATTCCCCTAGTCCCATAAATGGTGAAGTATCAAGTAGTCGACGTTCACATGACACCACTAGAATAAGAGCACCACAACTTAAATACTGAACCATTTAATAATAACTCAACAAAAATCCACTAATAACAACATGACTTCTCCCATGTCCTCAAGAACTAGACGAACTACTCACAATACATCATATGGATCAAGATCAAAGATGATATCGTAATGGATAACAATCTGAACATAAACAATAATCCAATGGTTCCACTCACAAGCATCAACTACGATAGTAATTAACACCGGGAAAGTTTCCCCTAAGAACTAATGCAAGATCCAACACGGTTGTTACAGCAGGATGGAGTGGTGATGATGGTGCTGGTGGAGATGATGGTGTGGATGATGATGATGATCCCGATGAAGCCTATCTTGATGACGGTGTTGATGGCGATGATCTCCCCTCTCTAGGAAGGGTTTTCCCCGGCATAAATCTGTCTGCCGGACAGCTCTTTCTCTCTCGGTGTTTTCCACCCCACAGAGGCGGCGGAAATCTTTCTGTGGTCGCTCCCCTGGTGTTAGGGTTCCGTGAGGAAGATATAGGCGAGAGGGCGGAGTCGGGAGCCGGCCAGGTGGGCCACACCTGCCCTATGCGCGGGGCAAGGTGGGCCCGCGCCTAGGGGGTGTGGGCCCCCTGTGGCCCGGTTACGCCTCCCGTTCTGGCTTCCTCCGAAAATATAATTTTCCAATATTTTTCTGGTATTTTTCTGATCTTCGCGAAATTGCATCAAAACACCTCTTTTTCCATCAGAAACCTGACTCCGGCAGTCCATCCTCTAAGAATCATTCAACATGCAAAAACAAAGGAAAAGACATAAGTAATACCTCATAATAAGACATATATCAATGAATAGAGGCAAATTATGATGTAGAATGATGATGCAAATTGGACGTATCAACTACTCACGCTTCATACCGGAGGCTGGCATGATGAAGAAGGAGGCCTCCAGGATGATCTCCCCTCCGGCAGGGTGCCGGGAAGAGCTTCAGATCCCCCTGATCTAGGGACGACGATGGCGGTGGCTACAGACGGTTTCGTGGAATATTGATTGGGTGCTTAGGGTTTAGGGATCTAGGGCTTCTTATAGGCGAAGAGGCAAGGCTGGGGGGCACTGATGGTGCTGACGTGGAGCACCTTGTTGGAAACCCCAAGAGCAAGGTGTGAATCAGCAAGCAGCAAGTCTTCCCTCAGTAGAGACCGAGGTTATCGAACCATAAGGAGGAAGAAAACGTCACACAGGTGTTGCAAGCAACGCGGAGACCTGCAAAACACAAACTCAAGACTTTGCCCCAACAAATCAGTGAGGTTGTCAAGCTCACCGGTTTGCTGTAACAAAGGATTAAATGTATGGTGTGGAAGGTAATGGTTTGCAGCAAGTAAACAGGTAACAGTGGGAGGTGTATCAATGGTAAAGATTGGACCGGGGTCCATAGTTCACGAGAGGTGCTCTCCTTAGATAAACAACATGGAATTAAGGGTAAACAAATTACAGCGGGGCAATTGACAGGAACTAAGAAAGGCATAACAATGCAATTACTAGCTAGAAAGATCCTATGAGGTTGATTGGGCAATACAACAATATACATAGACTGTCATCCAACTGTATCTATGACTAGAAGTCCAACTTCAAGTTATCATCCGAACCCCCTCCAGTATTAAGTTGCAAGCAACAGACAACTACTTTAAGCAAAGTGTGTAAGGTAAACAGTCCGCATGTTCCATGAACAAGAGACCGTTGTTTTCTCCCTAGTAGCAACATCACATCTACAACCGAAGATATTATTGTCACTTCCTTTGGAAACTAGAGGCATGAACCCACTATCGAGCATAAATACCCCCTCTTGGAGTCAGTAACAACTACTTGGCCAAGATAACCACTAGCAACTAAGAGCATGCAAGATCACAAACAACACATACGTGATAGAATCATAAAGACAAAACCATTAATCAAACCAACATAATTATCTCAATATCCATCGGATCCTCGCAAACACAACATGCATGATTACAAATAGATTAGATCTTGATCATGAACGGATCTCACAAGATCTATACATGAAAGCACAATGGAGGAGATACAACCATCTAGCTACTACATGGACCCATAGTCCAAGGTGGAACTACTCAGGAATCATTCCAGAGAGAAGGCCTCCGGGATGATCTCCCATCTGACAGGGTGCCGGGAAGAACTTCAGATCCCCCCGATCTAGGGACGATGGTGGCGGCGGCTACAGACGGTTTCGTGGATTTCTGATCGGGTACTCAGGGTTTCTGCATCGGGGGCTTCTTATTGGCGAAGGGCGAGACCGGGAGGCGTCCAGGGCCACCAAACCCTAGCCAGGCGTGGGCCCACCTGCCTCCGCGCCTGGGGTCGGTCTGCCCCCCTGGCCGTCCACTCCGGCTCTCCTCTGGACTTCTTGTTCCCCACAGAAAGTAATTGACTTTGACGTTTGTCCCATCCAATTCCAAGAATATTTCTTTACTAACTTTTCTGAAACCAAAAACAATAGAAAACATGCATCTGGCACTGTTGCAACTTGTTAATAGGTTAGTACTAGAAAACATGTAAAAAGCACCTCAAAGTGTGGACAATTAAAGCAAAGTAGATACTAAACAAGCATGGAGCATCAAAAATTATAGATACGTTTCCAACGTATCAGCATCCCCAAGCTTAACTCCTTCTCGTCCTCGAGTAGGTAAGTGATAAACAGAATAATTTTTGAGGTGACATGCATCCGCACAATAAAGATCCAACCATTTGCAAGCATTGAAAGCTGGGATCAAAGAACTCTAAACATGTGCATGAAAGATGGAGTTCTAACAATAGGACATAGTAATTATGCATGCAACATGGCAAGCTACAAACAAAGATCATGAATAACATGCATTGAAAAACGTTTGTTTGTTTCACATGCAGAAAACATAGCATAGTGGCAATTAGCTTGTCCCTCATAGAGTAGCAATATAATGCATAGGACACCTGCAAAGTTCACAAGAGTGACTAGAAACAAATAGAACAAGAACAAGTAATAACACAATATGCATCAATTAATAAGCTTTGGAACACTGCACACAGAATGACAACTATGCTCTTTAATGGTGCCTAAAGGTAGAAGGTGGAGACTCAATAGTGGTGAAAGAAAGGCCTTTTTGTAAAGGAAGAAGGGATTACAAGTTTCAAAAAGAGCTTCCAAAAATTATGGTATTTGTTAGCTTTCAGCCCTCATTGCCCCTATCATAAGCATCTTGAAGTGGTTAAGGTTAAAGTGGCAAAGCTGGAGTATATGCTTGACGAAGTATAAGTTGGCAATCTCATGCCCCCTGAATACGAGGGCCACACCTCATGCATACTCAACTTTGGGTCCATGTAAGTTCTTGTCACTATAAGTATGTGCATATCATTGAGAACCGCCAACGGGGTACCCCTTGCACATGGTACAGGAGCTTTCCCATAACCAAAATGACAAGGCAAGCAGACAATGAGCATCTCAGCAATTCTTCTTATGTACCATGGGAATATGGTGATTTTTTCTCTCTTTCCTCTTTTCTCAACGTGTCTCTTTTTTTATAAGAAGACTGCTTCATAGATGTCACTATGGTGATGTTGCAAGTTTCCACCATGATTAGGCATGTCTTAGGCTAGCAGCCCAGGCGTTTCTCTAACACATGATACAAACTCCATGGACTTACAAGTTCCCTCTTTATTTCACACTGGTGACATCCATATACAAAAGAACATGATATCAACTGAGTACAACAAGGTACAAGTGCAATGTTGAAAACGTTCCCCGTGACAGCACGGTTCTACTAATTCCAACTTATAAGTGCAAGCATATACAACAAAGTTGTCACAATGGTTTAAGTTTATTAGGGGCAAAGAATAAAGTGTGCCATCAAGTTCGTGAGGGCTTTAATCACTAAGTTTTCACATAACAAAATAGTTTTTAATTGGAAGATAGCTGAAAACAAGAATATACTTGGAATGGTGTAACACCATGCATATGAATTTATAGTGGACACTTTGGAATAACTTAGTTTCTTGGGAGTTGGAAGCATGAGTAGAACTTACTCATACAAGTGGAGGCTAGCAAAAGACTGGGAGCAACCAACTAAGAGAGCAATAATGGCCATATAATTATCTAATGCAAGAAAGCAAACTAATCAAAGCAAAGAGTGGTACTACAAGTCAAGGACTAAATGATCATAGAGGCTAATGGTGACTTGTTATAGTCATAACATGGTGTGAGCATGTGCCAAGTCAACCCAAGCAAAACATCAAAGGAGAATACCACAATACTATGCTTTTGCATGCTAAAACAACACATAATTTCTTCAAGGCACACTAAGAAATCCCAATTGTTTGGAGCAAGACATGCTACAACAATAATTACTAAGCATAATGCTAAAACAACACCTAGCATGTCATGCTAAAGTCTAAGTCACAGTCAATGCAAGCTCCTCTTGCACTTCAAGCAAGAACTTACTACTCCTTTCCAAACACCAAGCAAACTTATTTTCAAAACAACACAGCGAAAATGGGGGTCCAAAATACTCAAGAAAACTAAACAAACTAAGCAAAGCAAACGAAAACTAAGATGCTTCAAGAACAACACAACTGTGCATGAAACAATAAAAATGAAGTGTCTAGACAGACCTGAGCTTTTTATTGATGAAGAAGGGGATGCCTTGTGACGAGGTTTAATCTCGTCAATGCCCATTGTTATGAGCTTGGGTTTTGGAGAAGATGGGGATGTTGGAGATCGTGGAACGGTTAGAAAACAAGCAACACGGGGACACGAGGTTTACCCAGGTTCAGGCCCCCGGAGGGAAAACCCTACTCCTGCTTGTCTGCTCTTGATTACGGCGGAACCAAAAGTTACAGGGGTGCTTAGATGCAATCTAGCGTGGAGGTGTGTATGCGGTGGTATGCGAGGTGCCCTCCTAGCCTTTATACAGAGGTAGGCAGGTCTCGGGCACAGATCGAGTCGGTTATAGGTTTAGGGTTTGCCCCTTTGAATATTCTATCTAATCTAGTCTTGCTCTCCAAGGATCCGAAGACGTCATGGGCTTGGGCCACCCGAAAGTATTCATGGGTCGTGTATATTTTCATGGGCCTTCCTTGGGCTGGACCAGGTATGCTGGTATCATGAACCCGTAGGGTATAACCATGTCAGTAGCCCCCGAGTGTTCATTTGAATCGTAGATTCGGCTGAGGACTCTTCAATCTTTCGGGTGCAACTGTTTTCTGTTCATTAGAGAATGATCTTAGTTTGTAGGGATTATTGATGCGTGTGCCTGACACTCCCGACGGATCAGGGACAGGTAACTGTCTTAGGACAAAACAACACGATCTTCTTCATATTCGAGTCCCTTAACTCGAACCCGGAACAAATGCTGGCGTAATTCAACTCGGGCCGATGAGGACTTATAGGAGTTGAATTCCAGTAATTTTTGAATGATGTACCCAACGCGTCCGTCTGGATTTTCATCACGCCTGCTGGCACAGATTATTACTAGCAGAGCGCAGTCGTGTGCGTTTCCAGACCGTAAGATGGTATCTGTAGGTCTTATCTTTGCGTCGCAGACACAACATCCAAAATTTTATCACCGCAGAGGTGTTTCGGGTGGCCAAGGAGGATGTTTACTCACTTAGCGTTGGCTGGGGCAGAGTTGCCGCAAAGTTTTTGCATGCTGATCCGAAGAATCGCAGTCGAAGAATTCATATGGTGCGCGACCAGCGCTCCCTATGGGAGTAGCCCCCGAGTGTCTGTTCGAGTCGTAGACTCGAGCAGAGACTTTAATTCAGTCATTGTTGACTTTAGGTCCATAGGACACAAATTTTTCGGATGCTTGTATCCATCCTCCCTATGGGAGTAGCCCCCGAGTCCGTAGTGGAGTCGTATACTCGACGTAGGACTAGAAGAATAGTTCAGCGGTGTAGTACCTTAGTCATACTTCGGGTGCGTGGCCAGCGCTCCTGATAGGAGTAGCCCCCGAGTAGTTACTCAAATCGCAGATTCGAGTGAGTACTTTATTTGTGTAGTCGAAGATTTGTAACCGTTGCTAGTATAGCTATGATGACGTCAGTGTTAACGATCGGTGACCTCAAGCGTCTGTTGCGCCAGAGGTGACGTGACTGGGAGAACGTGGGTCCCACCTTCTGACTTTGAATTGACTGGTCATGCACGACGTGGAGATAATTATGGTGTCTCCTCGGTTTTCGTGCGTAGTGGACGGCGTGCGAGCGACGGTTCGCTGCTGTGCTGACACGTGGACAGTTGGATTTTGATGCTGGCTCTAGGGCTTCCCGATGAACGGTCCTTGTTTATCGTCTTCGTCCTTATAATCTGTGGGGAAAATTTTGTTTGTTTTCACCGCATCCATTCGCGTTTTACTGCTTCCACTTTCTTGAGCTTTTCTCGCCGCGCGCTGGAAGTTCTTCGATCCTTCCCATCTTCTTTTCTGCGCTCACACCACCGCCGTCGTCGTACTGCAATGGGGAAAATGAAGAAGGCCTCCGCCGCAGTGGTCACCAGCGCTTCTTCCGGCGGCAAGAAGGGTACCGCCGCCACTCACGTCACCGACGATGGCTGGCGATGGACGGAGACGCGCGAGGGCGACCTGCACAAGCTTCGTGAGAGGGGTCTGATCCCGCGGGACAAGGAGGCCGTCAAGATTCCCGGCGACGAGGTAATTCCCCGTCCACCCTCTAGGTTTCGGGTCATGTTTGTTGCTTTTGTCCTTCGGGGCCTCTGTCTCCCAGTCCACGATTTTCTCCGTGGATTGCTTTTCTTCTATGGCATCCAACTCCATCATATTTCACCAAATTCCCTTCTCCACATCGCCTATTTCGTCACCTTCTGCGAGTGCTGGCTCGGTATCGAGCCGCACTTTGGCCTTTTCCGGAAGCTCTACTCCGTGAAGAGGCAATCTGGCTCCGATGGCGTTTATCCCATCAGCGGTTGCATCATTTCCCTTAAATCCATTTTCTCTTCTTTCCTTTTTCTATGTCTGAGTCTATCCAATCCTGGCGGAGGCGTTGGTTTTACATCCGCGACTCCATAGTGGACGGGAATTTTTTTGGCCTTGCTCCTTTCGATTCCACCCAGATAATCCAGCCGAAGCTGTCCTAGAAGAACCATATCTTGGATGGTGAGGTGGCGGAGATAGAGGAGCTCTATCGTCGGGTGGAGGACCTCCAGGTTATTCCAGAGAAAGAGGTTAACGGTGTGGATATCATTCGCACCTTCCTCAAACGTCGGGTGCAGCCGCTCCAGGCTAGGGCGCACCCGATGTTCCTTTACTCTGGTCGCCACGACCCGACGAGAGTTGCGACTGAAGAGCTCTCCAGGGGGATATCGACAGAATCCTTCAGCCGCTGCTGAAGTTCAAAGCTGAAGAGGACCTTCCAGGGAAGTCGCTGACCCCTCCGTTCACCGTCTCTCGTCTAGTTCCACAGGTGTAGATCTGGGGCATGCTCATAATGCTATTTTCCAGTTTGTTTTTCTTGTACTTGCATGTTCTCAAAGTTTGCTTTCTTTGTGCAGGAATTCAAAGTACCGGGCATGGTGCCTCCACTACCCGAACGTTTTCCGGATGCGCCGGTGTCACATCCCAAGTTTTTCCAAATCTTGTCATGTGAAAATAAATGAATAAAATAAAACTTTGTTTGATTTTCAGAGCCAGAAGAAACTTTTTGAATTCAATTGGAACTCCAAACCCATTTGAATTAAATAAAATCCTAAGGGGATTTAAAAAAAAGATAAACATTTTTTTTAAAAGGAAAACAAAATATTTTGGAAATACTATTCTAGATGTTTTAAATAAAAGGATTTGGTTCTCAATTGAAATAAAAGTTTTATAGATAAAGATTATTTTATAGAGTTCAATTAAACCTTGGCCAAGCTTTGGGAATTAAAACATTTTATTTTAAATAAAATAGCAAAGGTTTATTTAAAAATAATAAAGGATTGCTTAAATAAAATAATAAGGAATTAATATCCAAATTTTATTCAAATAAAAGGTCTTACCATTTTAACTAAAACATCAAAACTTATTAAATTATTTTAAATAGGTTTTCCAAGTATTTTATATTCTCTAATAAAACCTACTAAAGTGTTTTGGCTTTATTTTAGATTTCAAAATAAGTATCTCAATAAAACAAATCCTATTTGATTTAATAATGAAAAGTCTATTATATTTAATTAATAATGGACTCTAAAATAAAAGGTTATTTGTTTTAAAACAAATTTCCAAGTATTCTATATTTCCCAAATAAAACCTACTGATTTGGTTTTGAAAATATTTAGGTTTCAAATAAATATTTTATTAATAAAATCAAACTCTATTTGATTTAATAACTAAGGCCCATTTTATTTAATTATTAATGGACCCTAAAGTAAAAGGTTATTTTGTTTTAAACAAGTTTTCCAAATATTCTTTATTTCCAAATAAACTACTGATTGGTTTTGAAAGTATTTGGATTTCAAATGAATATTTTATTAAATAAACCAAACCCTATTTTATTAATAAACCATGGACCATTTTACTTAATTAATAAATGGAACCTAAAAAGATTTAAAATATTATTTTTATTTTGGAAGTTGGTTTATGCTACTAAACAGAACCAAGTTCAAAGTTGTGAAGTGTGGTGTTTGTTTGAATTGATTTGGTTGATTGAATCATTTGTTTGAATTTCAAATCAGTAAATTGAAAATAGAAAAGGAAAAAAGTTTCAGACAGAAAAAAATAGAGCAGCTCACCATCTGGCCTAGCTCCAGCCCAACAGCCCACCTAGCCCACCTCCCCTCTCAGCGAGTGAATCGTTTTCCACCGCAGAAGTAACCCGCTAGGTCACTGACGACTGGACCCCTTTCCCTTTCCCTTTCTCACTGACCAGAGAACCCCACCACCACGTCCCTCTTCTTCCCCACCCGCAGACGACGCCCACCCCTCGCCGGCCGTTGCAGGCGGAATAACTCCGGCGTAATACGTCTTAATCACGCAATGAAGCAGCCCCTTGACCACGCAGGATAAATCTTCTGCCTCCCCTCTTCCGTTTCCCCCAGACACCCCTCCTCGACACGCCCCCAGGCTGTCAGATTTTGCTCGGACATCCCCCTGTCTCCGACGACCCTCCTCGCCGATTCCGGCCAGCACACGCCCCCTCCTGCCTTCTCGAGCACACAGAGGTGATCAGTATTCCCCAACGGACCTCTCTGCAGTCGCATCTCACTCTCGCGCGCCCCTGAGCATCGGCAACGACAACCTCCAGCAGCGCCGCCGTCTGGTTCTTCTCCGACGTCGTCTCCCCGGTAAACCAAACCGCCCCTCCTCTTCTCTTTCACGCACGCGTCACGGCACTGACCTTACGCAGCTAACCTTTCCCTCTGTTTACCTTCGTGTGATCTGTAGTGTCGACACCGACCGCGAGCAGGACCATCTGACGCCGACGACGACTCCGGCGAGCGATTACCTCCGTCTCCGTGCGCCCCTTTCTTCCTCGAGAGTACCTTGAGCACCACCTCGTCCTCGCGAACCCGGTGAGCACACTCTCCGTCTTCCTCTCTTCCTAGAACCACCGTAGCATCACTGCCTGGCCGTGCGCCGCCGCAAGCCACCGCCAGCGCCGCCGATCCTTGGCAAGCGTGCTAGGAGCCGTAGGATTCAGATCCGGCGCTCACGATTAGTTCACTTAGCTGCGAAGAGTTACGCACTCTGGACCACACGATCGATTAGATCCAACGCACCGCAACGCTGATCCGCGCGAAGCGGTATCGTCCAATGAAATCACGCCGCGTGTCACCTATTCTGTTTAAAAACAAATTTGAAAATAGAATTATTTGCAAACTTCAAACCCTTGTATCTTTGGATCCACACGTCCAAAAATTGCCAATTTTATGTCGTTGGATTCAGGAGAGCAATACCTAGCCAACCATACCCTTGGTTTAGCCAATAGTATCTGTTAGTTTGCTTGTTTTTGCAGATTCTTTTGTGAGCTTGTTTAGAGTAGAAAAAATGTTTAAAATTTATTTTGGTGTCAAAACTTTTGCAAAATGGTTTGATGTGACCTTTCTGACCCTAGGAACCAACCCTTGGTGTTGAAAATGATTTTGGTAAAGTTTAGGTTAGATTAATTGACTTAGCCATTTTCTAGCCAAATAAAATTATTGATTTTATTATGGAAATGTTTTTGCCAAGAAAACTTTGGGAAAATGTTTTGGACCAAACCTACTGACCCAAAACACCAAGCTTTGCAAATGGCAACTCACTTGGTGAAAAACATAAGTTTTGCTTTGATAAAAATATTTTTCACCACGTGAAATGATGTTTGGATTTTAAAAATGGTTTATGGACTAAAGCATTTTGCAAATGACTTTGCCATTTTGGTAAATGACCAATTTGGACCTTACAAAGTTTAGAAGCCTAGTGGAGACCATCCTTGCAATAGAACCAACCTTTGCATGCTTATGCATGACTTAGATTCCATTACTTTGTGTGTGAAAAATTGTTTGATTGACTTTGGTTTGGAATGTGAATTGAATTTGTGTTTGCTTGATTGACTTGTAGTGAAGTGTGAGACTAGCAAGATCAAGGAGTGAACCACCATTCCCTACCAAAAAGGCAAGTGATGCTTCATACTTTTTGTCCCATTACTTTCTCTATGCATTAGTGATTTTGCTAAGTAAAACTTGCATGGATTTTCCTAAGTATAGACCTTGCTATAATAAAACCTAGTAGATGAATCCTTAGTAGGATTTTCCTAAGTTAAAGATTCCTACTACTATCAAGCTTAGCCTAGCTAATAGAAAACATGGGTGGAAAATATATTCACACTATGGAAAAATCTCTAAGTCTGAGGACTTATGTTTTTGTTTAATAAAACAACTAAGTTAATGAATCACCTGGGTGGAATGGAAGGATTGGTTTATGTTGAGTGGTTACACAAGGCCATGACTTGGCTTGTGTATCTCACTTGTGGTATGCCACCCAGGAACAAAGAGATTTGAGATGTCAAATGTCGAGAAGCTTCAAGTGCAACCACTTGGCAATATGGGCTCTGCCATGATCATATAGGTTGCAAGAACTTAGCCATATGGACAGTGGGTGGTAGTGTTTGATAGGTTGGAGCGCGTCCATTTTGGTCTAAGGGAAGGCTTCTGAAAGATCTTGTCTTGGGAAACCAAGTCTTGTGGGGAAAGTGCACCACCTCTGCAGAGTGTAAAATCTAAGTACTTAGCCATGTCCCTGGTAAAGGACAATTTGAGCATCAAGACATGGAAGCAATCAAGAATCTCATCATTCAAATTTCTAAAGTTTAAACTTGTGGATTGAACAAGGGTTGTCTTAAATCTTCAATCTTTGATTGGGAGATGCCTTGTAAAGGATCTTCAATCTTTGATTGAGAAAAATGATTTTGTCAAAACAAAAACTTAGTATTTTCAAATGTTAAGGAAATATCTATTTTGAGCAATGCAAGCCTCAACTCCACTCAGCCAAATGCATATAGTTGATAGACTCCACAATACTACCATAGTATCACTTGCCAATACAATTCAAATGTATTGACCCTTTGTGGCTATAACTTGTATGTTGCAGGTTTGATTGATTTTAGTGAAGATTGATTGATTAGGATTACAAAGTCTACAACCAACATCTGCCTGTGGCACTTTGAAGATGAAGGACCCCATGCTTATAGTTATTCCGCTGCAATGTAATGTAATAGCCATATGAGCTATGTAAGATGTAATAAAACTATGTTATTCCTGGATATAAAGTTATATTATGACCTTTGTTTCTTGATATTACATCTTAACTGTGGATGCTAGCTATTGATCCAGGGACTAGCATTGTAAACACGGGAGGAATCTACCTTATTAGGTTGAGACGACTACAGATGGTATCAGAGCATTGTGTTGTCTGTAGGATTTGTAAACCTAGGATTGGACAAAAACCCTTAGAAAAATAGGAGTTGTTTTGTTCCAAAAACTTATTTACAAAAACTTGTAAGCTCTTTCCTCAACCATTTTGGTTTCAACTCTACTCCTCTTCTACTTCAACTTGATGGAAAACCTACCCATGACCAAGGACTACACTATGTGCAAAAGACTTCTTCAACATCTTCAGCTCTAATGACTTCAACATCTTCAGCATATTCACCAAGGACTTCCAGCTTGGATACCACTAAGGACTACAAGTAAGACAAGGAAATCTTGCTCAAGATTTAGAGACTGAGGGAATGCAAAAAGTTAGAAGGAGCCTACATCATTTGAAGTATTGTGACCAAAAGTTTTTCCAAGGAAACCATGATCTCATGCAAGAAGGATCAACCAAGAAGGATGGAAGGATCACAAGTGAACCATATAGATGGACCACCATATTTTAGTTAAGTCAAATACACCAACTTATGTGGTGTAACAAAATATTTTGTTGCCTAAAAATGTGCTTGAAACTTGTTGTTTGAGTGGAGTGTTTGCTTGTGATTGCATGCACATTGTTTGTGTGAATTGTGATGTGTGTGATTAGAAATAATTCCTTAGAAATATTTTGCCTATTCTAATCCCAATCCAACCCAAACAGATGACTACTCCAAGATAAACCAACACCAACCAAGAAGACAACATGAGAGAACTTATTACAACCCAAAACCAGTTGAGCCAAGAGACAACTCAGCTTTTAGCCAACAACAATGGACTAGACCCAGCCATACAAAGGATTTTGAAACTTCAATCCCAAATGTTGCATGGATTGGTTACTCAAATGATCAACATGGGAGAAAACTTTTCCCAAAGAGCTAATGACAACAAGGATGACAAAGATGTTATTCTAGAAGGAACCCAAGCTAGCAATGTTTTTAGATATAAGGATCATGCATCCAAGGAGCATGAAGATCAATGCCCCAAGAAGAGAGAAAGATCTCCCACCTATGAAGAACATGAACTAGAAGAACTCCTAGCTTTGGAGAGACCCAACAAGAATAAGAAAGACATAAGCCAATTGCAGTGTTACAATTGCAAAGAGATGGGACACTATGCTAGCGAATGCCCAGAAAAGAAGAAGAACCAAAGAAACAAACAAAAGGCATTGATACCAAAGGAAAAGAAAGATATCAGCCAAGTGATGTGCAAACACTGCAAAGAGTTAGGACATTATGCAAACAACTATCCAGAAAAGATGAAGCATAAGATAAACCAGCCTATGAGGGATCTCAACCTTGTCACATGTTTCAAATGCAGGGAACTAGGCCACTATGCAAACAATTGTCCAGAAAGGATAGAGAACAAGTTAAACAAGTCTATGAAGGATCTCAACCTTGGCCCATGAGTCAAGCATGGAAATTAAGGACATAAATGCAACTGTTTGCTTAGAGAAATTATTTCTCATGATCCCAAGAAGGACAATTTGTAATTTTTGTTTGAAAATTTTTAAGGGTGGTAGTACCCTAGTTGTTTTGAACATGCTTGTAACCCTAGCCTCCCCAAATCTCGGGATGAGATTTATTTTAAGGGTGGTAGCCTGTCACATCCCAAGATTTTCCAAATCTTGTCATGTGAAAATAAATGAATAAAATAAAACTTTGTTTGATTTTCAGAGCCAGAAGAAACTTTTTGAATTCAATTGGAACTCCAAACCCATTTGAATTAAATAAAATCCTAAGGGGATTTTAAAAAAAAGATAAACATTTTTTTAAAAGGAAAACAAAATATTTTGGAAATACTATTCTAGATGTTTTAAATAAAAGGATTTGGTTCTCAATTGAAATAAAAGTTTTATAGATAAATATTATTTTATAGAGTTCAATTAAACCTTGGCCAAGCTTTGGGAATTAAAACATTTTATTTTAAATAAAATAGCAAAGGTTTATTTAAAAATAATAAAGGATTGCTTAAATAAAATAATAAGGAATTAATATCCAAATTTTATTCAAATAAAAGGTCTTACTATTTTAACTAAAACGTCAAAACTTATTAAATTATTTTAAATAGGTTTTCCAAGTATTTTATATTCTCTAATAAAACCTACTAAAGTGTTTTGGCTTTATTTTAGATTTCAAAATAAATATCTCAATAAAACAAATCCTATTTGATTTAATAATGAAAAGTCTATTATATTTAATTAATAATGGACTCTAAAATAAAAGGTTATTTGTTTTAAAACAAATTTCCAAGTATTCTATATTTCCCAAATAAAACCTACTGATTTGGTTTTGAAAATATTTAGGTTTCAAATAAAGATTTTATTAATAAAATCAAACTCTATTTGATTTAATAACTAAGGCCCATTTTATTTAATTATTAATGGACCCTAAAGTAAAAGGTTATTTTGTTTTAAACAAGTTTTCCAAATATTCTTTATTTCCAAATAAACTACTAATTGGTTTTGAAAGTATTTGGATTTCAAATGAATATTTTATTAAATAAACCAAACCCTATTTTATTAATAAACCATGGACCATTTTAATTAATAAATGGAACCTAAAAAGATTTAAAATATTATTTTTATTTTGGAAGTTGGTTTATGCTACTAAATAGAACCAAGTTCAAAGTTGTGAAGTGTGGTGTTTGTTTGAATTGATTTGGTTGATTGAATCATTTGTTTGAATTTCAAATCAGTAAATTGAAAATAGAAAAGGAAAAAAGTTTCAGACAGAAAAAATAGAGCAGCTCACCATCTGGCCCAGCTCCAGCCCAACAGCCCACCTAGCCCACCTCCCCTCTCAGCGAGTGAATCGTTTTCCACCACAGAAGTAACCCGCTAGGTCACTGACGACTGGACCCCTTTCCCTTTCCCTTTCTCACTGACCAGAGAACCCCACCACCACGTCCCTCTTCTTCCCCACCCGCAGACGACGCCCACCCCTCGTCGGCCGTTGCAGGCGGAATAACTCCGGCGTAATACGTCTTAATCACGCAATGAAGCAGCCCCTTGACCACGCAGGATAAATCTTCTGCCTCCCCTCTTCCGTTTCCCCCAGACACCCCTCCTCGACACGCCCCCAGGCTGTCAGATTTTGCTCGGACATCCCCCTGTCTCCGACGACCCTCCTCGCCGATTCCGGCCAGCACACGCCCCCTCCTGCCTTCTCGAGCACACAGAGGTGATCAGTATTCCCCAACGGACCTCTCTGCAGTCGCATCTCACTCTCGCGCGCCCCTGAGCATCGGCAACGACAACCTCCAGCAGCGCCGCCGTCTTGTTCTTCTCCGACGTCGTCTCCCCGGTAAACCAAACCGCCCCTCCTCTTCTCTTTCATGCACGCGTCACCGCACTGACCTTACGCAGCTAACCTTGCCCTGTGTTTACCTTCGTGTGATCTGTAGCGTCGACACCGACCGCGAGCAGGACCATCTGACGCCGACGACGACTCCGGCGAGCGATTACCTCCGTCTCCGTGCGCCCCTTGCTTCCTCGAGAGTACCTTGAGCACCACCTCGTCCTCGCGAACCCGGTGAGCACACTCTCCGTCTTCCTCGCTTCCCAGAACCACCGTAGCATCACTGCCTGGCCGTGCGCCGCCACAAGCCACCGCCAGCGCCGCCGATCCTTGGCAAGCGTGCTAGCAGCCGTAGGATTCAGATCCGACGCTCACGATTAGTTCACTTAGCCGCGAAGAGTTACGCAATCTGGACCACACGATCGATTAGATCCAACGCACCGCAACGCTGATCCGCGCGAAGCGGTATCATCCAATGAAATCACGCCGCGTGTCACCTATTCTGTTTAAAAACAAATTTGAAAACAGAATTATTTGCAAACTTCAAACCCTTGTATCTTTGGATCCACACGTCCAAAAATTGCCAATTTTATGTCGTTGGATTCAGGAGAGCAATACCTAGCCAACCATACCCTTGGTTTAGCCAATAGTTTCTGTTAGTTTGCTTGTTTTTGCAGATTCTTTTGTGAGCTTGTTTAGAGTAGAAAAAATGTTTAAAATTTATTTTGGTGTCAAAACTTTTGCAAAATGGTTTGATGTGACCTTTCTGACCCTAGGAACCAACCCTTGGTGTTGAAAATGATTTTGGTAAAGTTTAGGTTAGATTAATTGACTTAGCCATTTTCTAGCCAAATAAAATTATTGATTTTATTATGGAAATGTTTTTGCAAAGAAAACTTTGGGAAAATGTTTTGGACCAAACCTACTGACCCAAAACACCAAGCTTTGCAAATGGCAACTCACTTGGTGAAAAACATAAGTTTTGCTTTGATAAAAATATTTTTCACCACGTGAAATGATGTTTGGATTTTAAAAATGGTTTATGGACTAAAGCATTTTGCAAATGACTTTGCCATTTTGGTAAATGACCAATTTGGACCTTACAAAGTTTAGAAGCCTAGTGGAGACCATCCTTGCAATAGAACCAACCTTTGCATGCTTATGCATGACTTAGATTCCATTACTTTGTGTGTGAAAAATTGTTTGATTGACTTTGGTTTGGAATGTGAATTGAATTTGTGTTTGCTTGATTGACTTGTAGTGAAGTGTGAGACTAGCAAGATCAAGGAGTGAACCACCATTCCCTACCAAAAAGGCAAGTGATGCTTCATACTTTTTGTCCCATTACTTTCTCTATGCATTAGTGATTTTGCTAAGTAAAACTTGCATGGATTTTGCTAAGTATAGACCTTGCTATAATAAAACCTAGTAGATGAATCCTTAGTAGGATTTTCCTAAGTTAAAGATTCCTACTACTATCAAGCTTAGCCTAGCTAATAGAAAACATGGGTGGAAAATATATTCACACAATGGAAAAATCTCTAAGTCTGAGGACTTATGTTTTTGTTTAATAAAACAACTAAGTTAATGAATCACCTGGGTGGAATGGAAGGATTTGTTTATGTTGAGTGGTGACACAAGGCCATGACTTGGCTTGTGTATCTCACTTGTGGTATGCCACCCAGGAACAAAGAGATTTGAGATGTCAAATGTCGAGAAGCTTCAAGTGCAACCACTTGGCAATATGGGATCTGCCATGATCATATAGGTTGCAAGAACTTAGCCATATGGACAGTGGGTGGTAGTGTTTGATAGGTTGGAGCGCGTCCATTTTGGTCTAAGGGAAGGCTTCTGAAAGATCTTGTCTTGGGAAACCAAGTCTTGTGGGGAAAGTGCACCACCTCTGCAGAGTGTAAAATCTAAGTACTTAGCCATGTCCCTGGTAAAGGACAATTTGAGCATCAAGACATGGAAGCAATCAAGAATCTCATCATTCAAATTTCTAAAGTTAAAACTTGTGGATTGAACAAGGGTTGTCTGAAATCTTCAATCTTTGATTGGGAGATGCCTTGTAAAGGATCTTCAATCTTTGATTGAGAAAAATGATTTTGTCAAAACAAAAACTTAGTATTTTCAAATGTAAAGGAAAAAACTATTTTGAGCAATGCAAGCCTCAACTCCACTCAGCCAAATGCATATAGTTGATAGACTCCACAATACTACCATAGTATCACTTGCCAATACAATTCAAATGTATTGACCCTTTGTGGCTATAACTTGTATGTTGCAGGTTTGATTGATTTTAGTGAAGATTGATTGATTAGGATTACAAAGTCTACAACCAACATCTGCCTGTGGCACTTTGAAGATGAAGGACCCCATGCTTATAGTTATTCCGCTGCAATGTAATGTAATAGCCATATGAGCTATGTAAGATGTAATAAAACTATGTTATTCCTGGATATAAAGTTATATTATGACCTTTGTTTCTTGATATTACATCTTAACTGTGGATGCTAGCTATTGATCCAGGGACTAGCATTGTAAACACAGGAGGAATCTACCTTATTAGGTTGAGATCCCTACAGCCGGACAATGAGGTAGTGGACTCCATGTCTGAGCTTCCCTCGACGCGGTCACCGGCTGAAGAGACCTTTGAGTCGAGCGAGGAGCAGACTCGAAAGCGGACACGTAGCTCGATCGAGTCGTCGGATGCTTAGACTTCGCTGACGCCTAGGAACCCACCATGCCTTGTGCATCACAGTGGAGGTGATGGTGGCTCTTCCTCTCCTATTCCGTCCATGCCTATGCGGGTTGTAGCGATGCAGCCGCCGGCGAAGTGGAAGAAGGAAGAGAAGAAGGAAGAGAGGACCTTGCCTATCTTCAACTTGAACGACGTGAGTACCTTCGGTTGCCTTTTGCTATCTTTCATTGTTGCTTGCTTGTATTTGACTGATGTTTTCTTTTGTAGCCAGTCCTCTGATGGCTCGTTTAGTGATGGCACTCCAGAGATGGTGGGGGAGTCGAAGATTGCGCCTCCTCCCTCTCAGACGGTGGCCGCCTCTAGGGGCATTTCTTCGAACCCCTCTCCACAGGAGGCTCGGGTGATCGTCTCCTAGAAGACTACAGTCGGACCTTCAGAGTCTCCGTCTGATCATGTAAGTGTTTTTGTTCTTGCCATGGGGGGAGCCCCCGAGCACTTTTCGTATGATCTACTGATCATTGCTTCTGTTTTGTGCTTGTCTCGGGGGGAGCCACCGAGCGCTTTTTGTGTGCTTGATTTTTTTGCTCGTTTCTTTGGCGCAGCCCCCGAGCCTTTTTCCTGATAAGTTGTGTCTTCTCGCAGCCATTTGTGCAAGGCGTCAACCAGATGGTGAAGCAGCATATAGCATTGGAGGCCAGCCTCCAGCGGCTTCAAGGTACATCTGTAACTATGTCTGCTACTTCTTCGTCTACTTGCTAGCTTATAAAACTCACGCATGTTCTTGTTGCTTTTTGTAGATGAGAATAATACGGCCCTCCGCGAGCTTGATGCTCTCAAAAAGAGCCTCGGGTGAGCGGAGAAAAAGCTGAGGACACCGTTGGCGCTAAGGAGCGCCTCGAGCAGGAGCTATCCGACGTAGCTGCGGCCAAGGAGCGCCTGCAACAAGAGGACACGGACCGCGAGGAACAGCTCGCCACCGCTGGGTCCTCGCGCGAGAAGGAGGTAGCCGACAAGCTGATGGCTGTTGCCAAGGCTATTTCGGGTGAGTAGTTTCGTCTGTTACTTGTTCCTTTTCGGCTTCCTTGTCTCTCTGGTTTTGTTTGATTCTCACTTTGCCTTTTCCGTTTATCTAGATGACGCGTTCATTGAGTTTGACCGCAGTGTTCCGGAGCACGGAAGTGCTTTGAATGATGCTACTGCGGCGGTCGAAGACCGCTGCAGCACTGTGGTTGGCTCTCTTGCCAAAGCCAAGGAGGTTCTCGGGCGCTTTTATAAGGAACTCGTCCCCAAGGGCGTCGCCCTCGAGGATGTCGACTTGTTGGCGGATGTGCTGTCAGCCGAGGCCCCTGCGGCGTACAAGCGCAAGCAGAAAGGAGTCGACGCGTCCATGGGGTTGGCGATGGCCATGGCGTCTGGAGCAGAGCTGGATCTTCATCGGGTCACCTCCCAGATGCCGACGGCTCCCGACGGATCCGAGGTAGCCTTTACCCTCTATGTTGCCTGCTGTAAATGCTATGGGCCGAAGCTGATTGACCTGCTGGCGGAGTACGCGATGAGGCACCAGGGGGAGGCCAAGAGTAGGCAATCCGGCTCCGAGGCCACTCATGATGCAGTTGCTTAGGCCTTGTAGTTGTAGGATAGCTTTCGTCTGCTTTTGTTGTAATATATTTACAAACACTGCTTGTGTCATGCAGTGGCTTTTGTTCTATATAATGAATCTTCGAGTTGTTGCCCGTTCGTGTGTTTGTTCATATCCTTGCTTCTTTTCCTCTAGGGACCTTCGGGTGATGACCCCGTCGATACTTTGTCTGCGCCGCAGCTGCGGCCATCCTTGGATGATGCGTCGCAGCTTGTATTTCTTCGTGACCACGTCAGTAGTCTTGAGAAGGAGTTGCTTGGCATCCGAGGCCACATAGATGTTTGGAAGTCGAAGGCGGAGCGAGGCACCGCCATAGAGGAGTATCTGATGGGGGAGTTGTGGTGTCTGGCCGAACAACTTCAGTGTAAGTTTCTTCCAGTTGCTGCTTATTTTCGGATGCACCTGTTGGTTTGTCATCTTACTTTGTAGGTGCTGCAGGTGCTAACCTTGTTCCTAGGGAGGAAAAGGAGCGCGTTGTTGTTCGGATCAATTGCTTGATGCAACAAGATATGGAAGCTGGTGGCTTTTTCTGGATGGACCGCGATCGTGCCATGGTCCTTGCGACTGTGCCGGATCGTGTTCACCTGGTGTCGCGGGTGCTGCAGCAAGTGAAGACTTCCTTGGCATCAATTCTACATGTAATGTTTCCCCTGGATGAGGCACCATCGAATCTCTAGGGCTTGCTGGAGAGGTTTCGAGATGTGCATCATATCAGGGAGCTGGTGCGGCCTCAGTTGGTTGCGGGGTGAAGGCTGCGCTTTCCCTCGTGCGGCTGCATCCCCCTAATGTAGATCTTGCTGCTATTGCGGCTGGGCCGCCTCTTCGTCCAGATGGTGGAATGTGGGACATGCGTCCGCACTATGCGGATGTAACGCAGTATGCCGAACAAGTTGTAGATCTCTTTGAGCATCGTGCGCAGGTGATTCTTCAGAATAGGTAGGTCCTGTAAAAAAGAAAGATGTAAAGCTTGTATGTATTCGACTGGGCATGTTATGCCCCTTGCTGTAAAGGTTGATTGTTTTTAGCACATGGTGCTTTGTTTGTATGCATGCCCTTTTCGTTATCCTGACGTGATCAACTACTCAGGTGTGCACGCATTATCCTCAGCCAACGGAGTCGTGAGGTGAGGGGAGCCCCCGATTATGTTGTAACATGAAGAAAAATGCGAATAAGAGATAAATTTTTGGGGCGAGACACTTAGCTTTATTCATATCGTAATGAGGAGGTACATTGTTCGGCTGAGTAGCCTTGGCTGAATAGACTTATTGAAAGTAAAAGGAGGGGGTAGCTAGTGGTAGAAGCGTCGTACTTATGCGATGTTCCATGGGTGGGAGTATGCGACTCCAGACTCCACGTGCTTGAGGCGATAGGCGCCACCTGGGATGACTTCGGTGACGACGTAGGGTCCTTCCCAGGGCGACTCGAGCTTCTTAGGTCGCTCTTGCTTGAGTCGTAAGACTAGGTCTTCGACGAAGGACCTTGGGCGCAGCCGACGGCTGTGATAGTTGCGGAGGCTCTGTTGATAGACCGCCGATCGAGTCGCGACTATGTCGCGTGCTTCGTCGAGTGTGTCGACTGTGTCTTCAAGTGTGGCCGTCGATTCGGCTTCGATGTAGGCGACGACCCGTGGGGCCTTGTGGCGTACTTCTGTAGGCAACACGGCTTCGGCTACGTGCACCATGAAGAAAGGCCTGTAGCCGGTTGAGCTATTTGGCATTGTGCGCAGGCTCTAAAGGACGGAGGGTAGCTCTTGTGGCTAGGCTCCCACAAGTCGCTGAAGTGGGCTCATCAGGCGTTTCTTGATGCCACCGCCGATGAGGCCGTTGGCCTTTTCGACCTACCCGTTCGTTTGCGGGTGCGCCACTAAGGCGTATGTTATGTTGATCCCAAGGCCTTCGCAGAAGTCCTGGAATTCTTTGGAGATGAAGTTCGACCCGTTGTCGGTGATGATGTTGTGCGGTACACCGAACCTGTAGACTATGGATTCGAAGAATTTCATGGCAGTTTTACCCTTTTGATTAGTAACGGGCATGGCCTCTATCTACTTGGTGAATTTTTCGACTGCGACCAGGAGGTAGACGTGGCCTCCCTTCGTGGACTTGGGCAGTTTGCCGATCATGTCGAGGCCCCATTGGGCGAAGGGCCATGCCAGGGGTATGGGCCTGAGCTCCGATCCTGGTGCGTGCGGTTTGTCTGTGAACCTCTGGCATCCGTTACACTTTCGGATGATGTCCTTGGCGTCGTTCATGGCCGTTGGCCAGTAAAACCCAGCTCGCAGAGCTTTGGTGATGAGGGCACGACTGCCTGTATGATGGCCGCAGATGCCCTCGTGGATGTCTTGGAGAATACTTTTGCCATCACTGATGGTGACACACCTTTGGAGTACACCCAAAATGCTGCGCTTGTACAACTCGCCATTGATGATGGTGAAGGCCTTGGACCAGCGAGATATGCGCCGGGCATCTGTCGGGTTATCAGGCAGTTCCCTGTATATCAGGTATCAGAGGTATGGTTGTGTCCATGTTTCTTTGACTGCCATGACCTGCATCAGGTTGACCACTCCGACCTCTGTGTCGAGTTTTTCTGGTCCTTCCTGTCCTTCGGGTAGCGCAGCTCCCGAGTGTTCTGCTTCTTCGGGTGATCCCTTGGGGAATTTCCTTTTGATGGATGGCATGCAGATCTGTTAGAGGAACACACCTGGTGGCACCCGCGTGCAGGTGGAGCCGATGTTGGTGAGTCTGTCGGCCTCTTCGTTGCTTTCTCTTCCAACGTGTCGAAGCTCGCAGCCATCAAAGTCTCCTTCGAGTGAGTTGTAGAGTGCGTGGTACGCGATCATGTTGGCGGCGTGCGTGTCGCACTCGTTCATCGTCTGCTGGACGACGCGATTTGAGTCGCCGTAGATAATTAGGCGTGTTGCACCGCAGATCTTGGCCATCCGCATGCCATGGATGAGGGCCTCGTATTCGGCTTCGTTATTGGAAGCTCTAAATTTCATCCGGAGGACGTACTTCATCTTGTCGCCCTGCGGGGATGTTAGTATGACCCCGGCTCCTGCTCCTGCCTCGCGCTTGGAGCCGTCGAAGTGCATCGTCCATGACTATGTCATTTCAGGGGTATCCGGCAGCTGCATTTCCATCCAGTGGAAGAGGAAGTCTGGAAGGACCTGGGACTTGATCGCTTGGCGCTTCTCATAGACTATGTCTAGAGGTGACAGCTCGATGCCCCACAGGGCCACGCGTCCTATGGCCTCCGGGTTGTTCAGGATGCTGTTTAGGGGTGGTCCATTCATGACCATCACCCGATGCTCCTGGAAGTAGTGGTTCAGCCGATGAGTCGTCATGAATACGCCGTAGGCGAGTTTCTGGTAGTGAGTATACCTCTGCTTTGTCAGCGTCAATACCTTGCTGATGTAGTAGATTGGGCGTTGGACCCCATGGGTCTTGCCATCTTCGGGTCGTTCGACCACGAGCACGGTGCTTACCACCTGGTGTGTAGCTGCTATGTATAGCAGTAGAGGCTCGCGCTCCTTTGGTGTGACCAAGACGGGCGAGGTGGAGAGCAGCCACTTTAGATCTTCGAATGCGTCGTCCGCTTCGGGCGTCCACTCGAATTTGTCTGCCTTGCGTAGCAGCTGATAGAAAGGAAGGGCTTTTTCGCCCATGCAGCTGATGAATCTGCTCAGTGCCGCGATTCGCCCAGTGAGCTGTTGGACGCCTTTGAGATTCTTCGGCTTTTCCATGGCCATTATGGCTCGTATTTTCTTCGGGTTCGCCTCGATCCCTCGCTGGGAGATGAAGTAGCCGAGCAGTTGGCCAGATGGGACACAGAAGGCGCACTTTTCTGGGTTTAGCTTGATCTTGTATCGATCAAGGTTATCGAACGTCTCGTAGAGATCGTTAATCAGTGTCTTGGCCTCCATTGTTTTGATTACTATGTCGTCGACATAGACTTGTATGTTGCTACCGATCTGGTTCTTCAGGCATGCCTGCATGCACCGCTGGTACGTGGCACCTGTGTTCTTCAGCCCGAAGGGCATTGTGTTGTAGCAGAACACTCCGAACGGCACGATGAACGCCGTTTTCTCCTGATGTTCGACCTTCAGCCGAATCTGATTGTAGCCTGTGTAGGCATCAAGGAAGGAGAGTTTTTCGCATCCTGCAGTCGAATCGATGAGGAAGAGGGAAGTGATCCTTCGGGCAGTGCTTGTTCAGCGATGTGAATTCCACACACATCTGTAGGATGTCCGTGTCCTTTTTAGGGACCATCACGGTGTTGGCAGCCACTCGCTCTCCTTGATCTCTCTGATGAAGTTAGCGTTGAGCAGTCTGTTAACCTCAATTCCGATGGCTTCGCCCGTGGCTCGGACAGTCGTCGGATGGACTGTTTGATGGGCTTGGCATCTGGAAATACGTTAATTGCGTGCTTGGCGAATTCCCTAGGAACTCCTGGCATGTCCGCAGGACACCATGCGAAGATTCCCTAGCGCTCACGGAGGAATTCAACGAGCGCGCTTTCCTATGCGGGGCTGAGGTCGTTGGTGATCAGCGCCGTCTTGGAGGCGTTCGTCGGGTGGACCTGCACCTTCTTTATGTTGACTGTGGAGTCAAAGGACATGTCAGGTGCGTTCTGCCTTGAGACTGGGGGTGCCCCGTTGTCTGTCACCTCTCGGAGCCTTATGAGATCCTCCTGCATGCCGAATGATTGGGAGATTCTGTTGAAGTCCCTATCACATTGATCCGATCGGGTGAAGCTTCCTTGGACCGTGATGACGCCCCTAGGTCCTGGCATCTTGAGTAGCAGGTACGCGTAGTGCGGTACTGCCAGGAACCGTGCGAATGCCACGCGCCCGAGGATGGCGTGGTATTGTGATGGCCAGTCCACCACTTCGAACTCGAGTCGCTCGCACCAAAAGTTATCGGGCTTGCCGAAGATGACGTCGAGCCATATCTTTCCTAGGGGGAATATGCCCTTCCCTGGAATGATGACGTGGAACATTGTGTCAGATTGTTCGAGGCTGCACAGCGGGATCCGCATTGCTGCTAAGGTGCTAGCGAACATCAGATTGATGCGGCCGCCGCCGTCCATGAAGACGCTGCTCATATCGAACCCTCCGATCTGCGCCTCGAGCACCAGGGCAGCATGACCTAGGCAAGGGATCTGGCGGGGGGGGGGGGGGTCATCCAAACGGCTGAACATGATGCAAGACTCCGAACCGCTGAGGTACTCAGGGATGGCGGGTGGAGCGGTCACAGCCAAACTGACCTGACGGGTGATTTTCTTTTGCACCCTTTTTGTTGGGCGCCCTTTTTGGATCATCAGTGACCCTTTCGACACGGGGTACCCGTTTCCGCCGTTGTTCTGCGCAGGTGCGACTGGGTGATTCGAAGGTCCCATGGATGGTGGTGGAGGAGCTCCGTGGGCGATGTCACCTGGTGCAGGTGTGTTCCCATACCCAGGGTTCGGGGCTTGCTGCCTCATCTAGGACATGCTCTCGCTGAGTTTCTGGAACTCGTGGCAGTCTTTGAGCATGTGGCTTGCCTTCTTTTTACCATCCTTCTTGTCGATGTAGAAGTGGATGGTGCATGGGCCCGACAACTTATCGTATGCCAAGGTTCCATCGTCACGGCCGCGGCGTTGCCATGACTGCGCTGGGCGTCCTCCATCGCGGAAGTTGTTTCCATGGTATCCGCCGCTGCTACAGTTGCCTTCGCTGCGGCGGTCGGCGTAGCCAGCCGCGACCATGTCGGGTCCGTCGTGATCGTCGTAGACACGCGATCTTCACTTGATATGGCATTCACGTCGACGGCCGTAGTCATCTTCCTCCTCCGAGTGTGCTCGGTGGACGGAGTCCTCACCGTCTGCCCACCTATTGGCGATGTCCATGAGGTGGTCGAGTGTCTTGGGCTTGACGCACCCAAGTTATTCCTTGAAGTCTTGGAGTTTGACTCCATCCTTGAAGGCATCGATTTCTCTCTCCTCAGAGATGTGCGCCGCAGAGTTCTTGGTGTTGGACCAGCATAATATATACGAGCGAATGGATTCACCCGTTCATTGGGTACATGCCCTCAGCTCTTCGATCGATGATGGACTTTTGCTAGTGCCCTTGAAGTCTCGGATGAAACCGTACGCCAGTTTCTCCCAGCTTCGGATGGATCCAGAGGATTGGCTGCTGAGCCAGATCCGGGTTGCGCCTATCCGCTGTAGCTGAAGGCATTGCAGGGCGGTGTTTTTGTTTCTGCCGTGTAGCTTGACAAACGATAGGTGGTCGCTGAGCCACGCCTTAGGGTCCTGCGGGCCATCAAACTTCGGAGTGTACGAAGGAAGCTTGAAGTTCCACGGCATCCGCGTCCGCTGAACGGATCTGCTGAAGCATCGAGCTCCGCAGAGTTCTCCTTCGTCGTCGTCCTCTTTGGATTCGGACGAGCATACACGCTTGGCGCGTGCCTTGTCGATCTTGCGTTGGGTGACCTCGATTCGAGTGTCATAGTCGTGGCTGCAACGCCGTGAGCTCTTGTGTCGTCGAGGTAGGTCATGTGAAAGAACATGACATTTGAGTTTCCTGTTAGGAAGAAATGGAAACTAAAATGGACAGATATTTCCATTTCTCAAGTCTTCCATGAGCTCTCTCTCTTTCGTAAACCGCCTACGCCACTGATACAGTTGCAGCAACTTCAAGACTTCTGTGAAATGTGACAATGAGGAAATCAAAGCTATTTGATGTCTAAATCAGGCCTATGATCGATCGATCAGTGATTCACACAGATACAAGGTAGTTTGGTGGCTCCAGATCCAAGAAAAAGGGACTACGTGCCAAAAGAGAAAGGTTTACCACCTATTTCAAAAGAAACAAAAGGCACTTAAATGTAAAATGGTTTATTCGCACCTGCAGGTACATATCTTCTAGGAGCCTAATCCTTTCCCGTGCGTGCCCCATGTGTGGTTTTGGTAATTAATGACAATCTCTATGGACTAATGCTTGTATCAAGTTGTACTTGTAGGAATTGTCCATAGGCAATTCTTGAACCATATGTTGGCTTCAAGGTTTGGAGAAGAAGAAAGTGAAGAGGATCAAGTGGTGACCAAGGTGATCAAAGAGAGATCCACAGATTGTTCATGTGAGAGTTAAACCTATGGCAAGTATGTCTTGAAGAATAAGATGGATTAATATCTCTGGTGCACCTTCAAGGCATCAACATAATGAAGAAAGTAAGAAATGATGTGCAAGCTAAAGATGTGCAATATCTAGAAGATCTCATGGTTGAAGCTTTCCATCCTCGGTGATCATGGATCGATGAAGACAAGGTCAAAGTAAAGGTTTCCACATGTTGTATGGGGGAGTAACTTGCAAGTCTTCATCAAGAAAGTGCGTACAAGAGCAATCAAGAAAGGTGTTCCATCTTGAGAAGGACAAGACCGTCTACATCATAATAAAGTGGAATATGTGCAAGGAAAAGGTATGATCTTGATAGGGTTTCTCTCTTACTGGTCTCGGGATGTTAGTTGGGGAGACCGGTTTATAGGATAGACAACCGTACTATCAAGAGGGGCTCTCAAGTGAGTAACTCGATCATCTCCTTCAGAGAGAGCTCAAACCTTTGCATACTTTGCATCATCCTTTCTTTGTTGTTATTTGGATCTTGTCCATGTGAGGTTCTAGAGCTTGTGGCAATATTCATAACAAGCCCTAGTTCATCAGAAACGGATTTCCCCTTTATATCTTATTGCGTTTTTGATCTTTGAGGTTTTTCGGTTTCTCACCAAGAGAGGTATCTCACTTTATAATACATGAAACGTTATCTCTTGGTGGTATCCAATATTTCCACTTTTTTTTGGATAGCCCTTATTGTCCTGTTTCCAACAAAATTGGTTTCGGGTCAATCGGAGTTTCCAAACTCTAGATATCGCCATTTTAAGTTTTCCTCTTATTTGGTTCTGACCGGAGTCTCCGGTCCGCGTGGACCGGAGTCTCCGGTGTAGTCCAGAGTTTCCGGATGTGTCTCCGGTGGTGACTTCAGAACCAGGGCTGGGACATACTGTATGGGGGTCCGGAGCCAGGTCCGGAGGCTACCCTGGAGTCTCCGGTGTTTCCTCAGTCCGGAGTCTCCGGTGTTGGAAGACCGAAGTCTCCGGTCTTTTTGGGTCTTGGATGGCCCAGGTCATTCAGATGGGCGGTCCGGAGGCTGGTCCGGAGGTTGGGCCGGAGTCTCCGGTGTAGACCGGAGTCTCCGGTCTAACTTTTCCCCAACGGGCAGAAAACGGTTAGAAATCTGTGGGCCTATAAAAAGGGGCCCTTCTTTCCCAATGAAACGGCTCGAGTTTTACAGGCTTTCTCCTCCATTATTGACCCTCTTGACCTTGCTTCCCCTTCAATCCCTCCCTTGATTCTTGCATATACTTTAGGGATTTGAAAGAGGAGATCTAGATCTACAATCCCACCAATCCATCTCTCCTCTAAGTGAGGGGAACATCTTGGGATCTAGATCTTGGAGTCTTTTGTCGATTTCCTGCATTGGTCTTCCTCTCTTATTCCCCCACAAGCTTTTGTAGCTTTGGTGGAATTTGGAAGAGAAGGATGTGAGCACTACTTGTGTTATTGCCATTGCATTTGGTGCATCGGTTTGAGTTCTCCCCGGAGGATTTGGTGAGTGAAAGTTGAGAAGCTTTTTACTCTTGGGTTCTTGGAACCCTAGACGGTTTGTTGGTGTTGCAGGATGTGGACTTGGTGGCATTGTGGCCTTGGTGGCGTTTGTTGGGAGCCTCCAATTAAGTTGTGGAGAAGTGCCCCAACCTTGTGAGAGGTTCCGGTTGCCATCGACAAGAGCACCGATAGTGGAAGCGTGGATTGATCCCATTGGGGTGAGATTCAACGGAGAATAAGGGAGGCCTTCTATGGCGTTGGTGGTTTGATACCACCCCCTCTCCAAACGAGACGTACTCCATGTTGGGAGGAACTCGGTAAAATTTCGGTGTCCCCGCGTGGCTCGGTTATCTCTATACCCGAGCTCTTTACTTATGCACTTTACATTGTGATAGCCTTCGTGCTTGAAGTAATATATATCTTGCTATCACTTTGTTTCTTGTATTTCTTAGCATAAGTTGTTGGTGCACATAGGTGAACCTTAGTTGTTCTAGGTTTGTCTTAACAAAGTAAACACTAGTTTTATTCTGCCTTTGTTGAGCCACTCTAGGAAAAGTTTTAATCGCCTATTCACCCCCCCTCTAGGCGACATCCGTATCCTTTCAACTGGTATCAGATCCCGGTCTCTCATATTAGGCTTCACCGCCTTGAGAGTAAAGATGTCGGCTAGAGGATTAGTGCACAATGACATGTTCACATTCGATGGCACAAATTATGATGTTTGGAAAATTCGCATGCTTAATTTATTTCGGGAAATTCACCCAATTATCGAGGGCTATCTATATGTGGGTTTCTCTTCCCCTATGGATACACAAAACAAATCTTTAGAGGAGAAGTTGAAATCTCATATAGATGCTCTAGCTACTAAAATTCTCTTGCATGTTGTGAGCAATGTAGTTCTTTCGTCTATCATGCCTTATTCAAGCGCTCGTGAGATATGGACCAAGCTTCAAGATAAATATAGCAAGTCCAACATTATTGAGGATGATTGTGTTCCTTCCACTTCCGGTCGAGATGAGTTCTCATCCTCTACCACTTCACCAACATGTGATTTTTCACAAGGTAATGAAATGGTGAGTGGTGATAGAAATTGCAATATGGATAGTGTGTTCACTATTTGCAATCCCTCATATCTATCTAGTTGCAATGGTCTATCTTTGGACCTTAACACTTATAGCACTCAAAATTCCTCACATGCTTGTGTTAATAGTCCTTGCATATCATGTAGAAATGACTTGAACAAATCTCATGATGATATGCTCATGTTGTCTTGTTGCCATGATAAAAATGCTTCTATTTCCTCTAGTGCTTGTGTTGCTAAAGATGTAGAGGAAAATGAAGATTCTATGGGCCAAGACAAGGTCTTGAAGAGAGCTACAAGTGCAATCTCATCATCACCTTCCTCCGGTTCTCACATGTGCCTTATGGCTAAGGGAACAAAGGTAACCTCTTTGAATCCCATTGTATCTCATGATGATGATGATGAGGTTTAGAATAATAATGATGATTATAGAGGTAAGTATGATATTACCTCTATTAAGAAAATGGGAGAGGTGGTCTATAGTGCTCTCTACAAAAATAAAATTGCCTCCTCCAACTTTCTTGAAATCTTGAATTATGCTATAGAAGGCAATGATCTTATTGAGGAGCAAGAAAACATAATTGATGAAAAGTTTGCACTTGAGCGTGAATATGCCAATGAACTTGCTCAAGTAAAGGACTCCCTTGAAGAAGAACAAATCACCAAAGAATCTCTTGAGGAGACTTTTACTCTAGAATTATCTAGAGTAAAGAATACCATGATAGAGAACTTGCGGTGGATAACTCCTTCAAGATTAAAAATGATGAACTTGAGTTGCTTATGCTAAACTTGTTGAGGATTTTAAGCACCTCGAAAATGGCTCTCGGGTCGTTAAGAGGGAGCTCATCAAACTCACCGAGTCACATGAGCAACTTAAAGCTTCATATTCAAAAGAGCTTGCCAAGTTGCGCTCACCCCTCACTAATAATGATGATGCTTGTGCTACTAACTCTATTTCTTGTGAAGCATCTATTTTGGAGGAGAATTTTGAGCTAAAGGCTCAACTTGCGTTGCTAACTAGCAACTATGGGAAATTAGAAGAAAGTCATGTTAAGCTCTCAAGCTCGCATGAGGATCTTCTAGTCTCCCATGGTAGGCTAAAGTTAGCTCATGAGGCCATCGTGTCAAAGGTAACATCTAGTGGGCCTCATGTGGACATTAGCACTACATCTACTCCAAATGTTATATTGTCATGTGCTAGTCCTTGTAATTCATCCTCTCACAACCATGCTATATCTCATGATGAATTACATTCCATACTTTGTTGTTCTAACAATGTAGCATCTACTTCCTCTAGTACTTTTGTTGAAACTAACCATGTAGAGGAAATCAAAGAGCTCAAGGCTCAAGTCACTTCGTTGAAGAATGACTTGAAAAGGGGTCATCAAGGGAAGGCCGCACTCAACAAAATCTTAAGTGTGCAAAAATTCCCAAATGACAAGAGTGGGCTTGGATTCAACTCCAATATTAAGAACAAGTCCACTATCAAGTTGAAGCACAAGGACAACAAGAAGAATGGCCAAGATCAAGTCAAGAATCCGGCCAACATTGTTTGCTTCAAGTGCAAGGAAGAAGGGCATCGTGTCAAATATTGCCCATTCAAGAAGAAGTCCCTTGGCAAGAAGCAACAAGGGAAGCGGCCTCAAGCTCTACATATTGTTAGAGATGGGCCTCCTCCTAAGAAGACTCAAGCTCTTCCTCAAGTTTTTTCTTCATCCAAAAAGAAAGATGGCAAGAGTAGAACTTGCTACATATGCCGCGAGAAGGGGCACATTTCTTCCGCATGCACTATTGGTAACTCCTCATCCCTTCCTATCTTGATTGATGATTCTTATTCTCTTTGTAAGGATGAGGTTGGCAATGTGTTTGCCAAATTTTTTGGTGCTCAATGTGGTGTCAAGAAAAGAACCATTTGGGTTGCCAAACCTATTATGACTAACCTCTTAGGACCCAACTTGGTTGGGGACCAACAAGCCAAAACTTGATCAATAGGTGTGTGTTGGAGGGAATTGGAGACTTGGCTACATCATGAAGAATTAAGGGATCTTCATTATTATTTTTGTCAAAGCAAAGTCATGTGGATTATATTGCTCCTATTATATTTCCAATGTTCCTCCTTGCGGTAACATATGCTTAACTCATTTCATTGAAAGTTACTCGCCCCCTTGTGCATGTGTTGGTTTTGTATCTTCCATGCTTTTGTATATGTTGTGTTTTCCACTTAATTATCTTGAGGTATCAAGCATATTTGTGTATGATTAGGTGGCACACCATGTATGTGTGTTTCTTGTATTGGAGCCTTAATTGATTATATTTGATATCTTATTTGGCTCTTGTGAGAGATTAATGGATTATCCCTTTTTGGGGGAGTGTTATGCTTGGGCATTCCACAATCCTAAAATTGTGTGTACATGAGGAATACCACCTAGTGTTTATATTGGATTATTGTCAAGTCTCTATGTGGTACAAGTCTCATGAGAAATTTAAGTTTATAATGTCCATTAATTATCTCTATTTGTATCATTTTGCCTCGCATTGGTTTTATAGTAGTATCACATTATGGGGGAGTCATATGCTTAGTGCATATTACAATCCTAGAAAATGTGAATATTCGAGGTTGTGTCACTTAGAATTGATATTGATAATTATCTAGCACCTATGTGACACATTTGCTCATACAAGTTCCAATTTGCTTGAAAGCATTTATTGATCATATTTTGGATCTTGTATATGAGAGTGGTTCTTGGTATGTGTTTCCTCATATTTAGATCTCTATATCATCATGGAAACCATTTGCTTCAAGTTACTCTAATCACTAGTGATTGTGTGACAATTGGAAGCTACCAAGAATCTTGTTCGAAGTATCATGCTTAATTCTTATATTTGTTATGCTTCTTGTTGTGACTATGATCTTGGATATCTATGCAAGCTACCTTGGGAAAATGATTTCCAATATTTCTTGTCCTTGGACAATGAGTACTATATTTATGGTAGAATTTATTGATCATATTCACTTTGGCCCTTGCTTAATATTGTCCTATCTTTGGCCAAGTAAATGTTTTGTGTGCTCCCATGTATTCCTTGCTACTTTTGGATCTTCTTATTTTATTGGTATCCTCTTGTGTTTTATTTAATGTAGGTAGTAGTGATGATCTCATTTGTGTGCATTTTGCATTCAAAAGTAAAATTCTATATAATGTACTACTTATGGGTGAGCTCTCCTATATTATTTAGAACACTCGTATTTATGCTTCTTTGTTTGATCCATATCGGGTTTTATGTGCTTGGAACCTCAATCTTTTCGTTTTGTAATTTTGTGTCATCATGACAAGTTTGGGGAGTTTGGTTTCTTGTTGGAACCTTGCTCTTTTTGGGAGTTGGCTTTGTCTCACTCCTTGTTTATTGATTTGACCATTTTAGAATGAGATAAACCCTTGAGCATTCTTATTTCTATCTATCTTTTGCTCTTTTGGTGTTAGCCTAGTTCATTTGTTGAATTTGTGATCTTTCATGTGTTGAATTGGTTCTTTGATATAATTTGGACATCATTTGTCATGTCACACTCTTGTGTGTGCAATCTCGATTTACTTGGTGTTTTTGTTCAAATTGTATCTTCTTTTTGGTTCTTGAAAGATCTATGCATGCATATTTACTAAATGTTTATATAATGGCATGCTTGCTTTCTTTGATCCAATATATAGGGGATTCTCCACCAAATCCCATCGGCTAAGTTGTGCATGAAATTCAATTTCACATCAATATGTACATATTTATGTGGAGTCTCTCCTATGTATTGTAGTTGCACTAACTACATTGGGCCCAATAAGTTTGGGGACCATTTTGTACTTAAATTTGTCTCAGGTACATTGGAGATAGATTGGATGCTTGTCTCTCAATTTTGAAGAAGTGATGCTTAGAAGAAAATTTGAGGCAAGCTATAGGATGATCAACGAATTCATATCCTCTACATCCTACCAATTATATCTCGGTAACAAGTATCTCTTTCTCATGCTCACATATCTTGATTCCAACCATTTATCGGTTGCCTTCTAGCATGAATTAATGTATTTGTAATTGATGTAGTTCTAGCCATGGTTTTGAGAGGACTCTATATTGTATATGCGTTTAAGTTGAGATGAGTGCATATAATTGGGACTATAAAAAATCATGCATATGATCCTCCAATCCCAAATATGTCAATCTAGCAATTTTATTTCCTATCATTTCCTCAACTTCTCTCATGTGCAATAGTGAGATTTTGCTAGTCTATTTTCTCTTATGATACTTGTTGCCTTTCTCCATATATTCCAACTTTGTCCTTTTTCCCTTGGTGATAGTTGTAATATATGTAGTGTGTTGGTGTTTGAAGCTCATTAATCTACAATAAGATATATTTGAGCCTTTGGCCGTGCTTTGAAGCAAAAATCTTATTGGTATATGTTATGAATTCATTTTTTCTTCGATGTGCTTCTTGTATATCTTCTTTATGTGTGCATTTTCCTTTGTTGGCATATGTCTTTGCGATGTTCTCCACTTAGAGACATATACACATATGAGAAGATAATTTTAGTTGATCTTTAATCCTTGGATACCACCTTTCTATTCCTTTTGATTCTTCGGTGGCTTCCAAATTTATTTGCCTATGAGTGATTGTTCCTCTTGTCTGCATCTTCGGACACTCATACTTGTTCTCTCATGCCTTGTATTGTTAAATGAATTTGGCTGAGTGAGGATTCCATGATTATGCACCTTGATATTATCATAATTGGTGCATTATCTTTGGGGAGCTCATCTAATTCATTTAATAATGCTCATTTGTCTTCTTTCTCATTTATTGTGCCTTAAATGTTTATGGAGGAGTAAGGATTCCATATTTGTGCATTTTTGTACCGAAATACAGCTTCTCTATTTTATTTAAGCATTTATTTGATCTTTCATTTGTTGTGTTCTAAATGCCTATGGGGGAGCAAGGATTCCATATTTGTGCATTATGTATTCCAATGCATTTATTTAATTGTGCACGAATCTTGAGGAGCTTCTCTGTTTGTTATTTAAAACACTCATATTCTCGTATCATAATATCTTGTTGTTTCCAATTGGACTCATTTGTTGTTTTCAATTGGTTTGCCGGATCTTGTGATTGCTTACATCATTTGTTGATGCTTCTTTTATTTAACTTCTTGTGGCAGTCTTTGGGTCCTCGATATAGTTCTACTTCCTCCCAAGTATTCATCATTGGATATGTGCGAATGCACACCTTTGGGGATCTATCACTATATTGGCCTTCTAGAACTTGTCACCCATTTTGGCAATCGATGCCAATGGGGGAGAAGTTTTAGAGGGTTTAAGGGAAATGGTTTATGCTTTGAGTTTTTTCCTAAGCATTTGCTTTTCATGCTCTTGCATCTTTGTTGTTGCTTAGCATGTGGTATATATATATAGGAGACTCCACCAATGATAATGATTGACAATATATGCAATGAAATTCAAGTTCATCACACATGCATAGATTGTGGGAGAGTTTGCTCTATATATGGTGATGGTACCAATATCACATACTTGTGTAGTATTTTGATATTGGTACTACCATTTTATTTATTAAATTCCTTATATAAACCCTCTCAAATGGATTGTCATCAATTACCAAAATGGGGGAGATTGAAAGAACATGTGTGCCCCCATGTGTGGTTTTGGTAATTAATAACAATCTCTATGGACTACTGCTTGTATCAAGTTGTACTTGTAGGAATTGTCCATAGGAAATTCTCGAACCATATGTTGGCTTCAAGGTTTGGAGAAGAAGAAAGTGAAGAGGATCAAGTGGTGACCAAGGTGATCAAAGAGTGATCCACAGATTGGTCATGTGAGAGTTAAACCTATGGCAAGTATGCCTTGAAGAATAAGATGGATTAATATCTCTGGTGCACCTTCAAGGCATCAACATAATGAAGAAAATAAGAAATGATGTGCAAGCTAAAGATGTGCAATATCTAGAAGATCTGATGGTTAAAGCTTTCCATCCTCGGTGGTCATGGATCGATGAAGAAAAGGTCAAAGTAAAGGTTTCCACATGTTGTATGGGGGAGTAACTTGCAAGTCTTCATCAAGAAAGTGCGTACAAGAGCAATCAAGAAAGGTGTTCCATCTTGAGAAGTACAAGACCGTCTACATCATAATCAAGTGGAATATGTGCAAGGAAAAGGTATGATCTTGATAGGGTTTCTCTCTTACCGGTCTCGGGATGTTAGTTGGGGAGACCGGTTTATAGGATAGACAACCGTACTATCAAGAGGGGCTCTCAAGTGAGTAACTCGATCATATCCTTCAGAGAGAGGTCAAACCTTTGGATACTTTGCATCATCCTTTCTTTGTTGTTATTTGGATCTTGTCCATGTGAGGTTCTAGAGCTTGTGGCAATATTCATAACAAGCCCTAGTTCATCAGAAACGGATTTCCCCTTTATATCTTATTGCGTTTTTGATCTTTGAGGTTTTTCGGTTTCTCACCAAGAGAGGTATCTCCCTTTATAATACATGAAACGTTATCTCTTGGTGGTATCCAATATTTCCACTTTTTTTTGGATAGCCCTTATTGTCCTGTTTCCAACAAAATTGGTTTCGGGTCAATCGGAGTTTCCAAACTCTAGATATCGCCATTTTAAGTTTGCCTCTTATTTGGTTCTGACCGGAGTCTCCGGTCCGCGTGGACCGGAGTCTCCAGTGTAGTCCAGAGTTTCCGGATGTGTCTCCGGTGGTGACTTCAGAACCAGGGCTGGGACATACTGTATGGGGGTCCGGAGCTAGGTCTGGAGGCTACCCTGGAGTCTCCGGTGTTTCCTTAGTCCGGAGTCTCCGGTGTTGGAAGACTGGAGTCTCCAGTCTTTTTGGGTCTTGGATGGCCCAGGTCATTCAGATGGGGGGTCCGGAGGCTGGTCCGGAGGTTGGGCCGGAGTCTCCGGTGAAGACCGGAGTCTCCGGTCTGACTTTTCCCCAACGGGCAGAAAACGGTTAGAAATCTGTGGGCCTATAAAAAGGGGCCCTTCTTTCCCAATGAAACGGCTCGAGTTTTACAGGCTTTCTCCTCCATTATTGACCCTCTTGACCTTGCTTCCCCTTCAATCCCTCCCTTGATTCTTGCATATACTTTAGGGATTTGAAAGAGGAGATCTAGATCTACAATCCCACCAATCCATCTCTCCTCTAAGTGAGGGGAACATCTTGGGATCTAGATCTTGGAGTCTTTTGTGGATTTCCTCCATTGTTCTTCCTCTCTTATTCCCCCACAAGCTTTTTTAGCTTTGGTGGAATTTGGGAGAGAAGGATGTGAGCACTACTTGTGTTCTTGCCATTGCATTTGGTGCATTGGTTTGAGTTCTCCCCGGAGGATTTGGTGAGTGAAAGTTGAGATGCTTTTTACTCTTGGGTTTTTGGAACCCTAGACGGTTTGTTGGTGTTGCAGGATGTGGACTTGGTGGCATTGTGGCCTTGGTGGCGTTTGTTGGGAGCCTCCAATTAAGTTGTGGAGAAGTGCCCCAACCTTGTGAGAGGTTTCGGTTGCCACCGACAAGTGCACCGATAGTGGAAGCGTGGATTGATCCCATTGGGGTGAGATTCACCGGAGAATAAGGGAGGCCTTCTGTGGCGTTGGTGGTTTGATACCACCCCCTCTCCAAACGAGACGTACTCCATGTTGGGAGGAACTCGGTAAAATTTCGGTGTCCCCGCGTGCCTCGGTTATCTCTATACCCGAGCTCTTTACTTATGCACTTTACATTGTGATAGCCTTTGTGCTTGAAGTAATATATATATTGCTATCACTTTGTTGCTTGTATTGCTTAGCATAAGTTGTTGGTGCACATAGGTGAACCTTAGTTGTTCTAGGTTTGTCTTAACAAAGTAAACACTAGTTTTATTCCGCCTTTGTTGAGCCACTCTAGGAAAAGTTTTAATCGCCTATTCACCCCCCATCTAGGCGACATCCGTATCCTTTCATCATGTTCTTCCTCGTCCGATGAGGGTGTGGGACTGCGGTTGAATCTAACCGTAGCCTTCTTCTTCGGCTCCTCAGGGACTTCTCCATGAAGCGCAACTCCAACGAGTCCAAGTCCGGCTAGTGCGGAGTTGTGCATGGCCCTCTTCGGGTCCCCCACCGGAGGTGGATGGGACGCGAGGTATGTGGTGGCTGCCATGATCGCAGCTTGCGGCATCTTCGGGATGACGTTGTCGTTGGCATCCATCTCCATGAAGGATGTGTTGAGGGTTCGGGTCACCTCACGACGCGCGGCGGGGTCCATGTTCTCTATGCGAGAACGATGCTTGTTGCCGTGGTTGCCGTGCGAGCTGGAGCCTCCGACGATAGAGAGCGCAGCTCGCCATGCGCTGGACTCCGAGGTTGCTTGCTTGCGTTTGTCAAGCACCTCTTGCATCTTCACCTGCTTTTTCTGCTCTTCGATGAGGAGCAGGTGGTATGCCATCAGTAGGTCATGTGAGGCACCCACAGGAAGGATCTTGTTGCCCGCCACGGCTTCACGTGCTTGGTTCCATCCCTCCTCGCTGAGGTGGATTACCCATTTGGCATCAGTGTCATCCCCGTTGGACGGGGGGGATTGGTCCCTCCTATTTTCGCGGTTTCTACCCTACGGGTTGGGTGGCGGGTTGGGTTGATGCTGATCCACATCGCTCTGGATGACCACGGCGCATTGGTAGCGTCCATAGGTCGGATCGCTGCTGCCGCAGCTTTCGAATCTTGAACCATAGGTCCCTTCATCCGATGGCGGATTGCACGATGGCGGATTGCACAGATCTGAGTTGCAGTTGCTGCTGTCATAGGACTCATCTGTCGATGGTGATGTGCGTAGCATGGGATGCAGAGCCCACGAGGCAGGACTGATTGATGGCAGGGGCAGCCGCTCTGGGAGGCGGAGAGTGCCGGTCTGCCCCACCTGGAAGCATAAACTCCCGAACAGGATCACGAGCCCGTCGCCAACGGGCTCGAAGTCCTTTAGAGTGGCTGGCGAGTGGGCGGTGAAGTCGAAAGCGCCGAAGAGGAGATGGCTCTCCATCGCTGAGGAGTTGTAGATCGCTTTGGTTGGGACCGTCACGATCGCACAATCAGCGCCCCCAGTTCCCACAGACGGCGCCAATTGACGAGGTTTAATCTCGTCAATGCCCATTGTTACAAGCTTGGGTTTTGGAGAAGATGGGGATGCTGGAGATCGCGGAACGGTTAGCAAACAAGCAACACGTGGACACGAGGTTTACCCAGGTTCAGGACCCCGGAGGGAAAACCCTAGTCATGCTTCTCTGCTCTTGATTACGGCGGAACCGAAAGTTACAGGGGTGCGCAGATGCAATATCGTGTGGAGGTGTGTATGCGGTGGTATGCGAGGTGCCCTCCTAGCCTTTATATAGAGGTAGTCAGGTCTCGGGCACAGATCGAGTCGGTTATAGGTTTAAGGTTTGCCCCTTTGAATATTCTATCTAATCTAGTCTTGCTCTCCAAGGATCCGAAGACATCATGGGCTTGGGCCACCCGAAAGTCTTCATGGGCCGTGTATATTTTCATGGGCCTTCCTTGGACTGGACCAGGTATGCTGATATCGTGCACCCCTAGGGTATAACCATGTCACCTTGGGCATCCCCAAGCTTTGACGCTTGTACTTCTTGGATATTTCTTAGGGTGACACCATGGTGGCATCCCCAAGTTTGATCTTTTGTCCATTCTTCATCTCATTGCATCATTCTCTCTCTACACCTGAATTTTTTTCCTTCATACAAAACTTCACACAATCTTCATTAGCAACATTAGCTTATTCAAAAGATATTAGACCTGTGGCAAAGATTTGGAATAGCAAGGCTTTTCACTAAAAACACAAGCTACTGTATTAATTCCTTCAAAGAAACTCAATTTACCTAAAGAGAGCTCAAAAAGGAATCAATAAGAAGCAAATGCAAATAATGGCAGAAATCTGTCAAAAGAGACCAGCAGGTAGAAACGAATTTTTTCGAACATCTTTTGTTGCTCAAATCAAAAAGTGTTGAACTAACAAACGTTATCTAACATACTGGGGGATTTATTTGTACATTTTTAGCTCAATACGAGTTACATATGCTCCTCACGAATTTTTTTGGTGGAGGAAAGAAATCTGTTTCGGGACAGCAACTCCCCAAATCTTACTTCCCTCTCATTAGAGGTCATTCTTGGCACAAAAAGCAAACAAAAAGGATAAGGAAAGGTTATTACAGAAGTAATAACTTCCAAGACTCAAGGAAACTCTTGGGTTTTCTTTAACGCCTTTAAGTTAGGCATGATAGCTTCAGAAGATGCTCACATAAGAATTACAAATTGAGGTCAAAGAGAGCATCAAGAAGCAAATTCAAAACACATTTAAGTCTAACCCACTTCCTATGCATAGGAATATTGTATGCAAATAAAATCACAAATAACAAAGTGACAGGCATAGGAATATGAAACAAGAGCAACTTCAAAACTTTGAGCAAATAGAGAGGTGTTTTAGTACAATGAAAAATTCTACAACCATACTTTCCTCTATCATAATAATTTTCAATAGCATCATGAATAAACTCAATAATATAGCTATCACATAAAGCATGCTCTTCATGATCTACAAACACATAATTTCTATCAAGATCAAAATAGTGGGATTAAAACTTTCACAGGTTTTACCCAAAGTAGATATTTGAAAAGGATCCACAGGAACATAACATTCATCCTCCTTTGGTAAGCATGGGGGACAATCAAATAATATAAGAGGTAAAGAGTTACTCTCATTAGAAGGTAGACATGGGTAGATCCATTCTTCCTTTGTTTGTTCATCACTCTCCTCCTCTTTTTCATCTAATGAGCTTCCAGTTTGAACAATTTCTTCTTCCATAGGCTCCTGCAAGGCATTAGTCTCTTCCAGTTGTGGAAAGCACCTATTAAAATATTCAAGAATATAGCCATTTGCTTCCTTGTAATTGTCAAAGCAAAATTTAAGTATCTCATAAACCTCATGTTCATAAGGTGCATCATTAGTATTTTCAAGCAAACTGGCAAGTTCAAATGCACCCTTGAAGGTAATAAATTCTTCAATTTGTTCCACATCATAAAAGTCATTGTTTCCTTTAACATAAGAAGATATGGTAACATTATCATTATAGTCACATTGAAAAGGCAGGTGTTTATACCTCCTACAGCAACAAGATTTATCAAAGCAATAAGTAACATTATAAGTAGAGCACAAGTCTCTCGCAATAGTATTCAACTAATCAATTTGTTCCCATAAGTGTTTCCCTTTTTGTGACAAACGGTGTTCCTTATAATAATACTTTTGTTCTTCCGTGAACCCACCTTGCCAATAAGAACTAGTTTCAAAGAAACCATCCATTGATAGAAAGCATGACCAATCAAGGTAACAACAGACCAGCAACTAGAGCAGGAACTAATTTTTTTGTGTTTTTGAATAAAGCAAGCAAACCAAAGTAGACTAATTTTTTTGGGTTTTTTGAAAAGAGGCAAACAAAACCAAGCAAAAGAAACAAAGAAAACTAAAAACAAAGTAAAGAGAAAGGAAGTGAATGACTCCCCTAGTGAAGACGTCCTTAGCCTCCCCGGGAACGACGCCAGAAAACTTGATGGCTGGCTGTTGACGAGGGAGCTTCTTCTTCTTTAAGTCCCCGACAACGGCTCCAGAAAACTTGTTGATGGTGCTGACGTGGAGCACTTCGTTGGAAACCCCAAGAGCAAGGTGTGAAGCAGCAAGTAACAAGTCTTCCCTCAGTAGAGACCGAGGTTATCGAACCAAAAGGAGGAAGGAAACTTCACACAGGTGTTGCAAGCAACACAGAGACCTGCATAACACAAACTCAAGACTTTTCCCTAACGAATCAGTGAGGTTGTCAAGCTCACCGGTTTGTTGTAACAGAGGATTAAATGTATGGTGTGGAAGGTAATAGTTTGCAGCAAGTAAACAGGTAACAGTGGGAGGTGTATCAATGGTAAGGATTGGACCGGGGTCCATAGTTCACTAGAGGTGCTCTCCTTAGATAAACAACATGGCATGAAGGGTAAACAAATTACAGCGGGGCAATTGACAGGAACTGAGAAAGGCATAACAATGCAATTACTAGCCAGAAAGATGCTATGAGGTTGATTGGGAAATACAACAATATACATAGACCGTCATCCAACTGCATCTATGACTAGAAGTCCACCTTCAGGTTATCATCCGAACCCCCTCTAGTATTAAGTTGCAAGCAACAGATAACTGCTTTAAGCAAAGTGTGCAAGGTAAACTGTCGGGGGGATAACCCCCGGTAGGGTCACGAGAGGGGAAACATAGCGCAGCTGGGCTGGCTCCGAGTAAAGAACGAACCAGGCCGGGTAAGAGCGGCCGGGTAAGATAGGCATGAAAGCCGACATAAAAACTATGTCAGCCCACATAGGACAAAGTTGTAACCCTTGCAGGAACCAACAAGCTGAGTCAACCGAGGAAGGGCCGAGTCAAGGAGGACACGTGGCACCTTTCCGAGTAAGGTTGAGGAGGGACCATGGTAAAGCATGGTCAAAAGAGAAAGGCAACGCCGGGTGACACAAAAAGAGCCGGGTGACGCCCCAAAGCACGCGCTGACGTACAAAGTAACAGCATGACGCCAAAAAGAACAAGAAGCAGCGTACCAGAAGACCGTTAGTTGTCAAGCTTTATGGACCGGGCCACAGGGCTTAGGGCAAGCCCATAACCCGGCCCATATTGTAGGGACCAAGATCCAAATAGTAAACCCTAGAACCCAAAGGGGTATTAGCTAGCTAGCACTGCCTATATAAGGGAGGGCATAGCAGTAGTAGAGATGGGTTGGACCAAGTAGGGAACTATTGTTGTGTACTCAAGCCTAAACAACTCAAGGAGCACTTGTAATATTAGGGGTATCAATCAAATTGACAAGTCTGGAGAGTTCTTCTTGTTCTTCGTGCATGGCTCGACCGTGCACTCCCTCCCCGGTGACCACAAGCACCCATTCGGCCCCCAACTTAAGCCTACCCATGGCATCTGCCGTGCCACCACCACGACATCTGACGCCCACCTTGGGGCAGAAGCAGGTTCTTGATGGAGTCTTCATCCGGACGGGCAACATCATCGCTAAGACCGGCGAGCGCGTCTACTCCGGCCTCATCCAGAGGTTTGGAGCGCTCAACTTCGTTAGCAACAACGCGGGCTACTTCGGGACCAAGCCGTTCCCTAGGGACGATCACTTCATCAAGTTCGACGAGCACCAGGTCTACGTCGCGGTGCGCGTGGAGCGCGCATATCCTGAGCACGTCGTCCTGGCGCCGGATCCTCCAACGTCTCCTATCGCTGGGAAAGCTTACCAACTCGTCTCCATGGAGGTAATGATGACAGCTCCAAACCCCACAGCCCCCCAGTAGTTCCAGTGGTGAATGAGAACACAGAGGGAGGAAATCATGAGGAAATGCCAAAGGCTGCAAGAACAGCAAAGGCGCCGCTGGAAAAACTAGAGAACATAGCTAGGAGAAAAAGGGCTAAGGAGCTGTAGGAAGCAATAGACAAGTTGGCAGAGCCAGTGGCACAAGCAACTGACCCGGCGCGTGTGCAAGCCGAGTTGGAAGAAGCCAGGATAAAAGTCCTGGAGAAAGCAAAGGAGCTAGCACAGTTACAGCAGGACGTGGATATCACTATCCGAGAGCTTAACTCGGCAAATCGAGTCAAGGGCGCAAAAACCCGGCTTGACGCGACGAGATTGAGAGGAAGGAACCTCAACGAAGAACTGGCAGATGCGACATCGAAGATAACACCGGAGAACAGCAATGAGACGGCCATGCGTCCAACGTACAACACAGCAGCAACTAATCTGCGAGCGGCAGAAGCAGCAATGGCAGAATTACCCCAATTGGAGGGGGAAGCAAAGAAAACGCAGCAAGAACGAGTGAATGAGTTAGTAAAAGCAGCCAGCATGCTGAATGAGGCGTATTATAGAGCAAATCTAGGTATATCAGGGAGGTCACAGCTAGTTCACTCGGCTACTCCCGTCCCGGCAAGATCAGCTGGCCACACATCATCCTCACCCGGAGCGGCACCCAGGCCGAGAAAAGAAAAAAGTGTGGATTCTGGAAGAAACAAGCAGATGGTCGCCTATGATCCGGCAGTGGTTCAAGGAAATCCGGCGCATGCGCAAGGGGAAAAAAGAAATAATCCCCGAGAAAATGAAAACCAGGAAAAAGTTGGGCAGAGAAATGACAACGGAGGGCAAAATTTTGCGCCTCATGCTAGGCACGCAACTCACTCGGCAGGAGGAGAAAATCCAGCTCCGAATAAATCACCAGCTCAGCCGGAAAGAAGACAGCAAAGCGCAGGCAAAGCAGTTCAACAACCTGCTGACCCGAATGCGAATAAGTATAATGATGGTTACTCGGCTATGGTAAATGATGGGTATGAGCTGCCGGATCATGCATATCAAGCAATGGGAGCAAGATTTGGAGGCAGGAACCTTCAGCCGGATGATGCGAGGCTGAAGCTTGACTGCATAAAAATGGCAGAGATAATCGAATCACAAGGTCCGCAAGGTCCACCGTGTTTTGGCCCAAGGTTCATGAAGGAGCCACCGATGCCAAATTTCCAGCTGGCCAGAGGGACAAAAACATATGATGGAAGCACAAAGCCAAAGGACTGGTGTCACATCCCAAGATTTTCCAAATCTTGTAATGTGAAAATAAATGAATAAAATAAAACTTTGTCTGATTTCCAAGGCCAGAAGAAACTTTTGAATTCAATTGGAACCTCAAACCCATTTGAATTAAATAAAACCTAAAGGGATTTAGAGAGATAAACATTTAATAAAAAGGGAAAAATAAAAAACATTTGGAAATACTATTTTCAAACTCTTAAATGAAAAAGGTTTGTTTTCAAATGAAATAGAAGTTTATAAATATTTTATAAAGCCAAATTAAACCTTGACCAAGCTTTGGAATTAAAACATTTTATAAAATTTGCAAAGGTTTATTTAAATAAAATAATTAGGATTTAATATCCAACTTTAATTAAATAAAAGGATTTATCATTTTTTATTAAAATATCAAAACTTATTAAATTATTTTAAATAAGTTTTCTAAGTATTATATTTTTTTCTTAATTAAAACCTACTAATTTGGTTTTGAAAACATTTGGGTTTCAAATAAGGATTTCATTAATAAAATCAAACTCTATTTGATTTAATAACTAAGGCCCATCTTTAATTGATTAATGGACCACAAATAAAGAGGTTAATTTATTTTAAACAAGTTTTCCAAATATTATTTATTTCCAAATAAAACCTACTGACTTTGTTTTGAAAATATTTGGGATTCAAAGGGAGATTCTATTAATTAAATCAAACCCTATTTTATTAAATAACTAATGAACCATTTTATTTAATTAAAGAATGAATCAATAAAAAATTATTATTTTATTTTGGAATTTGGGTTTATGCTGACAAACAGAACCAAGTTCAAATTGTGAAATATGGGTTGTTTTAATTGGTTTGGTTGATATTTGTTTGTTTGAAAATTCAAAACAGAATTCAGAAATAGAAAAAGAAAAAGTTACTGAATAAAAAAATGGATTTGGACCTGACCCAGCCGGCCAAGCCCAGGAAGCCCATCAACCAGCCCAACTCTCCTTTCCGAGGAAAAAAGTTTCACACTACGTTTCTGACCCGCAAAGAGAATGACCAGTGGACCCTACCCTCGTTTCTTTTCCCACTGACCGATGGACCCCACCGCTCCTGTTCTTCTCTCACACCCGCACGACCCCTTCTTCCTCCCTCGTCGCCGTTTCCTGCTGTGACTCCGCGGACTTAATTCGTCATAATGCCACCACCGTTACTCACTTTGACTGTGCTCGATAAAACGCCAGCTCCTTCCCTTCTGTTCCCCTCAGACGCCAACCTCTCTTCGCCACCAGGCCGCCCCAATTTCTCCTCGAACTCCACTGTCTCCGACGACCTTCTTCATCAATTCCGGCCACACACTGCCTCCCCTTGACCCATTGACCAAACACGCAGCTTCCTCACTCCCAGACGCTTCTGCCCGTGCCTTCCGTTCGACCGCGGGCGCCCCAGAGAGTCGACTAGGACAAGCTCTGACAGCGCCGCCGTCTGTCTCGTCTCCGTCCAACTTCCCCGGTAGGTACTGACCGCCCTGCGCCATCTCATTCATACGAGGAACTTTGTCTTGGTCCCGCGCATCTAACCATGTCATCATTTCGCCTTGGGGTGATCCACAGCGCCGTCCCCGACGACCACCTGAAGCACCCGACGCCGTCATCCACTCCGGCAAGCAATCCTGCCAAGATCAGAACACACCTCGCCCGACCAACCCCTCCTCGAGCATCACCGTGACCTCCTGAACCCGGTGAGCTTCTTCTCCTCCTCTCTCGCTTCCTCGAACCACCGCAGCACCACCGCCTGACCGTGCCCCGCCGCTAGCCACCATCAGCGCCGCCCCCTTTTGGTCAAACTCGCCAGCACCGTTGGATCTGGATCGGACGCACTAGATAGATCATTTAACGCCGAAGGGGTACGCTTCCTGAGCCATACGATCTAACTTGATCCAACGCTCTACAGAGCGCGATCCGGCCAAACCGGTACCGTCCAACCAGAGTGTGCCGCGTGTCATCTATTAGGTTTAGAAACAGATTTAAATCTGATTTATTTGCAAACTTCAAACCCTCATAACTTGAGATCTACACGTCCAAAAATTTCAAATTTTATATCAATGGATTCAGGAGAACAAGCCCTAGCCAACCATGGCCTTAGTTTAGAAAATAGTACCTGTTAGCTTGTTTGAATTTGCAGAAACATTTGTGTACTTGTTTAGAGTAGAAAAATTGTTTAAAACTTATTTTAAGATTAAAACTTTGGCAAAATGGTTTGTAGTGACCATACTGACCCTAGGAACCAACCCTTGGTGTTAAAAGTGATTTTGGTAAAATTTAGGTTGAATTATTTAACTTAGCCATTTTCTAGTCAAATAAAATTATTGATTTTATTATGGAAAGGTTTTTGCAAGGAAAACTATGGGAAAATGTTTTGGACCAAAATTACTGACCCAAAACACCAAGCTTTGCCAAGAGCAACTTACTTGGTGAAAAACATAAAGTGTTGCTTTGATAAAAATAACTTTCACCACATAAAATGATGAATGGATTTTAAAATGGTCTTGAGATAAAACCCATTTGCAAATGACTTTGCCATTTTGGTAAATGACCAATTTGGAACCTTACAAAGTTATAAACCTAGTAGAGACCATCCTTGCAAAAGAACCAACCTTTGCATACTTATGCATGACCTAGATTCCATTGCTTTGTGAGTGTGATATTGTTTGTTTAACCTTGATTGGAATGTTAGTTGATTTTGTTTTGCTTGATTGACTTGTAGTGAATTTAGCAAAGTGTGAGACTAGCAAGATCAAGGAGTGAACCACCATTCCCTACCAAAAAGGCAAGTTACACTTTCATACAAAAGTCCTACTATTTTCATTATACTTAGTGGATTTTGAAAAACATGCATGAAAAGATATTTCTGTACTTATGCTATACTAAATCCTAATAGGATTCCCTATACACTCCTTAGTGAAAATATTGAAGTTTTACATGCTTAGCCATGCTATGTTTTGAAAAGAGATACATGTTGAGATTTTACAAAGGTTGAGAAAAGGACTTGTGTTTTACATAATAAAACAAGGACTCAATGAACCACCTAGGTGGTGGACACTTTATGTTTTGGAGAAGGTGGCAACAAAAGGAACCATGTCCATGGCAATCACTTTGTGTTGTGCTCCAAATGAAAACCACCTAGGAATCTTAGAGATTGAACATGTTTCTCCAATTGCGGCTTTCGTGTGCAACCACATGCTATTATGGCTCTGGCTTAGTCAACTACATTAGGAAGACCCATACATTGTCTTTAGTTACCGGACATGGGGATCTGGAATGCTTCATGGGGGCTGAAGACAAGCTAGCAATGATGTATGGGAGGACCTTTTGGAAAGACTTCGTCACATTCTCAGTCTGCCAGTACTCCATCTTGGCAAGCACTAATCCAGTAGGCCACTGGTGGCAATAAGATGGGATTGTGTCATGTGGGTAAAGTTTACTCCTTCTGCAGAAGTTAATAAAATCTAAGTACTTAGCCGTGTCCCCGGTTATGGACAATACTGAGCAACTAAAGTTTGAACCATGGGAGATCTCGACATTCTAATTTCTAATATAAAAACTTGATGCACTTGGGGGTTACCAAGGAACTCATGAGATTTGATAAAGCTTGTTGCACTTGGGGTTACCAAGGTGCTCAAGGGCATGATGTACTTGGGGTTACCAAGGAACTCATGAGATTTGATAAAACTTGTTGCACTTGGGGTTGCCAAGTATCTCAAGGGATTTTTGACAAGGACTTGAACACTTGAGTTTCTACCAAGGAGTCAAGGACTTGGAAAAGAGATTTGACAAAGGACCAAAACCATTTTGAAAAGATAGGATAAATGTTGCTTTATGCAAATAAGCCTTAAACTCTACTTAGCCAAATATGCATGTAGTGTTAGGATCCACTTATATTCCACATAATAGTGAAACTTGCCAATACAATTCAAATGTATTGACCCTTGTGGCTGTAACTTGTATGTTGCAGATTTGATTGATTTTATTGAAGATTGTTTGATTAGGATTACAAAGCCTACAACCAACATATGCCTATGGCATTCTAAGATGAAGGACTCCATGATTATTAATATGACGCTGCAATGTAATGTAATAGCCCTATGAGCTATGTATGATGTAATAAAATTATGTTATTCCTGGTTATAAAGTTATGTTATGACCTCTGTATCTTGATATTACATCTCAACTGTGGATGCTAGCTATTGATCCAGGGACTAGCGTTGTAAACACAGGGGGCTCTATCTTATTAAAGATTGGGACCTCTACAACTGGCTTATAGATTATGGAAACGTAGTGAAAATCACGCAGGGAACTTGAGATGGGCAGTACATTACGTGCCACAGATGCTGGAAGGACTAGCTCGGGTATGGTTGAACAATTTGCCACCCGGAAGCATCAACAGTTGGATCGATTTTCACGACGCTTTTGTGTGCAATTTCACAAGCACTTACAAGAGGCCGAATCGCCCACAACAATTAGCAATGTGCAAGCAAAGACCGAATGAGACAGACAGGGAATTCCTCACAAGGTGGTGTACGATGCGTAAATCTTGTGAAGGGGTAATCGAGTCACAAGAAATCGCATGGTTTGCACAAGGATGTAGACATGTAAGTGTGTTGTGGCAAATATTACAAAGAGATATGCTGGCAAGCCTGGTAGAGACGATAAGAATTGCCGACTCGTATGCGTTAGGAGATCCGACTCAGCCGCTGCTCATGTCGGCAGACGGGATGACTAAGACTCAGATCTATGACGCTGTCGGGTCGCAAAGGCGCTAGAAAAGATCCGAATACAGAAGCAAGAGAAGAGACGAGAGGCCGGATTACAGGTATGGTTCGACTCAGGTTGCGGCCGTGAGTCAGGATCATCCAGATGCTAGAAGCAGTCAGCGTCAAAGGACGAATGGACAGCAACAATGGGTGCCAAAGAATGACGGCAAGAGGCCATACGATCAGAGAAAGCAATATTAGGACCGACAGAAATACACCTATGAGATGATGTTGGACCAGCCATGTAAGTTTCACACGCCTAGTCTGAGTAAACCAACCAATCACTCAACGAGGCAATGCACCTGGTTTCAGAAAGGAGACAGAGTGGACTCCCCGAATAAGGAGCTTCCACCACCTCCCCCTCCACCACTTACAGAAGTAAATGCTCAAGCAATAGGAGCAGATAACAGATATGAAAACAGGCAGCCGAGGTATCAGAATCAAGAGAGAAGAGAAGCTGTGCACCAGGTGCACAATCCGAGAGGTGACGATGCTCATGTCGGCCACGGAACCAGAAATGAGTACAGAGAACATCACCAGAGCTATGTTGTCTTTTTCACAGAGCCAAATGACAAGAAGAGTCAGCAGCGACGAATGATGGAAGTGAATGCCACGATGCCGGCAATTCCCAAGTACATGCATTGGTCTGAGCAAGAGATAACTTGGAGTATAAAAGATCACCCCAAGATCATGCCAACCCCTGGAGGATACGCTCTGGTTTTGGATCCAACATTCATGGGCCCAGATATCAACGTGAAGTTTTCAAAAGTGTTGATTGACGGTGGTAGTAGCATCAACATTATGTATAAGGATACAATGCTCAAGTTAGGCATTACCATGAACATGCTGGAGCCTACTAAGACCACTTTCCACGGTATTGTGCCGGGATTGTCCTGTGAGCCAATTGGCAAGATCTGGGTCGACGTCTTATTCGGCAACAGAGAAAATTGTCGCACTGAAGCTATAGAGTTCGAGGTGGTAGATCTAGTCAGCTCATATCACGCCTTACTCGGCAGGACGGCTATGGCAAGATTCATGGCTACTACCCATATGGCTTACTTAAAGATGAAGCTGCTAGGCCCATGTGGGGTGATCACAGTTGAAGGAGATTACAAAAGATGTATCGCTTGTGCCTCAGCCGGATCTTCACTGGCCGAGTCACTTGTCATAGCACAAGAGAAAAGTCAGATGTTAGAAGTGGCAGCGTTGGCCAAAGCAGCACAAATGTCCATGCCAGCAGTCACCAACCCTCATGGTAGTGTGTCATTTCAGGCTACCAAGGAAACCAAGAAGGTGCAGGTGGATGAAACTTTCCCAGAGCGCACAATTACCATTGGGGCTGGCCTTACAAACAAATAGGAAAGCGAGCTCACCAGCTTCCTCCATGAGAATCGGGACATCTTTGCATGGTCCACTCAAGATCTGCAAGGAGTTCCGAGGGAGTTGGCTGAGCACTCTCTTCATGTAAGACCAGATGCAAAGCCGGTGAAGCAAACCCTCCGCCGCTTCACCGAAGATAGCAGGAAAGTAATAGCTGTCGAGATTGCAAGACTTTTAGCTGCTGGGTTCATCATGGAAGTACTGCACCCGGACTGGTTGTCAAATCCAGTCTTGGTCGAGAAGAAGAAAGATGACCCGAACGTGGCAATGGTATGGCGCATGTGTATTGATTACACGAACCTTAATAAGGCGTGCCCAAAAGATCCATTTCCTCTGCCTCAGATCGATCAAGTCATAGATTCTACTGCTGGGTGTGAGTTGTTGTCGTTTGTGGACGCCTATTCAGGGTTCCATCAGATTACACCGAATCCAAATGATCAAATAAAGATAGCTTTTATCACCCCTTATGGGGCTTATTGCTATCGCACCATGCCATTCGAATTGAGAAATGCAGGTGCAACATATCAAAGATGCATGCAAAAATGCTTGCAAGATCAATTGGACAAAAATGTTCAAGTATACGTCGATGACGTGGTAATAAAAAACAAACAAATTCATACTCTAATTGAGGACTTGCGTCAAACATTCGCAAACTTTAGAAGATTCCGGATGAAGCTTAACCCAGAAAAATGTACATTTGGTGTCCAGGCTGGCAAGTTACTCGGATTCCTCGTATCTAGCCGAGGAATCGAAGCTAACCCGACAAAGATCAGGGCCATCGAATGAATGGAATTGCCAAAAACCCTCAATGATGTCCAGAAGTTTACTGGATGCCTGGCCTCTTTGAGCAAGTTTGTTAGTTAGCTAGGGGAAAAAGCCCTACGGCTATATCAGCTGATGAAGAAATCAGACAAATTCACATGGACACAGCAAGTTGATAGTGCTTCCATGAATTAAAGAAAATGTTGGCAACATCACCAATATTAGCGTCACCACTATCCAAGGAGCCAATGTTGCTCTATGTCTCCGCAACCAACAGAGTTGTAAGTGCAGTAATAGTGGTTGAACGTGAAGAAGGGGGCAAATCAGTCCAAAGACCGGTGTATTACTTGAGCGAAGTGCTCTCTGTCTCGAAACAGAATTACCCGCATTATTAGAAGATGACATATGGGGTATATATGGCCGCAAAGAAGCTGAAACATTATTTTCAAGAACACCCAATCCGGGTAATATGCGAGGCACCTATCTCGGATATATTGGGCAGCAAAGATGCCAGCGGCCGAGTCGCCAAATGGGCCATTGAACTGGCACCATACACTCTACAATATGATAGGCGAGATGCAATAAAATCTCAAGCCGTTGCAGATTTCTTTGTAGAATGGATGGAAATGCAGTTTGAACCACCATTGCCAGATCCGAATTACTGGAAAATGCATTTTGACAGGTCCACAGGATAGTGCTCACATCTCCAAAGAGACATCAACTGAGGTATGTGTTGCAGATTCATTTTGCCGCTTCTAGCAATGTTGCTGAGTATGAAGCACTTGTCCATGGAATTAAAGTAGCCAAGAAATTGGTACCAAAAGGATCACGTGTTTTGGCGATTCGGATTTGGTGATTCAGCAAGTGTCTGGACATTGGGATGCACTGGACGCAAACATGGCATTATATCGTTTCCACGTACAACAAATTTCGGGATATTTTGACGGTTGTGAGTTTCATCACATTCGTAGAGCAGAAAATGAGGCAGCAGATGTGTTATCCAAACTAGGATCATCTAGACAAGCAATACCACCAGGGGTAGCATCGGAGCATCACTGGAAGCCATCGATCAAGCCGTCATCGGAGTCCGAATCAATCAGGGTCATCCCGGCGAATCAGGAATCAGAGGCAGTGCCAATGGACATCGACTCAGGCGTAGGTTCGAGTCACTCGGAGACTGATCCGTTCAATTCAGGGGTCCCCGAATCACACTCGGGGACTCCTCAGGTTATGTCGGCAGAGCATATCTCGGCGGAACCAATGGACATTGATGTTGAAGCAAACCCGGAACCACTAATACCAACGTGGGCACAACCAATATTCAGCTATTTGAAAGATGGGACTTTGCCGAGTGATGAAATATTGGCAAGGAAAACAACACGAAGAGCAAAAGCGTACACCATAATCAACAAGGAACTCTACAAGCGGAGTGTGACAAGTGTACTGCAGCGTTGTATCAGCTCAGAGAAAGGCCAGGAGATCTTATTGGATATCCATCAAGGAGAGTGCGGGCACCATGCATCATCAAGAGCATTGGTAGCCAAGGCATTCCGACATGGATTGTACTGGCAAAGCGCATTGGACAAGCGCAAGAGTTAGTCGGGAGATGCAGTGGTTGTCAACACTATGCATCCAAGTCACATTTACCAGCAAGGGGAGGAATGACTCATATCTTGGTCATGATTGATAAGTTCACTAACTGGATAGAAGTGAAACCAATCAAGAAATTGGACGGTAAAACAGCTGTTACATTCTTAAGAGATATAATCCTCAGATATGGTTACCCACACAGTGTGATCACTGGCAATGGCACAAACTTTGCCGAAGGAGCTTTTGCTCGCTTCTGTGGGAAACACCGAATAAGACTCGATGTAGCATCAGTTGTCCATCCAGAATCAAATGGACAAGTGGAACGGGCTAATGGCTTAGTTCTGTTTGGGATAAAACCCCGCTTAATGGAACCACTCTAGAGATCACCTGGTTGTTGGATAGAGGAACTACCCTCTGTACTGTGGAGCCTAAGAACGACTCCGAATCGATCAACTGGGTATACACCATTTTTCCTTGTATATGGGGCTGAAGCAGTTTTGCCTGCCGACATATAATATGACTCGCCAAGGAGAAGGCAATACTCGGAAGCCGAGGTAAAAGAGGCCTGAGAATATGGAGTAGACTTACTTGAAGAAGCAAGGGAACTGGCATTCTCCAGATCCGCTATATATCAACAAAATTTCCGACGCTACCATAGCCGGAAAGTGCAACCTCGTGTTTTTCGAGAAGGACATATGGTGCTAAGGCTGGTGCAACGCACAGCAGGAATGCATAAATTATCACCTCCATGGGAAGGTTCATTCATTGTAAGCAAAGCATTGCACAATGATTCCTACTATCTCATAGACGCTCGAGAAGCGCAAAAGAACAAGGCGGACAGGTCAGGATATGAAACCAAAAGGCCATGGAATGTGGCACTGCTTTGTCCCTTCTACACTTAGGAGAAGCAGTGCATGTATCACTTGAACTCTCATATGTCGGACATTTTTGCCGGCTATGTGCTAATAATAAAATGGTATGATTCGAAAAACTGACTCGGGGACTACCCCTTATGTGTTCCATTTCAATTATTTTACGTCGGCTGGCATGATACCCAAATTTTTTCTCGGAATAAGTAGTGTTTACTCGGAAGAAATTAACTCATTGACTATGCTGTTGTCTGAAAACATGGCTTCATGGCAAGCAAGAGAAAAAGATGTAAGACGGGTAAACACGAACGCTGGATAAGTACAAGGGAGAAGCGTGAGCCTCAACAGTGCGAGCCTCAACCCGGATGGGACTCGGCGCCGCCGAGTCAGCTGGAGGAGGTGCGGGCCTAAGCGGCGAGGCAATGCTAGAAGCAGCCTGATTCGCCGTCAAAGGTACAACACTGAAAGCAACGGGACATATATAAGAGAGCAACAGTAATGAAAAAGGAAAGAACAAAGTGGGCAAATTACAAAAACTTACCCGGTGACAACCGGGTCACGGATGACTCGGCGTGTGACTCGGCGCCCAGCAGCTTGGCGAGTCTCACCTAGGCTGGCAACAGCAGAGGCAGCAGGAGCTGCCGGACTGGGCTTCTTCTTCTTGGCCGGCTGAGTGCTGGAGGAGGTTCCGCGTCGCTTCGGCTTAGCGACGGGGATCTTGCCGACTCCGCCCACGGTGAGAGGAGGAATGTCATGTACCTGGCCAGCTGCATAAGTAAATAACAGGCTTACTCGGATAAGCAAATAAATTAAGCGCACAAGACATGTACCTCCAAAAGCGTACAATCATCATCCTCATCATCGTCAGACCAATCTTGTAAGGGATTATGAGATTTAATCTTACCTGAAGCCGAAGAGGCTGCTGTGTGCGGGATCGGCATGAAGCACTCTAGGTCATACTCGACCTCATCCGAGTCAGAGCTGTCCCCATGATAACCAGCAGGAGGGACAGTACTGTCATCAACCTGGTGAAGGAGATTCTGCGGAGGACAAACATAATGAGAAACTAAAAACTGAAAGTGGCAAAAGAGCTAAAGCCTACTCGGCCAGAGGGTAACTTGGAAAACTTACCTAGGGGACAGGCCTGACCCGGCTGAACAACGGGAAACTCCAAGCCCAATCATCCGCCAAGTTCAATTTGAAGATTGAGCTTACTCGGTGGGCTATGGAGTCTTGGGAGAGCTCCATAGTGGAGTACCGAGTGGGATCGTGAGAGCCACTCATGAAGCACGTCTTGTGGCTCCTCGCTTGGATGGGGCTAATCCGGCGTGAGACGAAGGTGCACATGAGGTCGTAGTCGGCGAGATGAAAGTTCTCATCCGGCGACAGCAACCTTTCCAAGATTGCATTATCCTCGTTTACCGCATCGTCTTGGTCGCGCGGGTCAAGCTGCCAGTGCTTCTTGCTGGGGACCTCTTCCGATAAAGGAGGGAGCCGGATGTTATCAGTGGACCCGTTGTTTTTGACATAGAAAAAGGTTATATGTCATTTCTTGCAGGAGTCAATGCCAGTGACCCGAGGAAAGATAGAATCCCTCCTGGGCGTGATGCTGGCAGCACCGCACCGGGTCAGCTTCTTTTCGAAACAAGGAGCACCAGGCTGGGGAACCACCTAAACTTTAAAGCCAAAATATTTGGCCCACAAAGAAACTGTGGGCCAAATTCCAAGATAGGCCTCGCAGGCAGAGATGAAACAAGAAAGAGAGCTAATCGCATTGGCAAGAAGATGGTGGGTCTGAACATGGAAGGTAGAAAGAAACGAAGAAAAGAAAGTGCTCACAGGAAGAGCGAAACCACGTTCAAAGTGGGAAAGGAAAACTACCCGCTCTCCATGTTGGGGATATGCTATATGGGTATCCTAATAGCATGTCTCTTATCCGACTAACCCAGGTGGCCCATAGTCGGTAGCATGGCCTATGGCGTGCTGGGCGGCCCAGTTAGGTGGATCCAGAAGGGAGGCCCATGCCGGATAAAGTAAGGCTACGGTGGAGTCACCAGCGTACCCGGAGCCTTGGAGTACAAGATACACAAGACTAGTAATAGACGGTGTAGGACTCTGTAACCTGTCCGGCTAGGACTTTTCCCTGTAACCCTAGGACCTGGCAACTATATAAGTTGGGCCTATGGGAGCCTTTAGGGCACAATCTCATACAACATCAGAGAACCTCGCACAGCGAACCTATCTCTGTAACTCGGCGTATTGCCCTTATAGTGATTTATAGCAGGAGTAGGATTCCACCGCTGTTGTGGGATCTGAACCTGGGTAAGCTGTGTTACCTCGTACCCGTCAACCGTCCGCCTTACCCCACGTCTCTAAACGCGCACTATGAGGACCCCTCCATGGCGTACTCGTCGGCAATACCACGACAGTTGGCGCCCACCGTGGGGCAGCAGGCGCTTCAGGCTCTTCAGCGGGCGAGGACCAATATCTTCGCGGGAATCGGCGAAACCGTAGCCATCGGCCATGTTCTCTTCTCCGGCAATGTTCTGATCGTCCCTCTTGACGAGTTCTGCACCCCGGCGAAGACGAACCCTACGGGGTGTTCGATCGTTCCTATCAGAGACATCCACCTCTTCATCGGCGAAACCGACTCGGGCACTAGTTCCCTGGGAGTCGGAGGAGCATCAAGACCCGCACAGACCGCCTATGGGTAGGATACGTTCGCAGAAGGATCGATGTCGGATATCTCCTTGGAGTTTGCCGGCAAAGATCGGAAAAATTCAAGGCCCACCCAAACCGCCCCTGTGCAGGATATAAAGGTGGAAGATCACTGCAAATCCGCCGGCTTAGTCCGTGCGTCTGGACAGCAGAGATCCAAGTTCGTCGGCGTGGTTACCATCTTCGATCTGGCGCGCTGCATTCAGAGATAGGGCGAAAACCCCCGTGATTACCTGGCCAGGTGGCTCCGCATACGATCTGACCTAGCCCACTACCCCGATGATAACGCTCTGCATCACTTCGTGGAAGGACTGGACCATGGCATGATTCTCCGACATTCTTTAAGACGGAAGCATGCAACAGGACGTCTCACCCTCGAAGAGATGGTGAACACCGTCAACAACTACGCGGAGGCCGAAGCGGCAGCTCAGACAGCGCTTGCGCTCATTGACGGAGCCCCTCCGATTCAGCCACCGCCACCACTGCCTCCGGCCGCCATCGTCATAGCAACGCCACCGCCTCCAGTCATCATCAAGCCCATTGCACCTCCACCGCCCGTCATCGAGGAAGTCCTGGCGCCCTCCGACTCTGTCATTGACGCACTTTATGCTGCCTTCAGTGCAGATTTAGAGGAAATAGACTTCAGCCTAGAAGAGCTAGACTCTGCTATGCAGGAGATGGAGGAGGATTACTCGCGCGACGAACAGGCCAGCAACATTGTCGCGTCCCGAGGGGTGTTCGTCACCATTGGGACGGCGATGGATGAAGATCCACCCGGAAGAGCTCCGCCTACGGCATTAGAAAAGGGGAAGGGGCCACTTATTGCTGCGGACGATGATCGCGTAGAAGACATGTCTCCTCTGCCCAACCCAGTGCAGCGGCCGCAGGAACTCGGCACCGTCCCGAGCAACAACAACAACAACAACAACGCAAACTTGCCACTTCCAGCATCTACATCTGCAGAAGCCCAGGTTACTCCAGCCGATAGAGTGATGTACGGCAATCTCCTCGTCGAGCCACTAACCGTTTCTCATATCCGGAACGTGACCGAGCTTGATGAGAAACACCAGCAGCTGCTGGAGGAAGCGCAAGCCATTGCGGAGCAAGGCGCTAAGCTAGATCGAGATCTGGTCAACGCGCAGAAGTCCATAGAGAAAGCTAGAGCAATGGAGGTCGAGTATAAGACTCTGCTACAGTAGCAGAAGGCTAAGAAAGCTCCGGCTCGCGTCATCAACGATCCTGGTGTACGGCGCAACCTAGGATGGGCTCCCTCGAAGCCGGCACAAGCCAAGCCATACATTGACAGTGAAGGCAAGCAGGTGATGCCCACCCCACTCCTTAACCTCGCCGTCGCCAAGACCCTTCTGGAGCAGGATAGATCACCTGAGGCAGTGGAACAGGTCTACGACCTGGTGGCCAAGGCGGTAAAGCAACAGGAAAAGGCCACCTCCCAGAGGCTTGAATCTAACCCAGCGCTCTGCCAGCCTAGCCAGTACAAACCGCCAAGGGACAGATCTCCTCTTGATGTCAGGTCCCAGACGGGTTCCTTAGAATGAAAACGGAGGGATGCACGCAATAGGAAGGATGCCATCCCAATATCCTCCGACCACGGAGAAAAGGCCCGACCTCGTCGCCCATCTCCACCGCCCAGGTCTCCCCGACATCGTGAAGATTACAACGCTCACCATCAAACGGATATGCCCCCACCAAAGAAGTGTGGCATCGTCATCCGCGACAACACGGAGCAGACATGTCATGACGGAAAGAGCAACGAAGGACATAAGAGCAGGTCACGCCATGACCCTCCGCGTCCGACAAGCAACCGTGACAGACGCGAGGCGTCGCAGGAGGGTAATAGCAATAAGGCTAACCCACCGCCACCTCCGCCTCCGTCACCACCAAGAAGTCACCATGGCGGAGAAGGCCCGCGTCGTTCGCGCAGCCCATCCCCTGTTGAGAAGAAGAAGAAGAAGAAGAAGAACCTGGAGCTATACGATGCACGTTCGCGGATCGACAAGATCCACGAGGCCCGGGAAGGACCATACCTGGGACCACGTTGTTTTGGACCTGCAATACGGTCCGCAACTTATCCCAAAGGTTTCCGGATTGACAAGACCATCAATCCCTATGACGGCACCGCCAAGCCAGCCACATGGTTGCAGGACTATGGCAACGCGGTGGAGATTGCCGGAGGCAACCCCAACGTCGCCGTCAAGTACCTCCCGTTAATGTTGGCAGGCACGGCCCGTCAATGGATCGACGACTTGCCGGAGAAATCTATCTACAACTGGTTGGACATGCAAGAAGCGTTCACCAAGAACTTTGAGGGTACATACAAGCGTCCCTGCACTGTGGGCGATCTACAGCGGTGCGTGCAAGAGAAAGACGAGACATCTCGCGCCTACCCTCCCGATGGCTGGATATGAAAAATTCCTGCGCAGGAGTGCATGCTCAGACCACCATGGCTGCCTTCATTGATGGATTGGAAAGGGGCACGTTGCTCCGACATAAGCTAAAGCGCTTGCAGGACAATCACCAGCTTGACTTGAACCAGATGATTCAGTTGGCTAGTGAGTTCGCAACTGCCGACGACGATGCTTGTGGCTCATTGCCGGCAACAGCCGTTCCAACTCAAGCATGGAGGAATAGCAGTACAAAGCGGAAAACCGCTCCAGAAGAAAAGCAATCTACCGACATGGTCACTATGACTTTTGCAGGACGAGGTGAAGGCGGACAACGTGGCCGAGGAAGGGGAGCTGGCCGTGGGCAGCAATGAGGAAGTGAAACCACCTCGGCGCCGCTCCGCGTTCCCCAAACGTACGAGGGGTACCGTGATATGCCATGCCTCGTACACCTCGACGTCAACGGGAAAGCCACCCATATCAATCGCCACTACAAGTTCGTCAACGACCTCAAGGAAGACCCGGAGTCCGGCTACAAGCGAAGTCGGAAGAACAGACCGCATGGCAAGGGCAAGGGGAATAAGAAGGAGGAGGAGTCCAAGGATTCAAGTGACATGGACGAAGACGTTGAACCCAAGAACGCCGCCAAGAGCGAAGACAAGGGCAAGAACCCCTTTGCAAAGAAGGCCCCAGTCTACCACACATTCCTTGGCACCCCCACCATCCGACAACAGAAGACCTCTCTGAGGATCCTGATGGCTACTCTCCCCCCAGTCCCTCAGTACCTGCACTAATCGGAGGTTCCAATAACTTGGGACAGGACGGACCACCCAGACCTTATACCCACGGAGAACCAGTACGCCATGGTCATCAACCCCTTGATTGACGACGTGGAGTTCACCAAGTGTATGGTGGACAGTGGAAGCAGCATCAACATCATGTACCTGGATACGCTGCAAAAGATGAACTTGACGGAGGCAAACCTAAGGCGGACCAACACCGTTTTCCATGGCGTAGTTCCTGGTCGGGAGGCTCGGTGCCTTGGGTGTATTACACTTCAGGTAGCCTTTGGCGATGTTAATAATTACCGCCAAGAGCGCATGACCTTTGAGGTGGTCCCCTTCAAGAGCATGTACCACGTCATATTCGGCCGCGACATATTCCACACGTTCATGGCCAAACCATGCTTCGTCTACAACAAGCTCAAGATACCCGGACCAAACGGTGTCATCACTGTATCCGGAAGCTTTACAAAGGCAAGGGACTGCGAGATCAATGAATCAGTCGTTGCAGAAGCTGTCCTCTACAACGAAGAATTCAAAGAGATCCGGAGCAAAGTCAATGACTCAGAAATGCCCGCGTCGAAGAAGCAGATCTCCGGCTCCGCTCCTACCTTCAAGCCCACCATCAAAACCAAGCCGGTGGAAATTGTGGTAGGCGATGCCTCCAAGGTCACCGCCATTGGGACGAACCTGGATCCCAAATAGGAAAGCGCGCTCGTCGAGTTCCTCCGTGATAACAGGGACATCTTTGCCTGGCAACCTGCCGACATGAAAGGTGTACCTAGGGAACTTGCCGAGCACAGCTTAAACATTGATTCAAAATGCAAACTAGTCAAATAACCTCTACGACGCTTCGGAGATGAGAAGAGACGCGCCATTGGCAAAGAGATAGCTAGGTTACTTAAGGTTGAGTTTATCCGAGAAGTACTTCACACCCGATGGGTGGCCAATCCTGTACTTGTCCCCAAAAAGGGAACCAATGAATTAAGAATGTGCGTTGATTACACTGGCTTGAACAAAGCATGTCCCAAAGATCCGTTTGCTTTGCCTCGCATTGACCAAGTCATTGACTCGACGGCTGGCTCGAAACTTTTGTGTTTTCTCGATGCATACTCAGGATACCACCAGATCAAGATGAGGAAGTCGGACCAATTGGCCACTTCATTCACTACCCCATATGGCACGTTTTGCTATTTCACGATGCCCTTTGGGCTGAAAAACGCAGGTGCTACCTACCAGTAGACAATGCAACATTGCCTTCACGACCAAATTGGTCGGAACGTTCACGCCTACGTGGACAATATCGCGGTGATGTCTAAAAAATCCAACGACTTAATCTCCGACTTGAAAGAAACCTTTGATAATCTCCGGAAATACAACATGATGCTTAACCCTAAGAAGTGCGTCTTCGAGGTTCCAGCCGGCAAATTGTTGGGCTTCATCGTTTCCCAGCATGGAATCGAGGTCAACCCAGAGAAAATCAAGGCCATCTTAAACATAAACCGTCCGACATGCCTAAAGGACATTCAACGACTAACAGGTTGTGTTGCAGCAGTTAGTCGGTTCGTCAGCCGACTTGGAGAGAAGGCCCTGCCGCTGTACAAGTTGCTGAAGAAGGCGGACAAATTCACGTGGACAGACGAAGCGGATGTAGCATTGAAGCAGCTCAAGGAGATTCTTTCCTCAGCGCCCATCCTTGCAGCACCCGAGCCTGGTGAGCCCTGTTAATTTACATGGCGGCATCCAACCGGGTTATCAGCATCGTCTCGTCGTAGAGTGAAAGGAACCAGGCTTTGAGCACAGAGTTCAACGACCAGTTTACTACGTAAGCGAGGTCTTGACAGAGTCCAAGCAGCGTTACCCGCACTACCAAAAGATAGCTTATGGAGTAATCCTCGCTTCTCGGAAGCTGAGACGTTACTTCCAGGAGCACCCAATCATAGTGGTGAGCAAGACTCCACTGTCCGACATTATCAATAATAGCGACGCTACAGGAAGGGTCGTGAAGTGGGGCATTGAACTTGCCGCCTTCGAGATCACCTACAAGAGACGCGACGCTATCAAATCACAAGCCTTGGCGGATTTTGTTGCAGACTGGACGGAGATGCCAGACGCTACTCCGTTGCCAGAACCAAAGTACTGGGTGATGCACTTTGACGGATCAAAGCTGCTCAATGGCTCAGGGGCTGGTGTATTTCTGCAGTCACCAACTGGAGACAAGCTACTCTACGTTCTGCAGATCCACTTCGAGGCTACAAACAACATGGCGGAGTACGAAGCACTCATTCACGGACTACGTGTAGCCAAGGATATTGGCATCAAGCGCATAGTTTGCTGTGGAGATTCCGACTTGGTTGCCCAGCAGGTGGCTGGCACCTGGAATGCGTGGAACCCTATGATGGCGGCATATCGAGACGAAGTGGGCGAGATAGCCAAGAGCTTCTTAGGCTACGAAGTTAAGTATGTGCCTAGGGAACAAAACGAGGCGCCTGATCTGCTGTCTAAGCTAGGATCAGGGCGCAAGCGAATTCCGCCAGGAGTTTTCCTAGAGCATCTGCGCACACCATCCGTGAAAGGAGCCGACATCGACAACCCAGATAGAGCTGACTCTTTCGTCAACATGGTGACTAAGGTCCCTCCGGCTTGGACAAAACCGTTCATGGAATTCCTCGAACACGGAACTTTGCCCGACGACGAAGTCGAAAGACAACAAATAGTACGACAAGCAAAGGGTTATACCATAATCAATGGGCAACTCTACAAAAGGAGCACTACTGGTGTATACCTAAAGTGTGTTTCCCAGCGAGAAGGTATGGAAATCGTACGCGAAATCCATCTCGAAGATTGCGGGAATCATGCCGCTCCTCGATCGTTGGTCGCGAAAGCCTTCCGGCAAGGATTCTACTGGCTGACCGTGAAGGCGGACGCCGACAAGCTGGTTGAGACATGCATGGGATGCCAGTATTATGCCCGACAACCACATGTTCCTGCTGAAGAACTGCGAACAGTACCAATAACTTGGCCGTTTGCGGTCTGGGGGCTAGACATGGTGGGACTGTTACAGACGACACCTTGTGGATTTATGCATATGCTTGTAGCAGTTGATAAATTCACCAAATGGATAAAAGCTAAACCCATTAGAAAGCTTGATGGGGCAACTGCCCTAAGGTTCGTCCGAGATCTAGTGGTGAGATTTGGTCTCCCACATAGCATTATCACAGACAATGGCAGCAACTTATCACTCGGAGAAGTGGAGGCCTATTGCTGGGAGAAAGGCATCCGACTTGAACTTGCATCTGTGGCACACCCATAATCCAACGGTCAGGTTGAGCGAGTCAATGGATTAATTCTGCAAGGAATCAAGCCACGTCTGGAGGCACCGCTACATAGAGTAGCTGGAGCCTGGGCGGAAGAATTGCCATCTGTGCTGTGGAGTTTACGAACTACACCCAACAGATCTACCGGCTACACCCCTTACTTCATGGTATATGGAGCAGAAGCCATCCTGCCTTCCGACATCCTCCATGATGCACCAAGAGTTGCCGCCTACGACGAGGATGACGCTGAAGAATCCAGACGCCTGGATGTGGACCTTCTCGAAGAGGAGCGCGTTTTGGCATGACAAAGATCCGCCATCTACCAGCAGAAGCTACGCAGCTACCATATTCACCGCGTTCGGCATCGCTCGTTTAAAGAGGGGGATTTGGTGCTCCGACTTAAGCAGAAAAAGTCACACAAATTATCCCCGCCATGGGAAGCACCGTTCATCATAAGCAAGGCGCTGCTCAATGGGTCTTACTACCTTATTGACAATCGTGAACTAAAGGATAGACCCAACGAGGATCATAAGCATAAGCGACGTGACCCGGATGATGACTACCCGGAGCTTGATCGGCCATGGAACATAGCACAACTACGTCCTTTTTACACTTAGCATTTTTATCTAATTGTGTGTCTCTTATATGATCAATGAAATAAAGCTCTTTGGTTCACTCATATTTCTGAGTCTTTTACCTCCTTTAGTGTTCATTTTTGGATCATATAAAACCTTTTATGCACAAGCTTTGCGTTTGCACTTGTGAAAATTCTGCCTATGGGCGTTAGCTTAAGTTTTCTGGTCTACACGTTCTTTGTCGTTTTTATGTGGATTCTGGAGTAGTGACTTTCGGCACTTGTTGTCGGCGATTTTGTGTTCAGGTTATTGACGGTGCCATGGGCATCATCACCTGAGTGCATGGTTTCGACAACGAGTCTTCCGATTCACGAAAATTCAAGCATAAGAACCAAAGTAATGGATAAGCCAGCACTTGCTTCAAAAATATATACATGTTGGGAACTAAATTCTTAAGTAGCAGGACATAACAATCATTTTTTTCCACCTTAAGTTACATCACCAAGTTTTTCCCGTGCACACACCAAAGGTGAAACAGAAATTACAAAGTGTTTTCATTCTTTGGACGTAGGAGACTTGGAGGCTGCATCGTCCCCAACCGGAGAATCACCCTCAACATCGGCGCTATGATGAGACTCGGAGGAATCTTGGTTGACGCTGTCGATGGTGTTCATGGGCACGAAGACGTCGATGTCCACCAACTCGGAAACTATGGTGTCATAACCCGCGAGTGATGACAAGATGGCTTTGTGATCAATCTCTTTGCCGTCATCATCAACGTCGGGGATGCCAGAGGTCACCGTATCGATGTTGGCATCTTCGTAGTGTCCCTTCACCATTTAGAGCGACATCCTCGCGCCAGCCCGTGCACATGAAGCTTTCTAGCTTCTAACACGCTCGGGGGCTCGACGCAGAATCTCCGAGTACTTCGTCACGGAGTCCGATGCCTTGATATATATCTAGAGGGGCTTAGCAATGTCCTTGGCTTGGGTGATGGCGGTGTTGATGAAGTTGCCGGCAAGAACCATGCATTCCTTGTCCGAAGGAGGCGAGCGGGTTAAACCCATAGGCGCTGAAAATTCCAACAAGGATCGCATGAGTTCAATAAACTCTAAGTATCCAGACTACAGAAATACAAGGCGGAGGACACTTACAAAAGATGCTGGCCTTAGCCTGCGAGACGGTGTCCGCCAAGGATTCCTTCTCTTATTGGAGGAGCTTAAACACCTCGCTGTGGCGATGGTTTTGCTCATCAGCAGCTTGCTTCTGATCATTTAAGATCGCAAGCTCCTCCTTCAAGCGATTGATTTCCGCGGCAGAATCCTGCAGGGCCTTCATGGAATCCTCGTGCATCTTCAGCATCTCTTCCCTATCCTTCTTAAGGATTTTGTTCTCGCTGTCCAGCTGTTGGATGTGCTTGGATTGCTCGACAATATCCTTGGCCTTGGCGACATGCTCTGCAAGTCGGAGAAAACAAAATACACAGTGAGTACTCGAAGAAGGAAGGCACAAAACCAAGATGGAATGCGCAAAAAAGAAAACAGACTCTTGTTTTTGATGATCGGTTCCTTCAAGATGGCAGTTTTACCCTTTTCGGCTTCAAGATCTGCGCGCGTCTTATGGTACTTGTCGTTGGCCATGCCCTTCCGATCATTCTCGTTCTGTGAAACAAAGGAAAAGTTAAAACCGTTGTTTAGTCTGCTTGGAGCACCTAGTCGGAAACTTTCCATCTAGGCGCTCGGGGGCTACAGCGAAAGTTTTTTCAACTTAGCAATATGCTTAGCTTTTCTTTAAAGCATCTAATCGGAGCTACTTCAGTTCTCAATTAGAAGCTTGGGGGCTACAGTATAAAGTTTTAACTCAGAAAATGCTTAGATTTTCTTTAAGCATCTAGTCGGAACTAATTCAGTTACAACTAGAGGCTTGGGGGCTACAGTATTGAAAAATATAAACACTGCGTATGCTACTCTTACAGCATCTAGTCAGAATAGTTTGTTCCATCTAAATGCTTGGGGGCTACAGTGAGAGTTTTTTCTAACTTAGTCACTCTTAGAGCATATAGATGCAAAACCTATGGTTTTCCGTCTACATCCTCGGGGGCTATAGTGGGATGCTCATAATGAAATGCAAAAGGAAAAGTAAAACTTACAAGTGCAATAATCTTGAGGTTTGTAGCACTCTCGGCCAGCAACTTACCAAAGTAAATGCTATTTCCCCGCAAGATATCTGTTTGTCGGAGCAGCTCCTCAATACCGCAGGTCGGAGATGACGGCACTCCTCCAGGAAGCATAGTTGTGTTACTCGGCAGGAGCGCCGGGTAAACTATCTTCGGGAACTCGAAGGGTTTCTGGGGAGTAGGGGAGCCGCCTTCGGCGGAGGTACCAGCTCCCACTGCCGCCTTGCTGCTACCGATGGCATCCTTATCCGGAGATTCAACCATTTGTAGAGCAACGCTCTCCTGCGTCGCCTGCTCGCCGACAACAGCGAGTTCGGTAGAAGTGCCAGAATCCACTTCCATGGCGGAAGGGCCTGGTGCCTCCTGAGCTTGAGAGCTTGTCGGGGCAGAGGAAGTCTTGACAGCAGGAGTAGCAGGGGCGATCACGGGGGAGGAGTCGCGATGCAGCATATCTTGATATTTCTAGAAGCCCCCAAAGTCTTGGAGGTCTTCTTGAGGATGGTTGTGGCTTTCTTCCTGAAACGTGCTAAGTGCATAAGTACAGGAACAAGACAGATAAATAAGACAATGTTGGAGAATGAGAAGCTCACACTAATGGGGGTGCTTTGGCAAAAATCCCAGTGGATCTTTTCTTTTCCGCCTCCAGGGCGACGGTAGTCTTCTTGGAGGCTCCACCCTCCGTCTTCTTCTTCTTGCCTTCGTCGGCAGCGTCAGAGGTGGAGCTCTTCCGCTTTCGCGCCAACAGGACATCATCGTCGGACACGACCGTGACTTCCTTCATCTTTGGATCGTAGATTTAGGCAGCCAGGTTGTCCTCATCTAGATCGCTAAGCTGTTAAGTTAGAAATCACCATGTTAGATGGGGTGGTAATGGAAAGATGGAGAAACTGGAGTATATGTTGTACACGGAAAATACATATCTACCTTTGGGCACTTGCCGTCTACGAACATGTCATAGGTGATGGTGAAGCCACGCTTCTTATCCTTCACCTTGACGATGTCCTTCAGGCGGAGCTTGATAGAGTCGCTTGAGAAGTTATCCACGGAGATCCGGAGGGTATCCCTTCGATCACTAGTATAGTCGTGCATGAACTTCGCGCGATGCTGTAGAGGCTGGATTCGCCTGATGAACCAGCACATGGCCAGGTCCAAGCCGGTCAAACCCGTCTCTACGAACCATTCGATTCGCCTTATTGCGTGAGAAGTGTCGAGGTCAGAGGGAAGGGAGGCATGGGATCTCCATGTGGAAACTTCAGCGGCGGCTCCATCTACGAAGTCTGGGTATGTTACCCCTCGGCCCACCAAGGGAATGTCGGGGCCATAGAAGTACGTCCGCTGCCAGTTCTTGCAGGACTCGTGGCCGACTATGTCGGGGAACCGCCGGCCAGGACGAATTTTGAATCTTATGGTGCCGCAGTTCCTAAGCTCCTCCCTACTATGTCCGGCTTCACGTTTGACGGTGAAGAAGTACACGAACAAGTCTACCCTAGGCCTAATCCCTAGGTAACCCTCACAAAGTGTCGCAAAGTTGCTAAGCACTAAGATGCTATTGGGGAGAAGTTATGGGGTTGGACCTTGTAGTGGTTCAAGACGGAGAGAAAGAAGTGGGAGATGGGCAAAGAAACGCCGCGTACCAGCTGAGCCTTGAGGTACACCTTTTCTCCGACTTGGGGAGAAGGTGTCACCTCGCCGGCCGGCGCCGCCCGCCAGGCGAGCCCCTCTGTCGCGGGGAGGTAGCCTTCGGCGACCATCTCTTGGATGTCGCGGTCGGTGATGTCCGAGCTGCGCCATTCGCCCTTGTGCGAGTCTGGCACTTCTTCCAGAGGCTCTAGCGCCGCCAGATTATGGTTGTCGCCGGTGGTTTCAATCACCGCCGATGCGGGGATGACCAGGCCCTCCGGGGGCACGACGACGGAGCTCGCCGGCTTCGCCGTGGCTTTGCTCGACGCCGCCATCGATGGGGAGGATCTACTGCTAGCCATGGGGTGCTGGAAGGATACGACTGACGCAGAGGGAGGCTAGGGTTTTCGAGGTTTCTCGCGGAGAGCTCGAGGAGGCGTGCAGCTGGAGGAAGAAGACGATGACGCGAGAGAATGAGGTAAAAAGTGGCAAGTGTCCCACGATTACCATTTATCATGCTCTGCGTCATGATTCATGCAGCTGATCGGACGGTTGCCGCGTAGACGACGTGTTCGTGAACGTGCACGGTAATTTCTCCACGTCTCCAACCGTCGCCTCCAACGGTTCGTATCACTCGCGCGGGAAAATCGGATATGATTGCGTTCACTGCATGTGTGAGTTACGAGGCGTCGCTGACCTAAGTCTACGTCGTCCTAGCTGACACGGGTAGATGAGCCGTCACATTGAAGATTCCGGCATGGACGGATTTAATCCGACTACGGAAGAGTACGATGGAACATTCAGCATTTCTCCGGCTTACCATTCGAAGACGGAGAAAACCTTGCAGGGTTCTTTGGGAGGACTACAAGATATTGCTTGACGATTTGTCGACATCCATCTAGACAGAGCTTTCAACGTGAAGAGGCAAGACGGCGCAATATGTCGGAGTTCTCTGGGGGCTACTGTTGGGGATATGCTATATGGGTATCCTAATAGCATGTCTCTTATCCGACTAACCCGGGTGGCCCATAGTCGGTAGCATGGACTATGGCCTGCTGGGCGGCCCAGTTAGGTGGATCCAGAAGGGAGGCCCATGCCGGATAAAGGAAGGCTACGGTGGAGTCACCAGCGTACCCGGAGCCTTGGAGTACAAGATACACAAGACTAGTAATAGACGGTGTAGGACTCTGTAACCTGTCCGGCTAGGACTTCTCCCTGTAACCCTAGGACCTGGCGACTATATAAGTTGGGCCTATGGGAGCCTTTAGGGCACAATCTCATACATCATCAGACAACCTCGCACAGCGAACCTATCTCTGTAACTCGGTGTATTGCCCTTATAATGATTTATAGCAGGAGTAGGATTCCACTGTCGTTGTGGGATCTGAACCTGGGTAAGCTGTGTTACCTCGTACCCGTCAACCGTCCGCGTTACCCCACGTCTCTAAACACGCACTGTGAGGACCCCTCCATGGCGTACTCATCGGCAATACCACGACACTCCAGCTTGAGGTTTGGGAGAAATCTCACCGGAGGGAAGACGGCAGTCCACTTGCAGTGGGATGCGTCTGGTGGAGCGGAGCCACTCCACCTCTTCGGCGGAGACCTCTGAGCCTTCCCAGCCGCCGCGCTCACCGGCGGGAATCTCTTGCTCATCAGCACCATCCGCGCCGCCGCGAGCGTCCATGAGATCAGCAGAGTCTGTCTCCTCCACGGAAAGGAGAGGCTTGGAACAGCGAGGACCCATGCTGGAATGGAAAGAGGACAGGGGCAATCGCAACACAAGAACAAGAGGAAGAAGAAACCGCAAAGGAGGCAGTTCGATTTCACAGGCGCGAGGAAGAAGAAAGGCAAAGGGAAAACTGAACGGGCGTGGGGGAAGTGGAAACCCCCAACCCCTACTTAAGGCCAGTAAAAACCCCCGTTGTGGGATCTATCTGTGCCGTGCGGCCAGCGTGTGTCCGTGTACTAGGCCGGGAGAGCCAGTCAGCGAGCGCCACGTAGCCAAGGATACACGAATAATCATGTGCCACGTCATGGCTAGAAGGACAAGAGGCGCATGTTGATGGGACTGCCACAGTGATGGGGAATAACTACGCAGCCGTCACTGTGCCGCCAGAGCTCGAAACAAAAATTGAGGCAAGTAATCATGATTACCAGCTGTCAGTGACTGAAGGGCGCCTAAAATGACCCGAAATTGGCCAAAGTAACTCGGCTCGAGGCAAGAATGAGCTAAGAAGTCAAAGAATTGACTCGGAATTGTCAGACTAACCCGACAAGGTGCGAGGTTGCAATAGATAAAGACAAAAACTAAGTTCCATTCACACAAAAGGAACCTGGAGATGCCTAACAGCTTGAACTGCTAGACCTCACCAGCTTCGGGGACTAATGTCGGGGGGATAACCCCCGGTAGGGTCACGAGAGAGGAAACATAACACAGCTGGGTTGGCTCCGAGTAAAGAACGAACCAGGCCAGGTAAGAGCGGCCGGGTAAGATAGGCATGAAAGCCGACATAAAAACTATGTAGGCCCGCATAGGACAAAGTTGTAACCCTTGCAGGAACCAACAAGCTGAGTCAACCGAGGAAGGGCCGAGTCAAGGAGGACACGTGGCACCTTTCCGAGTAAGGTTCAGGAGGGACCATGGTAAAGCATGGTCAAAAGAGAAGGGCGACGCCGGGTGACACAAAAAGAGCCGGGTGACGCCCCAAAGCACGCGCTGACGTACAAAGTAACAACATGACGCCAAAAAGAACAAGAAGAAGCGTACTAGAAGACCGTTAGCTATCAAGCTTTATGGACCGGGCCACAGGGCTTAGGGCAAGCCCATAACCCGGCCCATATTGTAGGGACCAAGATCCAAACAGTAAACCCTAGAACCCAAAGGGGTATTAGCTAGCTAGCACTGCCTATATAAGGGAGGCATAGCATTAGTAGAGAGGGGTTGGACCAAGTAGGGAACTATTGTTGTGTACTCAAGCCTAAACAGCTCAAGGAGCACTTGTAATATTAGGGTTATCAATCAAATTGACAAGTCTGGAGAGTTCTTCTTGTTCTTCGTGCATGGCTCGACCGTGCACTCCCTCCCCGGTGACCACAAGCACCCATTCGGCCCCCAACTTAAGCTTACCGATGGCATCTGCCGTGCCACCACCACGACATAAACAGTCCACATGTTCCATGAACAAGAGACCGTTGTTTTCTCCCTAGTAGCAACATCACATCTACAACCGAAGAGATTATTGTCACTTCCCTTGGAAACTAGAGTCATGAACCCACTATCGAGCATAAATACCCCCTCTTGGAGTCACTAGCAACTACTTGGCCAAGATAACCACTAACAATAGAGAGCATGCAAGATCACAAACAACACAGACATGATAGAATCATCAAGACAAAACCATTAATCAAACCTCCATCGGATCCCCACAAACACAACATGCATGATTACAAATAGATTAGATCTTGATCATGAACGGAGCTCACAACATCTATACATGAAAGCACAAAGGAGGAGATACAACCATCTAGCTACTGCATGGACCCATAGTCCAAGGTGGAACTACTCACGAATCATACCGAAGAGAAGGCCTCTGAGATGATCTCCCTTCTGGCAGGGTGCCGGGAAGAACTTTAGATCCCCCCTGATCTAGGGACGATGGTGGCGGCGTCTACAGATGGTTTAGTGGATTTTTGATCGGGTACTCAGGGTTTCTGCTTCGGGGGCTTCTTATAGGCGAAGGGGCAAGACCAGAGGCAGCTAGGGCCACCAAACCCTAGCCAGCAATGGGCCCACCTGCCCCCGCGCTTAGGGTGGGTCTGCCCCCCTGGCCGTCCACTCCGGCTCTCCTCTAGACTTCTTGTTCCCCAAGGAAAGTAATTGACTTTGATGTTTGTCCCATCCAATTTCGAGAATATTTCTTTACTAACTTTTTTGAAACCAAAAACAACAGAAAACAGACATCTGGCACTGTTGCAACTTGTTAATAGGTTAGTACCAGAAAACATGTAAAAAGCACCTCAAAGTGTGGACAAGTAAAGAAAAGTAGATACGAAACAAGCATGGAGCATAAAAAATTATAGATACGTTTAAAACGTATTAGGCACCAGGGCGGCTACACCCCGCCCACACACGGGGTGGGCCCACCCACGCGGCCAGGGGTGTGGCCCCTTGGTGAATCTCCTCCGTATCGTATTTTGGCTTCGTGTTCCCCATGGTAAAATATTGACTTTGGATTTTGTCCCGTCCAATTCCGAGAATATTGATTTTCTGTCGTTCTGGAACCAAAAACAAAACAAAACAGTCAACTAGCACTGTGGCAACTTGTTAATAGGTTAGTACCAGAAAACATATGAAAAACACTTCAAAGTATGGACAAAGCAAAGCAAAGTAGATACTAAACAAGCATGGAACATAAAAAATTATAGATACGTTTCCGACGTATCATTCATCCTTGGTTGCAAGAAGTCGCAGCCACATGAACCTGCTCTTATCATCGACAAGCAGCAGGAAATAGCATTTCCATGGAGGGATCGGTGGAGTGATGGGCCAGCAGATGTCAGCGTGAACGAGATCGATCAAATCCTCGATGCGGTTCAGAGCTTGACCAGGGAACGGTGTGCGTCGATGCTTTCCTACCAGGCAGGCCTCACAAACACGGCCAGCCTCATCGAGAAGGGGTAGTCCGCGCACCATCTCGTCGCATGCGAGCTGTCGTAGCGCCTGGACGACGATGTGGCCATAACGGGCGTGCCAGCGCCATGCGTCTTCTCCGCCGTGGGCAGCAAGGCACACCGGTCGCGCCACCTGCAGCTGCAACACGTACATGCGCCCTTGTGTGCGCGGTACTCGCGCAATAAGGCGGCCGTCAGGGTCCCTCAGCTGCAGTGATCAATGGCGAATGTGAGTGTCGTACTAGAGCTCGTCCAATTGCCCTACGCTGACAATATTGCTCTGCAATCGGGGTATTTCATATACCTTTGACAGTACAAGGTGCTCACCGTTGCGACATAGGAAGAGGATCGATCCTCTCCCCTCAATTTGTAATTCTGATCCGTCCCCAAGTTTGACAGATCCGTGGATGCCGGTGTCGAGCACGGAGAAGATCTCTCGCTGCCCGGACATGTGGTTGCTCGCCCCCGTGTCCAAGAACCAGGCGGTGTCGCAGTTCTTGCCGCTCACCGCAGGACGTGCCTGCGATCTTTCCTCATTGAGTAGCACATTCTCCACGCGTGCTCGGTCGTGATGGTGACCGACACACACTGGCGAGCAGCAGTGAAGGCTCTTCCGCCTGGCCTTGCACCAGATTTGCGTGTTCCTTGCTCTTGTGTCGTGGCTCGGGCAGTCCCTAGAGAAGTAATTTGCAATTTGTTACAATTATAACACTTCACCTTGCTCATTTCACGCTCGCCGTTTTCATGGCCCTCGCGTGCTCGAGGCTGCTATTTTCCTTTGCCCTTGTTCAGATTCCTGGTGTCGTGCGAACCAGAGCTCTGCTCTCGCTGCTTGCGGCGTGTGTTCCACTCCTCCTCCGTGAGGAGCAGGGCGCCACCAGCACCTGGTGCCGGGGTCATCATCCCACGGCATTCCTCCGACGATCACAGGCAACCGAGACAGTGCTCGGGTCGAGGAGAGTTTTGATGGATCATTTCATCTGCGCTTACTGCTTGGGCACCTCGTGGAGGATTTTCTGCACGATATTTACCTCGTCGACGGTGTCGCCGATGGATCGGAGGTTGTTGACAAGAGTCGTGATGCGCATGCTGAAGGAATCCAGCATTTCGCCTTCTCAAAACATGATCTTCTCGAACTCCTTGCGAAGACGTTGCGTCGTGGCTTCATGGACGCGATTGACGCTAATCCGCATGAGCGTGACGGCGTCCCACGCCTCCTTCGCCGTCTTCTTCACCACGAGCGTGCCCACCATCTCTGGTGGCACCGCCCTTATGATTGCTGCCAACGCGGACATGTCTGTCGGCACGTTTGGCGGATTTCCCTCCACCGCATCCCAGAGGACATAGGCCTCCATATTGATCTACATCATGAGATCCCACTCGACGTAGTTCGTGGTGGAGAGAGTTGGCCAGACCAGCGCGCTGGCCTGCACCCCGTGATCCTGCACTGTGCGTTTGTGCATGATTACCTCCTTACCGTGCCTGCGTGTGCGACTCCGGTCACGGCTTGGCGATCGATTCCCTCACGAGCCGCCGCCGCTCGATGAGTGGTCCGGCGTACTGGATGCGACCGCCTGGGGCGTGTCATCTGGCTTCGGCGAGTCCGCCATGATCCCTGTCATGAACGCGACTCTGATGCCACTTGTTAGCACTGGAGAAAACCTGAAACTCGTAAACACTAAAAGAGAACGATAGGGACTCGGGGTATTTTGCGTTGCATGTAGTCTTGCAACTTTTCTATTTCTGCTCTTCGGTATTTATTCGTACAAGGAAAGAAGTTGCCGGTAGAGATCCTACCCAGGCTCTATGATCCGGTAATCACTCGCGCTATCCCATGAGCCCGGAGTCAGCTCCTACCACGATGCTACGTGCACGGCCGCACAAGTCGCGAGCACATGATTATCTGAAGCTACTAAACAGAAATAAAGAACAGACTAAGCTAACTAGCTCACTAATGGCTAGATTAAAACCGGCTAACAGACCTCATGTGTGCAAATGCAGGGCTATCACTCCTCGCCTACGCAAGCCACTACACCTACATTGAGGTCACCTTTGAGTTACTCGCCTCGTTCTATGATGATTACAAGGATAAAGGTAATGCGTGCATGGTGAGCTTCACTATAAGCCAGCAGCTATATCAAATATCTTTCCAACAATTTTGTGATGCTTTTGGATTCCCTCACATTGGGGAGTCAACTGTTACAAATTTATATAGCGTCTCAAGTGGAAAAACTTGGGAGGTTATTGTTGTTAACGGTGGCAGGGACTTCTACCAGAAGAAGATGTCCACCATCCAGAACCCAAAAATTCGCTACTTCGCCTTGTTCCTCGCCAATACATTGTTGAGAAGAGGAGATACCGGTTCCATGGCTAACGCAGACATGGCCATGATCACCAAGGCACTCTTACTCGATGCACCGCAAAGCCCCAATCTTGCGGATCTACTCCTCCAACACCTTCGCCACCAGAGCAACAAAAAGAAAGGTGACTTTCGCATTGGTGGATTGGTAACCCACCTTGTCCAAGCATTGAATATTTCAATACCTGCTATGAAAATTGTAGATGGCTCCATACTTATGGATGTCAAATATATAATTGCGTGTGGCTTCCTCGATGTTTACCGAGCTGATAAGAGGCTTCGAGCATATCAGTTTGGTTATCTTGATGCCTGATAGGATGAGCAGGTGTCATTTCCTTGTCCAAAAGCTTTCTGGATTTCGGAGAAGAACAACTGGATCCTCACCAGGGATCAAGTTGTTGCGATCATGGATGAACTCTAGCCTAACCAAGAAGATGATGAAGAAGAAGAAGAAGAAGGAGAGCATGAGCAGGAGCAGGAGTACAACCCTGCTTGGGAAGGGCAGTAGCAGAAACGGGAGGGACCCTGGGACCCATGGCCCAACCAGCAGCACGGGTTCAACAACGTCCCCTATCAAGATTTTCCGCAGCTCAACCAGCACGTTGGGGAGATCGACCAGACTTTGTAGGGAGTGAATAAGGATGTGAGTGCCTTAACTCAAAACTGTAGTCAATTCATGACCCACTTCCCCAACTACTACCAGCAGTATTCGTACCAGTCGCCGAATGACGTCAACAATTGAGCAAGGCAATAGCCTAAGCTTGGGGGAGGCTTGAAAACCTCCAAACTTTGCATTCATATTTTTATTTCTTCTTTTGATTTATTTTGTTTTCCAAAAATTGCATGTTTACTTTCAGTTTTTCATTCCTAAATCAAAAACACAAAAAATTAGTTGTAACTTCTATTGCAAATTTGTTTCTTTGTTTCTCTCGGAGATTGCTCAATTTCAGGTGACTTGGCAATAGGGAAATATAGCGGGGTTCAACTCAAGTACGATAATGAAGCAAGAAAAAGGAGGTATCACATTCCTTTCATTACCTCTTCCGCAACTTTAAATTTACCCTACAATTATTTACTCGCTTTCACTTGAGTCACTCCCCACTTAGCTTGTTATCCTATAAATTCTATTCCTTTACTAGTGTCTCCTTTTTATCTTTGGAATAATGAGCAATGAACTTGGTTAAAATATTTCTGAAATTTTTACAACAAGAAAACGCATCCAAAATATGACTTGAGTCCATATTTATCCCAAAGGATTTGATTTTAGTAACTACTCAACCCCATTGAGCTTAATGTAAATATACTTGATAGCACCCTTTAATGAAATTGTTTGATAAAATGGATGCTTCGAAGTAGTAGAGATTTTGCCATAGCTTTTTCTAATAATTAAAGTAAGATATTGCTTTACGCGTGTCATTACAACACTACCATCCTCCATGAGGAAATATTAACTCCGCTGGCCAACGAACGATCTAAATGTGGGAAACCACTTGATTTCGGCTATTGAGTTATGTAAGCGTATGTAGCTGCAATGCTATGATGGGTAAAATTTTAGTCTCCTCATGGTTTCACGTTCCAAGTGAAGTTGTAGTACTCCTCTGACCTAGTATTGCTCAATAGTTATCTATTGGCATGGTCACGAGTGCGCAACATAGTCCCAATTGACATGTTAAAAACAGTGGCATGATTTATCTACAAAAGAGCTAAATTTTTTGAAAAACAAGGAAATGAAAGATGTGCTTTGAGAGTCTTGAAATTTTGATGTGGGAGTAGAGAGTTGTTCTTTAATTGAATGCTTTTGGTGCCAACTTGAGTACTCTTAATTGATTAAAGAAACAAGAGCAAAAAGTTTTCATCTCTCAATAAAGAGATAAACCAAAAGAATTTGTTTCACGTTCCTAGCTAAACTTTTGATACTTGCTCAGGCATATGATTTATTTTCTAGCAAGATATATGTGGTTAGGAAGTAGACTCAGTGCAATCTTGTGAATACTTGTATGATCATGTTTAAGATTGCAGGAATTATGAAGAAAATAATTTGACACCAATTCGAGCTTGTAAGTTCATTTATTTCAGTTTCGAATCTACGATATTCTTCCTTATTTTCTTGTAACTCGAGGGCGAGCAACATCTAAGCTTGGGGGAGTTGATAGCTGTGATATTCGACACATTTTATTATTATTTTTACTGACGGTTTTTGTCCGGATTTGATGGTTTTCTAGCTTTACCTAATGCTACTACTTCAGTACCAAAGAAAACTTTGGTTTTTAAGGTGTGTTTCAGGTTTTAAACATCAAAAGAAGGTTTTAACAACAGTAACACAATATTCAGGCGAAAACAAGCAAGTCTCTTTTGGAAGCAAACGGGGTAAGCATACAGTAGCTTTAACGAGAAACTATATGGCGGGAACATTTTCTCCGGTCATATAGTTCCCGCCTTATAGTTTACCCCACCTTCATCTTGTCAAAAGGGACAACTTTCGTGAAGAGGTCAAGGACGAAAACATAACACAGCAGCCGCCATTCCATCAGAAGGGAGAAAGAAGAGATCTGGAGAAGAAGGGGCAGACGTTCTTCATCTTGCTCCACGATCTTCGACCTCCTAGCCACCACACCCCCATAGACATTACTTGTACTTGAGAGAGAGATCTCCACCTTGCAAGATTGGGGTTTAAGATTGTTTCTTCCTATCTTGAATTGTGTTGGATTGCTTTTCTATATCTATTGTGGATCTTCACGGTAATATCAAGAAGAACTCCCTTATTTAATTATATCGATGATGCTTTCTTCTCTCATGTGTGAGTAAGTTCCCTTAGGCGTGGGAGATATAAGGGATTGGTTAGATGTGATGTGCCTATATATTTTCCATTAGTGTGTGATTATTTTAATTATTATATTATTTGTGATTAACTATCTTTGGGATGCTTAATGCTTGTTGTCCAATCAAGGGCCTAGGCAACATGATACTTTGTTCTACATAGATAAGATCTTGTTTGCTAGTATACCGGCGACCCCCAAGTGACACGGAGATATCAATGGAAAACTAGTTGAACTCGAGGAGAACGAGGAGCCAATGTGCCTATTGCATTAGTCCGATCGAAGGAGCTTAATTGCTAAGCAATTTGAAGGATCTTAATTGTCTAGTGACTGACCATGGTTTTGGCAATAGACTAGTAGTATTATTGAAGTTGTGATGAAATCTACCAAGAGGAGTTCTGGCTAATTATGGGTTGCTCGCCTACACATATATTTATAAGATTATAATTATTATATTTATCACTCACCCACCTAGCACATTCACTATCACCATGAACTGTATCTCCCCGTGCCTACTTTGTCATCTACAGAAAGCAAAAACAATCAATCGTTCTTTACTTTTATGCTTTTTATTTCTGAAGTTTACATTTTAGTTTTATTTAAATGGGATTTCTATTTTCATGCCCTTGGTTCGTTAGTTGTACTCAGTTTTCCCTAGACGCTTAATTTTCCTCACTTTTCCCCTTGCCATGTTAAGAAAACCCCGCGGGCGCTCGGACGGAGGGATGCCGTCAGGTCAAAAGCTTGACTGTTACATGCTGACTGGTGGGACCGCGATGGGTCGGGTCGGGTGTTGAGCGTTACGTTACAAGGCCTCGACCGTTACATGTCTGACCGGTGGGGCCGTGTTGGGACGGGTCATGCATACATGGTGAAGGGTGGGGCCACGTTGGGACGGGTATTGCATAAGTGGTGAAGACTGGGGCCGCATGGAGACACGTCGGACCGGACATTCTCGCTCACCCAAAGCATTCACTTCCCCCGAGCTTGGAATAGCTCCCACATCGCCACTCCGCTGCCCCGCCGTCGTGCCCTCCTACCTTATGTCGTCCTCGTCCCTAGAGCCGCACCTCCCCCTAGCTATGGAGCCCACTCCACCTCCGGCTCTGCTCCCACCCTTGCTAGATCTACCCCTTTCACGGAACAGTATGCAACGCTGGCTGGTGTACTTTCCATCCCCGTCGAGCACAGAGAAGATTTAGTGGAATCAAAGGGATCTAACGCATGGATTCCATATGGGTAAGCATCGTTTCCCTTTTGTGGGTTGATTATTCGCAGTATTTGAACGTGAATCGCTGGTGCTCAACTAAATGCCTTGATTTTCAAATAGGATTGATCCAGTGCTGGCGTAATTCGTGGTTGTGAACAATATCTCTCTGGATTTTACTTCCCAACGGTGGTTTCAACCTCCATAACCCTAAGAGATAGATAAAATCTCCCTAAAATCTATTGTCAATTCCCCTGGAGCAGTGGCGATTTAGTTGGTTTGCAAGAGTGTTTATAATTATGAAACTCTCACGCGGTCTGAAACTATAATTGATGCAACTCTCGCACGGCTAGAAATTCACTTTCAAATTAAAAAAATTATACAACTCTTAATGTACAAGAGTGTTTATAATTGACACAACTCTTAAACACTTTCAAATTAAAAAAATATACAACTCTTAGTGTAAAAGAGTGTTTATAATTGGCACAACTCTTGAACACTTTCAAATTTAAAAAAATTATACAACTCTTAATATAAAAGAGTGTTTATAATTGACACAATTCTTAAACACTTTCAAATTTAGAAAAACCATACAACTATTAATGTAAAAGAGTGTTTATAATTGACACAACTCTTAAACACTTTCAAATTGAAAAAATTATATAACTCTTAATGTAAAAGAGTGTTTATAATTGACACTACTCTTGAACACTTTCAAATTAAAAAAATTATAAAACTCTTAATGTACAATATTGTTTATAATTGACACAACTCTTGAACACTTTGAAATTATAAAAATATACAACTCTTAATGTAAAAGAGTGTTTATAATTGACACAACTCTTGAACAATTTCAAATTTAAAAAAGTTATACAACTCTTAATGTAAAAGAGTGTTTATAATTGACACTACTCTTAAACACTTTCAAATTGAAAAATTATACAACTCTTAATGTAAAAGAGTGTTTATAATTGACACTACTCTTGAACACTTACAAATTGAAAAATTATACAACTCTTAATGTAATAGAGTGTTTATAATTGACACTACCCTTGAACACTTTTAAATTGAAAAATTATACAAGTCTTAATGTAAATCAAAAGGGTGTTTACCTTTGAACACTGTGAAATCGTACTTAATACATGATAATGATGTTCTAAGAAAATCTTGAGAGATTATCATTTTCATAGAATGTAGGGATGTAATGCATAAACTTGCATATGGCAAAAATTGTACACCTTTGAACTCTTTGAAATCGCACTTAGGACATGGAGTGAAATATAATGCAAAAATTATACACCTTTGAACACTTTCCCTTCAAATTATATTCAAAATCATTTATTTATGGAGTTAAAGCATCCGTAGCAAACTCGTTATTTTGCATGGATAGAGGGTGCCCCCCCCCACAGATACAGGGGTTATCCTGTCCGCTAGATCACAGAGAATCAATAGTTGGTGGGTACAATCTGCGTGACAACTGTCTCGACCAATTAGAGCGTAGCAGCCAAGATGAGCACATGTGTGAGAGTTTGTCACTAAGAGGGATGGGAAAACTGAGTAGAACTTAGAAACCAAGGGCAAAACTGACAAGGGGTTCAAATATAAAACAAAAAGAGATTTAAAAAATGGAAAATGCTTCTTTTATACAATAAAATACATATTGGCACACATCAAACTATTTGAAATTCAAATATACATCAGTTTGACAATTATTGCCTCATTCAGACAAATTATGTTTTGGGGAGGGATGTTTTGGGGAGGGATGTTTTGGGGAGAGGCTTGAGTAGAAAGCCATGAACCTTCATAGATAGTAGGTGATTTGAGAAGTGGTGATTTAGGTTAAAACTTGATTTATATACATTTCTTATGGTGGCAGGTCACATAATAAGACTCCCTGCGTAGATGCCACTATGTTTTGATCTTTTTAAATTTGTTGTGCATAAAATGACTCAGTTAGCTAGCTAAAACCCATTCGTTGACTCTCTGTTGACCAGCCACCGGAGGGTAAAAGTGACTATATTGCACACGACAGAGTTAGTACTGGAGGAAAAAACTGAGTACAACCAAACTGTCAGTGCTACACTCGAGGGTATAACTGAACAACTAAGTGGCCAAGGTTAGACACGATGGGGAAAACGTGACACACGGTACGTGTGTCGCGGTGCACGGGGTGGTAGCAGACGCGTGTGGTCATGCATGATGCAGTAGCGCACGCGATTGCTCGGTGCATAGTGGTGCAACGAAACGTCTCCTCCCTTCACCTTTATAGAGGCATCCTCACTCTCACTCATCACTCACTCGCTCACTCATTCACGCAACCATCTCCACTGTCCCATCACCTTCTTAAAACCCCCAAGAAACCCCAACCACGCCGTCGATGGAGAAGAACGGCGCGGTGTCTATCATCGCCTCCAAGGCGGCCGACGAGGAGCCCCCCATCCTCGTACTGGTCCCCGTCGAGGCATTAAAGGCAGTCGCCATCCCCGTCCTGACCTCTATACCCACTTCCGCCGTCGCCGCCGGCGAGGAGGCCCCCGTACGCATACAGGCCCCCGCCGTTCTCCTGCAGATCCCGCACGGCTGGGATCCCTATGGGGACAATGATTACATCAGGTCGGAGAACCCCTTCGACACCAGCTTAGCGGACCCATGGTCGGAGATAACTAGGGTTTTCTCTCCTTCCTTTGTTCTTCCCCCATTCCCATCGTTGGATGCTAGATCGTGTGTTATTAGGGCTCGGCTAATCGGTGGATGCAAGGTAATTTTATAGTAGCTAATCCTCTTGTGTTAGATCTTGTATTTCGATGAATGCCCCTAGTTGGGATCAGTACTAGCACCGATATGTAGTTGGGATCAGTACTAGCACTGATCTGTAGTTGGGATCAGTACTAGCACCGATCTGTAGTTGGGATCAGTATTTGATTTGGTTTGAGATTTGGGGATTGGAGAATAATCAGGGGATCTCAATTGGTTAATTTATGCAAGTAATCAATCCTAATAATCACGGTATCTCAATCATGTCCTTATTGCAAGCTACTGTTTTTTGTAATAGGTGGATAGCAGCGACGTCTGCAGTGATGATGAGTCTATGGACACCAAGACTCGTTAGGTGCTGAGGAAGATGAAGTCCGGCAGTTCAACGGCTTCTTCACTGGCGACGTCTAAAGGTGCCCCTTCTGCACCAGGAGCCTCGTCACCGACTTCAACTCCCTTGTGATGCATGCCAAGGACGTGAAGACCTGCGGCCCGTCAAACAACGCCAAAGCCTTTAGAGCCCAGCACAAGGCGCTCGGTTTTCACCTCCGCAACCTCTAGAAGGTAGCCATCGAGGAGGGTCGCATGCCCCCGATCAATCCCAAGGCGCCCAAGGTCAAGGGACTGGGCAGCAGGAAGTGGAGGAAGCACCACAGGGAGGAGGCGGAGGCCCTCCTAGCGTAGGCCATGAGGGGCCACTGATCCTATGCTGATGCTGCTGCTGTAAAGCAGCTTCTTTTGTTTTCTTGTCTGTTGAACTTGTAAGCTGCTGCTGAGCAACCTAATTGTCGATCCTGGTTTAAGTATCGTATTGTATAATCCTTTATTAGTTGCTTTATTTACATCTTCTCTGTTCATCTACATATTTATGGTGCTAGTTAGATTTGTTGCCATATTAGGAAAATACGAGGGCCAAAAGGAACCATGAATAAAGAGAGAAGCTGCTCTAGATTCGCTGCCTTTTTGGGCAAAAATAACAACTGTTGGCGACATTAAGGGGAAAATGCGCTCTTAAAAAGTCCACTTCTAAAAATAACAAAAAATAAATCTTCCAATTTAGGCGACAGGGCGCACGTAACTACCATACGCGCCCCACATGGTCCCACACCACATCCCCAAAACGCGTTCCCAACAAGCCGGCCCCACACCACGGGGGGTCCTACTACGGGACCCGACTGAACGTGGACCCACCTATCATCACGCAACGGGGGTGGGTCCTACTTGTCAGCACGTAACGGCGAGGGTCCACTATGGAACCCACCTGAATGTGGCCCCACTTGTCAGCACATGACGGCGAGGGTCCACTAACGGGACCCGACAAAGAGTGAGTTTCAGACCGATGTGAGAGTTTCATAGTAGGAGCTGGACAAAAGTGAGGAAAAACTAAGCGGCTGGGGAAAAGTGAGTGCAACTAACGAACCAGGGGCACGGAAATAGAAATCCCTATTTAAATACATTCATTTAATCCAAATTTTATTCTTATTTTAACAATTGCAGTCAATTCACTCAAATATATGTGACAACTTTGAGTGTGACAGAGACTTCATCCATAAACACTTACCTTTGGGCTTCCTGTGGAATCGATATCTTAACTTCGAAACGAGCTACAAACGATCGGTGCACTTGCGGTCATCACCAATACTTATACTTTTGTACATGATTGAAAAGAGAGGACACTGAAGCCTATGGCGGATGATAGGATCACATCTAATGTGGTGTTGGTGGTGCGCAAGGAGAAGGCGCACAAGGATACATCGCGACCGAGAATGGTCATGCTTCAAGAATGGGAGCGTCATTACTCATGATATTTCAACTATACATGTTGATGACAATACAGATGTTTCAGCTATGCATGTTAGTGACAAGTCGGTTGAAGGCAAGTCTCTTAGCGAAGAAAGGAAGGATGATGCAGCAAGTGCTACACTTCTAGTTTTGTCGATAAAGGCATTCAGACCGATGATATTCATGATGATCTTGTACCGGTGCATCTGGAGGCGAGGGTCATAGACCATAGATTTGTTGGAGCAGTTGTGTGGAGAGTTGAAGCAGGAGTGCATATACACAAAGGCAAAGATGGATGTGTTCGTCAGTTGTGTGGTCCAGACATTGCACTTGTTTTGCAGGGTCATATGAAGAAGGTTCGCGTTCAGATTTAGAGGGATCCATCAAGAGATGACAAGAAGAAGGTAGTTGCGCCAAAATACAAGCTCGTGTGGAGAAGAAAGGAGGCGCCAAGTGTAGCATCAATTCAAGCTAGCCAAGAAGGAGAATGTGGTGTGTCAGGCAAGAAAAACTTGAAGTTGAAGTTGAAGGTGAAGAGTGACGATGTTTGTGATCTAACACCACCTACGGGAGAAGACCTTCCAGCATCGAGGAAAACGCATTTCCAAGGGGTATAGGATGATGAGGTCATTCCATTGAAGATAGGCACACTAGGACATCCTATGCTATGTAATGATAAGTATAGGGTCGTGTCAAACTTGCTGCTATGTTATTGAGTCCGAGTCCTGGTTAGGGTCGAGTCGGTTTCTGTATTTGATTTGGGTCTATGCAACCGACTAATTGCGGGACTCCTATATAAAGGAGCTAGGCGCCTAGGTTTAGGGGGTTCAGAATTAAGATTTAGACATTGTGCCACACGGGTTGTGTATCATCCCTCCGGGGGACGGCGCTGCCTGTTATCTATTGTATTGAGTGATTGCTGTGAAGGTTTTTGTGTGCATCAAGGATTACCGAGATGTGGTTTTAGGTATGTTGTTTATCAATACGTTGCTTACTGGATTCATCCCTCTTCTTTAGGTTGTGTTCATCGCGTAGTTGGAAGATTAGCTACCTGGTTGACTCGTTGTGACAGGCAAAACTCATAGGATCATCAGCTTGATTCTTATCATTCAACCTTGTAATGTTGTTGCTCAATGCATTATCAAACAATGGTTATGAGAAATAGTTCGAGTGCAAAAGAACAGAAATCATCAGATCGCCTACTTTTCATCAAGGAAGACAATGGTAAGCCCAGTAGTTTCTGATGTTGGCGACGAATCTGGAAAGTCTACACTTTAGAGAAGCTTACGATGATCCCAATGATGTTCGCAAACATAGGAGAAACGACATATATTGCACACGACAGTGTTAGTACTGGAGGAAAAAACTGAGTACAACCAAACTGTCAGTGCTACACTCGAGGGTATAACTGAACAACTAAGTGGCCAAGGTTAGACACGATGGGGAAAACGTGACACACGGTACGTGTGTCGCGGTGCACGGGGTGGTAGCAGACGCGTGTGGTCATGCATGATGCAGTAGCGCACGCGATTACTCGGTGCACAGTGGTGCAACGAAACGTCTCCTCCCTTCACCTTTATAGAGGCATCCTCACTCTCACTCATCACTCACTCGCTCACTCATTCACGCAACCATCTCCACTGTCCCATCACCTTCTTCAAACCCCCAAGAAACCCCAACCACGCCGTCGATGGAGAAGAACGGCGCAGTGTCTATCATCGCCTCCAAGGCGGCCGACGAGGAGCCCCCCATCCTCGTACTGGTCCCCGTCGAGGCATTAAAGGCAGTCGCCATCCCCGTCCAGACCTCTATACCCGCTTCCGCCGTCGCCGCCGGCGAGGAGGCCCCCGTACGCATACAGGCCCCCGCCGTTCTCCTGCAGATCCCGCACGTCTGGGATCCCTATGGGGACAATGATTACATCAGGCCGGAGAACCCCTTCGACACCAGCTTAGCGGACCCATGGTCGGAGATAACTAGGGTTTTCTCTCCTTCCTTTGTTCTTCCCCCATTCCCATCGTTGGATGCTAGATCGTGTGTTATTAGGGCTCGGCTAATCGGTGGATGCAAGGTATTTTTATAGTAGCTAATCCTCTTGTGTTAGATCTTGTATTTCCATGAATGCCCCTAGTTGGGATCAGTACTAGCACCGATATGTAGTTGGGATCAGTACTAGCACTGATCTGTAGTTGGGATCAGTACTAGCACCGATCTGTAGTTGGGATCAGTATTTGATTTGGTTTGAGATTTGGGGATTGGAGAATAATCAGGGGATCTCAATTGGTTAATTTATGCAAGTAATCAATCCTAATAATCACGGTATCTCAATCATGTCCTTATTGCAAGCTACTGTTTTTTGTAATAGGTGGATAGCAGCGACGTCTGCAGTGACGATGAGTCTATGGACACCAAGACTCGTCAGGTGCTGAGGAAGATGAAGTCCGGCAGTTCAACGGCTTCTTCACTGGCGACGTCTAAAGGTGCCCCTTCTGCACCAGGAGCCTCGTCATCGACTTCAACTCCCTTGTGATGCATGCCAAGGACGTGAAGACCTGCGGCCCGTCAAACAACGCCAAAGCCTTTAGAGCCCAGCACAAGGCGCTCGGTTTTCACCTCCGCAACCTCTAGAAGGTAGCCATCGAGGAGGGTCGCATGCCCCCGATCAAGCCCAAGGCGCCCAAGGTCAAGCGACTGGGCAACAGGAAGCACCACAGGGAGGAGGCGGAGGCCCTCCTAGCGTAGGCCATGAGGGGCCACTGATCCTATGCTGATGCTGCTGCTGTAAAGCAGCTTCTTTTGTTTTCTTGTCTGTTGAACTTGTAAGCTGCTGCTGAGCAACCTAATTGTCGAACCTGGTTTAAGTATCGTATTGTATAATCCTTTATTAGTTGCTTTATTTACATCTGCTCTGTTCATCTACATATTTATGGTGCTAGTTAGATTTGCTGCCATATTAGGAAAATACGAGGGCCAAAAGGAACCATGAATAAAGAGAGAAGCTGCTCTAGATTCGCTGCCTTTTTGGGCAAAAATAACAACTGTTAGCGACATAAAGGGGAAAATGCGCTCTTAAAAAGTCCACTTATAAAAATAACAAAAAATAAATCTTCCAATTTAGGCGACAGGGCACACGTAACTACCATACGCGCCCCACATGGTCCCACACCACATCCCCAAAACGCGTTCCCAACAAGCCGGCCCCACACCACGGGGGGTCCTACTACGGGACCCGACTGAACGTGGACCCACCTATCATCACGCAACGGGGGTGGGTCCTACTTGTCAGCACGTAACGGCGAGGGTCCACTATGGAACCCACCTGAATGTGGCCCCACTTGTCAGCACATGACGGCGAGGGTCCACTAACGGGACCCGACAAAGAGTGAGTTTCAGACCGATGTGAGAGTTTCATAGTAGGAGCTGGACAAAAGTGAGGAAAAACTAAGCGGCTGGGGAAAAGTGAGTGCAACTAACGAACCAGGGGCACGGAAATAGAAATCCCTATTTAAATACATTCATTTAATCCAAATTTTATTCTTATTTTAACAATTGCAGTCAATTCACTCAAATATATGTGACAACTTTGAGTGTGACAGAGACTTCATCCATAAACACTTACCTTTGGGCTTCCTGTGGAATCGATATCTTAACTTCGAAACTAGCTACAAACGATCGGTGCACTTGCAGTCATCACCAATACTTATACTTTTGTACATGATTGAAAAGAGAGGACACTGAAGCCTATGGCGGATGATAGGATCACATCTAATGTGGTGTTGGTGGTGCGCAAGGAGAAGGCGCACAAGGATACATCACGACCGAGAATGGTCATGCTTCAAGAATGGGAGCGTCATTACTCATGATATTTCAACTATACATGTTGATGACAATACAGATGTTTTAGCTATGCATGTTAGTGACAAGTCGGTTGAAGGCAAGTCTCTTAGCTAAGAAAGGAAGGATGATGCAGCAAGTGCTATACTTCCAGTTTTGTCGATAAAGGCATTCAGACCGATGATATTCATGATGATCTTGTACCGGTGCATCTGGAGGCGAGGGTCATAGACCGTAGATTTGTTGGAGCAGTTGTGTGGAGAGTTGAAGCAGGAGTGCATATACACAAAGGCAAAGATGGATGTGTTCGTCAGTTGTGTGGTCCAGACATTGCACCTGTTTTGCAGGGTCATATGAAGAAGGTTCGCGTTCAGATTTGGAGGGATCCATCAAGAGATGACAAGAAGAAGGTAGTTGCGCCAAAATACAAGCTCGTGTGGAGAAGAAAGGAGGCGCCAAGTGTATCATCAATTCAAGCTAGCCAAGAAGGAGAATGTGGTGTGTCAGGCAAGAAAAACTTGAAGTTGAAGTTGAAGGTGAAGAGTGACGATGTTTGTGATCTAACACCACCTACTGGAGAAGACCTTCCAGCATCGAGGACAACGCATTTCCAAGGGGGATAGGATGATGAGGTCATTCCATTGAAGATAGGCACACTAGGACATCCTATGCTATGTAATGATAAGTATAGGGCCGTGTCAAACTTGCTGCTATGTTATTGAGTCCGAGTCCTGGTTAGGGTCGAGTCGGTTTCTGTATTTGATTTGGGTCTATGCAACCGACTAATTGCGGGACTCCTATATAAAGGAGCTAGGCGCCTAGGTTTAGGGGGTTCAGAATTAAGATTTAGACATTGTGCCACACGGGTTGTGTATCATCCCTCCGGGGGACGGCGCTGCCTGTTATCTATTGTATTGAGTGATTGCTGTGAAGGTTTTTGTGTGCATCAAGGATTACCGAGATGTGGTTTTAGGTATGTTGTTTATCAATACGTTGCTTACTGGATTCATCCCTCTTCTTTAGGTTGTGTTCATCGCGTAGTTGGAAGATTAGCTACCTGGTTGACTCGTTGTGACAGGCAAAACTCATAGGATCATCAGCTTGATTCTTATCATTCAACCTTGTAATGTTGTTGCTCAATGCATTATCAAACAATGGTTATGAGAAATAGTTCGAGTGCAAAAGAACAGAAATCATCAGATCGCCTACTTTTCATCAAGGAAGACAATGGTAAGCCCAGTAGTTTCTGATGTTGGCGACGAATCTGGAAAGTCTACACTTTAGAGAAGCTTACGATGATCCCAATGATGTTCGCAAACATAGGAGAAACGACATGAACAACATGAACGAGATAACCATCGATTAAAATAGAAACTTGCTCGTACTGACAAAATGATAGACCTCTCCCACGAAATTAGGAAGATCGGGAAAGGAAACTAGGTCACAAAAAAGGCTCCGCGAAGTCGTTTGCATACTCCTCCGCCTCCTCAACTATGGGGTGTCAAGTGAGATGGATCATAAAGTTTCCGTTCATGGGACGGTACCCTCGCCTCGTCTTGGACGTCATGAAGCGGCTGAGTGCGTACACGTGACCTTCTTGCAGTCGTGGCTTAAAATTATCCATGTCGTTTTGACCAATTTCAGCGTACATGGCGTTTTCCTGCATAAGGTAGACGATGCATAGTTTACGACATGATTGAAGAAGCAGTGACTCTTAAAAATAACACATAGATGAGTGAATCGTACTATATGTCAACGTGTTTGATAGGGTCGTTGTCAATCGTGCCACGGTACTCCCACATCCATGACACTCTCTTTTCATTCCCAGCTTAAAGCTCAAACAACAAATTGTACGCGGCCATCTACAAAAGAATCAAACTCCAGAAAATATGCATTGAGAGTAGTACGGGGCCGACTGTGTTCGACCTACAACTCAAATCATCTTGCTCATGCAGATAGATCTAGCCAGAATCCGAGACACGGAGGTGCACGTCAACAAAGTAAGATGTTTATGTAATAGTGACACTTTTCTGCTCTGAAACAAAGACACGATCGATGCCTCTAAAAGAATGAAAACGTGCCTATTTTTTGTCTAAAAAATGGCTGAAGAGCCGTGGACATGAGTAGTCGGGAGGAGCAAGGAGATAGGCTTCTTGGAGCAAAGGATGGGCTAGGGCCGGAGACGTATAGGGGAAGTAAGGCGGTTCGTCATAAGAGGCGATGATATGGGTTACAACATGAGTGTAGTAGAAAGTGTATGTGTAATTACAGCAAGAGAGCACTCTCGCGCGCACCCTGCTGCATATATGAGCGCAAGAATCCCCGCGTACGAAGACACTATTTACCTGTGATGACAAAGCGAGTAGACATACAACCCGGAGTTGACCTTGGTAGGTCCCTAGATTCAGACCCACCAGTAAGCAAGATACGTGCTTTGTGGAGAGGCGAACGGTTCTCGAGCGCTGGCCCCATAGAGCATCTGGAACACAAAACTCACGTGTTCCATAATAGTCGCAGTCGTTCACATGACTAGGTCCGAGCTACATCCCTTCATCTATATAGTCTAGTGGGCTCCCTATAATTCATCCCGGTACCTTTGTACATATATATAAACTTCTCTCTTTTTAATATAAGTTATGAGTTCCTACCGTCATAAGGTTCCAAAAATAATAATAGATGCATTCGAAAGTCTGTGAATGATATGCACGTCAATACTCGAACCAGGATAGGCGGGTGAAGATCCTGGACGCGACCCCACCAGGCAACGACCACTTGGCATAGGAGAAATAGATTACACCTTGTAACATCCCAAAATATTAATCAAGATAATCAAGTTTCAATCATCCAAGTTTAGGGGTAACAAAAACTTTTGTTAAGTAAAATGAATATGAATGCACGTGTGTGTGTGATGAATGCATGAATGCTTGCAATGACTTGTTTGATTGCTATGAATGGCAATGATTGATTTAAATATGAAAACAACATCATCTAAATCATTTCCAAGAAGAATCAAATCAAGAGAAATTCAAATATAAACAATATAAGCAAATGATCATTTTGACCAAAGTTAACCACTTTGAGTGTTTCTAATCCAAGTTTTCTAACAGAAACAATCCAATTCTTTTCACCCCTTGCTAGACCAAGTAAAAGTGAACTGAAGCCCACTTTGCAAACCAACAGAAACATATTTCAAATCTATTTAAATGGCAATTCAAAACCGAATCAAGTCTAGGTACTAAGATCACCATTTCTCAAAACCCAACCAAACCAGTGCATCTTGACAAACTCAAGCAACTACATACTACCAAGTATGTGATCAGTACACTCGCCAAATTTCATTCAAAAATTTCAAACTTAAATTATTCTGGCCATTTCATCAAACAGTTGGTGAACACAGTAAACACTGCCTAACTTCTATTGTTCGTGATCAAAGCTTTGTCTAATTCTTGTCCCCAATTCTCACCCTTGTCTCCCCCAGTGACTACCAGTGCATTGATCAACCTATCACCCCTACCCTTGCACCAGTGCCATGCCACCCGAGCTCCCCCTTGCCTGCTGACCATGGCTAGCTAGCAGGAGGCAACGCCGCGCCTAGCCACCATGTCCAGGAGGCATCTGACCATCCACCGCCACCCCCTGTCCAGCCCTCGCACGCAGCCAGGCCCTGGACCATGCCAGCACGCGTCATTTGTCTCTGCGCCATGCCGACAACACGCCAGAGCTCCGCGCCCGACACGCACGTACACACCGCGCCTCGCCTTTGCCGCCCGTGTCTGCAATCACCGCGGCACTGTAGGGGTTCGTAGCATGGAAAACAAAAATTTTCTACCGCATGCAAACAAACAAGCCAAGATCTATCTACTAGATTGTAGCAACGAGTCGATAGAGGAACTTACCCTCGAAGATTCCAAAGCGGTTAACGAGAGAAGATTCTCGTGGGTGATGTAGTCGTACTCTTGCCGATCTCAAGATCGCGTAGACGATCCTTCCGGCGCTGCGTTCCGGCAGTGCTCCCGCAGTCGGTCACACGTTCGGTACTCGACGAAGACCTTTCTCTCCCTTGTTCCAGCAGGCAGCGGAGGTTGTAGCACTCTCCTCGCAATTTCGGCAGCACGACGGCGTGGTACCGGAAGTAGAGGGGAGATCTCGCAGGGCTTCGCCTTAAGCCGGAGCGAGTATGGTGGACTATGAGAGAGCCCTCGACGATCTAGGGTTTAGACACACCGAGGAAGAGGTGCTTGAGCGGCGGCTAGGGTTTGGGTCTTGCCCAAGTCGGCGCCAAGGGGAGCCCTAGGAGGTGGCGGCACCAAATTAGGGTTTAGAGGAGAGGATCTTGTGTGTCTTGGAGGGGCAGCCCTGCCCCTCCCTTTATAGGTGGGAGGTGCGGCCAAGGGGAGGGGAGTCCCTCCCCAACTCGGCTTGGAGGTGGGCCACCGGTTGGAGGAGGGAACTCCTCCCCAACTCGGTTTCAAACTTCCTCCTCCTCTTTCCAAAAACTGTCGTTTGACTTTTCAAACTAGGATTTGAATAAACCCTTTATTTTGGACAGCGAAGACACCTAGTACATAATGCAATCATACCAACTTGATATAACACTTTCATGTACCCCTTCCCCTCCGGAGTGCCGGACATTCCGTAACCTTCTAGAACATTCCCGATGAAAACACCGGAATCATTCTCCAACTCCGAAACGAGACTTTCCTTATATGAATCTTATTCTCCAGACCATTCCGGATCTCCTCGTGATATCCCGGATCCCATCCGAGACTCCGAACAACATTCGGTCTCTCACTCATCATTCCATAACTACTTAACAACATCGAATCCTTAAGTGTGTCTCCCTACGGTTCGTGAATTATGCGGACATGATCGAGACTCTTCTCCGATCAATAACCAATAGAGGAATCTGGAAATTCATATGGCTCCCACATATTTCTACGATTACTTTGCGATCGAATGAACCACTTACATACGATACCAATTTCCCTTTGTCTCACGATAGTTTACTTATCCGAGGTTTTGATCGTCGGTATCTTCTGCATACCTAGTTCAACCTCGTTACCGATAAGTACTCTTTTCTCGTTCCCGTGGTATGTGATCCCTTGTGAGCCAGTCACATGCTTGCAAGCTAATTGGATGACATTCCACCGAGAGGGCCCAGAGTATATCTATCTGTCATATGGATGGAAAAATCCCACTCTTGATCCATGTTTCTCAACCGACACTTTCCGAACACTAAATGCCACCTTTATAGCCACCCAGTTACGGTTTGGTGTTTGATGTCATCAAAGCATCCTTCCGGTGAAGGTGATATGCATGATCTCATGGTCGAAGGAATTAGGTTACTATGTATCAGAAAGCATATAGCAATTGAACTATAAAAATGACTTGATCTTTATGCTACGCTTATCTATAGAGTATGTCCATCACATCATTCTCCTAATGATATGACCCTGTTGTCAATAACATCTCTATGTTCATGATCAGGAAACCATGATCATATATTAACCAACAAGCTAGTTTAACAAGAGGCTTTACTAGGGACTCTTTTATGTTTACAAATCACACAAGTATTAATGTTTCCTGTTAATACAATTATAGCATGGTATGCAAACATTTATCATAAGTATGAAGATATGATAATAACCACTTTATTATTGCCTCTTGGGCATATCTCCAACTGTCTCCCACTTGCACTAGAGTCAATAATCTAGTTTCAAACCTTTGTGTATTCAACGCCTATGGCTTTCTGGTGTCGTATGTACACGATTGCTAGTGGTCAACTGATCTCCGGATCTGACAGTTCCAGGTCCGTGTGTAATTGCATGTCTTTGCGTCTCTACGCATCACTCATTCTCTAATGAGATGGCTTTGTATAATTTTGGTCCTTTGGTGAGACCTTTAGTTCTTTGGGGTTAAAACATGTTGATAATATTGTCGTACAATATATCTTCATAGTATTATCCCACTGTGAACTACACCTAGTTTGATAACAAACTACTTGACACAAATGCCCTCTTTTGCTGCTAAAATAGCAGTCATACACTTAGCCTTTTGCTGTAGTATCTGTCACAATGTCTTTAACTTTGGAACTCATCAAATCCAATATGGAACTCACTTTCCATTATATTGTTCCACCCTTGGTTTAGATTGAGATAAACTTAATTTGTACTTTGTGACAAAACTAGTATCAATGTAGTACTTTTACAATGAACTAACCATCTATTTGTCACTTTTACAAACAATATATTCTTAGTTCTTCCAAAAGATCATAAGAATATCCTTACTATTGTCCAATGATCATCTTATGAATCATTCTGGTATATGCTCACATCATTTAGAGCATAGGACATATCTGGATTTGTACATATCACAGCATAATTGATATAAATACTCTTTGTGATTTCATACATCAAGTATCAATCTATACTTGAATCTTTGTTTCACTTACCAAGTGTCAATACACTTGAATATATCATCAATATTGAACTCATTCAATCCTTTCTGTGCGACAAGAACCTTTCTTGTAGTTTCTATATTGAACTCATTCAATACATCATCTATGTACTTTCGGCACAACCATATTAGCGTCTATTGATGCTAAATATTTGGGTTTTGCCTAAGCCTTTCATCGAGATGAAATTCTTATCTTGTGTTAATAAAAGATACATCATTTCCAATCAACAATATGTCTTCCACATAATGTATTAGAAACATGTCTTAGCGCTCCCACTTAATTTCTTGCAAATGCAAGCATCTTCATTATCTCCGACGAATTTAAACTCCTTTAACAGTTTCATCATAGTGAAGATTCCAACTCCGTAATGCTTACTTCAACCATTGAAGTTTGCATATGCATTTAGCATCCTTTGAACTAACAAAACCCTTTGGACCGTGTCATGCACACATCCTAGGTAACCCTTCTATTAGAAGAATTTGTTTTGTTTATCCAACACATAACAAAATTATATGTCGTGGTTGCTACATTAATTCGTCTAGACTAAATATCGCTATGAAAGATCAAATCTTGTCATAGTCAACCCTTGAACATTGTTGTGAACTCTTTCCTAACATGTCGACCATATTCATGTCTATTTCTTTATAGATCCAAACACAACTGTGAGGTCTTACACCTTTCTCGAGGGTCCTTCAAGTTCAAAACTTGATTTCTCATGTATGGAACTATCACGGATTTTATGGCTTCAAGCCATTTGACGGAGTCAGGGCCCATCATCGCTTCTTTGCATGTAGTCGGTTCATTATTCTCAAATAATGATTCAACCCTCAAATCTTGGTATTTGATTGTTTACCCGACCTACTTGTTTCAATAGGAACTTAGATCTCCGTGACCACAACCTTTGAGGCACGTGAGTCATGAGCATTGTTGCTGCCTCCGGAACACTTTTCGGCGCTGCGCAACTCTGCACATATAGCTAAGGTTCTTTTAACCTTTTCAAAGTTCTATTGTCCTCCCACTTAACTTTTCACGAAAAATTCCTTCTCAAAGAAACTTGACGTTCTAAGCGACAAACACTTTTGTCTCCTGGTGTTATGGAGGATTACTTAACAGTTTATTCGAAATAACATACAAAGACAGGTTCATCCGACTTTGGTTGCAAACATCTTTCTTATGCATAGCATACCAATGTTTAAAAAAGGACTACTTGGGTTTTATCCCAAACCATAACTTTATATGGTGTCATTTCAACGGATTATGATGGAGCTCTTTTCAGTGGAAAAACGGTAGTCTCTAAAGCTTTTAATCTTTAAAATATAATGGCAGTTTTATGAATTATACCTTTGATCTTACCATGTCAAACAAGGTTTAATTACATATCTCGAACGCTCCATACTCTTATGGTGTTTCGGGAAATGCAACCACGGAATGATTCCATAAATCTTAGGTATTATGCTAAACTTTGTAACTCAAATATCTTCCTTTATGATCTTTATCATAAACTATTTATATTCTTGTTACAATGATTTTGCACTTCATTTTGAAAGTCTTTGAACTTTTCAAATGTTTCATACTTCATCCTTATTAAGTAAATTTCCATATATTCACTCAAATTTTCGGAGAAAGCATATGAAGTTGAAATCCATCGCTCTTGGCTACACATAATGGACTTCGTACAACAATATGTACAAGTTCCAATAAGCTAGTCATTCGTTCCCTTTTGGCCTACGAACGAAGTTTTAATTATCTCTAGGAAATTTTCACAAGCGTCATGTGATCAAAATCAAAAGACTCCAAAATTCCATCCATATGGAGTTTCTTCATGTTTTCTTTCCAATATAATTTAAACGGCGATATCACTTCCTAAGTGATATTTCAATCAATTTGTCTTTCGGCATTTTTAGCACTAGTTTTATGGATGTGATTTCTCCAACGAGATTTGTGAATCATCCATCTTTTATGGATTTCGGCAATTATTTGAACAACCCTTTTGTTCTCATAATACCTGATAAAACAAATCTTGAAGGCAAGCTTTGATGTTTAACGAGCAACACAATAACCCTTTATTTGTTCTCAATGAACATCATCACATATTCTTTTGCTAGTTACTTAGGCCATTGTAGTTCATGAATTGTGTTGTTTCGTATGACGATTCACACCAACCAATTCAGTATCAAATACTTAAGAACCACATTGTTTAATAAGCAAAGAATATAGCCATAACATGTATATCATCTATATACTTAAGCTGAACAATTCTAGTCTTTTCTTTTCTGCCATATACTTATGAGATTCTCTTTCAGTATTTCCTTTTCTGTTTGAAAGAATCTATCAACATCAATAGTGGAGTCATACATATGACACATAGTCCAAAGCGTGTATAGTTAAATACCAATGTCTTTGGACTTGCACTTTGAAGTAGATCACCATCATCAAATGTTTGGTGTTCTTTCAAATTCCTTTCTTTAGTAATCTCTTGGTGTAGTAAACATTTTACCTACATCAAATATTCACCCTCATCATGGATTTATCCATGATCAAGCTACTTTTAGATTGTAACGGTGAAACGCGAGTATAATGTTGCTCTCCAAAACCTTTTGCAGTATTAGGACAACTAGTGTCTCCAACCTTTTGCAAATTCTCATCAAATATGAGAACATGACTTTTGCCATATTATACTCTATCATGTTGCAACCAAAACTTTGTTTCAGATATCACAATATCTTCCACACATCATGGTTTCTGAAACAACTCTTTCAGATCCTAGATAACCTTGATATTAAGATAATCCTTTGAATATCAAGAATCATGGAGACAAACATGATACTTATATACTAACATTGGAATTGTTACTCTTGATTTAATACCAACTATTAAACTTCATGGAGTAATCAAAACTTACTGAAAGTTTGCAATGGGACTTTTAAACTTTAGATTAACACTTCAAAACAATACGATAACAGTTCGTAAAGTAACTAACCAGAATTCTATAGTTCTATCATCTCAATTAAAACTAAGCGCAAGGTGGTAAACGGATGCCAATGACTACAACAATTATGCAAATTCACTTTGAGTTAATTTATGATAAATAGTGTTCAACTTTTAATTATATTGATGTTAAACTCCCACTCAAAACAATATCCCTCACATTGTTTTAGTGATCACACGAACCAAATCCACCACATCAAAACCGATCATCACGAGGGTTGATGTAGCTTCAATGACGAACAATCAACATGGTCATCATATCTACTATATGACTCATGCTTTACCTTTTGGTGATCCGTGTTCCGAGACCATGTCTGTACATGCTAGGCTCGTCAAGATCAACCTTAGCTTCCGCATAAGCAAATCTGGCTTGCCCATGTTGTATACACTTGCGGAATCTAACACACCCGATCATCACGTGGTGCTTCGAAACAACAAGCTTTAGCAACGGTGCTAACTAAGGGTGAACACTTTATGACTTGAAATTCCTGTGCATGAGGGATCATCTTATAATGCTACCGTCGTCTACTAAGCAATACAAGATGCATAAAGGATTAACATCACATGTAATTCATAATATGTGATATGATATGGCCTTTCTTCTTTGTGCTTCCGATCTCCATCTTCTAGCACGAACATGATCTCCATCATCACCGGCATTGCATCAAGGTCAATGACGCTGCTCCATGGTTGTCGTCCACCGGCTTCAACTATTACAACTACTTTGAATAGACACGCGGGTCTTAACAGAAATTAAAGACAACCATATGGCTCCTGCCGGTTGCCAACTTACAATAAGGAACATTGCATACATCAAATATAATCACAATCATGGCCATATCACATCACAGCACACCCCTGCAAAACAAAGTTAGATGCCTCTAATTTTCTTTGCATATTTTACGCGGTTTGGGGCTTTCAATAAGTGTCGCTCTAACTTACGAACAAGAACCACAACATTGATACTAGTATTGTTAATGACCCGTTGTAAATTGGATCTTAACTATGCTAGGAGAAACAGGCACCCGCAAAGCCACTTATGCAATACAAGTTGCATGTCAAGCGTGGAGCAAGTCTCATGAACGATGTCATGTAAGGTTAGACCGGGCCGCTTCATCCCAACATACCGCAAGATGCAAAGTACACAAGAAGCAATCGACAATAAAAGCATCAACGCCCACAATGACCATTGTGTTCTACTCGTGCAACAGATCTTCATATAAACCTGGCTCTGATACCACTGTAGGGGTTCGTAGCATGGAACACAAAAAATTTCTACCGCATGCAAACAAACAAGCCAAGATATATCTACTAGATTGTAGCAACGAGTCGATAGAGGAACTTACCCTCGAAGATTCCAAAGCGGTTAACAAGAGCAGATTCTCGTGGGTGATGTAGTCGTACTCTTGCCGATCTCAAGATCGCGTAGACGATCCTTCCGGCGCTGCGTTCCGGCAGCGCTCCCGCAGTCGGTCACACGTTCGGTACTCGATGAAGACCTTCCTCTCCCTTGTTCCAGCAGGCAGCGGAGGTTGTAGCACTCTCCTCGCAATTTCGGCAGCACGACGGCGTGGTACCGGAAGTAGAGGGGAGATCTCGCAGGGCTTCGCCTTAAGCCGGAGCGAGTATGGTGGACTATGAGAGAGCCCTCGACGATCTAGGGTTTAGACACGCCGAGGAAGAGGTGCTTGAGCGGCGGCTAGGGTTTGGGTCTTGCCCAAGTCGGCGCCAAGGGGAGCCCTAGGAGGTGGCGGCAGCTACAGGAGGTGGCGGCACCAAATTAGGGTTTAGAGGACAGGATCTTGTGTGTCTTGGAGGGGCAGCCCTGCCCCTCCCTTTATAGGTGGGAGGTGCGGCCAAGGGGAGGGGAGTCCCTCCCCAACTCATCTTGGAGGTGGGCCGCCGGTTGGAGGAGGGAACTCCTCCCCAACTCGGTTTCAAACTTCCTCCTCCTCTTTCCAAAAACTGCCGTTTGACTTTTCAAACTAGCCGTTTGACTTTTCAAACTAGGATTTGAATAAACCCTTTATTTTGGACAGCGAAGACACCTAGTACATAATGCAATCATACCAACTTGATATAACACTTTCATGTACCCCTTCCCCTCCGGAGTGCCGGACATTTCGGAACCTTCTAGAACATTCCCGATGAAAACACCGGAATCATTCTCCAACTCCGAAACGAGACTTTCCTTATATGAATCTTATTCTCCGGACCATTCTGGATCTCCTCGTGATATTCCAGATCCCATCCGAGACTCCGAACAACTTTCGTTCTCTCACTCATCATTCCATAACTACTCAACAACATTGAATCCTTAAGTGTGTCTCCCTACGGTTCGTGAATTATGCGGACATGATCGAGACTCTTCTCCGATCAATAACCAATAGAGGAATCTGGAAATTCATATGGCCCCCACATATTTCTACGATTACTTTGCGATCGAATGAACCACTTACATACGATACCAATTTCCCTTTGTCTCACGATAGTTTACTTATCCGAGGTTTTGATCGTTGGTATCTTCTGCATACCTAGTTCAACCTCGTTACCGATAAGTACTCTTTTCTCGTTCCCGTGGTATGTGATCCCTTGTGATCCAGTCACATGCTTGCAAGCTAATTGGATGACATTCCACCGAGAGGGCCCAGAGTATATCTATCCGTCATATGGATGGACAAATCCCACTCTTGATCCATGTGTCTCAACCGACACTTTCCGAACACTCAATGCCACCTTTATAGCCACCCAGTTACGGTGTGGTGTTTGATGTCATCAAAGCATCCTTCCGGTGAAGGTGATATGCATGATCTCATGGTCGAAGGAATTAGGTTACTATGTATCAGAAAGCATATAGCAATTGAACTATAAAAATGACTTGATCTTTATGCTACGCTTATCTATAGGAGTATGTCCATCACATCATTCTCCTAATGATATGCCCCTGTTGTCAATAACATCTCTATGTTCATGATCAGGAAACCATGATCATATATTAACCAACAAGCTAGTTTAACAAGAGGCTTTACTAGGGACTCTTTTATGTTTACAAATCACACAAGTATTAATGTTTCATGTTAATACAATTATAGCATGGTATGCAAACATTTATCATAAGTATGAAGATATGATAATAACCACTTTATTATTGCCTCTTGGGCATATCTCCAACAGGCACGTCGGAAGGGAAAGCAACGAGGAAGCCGATAGACTCGCCAACATCGGCTCCACCTGTGCACGGGTTCCACCAGGTGTGTTCCTCGAACAAATCTGCATACCCTTTATCAAAAGAATAGTCCCCAAGGGATCACCCGAAGAAGCAGAACACTCGGGGGCTGCACCACCCGAAGGGTCAGAAGGACACGAAAAGCTCGACACAGAGGCCGAGCTCGTCATCTTGATGCAGGTCATGGCGATCGAGGAGACATGGACGCAGCCGTACCTTCGGTACCTACTCAACAAGGAACTGCCTGACGACCCGACAAATGCCTGACACATATCTCGCCGGTCCAAAGCATTCACTCTCCACAATGGCAAGCTGTACAAGCGCAACATTTCGGGTGTGCTACAAAGATGCGTCACCATCGGTGATGGCAAAACCATCCTCCAAGACATCCATGAAGGCATCTGCGGTCACCACGCGGGCAACCGCGCCCTCGTCGCCAAAGCTCTATCTTTATTCCAATGAAATTAATTATGGAGCTGGATTTTACTGGCCAACGGCCATGAACAAAGACAAGGACATCGTCCGAAGTTGCAACGGCTGCGAAAGGTTCGCGGACAAGCCACACGCACCAGGATCGGAGCTCAGGCCTATACCACTAGCCTGGCCCTTCGCCCAATGGGGCCTCGACATGATCGGCAAACTGCCAAAGTCCTCACCAGGAGGTCACGTCTTCCTCCTGGTCGTAGTCGACAAATTCACCAAGTGGATCGAGGCTATGCCTGTCACCAACCAAAGTGGCAAAACGGCCGTCAAGTTCTTCGAGTCCATAGTCTACAGGTTCGGTGTGCCGCACAGAATCATCACGGACAATGGCTCGAACTTCATCTCGAACGAATTCCAGGACTTCTGCGAGGGCCTCGGAATCAACATATCATACGCCTCGACGGCGCACCCGCAGACCAACATGCAGGTCGAAATGGCCAACGGCCTCATAGGCGGAGGCATCAAGAAACGCCTACTCAGCCCACTCGAACGGCTTGCGGGAGCATGGGCAGAAGAGCTACCCTCCGTCCTATGGAGCCTACGGAGCCGAACAGCACAACTGGCTTCACACCTTTCTTCATGGTGCACGGAGCCGAATCCATACTACCTGCCGAGGTATGCCACAAGGCCCCATGGGTCGTCGCCTACAGCGAAGCCGAATCAACGGCCGCACTCAAAGATGCCGTCAACACACTCTACGAGGCATGTGACATCGCCACAGCTCGCTCAGCGGTCTACCAGCAAAGCCTCCGCAACTACCATAGCCAATGGCTGCGACCAAGGTCCTTCGTTGAAGGACACCTCGTCCTACGACTTAAGCAAGAGCGGCCAAAAAAGCTCGAGTCCCCCTGGGAAGGACCCTACATCGTCACAGAAGTTATCCCAAGCGGCGCCTATCGCCTCAAGGACATCGCGTCAGGAGTCGAATACTCCAACCCCTGGAACGTCGTGCGTCTGCGATGCTTCTACCCCTAGTTATCCCTTTACTTTCAATAAGGCTACTCAGCCAAGGCTACTCGGCCGAACAATGTACCTCCTCGATTACGATACGAATAAAAGCTAAGTGTCCTGCCCGAAAATTTCTTTTACCTTGCATTACTTTTCGCTATAACACGATCGAGGGCTCCGCCTCACCTCACGACTTCGTCGACTGAGAATAACGCATGTAACCTGAGTAGCTGACCATGCCAGGCTAATGAAAAGGACATGCACACAACAAAGGCACCACGTGCTAGCACAAAACAAGCTTTACAGAAAAGGGCATAACAAGCCCAGTCGAATATATACAAGTTTTACATCTATCTTTTTACAGGACCTACCTATTCTGAAGAATCACGTGCGCCCGATGCTCAAAAAGATCCACGATCTCTTCGGCATACTGCCTAACAGCCGCATAATGCGGGCGCATGTCCCATAGGACACCATCTAGTCGAGGCGGCGGCCCAGCCGCCACCGCCGCGAGATCAACGTCAGGGCAATGCAGACAAACAAGCGAAAGGGCGGCTTTCACCCCTGCTACCAGTTGTTGCCGCACCAACTCCCTCACGTGACTCACGTCTCGAAACTTCGACAACAAACCCAAAAGTGTGGACGGTGCCTCGTCCAGAGGAAACATGACATACAAAATCGATGCCAGGGAAGTCTTCACATGCCTTAGCACCCGCGACACCTGATGAACACGATCTTGCACCATCGCAAGGACGGTGGCATGGTCACGGTCCATCCAGAAGAAGCCTTCGGCTTCCATATCCTGTTGGGTCAGGCAATTGATCTGAACTGCAACGCGTTCCTTCTCCTCCCTCGGAACAAGGTTGGCACCTGCAGAAAACTCAGAATAAGATGACGCGACAACAAAGCGTACCCAAAAACGAGAAGCAGCTTAAGAAAGCGCACGTTGCAGTTGTTCGCTCAACTGCTGCAGCTCCTCCATCAGATACTCCTCCCTGGTGGTAGCCCGCTCAGTCTTCGACTTCCACACGTCTGCATGGCCTCAAACGCCAAGGATCTCCTTCTCCAAGATATGGACGTGATCGCGAATAAAAACAAGCTGCGATGCATCATCCAAAGGTGGTCGTGGCTGAGGGACAGTCGAAGTGTCCACAGGAGCCTCACCCAAAGGTCCCTAAAGGCCAGAAAGTAAGAATATGAACAACACATTTCTCTGGTGACAGCTCAAAGCATCATTTATATACATGAAAAAGCCACTGTGTGGCACAAGGAGAAATTGTTCGACAAAATGTTATAGCAACAGAAGAAGAAAAGCTATCCTAGCTATAGAAGATTTAGGCGCCCGCATCCGGGGTAGCCTCGGAGCCAGATTGCCTGCCCTTGGCTTCTCCCTGCTGCCTCGCCACGTAGTCCGCCAGCAGGTCGATAAGCTTCGAACCATACCGCTTACAACAAGAGGCGAAGAGAGAAAAGGCTACCTCAGAGCCGTCGGGAGTTGTTGGCATCTGGGAGGTGATGTGCGGAAGATCCAGCTCTGCTCCGGACGCCATGGCCATGGCCAGACCCACGGAAGCACAGATGCCCTTCTGCTTGCGCTTGTAGGCCGCAGGGGCATCCTCTAACAGAGCATCCGCTAGAGAATCAACATCCTCAAGGGCATCGCCCTTGGGAACGATCTCCTTGTAGAAATGCTAGAGAACCTCCTTGGCCTTAACAAGGGAACCAGCAGTAGTGCCGCAGCGATCTTCGACCGCTGCGGTGGCATCATCCAGATCGCTCCCGTGCCTCAAGACACTGCGATCAAACGCAATGCCCGAAGCATTTGGAGCAAAGAAGAACATGCAGAAGTCGAATAAGGACAAGAAGAAAGAACAGTCGAAAATCCAAAAGACCAATTTCATGCAAGACACATACCGGAGAAGGCCTTGGCCGCAGCCATCAGCTTCTCGGCCACCTCCTTCTCGCGCGCAACCGAAACAGTTGCAAGCCGCTCTTCATGATCTGAAGCCTCCCGCTGCAGGCGCTCCTTGGCCTTGGCAGTGTCATCCAACGCCTGTTGTAGGCGCTCCTTCGCCTCCACGGCATCAGCAGCCTGCTTCTCCGCACGACCGAGGCTCTTTTGAAGAGCGTCCAGCCGACGAAGGGCCGCATTATTCACATCTACAAAGCATCAAGGACACACATGAGCAACACAAGCTACATGCAGGCAACAGGTGAAAATACAAGAGCAAGCAAGACATGTACCTCGGAGCTGCTGCATACTAGCCTCTAGCGCTAGATGCTGCTGGATGAGCATGTTCGCGTTGTGCACAAAGGGCTATGGAAAGAAGCAGAAGCAAACAATCAAGAAAGCATCAAGAAAAGGGCTCGGGGGATGCACCCCGAAACGAGCAAAACATCAAACAAAACTACCCGAAAAAGGCTCGGGGGCTCCCCCAGGACAAGAGGAAAAACAACATACATGCTCAGACAGGGACTCTGAAGGTCCATGTGCAGTCTTCTGAATGACGACTTCTCGAGCCTCCCGCGGAGAGGGGTTCAGAGCATCACCCCCAGAGTTGGTCACCGTCTGAGAGGGAGGGGACTTCAGTTTCGACTCCCCTACGGCCTCCTGGGCGCCCTCACTAGGAAATTATTCATCAAAGCAAGAAAAAAGTGCACACGCAAAAAACAGAATGAACATCATTTGAAGGTACTTACGAGTCGATGTCGCTCAAATCAAAGACGGACGGCGCCTTCTCCTTCTTCTTCTTATTCTTCTTGGTCGGCGACTGTGGCGCCATATCCCGTAGAGGCATGACCGGGAACGGTGAGGAGGAAGCGCCGTCATCCCCGCTATGGCGCACGAGGAAGGATGGGTCTCTAGGTATTGGCGGAGTCGAGGAATCCGAAGACTCACTCGGACTCCGTACCTGCTTTCGGGTCCGCCCCTCGCTCGCCTCGGGGGCATCATGAGTTGGCAACTGCGCCGGCGGAAGCTCAGACTCGGAGTCCACAACTTCGTTGTCCGGCGCAATCAGATACTTTTTAGGAAGCGGAGGCACCATGCCAGCTACCTTCAGTTCCTGCAAAAGAAGACAAAGTACGTTATTAAGCAACGCTTAGTCATGCAAAAAACAGCAATCATAAAAAGAGCACAACGCACAGGACGCAGTTATAAAAACCTGAGGAACTGGATTCGAAGAGCTGAAGGGGGCGGTCAAGGACTTCTTCGGGAGGTCCTCTTCAGCCTTGAACTTCAGCAGCGTCCGAAGAGCCCTATCGAGGTTGCCCCTGGAGATCTCCTCAGCCAAAACCCTCGTCGGGTCGTGGCGGACAGTGTAAAGAAACATCGGATGCGCCCTCGCCTGGAGTGGCTGCACCCGACGTTTGAGGAAGGTGCGGATGATATCCACACCATTCACCTCCTTCTCCGCAACCATCTGGAGGGCCTCCACTTGACGGTAGAGCTCCTCTACCTACGCAACCTTGCCCTCCAGGATAAGGTTCTTCCAGGATCTCTTCGGCAGGATCTCCTGGGCGGAGTCGAAGGGGGCGAGGCCGAAATTTTGCCCGTCCACTGTGGAGTTGCGAATATAAAACCACTTCTTCCGCCAGTATTGGACGGATTCAGACATAGAAAATGAAAAGAAGAGAACAGAAGATCGGAGGGAAATAATGGAGCCGCCAAGCGGGTAGACCCTGCCGATGCCAGACTGCCTCTTCACGGAATAGAGCTTCCTGAAGAGGCCAAAGTGTGGATCGATACTGAGCCAGCACTCGCAAAAGGTAATGAAACAGGCGATGTGGACAAGAGAATTGGGCGAAAGATGGTGGAGTTGGATGCCATAGAAAAACAGAAGTCCACGAAGAAAATCGTTGACTGGGAGCGAGAGGGCGTGAAGAACGAAAGCGGAAAACATCACCCGAAACCTTGTGGGTGGACGGGGGATTACCTCATCATCGGGGATCTTGATGTCCTCCTTGTCCCGCGGGATTAAACCCGCGTCATTAAGCTTGCGCAAGTCACCTTCGCGCGTCTCCGTGCGCCTCCACCCTCCATCAGTGATGCGAGCGGCGGCACTTGAGCCTGCTCCAGCAGAGGCCTTCTTCGACTTCACCATGGTGGAGCGTCGATGATGGCAGTGCGCGCGCAGGAATGAGGAGGGGAAGGATCGGAGAATGTCTAGTGCGCGCAAGGAAGAGCTCGTGAAAATGGAAGCAGCGGAGGAAGCAAATGGCAAAGGGTAAAAACAAATCACTATTTTCCCCACAGTTATAAGGATGAAGACGATGATCAGGAGCCGTTCATCCAAAAGCCCTAATGCCAGGGACAGATCCAACCGTCCACGTGTCAAGACAGCATCTAACCGTTGCCCGCACATCGTCCACTACGGACGGAAACCGAGGAGACACCGTAATTCTCGCCACGTCGCATATGACTAGTCAACTTCAAGTCAGAAAGTGGGACCCACGATCGTCCTATTACGTCACCTCTGGTGCCTCAGACGGTTGAGGTCATAGACCGTCAATACTGACGTCATCAAGCAGTCTAGAAACGGTTGGAATTCTTCGACTGAAAAAACAAGTACTTCCTCGAATCTACGATTCGAACAACTAATCGGGGGCTACTCCTATCAGGAGCGTTGGCGGCGCACCTAATGCATGATTAAGGTACTACACAAACTAATGATTCTTAGAGTCTACGTCGAGTCTACGGCTCCACTAGGGACTTAGGGGCTACTCCCATAGGGAGGATTGATCCAAGCATCCGAAAAAATTGTGTCCTTCAGACCTAAAGCCAAAAACAACTGAACTAAAGTCTCTGCTCGAGTCTACGACTCGAACAGACACTCGGGGGCTACTCCCATAGGGAGCATTGGCCGCGCACCCTATGAATTCTTCGACTGAGATCCTTCGGATCAAATACGACAAAATCTTTTCGTCAACTTTGCCCAAACCAAGGCTAAGAGGTAACGATCTCCTATGATAACATTTCGGATGTTGTGTCTACGATGCAGAGATAAGACCTAGAGATACCATCTGATGGTCTGGTAACGCACCTAACTGCACTCTGCCAGTAAAACGCCGTGTCAACAGACATGATGATTATCCTGACGGACGCGTTGGGTATATCAATCGAAAACTACTGGGATTTGACTTCTGTAAGACCTCTGCGGCCTGAGTCGACTTACACCAGCATTTGTTCCAGGTTCGAGTGAAGGGACTCGGATCTGAAGAAGATCGTGTTGTTTTTTCCTATGATGATTAACCGGCACTGATCTGTCAGAGAGTTAGGCACACGCATCAACAATCCCTACATACTAAAACCATTCTCTTGTAAACAGGCAAAAAACTGCACCCGAAAGATTGAGGAGTCCCCAGCCGAATCTGCGATTCGACTGAGCACTCGGGTGCTACTAACATGGTTATACCCCACGGGTACACAACATCAACATACCTTGTCCAGCCCGAAGGAAGGCCCACTGCAAGATATGCGGCCTGCGGAGATTCCGGGTGGCCCAGGCCCATGACGCCTTCGGATGCTTGGAGAACAAGGCTAATGTAGATAGAATCTCAAAGGAAAAACCCTAATTTGTAACCGACTCGACCTACGCCCGGGACCTGCCTATATATATAAAGGCTAGGAGGGCACGACGAGGAGGGCACCTCTCACCGCATACACACCACCACGCCAGATTGCATCTGCGCACCCCTATAATTTTTGGTTCTGCTGTAATCAAGAGCAGAAAAGCAGGAGTAGGGTTATCCCTCCGGGGGCCTGAACCTAGGTAAACCTCGTGTCCCCGTGTTGCTTGTTTGCTAAAGGTTCCACGATCACTAGCATCCCCACCTTCTCCAAAACCCAAGCTCATAACAATGGGCATTGACGAGATTAAACATCGTCAGTTGGATTCAAACCATTTGGAATTATAGATCATCTATAGTAAAAATAACAAGGCAAAGATATTTTCCAAAATCAACCATAAATGCTTTTGAGTTGATTCCAACTCTCAAAAATCACATTAGATAAGATCTTTCTGAATATGTAAAAAGCTCTACGTTTACTTACAGTAATAATGGACAAGTATTAAAAGAATGCCCATAGACATTTCTGTCACTTTAATTAATTAAAATAATAAGGTTAAACCTTATTAGATTGTGACACCACTTTAGATCACATTCCCAAGTATTAAAATATGTGGTGATGACAGGTGTCAACATGATCCCATATTTTAATTGGAGAATATTAAATCTTAAGTAGTTTTCAATGAGTAGAAATTACTTTCTAAAATAAAATAAATAAGACTAAGTCTTTATTTCATGTGATGATCGTGATGATGCTAGATCATCTAGTGTGAACCTTGTGTCCTAATAGAAGTAGTTAAGTATTTTTTGGTGATTGTGTACCTCGTATTTATTTATAGACGCTAGTACCGACCAAGGATACGAAGAGGAAGGAGACTACTACGAGAAAGAAGCAGAGGAGAACTTCAACCACTGCACTACTCAAAGCAAGCTACCACTTGCAAGTTTCTTAACCTTGCAAGCTAAGATAAACCATGCAAGCCATCTTAGCAACCTACATTATGCAAGCTAACACTTGCATGATAAATAGGCAAACTAGATGCCTTAGGCATATTTGGTTATACCACTTGATTATACCAAATCCCAATTTTACTTGCAAGCTTCATTATTTTATTTATTTATCAAAATTCTTTATTTGCTTTTACTTGGTGACTTGTGAATTTTGGAAATAAATTATAGGTAGCATAAAGAGCATAAAACTTGGCCTAAGTTAGATAGAACTAGATGTCATACTGAGGCATGAGATCTAGATTGGGATAGTCACACTTGATTAGCACCCATCATTAGTTACTACCCCCAACTTAGTGGCTAGTGCTAAGCATAAAACTTGCTCACTTTAGATAGGAATACTTGGCGAAAATGATTATGAAAACCTTGGAATGATGAGTCATTCTAATGAAATGTTTTGACATGTGTTAGTGAACACAAAGTGTTTTGATGATGAAAATGTTGAGGCATGAGCCTTAGCCCTTTGTAAAATTGATGGTTGGGTTCGGATGCGATACCATTCCAAATTTTACAATACAACCACAATACCCGAATTTGGGTAGGGCTTGACTGGAAATTTAAATATCTTAGTATGGGTTCCCTTGCGGAAGAGGTTTGAGCTGAGGCTACCTTGTGATGATTGTCCACCTGTGCAGTTCCCAAGATGACAGATGGTCATGGTTGGGAGGCCAAACTCATAGGGGAGGTGCCTATACTAGGGTGTGTAATTGAAAGTTTAGGATTTATTATACGCATACTGATTATGGTGATTCAGGATTGTTCCTGACGGATGTATCAAATGTTGTGGTGAAAGTGAACCACCTCTGCAGAGTGTCAAACTATTTGAATAGCTGCGTCCGTGGTTATGTACAGTTGGAGTAGCCATACTTTTCCGTCGTTAGATGTTTTCAAATGACTTGTGAAATGAATTATGACTTGACTTGACCACAACAGGGTTGTGACATGAAAATTATCCCACTTAGGTATTGTAGAACATTAAACTACTTTTCTTTAGTTCTAAACTCAGTTAGAGATAAACCTAGCTTTTTGCAAATAAACCTAGAGCTTAGGATTCTTACTTGAACCACCTTACTTGTTAGTAATAGTTTGTGAGTACTTAAAGAGTACTCATGGCTTTGTCCCTGGCTATTCCTATGGCCAGACTATGAGGAGGACTACCAGGATGATGGACAGCAGGAAGTCCATGACAACTAGGATGAAGATGGAGCTTCGCCCATGCTACTGTTATTATATATTATTCCGTTGTGTTGATTGTATTAAGACTGGATCATGAGATCCTTTATTTGTAAGACCTTTATTATGGTTTGTAATGGATGATGAACTATGGTACCAATCTGTTATGTCTCGCAAAAATGGTAATCCTGGTATTGCAATGTGTGGCATAACAGGCATCTGGGATTAAAAATCCGGGTGTTGACAAGTTGGTATCAGAGCCATCCTGACCATAGGAGACCCTAGTTAGAATGGACGCTTGAATCAAAAACTTAGTTTCAAAACAAAAGAAGTGAGTATTTATGAAAACCTATTATCATTCTTATCACTTAGATTCTTTCATCAAAATTCATGCCCCTCAAAAAAATCTTGCAAACTTACATAAAATTTGACACACTTGATCACTCTACTAACTTACTCATCCTACATTCTTAAAGATGGAGGTGGAGGAGAACTACAATGGCTGATTGTTGCAAGCCTCAGAGGCAAGATGGAAGCACCCACCTCGGAGGGGATCCAATTCAGCTTAAGAGAGAACAACTAGCTAGACGGACTCGCCAGGGCTATGAAGGAATCTCTTGCCCATCTGTGTGGGCAAAGCATCAATCAGATCAAGGGTACTCGCTTTGAGTACTACGCAAGGAGTGGTGCTATGGGACAGCCATTGGAGGTGCCACAACACCCAGAGCTGAAGAACCATGTGGATCATCTTAGCTTCATGATGTATGACAGACAGAAGGAGTTGGACAATGCCCGCTCCTACGCCAACCACAACCATGCCATCATAGTCAAGAAGGACTATCCATCGCCATCCTTGCAAAGGAGCGCAAGACCTTTCGCCGTCAGCATGACAAGAAGGATCGCATCATTGCTCGCCTTCGTCACAAAGTGACAGACTTAGAGGAGACCATCCATGAGCGGGACATGCAGCTTGAAGAGAGGGAGAATGCAGGGGAAGATATCCGTGGAGCCACTTACTCCTACCTCACTGATGATGATGATTCCTCCTTCATTGATGATGATGATGAAGCCACCAATTCTGATGAGTAGTAGCACTTGAGCACTATCGTAGGTGTGAGTTGTATCCAGTCCCATTGTATCGTAGTTTCACAGAATGGTTCATAAAACCATCTGTTTCCTTATTGTGATGTGCGGTTGCATTGTGTGCTATGAATGAATGAAAAGCAAGTTGCTAGTTGGAAAAAATGAGTCAAACTCAAAGTTTAAAAGCTTTTCAAAAACGAACCCATGAACCTTAGAAATTTCCCTCTTTTCTCATGATCTATCTCAATCTTCAGATGCCTCGCGGAGGAAGCAGATCATCCCCGACCCAATGCTGCAAATCTTGCAAATGTTGGTTTTAGACCGTGAAGCTGAAAGATCCAAACGTCAAGCCAACTTAGCCACCCTTAAACACATAGCTTAGATGGCCAACAACAATCAAGGCCATGGAAACCAGGACAACCATGGATCCAATCTCAAGAACTTTTAGAACACCAATCCACCCATCTTTAGTAAGTCTGAAGAGTCATTAGATGCGGATGACTGGCTGCAGACCATGGAGAACAACTTAGAAGTCGCATGAGTGGAGGCCAATGAGAAAGTGTTTTTGCGACCTATTATCTGGCAGGAGATGCAAGAGCTTGGTGGAATAGCATTTGCACCATGAATGGAGGACAGATGATGGCTTGGGATGAATTGAAACTCAAGTTCAGCAGAACCCATGCGCCACCGGGTTTGATTCTGCATATGAGGGATGAATTCAAGGAGCTGAAGTAGGGAAGACTGACTATGGTAGAGTACCATGACAGATTTCTATCTCTGTCTAGGTATGCCCCTAATGAGATTAGCACTGAAGCCAAGAATAAGGAGAGATTCTTGAATGATCTGCATGATGAGATGCAGACAGTGTTGGTCAACATTCCGTTTGATGACCTGGAAGCCTTAGTGGATTATGCAATCTAGATGGAAGGCAATATCAACCAAGCCAACGAGAATCGCAAGCGTAGAATGATGAATCAACCAGGAACCCACCATACCCCAAAGTATCGCCCCAACCCATCTGCAGGATATGCCCCAAGAAACAATAGACCCCCGATGACCCGTCCGAACTATCCCAACCGTGGAGGAGGAAACCCAAGGCCCGGAGGAAACCACAACAACAACCTCGGCCACACCAACAACTTCAACCATGCACCACCAACACCAATACTGCCCCAAGGAATGGAAGCAATGTTGTGCCTGTTGCAGGAAAAGACAAGTCTTAGGTTACTTGTTATGAATGTGGAACCAAGGGTCACTACTCCAATGAGTGCCCCAAGAAGCTTGCAGCAGCTCCCAATGTGAATGCACCAGCTCAGCAACAGCGTCGTGTTCAGCATGGAAGAATATTTGCCCCAGGGAACTCTCTCAACCGCAACGGCCGTTTGTTTCACATGAATGATGGAGAAGCCCAAGAAGCACCAGATGTCGTGCTGGGTATGTTTTCTGTTAACTTAGTACTTGCAATAGTGTTGTTTGATTCTAGAGCATCGCACTTGTTTGTTATAGAAGAATTTGCATGCACTAATAAGATTCAACCAACAAACTTGAAGCATGTTATGATAGTTAAAATACCTGGTTCAACCACCAAAGCTAGAAAAATTTGCAAGGCCGTACCTATCAGAATCCATGGAATAGATTTTTATGATAATCTAATAGTACTTGGAACCAAAGGTTTGTAAGTAGTACTAAAAAAGGATTGGATGTCAAAACATAAAGGATTAATCAACTATGCCAAGAAAGCCATAACCATGACTAGTACCGTTGGAGTATTAGTAGAGCATGTACCTGAAACCTTGCCCCATCAATTCAAGTGCAACAAGAGTCTAGCCCAACCAACCATTAAACAAGTCAGAGTAGTCTGCGAATACCCCGACGTATTCCCAGATGTTTTTCCAGGTATGCCCCTAGATCGAGATATCGAGTTTATCATTGAACTAATCCCTGGAACTGGACCCATAGCTCAGAGACCTTATAGTATGAACTCATCTGAATTAGTGGAGCTAAAGAAGCAATTGGATGCTATGCTGGAGATCGGTCTGATTCAACCAAGTGCATCGCCATGGAGATCACATGTTTTGTTTGTGGATAAGAAAGATGGAGGTAACTGTTTGTGCACGGATTATCGGAAGTTGAATGATGTCACCATTAAGAACAAGTACCCACTGCCAAAGATAGAAGATCTGTTTGACCAGTTGAGTGGTGCCAAAGTGTTTTCTAAGATTGAACTTAGAACTGGTTATCATCAGCTCAAGATTCGCGCAGAGGATATTCCAAAGACTACCTTGACCACCAGATATGGACTGTATGAGTACACCATCATGTATTTTGGATTAACCAATGCCCCCGCTTATTTCATGAACCTCATGAATAAGATTTTTATCAACTTCCTGGATAAGTTTGTCATTGTTTTCATCGATGACATTCTGATCTATTCCAAATCATAAGAATAACATGAGCTACACCTAAGGACCATCCTGGAAACCCTTAGGGAGCATCAGTTGTATGCCAAGTTTAGCAAATGTGAGTTCTGGTTAGAGGAAGTAGGACTCCTCAGACACATCGTGTCGGTAGGAGGAATTGCTGTCGACCCTGCCAAGGTTAAGGATGTTGAAGAATGGAAAGCCCCAACCACCCAAACCCAAGTTCGTCCATTTCTCGGATTAGCGGGATATACCGCAAGTTCGTAGAAGGATTTTCGAGCATCGCAAGACCCATGACCCAATTGTTGAAGAAAGATAAGAAGTTTGAATGGACGGACAAATGTGAAGCAAGTTTTCAAGAGCTCAAGAAGAGATTAATCTCAGCCCCAATCTTGATTATGACGGATATCACGAAGCCTTTTGATGTGTTTTGTGACGCATCCAAGATTTGTCTCGGATGTGTGCTAATGCAAGAAGGCAAATTCATATCCTATCTATCCCGACAACTGAAGCAACATGAGCAGAATTACCCTAATCATGACCTTGAACTAGCAGCCGTAGTTTTAGCCCTGAAGACATGGCGGCATTACCTCATGGGTAACCGATGTGAGATTTATTTGGATCACAAGAGCCTGAAGTATATTTTCACCTAGAAGGAGCTGAATATGAGGCAAAGGAGATGGATAGAGCTAATCAAGGACTATGCCATTGACATTCACTATCACCCCGGCAAAGCCAATGTGGTAGCAGATGCCCTTAGTAGATTAACGTGTCGATTGAACACCATGATTCTGAAAGAGCAACCAAGTTTGCATAAGGAGTTGGAAGATTTTAGAGTGGAACTACTAAGTGAAGGATTTTTGGCTAGCATAGAACTTCAACCCACTTTGATCAGTCAGATCAAGGAGGCACAGAAAGGAAATGCTAGTATAGACAGAATCAATCGTCGTATCAGTATAGGGAAGGTACCTGGATTCACTGAAGATGAAGAAGGAGTTTTTTGGTACAAAGGATGTATCTGTGTGTCAGCAGATTCAGATTTTAAGCAAGCTATTTTGAAAGAAGCCCATGATACTCTTTATTCCATCCACCCCAGAGGAACCAAGATGTATCAGGATTTGAAAGGAGCAATTTTGGTGGCATAAGATGAAGAGAGAAATCGGAAGCTACATAGCCAAGTGTGATATATGTCAGAGAGTCAAGGTGGGACATCAGAGACCCGCAGGACTTTTGCAACCATTGCAAATTCCGGAATGGAAATGGGATTCAGTTGGAATGGATTTTATCACTGGTTTGCCTACATCTAGTAGGGGAAATGACTCTATCTGGGTTATAGTAGATAGACTGTCTAAATTCGCTCATTTCTTACCAGTCAAGACCACTTATCAGAGTTCAAAGCTAGCAGAGTTGTACATTGCTAGAATAGTCAGTTTGCATAGAGTCCCCAAGAACATTGTGTCAAATCGGGGAACCTAGTTTACCTTGAGATTTTGGAAGAAAGTCCAAGAAGGATTAGGAACAAGACTATATTTTACCACAGCTTATCATCCTCAGACTGATGGACAAACGGAGCGAGTAAACCAAATACTCGAAGATATGTTGAGAGCTTGTGTGTTAGAATATGGATCAAAATGGGAAGACTGTCTGCCTTTCGCAAAATTTTCATATAACAACAGTTACCAAGCTAGTTTTCAAATGGCCCCATTTGAGTTCATGTATGGAAAAAAGTACCGTACCCTGTTGAATTGGTCGGAAGTAGGAGAGAGTCATATTTTGGGACCCGACATCCTTCGAGAAGCCGAAGAGAAAGTTCACAAGATCCATGAGCACCTTAAGACCTCCCAATACTGACAGAAGAGTTATGCCGACAAGAGACGTCGAGACCTAACCTTTAACATTGGAGATTTTGTATATCTGAAAGTATCACCCCTGAAAGGAATGCAACGTTTCCAACTCAAAGGAAAGTTAGCCCCCAGATATATTGGACCCTTCAAGGTTTTGAATCGCCGAGGAGAAGTATCATATCAACTGGAACTGTCGGAGGAAATGTTAGCCATGCATAATGTGTTTCATATTTTGTTACTTCGCAAATGCCTAGAAGTCCTAGAGAAGACCAAAGTTTTCAAGAATATTGATCACAGAACCATAGATATCAACGAGGACCTAACATATCCCCAAGTACCCATTCGTATTTCGGAGGAAGCCTTCAGAACCACCAGGACCTAGAGTATCAAGTTTCTCATGATCCAGTGGAGTAACCACACTGAAGAAGAAGCTACCTGGGAGCAAGAAGATTACATTAGGACTGAGTTTCCAGATCTCTTTAAATCCTAGTTTTATTTTTCTCAAATCTCGGGACGAGATTTTGTTTAATAGGCAAGGTTTGTAACATCCCAAAAATATTAATCAAGATTATCAAGTTCCAATCACCCAAGTTTAGGGCTAACAAAAACTTTTGTTAAATAAAATGAATATGAATGCATGTGTGTGTGATGAATGCATGAATGCTTGAAATGACTTGTTTTATTTCTAAGAATGGAAAGGATTGGTTAAAGATGAAAACAACATCATCTAAACCATTTCCAAGAGAATCAAATCAAGAGAAATTCAAATATAAACAATATAAGCAAATGGTCATTTTGACCAAAGTTAACCACTAGACCACTTTGAGTGTTTCTAGTCCAAGTTTTCTAACAGAATCAAATCCAATTCTTTTCACCCCTTGCTAGACCAAGTAAAAGTGAACCCAAGCCCACTTTGCAAACCAACAGAAACAAATTTCAAATCTATTCAAATGACAATTCAAAACTGAATACAGTCTAGGTACTAAGATCACCATTTCTCAAAACCCAACCAAACCAGTGCACCTTGACAAACTCAAGCAACCAGATACTACCAAGTATGTGACCAGTACACTCACCAAATTTCATTCAAAAATTTCAAACTTAAATTCTTGCGGCCATTTCATCAAACAGTTGGTGAACACAGTAAACACTGCCTAACTTCTACTGTTCGTGATCAAAGATTTGTCTAATTCTTGTCCCCAATTCTCACCCTTGTCTCCCCAAGTGACTACCAGTGCATTGATCAACCTATAACCCCTACCTTTGCACCAGTTCCATGCCACCCGAGCTCCCCCTTGATAGCCGACCATGGCTGGCTAGCAGGAGGCAACGCTGCGCCTAGCCACCATGTCCAGGAGGTAGTTGACCGTCCACCACCACCCCTTGTCTAGCCCTCGCACGCAGCCCTGCCCTGGACCACCCTAGCACAGCCGCGTCCTTTGTCTCTGCGCCGTACCAAGAGAATGCCAGAGCGCCACGACGGACACGCACGTACACGCCATGCCTCGCCTTCACCGCTCGTGCCTGCAATCACAGCGACACCAGCAACCCCCCAGACATCCCCGTTCGCTGACGCGCAACCCGTAGCCACTGTGCATCGTCAAAACCGCGTCGGTGCCGCTCAGAGCACCAGCCCGTTCCAACCAACCTCGACCGCCCCTTTCTACGCCCTTAAGTCCTTGAGCATCACCAGGAGACCGCGCACTGGCCTACACCTTTCTCCATGCCATTAGCTCATAGTATCATCGTCACTGACGAGCTCTGCCCATGCCACATTGCCTCTATCGCTCAGCTATAAAAGGAGGCCACCCCAGCCCCAATTCGCCACACCATCTCACTCCCCACCTCTCACAGAACCTCCCACACCTCTCACCAGAGCAAGGCGAGCTCCGCATCACTAGAATTTCACCGGAGTTTGTCACAAAGGATGAGAAGATGAGCCATTGATTGGAGTCGCCCAGGAGCCGCCGTGACAACCGTTCGAACCGCAGTCATCGACAACGTCGTTAGCCCCCAACGCCAACCCTAGATGGAGCCCTGGTGAGCCTCACACGACCCCCACCTCCGTGTTAGGGTTTAAACCTCGCCGAAGTTGTTTGTCATCGACGATGAGCCTCGACCGTTAGATTAGATTCTAATTGCACGGTCTAGATTGCCACTTAATGCTTCACGTAGCCAGAGTTGCTGACGCATGGGGCCATCGCTTAAGTCATTCCGCGCGCTGTGCTATGCGCAGTGGGCCGTCCCATTTAGTTCCCGCGTGACCCAGTAGATTCATATATAGATTTTCATAATTTATTCAAACCCTAGTTCTATCAGTAGATTCAAAAATCAATTCATAGAGTTTTACTGAACCAAATTACATGAAACTAATTTTGTTAGAAAGGTATTGAAATCTTTAATCCAAGCCTGTTGGATTCAAACCATTTTGAATTATAGATCATCTATAGTAAAAATAACAAGGCAGAGACTTTTCTGCATTCAAACATTTTTAAAAAATCAACCATAAATGCTTTTGAGTTGATTCCAACTCTCAAAAATCACATTAGATAAGATATTTCTGAATATGTAAAAATATCTAGGTTTACTTAAGTAATAAAGGACAAGTATTAAAATAATGCCCCATAGGCATTTCTAGTCACTTTAATTAATTAAAATAATAAGGTTAAACCTTATTAAATTGTGACACAACTTTAAATCACATTCCCAAGTATTAAAATATGTGGTGATGACAGGTGTCAACATGATTCTGTATTTTAATTGGAGAATATTAAATCTTAAGTAGCTTTCAATGAGTAGAAATTACTATCTAAAATAAAATAAATAAGACTAAGACTTTATTTCATGTGATAATTGTGATGATGCTAGATCATCTAGTGTGAACCTTGTGTGCCTAATAGAAGCAGGTAAATATTGTTTGGTGATTGTGTACCTCGTATTTATTTATAGACGCTAGTACCAACCAAGGACACGAAGAGGAAGTAGACTACTACGAGGAAGAAGCAGAGGAGAACTTCAACCACTTCACTACTCAAGGCAAGCTACTATTTGCAAGTTTCTTAAACATGCAAGATAAGCTAAACCATGCAAGCCATCTTAGCAAGCTATATTATGCAAGCTAACACTTGCATCATAACTAGGCAAACTAGATGCCTTAGGCATATTTGGTTATACCACTTGATTATACCAAATCTCAGTTTTACTTGCAAGCTTCATTATTTTATTTATTTATCAAAATTCTTTATTTTATTTTACTTGGTGACTTGTGAATTTTGGAAATATATGATAGGTAGCATAAAAAGCATAAAACTTGGCCTAAGTTAGATAGAACTAGATGTCATACTGAGGCATGAGATCTAGATTGGGATAGTCACACTTGATTAGCACCCCTCATTAGTTACTACCCCCAACTTAGTGGCTAGTGGTAAGCATAAAACTTACTCACTTTAGATTGGAATACTTGGTGAAAATTATTATGAAAACCTTGGAATGATGAGTCATTCTAATGAAATGTTTTGACATGTGTTAGTGAACACAAAGTGTTTTGATGATGAAAATGTTGTGGCATGAGCCTTAGCCCTTTATAAAACTGATGGTTGGGTTCGGATGTGATACCATTCCAAATTTTACCGTACAACCACAATACCCGAATATGGATAGGGCTTTACTAAAAGTTTATATATCTTAGTATGGGTTCCCTTGCGGAAGAGGTTTGAACTGAGGCTACCTTGTGATGATTGTCCACCTGTGCAGTTTCCAAGATGACAGATGGTCATGGTTGGGAGGCCAAACTCATAGGGGAGGTGCCTATACTAGGGTGTGTAATTGAAAGGTTAGGATTGATTATACGCATACTGATTATGCTGATTCAGGATTGTTCCTGACGGATGTATCAAATGTTGTGGTGAAAGTGAACCACCTCTGCAGAGTGTCAAACTATTCGAATAGCCGCGTCCGTGGTTATGTACAGTTGGAGTAGCCATACTTTTCCGTCGTCAGATGTTTTCAAAATGACTTGTGAAATGAATTATGACTTGACTTGACCACAACAGGGTTTTGACATGAAAATTAAGTTCCCACTTAGGTATTGTAGAACATTAAACTAGTTTTCTTTACTTCTAAACTCAGTTAGAGATGAACTTGGCTTTTTGCAAATAAACCTAGAGCTTAGGATTCCTACTTGAACCACCTTACTTGTTAGTAATAGTTTGCGAGTACTTAAAGAGTACTCATGGCTTTGTCCCTGGCTATTCCTATGGCCAGACTATGAGGAGGACTACCAGGATGATGGATAGCAGGAAGTCTATGATAACTAGGATCATCTCCTATCGTCAGCATTGCCTGTGACCCTGAAGGTCGAGCTTCGCCCACTCTACCGTTATTATATTATTCCGCTACGTTGATTGTATTAAGACTGGATCATGAGATCAATTATTTATAAGACCTTTATTATGGTTTGTAATGGATGATGAACTATGGTACCAAACTGTTATGTCTTGTAAAAATGGTAATCCTGGGATTGCGATATATGGCATAACAGGCATCTGGGATTAAAAATCCGGGTGTTGACACACCTCAACAAGTGCCGGGTCCATCACCTGGTGGTGGGAGCCGTTCTTCCGCACGAATGAGACCTACGGCACAATGTCTCTGCAAGAACTCGCGATCGGCGAGGGTTTCTGCTGCCATGCCATCTATCGACGGACCCCACGACCAGGTGGGTGCGAGAACCCGCGGCCGGTAATCATTTTCACTTCCATGTCGGTTATCGATGGGCCTCGTGACCCGACAAGAGTGGAACTTTCCCTCACGTCGAACACCTCTCACCCAAAGCGCCTGCCCACAACCACTGACGTGTGGCCGAGGGGACGACACATGGCCCACCTTCTGACAATATGGGGCAGGAGAGGACGTGCGAGCTGTCCGTGCAAGCGAATCCAGGGTAGCAGGACCGCTCCCTGGGAGAAGTTGCTCCGCTACAATGGCGATGTGTGGCCTCTCGACGTCCATCGCACCGGCCAGAAAGATTCAGGACGGCACGGAGAGTAGAATGGCCAAAACTTTAATGTAGAATCGGCTAAACCTTTCATATGCTATTATTTACTTTGATTGATGAAAATATGTTAGAATTTAACACAATAAACTATTACCTCCTTCCCCATGCTTAAGACATATAACTTTTTTCAAAAGTCAAACAACCTAGAGTTTGACCAAGTTTTTAAAGAAAAATATTAATATTTACAATATGTAGTCCATACTCTTTCATACATCATGAAAATATTTTAACATGGTATCTATATAATAAATAGTTCTTGATAGTTTTGCTAAAATTTTGGTCAAAATTTACATGGCTTGACTTTTCAAAAAAAGTTATAGGACTTAAGGCTTGGGATGGAGGGAGTACAAAGTTCAGGGATGCATTTCATATGCATTGTATGTTGTCCTATACAGGCTAAAAACATCGATTTTATTCCAAAGTGTGTACCCCTAGTGTAATTAGTAGTTAGGTTTGATGATGAAAATATGTTGAAAATTTAGTTGTGGCCTACTACAACTTAAAATTTACAAACACGGATCACATATGCTAATCCAATGGTCGGGAACATTGTTTCTCGGTTGCAAAAATAAAGAACATATGAAAACAAGCAATCGAATTTGTAAAAAATGGAAATAATAAATGAGATGAAAAAATACATATATAAAATAAAAACAAAAGCATAAGCTCCTCGTCCTGATTTTTTTAGGGTAAAACGCCGCCACTTTATTCATTAATCAAAATGTCGCTAGGGATACAATAAAAGTATGGGGACTCTGCCAGCCAAACATGGCGGCCATACTCCCGATATGCAGAGGAGCGAGCAAGCCCATGCACCTCCTTGTTGAAAGCCCGCCCCTCATGGGAGAAACTAATCACAGCAAAGTCTGCCGCTCTTTCCTTAATCTCCTGTATGATAGCACTAAAGCGTCCGAGATACAAGGACTCCATACTCTTTATAACTTCAAGACAGGTCCGACGCCACCTTGACCCTCTTCAACCGCAGATCAGTGGCCAAAGCTAGCGCTTCACGACACGCTAGTGCTTCAATAATAGCCGGATCATCAATGTCTGGCATGACCACCGCTGAAGCTCCCAGGTAAACACCAGTATCTGAACGACAAACAGCTGCCACAGCACCCACTCGCCCCTGTTTGCGGACTGATGCGTCGACATTGATCTTTGCCCTACCCGCGGGCGGAGCGATCCAGCAAGGTGCCGAGCTAGTCATATTGACAGTAGCTTGCAGGCTACATATTGGGACATTAGCAAGATCTCGCACCATTGATTCCACAAATAGATGAGTCGACATGGGGTTCTGGAACTCCTCCTCGTGTATTGCTTTCTGACGCGCGAACCAGATAGCCCACAATGTAATTAAACACCGTGTGAGCTCATCATGCTTTAGTGTTCGGATCATCGCAAATAACCATTGCTTCGCCTCCGGTTCAACTGTGTATGTCATATGCTCTGTGATCGATTCCGGTGCGAGAGCCCAAACCGAACGACTCATAGGGGACTCCAGGAGTGAGTGGCGCCAAGAATCAGATCGTCCACATAGAGAGCAAAGATCATCCTTTTCCATATGACGATGGAATCTCACATCTCCTGTCGGTATTGACTGTTTAGCAAGTCGCCAAAGGAAAACCTTGATCTTTGACGGTACCTTGACATTCCAAAGAGATGTCCAGTCACTCTCCTCACGTTGATTTAACAAGTAGCCAGTCCATCCAGCCAAGCTTCCCTCCATTTCTTGGTACCGATAATCATGCGATAAGCACACCGTACAGAGAACAAGCCATTGCGTTCAAATTGCCATGCCCAGAAGTCCTAACCAGAGGTATTTCCTAGATCAACTCTACATCCATTGGCAAGAAAAAATCCTTTAACTTATTCAGGTTCCATGTCGCAGATGATGCATCAATAAACTCCGACACCTTCACAGGTGGATCCCGCTTCATGCATGCGTAAGGTCGCATAGAAACATCCCTAGGGATCCAGTTATCATTCCAGGCGTGTGTGAGTTCGCCCGTCCCAATACGTCGGATCAGACCCTGTTTTAGGATTTCCTTCCCTTCAACAATGGAGCGCCAAACCTGGGAAGAGTTGTTTCCCACTTCAGCATCCAAAAATTCAGTGTTAGGAAAGTACACCACCTTCAAAATCCTCGAGCTAAGAGTGTCAGAGTGTTGTAGAATTCTCCGAGCCTGCCGAGCCAGCAGAGCTAGATTAAAAACCTCAATGTCTCGGAAGCCCAATCCCCCTGCATACTTGGGTGTACACATCTCTTCCCATGACACCCAACATGTCTTCCTCTTTCCATCCTTACTGCCCCACCAGAAATTTCGTAGCATGCTATTGATCTGATGGCATAGTCCCCTAGGAAGCTTGAAGCAAGACATCGAATAGGTGGGTATAGCATGTGCCACTGATTTTATCAGAATGTCATTCCCTCCTGATGACAGAAGGATCCCCAACCAGCCTTGGACGTGTTTCCAAATCTTGTCTTTCAGATATTTAATAGCACCATTTATAGACCGTCCAACATCAGAAGGCATTCCCAAATATTTATCGCTGAGGGACTCATTCTGAACATTTAATCTATCCTTTATAGATTGTCTAACCTCCTCCGGACAGCCCTTGGTGAAGTATATTGATGATTTGTCCAGGTTTCTCCGCTGTCCCGACGCTACACAGTAAGCATCTAGTACTCCTTGCACTTCCCCCGCACCCTCCACACTTGCTTTCACAAACAGCAAGCTATCATCAGCAAAAAGAAGGTGGTTGACCGCTGGCGCGGTACTCGCCACCCTGAGACCTTGGAGATTTGATGATGGAACAACACACTTTGATTTCAGTAGGCACAAGAGGCCCTCTGCCGCAAGCAAGAACAAATATGGAGAGATTGGGTCACCCTGACGGATCCCTCGGGTAGGTTTGAAAGCTTCCGAAGGCAACCCATTGAATAACACTAAGAACGTGACCGAAGACACCATTCTCATAACGAGGCTCACCCAGCCTGACTGGAAACCAAGCTTTATCATGATCGCCTCCAAATATGACCACTCCACCCGGTCATACGCCTTCCTCATATCCAGCTTCAAGGCACAATGACGATGTTTCTTTGCCCTATTCCTCTTCATGAAATGTAAGCACTCATAAGCTGATATGATGTTGTCCGTGATGAGCCTCCGTGGGACAAAGGCCGATTGTTCCTGCGAGATAATATCTGGCAGTATCTAACATTGCATAGGCTTATAGGCCTAAATTGGCCAAGTTCCCTAGGGCTTGCTACCTTAGGGATCAGCACAATGAAAGTGTCATTTATTTTACTCGGACTATCCTCCCCACTGAGGATACGCAGCACAGCCGAAGTGACCTCCTCTCCGCACAGGGTCCAATTCCGTTGGAAGAAGTGCGTCGGATAAACATCTGGCCCTGGAGCCTTTGTGGGGAACATTTGAAAGAGGGCCGTCTTTACTTCTTATTTAGAAAATGGAGCAATCAACTCCTCATTCATTAGATCTGAAACTTTAGTTGGTACCATATCAAGCACAGCACCCATATCTTCTATCCCCTCCGATGTATATAAACTCCGGAAGAAATCACCAGCAAGCTGAGCCAATTCCTGCGGATCTTCCGTAACAGTACCATCATGCTTTTTGAGCTTTGAGATCTTGTTTTTCTTTCGTCTCCTACTTGCCCGTTGGTGAAAGAAGCGCGTATTCTTGTCACTCTCAGCCAGCCATTGGACTCGCGACCGTTGTCGCCACATAACCTCCTCTCGGTGCTGCACTTCGGTAAGCTGATCGCAAACCTTGATTTCCTCATGTGAGGGCCCCACACGACCAGGAGCTGAGCGTAAGGTCTCAAGCTTGTGGCGCATGTCCCTCAGTTGTTCCCGAACGTAAACAAACGTGTGCCTGTTCCAGCATTTGAGTTCAGTAGACATCGACCGGAGTTTCCCCTTGACTTCCTCCGTACTTGTCCCCTGTCCTCCATCTTCCCAGGTTCGTTTGAGGAAGGGATCGAAATCCTTGTGGGCTTCCCACATAACCTCATATCGGAATAATTTGTCCTGGCCAGGTCTAAGATCCTCGGGTGGCTCAAATTGCAGAAAAATCGGCAAATGTTCTAAGGTTGATGCATGCATGTGTTTCAGTTCAGGTAGAGAGTACCGCATGCTCCAGCTCGCCGATGACAACGCACGGTCCAGTCTCGTACGGCAAAATGAGCCTCCCGCCACTTTTTTCTCAACGGTCCAGGCCACCCCCATGAACCCAAGATCTATCAATCCACAGGTATCAACTTCATCACGAAAAGCAACAATCTGGGAATTGCTCCTCTCGTTCACTCCATCGTGCTCATTTCTGTGTAAAACTTCGTTGAAATCACCAATGCAAAGCCATGGAAGATCATACGTAGCCTTGATGAATTTCAACATATCCCACGTCTTATGACGCTCCCGAACTTGTGCTTCTCCATATACACATGTTAGCCGCCAAGTCTCCATGTTGGCAGAGGATACAACGACATCAATATGGTACTGCGAATAAGGGAGAATTTCGATTTTCATTTCATCGTTCTAGAAGATCCCGATGCCGCCATTACGGCCCGAGCTACTCACCGCAAAACCCCTATCATAACCTAGCAATTTTGCTAGTCCTTCAACTCTATTCCTATGCAACTGAGTTTCAACTACACAAAGAACAGAGGGGGCATGGAGCCGTGCAAAATCACGGAGCTCACGAACTATCGCAGCCACGCCCAACCCATGACAGTTCCAAACTAAAACACTCATTGATCTTGGCGGCGCTCCATGGAGGAGCCCGCCTCACTTTCTTGTATGCCTTCCTTTCCGGCCACCACAACCCCCTTCTGAGTGGCTGCCGCCTTCTTATTTATCCTCCTATGCTCGCTTGGCGATGTATACGTTGGTGGCGGCGGGGGTACTCTAGCAGGAGCCCCAGTCTCCACACCAACAGCCCTAGACTGCACCTGTGCGCGTTCATTCTTCTCCTTATCTATCCGATCATCCCTCCTAGGGTTCTTTTTCAGCGGGCTTGTAGCAGTATCATTGAGCTCATCCCCTTTCCTGCCGCCCAGGCCTGCCTCCGAGGAGTCCCTCTTCCTCCCCGAGTTACTGGTTTCCTGCGCCGGGCCTTTAGGGCACCACTTACGCATAGTCCTCTCCACTCGTGCTCCTCTTCCCCCTGAACTTCCCCCATGGACACCCCCCACACCTCGTCCCTCCATGCCAGCCATACGAGCAGAAAGGCGGTAAGAACGCATGCCCGGGGTACCTGGCCTCCAAGATCTTTCATCTGCTTTCATCCAGGAACCAAACTGGCGCTCCTCTTCCATAAATTCTCCAAAGCCACACTCCATGTAATCATGACCCATCAGGCCACAATGCTCGCAATAACGCGGAATTTTCTCATACTTTACTTGTAAAAGCATGCGCTCTTTCCCCGCTGGGGACAGCGGGGTGAAACGCGTCAGGGGCTTTCCCGAGCACGGCTTAATTCTGACCCGATGGAACTCACCATCCGCTGACGGAACAGCTATCAGCTCCACATGGACCACCTCTCCAATCCTACTCGCAAGATGCGAGATCACTCCCTTCGTCCTTTATAGAGGCGGAATCTTATGGATCTGCACCCAAGCCTGAACCTTACTCGGCACCACGGTTGGAACCGGCGTGGCACCATCATAGGGCTCAATCATCAGAGCTTGGCCCTGGAAGAGCCATGGCCCGTCCTCAGTGATATGCTTCCAATCCCCAAGACATCTAGCCTGGATTGTGAACATGTTCTTCGCCACCTCTCTGATCGTAACCTCTTGCGATGGGCTCCAGCAGCGATCATCGTTCTTTTTAGCGGCTCCGGGCTCACCTCTTTACAGGAGAGCAGCTTCGCCGCCGCCATTCACTTCACCGCCGGTAGGCTCTCCACTTCTTCCTCCCCCAAAAACACATCATCCAACTCAGCATCATGCAGTTTGAGATTCCTGAGCAGATCACCCACGTCCACCTTCGAACCATCCATCCCGTTGACAGCGTCAGGTGAAGCCTCCACCATCACGTCATCCCCTCAGATCGTTCCTCGCAGTCCAGAACCTCCGCCACCACACCTCACCAAGGCCGGGAAACTAGACCAGCTAGTCCCTTGATCAGCCCGAGTAAGGGAGAGGGGCAGGAGATGACTAACGAAAACAAGGCCTGATTCTTCCGTAGATCCGTGCAAGCAAAACAAGGCCGAAAAGCCCATCCACCATCCAGCTACAGGAAAATACAAAGGAATAAAATAAAAAGTCCCATGCGCAAATGGCTCTTTGCCCACGTCACGTGTCCAGAGATACTGGCGAGCGGACTCAGTCCTGCGAGCAATTAGTATAAAACCACCGTATATAATATGACAACTATTTATAAACTTGTTGTAATTTGCGCTAAGATCGAATTAAGAGCGAATTGACACTGATAAGTTAGACTCACTTATATCAATGTCATTTTGCTAAGTTGGACCAAGTCCAACTTGTCATGCAAATTAAAAAAAGGAAAAAAATACTAAATGAATGAAAAAATGTAACATCCCTAAAATCATGTTTCAAACTCATGCATATCATCCATGCATTCATGATCATGTAGAGTTCATTTCAAATAAATCAATTCAAAAACAGGAGCATATGAGCTCATTATTTTATGTGATCAGCATTTAAAACAAATACTACTCTCCAATGAGAGATTGTTGTTCATTGAACCAAACCTTGTTGTCTTATTGCTCTCAGATTGCATTGCTAGATTGCTAGGATTTAAACCAAAGTTTCAAAACAAATATGATTTGAAAACCAATTTCAAAACCTATTTAAACTAGTGCTATGCCACTGCTTATTTTGTTTTATTCCAAGTGACCAGGCCATCTCAAAGTGACCACTTGGTTTTGTGTCCTGATTTGTGAGTGTTGCACTCTACAAAAATCCTGAAAAGATTTGAATTCAAACAGCTTTTGAAATCATTTGAATTTGATTCCTGAAATTGCAAACAGAAAAAGAAAAGGAGAAAAGAAATAGAAAAGGGCCGGCGCCACCTTTCTAGCCCAACAACAGAACCAGCCCACTAAGCCCACCCGGGGTCCCCCTTCGCTCTCTCTCACTCGCAGACAAACCCGCGAAGTCACTGACCGCCTGACCCCACCTCCTCTTTGTTTCACTCGCTGACAAGTGGACCCTGCGACCACGTCGTCGTCGTCTTCAATCACGCGCGGCCGAGGCGCTCGCTCCGCCGTTACCTCGTCGCAGTCACTGCGAGCTTAATTGCCATTGATTCTGCGCGTAATCGCCGCCCCCCTCCTGCCTACTTAACCACCTCTGCACCGCGAGCATTTCCCCTCACCTAGCACCACCACTCTGCCACCAGGCTGCCCGTATTCGCCCTTGCACCGCTGCAGACAGAACCCTCTCCGGCGACCAATCCTGGTAAACTCCGTGCGCCCCTTCCGCTCTGGTTCATGCGAACAGCTTCGCAACCTCCTTGCGCTCCTACTGACACCTCTAGTTTGTCCTGTACTGCCCCAGGTCGACGACTCCATCAAGCACAGCAAGGTCCCGACGACGTCTTCGACTCCGGCGACTAAATTCGGTGAGCCCCGTGATCCCCTTCATTTCTGACTCACACGAGCGTGTTCGCCGTAGCCTTGCGCACCCCCTGATACCATTGATTCGTGCTAGGGTGACCCGGAGCGCCGCCAACGACTTCGTCACCGAACACCCGACGTTGTCAGCAACTCCGACGAGCTCGTGCTGCCGTGTCCGTGCGCCCCTTGTCAAGCCATCACCACGTTGAGCTTCAGTGTATCACCACGAATCTGGTAAGCGTCTCCGACAACCCCAAAACCCCCTGTAGCGCCGCGCCGCCGTAGACAGAGCACGCCGCCACCAGTTGCCACCACCAGCGCCGCCCCTCCGTGATCGCTTGATCGATGACCGTTGGATCTAGATCCAGCGCATAGGAATAGATCACTTAACGAAACGGTACGCTAAGATCTGGACCGTGCGCGGTCACTTTAATCCAATGGCCTGCATCGACCAATCCGTGCGAACCGGTACGCACCAATCATAACATGACGCGTGGCTAGGGTTTAAATTTAAAATTAGGATTTGAATCTATTAGATGTTTGATTTTGTTTTAATCATAACTTTTGATTTCCATGTCCAAATTTGATGAATTTTATATCAATGGAATCAGGAGAGAAAGCCCTTTCCAAATATGCAATGTGTTTAATGTTTTGTCTCTGTTAAAATGGTTTTATTTACAGAAACATGTGTAGGCCTATTTTGTGTATATAAGTTATTTGAGAAATGTTTTAGTGTTTAAATAAATGTTGTTTGGCAAGTTTTGAACTTGTTTATGAACAAGTACTGTGCACTTGTCTTGTTGAGTTTAGAAAATCATCACATATCATATTGCATGCATCCATATATTTTTTGCTTGTATTTATTTTGTATGTGATTTGTTGCAATGATTTTATGTGTAGATTTTGGTGCCAATAGTGATTGTGATTGTGAGGAGTGTAGCTACTATCCAAACTACCAAGGCAAGTGGTGCTTCATGATATTTTTATCCCTATGTTTTCTACTATGCATTAGAAATATTTTGCTAGTCTTGCATGGTTATATTTTACTTATATGCTATGCTTGGGAAATCCTAGTAGTTGTAGAATTGCTAGAAATTTCTAAGTTAAGATGCTTATCTATGCCATGCTTAGCCTAGCTAGTAGCAACCAAGGGTGGTGAATTATTCATGCTATGGAAAAATATTACTAAGTCTTTGGACTTGTGTCTTTGCTTAATAAAACAACTAAGTGAATGAAATACCTGGGTGGAATGAAAGGAATGGTTTATGTTGAGTGGTTACACAAGGCCCATTTCTATGGTTTACCTTGTGTATCTCACTTGTGGAAAGCCACCCAGGAACAAAGGGATTTGAGAGGCCAAATGTTAAGAAGCTTCTAGTGCAGCCACTTGGCAATATGGGCTCTGCCTGGATCACATAGGTTGCAATAACTTAGCCATTTGGACAGTTGGTGGTAGTGGTATGATAGGTTGGAACGCGTCCATTTGGTCTAAGGGAAGGCTTCTGAAAGGTCCTGTCTTGGTGAAAATTAAGTCTTGTGGGGAAAGTGCACAACCTCTGTAGATGGAAGAATCTAAGTACTTAGCCATGTCCCTGGTATTGGACAATTTGAGAATCAAGACATGGAAGCTATCAAGAATCTCCTCATCCCAATTTCTAAGTAAAACTTGGGTTTGAACAAGGGTGAAGGACCCCAATGTCTATTGGTGGTTCCTTGAGAAAAGTTTTTGACAAAGAAAAACTTAGTGTTTTCAACTAATAGGCAAAACCTATTTTTGAGCAAAGCAAGCCTAAGCTACACTTAGCCAAAAAGCATATAGTGTTTAGTCCACCAATATTCTACTAAGGTATCACTTGCCAATACTATTCCAATGTATTGACCCACTGTGGCTGTAACTTGTGATGTTGCAGGTTACTCAGATGATGATTAGGAGTCATGAGTTGTAACACCCTCAGAATCGGCCCTATGCAAGTTTTAGCGTAAACCCGCCAAACCCGCATAGAAACGATTCGAAGGTGCCCACCAGGCACTTTCGTGCGGGTGGAAAACGAAGTAATAACATTACACAACAGTCCTCGATGGGACCCACAGAACAGATATATATACAACAGCGACTCAAAGAGTCAAGAATACAGATATAATATACAAAGATCCAAATCACCTTGAAAATGATCGAGCGTCCGACTACGGACAAGATGCAAATGGGGCTAAGAGCCCTGAAGAATAACCAATGGCGTCCATAACCCTGCCCAGGCCAAGCCGGAAGGGTAACCCTGCTAACGGCGTCGATCTCAAAACCTGCTTAAACAAAAGGGGTGCCGACAAAGGGCAAAGGAAAAAGAGGAGCGTCAGTACTGAGGCCAGTACACGGCGAGGCTAGAATTCGGCGGTCCTCGCCTACATAGGTATGGTGGACTGAGCGGCAGCGGCAGCATGCACTAAACAACCTATAGAGACTCGATACAACTGGCGGCTATCCGAGAGGGGTAAGAAAGACCTATTCGGATCCAACCTGATACTATCATCAAACAAACCCATCCTGGCGTTTCCCCCTCGAGACCAAACGAGGAAGTCAACCGAGGATCTCACACAGTTGGCAGTTTTATTTGTTCGGTTAGCGTTGCAGCAATTACTAGTCAGGTTTAGATAATCATCCTGATAAAGTAAGCAGTGGGCACTTTTAGTTAACCATTCCATCATAGTTGCAACACTTACTAGTCAGATACAATTAGCATGAGATAACCCCAAAAACCCAGCAGTTGTTGGTACTTTTATTTAGCCATTCCGTTGTAGTGAAGCTGATTACTAGTCAAATCGGATACAAATCAATTTATAACAGTAAACTTTAGTTATAGTTGTCTATGATCAAGCACTGTGATCCAAGTCGTCCATAACCGCGGACACGGTTTCTCGAAAAGATTTAACCCTGCAGGGGTGCACCAAAGTATCCACAGGCACTTCGACCCTTTTTGCCAGATCAGTTAACATACACCCATCGGTATGTCGGCGGGGCCTAAGTCACGACGTTCCCAGACCAAAAGCAAGTACGTGGGGGCCACCCCACCAAGTCGACACCCGTAACGAAGTCGGCCGGTCTCCGAGACGGACTTAGGGTTTGGGTAGACGGCAGTGAGCGACAGCAAATCCCCAAACGGGGACTGTCGACACCGCGAAAACGTGTCCCGATCCTAAACAGTACAGGTGCTATATGTCACACAATTTAAATAAAGCAGTAAAGCATGGCATAAAACCTCAAACTAGTTTGTGGCCCCCAGTACAATACTTTGAAATCAGGTAATAATCCATGGGGGGCCCATATCTCCCCACCTGTGGTTAGCGCGCTCGATCTCGGAACAGGTGTCAAGAACTCGGGGTCCTACGGGACACAAGTGGGCGGTCGGAAACCAAATGTTATCTATCACCCACCGATGCCTCTGCTTAATTCAATTTTAGTTGTTAAACATGAATTAAAGTGAAACAATAATTAAAACCATGATCATCTTCAACATCAACATGTGGCAATTCTCCAACAATTGTAGTACTCGGCGACATGCAACAGCACTTGAGCAAGCGACTACGACACGCGGGTCCAACTATCTACCAAACAACAGGTAATAGGATGTGTTCAAGGCTATATATGGCTGCAAGGGATATCACGGGTACGAAACTAGAGCAACGCAACACAGATAGCAATAGATCAACAGGAGGGAAGTAAATACTATAAAAGTAAGATAGGTAGAAAGGGGAAGATGCTCGCCTGAAAACATTGTCGAAGGTTCAACCGAAGATCGGGTCGACACTCGCATCAACTCAACGGCCTTATCCGCGAAGAACCAAAACACTAGAAGAAACACCGGATGCACTATTTAATACAACGGCAGAAGATCGGCATGATGCATGTATGATGTATGACTTGGCAGAGGTGCGATGCAATTAGGTCATATTAAGCGGAACCAGGGTCCCGACAATTAATATATGGTTCAAGTTATTTAACTACCCCGCAATTTAGATGTTGTTTAACAAGGCAGAATATATTACCGGTTCGCTACACAAGTTTAAATGAGGCCAATATGAGACTAGGTTTGCCCGCATATGGGCCCCATATTTAATTATAGGGTGAATCGGCATAAGGCCCCCAACCCAATGATATGCATGCGAGATGACAATTTAATATGCAACAAGTAGATGTCGTTTAATAAAATAAGGTCTCGGGTTTGGGTTCACACATTAGGGGGTCTCGACGAACTTGAGGTTCCGGGATGCGGGGTCGGTCTCGGGGTCGTCGGGTCCGGGAAGAAGATCTTGTCGCACGGTGTCCGGGTAGGCAAACTTGTCGGTTCCGGCTCCGATTGTCGGTGTCGGGCTCGGGGTCGGTCTCAGGGTTCGACGGGGTCGCGTCCGTGTGGCGGTCTTGTTCCGTGTAGTCGTTCTCGAGGTCGATGGCGAACTTGTCCGGTACCGGGGTTCGGGTCCGGGAAGGAGTACTCGTCGCGTCGGTTTTCGGTGTACTCGGACCGATTGAAGACCTAGGCGTACGGCGGTAGATCTTGTTGGTATCGTTCCGAAGGACTCGTTCTGCAGCGGAGATCATGGGGTCACCGGGTTCGGGCCTTGGCGTTCCTTGTAGATGACCTTCGGATTCGGGGTCTTCAGGTTCCTGTCGGTAACCTTGTCGATGTTTCGTCAGGTACTGGCACGCATGGTCAAGCCGCACAGGAGGCTGCCTCAGTGGTGGCATCTTGGTACTTGGTAGCTGGGAGTCGACGAGTAGGGAACTGAAGGCCGCCAGGTACTGCTCGTGTCTGGCTCTCGCAGAGGCGGTGGGCTTGGTGCAGGGCGGGTCCGCGCAGGGCCGGCTTCGGGGTGGCGCGGTCGAGCCAGCAAGGGGGGGCCGGCGGCGGCGCAGGCTCGCCGGAGGGGAGCTTCGCGGGCTCGGGGTCGTCGGAGGGGCGGGAGCTTGCGGAGGCAGAGGGAGGCGGGACCGGCGAGAAGGAGAGGGAGGGTCGACGCGGTGGCGAACCGGGGCCGGGGCCGGCGCGGAGGCGGAGAGGGGCGCAGGAGGCGGCGGCGCGCGCGTCGGTTGCCTGGGGACGGCTGCAGGAGGGAAGGGCGGCGTCTGGAGGAGGTCGTCGCGGGGCAGAGCTCTGCCAGGCGCAGGAGGCGGCGCGAGGGAGCCGCGGAGACGGAGGGGAGGGTTCGTCGGCGTGGGGTGCCTGGCTCCAGCGGCGGCCTACGGAGGTAGGTGACGGCGGCAGGGCGCGGACCTGGCGCGGGGCGGCGCGGAGGCGGTGGAGCGGACGGTGGCGTGCTTGGCGGGGCGACGGTGGGAGGATGCGTGGGGAAGAGGGTCACGCGGGGGTCGGGACGGGAGGAGGAAGAAGGAACGCGGGGCAGGGGGCCAGGGACGCGGTAGGTGGGGCCCAGGGCGTGGGTCCCGCGTGCAGGGCGTGCGTGTGTGGGCAGGGCGGCTGGCGTGTGAGTTGTGTGTGGCCCAGGGTTGTGTGGTGGATGAGTGGGGGGTGGAGAGGGGTGGTGATGTGGAGGGCTAAGAGTGGTTGGGGGAAGGGAGAGGGGTGAGGTGGCAGCAGGCCATTGGGCAGGGTGAGGTGGAGGGATTGGTGTGGGTAGGTTAGTTGGTAGTTTTAGGAATTGTTGGGGCGGACCGATTTAGAAATGGGGGTGGTCGTTCGGGTCGATTCGGCCCGTTCGACTGCCCCCGCTAAAAACAATTGAACTTTTTATTTGATTTAAACGAGCCGTGTGCAAACCGATAGCGGCCAAAATAATTAATCCGGAGGACCGGGCTTTGCATTAGAAAACAGGACGGGGCGTTTTAGAAAACAAAACAGGCTTTGCGAAAATAGTTTTAGGCAAACAACACATGATGATGACGATGCAATGCACAAATTCAACGCGATTTTCTAGTAGTGGTTTTGCGGGATGCCACATGAGTCTATACTCAACATGTTTGCATGTGGCACATGAAGGTGAAGACTTTTATCTATATACTTATTTAAAACTCTTGTACTAGGCTTGTGGCCATGGAGTTGTAAAGACTATGTTTGTCTGTTGCCTACCAAAACCCACCGGCGAGAAGCGACGGGCAACACGGAGAGCCGGGAGGCTCCCAGGACTGCTGGTGGGCCCTGGTCCCTCGGGCAACGGCCCGCAAAACTCCGGCACACGTCCTGGCTTGGTTCGAGGGCGTGCCACCTGACCTATACCTGATCAGGAAGGTGAAAAGATTGCTTCGATTGGTTTCCTGCATGGCAAACAAACATACGTAAAATTCAAGCCGTAACCGGCTCCCAGGTTTCCCTGTGAATCGGCTCCTAGAGCCGATTATCCCATGGTTCTGCATCAGATCTATGATAACATGGGGTTTTGCTTCATCAATACAAGTTAAATCGATCTACGACAGTTTAACGTTTTCACTACATGATTGGAACGTCCTACACGTAATTGAGCCTGGTAGATACAAAAGATAATAGAAAACTAATCCTAGAGAAGGCCTAAAAACCAACGTAACGTCAATTCCCGGAACAACTCCTCTCGGATTGGTAAACCATATCTTACATACTACTGGATCGTTCAACCCGTTTGCAAGGCCTGATCATGTAGATATCAAACTAAACCTTGGAGAACAAGGCACAACTATAACAGATCAAATCGACTTAAATAAAGATCAAGCAAGATGCCACCCTTACACCCGGGAAAAGGTGCAAAGGCGGCGAGATAGCTAGAGGTAGCATAACTAAACAATCATAGCGAAAAGTACTGATGCTAACCCAAACAAATCTATGATAATAGTGTTACTCGCCATCAACAAGGCTTCAGTACGAGTAACACTAGATAACGCATAAGTAGATACTGCCTAGATCGCAAGATGCGATCTAGGCAGCATGGCACTTACCCGAGAAAAACCCTAGAAACAAGGGGTGGCGATGCGCCGAGATTGTGTTTGTTGTGAACGTGATTGTCCTCCTTTTATCAATAACCTTAGGTACATATTTATAGTCCGGAGACTTTCTATCTTTGGAATAACTCTACAACTCTATCTCTTACCTAAATCGAAACGGAACCTATTACAATATAAGATACACGGGCAATTTAGCCCAAATCAACGCACGAGGCCGATTCAACAACACGTTGCATATACGTATCTTCTAAGCCCATCTTGATTGCGGCCCAACTCCTCCTTTGGCCAAAATATGGCGATAACACATGCCCCCCTGGTTTTGGCAATAATGATTCCAAAACCACTCTGTTTTTTCCTTCTCCTCTTTTTTTTTCTGTATCGGGTTACGCGTTGCCAGAATGCGTTGCAGAACAGAATCGTCACGCCACCCCCTCATCATGATGCCCTGTCTTCTCCACTTCTCCGCAGTGCATGATTTGACAATTTCGGCAGCACATTCTGGGAAACCGCTATAGCATTGAACCACTTCATACTATTCACCTTATTTATATTCATCTGAGCAGTTTGCAGCCCCATCTTCCTCCATCATCCAAGAAACCCTTCTTCCTCCGCCGAAAAAACCCTCTTCCTCCGCCATGGCCTCCTCTGCTTCATCTGGCCTGCCCTCACTACTAGGAAAACGGCTATAGGTAATCAGCACATCCGTGGCTCACATGGTTGAAGTGCCCCACGGCTAAAACAGGCGTGGCTCACCTGTGGGCAGTGCCCTACTAATAACTAGAACAACCGTGGCGCACATGACCATAGTGCGCCACAGATGTGTGTGGGCCAGGGCCCTGTTGGCCACACGCCAAACTTCTGTAGCGCACTACAGTCATGTGCGCCACGGTTGTTAGGGTCATTTGTGGCGCACGTGAGCTTGGTGCGCTACGACTAAGCGCATGCCCACCTCTGCTCTGAAACGGCCACAAACTTCTGTGGCGCACTCCTCCTAGTGCGCCACAGGGACTAGGAGCATCTGTGGCGCACTCGGCCTAGTGCGCCACAGAAGTTTGTACTCCCTGTGGCGCACTGGCGCCGTGTGCGCCACGGATGTTTCGATTCTTTAGGGCAGCACTTTATGTGCACATGTGTGCCCACACATCCACCACCCACACTTCACTTTCCCCTTCTTCTTCCTCCTTAGATCTAGTCGGGATCTTCTCCTTCCCACCTCAATTTCTCCATACATTCACCATTTTTAGCATGTAAAACTTGCTTTGGATGTTACATAAGTAATAGAGGAGGTCTCTGGTCTCTCATCTATCCGTCTCCGGTCGACGCGCGCACCTCTCCTTTCCATCTTTCTCGCGATCGGTCTCTCATCTCGGTAAGTTGTCCATGTAAGGATGTGTTCATGTGTATATGTATGTAGATGATCTATGCTCATGATGTGTGTATGTGTGGAGAGGATCGATGGTCATATGTGTGTGTATATGGAGAGTATCGATGATGCTCATGCATGTGTGTATGGAGAGGATAATGATATGTTCATATGTGTATGGATCGGTCTCTCTCTCTCTTGTGTTTGTATGTGAACAAGTTGCCATTTGTTTTGCCAAAATGTTGATTCATTTCCATTTTGGCAAGACTTTGGCATTTCGCAAAGGTCCTAATTTTAGGATAGGTCATGCCGAAATTTTCTATCGACCATTGCATGCATGCATTCATTATGTGGTTCTAATAGACTTCAAAATTGTACCGTGTACATCGTGCAGGCAAAATGGTCCGCATAATGAGCGAAGGCATTGTGGCTAGATTTTTGAAATGTGCGACGGCCGACATGATACGAAATAACAAGACAGATATAAGATGTCCGTGCAGAAGATGCAAACTCAACTGGGTGATCGACCCAGATTCCGGGAATCTGCAGGCGCACCTGCTCCGCCATGGTTTCATGGATGGATACACTCGTTGGATAAGCGATGGCGTAGATGATGGAGACGGTGAAGAAGGTGGCCAACATGACGATGATCATCATCACGGCGAGAACGGGCGAGATGATGAAGAGGCTCCTGGAGATGGTGAAGGTACGGAAGCAGACCGGGATGATGATGATCTAGATGCCGGAGGAGCAGACGACGATGGAACAACGTCAGCCTGGGTGCGGGACCCTTATGTGCAAGAGCTGCTTCTCAAGCAGACGAGTAACGCCAGGGCTGCCGCTAGAGAGAAAGCCAAGCTTGCGCAACTTGAGAAAGACGCGGTTACTCCATTGTATGAAGGATGCAGGCCCGATGATACCCGGTTGAATGTAACGCTCAAGGCTATGGAGATGAAGGCAAAGCACAAATTGAGCGATGCAAGCTTCGACGATATGATGGCATTCTGGCACGATCGTCTCCCGGAGGGGAACACATGTCCAACTAGTATCGAGGATGCTAAGAAAATCGTCTGTCCTCTTGATCTACCGCACGTTAGATATCACGTATGCATCAACGATTGCATCATTTATCGGGGCGAGGACGCGGAGAAAACCACATGTCCGGTGTGCGGCGTGAGTCGATACAAGAAAGGGAAGAAAGCACCTCGAAAAGTGGTATGGTACTTTCCTATCACCCCTCGTCTGCAGCGCTATTTCGCGGACCCTAAGGAAGCGAAGCTCATGCGATGGCATGCGGAAAGGAAGAAGCCAGGAGATGATGATGACCCCGAAAAGGATGAGCTGCTGACGCACCCTTCAGATGCTAGCCAGTGGAAAGCATTGGACCTCGAATTCCCAGAATTCGGTGGAGATTCGAGGAACATCAGGCTTGGTGCGAGCACCGATGGACTCAATCCGTTCGGTAGCCAGAGCAGCACGCACAGCACTTGGCCTGTGTTTGTATGGATGTACAACCTCCCTCCATGGTTGTGCATGAAGAAGAAGTACATACAAATGAGTATGCTAATTCAAGGGCCGAAACAACCTGGTACCGACATCAATCTGTATCTCGGGCTGTTGAAAGAGGAGCTAGCCACGTTATGGGAATCTGGAGCCAATACTTACGACGCCGTCGCACAAGATTATTTCACTATGAGAGCCGCGTTGGTCACTACGGTGCAAGACTATCCAGGTTGCGGGTATATCTCGGGGCAGGTTATCCAAGGATTCTACGCATGCGTTAGGTGCATGGATAACACAAGCTATCTCCAACTAGAGAAAGATCCAGGGTCATCGAAAACCGTGTTCATGGCGCACCGGAGGTGGCTCGGCAAGAATGATCCATGGAGAAAACGTGGAGACCTGTTCGATGGCAAATCAGAGACCCGAGGAATCCCAGAGCGTAGGAGCAGCGAAGAAGTGGAAGAGTTGCTGAAAAACTGGAAAGATTGTCCTAAGCCTGGAAAGAAGCGAAAGAGGCAGCAACAAGACAAGCCGCTGATGAAGGTATGGAAAACAAGGTCTGTTTTCTGGGAGTTGCCATACTGGAAGTTTCTTCGCACGCCTCATAGCCTCGACATCATGCATATCACGAAAAACGTGTGCGAGAGTCTGGTCGCCACCATAATCAACATGCCAGATAGGACGAAAGATGGTCCGAAAGCAAGGCATGACCTGATATGCTTGGGTATCCGGAAGGAGCTTCATGGAGGACGCACTACTCCTGATGATCAGGAAGATGACGATGATCATGAGTCGGAGACAACACAAGGTCGTCGGAAGTGTAAAAAGTTCAAGAAGAACGAATATTACTGCCCTCCTTCTTGCTTCACTCTAAGCCAGGATGAGATCAAACAGTTTTTCAAGTGCCTTCTAGGAGTCAAATTTCCTTACGGCTACGCGGGCAAGATAAGCAGATACCTAGACGAGGCGAAGCAGAGGTTCAGTGGCATGAAGTCTCACGACTGTGCCGTGCTAATGACGCAGGTACTTCCGGTCGCACTAAGAGGGATAATGGAAGAGCACGTCCGTGAAACGTTATTTGGCCTATGCAAGTTTTTCGACGTCATCTCTAGGAAGTCGATTGGCTTGAATCAGCTCGGAAGGCTACAGGAGGAGATCGTGGTGATACTATGTGAGCTTGAGGTCTACTTCCCACCCGCATTCTTCGACATTATGGTGCATCTGCTGGTCCATGTCGTGGAGGACATCGTACAACTCGGGCCGATGTTCCTCCGCAGCATGATGGCGTTCGAAAGGATGAACGGACACATCAAAGGATACGTTCGCAACAGGTCCCGTCCAGATGGAAGCATAGCCAAGGGCTTTCTGGCCGAAGAGTGCATCTCTTTCTGCACGAATTATCTAGACATCAAGAACCCTGTCGGTCTTCCCGTCAACAGACACCTTGGCAAGATCGACGGATCTGGTCACCGAGAGGGTCGTCGCATACTGCATGCAGACTTCGATTTTCGACGCGCAGACTTTGATCGAGCAAACCTCGTCGCGCTACAGCATTTAGAACTGGTCGATCCTTGGGTACAAAAGCACAAAAGGTTAATCGAGAAGAAGTACAGTGACCGGGGCATACAGAGGACGCAGGGAGAAATAATCAAAGAGCACAACTCAGATTTCACGCGTTGGTTTAGGCAGACGCTCCTTGATAATCCCCCGCGCTCGCATTCTTCTGACACGGAAAAGATCATATTCACCTTGTCGCAGGGACCGATGCAAAACCTGGTGACCTATCAGGCGTATGATATCAACGGCTACACATTCTACACGGAGGAAAAGGACAACAAGTGTGATTATCAGAACTCAGGCGTAATGTCGGAATTCTACACCGATGACAACGTGAAGGAAAGATTCTACGGAAGAATCGAGGAGATCTGGGAGCTCGACTACTGTGGAGAAAAGGTGCCGATGTTCCGTGTCAGATGGGCAAAGAGCGTCGAAAGAGAAGACCGGTATTTCACAACCATGGTTATACCCGAAGCAGCCAAATCCAAGGCCGCCGGTGCAAACGTGGCCGCGAAAAATGAACCGTGGGTACTGGCTACCAAAGTGGACCAATGTTTTTTCATTACCGACCCGACAAAGCCTAGCCGTGTTGTCGTGAGGAGAGGAAAAAGGAACATCATCGGAATGGATGGAGTCGCCAATGAGCAAGACTTCGACCAGTACGGCGATCCAAAGATTGAAGATGACGACGACTACGATGCAGCAACATACATCACAAGAAGAAAAAGGACAACCCTACCCAAAAAAGGTAGCCCGTTCGAAAGAAGAAACATTAAAGTGCCGGGGCTAAATTATTCAACCGCGACAAAGAAGGGAAAAAAGATTGTAAAACGCTAGCTCAAAAAATATTGTAAAACGCGTGGTCGAAAAAGATTGTAATATTTATGGACAAATTATTTTGTTTAAAATATTGTAAACGCGTGGTCAAAAAAGATTGTAATATTGTAAACGCTAGCCCAACCGGTTCATCTCAAAAATATTCAAAAATCAATACACTTCTTATGTTTAAAGTTTTTCTAAATTCCAAATTAATATTCAAAAATATAAGTTAATTCATTTTAAAAGGTTACATTAATTATTTTTTAGAAATAGAAAATGGTTTTGGATTATTTATTCAAATCCATACACTTCTTATGTTTAAAGTTTTTCTAAATTCCAAATTGATATTTAAAAAATATAAGTTAATTCATTTTTAATTGTAAATGGTTCATATTTTAAATGGTTACATTAATTGTTTTTCAAAACAGAAAATGGTTTTGAATTATTTATTCAAATCCAAACACTTTTTATGTTTAAAGTTTTTCTAAATTCCAAATTAATATGCAAAAATATAAGTTAATTAATTTTAAATGGTTACATTAATTATTTTTTAAAAATATAAATTGGTTTTGGATTATTTATTCAAATCCATACACTTCTTATGTTTAAAGTTTTTCTAAATTCCAAATTAATATTTAAAAAATATAAGTTATTTCATTATTAATTTTAAATGGTTCGTAGTTTAAATGGTTACATTAATTATTTTTCAAAACAGAAAATGGTTTCGAATTAGTTATTCAAATCCAAACACTTTTTATGTTTAAAGTTTTTCTAAATTCCAAAGTAATTATCATTTAAAAAACATTACAAATTTAAACCCCAAAATAAAAAATAAGGCGGGAACAGAGAGAAAATAACTGAAAATTTTTGAAAACAGGGGAATACGTCCCGGTTGGAGCCACCAACCGGGACGAAAGAGGCCCCTGCATGCGCGCCCCTTCAGTTGCTGAAAATTGGACTATAGGTCCCGGTTGGTGGCTCCAACCGGGACGAATGCACCTTTAGTCCCGGTTGGAGCCACGAACCGGGACTAAAGGCCGTTTAGTTATAACAGCGCGTGCCTCCTCTTCTTCTTACCGTCCCCACTCACTTCTCATCCCCATCTCTCCATCTCTCAGCCCAATCGAGCACGATCTGCCGCCGCCGCTCTCGATCCGCCGCCGCGTCTGAGGAGGAGGAGGGGTCCCCGCGTCTCAGGAGGAGGCCCGCGTCTCAGGAGGAGGCCCGTGTCCGAGGAGGGGCAGCCGCCGCGTCTCAGGAGGTGGAGGCCGCCGTCGTCGCACTCCGTCGTTCGCCCGTCGTCGTCCGAGCCCTGCCAGCTGCACGTGGAGGAGGAGGAGGAGCCCTGCCAGCTGCGCGTGGAGGAGGAGGAGCCCGAGTCGTGCGCGTCCGAGGAGGAGGAGTCCGTGGAGGAACCCGCCGTCGTCCGCTAGCCCGCCCGCCCGCCCGCCGTCGTCCAGCTCCGCGCTCCCTCCTGGTGAGTCTCCTGCCGACCTCCCCTCTCTCTCTCTCCCTATCTTCCTCTCTCCCTCTCTCCCTCTCTCGCCGGCGTTGGATTGATGGGCCGTGACCAAGTCCGTGAACTGGCCCTGCAGGGCCTCGTACTTTGTAGCCACCTCCCTGATCATCTCGCCCAGCCGCCGGTTCTCCTCGCTCACCCGCTGCAGCTCCGATTCAAGAACCGCAACCTATATAAACAGAGAACAGAAATGTTCAGTCCTAGCTCATAAACATGTACAGAGCAGGCAGAACAAGAAGAACCATGGTGTTGTTGGTTCTTGATGCGTGCTGTTCAGTACTTGCTGTTCATAAACATGTACAGAGAAGGCTGGCTGCCGATCCATGGATCCATTCTTGGCTGAACACTAAACACCTAGCTTGGTCCCGGCAGATCAGTACTAGTTGTTGTTCTGCAAGTCAATCTGAAGAGTTGGGAAGAAGAGGGGGAGGAACACTATTTTCGAGTGAGAGGACCGAATGACATTCTGTGTAGCAAGCTTCAGGTTAGGTTCAGGTTAGGTTCAGGTTAGGTTCAGAGTAGCAAGATTCAGGTTAGGTTTAGGTTAGGTTCAGAGTAGATGAAAATGCAATAGTAGAACAAAGATATGCAGTAGTAAAACTTGTGTTTTTTAATGCATGTCTCCTATGTTTACATTGCAGTAGTAGAACAAAGATATGCAGTAGTTTACATTGCACTCACTAACTATGAACCTGTGTAACCTGAAGGTTTCATGAAACCAAGTTCCCTTTTTTTACTGTTGTATAAGAAAGTGCATTTCCTTTTGTGCATATGGACAACTGTTACACAGGTCCTTATTTGGTCCTTATGTAAAACCAGAAATCGTTAAATTACCAAGGCACAAGAACCATTTGTTCCTTTGATGCATGATCAGTTAAATTACCAAGGCACAAGAACCATTTGTTCCTTTGATGCAGATGATGCTGTGAACTGCGACGATAAATGTAGCTTGTAGATAGCTTAGAGTTCAGAGTAGCAAGGGTTCAGGGTAAGCTTAGGGTTCAGAGTAGCAAGGTTAGAGGCTGCATAGTTCAATCCACTTTCAAAGTTTCAGGCCATCTAGTTGAGTTTGCGCACTTCACACCAATGCACAAATCCACTTTCAGAGTTCCAGGCCATTCAATGGTGTGGTAACTGATTCAGTTGATATTATGGAAGTGAAATATCCTGATCCTTTACTTATTCACAAGATTTATTTTAATTGGGTTGTCATTGTTGCTTAAAGAGATAGCTTCTGTCATATGGCTATGCTTAAATTGATAACAAAAGTTTATATGGTTGTGGCACTGTGCTGGGACTGGATGGATGTGGTTGTGAAATGGTTTGGAAGGAAAAATAGAGTAGTGTTGGTTTTGCTACTATCTGTGCTGGGACAATAGCACCTTGAAATTGTGCTTGTGCTTGTATATGAAGCACTTTATTATGTGTGTATGCAGGTTCTTGTATGAAACGAGTCCCGATTTTTGCCGGAATGTTGATTAACTTCCGTTTTGGCAGAAATCGGGCACTCCTAGTTTAAGAAAATTAGCAAAGGTCATGCCGGATTTTTCCGTGCATTTAACCAATTATTTGTTTTTTATTAGTGCAAAGATGTGTGACAACGACGAGGCTGGATGTTCTAAGCGCATCAGCGCTGAAGGAGAACTCAGACCTCCGAATAAACAATTGACATTCTGGGAGGCGGCCCAGCGTCTAGAAGACGATGAAGAATACCATCCTTCGGAGAGCGAGGATGATGAGATGGAAGACGCGGAGGAAGAAGCCGAAGGAACGGCGGACGATGAAACCACTGATGGCGGCGAGGGCACAGGGAGTGGTAGCAACCCTCCTAAGAAGAAGAAGCCGAAGGACCGGCGCCCGAACACGGTCGGCACGGTCAGGGAGGAAATTACCGAAGTGAGCCCATCAGGGGTTCCTTTGGAGCCCGCCCTTGTCGTCAAAGGGTACGGTGGGCAAGTGGCGGCGATCACCCGGACAACCATCTCGATCAACACCGAGAATCTCCGGCATAAAGATAATGGCCACTTGCGCACACTCCTCTTCGAGAAGCTGCACGCCAGATACAAGTTCCCCGCTAAGTATCAGAACACAAATTATCATGGGAACGAAGTAAACAAATCCGCCCTCACAAAGATGAGCACCGCCCTGGCCAGCTGGAGAACCCGGATAAAGAAGAAGATCTATAAAGAAGGCAAAAGTCTCGAGGAGATCCAGAAGATTGACCCGCAGATCACCGAAGATCAGTTCCGGGAGTTCAAGGAGAGGTGTGAATCCGAAAGAGCCCTGGCCAATAGTAATCGGGGAAAGGTGCTGCAGGCGATGAATATAGGTCATCACCATCTTGGATCTGGTGGATACAGAACCGCGGAGGCCAAATGGAATAAGGAGGACGAAGAGTATAGATCCAAGGGGATAGAAAACCCCTTTGCTAAATTCGAACCCGGGCAGGTTCGAAACTTCATCAGGGCCCGTTACCATGTGGACCCAAAAACCAAACAACTCACCGCGGATCCTGCGGTGAAGGAATTCGAGGAAATTGTGGTAAGTATAATCTAATTACCGGTGATCAACACGATTGCAATCTAATCGATGATCTAAATGATTCACTGTTACTTCTTCTGCAGGAGGAGGAAATTGTTGCTAGTCATGGATCCCAGGGTTCCTCATCCCAGGGGTCGACGGCGGCCACCCGGTGGGATAACCCTTTTAACAGGGCGATGAACCGGGCCAAGAAAATAGAGCCGGTTACGAAGAAGCCGTCGTCGGCTGGCCGTCTGGCCGGCCTCGGGGGTAAGAATTGGGTGGATCATTTTGGTCCACCGCCGAGGACGCATGTGGCGCCGTCGGGAAGGAGCGAGGAGGAAAACAGAGAGGTTCAAGAACTTAAGGCACAAGTGGCGCGGATCCCGCAGATCGTCCAAGACAACCTGGCAATCACCCTTACGTCCTTCCTGCCTACCTTGGTGGAGTCAATAGCGAACTGGAGTGCGGGTGGTCGAGTAGGGCTGTGCCCGATTCCAAGCATGGTCAGCAGCCACTCGAACAACGCGGCGCCGACGAATCAGGCGAACTACGTGTTCGTGACTCCGCCCGCTAGCACCGCGGCGCCGCAAGTGTTGGTGACTCCCCCTGCCATCACCGCGGCGCCGGAGTACATGTTGGTGCCCCCCCTGCCATCGTCGCGGCGGCACCGGAGCTCCAAGCACCCGTCGGTAGGGAGAATACACCGGCGGCCAGCACCGCGCCATCAAGCAGCCCTTCCGTCTCTTGCACGCTCGTCGCCGTATGCGGTGCGTCGACATTAGCCGATCTCGACGCCATCACGGTAAACAAATTGCTTTAATTACCGCTCCATCAAGCAGCCCTTCCGTCTCTTGTGGCATCTCGCTCTGACGACGCCGTACATGTTTTCCGCAGACGGATGTTCCTTGCACTCTCTTATGCTACGTGAACAACGAGCTGAGGGATGTTGCCAAGGGTACCATCGTTCAACCCTTGCAGCGCACGTTCCACTCAAAGCCGATGCCAGATAGCATGCACAGGGTTAAAATTAGTCGGGTGCTAAGGGGCTGCGACGACCTGGAACCTCCCATTCAACCCCCAGGAGCGGATGAAGAAGAGTCGTCTGTCCTCAGAAGTTGCTTCGGCTTGTTCATGCTATGGCCAAAGAGCATGATCCGTTTGGGGACGGCGGGGGCCATCACGCCACAGACAACAGCACCGCCTGTCGTGCCAGCGACAAGCGGTGGCAAGGCCCCCTTACCGCCCTCGCCGTCACCTCCACGCGGTGGGTCGGATGATCATGATGATGATATGCACATGGCGCAGGATCCGGCCGAGGACTTCGAAGACTGGAATGATCACTTCTTCAGCACTCAGTTTGGCAACGAAGAAGACCTAGCTGGTGGCCCCACAGAGAAATCCACTATCACCAAGCGTCTGTTTGGTTCTCAGGAGACGCCTCCAGCTTGCGCCTTTACAGAGCCAGCTGATACAACCAACCGGCCCTTTATTCTAAGCCCTGACACACTACATAGGGCGGCCGGTGCTCAGATTGCGGTGCCTGCCCGCTCTCCAAAAGGAAAAAAGGGCAGGAAAAGAAAATCTAGCAGCTCGAGCCAGCCGGTGGCGTCAACAACTACGAATCCGATCATGTTTCGGGACGGGCCACCAAGACCCGAGGGTATTATGTGGAGGATTCATGTGGCGGGTGAGCCCATGCTACCTAAGAATTTGCGGAAGCTCGCCAGTTCGGAACTGCAGAGTGTGCATGACGGCGTGCTGACGATAGAGAGACGCCTTCTATCGGAGAAAGATCCCTCGCACCCGGTATTCGTGGTTAAGGTGCCACCAGGCTTGGGCTTCGTCGACACTGCCCCCGCGGATCTGTTCTTCCTGCGGTTCGAGGACATCTTCAATATGTTCCACCTATACCCGCTGCACTATACCATGGTCCGTCTCTTTTCTCTCAGCCTGGCCACGCAGATCATTAGAGAGAACACACCGGGCATCGCTATAGTGGACCCCTACTACATGCGTGACGGCTGCTTGGGTTCCCCCGCCGAACGACGTATCGTGGCCTCGTACCTAAAAAGAATCCTCGTGGCGAACAAGACAAAGGAATACATTCTCGTGCCTTACTTTCCCGAGTAAGTCGTTATTCAGTCGCCACCGTCGATTGGCTTTATTAGATCATCATCATTATTTTTTCAACACATTCCATTTGAATTTTTTGCGCAGAGATGAACACTGCACGCTCATCTCCTTATCGCCGAAGCATTCCCACGCCACGTATTTCGACTCGGGGAGTCTAGAAAAGAAGAAAAACTACGACAAGATCAAGGAAGTTCTGGATGATGCTCTCACTGGCTTTGCCTCGACGGAAGGCACCAGCTTCGTGCGTAAGAAGGTCAAGTTCGGCAGGCACGTCTTCAACCACGTAACAGAGTTCCCCTGCGTGAAGCAGCCGGAAAACAGTAAGAAGGAAGCCTACTACACACTCCATCACATGAGGGCGTTCCTACTTGACCAGCAGAATTCTACGCTGCCAGATCATCTCAAACAGTGGGCCGAAGCAAAGGCCAAGATCAATGATTCGGATATTAGACAAGAGATGTATCGCATCCAGCAGCAGTTTGGGGAAATCATCTTTCGTGATGTCATGACTTCGGGGGGGATCTTCTACGGAGGAAATATCCCGAATAACCGTGACATAGAAGATCGCCTAGAGATGCAGGGTGACTATAGGAAGTTCATGACGAGGCAGGGCGTCCTCCCGTTCCCTAAGCCGAGCCAGAAGGCTTGATGTTGGCCTAGTTGTAGTTGCAAACTATAGATGACCTTTGTGTGTGTGTGGACGACAAGTGTACTTATCTTATTAGGTTTATGAATCACCGCTTACTTATTTTGCTTATTATTATTATATATCAATCAATGCTTGGTTTTTTTTCTTACTCTTTGGTTTTTTGCTTACTCTTTGGTTCTCGGACGACAAGTGTGAGTTATTTTTGTCTTTTTCGAGAATATGTCGATGATTGAAATGTCGTGGCACAATATATATGTGAATGTGCTATGACGGGATTGTCAGCCTTGTGATATGCACAAGTCCAGGAATTGTGCATCCTACTTGGCTGACAGTCCCGTCATAAGCAATTCCTGTGTCCAACGACCTAGCTAGTTATATATGAGGCATGCTTTTCGAGTTATTTTTGTCTTTTTCGAGAATATGCCGATGATTGAAATGTCGTGGCACAATATATATGTGAATGTGCTATGACGGGATTGTCAGCCTTGTGATATGCACAAGTCCAGGAATTGTGCATCCTACTTGGCTGACAGTCCCGTCATAAGCAATTCATGTGTCCAACGACCTAGCTAGTTATATATGAGGCATGCTTTTCGAGTTATTTTTGTCTTTTTCGAGAATATGCCGATGATTGAAATGTCGTGGCACAATATATATGTGAATGTGCTATGACGGGATTGTCAGCCTTGTGATATGCACAAGTCCAGGAATTGTGCATCCTACTTGGCTGACAGTCCCGTCATAAGCAATTCCTGTGTCCAACGACCTAGCTAGTTATATATGAGGCATGCTTTTCGAGTTATTTTTGTCTTTTTCGAGAATATGCCGATGATTGAAATGTCGTGGCACAATATATATGTGAATGTGCTATGACGGGATTGTTAGCCTTGTGATATGCACAAGTCCAGGAATTGTGCATCCTACTTGGCTAACAGTCCCGTCATAAGCAATTCCTGTGTCCAAAGACCTAGCTAGTTATATATGAGGCATGCTTTTCGAGTTATTTTTGTCTTTTTCGAGAATATGCCGATGATTGAAATGTCGTGGCACAATATATATGTGAATGTGCTATGACGGGATTGTTAGCCTTGTGATATGCACAAGTCAAGGAATTGTGCATCCTACTTGGCTAGCAGTCCCGTCATAAGCAATTCCTGTGTCCAACGACCTAGCTAGTTATATATGAGGCATGCTTTTCGAGTTATTTTTGTCTTTTTCGAGAATATGCCGATGATTGAAATGTCGTGGCACAATATATATGTGAATGTGCTATGACGGGATTGTTAGCCTTGTGATATGCACAAGTCCAGGAATTGTGCATCCTACTTGGCTAACAGTCCCGTCATAAGCAATTCCTGTGTCCAACGACCTAGCTAGTTATATATGAGGCATGCTTTTCGAGTTATTTTTGTCTTTTTCGAGAATATGCCGATGATTGAAATGTCGTGGCACAATATATATGTGAATGTGCTATGACGGGATTGTTAGCCTTGTGATATGCACAAGTCCAGGAATTGTGCATCCTACTTGGCTAACAGTCCCGTCATAAGCAATTCCTGTGTCCAACGACCTAGCTAGTTATATATGAGGCATGCTTTTTGAGTTTGCTCTTTTTGATTTAAGAGTACTTTCTATAAGTGTATCTTCATATGCGACTTTAATTATACATGTTTTTTCAATCACCGGTTAGTTATTATTGTCAACTTGTAGATGACGTGGTACGTCGTGTACAAGGGACGGGTTCCCGGAGTCTACGATGATTGGGAAGACTTCCGGAGACAGGTGCACCGTTTCAGCGGCAATAGCTACAAAGGGTACAACACTATGGCGGAGGCGGAAGATAGATACACGCGCTATCTAGCGGGAGTTAGGACAAGGAACCGGATGAAGACCTACACCTTCGTCGCGGCGGTGATCATGCTTATCTTCTTTGGTTATTTATCCCGCGTTTGTGTCTAGCTAGCTAGTTTAGATGTCTAGGCGAGCTTCCGAGCTCTAACTTGTTCGATCGACACATGTATTCGCATGTCACCAACTACTACTTTGTAACATGATCAAAACAATGTAACTTGGACTATGTATTCATGTATGAGACTTATCTATATGTATTTGTTTCAATCTTGTTTTTCATATCGAGTATTTATATATATAATTGTATATCTTGTATCTGTGTGTGTATATCTGCTGTAATATTGTATATAATCTGTATTGCATATAATCTGGCTTGGAAATTAAAAAAAAAACAAAAAATACATCTGTGGCGCACATGTTCTACCTTCTGTGGCGCACTACACCTAAAGCGCACCATGGATGTTTAGTGGCGCACTGGGTAGTGCGCCACAGAAGATCCAAGGGGTAGCGCACCATGCCAAACTTCTGTGGCGCACTAGGTGGTGCGCTACGCCTATCTCTACACAACCGTGGCGCACTAGGCAGTGCGCCACGGCTGAGAGATAGCCGTAGCGCAAGGCCCGTGGCGCACTACAGGTGCGCCACGGATGGGCCTTTCAGGTGCGCCACAAACGACCATTTTCCTAGTAGTGCCTCCCAAGCCTCCAATACAATGAGCGACCGGGAGCCGACGCCAGAGCACCCGCCAACGGCGGCGTACAACACTCTCGCCCCACAATGGTGGGACGAGAGGGATTGGGATTTCGCCACCTGGTCCGAGGACGACGAGTCCTTGACCGATGGCGAGGAGGACCTGCAGTTCCTTGCCGATGGGGAATTGGAGGCGGACAGCATCGACGACGCCATGTCCTGGGACGGCGTCGACTCCTCCGACGAGGAGGAGGAAGCGGAGGAGGACACCTCCTCCGAGGAGTACCAGCCGGTGAAGTACTTCCGCGCCGGGTCCAGCGAGGACACCGAAGACGACGACGAGGACGAGGAGGCCCCCGCTGGCATCTGGATCAGCAGCAGCGAAGACGACGCCGGCAGCAGCGCTGATGACAGCGAACAAGACGACGGCGAAGACAGCGGCGACGACCTCGGCCTCTAGATTAGGAATTAGTAGTAGTAGTAGTAGTAGATTTCCTTTTGTAAGCAATCAGCTCCTTTTGTTAAGCAATCAGCTCCACTGTAAATAATCGTCTTTTGAATGAACGAAGATTGCTTTTCCAACTTGAAGATTGCTTTTCTGACCCAATTTCGCCGATAGTCACATAGGTCGATGTTCCAGAAGCCGATAGCAACGCATCGGCTTTTACCCTGCTGCGCTCATACAGTCAACCAAGTCATAGCCCAAAGAGCCGATGGTAAAACATCGGCTTTCCCAAAAACGTTGACAAGGTCAAGTTCGGTCGCATACTTAGACAAATCTGAGCGGCCACTTTCCAGTTTCAAACGGTAACCTGCGACCCTCTTCAAAAAGGGCGACCCAGATCTCCAATCGCTCATCGACCAAATCGAGCTCACAGCGAGAAGACCCCTCGATCCCCAATTGCACAGATCCATCTCCGCCGGCAAACCAGATGGCGGAATCGTCCAACACCAACCCAGAGGTCTCCGGTCTGAAGGTACGCCTACTCCCCGTAGTCTGAACGCGATGCTAAAATTAATGGCGAACACCTGAATTAATGCCTTATTCCATTATTAAATTTTCTAGGTTTCAGACATTCTGCTGCCACATCCTTCTCTCCCAAATTCTCTCTGCCTTGGCCCTCGTACAGCATCTAGTCCTGCCCATCTGATTTCTTGCGAAGCAAACCGAATCCCCTTCGTAAGCCAAGACCTAGATTTAAACTCTTGGGCCGACTGCTTGCGAGCCTGGCCTAATCCTCCTGAACATTGGGTCACTTGGTTCAGCAGGGTAGCTAGAGCTTACCAATCCCAATGGGAAACCACGGGAATAGCCGATGCCTTGCATTTGTCATTGTCTCCTCTTGAGAAACATGAGAATCTTCTAAAAACCATCGGCTACTTCTGGTCTGACGCTCTGAACTGCTTTATGTTCGGTCATGGCCCTATGTCACCAACTCTGTTAGACGTGGTGATGATCACTGGTCTAGATGTCACATCACCCAGCCCCTCTGCTTTTAAACTGACCAAAGTCCCCTACAAACTGTCTTCTAAAACAGACTGCACAAACTGGGGTGCCTACCTCCAACGCCATATGAAAACAAAGTGCCCTGTCACAGAGAAAGAACACACAGCCTTTCTCAACTTCTGGCTAGAACATTTCATATTTTGTGGCCCCTCCCTTGCTCCAACCAAAAATTATCTCTCTTTAGCCTACGAGCTTGCCAAAGGCACTCAACTTGGCATCGGCAAACTGTTCCTTGGAGAGGTCTATCGATATCTCCAGTTGATGTCTGTCAAGCTGTTTTCTGGCATAGTAGTCAAAACAGGAGGTCCTTGGTGGTTCATCCAGCTATGGGCCCAGCTGTACTTTCAAAACCATGTCCCCAACTTTCCCCTTTTGGCGAGTTGTACCTTCCCAGATGTCAAAGGGAAGCAGATCCGATGCACTAGTTATGGCCAAGCTTTGTATAGGCTGCCAGGTAGTAAACTATCCCCTCAGGAAGCTTCCAAGTGGTTCAGTATTTTCTTCCAAGGCCTGGATAATCCTACCTTCTTCCCTTACATGGAAGAATCGGAACATTTTGAAAATCCCATCTCCTTCAGGCTAGACAGCTTTGCCGATGACACCAGCACTCGGCAACTCTTTTCCATTGTGATCCGTCCCTGTTTCCTGCCAGTTGGCATGAGTACATCCAACAGAATCATCAAGCCTAGGTATGAATTCTACCAGCCAGTCATAGTGGCTAGGCAATTTGGCCTTGGACAAGTACCTCCCCACCTCTTTCTCCACCATCTTATGGAGAGCAGAGCCGACCTGCCCGATCCTCTCACCAGCCAAAGGTGTTACTCCTTCTTTGATGCTCTGATCATCCCCATTCCCAACGACCTCACCTTCGCCTCATCAACCGATGGCTTTGAAGACTGGTGGTCGATGTGGAAGACTCACGCCTTCAGGAGAGCTCTGGGACCGTTGCTGAAACAGCTTGATGCTGACTATGACATCCCCGTGGAACAGGTGCCACTACTTGTAAATTTTCTTGATGCAGCTCACAAATGACTCTTCTACTAACCCACTCTTTCACTTTGCAGCAACAAGATGGCCCTGAACCTACTGATAGTGATGGCTCCCCCTTTGAGTTCTTTCCGCCAGCTCCTGTGGTTCTTTTCTGCAAGAACTCGCCACCTTTGAAAAAGGTCATGATGCAGAACCAGCCGATAACACCACAATCGGCTTCTAAGAAGCAAGTAACTTCAACATCAGCTGCCCCTGGAGTTCCAACTAAGACAAGAACGATGATGACGAATGTAGCTGCCAGGAAGACCCTGAGGCGCCGGAGCCCTTCTCCAGAAAGCTCGCATGTAGGCTGATCCATGTCTTGGTCGATCCTTCTCATTCTTTCATTCTTGCAGACGTGCTCGTGTCTAACAGCTTTCCTTCTCTTGCAGGCTTCCGTCGAAGACACCTCCCACGAGGACACACGACCCGATCAAGGAGAATCAAGCCCAACAGACTCTGAGAAGACTGCCACACCAAACCAGCCAGATGTGCCACCATCGGCTCCCAGGAAAAGGCCAGTTCCTGAACCTGCTGCCCCCCGAGCATCAGTCGAGGCAGGGCCAGCTGTGGGTCCCAAGAGAGCTCGTAAAGGACTGCAAGCTTCTTCGTCGAGCCAGGAGGTTTCGAAAATCATCACCCTTCATGCTCTTACCACTTAATTCCTTCTTATCTGCCGATTCATCATCATTTACATCGGTTAAACACCTTCAATGCAGACGACTGACGTTTCTAGTGGGAAGGCTGGGGCAGTGCCGATGCCTTTAGCCAAGCCGGATTCAGCAATCCCCGAAGGTGCAGATGAAATGGCCACCACTTTGGGCAAGCCCCCAGCAACCACACATAAGCCGATTGTCTCGCCATCTGCTGTCCCCTCGACCTTAGGAGAGGTATGTTAGCTTCTTTCAGCTAATTCTTCTCTGTTGGACGCATACTGACGCTTTTTTGGGCTGCCAAGGTTGTGATATTTCAGGCTTGTTGATGTTCGACCCTGACTCCATCGAACCAACTGCCTCTGTCGCCACCGATGAACCACAAGCCAGGGCTGTTCTACCTCAATTCCAGCGTCTTCGAGCCTTGCTATCCTCCCCGATCGAAGAGTTGATCGAGGGTTCTGAGGAGGTGAAGAGCGTTCTTGCTGAAATAAAAGACCAACTCCCAGTAGCATTGCCGGTGAAGCTTTGGCCCGTTGTAACTCTGCCTTTCTACGGGTCAAGGGTGAAGCTAGCTCGTGAAAGGATCAACCTGCGTCGTGCCCAACTTCCGCTGAAGGCCAATATTGCAGACAGATGTCAGCAGCTCAACGAGAAAAAGGCGTCTCTGGATGCCAAAACTGACACCTCTGTCAGCACCGCCGAGCTCGCATCCTTGAAAAGGGAGCTGGAAGATCTTGAAGAGAAGGTCCGGGCGACTAAACAGCTCATTCGCGACAAGGAAGAATCCATCGCCCGATCCCAAGACGAAGCAGAAGGCCTCAGAGCTCAACTGAAAACTGATCTGGCAGAAATACGTGCCCTGAACAAGCAGCTAGTGACGGGCAAGGACGAGGATGACGAAGCCGAGATCGCCGAGGTGGATCGTGTCCGTGCTGACGCCCTCCACACCTTCGAGGCATTCCTTGAGTAGCTCGTTCATGTAAACTGGCATCTGCTTGTAACAGTTTGAACCTCTAGAGTCGATGGCTGCGCATCGGCTGTATTTTTTGTTCATTGGCCGATTTCATGTATCGGCCCCCATAACTCACTGTCCATCATCCCACATGCTTTGGGAAACATATATATTTAATTTTTTATTTGGCCGATTTCGTGTATCGGCCCCCATATCTCACTGTCCATCATCCCACATGCTTGGGAAATATTTCTTGAGATGCTGACCGTTGACAGCCACTGGGAATTTCACGCCATCCAGCTCCTCCAGCATGTACGCGTTCCCCCTTAAGACCTGATCGACCCTGTATGGCCCGTGCCAATTTGGAGACCATTTACCGTATGCTGCATCCTTAGTTCCCAATGGCAATACAGCTTCCCATACCAGATCGCCAACGTGGAACTCCTTCGGTCTCACCTTCTTGTTATATGCACGAGCTACCTTGGCCTTGTTTTCTTTGATTTTCTCAAGCGACCATAGCCTAAGCTCAGTCATATCCTCAACACTGTCACTCATCAGGGCCGCATATTCTTCAGTCGTTAGATCGTTCTGAAAAGTGACACGTCTCGATCCAGCCGTAATTTCCCAGGGCAATACGGCTTCTTGTCCATAGACTAGATGGTATGGCGAGGTTTTTATCGCTCCATGACATGACATGCGGTAAGCCCATAAAGCCTCTGACAAAACCTCGTGCCAACGCCTAGGGTGCTCATCGATTTTCCTCTTGATCAGCTTGATAAGGCTCTGGTTGGACGCTTCAGCTTGCCCATTTGCTTGAGCATAGTATGGAGATGATCGAATCAGCTTAATCCATGTGTCCTCACAGAACTTTCTGAACTCGTGAGAAGTGAAGACCGAACCTCCATCGGTCGTGATAGTCTGGGGAATCCCGAACCTATGAATGACGTGTTCTTTCACAAAATCGACAACATCCTTCGAGCTCACTGACTTCATAGGGACGGCTTCCACCCATTTAGTGAAATAATCCGTAATGGCCAAAATCCACATGTGGCCTTTGCTTGACGGAGGATTGATCTTGCCAATCATGTCCATGCCCCAACCTCGGAATGGCCAAGGCTTGATGATGGGGTTCATCGCTGACGCGGGTACCATCTGAAGTTTTCCAAATCTCTGACATGCTTGACACCCTTTGTAGTACTTAAAACAGTCCTCAAGTATGGTAGGCCAATAAAACCCTGATCGCCTGATCAACCACTTCATCTTGTGAGCCGATTGGTGAGTTCCACAGGCGCCTTCGTGTACCTCGTGTAGGAGCCGATTGGCCTCGGCTGTCCCCAGACATTTGAGCAATAACCCTTCCAGAGTCCTGTAAAACATGTCGTCCCCAATGAGCACATACTTCATGGCCTTGTACCTTATCCGTTTAGGTGCCCCCCGAGCCGAATCCTTCAAGTAATTGAAGATATCGGCTCTCCAGTCGTCTACGTCCAGGTACTGTACCTGAACATCGGCTCCCTCTGCTACGTCCTTGTAGCCTGAAGCCATTTGTGCAAGATCATTCGCCTCGGTATTCTGCGATCGCGGGATCCAGGTGAAGTTTATGTACCGGAACTGTGCCATCATCTCACGGCATTGCAGCCATAATGGGAAGAGCGACTCGCTCTCACACTTGTATTCCTCCGTGAGCTGAGAAATCACCAACTTGGAGTCTCCAAAAATTTCCACTGCTTCTGCTCCAGCTTCGATGAGTAACTCCATTCCCTTGCGTATCGCCTCATACTCAGCGACGTTGTTGGTGCGAGGGGCAGATAACCTGATGGAGAAGGAAAATGTTGCCCCCGGGGCGACACGAGTAGCACGCCGATGCCGCACCCATCGTCACAAACCGATCCATAGAAAAACATAGCCCACGCTCGTATAGATAGTGCTGCTATATTAGTGTTGATCCTTTCAGCGATAAGGTCGGCCAATGCCTGTCCCTTAACTGCTTTCGCGGGTTGATACCGGATGTCAAACTCTGATAATGCAAACATCCATTTGCCCAGTCGGCCTTTCAACATAGGAGCCGACAGCATGTGCTTTATGACATCTGATTTGCATATGATGACAATCTCCGCTGATAGCAAAATGTGGCGCAGCTTGGTGCAGGTGAAAAACAGGCAGAGGCACAACTTGTCGATCTCAGGATACCTTGTCTCTGCATCCAACATCCTTCTGCTGATGTAAAATACAACTCGCTCCAGCCCATCATAAACTTGCACCACCACTGAGGCGATGGACGTGTCAGCTACTGATAAGTAAATGTAGAATGGCCTATCCGGCTGGGGCGGAACCAATACTGGTGGCTTCGTCAGATATTCTTTGATCTCATCGAAGGCTCGTTGTTGTTCTGCCCCCCAGCTGAACTCCTCGTCAGATTTAATCTTCACCAGTCCCATGAACGGCTCTATCCTTCCTGACAGATTGGAGATGAATCTTCTGACGAAGTTGATCTTGCCGATGAGAGACTGTAGTTCTTTCTTCGTGGTAGGTGGCTTCATTGTTCGCACTGCCTCCTGACTCTTCAGGCCGATCTCAATTCCTCGTTCATGGACCAAGAAACCCAAGAACTGACCGGCCGTCACACCGAAGGCACACTTCTTTGGATTCATCCGTAGCCCGAATTTCCTTGTTCGGTCCAGGACGCGCCGCAGATCGTCCAAATGTCCTTGTATTGAAGCTGACTTGACCACCACGTCATCGATATAAATTTCCACCAGCTTGCCAATCAGATCATGGAAGATGTAATTCATGGCTCTTTGGTATGTGGCGCCGGCATTCTTTAGTCCAAATGTCATGACTACATATTCAAACAACCCCACCGAACCTGGGACTCTGAACGCAGTCTTGTGTATGTCTTCTGGAGCCATAAAAATTTGGTTGTAACCGGCATTGCCATCCATGAAGCTCAAGATCTTATGACCAGCCGCTGCGTTGATTAACGTTTCTGCCACCGGCATCGGATACTCATCCTTTGTAGCTTCAATGCGCTCACAGCCGTCTAGACTGATTCCAGAGATCGGCTCTTGGTCTTCTGCTTCCCAGATGTTCATGCCAGCTATGGAGATCTCGATAGAATCATCTGCATGAATGACCTCCACCTCATCTCCATCCCACTGTATTAGGCACTGGTGCATCGTGGATGGAATGCAGCAGTTAGCATGAATCCAATCTCTCCCTAGCAAGACAGCGTAGGTGCTTTTGCTGTCCACGACGAAGAATGACGTAGGGATGGTTTTTCGGCCCACGGTCAGATCCACGTTCAGTACGCCTTGCGTTTCTGAAGTTTGGCCGTTGAAGTCGCTTAACGTGACGTTGGTTTTGATCAGATCTGCAGTGGAACGTCCCAAACGCCGCAGCATGGAGTATGGCATTATATTGACTGCCGCTCCGGTGTCCACCAACATATTGCTGACAGGCTTCCCGTTGATGTAACCTCGTAGGTACAGGGCTTTCAGATGTTTGTAGCCCTTCTCACGTGGCTTCTCAAAGATAACCGGCCGTGGGCCGCAGTCAAACTGTGCCACTGGTAGCTCGTTGGTTCTTGGCGCGCAGAACTCTGATGGAAGTATGAATACCATGTGTGTGCCAGCCGATGTCTTTGCATCGGCTTTTACCGGTTTGGGGCGCCACTCTTTCCTTTTCGGGCGATCTTCCGTTTCCAAGGTTTGCCGAATCTTAACGGCCAGATCGGGCCGTGCTTTCTTTAAAGCGTGGAGATACTGCGCTTCGGCTTCCTCCAAGTTACGCAGCCGCTGCACTCTACGCTTTTGGGTGTGTCTGAGTCCGTCGGGACACCACCTTGGACGGTGATATCTGTCTTTTTCTTTGTCATCCATTGGCTCCTCGAGATCTTTTGCTCGAGCGGACTCCCTGTATCGGCTCTGAGGTGGGAGAGGCCCTAGACGCTTGAACACTGACACTGGCCCCGTGTCCTCCTTCTGCTGCCCACATTCCGGGCAGTTATCGATTGTAGGCAATCGGCTCATTCCCGCATCCCAGCAATACTTGAAGAAAGGACAATCCCAATGTTTGTCTGCGCCTTCCTTTTCTTTTGACGGTCCCCTAGCGAGGTGCTCGTATCCTTCATCGTTTCCATCGCGCCGGCGACGTCGGTCATACTGACGCTCATACTTGTTAAGGAGATGCGTGGAATGTGGCTTCTGATATCGCACGCTCCTTACCTGTTCCTCAGTTAGGTACCACCTGTCATCGTAGCTGGGCCGGTCGCGTGGACCAGCCTCCTCTCTTTCTCTGCCCCGAGAGCGACTGCCTTCCTCCTTGTACGTGCCATGGTGGTACACAGGCCCTGCCATGTTGACATCGAACGAGAAATCCAACTGGCGCCTCGTGGAGTGGCTGTGTTCTATCATGTTGACGCCGGGAAACGGGTTAGTGTCTACTTTCATGGCGAATTGCCCCAGGATCAGCCGGCCCTGCTCTATCGCCGTTTGGATCTGGCGACGTAGCTCTTTGCAGTCATTGGTGGTGTGGGTGAACGAGTGATGCCACTTGCAGTATGGTCTTCCGTTCATCTCTTGAGCCGTAGGGATTTTGTGGCCTTCGGGTAACTTCAGCTGCTTTTCTTTCAGCAGTAAATCGAATATCTGCTCAGCTTTGCTCACATCGAAGTCGAACCCTTTTGCAGGCCCTTGCTGCTTCACCCATTTGCAGGATACAGGATCTGCCCCCCGAGCCCATTCAGCCACGGCCACCTCCTGGTCTTGCGTAGGATCCTCTTCTTCTGTATCGACCAGGCCTATCGGACGTTTAAACTTGTCTTGGTACAACTCAGGGTGGCGCTGTTCATACATCGTCAGCTTCTGGGCCATGTGCGCCAATGAGTTGTACTCTACTTAGAAAGCCAGATCCTTGATAGGTGCTGAGAGACCCAACACTGCCAGCTCGACTGCTTCTTTTTCAGTTAAACGAGATGAGTAACATCGATTCTTGACAGTCCTGAAGCGCTGGATGTACTCGGCTACAGTTTCTCCCCACTTCTGCCGCACCTGTGCCAGGTCTGCAATGCCAGCCTCGGTAGCCTCTGAATGATACTGAATGTGGAACTGCTCTTCCAGTTGCTTCCAGGTCCGGATCGAATCAGGTGGCAGCGAGGTGTACCACCCAAAAGCTGGTCCTGTCAGAGATTGCGCAAAGAACCTTACGCGCAACTGATCCGATGCTGAAATCATGCCTAACTGTGCTAGATATCGGCTCACGTGCTCGATCGAGCTCGACCCTTCTGACCCGCTAAACCTTGAGAACTCAGGGAGCCGATACTTGGGTGGCAGCGGAATCAGGTCAAACTCGTTGGGGTACGGCTTTGAATAGCCGATTGTCCTTCTCTTCGGCACGAAGCCGAACTGGTCTCTCAAGATGGTACGAATTTGCTCCACTGTTTGGGCTGCAGGGGCTAGATTCTCATGACTCGTTCCAGTAGCATACTTGGCTAGCCACGCCTGTTTGTCGGCGTCCATCCCAGAGATTCCTGCTCCAGAAACACCTGTTCCCGAAGCCCCTGCTCCAGAAACTCCTGCCCCAGCAATCCCTGCGGTTGCAATCTGGTTCGTGCGCGTCAAGTTGTTGCAGTCCGGCACGTAGGTGCACACATATCCATGTGGGATTTCTTTAGGTGGTTCGCACAGGAATTGGCAATCGCCAGGGTCACCTCCGACCTTGTAGACGACGTACGCCGGTGCCCCTGGTGGCTCCGGAGCTGCAAGCGTGAATGGCAGTTGTGGCCTGGTCTGGAGCGCTCTCTCTCCCTGGTGAGTCCCCAATGTAGGCCCCGACGGAGAGTACTGATGTTTCATGATCTCCTGAACTACGCGAACTGCAATCCGCTCGAAAGCGTTCACCAGGCTCTCAGAATGGCGGTGAAGAGAATGAGCCACCATGTAGTTGACTTCCCGTCGCAGAGCTCTGGTGCGCTCCTCTGAAGGAACAGACAGATCCACCTCGTCAAGAGCACCCTCGGGTGAGAACCCTTTCCATCTGATGCCATGCTTACGAGTCCTCTCAAAAGAGCCGATGAGATCGGCTTCGAAGAGAGCTTTGACGTCATCATACTTCGCCTTGTGCTCCTCAGGCAGCTCGTCGTACGTGACTGGTCTGTTCTCCATTGCAGCGTCGGATGTTGATGTAGACGTTGTTGAAGGTCCCACCGGGCGTGCCAGAATGTGTTGCCTACCAAAACCCACCGGCGAGCAGCGACGGGCAACACGGAGAGCCGGGAGGCTCCCAGGACTGCTGGTGGGCCCTGGTCCCTCGGGCAACGGCCCGCAAAACTCCGGCACACGTCCTGGCTTGGTTCGAGGGCGTGCCACCTGACCTATACCTGATCAGGAAGGTGAAAAGATTGCTTCGATTGGTTTCCTGCATGGCAAACAAACATACGTAAAATTCAAGCCGTAACCGGCTCCCAGGTTTCCCTGTGAATCGGCTCCTAGAGCCGATTATCCCATGGTTCTGCATTAGATCTATGATAACATGGGGTTTTGCTTCATCAATACAAGTTAAATCGATCTACGACAGTTTAACGTTTTCACTACATGATTGGAACGTCCTACACGTAATTGAGCCTGGTAGATACAAAAGATAATAGAAAACTAATCCTAGAGAAGGCCTAAAAACCAACGTAACGTCAATTCCCGGAACAACTCCTCTCGGATTGGTAAACCATATCTTACATACTACTGGATCGTTCAACCCGTTTGCAAGGCCTGATCATGTAGATATCAAACTAAACCTTGGAGAACAAGGCACAACTATAACAGATCAAATCGACTTAAATAAAGATCAAGCAAGATGCCACCCTTACACCCGGGAAAAGGTGCAAAGGCGGCGAGATAGCTAGAGGTAGCATAACTAAACAATCATAGCGAAAAGTACTGATGCTAACCCAAACAAATCTATGATAATAGTGTTACTCGCCATCAACAAGGCTTCAGTACGAGTAACACCAGATAACGCATAAGTAGATACTGCCTAGATCGCAAGATGCGATCTAGGCAGCATGGCACTTACCCGAGAAAAACCCTAGAAACAAGGGGTGGCGATGCGCCGAGATTGTGTTTGTTGTGAACGTGATTGTCCTCCTTTTCTCAATAACCTTAGGTACATATTTATAGTCCGGAGACTTTCTATCTTTGGAATAACTCTACAACTCTATCTCTTACCTAAATTGAAACGGAACCTATTACAATATAAGATACACGGGCAATTTAGCCCAAATCAACGCACGAGGCCGATTCAACAACACGTTGCATATACGTATCTTCTAAGCCCATCTTGATTGCGGCCCAACTCCTCCTTTGGCCAAAATATGGCGATAACATTGTCTCTGGAATGACTATAATAATGACCTTTGTTTCTGTGTACTTCATCTTAAACTGTGGATGCTAGCATTGATCCAGGGACTAGCATTGCAATCAAAGGGATCCTTTTCCTTTATAAAGGAGGGATCTTACAAAAAAAGGGAGTCAGAAGTTGACCTCCACCACCACCGGTCGACCCCACTGCTGTCGTTGCACCGTCGTCCCTCTGCTGCCGCTGAGCTCATGGACATGCACCCCTGCATCTGTCGCCCTAGTCGGAGCTCTCCGCGCCCCTTTCCCCTGACCACGCCCGCCCGAGCCTCTAGCCCAAGCTCGCCCGCCACGCCTAGCGTGCCCGCCATGCGCTGCCCCTTCCCCTGATCATGTCGCGCCGCCAGCTGGCCACTGGCCCAAGCTCGCCCGTTATCACCGGAGCTCGGGCAGGAGCTCGCCCGCCACACCCAACATGCCCGCCCCACTCCGCCGCTATAGACATCCAACACCATCGCGCCCCTCGTGTTGGGCCACACATAGATATATAAAAACTTTTTTCCTACGCGGTGCTCCCAAGATCTATCTCAGGTGATAGACCACGAGATTACCGCTAGACGCGTAGATGCGAAACTTAATGTAGTGCGTCAATGCAGTGCCAATCGATCCCACAAACAGCTCCTCCAGATTCCACGAACTCCTTCGGTGGATCCCCATGAACTTCTCTATCTCTAATGTCACACGTGCAACGTCTCTACCGGTATCTACACGTACATGAAGGAGCACCAGCAGGAGATTGCTAGATCCTGTCTAGCCCTATTTGGGAGTGGATAAAGTGACGGTTAGGTAAGGGGATATACCTGGTCGCTCCACTTATGTACATTCCTAGTTGGGCTCAACTCTTGAGTCCCATCTAGGATCTACCCCAATTGCCATATGGATTTAATCCACATGGGCTCCTTACCCTTAAGTGTGTGACCTATAAGTTTATGTACACTTGGACACGACATGAGCTACACCTCCAAGTATCCCTTCATGGCTTTGAGTCCAACTTACTCCCATAAATATCTCGTCTCAATTCGATAGATGGTAGCGGCTTCTAGCAAGGAATGACATCTCCCAAGTACCGTAAAGTCTAGAAGGCAACCTTCAATGTGACTTTCGTCCAAATATCATTTGCCACACGATATACCATGTTAAGTTATAGGGGAGTAGTTGCCATCTCTTTAATAGCTTAACTCTCTTCTTGTTCTGTGATACACGATTCACTGGACTAGCACTTAGTCCGACTTCTTAGTTAACACTTAACTGAGTAGCGTATGGTCATGCTTCAGAATCATATCACACGAAGAGAATCTCTCTCCATTACGGAGGGGCAAATCCCATCATGGTTATCCACGTCACTCAGCTTGATTCACAACCGGCTCGAACTCTACCTTCATAACTGCCCTTTTACGGAACAGCGTTTGATAAAACCTAAGTTGGTCGACCATAACTCGAATCGTGCGAACACCTCGGGTCAAAGGATTCCATTGCTTGAGACTGCAAATGACAACAAGCTCGTTGCATCTCAACTCTGGGTCAGTCTGACTCGCTAAACACTTTAGCCGAATCAGTGTACGTCGGAATACACCGTGCCTATGACAAGTGTAACCGTGTCATTAGCCCACTTGCACATTGGTCTAAATTGTGTGTTCGGCACAACCTCAATGACCAAGGATACTCTAGTATGAATAACATGTATATATAGTTCCATAACTGAATCACTAATACATCCCAAATGTATCTACTTTTCCAAGTACTTTGCTCGATGATTTGATCTGGAATCTTCACATACTTGGATAAAACTGCTGCATCTAACGTTATTTTTTAGCAAAAGTCTTCTTTTTGTCTGTTTTTGCAGGAAATAAAACTGAGAAAAAAATACCACATCAGTTTTTCACCAAATAATGAAGCATGGGACCTTGGAATCAAACGAGCGGAGCCACGAGGCCCAAAAGAGACCAGGTGGTGCGCCTAGTAAGGGTGGGCGCGCCACCCAGGTGAAAGAGCATGTGGCCCCCCATGTGTGGTTTTGGTAATTAATGACAATCTTTATGGACTAATGTTTGCAAGTTGCAAGTCTTCATCAAGCGAGTGCGTGGAAGAGGAATCAAGAAAGGTGTCCATCTTGAGAAGGTCAAAATCATCTACATCGAGCTCAAGTGGAATGCTCAAGGCCGAAGTATAATCTTGATAGGTTTTCCCTTTTGTGGGTCGTATGTTGTTAATTGGGAGATCGGGTTTAGGATAGACAGCCTTACTATCAAGAGAGGCTCTCGAGTGAGTAACTCGATCATATTGTTTGGAAAGATCTCAAACCTTTGCATACTTAGCATCATCTTTGTTGGTTGTTATTTGGATCTTATCATGTGAGGTTCTAGACCTTGTGGTGATATTCATAACAAGCTCTAGTTCATCAAAGGATTTCCCTTTTATATCTTATTGTGTTTTTGATCTTGGAGGTTTTTCGATTTTTCACCAAGGGAGGTATCTCACATTGTAATACATGAAATATTTTCACTTGGTGGTATCCAATATTTCGTTCGATATCTCTTGTCATCCTCTTTCCAACAAAATTGGTTTCGGGTCAATCGGAGTTTCCTAACTCAATATTTGCATTTGCCTCTTATTTGTTTTAAAAACTAAAAGAAAATGGTTTCTACTGGGCCAAGCAGTAGTACCGCAGGCTGCTACCGCCCGCCCCTGCGATGCACTCCTTCTTCCCCGCCCGATAGTTCTGGCCGGTGCTATCGGCCCAGCCCAAGCAGTAGTACCGTTGGCCAGGCCCGTACTACCGGACCGGCTCATCGCGGCTCTGCCCAGCTCGCTGCTCCCGCGCGCTGCCCATCCCCTGATCCCTTATGTGCGCTCCCACGCGCTTGAGTGTGCGTTTCCCTCCCCCTGATCCCCTGCCGCTCTTGCTCGTTGGCTGCTAGCGCTGCCGCCCACTTTTCCTGTCGTTGCTCGCTCGGGGACCGGTAGTACCGGCCCAATGCAGTACTATCGGCCCAGTCCTGGAAAATGGCCCTAACATGCATATTCCCCTTGCCCCCTTTATTTAGCCCACTTTCTCTCTGTTTTGAGTTGGTTCTTCTTCCTCTTTTTTCAAGCTTTGCCCCAATTGTCTTAACCCCCTTAAGCTTGATTTCATTCTTCCCCTTTAATAATTCTTGAAAATATTTGAGAGGAAGATTGAGGAGATCTAGATCTACAATTTGACCAAACCATATCATCTCTTTGTGAGTGAATCTTTGGGATCTAGGTCCTTCAGGATTTGGTGTTCTCCTTGTGTTATTCCTCTCTTGTTCCCCAATAGCTTTAGTAGTTTTGTTGGAACTTGAGAGTAAAGGATTGATACGTCCAATTTGCATCACCATTCTATATCATAAATTTCCTCTATTCATTGATTTATGTCTTACTATGAGTTATTACTTATGTCTTTTCCACTATTTTTGCATGTTGGATGATTCTTGGAGAATGGACTGCCTGAGTCTGGATTTTGATGGAAAAAGAGGTGTTTTGATGCAATTTCGCAAAGATCAGAAAAATACCAGAAAAATATGGGAAAATTATATTTTCCCAAAAGACAGAGGAAGCCAGAAGGGGAGGCCCACACCCCCTAGGCGCGGGCCCACCTTGCCCCGCGCCTAGGGAGGGTGTGTCCCACTTGGCCGACCTCTGAATCTTCCCTCTCGCATATATCTTCCTACGGAACACTAACACCTGGGGAGTGACCATAGATAGAATTCTGCCGCCTCTACGGGGCAGAAAACACCGAGAGAGAAAGATCTCTCCGGCAGACAGATTTCTGTCAGGGAAATTTCTTCCCGGAGAGGGGAGTCGTCGCCATCAACACCATCATCAAGCTAGGCTTCATCGGGATCATCATCAACCACACCATCATCACCACCAGCACCATCATCACCACTTTGTCCCGTTGTAACAATTGTGTTGGATATTTCTTTAGTTCTTAGGGGAAACTTTCCCGGTGTTAATTACTATTGTAGTTGATGCTTGTGAGTGGAAACATTGGATTATTGTTTATGTTCAGATTGTTATTCATCTCCATATCATTGTTAGACCCCTCCTTTATAAAGGAAAGGATCCCTGTGATTACAATGCTAGTCCCTAGATCAATGCTAGCATCCACAGTTTAAGATGAAGTACACAAATACAAAGGTCGTTTATTACATTCATTCCAGAGATAAAACATAGTCTTTTACAACTTAGGGCCATAGGCCTAATACAAGAGTTTAAGGAATAAGTAAATAAACATAAGTCTTCATCTTCATGTGCCACAGGCAAGCATGTTGAGTGTAGACTCATGACTCCTACTCATCATCGGAGTAACCTGCAACATCACAAGTTATAGCCACAGAGGGTCAATACTTTGGAATAGTATTGGCAAGTGATACCTTAGTTTATTTTAAGTGTATTATATTACTATATGCATTTTGGCTAAGTGTAGCTTGGCTTGCTTTGCTCAAAATAGGTTTTTCCTATTAGTTGAAATCACTAAGTTTTTCTTTGTCAAAACATTCCCAAGAAACCACCAATAGACATTGGGGTCCTTCACCCTTGTTCACCCACCAATTTTTACTTAGAAGTTGGAGTGATGAGATTCTTGTAGCTTCCATGTCTTGATGCTCAAATTGTCCATTGCCTTGGACTAGGCTAAGTACTTAGGTTTTCCATCTGCAGAGGTTGTGCACTTTCCCCACCAGACTTGGTTTCCGAAGACAGGACCTTTCAGAAGCCTTTCCTTAATCAAATGGACGCGTTCCAACCTATCATCCCACTACCACCAACTGTCCAAATGACTAAGTTCTAGCAACCTATATGATCAAGGCAGAGCCCATATTGCCAAGTGGTTGCACTGTAAGCTTTCTCAACACTTGGCCTCCAAATCCCTTTGTGCCTGGGTGGCATACCACAAGTGAGATACACAACCCAAGTCCATGGCCTTGTGTAACCACTCAACATAAACCAATCCTTCCATTCCACCTAGGGAATTCATTGACTTAGTGGTTTTATTAAGAAAAACTTTTAGTCTCATGACTTAGAAATATAGCCATTATAGCATGAATAGATTATACCCACCCTTGTTTGCTAATATCTAAGCTAAGCATGGCATGGCAATTTAACTTAGGAAAAATCCCTAGCAATTCTAACATTCTAAACTACATAGGATTTCCCAACATGTCATTTGACAAAAGTAGCATGCAAGACTTAGCAAAATATCTAATGCTAGTTCAAAACATAGGATGGAAATATACATGAAAAATATCACTTGCCTTGGTAATGTGGAGAGTAGCACTCCTCACAATCACAATCACTAGCAAAATCTACACAAAAATTTGTAGCACACCATTACACACAATCATATACAATAAAAAATAATATGAATGCATGTATGCAAGAATTTATTAAGTGGTGATTTTGAAAACTCTAACAAGCATGTGCATGTTTACAGAAACTTAACAAGTCACAAGTTTGCCAACTAAACTTATTTATCCCTAAAAAAATTACTAAACTAAATCCATACTCAAAATAGTCTTAAGCATGTTTCTACAAATAAAGTCATTTTAACTGTTACTATTTGTTAAACGCATTGGATATTCAGAAAGGTCTTGTTTCACTGAATCCAACGGTATAAAGTTTGCAAAATTCCAACGTGGCAATCAAAAGTTATAAGCATTTGAAATTTGGATCAAATTCTGGTTTTAAATCTGTTTTTAGTTCTAACACTTGCCACGCGTCGTGTTGTGATTTGCGTGTACCGGTTCGCACCGGATCGAGCTCTGTAGCCGCATGATCTAAATAGATCGCACGTTCCAGATCGCGTACCTCTTCGCCGATTAATGAATCTATCCTAACGCTTGGATCAAGATCCAACGGCGCGCGAGCAAACGACCATGTCCTGGCGGCGCGCGGCGTCAGCGAGCGGCGGAGCGCTCGGTCTACGGCGGCGCTAGCGTTATAGATCGTTCCAGGATGCAAGAAGGTACTCACCGGATCCGCAAAGGCGTGCTAAAGCTCGACGTGGTACTGGTTTGCGGAGGGGCGCTCGGATGTGGCTGAGAGAGCTCGTCGGAGTCGTGCACGACGTCGGGTGGTTGTTGTCGACGTCGTTGCCGAGGTTCCGTGTCGCCCTAACACAAGCCAGAGGGTTTAGGAGATGCGCAAGAACGTGGCGAACAATATCGTGTGAGTCAGAAGTGAAGGGGCGCACGGGACTTACGGAATTTGGTCGCCGGAGTCGAGGTGGTCGTCAGATGCTTGTGGCGTCGAGCGGGAACGGCGACCTGGGGCAGTACAGGATGAACTGGTGGGGTCAGGAGGTGCGCAAGGAGATTGCGAAGTGGCTCGAACGAATTAGAGAGGAAGGGGCGCACGGAACTTACCGGAATCGATCGCCGGAGTGAGCTCTGTCTGCGGCGGTGTTGTGTGAGTCGTGGGCAGCCTCGTGGCGTGAAGGCAGAATTGACTGGGCGGAAATGGTCGCTAGGAGGTGGGGATCTTATAGCCGGAGCCTCGACAGTAAACGCTCGTCGCATCAATGCTAATTACGCTCGCGAGATCAGCGCTGCAACGGCCAGCGGCGGAGTCGTGCGCGGAATCAGAGGGGAAGACGATGCTGACGTGGAGGAGGCCCGCTTGCCAGTGAAGTGCGCGAGGTGGCGGTGGGGTCTGTCTGTCAGCGACAGATTGCGTGCGCTCGCGCGTGAGAGAAGAAAAGGAAACCCCCGGGTGGGCTAGTTGGGCTCGATTCTCTACTGGGCTAGATATCTGGCGCGCAGCCTTTTTCCTTTGTTTAATTCTTTTTCTTTTCTATTTCGATTTTCTGAATGGGTTTTCAAATGGTTTCAAAATCAATTTGAATTCAAATCTTCTTGAGGTTTTGTAGTGGTGATTTGGTCTCAGAAATGGGTCAAAACTCATGGGGCTACTTTGCAAGGGCTTGGTCAAACTAGGATTTCAAACAAACAGAGACTTTGTTGCAAATGTTTGAAATAGGGGTTTTGTAATTATTTCTAAATTATAACTTTGGTCTAAATTTTCCACACACACTTTCCAACAATGGAGGCAAGCAACCAAGTTCCTAAAACTCCCAACTTTCCAATGGTGTTGGCTATTTAAAATAAGACTGACCACATAAAATCATGGTACCATATGTTTCTGTTTTCTGAAATGATTTGGGAAAACCCTAAATGATGATGGATGCAAGGATGATATGAATGAGCTTTGAAACATGAATTTAGGGATGTTACAATCATCTTTGATCTTTATCCATATGATGTCTCATGATTAGTTCGTTTAGTTCTTGAGGACATGGGAGAAGTCATGTTGTTATTACTGGATTTGTGTTGAGTTATTATTCAATGGTTTAGTATTTAAGTTGTGGTGCTATTATTCTAGTGGTGTCATGTGAACGTCGACTACATGATACTTCACCATTTATGGGCCTAGGGGAATGCATTGTGTATTTGGCTACTAATTATGGGGTTGCCGGAGTGACAGAAACCTGAACCCCCGTTAGGACACCATTGCATTAGGGAGCGTAGGATCTTAGAGTTTAAGGCTGTGGTTAGGTTTATATCTTAATTACTTTATTGTAGTTGCGAATGCTTGCAGGGGGTTTAATCACAAGTATGTATTAGTCCAAGTAAGGTCGGTACATTATCACAGGTTCACCCACACAACACTTACAACACCAAAGAAGAATACTCAGCTATATGAAGCGAAAGCACTTGACAGAATTCCCATGTGTCCTCGAGAACGTTTGGTCCTTATAAGTATTTCCACCGGCTTGTCATTTGCTAAGAAAGGATTGGGCCACTTGTTGTGTTTGTTCTTTGTTTTTATTACTTGCACTTTTTTGTTGCTTTGTCAGAAACCCCTAAAAATCTATTTGCTAAGTGTTTACAGAGAATTCCTGCTCCATACCACTAGTCAACACCTTCTCCTCCTCGTTGGGATCGACACTCCTATATATAAAAAGTACTGTGATACACCCCCTATACTTGTGGGTCATCAAGACTATTTTCTGGCGCCGTTGCCGGGGAGTGAAGCGCTATTGAAGAGTGGAACCGTTAAAGGAAACTTCTACTGTGAGTATTTCTTTTTGTTTTCTGTTTGGGAAAACTACTACCACTGCTAGGGTAGTATATGAACCACTGATGACCCACAAGTATAGGGGATCGCAACAGTCTTCGCGGGTAGTATTACCCATTTATTGATTCGACACAAGGGGGGCAAAGAATACTTGCTAGCCTTAACAACTGAGTTGTCAGTTCAGCTGCACCTGGAAATAGTTCTTGCTCATAGAAGTTTATCAGTAGCAACAGTTTGTAGTAGCAATAGCAAAGCAACAGCAACGCTGAAACAGTAGCAATAGTAACAGTAACGGTAACAGTAGGATTCGAGTGCGGTAGGCATAGGGATGGATGGACGGGCGTTGCATGGACGAGTCTAAACATGTAACTTCAAGATATAGGGCATTACATATAAATAATAACAAGCATCCAAGTACTAAACAATCCTAGTCATGTGCTCCAAATATAGTCATACATGCTCGCAATGAGAACTTGCACAACATCTTCTGTCCAGCCAGCCCGTGACAGCGAGGCCTCTAGGGAACTATTGGCAATTAAGGTGCTCCTTTTAATAGAGCATCGCATTAACACTCTGTGAACACATGTGATCCTCACACCACAGTCATCCCCTCCGGTTGTCCCAATTATTGTCACTTTGGGGCCTTTGGATCCGAACAATGATATGTGTACACAACTTGCAGATAAGATCACAAACAATACTATCATAATGATTCAATAATAAGTTCAGATCTGATATCATGGCACTTGGGCCCTAGTGACAATCATTAAGCACAACAAGTTGCAACAAAGTCAAATAGAACTAATAGAGATACTAGGCACTATGCCCCTAACAGATCTTATTTGATTACATGATAGAACTCATCCAATCCCTACCATCCCCAATCCTACAGCGGGGGATTACTCACTCATGGATGAGGGAAACATCGGTGGTTGATGGAGATGCGTTGGTGATGACGATGGCGACGATCCTCTCCAAATTCCCTGTCCCAGCAGGGTGCCAGAACGGAGTTTCTAGATCCGAATCTTGGTTTCTGGTGGCGGCGGCGGAGCGGAACTCTTTCTGGAAAACTATCGAACCCCCCTGAGTTTTTAGGTCAAAAGTCAACTTATAGGCGTGGAGGGAGGCCGAGGAGCTGCCTGGGGTGGCCAGACCTCCCCCAGGCTTGGGGTCAGGTGGGCCCGTGCCTGGGGTGGGTCTGGGCCCCCGGGGCCTCCTCTCTGTCTCCCCTTCTGGCTCCGTGGATCTTCTGGTGAGAAATAGTTTTGGCATATTTTCCAGGATTTTTCCTGATAGTTCATTTTCTGCACAAAAACAAGACACCAAGGTAATTCTTCTAAAAACAGGGTTAGTCCGTGTTAGTTGTATCCAAATCACAAAAGTTTAGAGAAGAAACAATAGCAAAGTGTTCGAGAAAGTAGATATGTTTTGGACGTATCAACTCCCCCCAAGCTTAGCTTATTGCTTGTCCTCAAGAAATTCAGTTGAAAACTGAGTGCGGTAAAAGAACTTTCACAAACACTTTGCTTCATATGATGTATATATTCTCAGCACAGGAGTATATGCTTAGACAATTCATAATAAAGAGTATGCAACTAACTCTACTCAATAGTTATTGCAAGCTATGAGGAGAAACCAACTCAATAATAATAAGTAGCATGAAACATAAACATAAGCAACATTGCAACGCTCATAATAAAGTATGATAGAGTGGTATCTCGCTTGCCTTTGTTTGAATAGCACAATATAAATGCCAAGGCACCTCTGAAGTTCAGATGAAGACTAGAGATAAAGATATCAGAGATATAAGCATCAAAGTCATGACATAATTAACCAAGTTTTCGAACAAACACAAGAATGACAACTATGCCCTCAAGAAAGTGCTCATAGAATAAGTGGTGACTCAACAAAATTGTGAAAACGGTTTTGTGAAGGTTTGAAATGCTTCCCAATGCTAAAAGGAAGGTACTCATTAGCTTTGAGCTCTCATTGCCCCTATCATATGCATCTTCATGTGGTTAAGGTGAAAGTGAGGTCCACTCTGAATCATATGCTTGACAGACCATAGACTGGAAATCCCAAGTCCCTTTAGTACGAGGGCCGCTCCGCATGCTACTCAACTTTGGTCACCTGAAAGTTCTTGTCATTGTAAATACATGCATATCATCGAGAACCGCCAACGGGGTACCCCTTGCATATGGTACAGGAGCTTTCCCATAACCAAAATGACAAGGCAAGCAGACAATGAGCATCTCGTCAATCTTTTTATTTGCCATATGCATAGCTATTTATTGAGGAAGCTTCATAGATACTCATTATGGTGATGCTACAAGTTTTTACCATGATTAAGCATGGCTTAGGCAAGCGGCCCATGCGTTTCTCTAACACAATGTATAAACTCCATGAACTAACAACTTCCCATTTTATTTCACATCGTCGACATCCGTAATCAAAAGAGCAAAGTATCAACTAGATAGAATTATCCAAAAAGTGTTGAAAGCTTTCCCCGTGACAACACGGTTCTGTTGACTCCCAGTATATAGTAAGCAAGCATATAACTTTCATGGACTAGTCACAATGGTTCAGAATTATTAAGCGCAAGGAATAAAGTGTTCCATCAAGTTCGTGAGAGCTTTACTAACTAACTTTCCCAAAACAGACAAACATTTTATTTTGGAAGAAAACACGGCATATGGAATATGCACTGAAAATAGCAAATGATGCTAAAAGGTAGGTATGGTAGACACAGCTGGCAATATTGGTTTTGGGGAGTTGGAAGCACAGGTAGAGCACATACTCAGTGCAAGTGAAGGCTAGCAATGGAGAGGGAGCGACAAATGAGAGAGCAATAACTGTCATAATCATGCTTGCAACAAAATAGGACTAATTATGGCATGAAAGTGATACAAGAACTCTGAGGCAAAATAAATCATTGAGGCTTACTGACTATTGATTAGTCATATGCATGCGTGAGCATGTGCCAAGTCGATTCACATGAATAGTCAGAGGAGGATACCACAATATCATACCAAAGTATGAATAAAACAATGCAATCAAACATTCATATGACATGCTACAAACTATTAGCAAGCTGGAGCTAATCATAGACAAACAAGAACTACTAAGCATCCATAATGACATACACCTTACACAAACAGGCTAAGCATGCTCACAATGATGAGTATATGTACAAAAATTAAACAAATAGAGTTTGTTACCAGACTCTTACCACACCTCGAGTTGTCTTAATCTTCATTATTTCCCTTCACTTGTGTGACTTGAATAATTAACATGAAACCAAAATCCACTAAGGACGGCTGAACCCTGCAAAGAACTCACAAAACCAGAGAAGAACAACAAATATTTTTTGTGTTTTCGATTTTTTTTAGAAGGAAACCAACGCAAAACCAAATGAAGCAAAATAAAAACAAAAACAAAAACTAAGACGCTCCAAGAACAACACAATTGTGCATGAAACAATAAAAACAAAGTGTCTAGAAAGACCTGAGATTTTTATTGATGAAGAAGGGGATGCCTTGGGCACCCCCAAGCTTTGACGCTTGTACCTCTTGAATAATTCTTGGGGTGACACGGACTGTCTCCTCGCAAGCTTGAGCTTTTGTCCATTCTTCATCTTATTACATCATCCTCTCTCTACACCTGAAATTTTTCCTTCATACTAAACTTCACACAATCTTCATTAGCAACATTAGTTTATTCAAAAGATATTAGACCTCTGGCAAAGCTTTGGAACAGCAATACTTTTATTAAAAACACAAGCTACTGTAGAAACTCCTTCAAAAAGCTCAATTTCCCAAAAATAACCCAAAAAGGAATCAACAAGAAGCAAATGCAAATAATGGCAGAAATCTGTCAAAACAGACCAGCAGGTAGAAACCTATTTTTTCGAAGACCTTCTATTGCTCAAATAAAAAAGTGTCGAAATAAGGAAAGTTAGCTAACATACTGGGGGATTTATTCGTAAATTTTCAGCTCAATCCGACTTACAAAGACTCCTCGAAATTTTTTATGATGGAGGACATAAATTTGTTTCGGGACAGCAACTCCCTAAATCTTACTTCCCTCACATTAGAGGTCATTCTTGGCACAAAAGGCAAAAAAAGGATAAGGAGAGGTCATTACTGAATTAATAACTTCCAAGACTCAAGAAACTCTTTGGTTATCTCCCAACAAGTACTTTTCTTTAACGCCTTTAAGTTAGGCACGACGAAGAGCAAAGATTGGAAAGGAGAAAAATAAAAGTGAGCAAGTATAACCATAGTGGAAACATTATTTTATTCATAAAAATCCTTTTGTTAACAAGGTTGATCAAGTCTTGTTACCAAAACAATCTTATATGAAGCAAAACTTTGCATTCCACAAGGTGATTATGTTACCTCATACTTGATAGCAATGGTCCCAATCATAATAGTTTCAAAATTTTCTTGTGGAATCGGAATATATTTCTCCAACCTTTATGCCTTCAATATTTTCAATAGAATTCAAGCAATAACTTCTAACAACCTTCTTGGGGAAATAGACAGTGTGCTCTTTGTCATTAATATTGAATGTTACTTTTCCTTGATTGCAATTGATGACAGCACGTGCAGTATTAAGAAAAGGTCTCCCAAGAATAATAGACATATTATCATCTTCAGGCATTTCAAGCACAACAAAATCAGTTAAGACCATGCAATTATGAGCAACTTGAACAGGAACATCCTCACATATACCAACAGGAATAGTAGTTGACTTATTAGCCATTTGCAAAGATATATCAGTCGGTATCAACTTTTCTAGCTGGAGTCTTTTGTAGATATAAAAAGGCATAACACTAACTCCAGCTCCCAAATCACATAAAGCAGTTCTAACATAATTATTCTTAATGGAGCAAGGAATAGTTGGTATACCTGGATCACCAAGTTTCTTTGGAACCTTACCATTGAAGGAGTAATTAGCAAGCACAGTAGAAATCTCCTCGTTAGGAATATTCCTTTTATTAGAGACAATATCCTTCATATACTTTAAATAAGGTGGCAATTTAATAGGACCAGTCAAAGGAATTTGCAGAAATAAAGGCTTCATCCACTCACAAAACTTGTTGTAGTTTTCTTCCTCCTTTGACTTGTGTTTCTTACCTGGAAAAGACATAGGTTTATGCACCCAAGGTTCTCTCTTTACCATGTTTATTAGCAATAAAATCTTCCTTTGTGTACCTAGTGTTCTTAGTGTGTTTCTCAGGTTCTTACTCAACTTCCTCCTTATCAGGAGACTCATCAATATTACCACTCTCATTTTCAGCATCTGAGACAAATATACTATTAGGATCTACAGCAGGTTCAAGTGGTTCCTCAACTTTCTTATGTTTCTTTTTCTTCCTCTTACGAGGACTACCACTATCCTCACCTTGTTGGGAATCCTACTCTATTCTTTTATGGTGTCCTTCAGGATATACAGGATCTTGATTAGCTGCACCACTCCTAGTTCTAATTCCATAACCATGTTTATTTCCTGAAGCATTAACTAGCATATCCTTTTGCACCTTAGCAAGTTGATTAAGTTGTGTTTGAACCATTTGAAAGTGTTTACAAAGAATTTTAATATCATTAGAAGTTCTTTCTACAATATCTTTCAACTCATAAATAGCTCTAGAGTTTTCCAATAAATAATTCTGAACTTGTTTATTAAAATTACCTTGTTTAACAATAAATGTGTCAAGTTCCTCTAAGCATTGATCAGGAGGCTTACCATAAGGAATATCACCTTCATTAAATTGGAGAGAGTGTACCTCAATAGTAGATGAGTGGGGAATTGGCTTACATAATTCTTCTATAGGAGGTAGATTCTTCACATCTTCAGCTCTAATACCATTCTCCTTAAGACACTTTTTAGCTTCCTTCATCACTTCATCATTTAATGAATAACTCCCCTCTTCTTTGTTGTTGGTGTTGGAACTGGTTCAGGAACAACTGGTTCAGGAGTAATAGGCTCAGGTGTATTCAGCTCAGTTAAAGTCCAATCATCAAAATTCTTGCTTATCTTGTTCATTAATTCTTCAGCATTTATAGGAGTCCTTTTCCTGAAAACACAATCATCAAAGCTATCTAGGTAGGTCCTAAAATCATCAGTTAGTCCATTATAATAAATATCAAGAAGCTCATTCTGAGGTAATGGACATCCATGATATGCATGAATCAAGGAACAAAATCTTTTCCATGACTCAGGCAATTTCTCTTCTTCTCCCTGTTTAAAATCAAAAAGTCTCTGCAAAGCAGCATGTCTAGCACTAGGAGGAAAATATTTATGGAAGAAAGAAGCAATCAAGCAATCAGGGCTATCAATGGAACCAGGAGGTAATCTATTAAACCAAGCCCTAGCTTCTCCTTTTAGTGAAAAAGGGAAGATCTTAGCAACAAAGTACTTTCGCATTTTAAAATCATCGGAAAATAAAGCACTCGTAGTAGAAAGCTCATTCATATGAGCCACATCACTCTCATTTTCAGTACCACAAAAAGTTTCTTTCTCAACAATATCTAAATAAGATAAATCAAGAGAGAAATCATAATCTTTATCTTTAATATCTATGGGAGAGGTGGCAAACTTAGGATCATAGGACTTCTTAGGCATAATAGTACGTCTAGCAAGGAGACTCTTACTAGCACTAGCACAGTGTGTGTTTCAGCACTCTTCAAGAAATTCATCAGTGAGCTCTATGTAACCATCATTAATATCATAACTCTCACTAGACTCAGATGAGCTAACAGGTGTAACAGTGTATTCACTAGGAGTTTCAGTATTTCCTAGACTAGCCATAGTAGCATCTAGAAAAGGACCTAATGAACCATTCGCATGAAGCACAGTAGAAGTAACATCATGAGCATCAAAAGCAGTTTCAGATTCAGCAGTAGTAGCAGTGTGTGTAGCATGTTTATGTGGTGGTGGTGTAACAAGCTTACTTATAACAGACGGTGAATCAAGAGCAACAGAGGTGTTTAGGACTATACCTTTTCTTGTAGTGGATGGTAAAATAGGGAACTTTCCATCATGAGACTTCCCCATGATGAAAGGAGTAGCAGTGAACAATAATAGATCCAAGTGAACTTACAAATAAAGCTATGCTCCCCGGCAACGGCGCCAGAAAATAGTCTTGATGACCCACAAGTATAGGGGATCACAACAGTCTTCGCGGGTAGTATTACCCAATTTATTGATTCGACACAAGGGGAGACAAGGAATACTTGCAAGCCTTAACAACTGAGTTGTCAGTTCAGCTGCACCTAGAAAAAGTTCTTGCTCACAGAAGTTTATCAGTAGCAATAGTTTGTAGTAGCAACAACAACAGAAACGGTGAAACATTAGCAATAATAACAGTAATGGTAACAGTAGGATTCGAGTGCGGTAGGCATAGGGATGGATGGACGGGCGTTACATGGACGAGTCTAAACATGTAACTTCAAGATCTAGGGAATTGCAGATAAATAATAACAAGCATCCAAGTACTAAACAATCATAGGCATGTGCTCCAAATATAGTCAAACGTGCTCGCAATGAGAACTTGCACAACATCTTCTGTCCAGCCATCCCGTGGCAGCGGAGCCTGTAGGGAACTACTGGAAATTAAGGTGCTCCTTTTAATAGAGCACCCGAGCAAAGCATTAACACTCCGTGAACACATGTGATCCTCACACAACAGTCATCCCCTCCGGTTGTCCCAATTATTGTCACTTTGGGGCCTTTGGATCCGGACAATGATATGTGTACACAACTTGCAGATAAGATAACAAACAATACTATCATAATGATTCAATAATAAGTTTAGATCTGAGATCATGGCACTCGGGCCCTAGTGACAAGCATTAAGCACAACAAGTTGCAACAAAGTCAAATAGCACTAATAGAGATACTAGGCACTATGCCCCTAACAGATCTTATTCAATTACATGATAGAACTCATCCAATCCCTACCATCCCCAAGCCTACAGCGGGGGATTACTCACTCATGGATGAGGGAAACATCGGTGGTTGATGGAGATGCATTGGTGATGACGATGGCGATGATCCTCTCCAAATTCCCCGTCCCGGCAGGGTGCCAAAACGGAGTTTCTGGTTCCGAATCTTGGTTTCTGGTGGCGGTGGCGGCGGCGGAGCGAAACTCTTTCTGGAAAACTATCGAACCCCCCTAAGTTTTTAGGTCATAAGGCAACTTATAGGCGCAGAGGGAGGCCGAGGAGCTACCTGGGGTGGCCAGACCTCCCCCAGGCGCGGGGTCAGGTGGGCCTGCGCCTGGGGTGGGTCTGGGCCCCCCAGGCCTCCTCTCTGTCTCCCCTTCTGGCTCCGTGGATCTTCTGGTGAGAAATAGTTTTGGCATATTTTCCGGGATTTTTCCTGATAGTTCATTTTCTGCACAAAAACAAGACACCAAGGTAATTCTGCTGAAAACAGTGTTAGTCTGTGTTAGTTGTATCCAAATCACACAAGTTTAGAGAAGAAACAATAGCAGAGTGTTCGAGAAAGTAGATACGTTTTCGACGTATCAACCACCACCTGTTGAAATAGATCCTTTTAAAATACCTACAAGTATTGTTGACCGTGTTATGGATGATTATTATTTTGGGGATGGAATTGTCCATCCTAGTGATCATTTGCTTTTTATCCACGAATTATGCGGGTTGTTTAAGTGTGCAGGTATCCCAACTGAACAGGTGAAGAAGAAGTTACTCTCTATATCCTTGAAAGGGAGAGCTGAAGAATGGTATAAGCTGCTGAAGAATGGACAATCCATGGAATGGGAGGAAATGGCATCTCTCTTTTATTCTAAATTCTATCCTCCCAGTGAGATTCATAAGGATAGAAATCTGATATATAACTTTTGGCCTCGTGATGGAGAGAATACAGCTCAATCTTGGGGGAGATTGAAGTTACTAATTCTTAAATGTCCTATTCATGAACTCCCTAACAATATTATTATCAATAACTTTTATGCTAGGCTTTCTCTTCATGATAAAGATTTACTAGATGCTTCTTGTGCTGGATCATTCACACGTATGAAGGAAGAAGCTAAATGGGATCTCCTAGACCATATTCAAGAGAACACTGAAGCTTGGTAGAATGACAAAGGAAGAAAGTCAGGTATAAACTATGATTATGAATGCATAAAATATTTTATGGGAACTGATGACTTTCGTGATATTAGCAATGAGTTTGGTCTTAATTCCCAAAGTATTGCCAACTGTTTTAAGGCCTTTTCATATTACATAGAAATTCCCAATAAGAAGTGGAATAAGTACCATGCTCCTTATAAAGATGTTGTTATTCATGTTCCTGTTAGAAGCACTGAAGTTTGTACTACTAATCATATTGTGCCTGGACCTTATGTTGAGAAAATGCCCTTCCTAGCTAAGGTAAAGGAGTATTCTATGATTATTAGTGCAAACAACAAAGGTACTAAGAAAACTGTGGAACCTAATGAGCAAATGAATATTGAACCTGTGGTAGCTATTGTGAAAGATCTTGATGCTAAAAATATAGAGGATGAGCACATTGTCTTCTGTGAAGACGCTTCAAATATTATCTCTCATCCTAGTAAGGCTAGTAAATCTAGTGTTCCTGTTCTTTCTGTTAAAATTGGTGATCATTGCTACTATGGTTTATGTGATATTGGTGCTAGTTCTAGTACTATTCCTTATGAGCTTTACAGGGAAATTATGCATGAAATTGGTCCTTGTGAGCTTGAGGACATTGATGTGGTTATTCACCTTGCAAATAAGGAAACCATTTGCCCCATTGGTATTGTAAGAGATGTGGAAGTTCTCTGTGGTAAGATTAAGTATTCTGTTGATTTTCTAGTGCTTAATTCTGCAGCTAGCAAAACTTGTCTTGTCATTTTTGGTAGACCCTTCTTGAACACTTGTGGGGCCATTATAGATTGTAAGAAGGAGAAAGTTTTAACTAGGTTGATGGAGATTCTTATGAGTTTAACTTTCCAAATTTTCTAAAGCTCCTTGTGAAATTAGCTTGCCTAACGAAGATTCCAGGATGGAACAACATGCTTCTATTGATCCAGTTTATGACCTTGGACCTCTTTTTGGAGACTGTAAGTATCCTCATTCTGATGATAAAGTTGCTGCCAGTAACAGTTATATTGTCAACTTTATTCAAAGTGCTACTGAAAGTTATTTTGAGAGAGGGAAACATGGTTTTATGCATCTCAATAATGTTAAGTTCCGCCGTTTTATGTTGAAAGTTTTGAAGTTGCATTTGTTTTGTCTTCCCATGCTAGTGGATTTTTGTTTCAACAATTCGTTTTCTCATGATACCCCCATGCATAGGAAGTGGGTTAGACTCAAGTGTGTTGGTTATTTTCTTCTTGATGCTCTCTTTCACTTCAAATATTTATCTCCTGTGAGCATCTTTGAAAGTTTCAAGCCTAACTTAAAGGCATTAAAGAAAAGTACTTGTTGAGAAATAACCCAAGAGTTTGGTTGAGTCTTGGAAGTTATTACCTCTGTAATAACAGCTCCTTATCCTTTTTGTTTTGGTTTTTGTGTCAAGTTCAACTACTTTTGTGAAGTAGAGGAGTTGTGAAAAGTGGTTGTCCTGGGACAGATTTTTGTGCTGCATTGTAAAAATTCATGAGGGGGCTCAGTACGTCAGATGGAGCTGCTTTTTTCTGAGCTTGTTCTCCAGGGTGTTACCCAACTTTTATTAGTTTTGCACTTTTTTATTTGAGTAACATAAGGTTTTCGAAAATAATCAATCTTTACCTGCTGGTCTGTTCTGACAGATTTCTGTTATCATTTGAATTTGCTTCTTATAGAAGCCTTTGTTTTGATGGATTTCAGTTGAAGTGTGAACCTGAAGGTTTATTGTTTTTGCTTACACTAATGTTGCCATTGAAATTTGTGTATTGCCTTGAGATAAAAGGAATTTCCAGGATAAGGAGAAAAGGAGTCTGCAGAGTTTGTCTTTGAATAGGTAAAAGTGGTGAAAACAGAAGGTTCGTGAAAACCCAATCTTTTTATATTTTTGATGTTTTTAATACATAGGGAAGTTACGAGATGGAACCGAGGAGGAACCGGAGGCCGGGGTGGCCAAACCCACCCCAGGCGCGGGCCCCAGCTGGCCGCGCCTAGAGGGGGTGAGACCACCCCGAGCTCCGACTCCGCCTCTCTTTCGTATCAGCACCTTCCTTATGCTTTGAAACTTCATAATATATACCCCCCCCCGGATCCCCCGAGGTTCGTGCATCGTGTTCTCGTCGTGTTTTTGTTTCGATCTGTTTCTGTCAGGAAATCTTCTCAAGTTTAGAGCACCATCGTCTCCGCCAACGACAAAGGCAAGAATCCCGAGGAAGACGATCCTCACAAACCCAAGGAGGAGGAGATTTTGGTAGGTTATGAAGGAGACATGGATGAGGACAAGCAACAGGACACCCTCACTACCGTCGCAAGCATTGGACTGGTGGAAAAACCTACCAAGCTTAAGAGGACATCACAGATGTCTACAGGAGGGAAACCTCCACGCCATACCCTCTCTCCACGGTCACCTCCTCCAAGTACCAAGACACCCTTCTACACTCTTATAGATGAGCATCAATATCAACATGTGCCCAAAGGGAACTTTCCCTCGATGTGGGATATGCCTCGTTCTAACCATGCAGGGAAGGAACACTCTAAGAAGGAAGAGTGGAGAAAGAATAACAAGGATTGGGATCCTCGGTCCGAATTGATCATGAACTGCATTGAGCATAATTCGGAGTTAATTCGTACTCTGACCTTTGATATTGAGGATTTTAATAAACTTATTGAAGAGCTTATCAAGATAACACCACCACCGGAGGACTAATTCTTCATCAGGTTTGGCATCCCCTTGGCTTGTTCCAAGCTTGGGGGAGTGCCGCGGTATCACCATCATTACCTTTTATCTTTTACCTTTTTAGTGGATTCATGTCTTTGGTAGAGAAGTTATCTTATAGTTTGGTTTGCATGAGGAAGTATCTCTCCTTTAGTTGATTATCTATATATCCCTTGGTGTGAGTGCCTTTATTGGAATATTAATGAGAAGTTTCATCTTTTACTTTTTGCACTTCTTATTTTAGTTTGCAATCTCTATTATATGATGGATCATGTTGATCAGTATTGGCATCACTTTGGGAGCATCAAGTGGATCTAAATTGGTTTTTGCAAACCGAATTCTGGTCAGTAGCAATACTTTTTGAGGTTTGAAATAAAAAGATAAAAAGCTTACAGATATTGTGTATCATTTATTTTCTTTCTTGTTGGCTCATAAGCTTAGTATTCTTTGTTTAAGATCTTTTATGTCTTCAAGGAAGATTGAATGTTTGGCTTTATTACTTGTATGTTTTTTTGTTTCTTTCAACTCTCTTGCTTGATACCTAGCCTTGCTAGCCAAAAAACCTGTTTTTGAGAAGGCATACTTCTCATGTTTCCATTCCCTTTGAACCAAAACCTTTGCAATTTGTGTCCACCATATCTACCTATTAGCAATTGCTATTCCAAGAAAATTCTCAAGCTTTATCTATCTTTCAAATTAAAAAGTATTTTGTTATGTTAAAACTAGTTAGTAAAGCTCTCACGAACTTGATGGCACACCTTATTTTCTTACTCCTAATAGACTTGAACCATTGTGTCATAAAAGTTGTATATGCTTGCATCTATACGTTGGAATTAGTAGAACTGTGCTGTCACGGGGAACACTTTCAACATTGCAATTGTACCTTGTACACAGTTGATATCGTGCTCTTTTGTCTATGGATGTAAACGGTGTGAAATAAAGAGGGAACTTGTAAGTCCATGGAGTCTGTATTTTGTGTTAGAGAAACGCCTGGGCCGCTAGCCTAAGCCATGCCTAATCATGGTGGAAACTTGCAGCATCACCATAGTGAGCATTCTGTGAAGCATCTTCAATAAAAAGCTATGCACGTAGTAAATAAAAAGATCGTTGAGATGCTCATTGTCTGCTTGCCTTGTCATTTTGGTTATGGGATAGCTCCTGTACCATGTGCAAGGGGTACCCTGTTGGCGGTTCTCTATGATACGCATGTACTTACAATGACCAGAACTTATCGGTGACCAAAGTTGAGTAGCATGAGGAGTGGCCCTCATATTCAAGGAACATGAGATTTCCAACTTATATTTCGTCAAGCATATAGTCCATCTTTGCGCACCTTAACCTTAATCATCTCAAGATGCCTATGATAGGGGCAATGAGGGCTCAAAGCTAGTAAGTACCATAATATTTTGGAAGCTCTTTTTGACTTGAAATCCCTGCTACCCTCTATAAAGGGACCTTTCTCCTAGTTTCTAAGTTGAGTTAGTAAACCTACTTCCTCTCCAACTCCAGCAAGCATTGAGTTGTTGTGTTGCAAGCATTCATATGGTGATTTATTCAATCATGTTCTTTATCTTCCTTGTTTGCACAAAACTCTTATCTATTGAGTATTACTTTGAAAGCCTTCATTGAAAAACCTTTTTGAGCAAAGAGTGCTCCTGTTATAAAACTTCTACAAAAAAAAATTTGCGAAACTGTTCTCTGACCAAGAACAAGAGTTTGCCTATTCCAATTATGATTTATCTTTATGCATCTCTATTGTGACTCCTATACTTGTTGCAAGCTAAGTTATATAATGGTGAGTTGCTTTCTTCTATGAGTTGTGTAATGGTAAGTGTGATGCTTCTTGTCTGTATTCTTTTATCGACACTTCACTCCATAAACCTGTGGACATGTTTACTGAGCTCAGTTTTTGCTTGGGGACAAGCGAAGGTCTAAGCTTGGGGGGAGTTGATACGTCCAATTTGCATCACCATTCTATATCAAAAATTGCCTCTATTCATTGATTTATGTCTTTCTATGAGGTATTACTTATGTCTTTTCCACTATTTTTGCATGTTGGATGATTCTTGGAGGATGGACTGCCGGAGTCTGGTTTCTAATGGAAAAGAGGTGTTTTGATGCAATTTCGTGAAGATCAAAAAAATACCAGAAAAATATGGGGAAAATATATTTTCCTAGAAGACAGAGGAAGCCAGAAGGGGAGGCGAAGAAGGGCCACAGGGGCCCACACCCCCTAGGCGCGGGCCCACCTTGCCCCGCGCCTAGGGCAGGTGTGGCCCACTGGCCGGCCTCTGACTCCGCCCTATTGCCTATATCTTCCTCATGGAACCCTAACACCTGGGGAGCGACCACAGATAGATTTCCGCCCCATCTGCAGGGCGGAAAACACCAAGAGAGAAAGATCTCTCCGGCAGACAGATTTCTACCAGGGAAATTCCTTCCCGGAGAGTGGAGATCGTCGCCATCAACACTGTCATCAACCTAGGCTTCATCGGGATCATCATCATCCACACCATCATCACCACTCCATCCTGCTGTAAAAATTGTGTTGGATATTGCTTTAGTTCTTAGGGGGAACTTTCCCGGTGTTAATTACTATTATAGTTGATGCTTGTGAGTGGAACCATTGTATTATTGTTTATGTTCAGATTGTTATTCATCACCATATCATCTTTGATCTTGATCCATATGATGTATCGTGAGTAGTTCATTTAGTTCTTGAGGACATGTGTCACATCCCAAGATTTTCCAAATCTTGTCATGTGAAAATAAATGAATAAAATAAAACTTTGTTTGATTTTCAGAGCCAGAAGAAACTTTTTGAATTCAATTGGAACTCCAAACCCATTTGAATTAAATAAAATCCTAAGGGGATTTAAAAAAAAGATAAACATTTTTTTTAAAGGAAAACAAAATATTTTGGAAATACTATTCTAGATGTTTTAAATAAAAGGATTTGGTTCTCAATTGAAATAAAAGTTTTATAGATAAAGATTATTTTATAGAGTTCAATTAAACCTTGGCCAAGCTTTGGGAATTAAAACATTTTATTTTAAATAAAATAGCAAAGGTTTATTTAAAAATAATAAAGGATTGCTTAAATAAAATAATAAGGAATTAATATCCAAATTTTATTCAAATAAAAGGTTTTACCATTTTAACTAAAACATCAAAACTTATTAAATTATTTTAAATAGGTTTTACAAGTATTTTATATTCTCTAATAAAACCTACTAAAGTGTTTTGGCTTTATTTTAGATTTCAAAATAAATATCTCAATAAAACAAATCCTATTTGATTTAATAATGAAAAGTCTATTATATTTAATTAATAATGGACTCTAAAATAAAAGGTTATTTGTTTTAAACAAATTTCCAAGTATTCTATATTTCCCAAATAAAACCTACTGATTTGGTTTTGAAAATATTTAGGTTTCAAATAAAGATTTTATTAATAAAATCAAACTCTATTTGATTTAATAACTAAGGCCCATTTTATTTAATTATTAATGGACCCTAAAGTAAAAGGTTATTTTGTTTTAAACAATTTTTCCAAATATTCTTTATTTCCAAATAAACTACTGATTGGTTTTGAAAGTATTTTCATTTCAAATGAATATTTTATTAAATAAACCAAACCCTATTTTATTAATAAACCATGGACCATTTTACTTAATTAATAAATGGAACCTAAAAAGATTTAAAATATTATTTTATTTTGGAAGTTGGTTTATGCTACTAAACAGAACCAAGTTCAAAGTTGTGAAGTGTGGTGTTTGTTTGAATTGATTTGGTTGATTGAATCATTTGTTTGAATTTCAAATTAGTAAATTGAAAATAGAAAAGGAAAAAAGTTTCAGACAGAAAAAAATAGAGCAGCTCACCATCTGGCCCAGCTCCAGCCCAACAGCCCACCTAGCCCACCTCCCCTCTCAGCGAGTGAATCATTTTCCACCACAGAAGTAACCCGCTAGGTCACTGACGACTGGACCCCTTTCCCTTTCCCTTTCTCACTGACCAGAGAACCCCACCACCACGTCCCTCTTCTTCCCCACCCGCAGACGACGCCCACCCCTCGCCGGCCGTTGTAGGCGGAATAACTCCGGTGTAATACGTCTTAATCACGCAATGAAGCAGCCCCTTGACCATGCAGGATAAATCTTCTGCCTCCCCTCTTCCGTTTCCCCCAGACACCCCTCCTCGACACGCCCCCAGGCTGTCAGATTTTGCTCGGACATCCCCCTGTCTCCGACGACCCTCCTCACCGATTCCGGCCAGCACACGCCCCCTCCTGCCTTCTCGAGCACACAGAGGTGATCAGTATTCCCCAACGGACCTCTCTGCAGTCGCATCTCACTCTCGCGCGCCCCTGAGCATTGGCAACGACAACCTCCAGCAGCGCCGCCGTCTGGTTCTTCTCCGACGTCGTCTCCCCGGTAAACCAAACCGCCCCTCCTCTTCTCTTTCACGCACGCGTCACCGCACTGACCTTACGTAGCTAACCTTGCCCTCTGTTTACCTTCTTGTGATCTGTAGCGTCGACACCGACCGCGAGCAGGACCATCTGACGCCGACGACGACTCCGGCGAGCGATTACCTCCGTCTCCGTGCACCCCTTGCTTCCTCGAGAGTACCTTGAGCACCACCTCGTCCTCGCGAACCCGGTGAGCACACTCTCCGTCTTCCTCGCTTCCTAGAACCACCGTAGCATCACTGCCTGGCCGTGCGCCGCCGCAAGCCACCGCCAGCGCCGCCGATCCTTGGCAAGCGTGCTAGCAGCCGTAGGATTCAGATCCGGCGCTCACGATTAGTTCGATTAGCCGCGAAGAGTTACGCACTCTGGACCACACGATCGATTAGATCCAACGCACCGCAACGCTGATCCGCGCGAAGCGGTATCGTCCAATGAAATCACGCCGCGTGTCACCTATTCTGTTTAAAAACAAATTTGAAAACAGAATTATTTTCAAACTTCAAACCCTTGTATCTTTGGATCCACACGTCCAAAAATTGCAAATTTTATGTCGTTGGATTCAGGAGAGCAATACCTAGCCAACCATACCCTTGGTTTAGCCAATAGTATCTGTTAGTTTGCTTGTTTTTGCAGATTCTTTTGTGAGCTTGTTTAGAGTAGAAAAATTGTTTAAAATTTATTTTGGTGTCAAAACTTTTGCAAAATGGTTTGATGTGACCTTTCTGACCCTAGGAACCAACCCTTGGTGTTGAAAATGATTTTGGTAAAGTTTAGGTTAGATTAATTGACTTAGCCATTTTCTAGCCAAATAAAATTATTGATTTTATTATGGAAATGTTTTTGCAAAGAAAACTTTGGGAAAATGTTTTGGACCAAACCTACTGACCCAAAACACCAAGCTTTGCAAATGGCAACTCACTTGGTGAAAAACATAAGTTTTGCTTTGATAAAAATATTTTTCACCACGTGAAATGATGATTGGATTTTAAAAATGGTTTATGGACTAAAGCATTTTGCAAATGACTTTGCCATTTTGGTAAATGACCAATTTGGACCTTACAAAGTTTAGAAGCCTAGTGGAGACCATCCTTGCAATAGAACCAACCTTTGCATGCTTATGCATGACTTAGATTCCATTACTTTGTGTGTGAAAAATTGTTTGATTGACTTTGGTTTGGAATGTGAATTGAATTTGTGTTTGCTTGATTGACTTGTAGTGAAGTGTGAGACTAGTAAGATCAAGGAGTGAACCACCATTCCCTACCAAAAAGGCAAGTGATGCTTCATACTTTTTGTCCCATTACTTTCTCTATGCATTAGTGATTTTGCTAAGTAAAACTTGCATGGATTTTGCTAAGTATAGACCTTGCTATAATAAAACCTAGTAGATGAATCCTTAGTAGGATTTTCCTAAGTTAAAGATTCCTACTAATATCAAGCTTAGCCTAGCTAATAGAAAACATGGGTGGAAAATATATTCACACTATGGAAAAATCTCTAAGTCTGAGGACTTATGTTTTTGTTTAATAAAACAACTAAGTTAATGAATCACCTGGGTGGAATGGAAGGATTGGTTTATGTTGAGTGGTTACACAAGGCCATGACTTGGCTTGTGTATCTCACTTGTGGTATGCCACCCAGGAACAAAGAGATTTGAGATGTCAAATGTCGAGAAGCTTCAAGTGCAACCACTTGGCAATATGGGCTCTGCCATGATCATATAGGTTGCAAGAACTTAGCCATATGGACAGTGGGTGGTAGTGTTTGATAGGTTGGAGCGCGTCCATTTTGGTTTAAGGGAAGGCTTCTGAAAGATCTTGTCTTGGGAAACCAAGTCTTGTGGGGAAAGTGCACCACCTCTGCAGAGTGTAAAATCTAAGTACTTAGCCATGTCCCTGGTAAAGGACAATTTGAGCATCAAGACATGGAAGCAATCAAGAATCTCATATTCAAATTTCTAAAGTTAAAACTTGTGGATTGAACAAGGGTTGTCTGAAATCTTCAATCTTTGATTGGGAGATGCCTTGTAAAGGATCTTCAATCTTTGATTGAGAAAAATGATTTTGTCAAAACAAAAACTTAGTATTTTCAAATGTTAAGGAAAAATCTATTTTGAGCAATGCAAGCCTCAACTCCACTCAGCCAAATGCATATAGTTGATAGACTCCACAATACTACCATAGTATCACTTGCTAATACAATTCAAATGTATTGACCCTTTGTGGCTGTAACTTGTATGTTGCAGGTTTGATTGATTTTAGTGAAGATTGATTGATTAGGATTACAAAGTCTACAACCAACATCTGCTTGTGGCACTTTGAAGATGAAGGACCCCATGCTTATAGTTATTCCGCTGCAATGTAATGTAATAGCCATATGAGCTATGTAAGATGTAATAAAACTATGTTATTCCTGGATAAAAAGTTATATTATGACCTTTGTTTCTTGATATTACATCTTAACTGTGGATGCTAGCTATTGATCCAGGGACTAGCATTGTAAACACAGGAGGAATCTACCTTATTAGGTTGAGACCCCTACAACATGGGAGAAGTCATGTTGTTATTAGTGGATTTGCGTTGAGTTATTATTCAATGGTTTAGTATTTAAGTTGTGGTGCTATTCTTCTAGTGGTGTCATGTGAACGTCGACTACATGATACTTCACCATTTATGGGCCTAGGGGAATGCATTTTGTATTTGGCTACTAATTGTGGGGTTGCCGGAGTGATAGAAACCTGAACCCCCGTTAGGACACCATTGCATAAGGGAGTGTAGGATCTTAGAGTTTAAGGCTGTGGTTAGGTTTATATCTTAATTACTTTCCTATAGTTGCGGATGCTTGCAGGGGGTTTAATCACAAGTATGTATTAGTCCAAGTAAGGTTGGTACATTATCACAGGTTCACCCACACAACACCAAAGAAGAATACTCAGCTATATGAAGTGAAAGCACTTGACAGAATTCCCATGTGTCCTCGAGAACGTTTGGTCCTTATAAGTATTTCCACCGGCTTGTCATTTGCTAAGAAAGGATTGGGCCACTTGTTGCGTTTGTTCTTTGTCTTTATTACTTGCACTTTTTTGTTGCTTTGTCAGAAACCCCCTAAAAATCTATTTTCTAAGTGTTTACAGAGAATTCCTGCTCCATACCACTAGTCAACACCTTCTCCTCCTCGTTGGGATCGACACTCCTATATATAAAAAGTACTGTGATACACCCCCTATACTTGTGGGTCATCAAGACTATTTTCTGGCGCCGTTGCCGGGGAGTGAAGCGCTATTGAAGAGTGGAACCGTTAAAGGAAACTTCTACTGTGAATATTTCTTTTTGTTTACTGTTTGGGAAAACTACTACCACTGCTAGGGTAGTATATGAACCACTGATGACCCACAAGTATAGGGGATCGCAACAGTCTTCGCGGGTAGTATTACCCATTTATTGATTCGACACAAGGGGGGCAAAGAATACTTGCTAGCCTTAACAACTGAGTTGTCAGTTCAGCTGCACCTGGAAATAGTTCTTGCTCATAGAAGTTTATCAGTAGCAACAGTATGTAGTAGCAATAGCAAAGCAACAGCAACGGTGAAACAGTAGAAAGAGTAACAGTAACGGTAACAGTAGGATTCGAGTGCGGTAGGCATAGGGATGGATGGTCGGTACATTAGCATAGGTTCACCCACACAACACTTACAACACCAAAGAAGAATACTCAACTATATGAAGCGAAAGCACTTGACAGAATTCCCATGTGTCCTCGAGAACGTTTGGTCCTTATAAGTATTTCCATCGGCTTGTCCTTTGCTAAGAAATGATTGGGCCACTTGCTGCGTTTGTTCTCTGTCTTTATTACTTGCACTTTGTTTTGTTGCTTTATCAGAAAACCCCTAAAAATCTGTTTGCTAAGTGTTTACAGAGAGTTCCTACTCCATACCACTAGTCAACACCTTCTGCTCCTCGTTGGGATCGACACTCCTATTTATCGAATATACTGCGATACACCCCCTATACTTGTGGGTCATCAAGGATTAGAGCATCTTTCTGGTGTTCTTGCCATTTGCATTAGGTGCATCAGTTTGAGTTCTCCTCGGAGAATTTGGTTTGGTGACAAGAAGCTTGTCCCTCTTGGGTTATTGGAACCCTAGACGGTTGTGTGGCCTTTGTGGTGTATTCTTGGGGCCTCCAATTATGTTGTGGAGCTATCCTCAAGTTAGTGGCCTTGGTGGTGATTAATGGGAGCCTCCAATTAAGTTGTGGAGATTTCTCCAATCTTGTATGGGTTTGGTGAACACCCTGAAGTGTCCCATAGTGGATCGGGTTCTTGCCATGCGGCGGGTTCTCGGGAGAATAGGGTGAGGCCTCTTTTGGTGTTGGTGGTCTTAGTACTGCCCACCCCTCCAAAGAGATGTACTCCCTTTTAGGGAGGAACTTGGTAAAATATCGTCGTCCCCGCGTGCCTCGGTAATCTCTATACCCGAGCTCTTTACTTATGCGCTTTACATTGTGATAGCCTTCATGCTTGAATTAATCTATCTTCCTATCACTTTGTTGCTTATCTTGCTTAGCATAAGTTGTTGGTGCACATAGGTGAACCTTAGTATATATAGTCTTTGTGCTTGACAAAATAAAACGCTAGTTTTATTCCGCCATTTTTAAGTCCATCTCGTAAAAGTTTTAAACTGCCTATTCACCCCCCCCTCTAGGCGGCATCCGTGATCTTTCACCAGACCCTTTTGTCCATGGAGCATCATCTCGGCCTCTCCTTTAGCATACCCCCTTATATACCCTAAAAACCTAGTTTTCTAGAAGCATGGAGCTTTTCGCAAAACAGAGCGCCTCCAGAACCACGGTCTTCATTTTGGGGGTCAGATTGGTCCTGCTCTCCACCCCGGGGAGTGGGATTTTGAGGTCTTCTCCACCACCACCATAACCATCAACATCATCACCAACGACCATGAGTTCATCCCCCATCATCATGTGTGAGTGATTCCCTGTGGGCATGTGAGTTGGATGGGGATTGGATGAGATCCATCATGTAACCATCCATATGTATCGAGATTTGAGGTGTTTGTCTTGTAGACATTCTTATATGTACTGAACTTTTATTGCCCGATCATATATTTGAGTTTGGTATGTATTTTCAAAGTGTATTACCTATTATTATGTTGAACCTGCGAACCCTAAGGTGACAATTAGGGAAACAATGGGAATATATGATAGTTTGAGGATATTGTGTGTTCATGAAGTGTTAATGCTTTGTTCCATTCTTTTTGAAAAGGTAGATCTTAATTGCATGTAGTACCAAGTTGGCCCTAGTGAAATGGGCAGGCAGGACAAAAGATATTATGCAAACTTACATGTGTGATTATGTTTGGAGCACACACCTACACACAACTGAATTAAAGATAAATGCCATGTTAGTATTTCACCAAATAATGAAGCCTGGGACCTTGGAATCAAGCGAGCAGAGCTACGAGGCCCAAAAGAGACCTGGTGGTGTGCCCAGTAAGGGTGGGCATGCCACACATGCCCTTTGGCCGTGGAGCATCATCTCGGTCTCTCCTTTGGCGTACCCCCTTATATACCTTAAAAACCTAGTTTTCCAGAAGCATAGAGCTTTTCATGTAACAGAGCACCGCTAGAGCCACGATCTTTGTTTTGAGGGTCATATTGGTCCTACTCTCCACCCCGGGGAGTGGGATTTTGATGTCTTATCCACCACCACCACCATCATCATCAACATCATCACCGACAACCATGAGTTCATCCCCCACCATCATGTGTGAGTAATTCCCTGTGGGCAGGTGAGGTGGATGGGGATTGGATATCCATCATGTAATCATCCATATGTATCGATATTTGAGGTGTTTGTCTTGTAGACATTCTTGTATGAGTGTTGGTACACTTTTGCTATGTTTAATGCTTGCTGCTAGGGCCCGAGTGACATGATTTCAGTACTAAACTTTTATTGCCCAATCATATATTTGAGTTTGGTATGTATTTTCAAAGTGTATTACCTATTATTATGTTGAACCTGCAAACCCTAAGGTGACAGTTAGGGAAAACAATGGGAATATATGATAGTTTGAGGATATTGTGTGTTCATGAAGTGTTAATACTTTATTTCGGTTTATTTGAAAAAGGTAGATCTTAATTGCATGTAGTACCAAGTTGGCCCTGGTGAAATGGGCAGGCGGGACAAAACATATTATGCAAACTTACATTTGTGATTATGTTTGGATCACACACCTACACACAACTGAATTAAAGATAAATGCCATGTTAGTATGACACTTTATACGATGGATATCATTCATGCAACACCCCTCTATCACCTCATGTATGAGTTTTAGCCACTGAAAGTTTCACAACATTACTTCTGGTGAAAACTAGAAATCTGCTACTTTATTTACTAATTTGTTTTACTGATTTGAATCAACTGCCATAAATCGCCACTTTATTTGCAAGTTTATTGACATACAGGTGTGATTGAGAGTGACGTCTCAATAGCTAAAGTCTTATTGGTATTCTTGTGTTCCCCTTGAGTTGAACTATAAATTTGGGTAATACTTCCCATCGAAGATTTCAGTGATCCCCTATACTTGTGGGCATTAAGACATCTTCTAGCATTGTTGTCGTGGAACCTAGATTTATTGGTAGGACCATCTGTTATCATTTACTTGATGTACTTACTTGTCTCTCATCATGGGGAAGAGTAACGATGCTGCTAAGAAGGATATTATGCCTTCTACTACAAGAAGAGGTACGGATTTGCCATCTAGGACAAACTTTTCACCTAATGTTGTTACTACTCATGTTATTAAAAAGAAAACTACTATCCTAGCAAGTTCACCATTGTCTAGGATGTCTTCTAGTATTGAAAAAAAAATGTTGGATGATGACCCAGATAAAGAGGGGATGCCTGATTTAACTTAGTTCTTATCCAATGATTATATGGAATCTGAATATGATAAAGATGAACATGTTAATGAATAATATAGTGCCACTAGTTCTGAAGAGACACCTAGTAAAGAGTATATTGCACTAAAGCTTTTATGAGTCTTGATCTTGATGACTTGGATAAATTTGAAGAAACCATAATCACCTTTTCTCTAGGAAAAACTATTTCCTGTTGCTAATAAATGCAAATAACCTGCAATATTCATTGAAGATAAGGATTATGGTTTTGAAGTTAACCTGAAATAATAGAAAGAGTTGAAGCATCTAAGTTCTATGGTAAAGAAGAAGAATTTCCCTATGAGAACTTAGTGAATTTATAAGATACTACCTGCCTATTTGGAAAAAATTAGATACAACAACGCTATTATTTCTTAAAAATGGTCCCGTTTTCTTTAGGAGGAGATGCAAAACTTGGTAAAAATCATTAGCTCCTAATTCCATTACTAGTAAGGAAGCATACTTGTATTTGTTTTTCCATAAGTATATTTTTGATAGTAAAATACATGCTATGAGAGTTGAAATTAGTAGCTTTACACAAAACAAAGAAGAAAGTATCCCCCAAGCTTGGGGGAGATTTTGTGCCATTGGAAGGAGATGTCATGCACATGGTTTTAAGGATAATGAATTACTTGATGCATTTTATAATGGACTAACTGAAAGTTCTAGAACCTATCTAGACAGTGTTACAGAAAATATTTTTAGGGACATGACTACTGAGGAAGCTAAGGAGTTATTGAATACTATAACTCATAATTATCATGATTGGCATGTTGAATAAGAAGAGAAAAGTGAGAAGACTCATAACAAGAGAGGTGTTCTCATATTATATAATGAAGATATGGAAGAAGCTCATAAATCTATGGAGAAAAGGGGTATTAAAACTTCTCATTTAAAGGAACTTTCTGATAAGGGGTTTAAATTCCCTATTGAAAACCATGCTTGCCTATTCAAGTTCATGCTATACGTTCTTCTGAAAGAAATGGAAAGGTATCACCTCCTACTGAAATATCTTATGTCTATCATTCTATCAACTTTGTTCCTCATCAAGAAACAGATGATCACAATATTGAAAGGGAAATAATAGAGAACTCTCATAAGATTAATGTTCTACATAAAAGAGTAGGCACTTGTGTTGACTCTCTTAATATGACTATTAAGCATTGAAAAATGATGAATAATCAAGTTAAACAAATGATTGATGACCCACAAGTATAGGGGGTGTATCGTAGTACTTTCGATAAATAGGAGTGTCGATCCCAACGAGGAGCAGAAGGTGTTGACTAGTGGTATGGAGCAGGAAATCTCTGTAAATACTTAGCAAATAGATTTTTAGTGGTTTTTTTATAAAGCAACAAAACAAAGTGCAAGTAACAAAGAGAAAACGCAGCAAGTGGCCCAATCCTTTCTTAGCAAAGGACAAGCCGGTGGAAATACTTATAAGGACCAAACGTTCTCGAGGACACATGGGAATTCTGTCAAGTGCTTTCGCTTCAAATAGCTGGGTACTCTTCTTTGGTGTTGTAAGTGTTATGTGGGTGAACCTATGCGAATGTACCGACCTTACTTGTACTAATACATACTTGTGATTAAAGCCCCTACAAGCATCCGCAACTACAGGAAAGTAATTAAGATATAAACCTAACCACAGCCTTAAACTCTGAGATCCTACGCTCCCTTATGCAATAGTGTCCTAACGGGGGTTCAGGTTTCTGTCACTCCGGAAACACCACAATTAGTAGTCAAATACACAATGCATTCCCCTAGGCCCATAAATGGTGAAGTATCATGTAGTCGACGTTCACATGACACCACTAGAAGAATAGCACCACAACTTAAATACTAAACCATTGAATAATAACTCAACACAAATCCACTAATAACAACATGACTTCTCCCATGTCCTCAAGAACTAAACGAACTCCTCACGAGACATCATATGGATAAATATCAAAGATGATATGGTGATGAATAACAATGTGAACATAAACAATAATACAATGGTTCCACTCTCAAGCATTAACTACAATAGTAATTAACACCGGGAAAGTTTCCCCTAAGAACTAAAGCAATATCCAACACAATTGTTACAGCGGGACGGAGTGGTGATTATGGTGCTGGTGGAGATGATGGTGTGGATGATGATGATGATGATCCCTATGAATCCTAGCTTGATGATGGTGTTGATGGCGACGGTCTTCCCTCTCCGGGAAGGAATTCCCCCAGCCAGAAATCTGTCTGCCGGAGAGATCTTTCTCTCTCGGTGTTTTCCGCCCCATAGAGGCGGCGGAGATCTATATGTGGTTGCCCACCCCCCCACCCGTATTAGGGTTCCATAGGGAAGATATAGGCGAAGGGGCGGAGTCGGGAGCCGGGCAGGTGGGCCACACCTGCCCTAGGCGCGGCCCAGGGTGGGCCCGCGCCTAGGGGTGTGGGCCCCCTGCGGCCCTTCTTCGCTCCTCCTTCTGGCTTCCTCAATCTTCTGGAAAAATAATATTTTCCCATATTTTTCTGGTATTTTTTGATCTTCACGAAATTGCATCAAAACGCCTTTTTTTCCATCAGAATCCAAACTCTGGTAGTTCATCCTCCAAGAATCATCCAACATGCATAAACAGATAAAAAGGCATAAGTAATACCTCATAATAAGACATATATCAATGAATAAAGGTAAATTATGATATAGAATGGTGATGCAAATTGGACGTATCAATGATTTCTCTTCAAAATAAGTTGTATTAAAATCTTCTTAATGAGAGGAAGCAAATTTGTGGAGTTAATACACGGGGAGGCTCTAGCACTCAGGATCCTGATTATCCTAATGGGCATCCAAAGAGGAAAGAGCAAGAGGCTCTTAAGAAGAAGTCAACTGCAGGAAAATCTCCATATGAAAATGAATCCAATGGGAATTCTGAAGATCAAGAAAATGATGTATCTCTCTCTGATGCTGAAGCTGAGGATAATAATAATGAAGAAGATGATGTGGAAATGTCCCAACCAAATGAAGAATCACAAGAAGAGGAGAATAATGAAGAATATGAGCCTATTGTAAGTGAGGACCCTCAATCATCAAGGGATAAAATAAGAATAAGAAGCCTCCACCACAACCAAAAGGTAAAGAAATGGATCCATGGGTGCAAAGACCTATACCATATCCCTAAGAGGTAATGAAAACTTTGTATGATGCAAGGTTTGAGAAGTTTATTGAATTGATAAAAAAATTATACTTGCAAATTCTCTAAGTTGATGCTATTAAAGTACCTCTATATTCCAAATATATGAAAGATACTTTCACTAATAAAATAAAGATACCAAATGAAGTTATTACTGCCATGCTTGCTGAATATTCTTTTAAGGGAAAACTACTTGAAAAGAGAGGGGATCCAGGTATTCAAACTATTCCCTGCACCATTAAAAATACTCGTGTAAAATATGTCTTATGTGATCTTGGAGCTAGAGTAAGTGTCATGCATTTCTCTCTTTATAAGAAACTTAACTCAAATAAATTAGTACCTACTAAAGTTTCACTTCAATGGCTGATAAATCTACTGCTATTCATATTGGTATATGTGAGGATGTTCCTATTATGATTGCTAATGTGTAGATTCCCATAGACTTTGTTATATTAGAAATGCCTGAAGATGATAATTTATCTATTATTTTTGCTAGACCTTTTCTAAATATTGTAGGGGTTTTGATTAATTGTACTGAAAGCAACGTAACATTTAATGTGAAAGGGAAGGAGCACTATATATTTTCCAAAGAAGAATTCTATTGAGTTACCTAAGAGAAGTGTTAATTCCATTGAACCAAAAGTTCTTATAATTGAAAATTTTGATATTCCTATTCCTCCTCCCAAGCCTAAGTATGAAATAATAATGGTTGGAACTATTCAAATCCATTGTGAGGTACCTTAAATTTTTTCTTCTAAAAACAATAAGTGAACCATTGTTTCTATCCTTATCATAGTATTAATGAGACTTGATCAACCTGATTTTTAACATGATATTGATGAGATGACGATTGCCATTTAATTATTTATGTAGTAGTATTATAGTTTAATTGAATTCCTTCATTTAAAATTAGTTACTTTAATTATTTTATGTCTATTTTTGACAAGTTTTGAGTTCATGAAAATTTTACATAGAAAATAATTTTTCAAAATTACGAAAAAATTCCTAGGCCATTTTTTTGCATAGAGGATCCATCATGCCAAAGGACGATGCCAGAAAGTGAATAGGGGTTGAAAGAGCATGGAGGGCGCACCCTATGGTAGTGGGTGTGCCCCTGCCCTTGTGCCCCACAGGCGGAGTTATGTGGACTCCAACCTCCCAGGTTCTTCACTTCCTCTTAGAACCCGACTAGGTACCACTCGAAAAAAATCCTTCTGCTCCTTTGCTGCTCATTTCTCGATCTCCAAGTTTTGGCAGCTATTTTTAAATCCCTTTGGAGGGATTGCGCATTGTGGTGCAAGGTATCATCCACCATGAACAAGGGAAAAAACCTCATGAGGAGTTTAAGACCAAGAAGAGGCTCAAGAGCCTTACCCAATTATGATGAAGAGCAAGAATGAGAAGATGAAATGATCTTTAAGGCAGAGGCCTTGAAGGTGAAAGCTACCAAATGGCCTGATCCTGATGCACTGAAGGCATTATCCATAGAAGAAGATTTTACTTATTTATTATAGAAAACCAAGATAGAGAAATTTGCAAGACATCCTCAGCCGACCTACTACGAGCTGAGTAGTGAGTTCCTAGCCACCTTCAGGTTTGTACAAACCAAAGGGAAGGTCAGTAGCAGAGGTAAAGAAACTCCCAGAACTTTTGATGTGAGTTTTGTCATGAAGGGTCAAAGTTTAATCATTCTCTTAGAGGAATTTTGTAATTCCATACATGTCCCTAATGAGGGAAATGGGAAGCCATTCCTGCTGATTGTGATGAGAGCCTCCGTTCATTTTGGAAGAGTATAAGTGTAGATGTGTTGGAGGAAAGTTCACTCATATTCAGCACCCTGCATTTCATTGTTTCTTATTATAGGATTTCTTGCTAGGAAGAATTCAACATGATGGACTGCCCCATAATTTATTTATTGAAATATGCTAAGGAAGGTGTAGCTCCTGAATATAACTTAGGTTTTATTATTGCTAGAACCTTGTCATACGCTGTAAAACATAATAGTTCCAAACCTCTTCATGATGGAGCAATAGCCACATTAGTTTTTGAATACCTTGAGAATGAAAGGAAATTTGAATACGTGGGAACTCCGGTTCTAGGACCTATTCTTTTGGATATTAATATGTTGGTTCACATGGGAATATTGAGGGAATATGGCACGGATCACATGTTGTATCAATATATGGTTAACCGTGGTAGGATGGAATCTACTTTGCTTTCTCGTATTGACTATTTTGATTGGTTAAGAGGAAATTGGACATCTGAAAGGATACGGATGTCTCCTAGAGGAGGGTGAATAGGCGATTAAATTTTTTCCTAGAGTGGCTCAACAAAGGCGGAATAAACTAGTGTTTACTTTGTTAAGCACAACCTAGAACAACTAAGGTTCACCTATGTGCACCAACAACTTATGCTAAGCAATACAAGCAACAAAGTGATAGCAAGATATATATTACTTCAAGCACGAAGGCTATCACAATGTAAAGTGCATAAGTAAAGAGCTCGGGTATAGAGATAACCGAGGAACGCGGGGACAACAATATTTTACCAAGTTCCTCCCAACATGGAGTACATCTCGTTTGGAGAGGGGGTGTATCAAACCACCAACGCCACAAAAGGTCTCCCTTATTCTCTGGTGAATCTCACCCCAACGGGATCGATCCACGCTTCCACTATCGGTGCACTTGTCGGTGGCAACCGGAACCTCTCACAAGGTTGGGGCACTTCTCCACAACTTAATTGGAGGCTCCCAACAAATGCCACCAAGACCACAAAACCATCTAGGGTTCCAAGAACCCAAGAGGGACAAGCTCCAATGAGTCACATGAACCAAATCCTCTGAGAAGAACTCAAACCGATACACCGAATGCAAATGGCAAGAACACCACAAAGGTGCTCAAATCCCTCACTCTCAAGTTCCAACAAAGCTACTAAAGCTATTGGGGGAACAAGAGAGGAGGAATCAAAGAAAGACACAAAATCCCCTAAAATCTAGATCCCCAAAGATGCACTCACAAAGAGATGAATCGGTTAGGTCAAAATGTGGATCTAGATCTCCTCTCTCTTCCACTCAAATATGGGCAAGAATCATCGGAGGGAAAATATTAGGCAAGCTTCAAGATCTAGAGCAAGTGTGGACAAAGCTTAGCGTAATAGAAGAGAAAGAAGCTTACAAAACTAAAAACGGGCAAATGGATATAAATAGAGGCCTGGAAAATCTAGCCGTTTGGGCTTTTTCTGTCTGAACCGGTAGTACTGGTTTTAACCGGTAGGACCGCACCTGAACATAAACGCACACAGCAAGCGATCTAGGCAGCAAACCTATTGAGGGACAAACAGCCAATGGTCAACGTAGGCAGCACAGGATCGGGGCCAAGCATGCGCGCGCTAGAACCTGGACAAGTGTGGGGCCAGCGCTGGCCATAGCAGCAGCAAAACGCGGCAGCGCACAAGGCTGCTGGCGCGCGAGCGGGCGACAGGGGCCAGGCGGGGCCATCATGCAGAGCAGAAGCGAGGCCAGCGCGAGCGGAGACGGTCAACGCTGGCGGGGCGCGCGGGATCTGGCGGCAGCAACGCGCGCGAGGCGAGCTACCCGGGCCCAGCAGCGCAGCGGGCGGCAGCAGGGGCGCGGCGGCTGCAAGCCTGCAAGACGAGGCAGGTCAACTCGCGCGGCCAGACAGTGATGCGGTGAGGAGATTGGCTGGCGCTGGGCAGGAATGCTTGCTGGGCGCACCTGGGCTGGCCGGTAGTACCAGCCCACCCGGGCGATACTACCGGGCTAGGCCGGTAGGGCCAGAAACAACTACCGGGTGAGGCAGTGGGCTGGCTGTATGCTGCCAGGCGCGAGCGGTACTTGCCCGCGGTAGTACTGGTCGGCCCAGACAGAATTCTTTTCTTTTTTAAACCGAATAGGCAAATATTCAAACGGTCATAACTTTTGATTGGTGACTCCGATTGACCCGATTCCAATTGCGTTGGATAGAGGACGACAAGAGCATCCCAATAAAAAGTGAAAATATTGGTTATCACCAAGTGAAAATGTATCAAGTAATATAATGTGAGATTCCTCACTTGGTGAGACACCGGAAAACCGCCAAGATCAAAATCGCAACAAGATATAAATGGAAGGTCCGATTTTGATGAACAAGAGCTTGTTATGGAGATTACCACAAGCTCTATATCCTCACATATATAAGACCAAATAACAACCAAATATGATGATGCAAATATGCAAAGGTTTGAGCTCTCTCCGAACGAAGTGACCGAGTTACTCATTCGAGAGCCCCTCTGGATAGTACGGTTATTTATCCTAAACCCGGTCTCCCACAAACAACATGAGACCGGCAAAAGGGAAAACCTATCAAGATTATACCTTTGCCTTGAGCATTCCCTTGAGCTTGATGTAGAAGATCTTGCCCTTCTCAAGATGGAACGACTTTCTTAATTCCTCATCATCCATCCATGATCACCGAGGATGGCAAGCATCAAACATGAGATCTTCTATAGATGGCGCATTTTGAGCTTCACAACACATATTCTTCTCATTTCATCGACCTTGAAGCCAACACATGCTCCAAGCGATGCCAATGAACAAATCCTACAAGTATAACTTAATACACACATTAGTCCATAAATATTGTCATTAATTACCAAAACCACACATAGGGGCCCACATGTTCTTTCAACATCCCCTATCAACGAGTATGCATGGGGGAAGGCTGCTGAACTGTCTTCATGAGCAATATGGGAGGATTATCCTCAACCTCGAGCACATACCACATGGATTGGCATGCCTTCAACACCTAATTATCATGCCTGAGAAGGCTCCTCTTCTCAACAGCAAAACGAGGACGCGCCACCGCAGTGGCCACCATGGAAGCAGCAACGACCATATTATGGCGATGGACAAATGGTTGGGGGGCATGATCCCAGGGATACTAGCTTTCACCAAAGCTCGGGGGAGTATGATTTACTATCTTACTTTTCATTGTATATGCCATGCTAGAATTGTTTAAGTTACGTGAGTTGTAGTTTCATTTTAGCAAAACTCGAAACCCCAAAAATATTTGACTTTTTAGGCTTATGCATGTTGTTTACCTTCAGTAAATCCCAAAACACAAAAAGATTTTGCTTGTTTATGTATTTAGATTGCCATCAAGTTGATTTCTTCTGTTGTATAAAACTAAAAACCACAAAAAGATTTTTGTTTTTGAAATCGCACATAGAAGGAGTTGCAGAAATCTGCATGATATTGTTCACTATTTTATTTTTTATTTTTTATCTGTAACTTCGATTAGACTAAAAATTTTATAGAAACTGTAACTTTTCATCTCCCCCCCCACACACACACAAAAATTAGAAAAAATCCTGGGATGTTTAAGTAGGGAAATATTATGCTGCATCACTGCAGTAATTTATTGGCAGATTTCAATTTTTAACACTAAAAGTGGCTAGTTGACTTGTAAATGATACGTAATTTAATGCTATGATAAAATATGGATGACAGCCACTATAAACCACCATGTTTATTAGAAGTGATTGATGAAAAATTTGCAGTAATATTTTTGAAATTGATGAAAATGAAGTCTGGAATGAACCAAGCTATATCTACTTGCTTTATTTCAACATATATGAGCATACTCTGCAGTTCAAGATGGGAGAGGAAGAACAACAATGATGAATTAATGTGTATGAATTGATTAAAGAGGTATGACTCCTTTATTGTACTTATACATGCAAGTTAACATTAGCAAATGCTTGGACAAAGTTTCGTCAATACTTAGAGAAGTGGTAATGAATGGTTACTTTGGTTGTGTCATTTTGGTTATATAATGAGGCAAATGAGATGTTATTAGGGAACATTATTTTAACTTGATTTAATGATAGTAGCTCTGAACAAAAGTCTATGCATCCCATTATGCTTGTTGGTGTGGACATGGCACATATTCCATGATGAATATTTATATTCCTATGTGTCTTTGAAATATGGAGGTTGAGGCTTGTATGCCAGTCTTTCAAATTGTGAATCTCATTGTCAAATCATATGTTAGTGAGTTGATAGTATCTTTAGTTGACAACTAAGCCTTTCCGCTAGCCTTTAAACCAATTCCACCAACATGGCCATCATTGTGTTGGTGGGCACCCATCCTTTAAACCCTTATCCTGGAAAAAAAGAAATATACCAATGAGTTGGCTCTTCTACGGAAGAAAACGGGTTGAACTAAGAAGTTCCCACCAAGCAAGGAAAATCAAGAGATGATTATCTTTTCAAAGCTTATAATCAAAATGTTGATGCATTATGGATACGAAAATCCACTCAAAGCTGAATAAAGAAATACTTACAAGCCCAAAAAGTGTCAACCAAAAACTCCTACCACTCATGCAAAGGTGCGAGAAACATACCAAAAAAGCATCTATCCTATTCGACTCCACCTGTTGTCAACTAAAGATACTAGTTACTTACTCATGTATGGGTCTTCTATGGGTGTTTAAATGTTGAAAGACTAGAAGGATACAATATCCACAAAGTATTTAGTTCGTGATGCAAGCATGATGAACTACTTATCGACAATTGAAAGAATAAAAGGCCTCAAAGCCTTACAAATGATTCAACCAAATGCAATGTGAGAACTTTGTTCATTACCACTATTAGGTAATCATGCTCAAATAGTGTTGACATATATTATGTCCTTTGTACCATGTATAATAATGTGTACACCAGCATAGTAGACTCTCATTATTACTTTGCTATTCATTGATAAAGCTATGCTTCGAATATTTGCCATGTTAAAATGTTATGCATGAAAAGAGCAAAGTTCTTGTCAAAGTCTTTTATTGATTCTACACTGTGTTTGAGTTGTTTGAGGACAAACAACGAGCTACGCTTCAGGAAGCTGATACATCCCAAATGTATCTATTTTTCCAAGTACTTTTCTCGATGATTTGATCCGTAATATTCCCATACTTGGATAAAACTACTGAATCTAATGTTGTTTTTAGCAAAAGTCTTCTTCCTATCAGTTTCACAGGAAATAAAATCGAGAAAAAATACCACGTCAGTTTTTCACCAAATAATGAAGCCTAGGACCTTGGAATCAAGCGAGCAGAGCTACGAGTCCCAAAAGAGACCAGGTGGTGTTCCCAGTAAGGGTCGACACGCCACATAGGCCCTTTGGCCGTGGAGCATCATCTCAGCCACTCCTTTGGCGTACCCCCTTGTATACCCTAAAAACCTAGTTTTCCATAAGCATAGAGCTTTTCGCGAAACAGAGCACCGCTAGAGCCACGATCTTCGTTTTGAGGGTCAGATTGGTCCTACTCTCCACCCCGGGAATGGGATTGGTCCTACTCTACACAAGCTATTCTTATCAAAGATTTTAGCCCTATATTTATGGGCATCAAGACATTTTCTGGCACCGTTTTCAAAGAACCTAGCTTTATTGGTAAGACCATGTGTTATCATTTACTTGTTGTACTTAATTGTCTCTTATCATGGGAAAGAGTAAAGATGTTCCTAAAAAGGATATTATGCCTTCTACTACAAGAAGAGATACTTATCTCCCAACACCACGTACCATGTCAGAGCTCGCACGCCCCTCCACGTGCCTATGCAGAGCTCGCCGGGGCTCGCCCGCCCGATCTCAAGCCAAAGCTTGCTCGAGCCACGCCACCCCATATCTCGCCGAAGATCGCGGCCAGCTCGTACCTCGCCGGAGCTTGCGCTTGGAGCCATGTCCAGTTGGGAAAATCAGGACCAATCTCCTGATTTTTATTTATTTATATTTTTTACAATATCTAGACCTTTTTAATTGGCCTGACATGTGGGGCTATGTCCAACTCAGCAATTTTGGCCCTGACAAGTGGATCCCACTAGTCAAAAACGGTGTCAATTTGCTTCAAATTGAGTTTTAGCGTGAATTGCAAAAAAAACTACAAAATAGTTGTCACATTTTGCGATCTTTTTGAATAGTGGTGGTTATTCAAACATTTTGCAAAAATATGATGGTTTTATGTTAATTACTCAGTCCTGCGGAAGAAAGAAAAGAGTGCATAAATCTTGACACACTGAATCCGACGGCTAGAGGAGTGACTGAGATTTAACAAATCCTTGAACGCATCTCGAGAAGTAGCAAATCCGTACAACCGCACGGAGAAGACAACAACGTGGTGCCTCTAGGCAGATTTCTCCATCAATCAAATCAAGATAATGATGGCGGAACCACATCTATTTAGTTTCATCCACCGGCAATGCTTGTGTAGCTCGATTTACAACAATCTACCTAGCTAGCTTTGCTAATTGTTATAACCACAATATCAGTTTTGTTTCTTAGCAGTAAACCTACTTGACTATTTGTTTTGTTTCTTTCAGCATAGAGTCGATGCGTCCATCTTTGTTGTATGCCTCCACAATCTTCTTGGCGTAGGATGGCATGTGCTGCTCCGCTCTGCAATGTACGCACCATATAAGTCTGTTAGTTCATTCACACATCGTCCTAACATGTACTTCCTCAGTTTCAAAATATAAGATGTTTTAGCTTTCTGAAGTGAATGTATTTAGACCTTTTAAGTGTTTAGGTTCACTCCGAACTTACACTAAAAGGCATATAGATACATTTGCTTCACAAAGCTAAAATATCTTATATTTTGAAACAGAGGGAATACTTCTAGGGTGTCAGATACGGGATCGGAGGCGGATGAGGAAGAAAGGGTTATGCATTACCTCGCGCTTCCCCATGCTCGCTTCACATACAGGTAGTTCCTGATTGTGTGGTAATCGAGGGAGTATCGACCAAATTCCAGCCCCTTCGGTCCAATCTGCACAAACCCAATCACATCACGCGTTCACCATGCTACTCATCCCACCTTAACATCCACAACGTGGCATTTTACCACTAACCAGGTTTAGCAGGAAAGCGATGATGTTGCCCACAAATCTGGGAGCTGGGTCAGAAGGGCCTTTCCCTGAAAAGTACCATCCCTAGACAGTCACATTTTATAGCCAAGCAATGGGGAGCAGCTGCAGTCAAAGGAACACCATATGGGATTAATTTATACATACCCATTTTCGCCGCATCATCAGCTTTCACCGTCTCCATCACATACGGTTGTCTAGCGCCCTGAGAAAGAACAATTAGCACTGAGACCACTACACCCACAGTACACAAATTACAAAGTGCTGCTACTTTTATGCATGGATGTGAATGCATACACTGCTAACTGTTGGTGTGCTCTCCAAAAGTCCCTCTACCAGGCTGAGCATCTCCCTTCCCCGGTCATTCCTTGTGACCAGAAGAAAATATCAAGCCGACATTGATCAATTCCACTGCTCACTAACAGGTCAATTTTTCTGGTTCAGTTTAGTTACCTGACCGTGATATACTGAGGGTGCTGAGTCATGGAAACTCCGGCATATTTAGGTACTCCCATATATCCCACCACTAAATCCTGCACTTTAGCAACAAATACTTTTAGCTATGGGCTGCTTCGTCATACAAGTGAACAAACTATTGGGGTATAGAAATAGCAAAGAGAAACTGTACAAGGAAAATAAATCATCTGCCACAGAGTCAGAGGGATTAGTTACTGGTTTCAACCCAGATACGATATGAGAATATCATTATGCACATGAGCAGGAGCAATGAATTCTACTGTAGCCAGAATATCGATGACTCATTTATCAAAAGATGACAGAAATTCCAACTTAAGTATCTAACTACCTATTTGAAATGAATCCGAAAAGAAGACAGTCAAATTAAATAAAAACAGGAGGAATCTCACCGCCAAGCCATTTGTGTAGTCAAAGCAGCTGCGGGATGTCAGAAGTAAAACCATTAGCTCGACATTAGCGAATGATGCCTACAGCTTTTTGAGATACCGCAAGCGATATATACAGTGAGCGTAGCATACCTGTAGCATGATGGGGCAATAACATCAACCAGGTCGTTTGCTGGCAGGCAAAAATATGGTACCTGCTTTAAACTACGCCATGAGGCAACGATGTTGGCAAACTCAATACTGTAGAATAACACGCAAGCAGGTGACTTACCTCTTCTATATGCCCATCCAGATGCTTTAAGTGAACCTGCATATACTCACGGTTATAGAACAGTATCACGTATCACAACTGGCAAAGCAACAAAATGTTAACTCCTGTTATCTTATTTCAATACATCCTAAAAATGGTTGTTCAACTGTTGATTCCTAGAAGTAAATGGTATTTCTATTCATGGGGCATATATGAAACTGTTCCATATTAATATATTCCCTTTGTCGAAAAAATTGAAACTGTTCCAAGGGGGGAGAAAGTAAAGAATGTTTCAAATTAAGTATCACCTTGTAGTCTTGCATAAATTCATAATGTAGGACAGTTTCTGGTTCAGTACTTGCAGCCTTCAAAAATTTATCGAGTCCTTCACGAGTGCCATTGTCCACTGAGAATATTTAATTGTGTAAGCCAAAAATTCCGATATATCTTCCATGCAAGACAACACTTCAAAATTTCAAGATTTACTGATTTGGAGATCCATCAGTAGTTACCACAATTTGTGCCAAGAACATAAAGCTTTTCCAAGCCAAGGTACTTCTCTACAGATCTCAAAGCTGTACTTCAAAAGGTAGAATGTTGAATAACTGACAGATAAAATAAACCATCATGGTAGAAATAAAAAAAGTTTACGCAACAGGTAAATACCTTGCACTTGGCAGCCCACGCCACAAAAAAGAAGACGCTTTACACCAGCAGCCTGCCAAAGGAAATCATGAAATCCAGGTCTGAGAAGAGTGATCGGAAACAGAATGTATTTATTTTTTTGGAAAGGAGCATATATTAATATCAAGAGATACCAATTACACCCGGCCTCTGCAACAACGCAATACCCTATTGGCATTACGGATGCACACAGCCAACAAAAGATAAAGAAAACAAAGAAAATAAAAGACCCGCTACAGTGTTCCGGTCCTAGCAGCAACAGTACAACCACCACCAATACAACACCTGAACTCCAGGCTCTTCAAAAGCGACGCCTCCAAGAAGGAAACAGTGCACAAGCGCCATCATCACCCGATCAAAGATCTAGATTTTCACCCTGAAGATAATCCCCACTCTCAAAACAATGTCTTCAACAAGGCCATTGCCAGGCACAACCAGCTAAGGCCAGACCTTGGATTTTCACCCTGAAAGGTAAGATTCTGAAATTCACCTATGTTGCCGCCCCCACTTACATACGGCTCATGTGAAGCCCAGAACACCAAGCAAGTCCCTCAACAGTACGGCGACTCGAACCTCCATAGATAGATCTCCAAACCTGGCCTTCATGAATTCTCCACCTCTGACTTCACCATGAATCATAAGTCGTCTGGTGGCAACAAAGGACAGAGTTTCGCGCCGCTCCTTCCTGAACCGACCGGTCGGAATAAAACATGGGTGCACACGACCGAATACCATCCGATCCAGCGAACTGCAGGCATAGTAGAGCTGGTACATTCGCCGGCGGAGCCTTCCGGAACTCCCCACTCCGGCCAGATCAAGAACCATCCTCGTGAAGGTGATCATCTCCACACAAGAGGAACCCTAGGTCGATCCACCTTTATTCAACCGTCCAACCAACTCCGACGGGGGAGAAGGCCACCGCCACGACCTCGTGAAGCCGGACGAACCCAGAAGCCATCACGTTGCCGGCGGCAACAGATCCGACAGGAAACGGTCGAGATCGGGCTCGACTCGCTCCTGCCATCACCATCTGGAGGATGAGTCCGGGAGGACAGCGCCGCCCCTGCCAACAACCTCCGACCGTCTAGGCCGCTGGCTGCCGTCACCGTCCTTGACGAGGGCGAGGGGGCGGCGCCGCCAGGGTCCAGATCTCGGACGCGAGGACCGTCCGCCGCCGCGCCGCCGAGTCTTTGCCTGGCGACGGAGCCGGCGGCGGCGGGTTGGGGGAGGGGCGGAGTAGTTCGGCGGCCGGCGGCTACACCCTGGTGCAGCGCGGGCGCCGCCGCACGGGGGTCAGGAGGGGTTAGATTGGGAGGGGTCACTCTCCCGCTCAGAACTAGTGGTGTGGTGGTGACTAACCCCTCCCGACCCGCAACAGCATGTATGACAGAACAATCAAGACATCATAGCATTGTCTCCAGCAATAGCAACTAAAATGGGCTTTGTTTTGCTTTTGGAGCCATAACTGGAAAGGGCATTCTTTGACATAAATTTTCATTCCCTAGAATTGGGGTATACGAGCAAAATTTTGAACAAAAAAGTCCAACTTCATGTTTAAAGAGCGTTTGTTCTTTACTTCAGATATCTGCCATCATGATTCGTGGCCCATTTTGCTTCCATAGGCTGAGAAGAGCAGAGAAACAAGATACAGTATCTAACGATAATAGCAAAGTATATGGCATGAAGAAAAGACAGGTTTACCTCTACTAAGGCGAGTGTATCCAGATTTGGTGATAATGTTGGCTTGACGCCTTTGGCTGCAAACACTTCTTCTGGAGTCCTAGCAAAGCACTTGAATCTTACTTCCATTTTATCAGGAACGGGTATCATGGAAAATAAAAGGATAGACCAATAACAAGGTTTTTGGTATCATGAAGAACAAATGGATAGAACAATACCACGTTTTTTTCGAGATTGATATACCAAGGTTTTTAGCTCACGTGCAAGGAATAATTACTGAAGGTGCAGATTTATATCAATTGGCTAATGAGAAGTGCAACATATTTCAAATGATATAGAAAATCCCTTAAACTGGCAAAAAATCAATCAATCCCATGATACCTGGCTAAAACAGGCCTCGGAGCAAACCTATCATCTGGATCACTGCAGATCAAGGTAATAAATAAACAGCATTAGCCAAGTCCAGTTATTCTTTAACAATGAAAGACAACAATGTGGTATCCGATTCTTGTCTGGGTGCCTTTGTACACAAACCACAGCATCAACCATATCTGCTTTTAGCATCTCAACTGCGATTGTTGTGACTATTCCTGTCCATTGGGCTCCTAAATGTAATGGAGGCAAATGTCACACACATATATAAGCAGGTAAATTAGGTCAGCAAGAGGTAACTGCATGTATAGGGCTGAAATGAAGAAGGTAGGCGAGTGATACCTTGAACAGGTTCTGTCTTCCTGGCATACAGGAGTTGGTCATACACCCCGAAGTACATCTCGTCCATGCTATCCTTCCTGCCCCTCCCATGGACTACCGGCTCCATATCCTACATAAGGCCTTAATTATTACTCAATCTAAAGGTCTCCATTATCGCAAAAAAAAAGGTATCCATGAATGATACACACGTTCATAGCAGTAGTAGCAATAGCAGCGGGAAGAAAAACGAATGTCGTTACCTCGACACGGGACATGCCGTCCCCGAGGAACGCACAGGCGTCTTTGACATGGGCGATGTAGTACGTGTCGCACAGGCCGCAGCGGCTGCACTGGTCCTTGGCCGGGTAGACGCCTCCGGGAGGGATGGGCTTGGATTTCTCCCTCCAATCCTCCCGCACCGCCTTCCCCTTCCCCTTGCCCTTTCCCCCTAATCAATGCAATTCGATTCAGTGCATCGAGCAACCAAGGAATTGACTGAAGGTGCATGATAAGGCGGGTTAGATAACCTGATGGGGAAGAGGAGGAGCACCGCGGCGTGAAGGAGAAGCAGGGTTTAGGAGAGGTGTAGGAGAAGAAACGCGCGGCCATGGTCATCGTGCAGTTTACTCGGCCAGGGAGGGGCACACAGCTTGAGAGGCAGGAGCAGCTCGTGGACGACGATAAGATTGTCTGGACCCGTCGTGGGCTCGCACATTTCCAGAGGAGATCGGTCGGCCCAATTACACTGAACACGCTCTTCTCACAGCGAACTTTGTCAATTCCACCGTTCCAAAACAAAAGTTTTCTTTTGAAAACCTGTTAATCCGCGAATACCTTCCAAGGGATCGTCACTTTGATCCTACATAGAGATTTTCACTTTCATCGACGAACGAATCTTCGTTGTACTGTTGGTGAGTTTTATATCTAACCGTCTTGTAATTCTCCATAGTTCGATCTTAGTGTGTTCAATACATCGGAAAATTTTATTTTTCTATACGAAACCCATTAGTGGTATCAAAGTGGTCTGTGTGTAGGTCATGATTGATATAGAGTATATGAGACGTATGGTATTGCACAATCTGTTGTGTGAGTATTAGATTGAATCTATTCACTCGATCATTATATGCTTTCCTTAAGTTACTATTATTGATCTTTGCAACATACAGAGTTCTAGTTATTCGTGATTCATCCTGTTGTAATCAAGATCAAAGATGTGCTTTAGTACTATGGGTTTCTCTATAGTGAGGAATGAAAGACATAAGTATTATAAACAAGATGGGACAATGTAGATCTAATCTACATAGGGTAACGCGTAATTATGTAGTTTACATATGCTCGGAAGATTTCTCATGAGATCTCGCTTTTGTATCAACCTCAAGTTAAACTAGACCATACTTGTTCTTGCGTAGGTAATTTTTTTGTTTGTCTTGGAAACCCTAGTAACCACGTGCAAAGATTTAAATGAATAGAGGCGTCTATCTCGTTTTTACGGGGAATGCATGTGATGTGGTATGGTTTCATCATTCAATGTTTTTGTGTGAGATGCTATACGTTTGTAATTAAGGTATGGCGGCATGTGCCATGTGATTGTCATGGGTGATTTGTGAATCCATATTCATGTAATATAATTTAATTCTTTATCTATAGAGATAGGAGTAGTTTTATTTTGCATCTACATGAAGATGATGATCAAGCATTAGAGGACCTAGATGTTTCATGCCAAGATGCAAAGGAGTTCGAGATGAAGAAAAGCAATATCATAATCTATTATGATTTGCTTGTGATGAGTTAATCTATTTTGCACTCTATTTTGAGATAGTGGTTTTAATAGGGTGATCCTTTGTAAAAAAATATTCTAAGTTGTTATTGTTCTTCCAAATGTGGCACCATCTTTATCTTTTGTCATTTTGAAGTATGTTGGGACCACATGGGTATGATAGATTTGTCATTAGTGAGGCGGGCCAAATAAGATTTTCGATTGCTATAGCATTTGGTTCTCTTAAACGATCCATCATGATAGTCATGACATCAGAACTCGCCCATCGAAAGATGAAGAAGAGTTACATGAGATGTAATTGGTTGGGTGAACTACGAGGTTGAAATCTTTGCGTCAATGATGTCACATCAATATCAACTATTTTATCTTGGATCATGAATCACTAAATAAACAATGAAGGATATTAATTTTATTGGGAGTGTACTTAAGTTAAGTACTCTTAGTTATGAGCAATGCTAAAGTGATTTTTTTTGAAGTTGTAGAAAGATGGCTTGCATTTTGACCATTAACTTGGCACAGATGCTACAGAAAGAGAAGTTAACTGCCAATGCTAGTAACTAAGACTTGGTCCGTTCCATGAGAATTATTCTCATGAGTGCTAAAAAGAATATGTTCTTGATGCAGCACTTCCACCTACACCAGGAGATGATGCTCCGGTGGAGAAAATGAATGTCCATACCACTAAATGGATGATAGCACTACAGTGCAATGACCGATGCTCACTTGCATGGATCCTAGTCTTCAAAAGAGTTTGGAGGATACCAGCTCTTTCAAGATGGTTGAAAAGATGAAGGCTATGTACGAGACACAAGCTAAGACCGAACATTATGAGATAACTAAGTCCCTCTAAGAATGCAAACTGGCTGAATAAAGCTCCATCAATGAACACGCAATCGAGATGGTTGGTTACGGTAAGAGGATCGCTGCTTTGGGATTTCCTATCCTAGAGTCACTAAGCACTGGCGTGTCATTGGCGTACCTCTCTATATTACGACTGCTTCATCATGAACTACAACATGCATGGAATGGACAAAAACACTGATGAGCTCTTCGCTATGCTAAAGACTATGAAAGTTGGGATGTCAAAGGACCCAGTCATGTGATAATGGTGAACAAGACAACCCACTTAAAGAAGCATTCAAATACCAAGACGGATAAGGGGAAAATAAATTCCAAGAAGAGTACCCATCCTGAGTATAAATGCTTCCACTATAAGGACAAAGGACATAGGAAGCACAACTACAAGAATTATCTAGCAGAGATGAAGAAGACCGACAAAACCGGCAAAGGTATAACGTTATACATGTTATCAATGTATTCTTAACCATATCATGTTCTAAGTCATGGATATTTGATATCGGGTCGGTTGCTCACATTTGCAACTCGAGGCAGGGACTAATGAAGGCAAGGAGGCTAGAAAAGAATGAAGTGGAGATGTGTGTCGGGAACAAAGTCAAGATCTTCGCCCTGTCCATAGGAGTCATGCCACTTAGTCTCCCTTCAAGATTCATTTTAGAGTTAAACAATTGTTATTTTGTTTGGCGCTAGGTAAAAACATTGTTTCTAGATCATGTTTGTTACGTGACAGTTGTTCTTTTAAGTCTGAGAATAATGGTTGTTCTATTTCGTTTAAGAATTATTATTATGGATTTGTAGCCCTCGTGAGTGGTTTATTCACTATGAATCTTGATTGTATCAACGATGTTTGTAATATAAATCCCAAATGCTTCAAAAGGAAAGATGATGATTCCACATTCGTGTGGCATCACCGCCTTGGTAACATTGGAAAGAAGTGCATGGAGAAACTCCATAAAGATGGAATTCTAGAATCATTCGACTATGATTCAGTTGATACATGTGAAGCTTGTCTGACGAGTAAAATGAACAGAACCCCGTTCACGGGTTATGTTGAGCGAGCAATGATTTACTGAATATTATACATTATGATGTATGTGGACCAATGAATGTTCCTACATGAGCCAAATTTCTCTACTTTGTGATTTTTAATTTCGACTTACGTAGATATGGGTATATCTATTTGATGAAGTATAAGTCTTAAGACATTTTAAAAGTTTAAAGAATTTTAGAACAAAGTAGAGAATCATCATGAGAGGAATATTATTTTTCTTCGATCTGATTACGGAGACGAGTATCTAAGTCATTAGTTTGGGAAACATCTGAGCGATTGTGTAATTATTTCTCAACTCAAACCACCTGGAACTCTACAAAGGAAGGGAGTATCCGAGAGATGAAACCAAACCTTGTTGGACATGGTTAGGTCAATGATGTTATTACCATAAATTCCATTCTATTTTTGAGGTTATGCATTAGAGACAACATCGTTCACATTAAATAGGTCACCATCAAAGTCTACTGAAATGACACCATATGAGATATAGAATGGAAAGAAACCAAACTTGTTGTTTCTTAAAATTTGGAGTTGCCATGCTTATGTAAATAAGTTACAACCAAACAAGCTTGAAACCAGATCAGACAAGTCCTACTTTGTTGGTTATTCCAAGAATATGATTGGATATTCCTTCTATCACCCAACGGAAGGTAAATTGTTTGTTGCCAAGAATGGTGTATTCCTTGAGAAAGAGTTTCTCGCAAAGGAGGTGAATGGGAGGACAGCACAACTCGATGATATAATAGGATCTTGGGAAATAGTTGATAATATTGAATAAATAGAAGTGGTTACACTTATCATCACTACAGTTGAACCGGAAGCTCCTGTGTTAGACATAGCAGTTTTAGTTGAGCCGCTCACTGAACCACGTAGTATAGGAAGAGTGTGTCAAGCCCCTCAATGGTTTGAGCAAGAAGTCTTTCATCTTAGAGGACTATGAACATGCAAACTACAAATAAGCAATGATGTTCCTGACGACCCACAAGTATAGGGGACCGCAACAGTCTTCAAGGGTAGTATAACCCAATTTATTGATTCGACAAGAGGGGAGCCAAAGAATAACTATAAGCCTTAACAACTGAGTTGTCAATTCAGCTGCACCTGGGAATAGTCTTGCTCACAGTAGTTTATCAGTAGCAACAGTTCTTTAGTAGAAATAGCAAAGTAACAGCAGCAGTAAAATAAAGGCATAGTAACAATAGTAGCAAACAGTAGGATTTGAGTGCGGTAGGCATAGGGATGGATGGGCGGGCGTTGCATGGATAAGACTATTCATGTAATATCAAGATCTAGGGCAATTGTAGATAAATAAGATAAAGCATCCAAGTACTGAATAATCATAGGCATGTGTTCCATATATAGTCATGCATGCTCGCAATGAGAACTTGCACAACATCTTTTGTCCTGTCAGCCCGTTGCAGCGGGGCCTCAAGGGAATCTACTGGCAATTAAGGTACTCCTTTTAAAAGAGTACCGGAGCAAAGCATTAACACTCCATGAACACACGTGATTCTCATATCACAGCCATCCCCTCCGGCTGTCCCAATTTCTGTCACTTCGGGGCCTTTGGTTCCGGACAATAATATGTGTAAACAACTTGCAGATAAGATCACAAACAATATTATCATCATGAATCAGTAACATGTTCAGATCTGAGATCCTGGAACTCGGGCCCTAGTGACAAGAATTAAGCATAACAAGTTGCAACAATGTCAAAAAGCACTAACAAAGATACTACGCACCATGCCCTAACAATCTTATTCAATTACATGATAGATCTCATCCAATCCATACCATCCCCATAGCCTACAGCGGGGGATTACTCACTCATGGATGGGGGAAACATGGATGGTTGATGGATGATGATGGCGATGATATCCTACAATTCCTCGTCTCGACAAGGTGCCAGAACGGAGTTTCTGGTTCCGAATCGCAGTTTCTGGTGGTGGCGGCGCTGCGGAACTCTATCTGGAAAAACATCGAACCTCCCTCTATTTTTAGGTCAGAGGGCTTAAGTAGGCGAAGAGGGCGACCGAGGAGGTGCAGAAGGTGGCCTCACCACCCCTAGTCGCGGCCTGGCCTTGCCTGGCCCGCGTGGCCAGGGGGTGTGGGCCCCTCGTGACCCTTCTCCGTCTCATCTTCTGGCTCCATGAGTCTTCTGGTAAAATAGGAGTTTTGTGATATTTTCCAGGATTTTTCCTGAAAGTTGATTTTCTGCACAAAAATGAGACACCAAAGCAATTCTGTTGAAAACAGCATCAGTCCGTGTTAGTTATATCCAAATCACACAAATTAGAGGAGAAACAATATCAAAAGTGTTTGAGAAAGTAGATACGTTTTGGACGTATCAACCCCCCCAAGCTTAGCTTATTGATTGTCCTCAAGCAATTCAGTTGAAAACCGAGTGCGATAAAATAAAATTTCACGAACACATTTGCTTCATATGATGTATATATTCTCAGCATAAGAGTAGATACCTAGACAATTCATAATAAGGAGTATGCAACTAAGTCTACTCAATATTCATGCAAGCTATAAAGAGGTTCCAACACAATAATAGTAAGCAACATGAAACATAAGTATAAGCAACATTGCAATGCTCATAAGAAGGTATGATATAGTGGTATCTCGCTTGCCTTTGATTGTGGAGCAAAACATAAATGCCAAGGCACCTCTTAAGTTCAAATGAAGACTAGAAGTAAATATATCAAAGATACAAGCATCAAATATATGACATAATTAACCAAGTTTTTAAAACAAGCACATTACACTAAGAATGACAACTATTCTCTCAAGAAAGTGCTCATAGAATAAGTGGTGACTCAATAGGGAAGTGAAAAGGTTTTGAAAAGTTTGAAAGGCTTCCAAATGATGAAAGTATGGTACTCATTAGCTTTGAGATCTCAATGCCCCTATCATAGGCATCTTTAAGTGGTTAAGTTTAAAGTGAGGTCCAATAAGATTTATATGCTTGACAGATCATAAACTGGAAATCTCATGTCCCTTGAGTACAAGGGCCATTCCTCATGCTCTTCAACTTTAGTTACCGGTAAGTTCTTGTCATTGTAAGTATATGTGTATCATAGAGAGCCGCCAACGAGGTACCCCTTGCCCCATGACACAGGAGCTATCACATATCAAAATGACAAGGCAACAAATAGTGAGCATCTCAGCGATCCTTTTTTACCATAGGAATGGTGCATAAATATTTTTTTCTCTTCTACTTTTTTCTATTTTTTTTAGGATGCTTCATAGATTTCTCACTATGGTTATGCTGCAAGTTTCCACCATGATTAGGCATGGCTTAGGCTAGCGGCCCAGGCGTTTCTCTAACACATATACATAACTCCATGGACTTATAAGCTCCCCTTTTATTTTACACCGCCGGCATCCGTAAACAAAAGAGCATGATATCAACTAGATAATATTTACAGGTGTTGAAAGCATTTCTCATGACAGCACGGTTCTGCTAACTCCCAGCCTATAATTTGCAAGTATATAACTTTCATGGACAGTCACAATGGTTCAGGTTTATTAAGTGCAAGAAAATAAAGTGTGCCATCAAGTTCGTGAGAGCTTTACTAACTAACTTTCTCATAACAAGCAAATATTTTATTTGTAAGAAAACGAGGCATAATAAATATGCACGAAATAGAAATGATGCTAGTAGGTAGATGTGGTAGACACTTTTTGACAATTTTGGTTCTGGGGAGTTTGGAAACACGAGTAGAACTCATACTCAGTGCAAGTGAAGGCTAGCAATAGAAAGGGAGCGAAAAAGAGAGAGTAGTAACTGTCATAATCATGCTTGCAACAAAACAAAATTACTTATGGCATAAAAGTGATACAAGAAATCTAAGGAAAAATAAATCATCAAGGCTTAACTGACTCCAGTTCAGTCATATGCATGCGTGAGCATGTGCCAAGTCGATTCAAATGAAGCATTCAAAGGAGGATACCGCAATGTCATACCAAGTTATGAATAGAACAATGCAAGACATTCATGTGACATGCTACAAACTAATAGCAAGTTTGAGCTAATCATAATAGAGCAATAACTACTAAGCATCCATAAATAACATACACCTTACATGAACCGACTAAGCATGCCCATAATGATGAGTATATATACAAAAATGAAAACAAATAGAGTTCATTACCAGCCTCTTACCACACCTCGAGCTGTCATTAATCATCATTATTGCCTTTAACTTGTGTGACTTGAATAATAACATGAAACCAAACTCCAAAGGAGTCACCGAGGACTGCTGAACCCTGCAACGAACTTCACAAAACCAGAGAAGAACAACAAATATTTTTGGATTTTCGATTTTTAGAGAACAAGAACTAAAGGCAAAAGCAAACAAAGCAAAATATTTTTGGATTTTTCTTATAACAAACCAAAGCCAAAAGAAAAAAAAGCAAACCAAATCTAAAAGACAAAGAAACAAACAAAGAGAAACAACGAAAATATTTTTGGTCTTTTTGTGTTTTGGAAAGCAGAAACAAAAACTAAAAAGAAAGTGAAACATGGATATACAAAGTACCGACATAACATGATATGTAGATGAGTGTGGTGGCGTTGTACCTCCCCCCAAGCTTAGGCTTTTGGCCTAAGTGGAGATCAATCAAAATGAGGGTAGTAACCCCAAGCCGGTGGATCATCGTAGGAATGATCATAATTAGGCCCTCGTGATGAAGAAGAAGCACCCCAATTATAAGAGGGTTGCTGGTATGAAGACTCCCCCATGTTGGAGGGCTGAACCGAATTATCCTCGACATACTCTCCAACATTCTCCTCTCTCTAGGAGAGCTCCTCCATGTATGTGTCAAGTTCTTCCTCCGTGAGTGACCATCCTTGTCTGGTATCAAAGTTAAACAAAGCAGGTGCAGGCAAAGGGACTACATTCTCAGACTTACCCCCTCTCCAACCACTCTTGACAAAGGTTATTTCATAAGGTAACTCGCTCAAACTAGCCCAAGAAGAAACAAATTTATGTTGTACCATGGAATTGAGATCTAGCCTCTCTATGGGAAACTGAAAGTCTGAATGATGAGGCGCTAAACCATGCAAAGCTAACAAACGAGAGGCAACGAGGCCTCCACAAATTCCACCTTTCCCGTGGTTAGCATCAAGACAGAAGGCTATAAAAGCACCAAAGTTATAAGTCCTATCTTGTTTCAAGGCGGTTGAGATAAAAGCTAGATCAAATGAAGATAATTTACTAGCAGTTTTCCTAGCAAGAACACACTTAGCAATGAAATAGGCAAAATGACGTATGGATGGGAGATGAATATTCCGAATTTTACCACTCTCCTTTGAGAAGGAGCATCCTTGGAAAATCTCCACATATAAGTCAATGAGTGGCGTAGGCCTCTCTCTAATTTTCTCACATGAACCCCACTGTGGCACGTTGATAGCTGCACAAAAACCATCAAAAGGGAGGCTGGCAACTATATTGTAAATTTTGTAGTCAACCATGGGTTTAGGCAAGGACCAACTAAATCGAAAGTCCTGAACCACAGACATAGTTAGTTTCACATATTGGTAAGGTTCTTCTCCAACAAAATGTTCCAACCCTGCATTAGAAATTAGAGTTTGGAAATCCTGGAATATCCCTGCAGCTCTCATGAATTCTAGGCATGGATAGATGGAAGAGAAAACTTCGTACTCGCGGTGGACTTTCATAATCTCCGGCACCCTTAATTCATGTTGATTCAGCTGGTATTCACTCATCTTGTTTTCTAAAAAATTTAGACAAACACCAAACCAAGTGATTTCTAGGTTAATAAATGATGGGGAACTACTATAGGAACTTGCTAGAGGGCTAAACATGCATCAAAATGAAACCTCTAAGCATAGAACAAGCATGCAAGCTCACACAACCTATCACCTACAGTATCAAAATACTCAAGATACAATCCACCAATCAAAAATCTAATTGGACAAGCGGAGGAGGCACATACCGGAGAGCAATCCCTCCAAAAATCAGCAGCAAAGATGGGTTGAGTAAGGAGATCGAAAATTGGGAGCAAGAACAGCAGGAACTCGAGCTTTGAGAAGTTTTCCGGTGTTTTTGGGAGAGAAAAAAGTAGCTGGAAGGAGGCTAAGTGGAGGTCCAGGGGTGGCCCACACCTGGGCCAGGCGCGCCCCTGGGCTGGTCGTGCCACCAGCGGGTGTGCCGGCCTGGTGGGTCCCCCTGGGTCACTCCAGGTTCCCCTCTTCCCCTTTTTCATGAAAAAAATTAATATGAATTTTCTAGAATTTGGAAAATTTATTTTTGGCCAATTTTTAGGTTATGAAAATTGATTTTCTCGCAGAAAAAGATTTTTGAAAGATAGAAAAGCAAACCAAAACTAAAACTATAGAAGTTCTAAGACACTCTAAAAATCAAGAAACTAACACAACAAAGACAAACAAGACGAAAAATGAAGATTGGAATGGAGAAAGATAAAAGGGAGCAAGGATAATCATTGTGAAAGCATTGTTTTGTCCATTAAAATCCCTTTGTTAACAAGGTTGATCAAGTCTTGTTACCAAAACAATATTATACAAAACAAAACTTTGCATTTCACTAAATGATTATGTTACCTCAATCTTGATAGCAATAGTCCCAATCATAATATTTTCAAAATTTTATTTTGGAATGGGACAATATATTTCTCCAACCTTGATGCCCTCAATATTTTCAATTGAATTCAGGCCATAACTCTTATCAATATTCTTTGGGAATTAGACAATATGCTCTTTGTCATTAATATTAAAAGTTACTTTTCCTTGATTACAATTGTTGACAACACCTGTAGTATTAAGAAAAGGTCTCCGAAGAATAATAGACATATTATCATCTTCAGGCATCTCAAGCACAACAAAATCAGTTAATACCAAGAAATTATGAGCCACTTGAACAGGAACATCCTCACATATACCAACAGGGATAGTAGTAGACTTATTAGCCATTTGCAAAGATATATCAGTTGGTATCAATTTTTCTAGTTGGAGTCTCTTGTAGATAGAAAAAGGCATAACACTAACTCCAGCTCCCAAATCACACAAATCAGTTCTAACATAATTATTTTTAATAGAGCAAGGAATAGTTGGAATACCTGGATCCCCAAGTTTCTTTGGAACCTTACCATTGAAGGAATAATTAGCAAGCAAAGTAGAAATTTCCTCATTAGGAATCTTCCTTTTATTAGAGACAATATCCTTCATATAATTTGAATAAGGAGGCAACTTAATAGCATCAGTCAAAGGAATTTGCAAAAAATAAAAGTTTCATCCACTCATAAAACTTGTTATAGTGTTCTTCCTCCTTTGACTTTTGTTTCTTATTAGGAAACGACATTGGTTTTTTCACCCACGGTTCTCTTTCACTACCATGTTTATTAGCAACAAAATCTTCCTTAGTGTACTTAGTGTGATTTTCAGGTTCTTCTTCAATTTCTTCCTTGTCAGGAGCATCATTTTTATCATTACCACTTTCAGTTTCAGCATCAGAGACAGATATACTATTAGGATCTACAGCAGGTTCAGGAGGTTCCTCAACTATTTTATGTTTCTTTTTATTTCTCTTATGAGGACTACCAATATTTTCATCTTGTTGAGAATCCTGCTCAATTCTTTTAGGATGTCCCTCAGGATATAGAGGATCCTGAATGTTAGAACCACTCCTAGTTCTAATTTCATAAGCATATTTATTTCTAGAAGCATTAACTAGCATATCCTTTTCTACTTTAGCAAGTTGATCAATTTGAGTTTGAACCATTTGGAAGTGTTTAGCAAGAATTTTATCATCATTAGAAGTTCTTTCCACAATATGTTTCAACTCATTAATAGCTCTAGAGTTTTCCAATAAATGATTCTGAACTTGTTTATTAAAATTACCTTGCTTAACAATAAAAGTATTAAGTTCCTCTAAGCATTGATCAGGAGGTTTACCATAAGGAATATCACCTTCATAAAAATGTTGGAGAGAGTGTACCTCAATAGTGGATGAGTGGGAGATTGGCTTACATAATTCTTCTATAGGAGGTAAATTCTTCACATCTTCAGATTTAATACCCTTCTCCTTAAGACATTTCTTAGCTTATTTCATCACTTCATCATTTAATTCAATCACTCCCCTCTTCTTTGGTGTTGGTGTTGGGGTTGGTTCAGGCACAATTGGTTCAAGTGTAGTTGGTTCAGGTGTAATTGGCTCAGTTGTAGTCCAATCATCATAATTCTTGCTTATTTTAGCCATTAATTCATCAGCTTCTGCAGGAGTTCTTTTCCTGAAAACACAATCAGCAAAACTATCCAGGTATGTCCTAGATTCATCAGTTAGTCCATTATAATACATATCAAGAAGCTCATTGATGAGTGTGTGAACACTTCGTTGGGAGACCCCTAGAGGAAGGTATGATGAGCACAACAGCAAGTTTTCCCTCAATAAGAAACCAAGGTTATCGAACCAGTAGGAGGAAGTAAATGACTCAAAGGTGTTGCTAGCAACTTGGAGACCTACACAACACAAACTAAAGACTTTTCCCCAATAAACAGTGAGGTTGTCAATCTCACCGGTTTGCTGTAACAAAGGATTAACTGTATGGTGTGGAAGGTGATGGTGGTTTGCAACAACTAAACGGTAAACGGTGGAATATGTATCAATGGTAAAGAGTGGATCAGGGTCCAGAGTTCACTAGAGGTGTTATCCTTAGATAAACAAACATGGCATGCTGGGTAAACAAATTAAAGCAGGGCAATTGACAGGACTGAGCAAGGCATAACAATGCAATACTAGACATCATGATCCTATGTGATTCGATTGGGCAATACAACAAGATACATAGACCGCCATCCAACTTCATATATGACTAGAAATCCACCTTTGGGTTATCATCTGAACCCCCTCCGGTATTAAGTTGCAAGCAACAGACAACTGCTTTAAGCAAAGTGTGTAAGGTAAACAATCCACTTGCTCCATGAATAAGAGACCGTTGTTTTCTCCCTAGTGGCAACATCACATCTACAACCTTAGAGATTTCTGTCACTTACCTTAGATTAAATAGAGGCATGAACCCACTATCGAGCATAAATACCCCCTCTCGGAGTCACTAGCAACTACATGGCCAAGATAGCCACTAAAAACAGAGAGCATGCAAGATCACAAACAACATAGACATGATAGAATCAATAAGACAAAACCATTAATCAATCTGACATAGTAATGTCAATATCCATCGGAGCCCCACAAACACAACATGCATGATTAAAAATAAATGAGATCTTGATCATGAACGGAGCTCATATGATCTAGACATGAAAGCACAAAGGAGGAGATACAACCATCTAGCTACTACATGGACCCGTAGTCCAAGGTGGAACTACTCACGCTTCATACCGGAGGCTGACATGATGAAGAAGAAGGCCTCCGGGATGATCTCCCCTTCGGCAGGGTGCCGGGAAGAGCTTCAGACCCCCCGATGTAGGGACGATGGTGGCGGTGGCTATAGACGGTTTCATGGAATATTGATCGGGTTCTTAGGGTTTAGTAATCAGGGCTTCTTATAGGCAAAGAGGGAGACTGAGGGGGTGCCCGAGGCGGTTCCCCCCCAGGTGCGGGGTGGGCCCACCCGTGTGGCCAGGGGATGTGGCCCCCTCGAGGCCCTCCACCGTATCGTCTTCTGACTCCGTGTTCCCCACGGTAAAATATTGACTTTGGCTTTTGTCCCGTCCAATTCCGAGAATATTGATTTTCTGCATTTCTGGAACCAAAACAGAAGAAAACAGGCAACTGGCACTATGGCATCTTGTTAATAGGTTAGTACCAGCAAACATATAAAAACACCTCAAAGTGTAGACAAAGCAAATCAAAGTAGATACTAAACAAACATGAAATATCAAAAATTATAGATACGTTTCCAACGTATCAAGCATCCCCAAGCTTAACTCCTTCTCATCCTCGAGTAGGTAAGTGATAAAAAGAATAATTTTTGAGGTGACATGTTGTAGGGGTCCCAACCTTTATTAAGGTAGAGATCCCTGTGTTTATAATGCTAGTCCTGGATCAATAACTAGCATCCACAGTTAAGATGTAATATCAAGAAACAAAGGTCATAATACAACTTTATAACCAGGAATAAAATATTATATTACATCTTTACATAGCTCATTTGGCTATCACATTACAATGCAGCAGAAATATCTATATAGCATGGAGTCCTTCATCTTCAAAGTGCCACATGCAATCATGTTGGTTGTAGACTTGAACTCCTAATCAACACACTTCACTAACATCAAACAAAACTGCAACATAATAAGTTGCAGCCACAAGGGTCAATACATTTGAATTATATTGGCAAGTTTCACTACTATGTAGAAATAAGTGGAATCTATCAATATATGCATGTTTGGCTAAGTAGGGTTAGGCTCTTTTGCATAAAGCAATATAGTTTTATCCTATCTTTTCAAAATAGTTTTGATCTTTTGACAATATTTCTGAACTCCTTGGAAAACTCCAAGTGCTTCTAATCCCTTGTTGACACCATCAAGTTTTACTTTGAGAAATTGGAATGTCGAGATCTTCCATAGCTTCAGTCCTTAGTTGCTCAGAGTTGTCCGTAACCGGGGACACGGCTAAGTACATAGAATTTGATCTTCTGCAGAAATTGTACACTTTACCCACATGACACAATCTCGTCTTGACGCCACCAGTGGCCGCTGGATAAGTACTCACCAAATGGAGTACCGGCAGATCGAGAATGTGACAAAGTCTTTCCATAGAAGTCCTCCCAATACACAATGCTATCTTGTCTACCAGGCACCAATATAAGGATATATTTCCAATACACAATTCTAGTTAACCTGAAGATGTCAATGCAAGGGTCTTCCACTATGTAGTTGACTAAGCCAGAGCCATTTAGCATGTGGCTGTACACGGAAGCCACTGTACGAGAAACATGTTCAATCTCTAAGTCCCTGGGTGGTTTTCTTCTAGTGCATATACAAAAATATAGCCATATAAACATGGTTCCGTTTGTTGCCACCTTGTCCAAAATTGAGTATCCTCATTCCACCCAGGTGGTTCATTGAGTACTTGTTTTATTATATAAAACATATATTTTTCCAACACTTCATATAATCATGATATGGTGGTCCACCCCAAGTCTATAGCAGGGCTAATCATACTACAACTACAATGTTTTCACTAAGGAAGATATAAGGATATCCTAATAGGACATAGCATAGCATAGTAATATAGTAGTCCTATCATGCATGCTATAAAAATCCACTAAGTGTAATGAAAATAGTAGGACATGGATGATAGTGTCACTTGCCTTTTTAGTAGAGAATATTGGTTCACTCCTTGATCTTGCAAATATCACACACTTCAACTTCACTACAATTCAATCAAGCAAGCACATATTCAAACTAACATTCAAACTATTCACCATATAAAATAATAAAAACAAGGCAATGCATGCAAACATGCAAAAGATTGTTTTATTTGGAAAAGTGGTTTCTAGTAGGCTCTAAACATTTTAAAGCTCCTATTGGTCATTTACAAAAGTGGTAAAACCATTTAAATTTAGGTTGGTGAAAATGGCCATTTAAATCATTTTTGTTTTGCTAAAATGATTTATATCAAAGTAATATTTTGTAGTGTTAGTCAAATATATTTTGAAACACAAATGTTAGTGTTTATGGTCAAAGTGTTTTAATATTAATCCATTTGCAAAAGGTTTCATCCAAACTCCATTTTTTAATTCAAAGCAATTTTTTTATTTGCTAGAAATGCCTTTAACAAAGTAATATTTTACTAAGGTTCATAAAAATATGTTTTCAAATCCCAAAACTTGGTGATTAGGACCAGAGAGTTTAAATCACATCATTTTCCAAAGGTTTTACTCAAAAAGCATTTTTAACACATAAACAATATTTTTATTTAATTAGAAATGTTCTTATTCAAAGATTTATTCTTTAGTATCACAAAATATGTTTTTAAATCCACAAGTTGGTTTCTATGGTCAGTAGGTTCAAAACAAACCATTTGCCAAAGATTTTTCTCAAAAATCATTTCTAGAATAATTTTTATATTCAAAATAAGCCTAAATAAGTTTCTGCATAAACAACCAATTTTACAGAAGTAAAATACTAAACAAAGTGCATGGTTGGAAATTTCACATTTTTCTGAATCCAGTGATGTAAAATTTGTAAAATTTGGACGTGTGGATTAAAAGTTATGATTTTTGCGAAACCCAACATCTAATAGAATGTTTCTATTTATTTAAAATAACATAGTGCCACGCGTCTTGTTCTTATTGGCCGAAAACGGTTGCGTTGGATTGAAAGGGGATCATGCGGCTCTGATCTAGCGTACCCCTTCGCTTAAGTGAAACTATCGTAACCATGCGATCATCATCCAACGGTCACAAACGATCTGGCCAGAAACGGGCGGCGTTGGCGCGACGGCAAGCGGCGGAGCGCTCTGGCTACGGCGGATTCGGTGAAACAGGAAGCAAAGGGACGATAGAAATGGCTCACCGTGCTCGCGTGGTTGCAGTGAAGCTCAAGGTGGCCTCATCTACTCGAGGGGCACAGGGGAGCCGTGGCTATTGCTCGCCAGAGTTCGTGGCATCGTCGGGCTTCTTTGTTTGTCGACGAGGGCGAGGCTACAGATCATGCCGAGGCAAACGGGAGGGGGCGTTAGATGCAAGCGAGTGTGGCGATCATGGGAGAATCATCGAGAGGGACAGGGGTGGACGGAAACTACCTGGAGAGTTCACCGGAGTTGAAGAAGTTCTCGGTGGCGCTCGGGTGATGTCGAAGCTGTGCTTCTAGCGCGCGGGGGGGGGGGGTGAGCTGGGTCTATGGGCAGATGTGCCTGACGATGGGGAATAAGACAGTGGGTGCCAGGGAGTGGGAGGTGGCCGGAGTTGCCGGTATTTGGCCGGAGAGTTCGTCGGAGCCGAGGGCGCTTGGGCTTGCAATTCATGCAGCCTGGTGGCCGAGGGGGAGCGGTGTCTAGGGGGAAATGGAGAGGAGGCGTGGCTGTTTAAGTGTGCGTCATTGTTGGAGGAATTAACATCGCCAATAACTCGAATTAACAAGGATTGAATTGCGGCAGAACGGCGAGGTGTGATGGGGGAACGGTCGCGAGGTTGATGACGCTGCGCTGGACAGTGGGTCCCGTTCGTCAGCGAGGTGAGGAGATGTGCGTGGGGTCGCCACGTCAGGGACTGCGCGGGTGTTCTTGTGAGTGAAAAACGGTTCGGGGAGAGAGTGGGAGGTGGCCAGCGCTGCTGGGCTTTAGTTGGGCCAGATGGGTTGGGTTGCTTTGTTTCTTTTTTTATTCAGAATCTTTTTCTTTTTCCTTTTCTGTTTTGATTTTTGTTCAAATAAGTTAAACACCATTTGAATTCAAACCTTTACCAAACTTTGTGTATATTTTTAGTACTGTTTATTAGCATATTCCAAAGTCCATTTTTAGAATATTTCTTTAATTCTTTTAGGGTCCATTATTAATTTTAAAAATAGACATTTGTCTTTATTTCAAATAGGTTTTAAATATGTTTTAAAACTCTATTTGAATTCTAAATTTTACCAAACCTTTTTCAGTAGGTTTTATTTAAAATAATTCACTTTGAATTATTATTTAAAATACTTTAATATGTTTTAATGTTCATTTAAATTGGGACATGTCTTTACTTAAATAAAATTGGATATTAATAAATCCTTATGATTTTATTTAAATAATCCTTTACCCTTTTTATTAAACAAAAGTCTTTCATTTCATTTGTTTGTCCAAGATTTAATTTGGCTTTTTAAAATAGTCCTTATTTATTTATTTCTTCCTTTGCTTATAAAATCCATATCTTTTTATTTAAAGATCCAAAAATGGTGATTCCAACTTTTATAATTTTATTTAATTTTTGTTTATCTTTTTAAAATCCCTTATCATTCAAAGTTTGTCCAAGATGGGTCTTTGATGTTTCCATTTGGAATCAAAAAGTTTCTTTTCACCCTAAATTTCATCAATTATTTATTTTGTTTATTTATTTTTCACATTTCAAAATTTGGAAAATTTTGGGATGTGACACATGTACTATCAAAATCAAGATCAAACCATTTGCAAGCATTGAAATCTGGGATCAAAGAACTCTAAACATGTGCATGAAAGATAGAGTTCTAATAGTAAGACAAAGTAACTATGCATGCAACATGAAAGGCTACAAACAAAGATCATGAATAACATGCATGAAAAACGTTTGTTTGTTTCACATACAGAAAACATGGCATATTGGTAATCAGCTTGTCCCTCATGGAGTAGCAAATAGATGCATAGGACACCTTCAAAGTTCATAAGAGTGACTAGATACAAATAGTTCATGAGCAAGCAATATCAACAATATGAATCAATCAATAAGTTTTGGGACAATGCACATAGAACTAAGAATGGCAACTATGCTCTCTTACTTGGTTCCTAAGGATAGAAGGTGGAGACTCAATATAACGGTGGAAGAAAGGCCCTTCATAAGGGAAGCAGGGATTTCAAGTCTCAAAAAGAGCATCCAAAAATTATGGTACTTGTTAGCTTTCAGATCTCATTGCCCCTATCATAAGCATCTTGAAGTGATTAAGGTTAAAGTGAACAAACTATGGAGTATATGCCTGACAAAGTATAAGTTGGCAATCTCATGTCCCTTGAATACGAGGGCCGCTCCTCATGCTACTCAACTTTAGTCACCTATAAGTTCTTGTCATAGTAAGTACATGTGTATCATAGAGAACTACCAACGGGGTTGTAAGACCTCGCCATTTAAGGTAAAGGCCCCTGTGATTTCAATGCTAGACCCTGGATTGAATTGCTAGCATCCACAGTTTAAGATCAAGTACACAAATACAAAGGTCATTATTACATCGTAATATCCAGAGATACATAGTTCTTACAACTCATTAGCCCAAGGCTAATACTTAGAGTTCACAATACTTAACAAAATAAATAAAGTCTTCATCTTCATGTGCCACGGGCAAACATATTGAGTCTAGACTCATAACCCTAGTCACCATTAGAGTAACCCGCAACATCATAAGTTACAACCACATAGGGTCAATACATTTGGAATTTTATTGGCAAGTGATACCATAGTAGTATAGTAACATCTAATAACTATATGAATTTGGCTAAGTGTAGTTCAGGATGGCTTTGCTCAAAATAAGGTTTGTCTTATTAGTTGAAAAACTCTAAGTTTTTGTTTGACAAAAACACCCAAGGAACCACCAATAGACATTGGTGAACCTTTACCCTTTTTCAACCACAAGTTTTAACTTAGAGAAATTGGGATGAGGAGATCCTTGATCATTTCAATGTCTTTGATGCTCAAAATGTCCGTTACCGGGGACACGACTAAGTACTTAGGTTTTACCCTCTCGAGAGATGGTGCACTTTTCCCATAAGACTCGACATGCATCGAGACGAGACTTTTCGGAAGCATTCCCTCAGACCACCATGGACGTGTTCCATCCTATCAACCCTACCACCAACTGTCCATCTGGCTGAGTTCTTGCAACCTAGTTGGTCAAGGCAGAGCCCATATGCCATATGGTTGCACTAGAAGCTTCTCAACACTAAACATCTCAAATATCTTTGTTCCTGGGTGTCCATCCACAAGTGTGATACACAAGGTAAACCATAGACATGGGCCATGTGTAACCACTCAACACAAACCAATCTTTCCATTCCACCCAGGTGATTCATTAACATGTTGTTTTATTATTCAAAAACATAGGAATAAACTTTGCATAGTATCATAACATGAATATTCCTACTAGCTAGGCTAAACATACTAGCATAACATTGTTTCTTAACTTAGGGAAATTATACCAAGATATCATCTATAGGATCCACCATAGCATAGCATATACTTTAAAAATTTACCATGCAAATCCTACTCAACATATCACTAGTGCATAGATAAAATATTAGGAAAAAAAGATGAAGCATTACTTTCCTTGGTATCTAGGAGAATAGGTACAATCCTCACAATAACACTCTCCACAATCACCAAAATCTACACATAAGTTCATACAACAAAATTTACAATCAATATATAAACAAAAATATATATGAATGCATGCAAATGCAATGGAATGATTTGTCACACTCTTCAAATCAAACTAAACAGTACTGAATACAAAGCACACTTTCTAAAGTCTAAATACACCAAAAATTACTTTAAAACAATTTTCTAAATAATTTTTATAGCCAAAATAGGCCTACAAATGCTTCTGCATAAAATCCTAATTTTACAAAAGCAAATGGCCAAACCAAGGCCATAGATACAAAGTGCTCATTTTTATGAATCCATTGATATAAAATTTGTAATTTTTGGATAAACAGATCAAAAGTTATTGAATTTACAAGTTTGAATAACTAATAGATCAAAATTCAGATTTTAAATCGAAACCAGGGACACACGGCGTGTTCTGATTAGCGCGTACCGCTTCACGCTGGATCACGATTCTGCACCGTAGGATTTAAATGATGGTGCACGACCCAGATCTAATCATAACGGTTCGATAAGTGATCTAATCATGGCCTCTAGATTTAGATCCAACGGATATAGCTAACCTGACCAAAACTTAGCGGCGGAAATGGCTCAGGCGGCGGCGACGCTGCTGATAGCGATGCACCGGTGAGGCTAGAGGGGTAGGGGGTTGTGCTGATGCTTACTGAGCTCGCGGGAACGAGAGTATGCTCAACAGGTACTTGGCTTGGACAGGGGCGCATAGACACGGGCTTAGATGCTCGCCGGAGTTCGTACTGGCGTCGGGTGTTCACGAATGGCGACGGAGACGACAACCTAGGGCGCAAGGGAACAAGCAGCATGCATTAGCAGATGCGCAAGATAGAGGCGAACTCACTCGCGTGAACCAGAGATCAAGGGGAACAAGGGGCTCACCGGAATGGCTCGTCGGAGTTGAGATGGGATTTGGACACTTGCAGCTGTTGACGGAGGCGAGGCTATGGTGCAAGATAAAATGAACGACGAGTGTTAGGAGATGCACAAGGCGATGGCGAAGCAGGTCGTGTGAGCCAGAGGGCAAGGCGCGCTCGAGACTCACTGTGATAGCTCGCCGGAGCTGCTCGGTGCCGCGATGGTGCGAGTGAAAATTGCGAGAGCCTGGCGGGGCTTAGGGCTTGAAGTGTTGGGGGGAAATGACGCGGAGAGAGTGGGGATTAAGTATCCAGATCAGGGGCGGAAATCACTCGGCAAATCAATGGTATTTACTCGCGAATAAATCAACATTGAAGGGGGAAGAAACGGCCAGCGGCGCGGTCATCGCGCGGTGTCTGGGGATGACGAAGCTGACGTGGCTACGGGGCCACGAGTCAGTGAGGATGAGGGTGTGCGCGTGGTTGAGAAACAGAGAGGGGAGAGGGGTTTCCCGGGTGGGCTTAGTGGGCTGCCAGGGTTTGCTGGGCCAAAAGGTTTGCTGCTGTTATTTTTTTCTCCTTTTGTCTTTTTCTTTTTCTTTTTTGATTTTCCAAATGATATTTTAATGGCTTATTCAAATCCAAATGAATTCAAATTTTCACCATTAATTTGTGAGGTGACCATAGTGATAAAATGTGTGTCAACCACATCTATTCACTCTAAAGACAATTTGGGTCTTGAAAATAAAAATAAAACCATGCCCCATATATATAGTATAATAAGGGGTTTAAATATGGTTTTATTTAGGGTTTAGTTTTGAAAACTTTTATGCAAAGTAATAATGCCATGATGATATGAATACAAAAACATGATTTTTTATTTGATGAAATTTGGGATGTTACAGGGGTACCCCTTGCACATGGTACACGAGCTATCCCATAACCAAAATGACAAGGCAAACAGACAATGAGCATCTCAGCAATCTTCTTATTTACCATGGGAATATGGTGCTTTTTCTCTCTTTCCTCTTTTCTCAATATGTCTCAATTTTTTATAAGAAGAAAGCTTCATAGATGTCACTATGGTGATGCTGCAAGTTTCCACCATGATTAGGCATGGCCTAGGCTAGCGGCCCAGACGTTTCTCTAACACACATACATAACTCCATGGACTTACAAGCTCCCCATTTATTTCACATCGACGACATCCATAGACAAAAGAGCATGATATCAACTGTGTACAAAGTACAAGTGCAATGTGGAAAGCGTTCCCCATGACAACATGGTTCTGCTAATTCCAACGTATAAGTGCAAGCATATACAACATAGATGACACAATGGTTCACTTTTATTAGGGGCAATAAAAATAAGGTGTGCCATGAAGCTTGTGAGAGCTTTAATCACTAAGTTTTCACATAACAAAATACTTTTTAATTGGAAGATAGATGAAAACAAGAATATTGGGTGTTGGAAGCATGAGTAGAGCTTACTAATACAAGTGGAGGCTAGCAAAAGACTAGGAGCAACCAACTAAGAGAGCAATAATGGCCATAATCATGCAGAGCGACAAAACATTACTAATCAAAGCATAGAATAGTACTACAATTGAAGGACTAAATGATCATAGAGGCTATGTTGACTTGTTCATAGTCATAACATGGTGTGAGCATGTGCCAAGTCAACCCAAGTAAAGCATCAAAGGAGAATACCACAATACTATGCTTTTGCATGCTAAAACAACGCATGATTCTTTCAAGGCACACTAAGAAATCCCAATTGTTTGGAACAAGTCATGATACAACAATAATCACTAAGCATAAAGGTCAAAACAACACCTAGCATGGCATGCTAAAGTCTAAGTCACAGTCAAAGCAAGTTCCTCTTACACTATTTCAAGCAAGAACTTTCTACTCCTTCCCAACACCAATCAACTTATTTGAAATAATACTGCGAGAACGGGGGTCCAAGCTACTTTATTCAAGCAAAATAAGCAAACTAATCAAAACAAATGAAAACTAAGACGCTCCAAGAACAACACAAAAGTGCATGAAACAATAAAACGAAGTGTCTAGAAAGACCTAAGCTTTTTATTGATGAAGAAGGGGATGCCTTGGGCATCCCCAAGCTTTGACGCTTGTACCTCTTGAATATTTCTTGGGGTGACTGATGTCTATGCACTTCTATTCTTGTAGACAGTTGTTGGGCCTCCAAGTTTAGAGGTTTGTAGAACAACAACAAGTTTCCCTTAAGTGGATCACCCAAGGTTTATCGAACTCAGGGAGGAAGTGGTCAAAGGTATTCCCTCTCAAGCAACCTTGCAATCAAGATACAAGAAATCTCTTGTGTCCCCAACACACCCAATATAGGTGCACTATTTCGACGAAGAGATAGTGAAATACAAGTGGTAACGGTGTCAGAAAATAGCTGATGGCGTGGAGGACTAAAGCAAGCAAAAATGCAACAGATCTAGTAGGAAACGGTGTTTCAATGCTTAGAAACAAGGCCTAGGGATCATACTTTCACTAGTGAACACTCTCTCATATAGATATCCTCTCTTAATGATACTACTCTTAACTACTCTCCAGTTGGACACTCTAATCAGCGGTAGGGCTATAACAGCACTCCTCAAAGTCCGCCTTCCCCAATCTAGATAACCCCACACTGTCACCTTGAGCGTTAGATGGTTCCAACAAACACCACAATTTCATAAAGACATCCAACTCCAAATATAACTCATAAAAATATTCAATCTAGCCAAAGTGCCACACACGTTATGCACGCTGTCACTTTCACACACGTGGGGAAAAGCATAGATCTACTAAAACACAAAGAGTATTTATGTAGACTCAAACCTAAGTGCCACCATGGCGTGCACGCTGTCACTTTCACACACATGGGGAGAACAGAGATCTATTGAAGCACTTGATTAGCAAGGTAGATCTACTTGATTACAAAGCTCATGACCACAAGATCATGCATAGAGAGAGAGAGAGATGAACACATAGCTACCGGTAGAGACCTTAGCCTCGAGGAAGAACTACTCCCTCCTCATCATGGGAATCAGCAACGGTGATGGAGATGGTGGTGGAGATCAATGGAGATGGCTCTGGGGGTACTTCCCCATCCCGGCAGGGTGTCAGAATAGAGACTTTTTTCCCCCGAATCTCCCTTTCGGTGGCAGCGGCGCTACGAAGGTTTTCGTGGATTTCTTCTGTATGCCCTAGGGTTTTTGGGCCGGAGGCTTCTTATAGGCGCAGGAATCAAGGTCGGTGGGGGTCCAGGGGGCCCACACCCCCTGTGGGCGCCTCTAGGGATTGCCCGCGCCTAGGGGGTGCTTCCACCCTGTGGCCCCCCTCCGGCCCTGCTTCATGGTTCCGTGTTGCTTCGGGAAAATAATGACTTTGGCTTTTGTCCCGTCCAATTCTGAGAATATTGATTTTCTGCCTTTCTGGAACCAAAAACAGAAGAAAACAGGCAACTGGCACTGTGGCATCTTGTTAATAGGTTAGTTCCAGAAAAGATATAAAAACACCTCAAAGTGTAGACAAAGCAAAGCAAAGTAGATACAAAACAAGCATGGAGCATCAAAAATTATAGATACGTTTACGACGTATCAAGCATCCCCAAGCTTAACTCCTGCTCGTCCTCGAGTAGGTAAGTGATAAAAAGAATAATTTTTGAGGTGACATGCACCCTCACAATAAAGATCAAACCATTTGCAAGCATTGAAAGCTGGGATCAAAGAACTCTAAACATGAGCATGAAAGATGGAGTTCTAACAATAGGACATAGTAACTATGCATGCAACATGAAAGGCTACAAACAAAGATCATGAATAATATGCATTGAATTTTTTTGTTTGTTTCACATATAGAAAACATGGCATAGAGGCATTCAACTTGTCCATCATAGAGTAGCAATATAGATGCATATGACACCTTCAAAGTTCACAAGGGTGACTAGGAACAAATAGCACAAGAACAAATAATATCACAATATGCATCAATCAATAAGATTTGGAACACTGCACACAGAATAACAACTATGCTCTCTTAATGGTGCCTAAAGGTAGAAGGTGGAGACTCAATAGTGGTGGAAGAAAAGCCTTTTATAAAGGAAGCAGGGATTTCAAGTTTCAAAAAGAGCTTCCAAAAATTATGGTACTTGTTAGCTTTCAGCCGTCATTGCCCCTATCATAAGCATCTTGAAGTGATTAAGGTTAAAGTGAACAAAGATGGAGTATATGCTTGACAAAGTATAAGTTGGCAATATCAAGTCCCTTGAATTCGAGGGCCACACCTCATGCTACTCAACTTCAGTCACCGGTAAGTTCTTGTCATTGTAGGTATTTACATATGATAGAGAACCGCCAACGGGGTACCCCTTGAACATGGTACATGAGCTATCCCATAACCAAAATTACAAGGCAAGCAGACAATGAGCATCTCAGCAATATTCTTATTTACCATGGGAATATGGTGCTTTTTTTCTCTCTTTCCTCTTTTCTCAATGTGTCTCTTTTTTTATAAGAAGAATGCTTCATAGATGTCACTATGGTGATGCTGCAAGTTTCCACCATGATTAGGCATGGCTTAGGCTAGCGGCCCAGGCGTTTCTCAAACACAGGATACAAACTCCATGGACTTACAAGTTCCCTCTTTATTTCACACCGGTGACATCCATAGACAAAAGAGCATGATATCAACTGAGTACAAAGTACAAGTGCAATGTTGAAAACGTTCCCCATGGCAGCATGGTTCTGCTAATTCCGACGTAGAAGTGCAAGAATATACACCAAAGATGACACAATGTTTCAAGTTTATTAGGGGCAAGGAATATAACGTGTGCCATCAAGTTTGTGTGGGCTTTAATCACTAAGTTTTCACATAATAAAATAGTTTTTTATTGAAAGATAGCTGAAAACAAGAATATACTTGGAATGGTGTAACACACCATGCATAGGAGTTTATAGTGGACACTTAGGAAAAACTTGGTTTCTTGGGAGTTGGAAGCATGAGTAGAGCTTACTCATACAAGTGGAGGCTAGCAAAAGACTGGGAGCAACCAACTAAGAGAGCAATAATGGCCATAATCATGCAGTGCAACAAAGCATTACTAATCAAAGAAAAGAGTGGTACTACAAGTCAAGGACTAAATGATCATAGACTCTAATGGTGACTTGTCATAGTCATAACATGGTGTGAGCATGTGCCAAGTCAACCCAAGCAAAGCATCAAAGGAGAATACCACAATACTATGCTTTTGCATGCTAAAACAACGCATAATTTCTTTAAGGTACACTAAGCAATCCCAATTGTTTGGAACAAGACATGCTACAACAATAATCACTAAGCATAAGGTCTAAAAAACACCTAGCATGTCATGCTAAAGTCTAAGCCACAGTCAAAACAAGCTCCCTTTTGTACCACTTAAGCATGAAACTCTCTACTCTTTCCAACACCAAACAACTTTATTTGAAACAACTCACAAAGATAATAATCAATAAAGATCAGTGAGCTTGTCTCACAAATCCACAAAGAATAAATAAAAATTTATAAGCTGAAAGCACAAGAAAACTAAGGCTAAACGCAGTGCTAGCAAAAGTGAACACTCACAAAACAATAAGAGTGAAAACTAGTGTTCTAGGCAATGAAAACAGAGTGTGTCTGTTTCCAAAAGAAGTGTGATGTAACCAACCAACTTACTCAAGCAGACTAAGCAAACAAAAACCAAAAAGAAAAACTAAGACGCTCCAAGAACAACACAACAATGCATGAAACAATAAAACAAAGTGTCTAGAAAGACCTGAGATTTTTATTGATGAAGAAGGGGATGCCTTGGGCATCCCCAAGCTTTGACGCTTCTACCTCTTGGATATTTCTTTGGGTGACACCGGGGTGGCATCCCCAAGCTTGATCTTTTGTCCATTCCTCATCTTATTATATCATTCTCTCTCTACACCTGAAATTTTTTCCTTCATACAAAACTTCACACAATCTTCATTAGCAACATTAGTGTATTCAAAAGATAATAGACCTTTAGGAAAAGCTTTGGAACAGCAAGACTTTTCACTAAAAACACATGCTACTGTAGAAAATCCTTCAAAAATCTCAATTCACCTAAAGAGAATTAAAAAAGGAATCAATAAGAAGCAAATGCAAATAATGGTAGAAATCTGTCAAAACAGACCAGCAGGTAGAAACTGATTTTTTCGAACATCTTCCGTTGCTAAAATCAAAAAGTGATGAACTCACAAAAGTTAGCTAACATAATGGGGGATTTATTCGTAAATTCTAAGCTCAATTCGAGTTACAGAGACTCCTCACGAATTTTTATGGTGGAGGACAGAAATCTGTTTCGGGACAGCAACTCCCCAAATCTTACTCCCCTCTCATTAGAGGTCATTCTTGGCACAAAAAAGCAAAAAAAAAGGGATAAGGAGGGGTCATTACAGAATTAATAACTTCCAAGACTCAAGAAAACTCTTGGGCTATCTCCCAACAAGTACTTTCCTTCAACGCCTTTAAGTTAGGCCTGATAGTTTGAGAAGATGCTCACATAAGAAATATGAATTGAAGTAAAAGAGAGCATCAAGAACCAAATTCAGAACACATTTAAGTCTAACCCACTTCCTATGCATAGGAATCTTGTAAATAAACAAGTCATGAAGAACAAAGCAACAAGCATAGGAAAGCAAAATAAGTGCAACTTTAAGATTTTCAACATAAAGAGGGGAAACTTAATATTCTTGAGATACATAAAACCATGTTTCCCTCTCTCATAATAACTTTCAGTAGCTACATGAATAAAATTAACAATATAACTATCACATAAAACATTCTTATCATGAGACACATGCATATAATAATTATTACTCTCCACATAAGCATAGTCATTCTTATTAATTGTAGTGGGAGCAAATTTAGCAAAATAGCTATCATTAGTATTCTCATCACCATAATCAACAAATATAGGAGGCATATTGTAATCACAATTAATTTTCTCAATATTAGGTGGACTAAAAATATCATATTCATCATTGTAATCATCATAAATTGGAGGTTTGCTATCATAAGCAATAGAATAACTATCTTCCCAAGTGTGTTCATTTGTAAACATATCATCATTGTAAGGAATATGGATAGCACTAATAGCACAAAAATTATTAATATCATCATTTTCAGAATTGTTACCAAAGAGATTTTCAATATCAAAAGTAGTGTGCTTTTCCCAATCATGATCACTAATATAGGTAACAAGCATAGGAACATCATCTAGTTCAGACTCATCAGCAAAAACTATGATGGGAGTAACATGCTTAGGGGAAGATACCGTTTCCTCTCTCCTTTTACTCCTCTTCTTCTTCTCCTTATCCTCTTTAGGAGGGAGAGGCTTGAAAGGAAGCTTCTCCACATACCCTGGTTTGTTGTTAGAGATAATAGAAGAAACTTTGGAGGATTCCTCCTTTTCAATAATAAGATCAAAACACATATCAGTCCTGTCATAATTTGGTAAAATATCATCTTTTATAAGATTTTGTATGTAAGTATTTGCGTGGCAGTTTTCAACACAATAAAGATGACAACCATGCAGGATGCTATTCATATCAAAAGTCTCATGTCTATCAAAGAGGTTTTTCTTGATAACTCTTCACACCCCAAAAATAATGTAAGTTCATCATGTTGATTATTAGTGATCACGTTATCACAATACAAACTTGCAGGATTATTATGGCCTGAGCATTGAAAATTGAAATGACCCGCTTCAAGCAAAGTTCACAAATAAAAGGATAGAGGGCACAAACTTTTTTACCAAGATCATCTAGAGCCTTATACCACTTTCTAGTTTTTTCATTCCAGTGGGTGATACAATATTCTTCTTCTGTTTGATTCTTCTCACAAGGTCTATGCATACCACAAAAATTAACATGCTTATAAGAAATAGTACTTTCAGAAGTTTGATCATGTTTATTGCAATCATTAATAACATTTTCATTTTCCATGCAAGTGTCTTTAAAAGGTTCATGATACATGTCCCACTTTTATTTAGAAGCATTAATATGGGAAGCAAAGGCTCCTATTTAACAAGAATTTGAGGATCAATACCATATCTAGCACTAAGCTCTTGAAAATTAGCAGTTTTAGTGAAAGACTTAATGCAATCATACTCATAGTTTATACCTGGTTTTTTACCTTTGTCGTTATCCCAACCTTCGGTATTGCTTTGAATTGTTTCAAGAATATCCCACTTAGCCTTGACCTCCTTACTTGTGAAGGATCCCTCTAAACAGGTATCCGGATAGTCCTTGTAATTTTCTGAAAGCCTTGCATAAAAATTATTGATAACAACATTACTGGGGAGCTCATGAATGAGACATTTGAGCATTAGTGACTTCAATCTCCCCCAAGCTTGGGCGATACTTTTTCCCTCTTGAGGATGAAAATTATAAATATAATTCCTATGTTTATGAATTTCATGAGGAGGATAAAATTTAGAATAAAAGAGATATTCAAATTCCTTCCACTCCAAATGATGAGGATCATCTAGTATCTCATACCAATCCCTTGCTTTGTACCTAAGTGAGAAAGGGAATAGCTTCCTCTTAACTTGGTCCATTGAAATACCTGCACACTTGAACAACTCGCATAATTCATGTATAAAGAGTAAATGATCACTAGGATGGACAGTTCCATCTCCAAAATAGCAGTTATCCATAACACGTTCAATAATTTCAATAGGTATTTTAAAAGGGACACTTTCAGTATGTGGATTTAAAATATCACAAGTATCATTAGAATTACCACATATGGGAGATAAAGTATCATCAGAGCAAATTTTCTTCCCTAAAGCTGGGGAGCTAAAAAGATCTTTCTCACAAAAACTAGCTTCCCCAAGCTTAGACGTTTCCATACCATTAGTAACAATGGTGTTCAAAAAATTCATACTAATAACATTGCTATTAGCATGCAAATAAAGCTCCATAGGGTTTTTAATTTTCTCTTCAAACACTTCATGTACTAACTCAAGATAAATACTATAGAGCTCTCTAATTTTTTTCCATTAAGCCTAACTAGTGAAAACAAGAAACAAAAATACAAACTGTAGAATGTAAAGGAAATAACTTCGAGCACTCACACCGGAGGATGTGAGTACCTTTTACCTTACCTCCCTAGCAACGACGCCAGAAAATAGCTTGATGTCTACACACTTCTATTCTTGTAGACAGTTGTTGGGCCTCCAAGTGCAGAGGTTTGTAGAACAGCAAAAAGTTTCCCTTAAGTGGATCACCCAAGGTTTATCGAACTCATGGAGGAAGTGGTCAAAGGTATTACCTCTCAAGCAACCCTGCAATCAAGATACAAGAAGTCTCTTGTGTACCCAACACACCCAATATAGGTGCACTAGTTCGGCAAAGAGATAGTGAAATACAAGTGGTAACAATGCCAGAAAATAGTTGATGGCGTGGAGGACTAAAGCAAGCAAACATGCAACAGATCTAGTAGCAAACGGTGTTTCAATGCTTAGAAACAAGGCCTAGGGATCATACTTTCACTAGTGAACACCCTCTCATATAAATATCCTCTCTTCATGATACTACTCTCAGGTTGGACACTCTAATCATCGGTAGGGCTATAACAGCACTCCTCAAAGTCTGCCTTCCCCAATCTAGATAACCCCACACTGTCACCTTGAGCGCTAGATGGTTCCAGCAAACACCACAATTTCATAAAGACATCCAACTCCAAATATAACTCATAACAAATATTCAATCTATCCAAAGTGCCACACACGGTATGCACGCTGTCACTTTCACACACGTGGGGAAAATCATAGATCTATTAAAGCACAAAGAGTATTTATGTAGACTCAAACCTAAGTGCCACCATGGCATGCACGCTATCACTTTCACACACATGGGGAGAGCAGAGATTTATTGAAGCACTTGAGTAGCAAGGTAGATCTACTTGATTACAAATCTCATGACCACAAGATCATGCATAGAGAGAGATGTGAACACATAGCTACCGGTAGAGCCCTTAGCCTCGAGGAAGAACTACTCCCTCCTCATCATGGGAATCAGCAACGGTGATGGAGATGGTTGTGGAGATCGATGGAGATGGCTTCGGGGGCACTTCCCCATCCCGGGACAGAGACGTTATGTCCCCGAATCTCCCTTTCGGTGGCGGTGGTGCTATGGAGGTTTTCGTGGATTTCTTCTAGATGCCCTAGGGTTTTTGGGTCGGAGGCTTCTTATAGGCGCAGGAATCAAGGTCGGTGGGGGTCCAGGGGGGCACACCCCCTGTGGGCGCCTCGAGGGCTTGCCCGCGCCTAGGGGGTGCGACCACCCTGTGGCCCCCCTCCGGCTCTGCTTCGTGGTTTCGTGTTGCTTCGGGAAAAATAATGACTTTGGCTTTTGTCCTGTCCAATTCCGAGAATATTGATTTTCTGCCTTTCTGGAACCAAAAACAGAAGAAAATAGGCAACTGGCACTGTGGCATCTTGTTAATAGGTTAGTTCCAGAAAAGATATAAAAACACCTCAAAGTGTAGACAAAGCAAAGCAAAGTAGATACAAAACAAGCATGGAGCATCAAAAATTATAGATACGTTTCCGACATATCAGTGACACAGGGTGGCATCCCCAAGCTTGAGATTTTGTCCATTCTTCATCTCATTACATTATTCTCTCTCTACACCTGAAATTTTGCCTTCATACAAAACTTCACACAATCTTCATTAGCAACATTAGTGTATTCAAAAGATAATAGACCCTTGCGGTGTAGCTTTAGAACAACAAAACTTTCAATAAAAACACAAGCTACTATAGAAACTCCCTCAAAAAGTTCAATTCCCCAAAAAGAACACAAAAAGGAATCAATAAGAAGCAAATGCAAATAATGGTAGAAATTTGTCAAAACATACCGGCAGGTAGAAACCGATTTTTTAGAAGACCTTATGTTTCTCAAATCAAAAAGTGTTGAACTAACGAAAGTTATATAACATACTGGGGGATTTATTAGTAAAATATCAGCTCAATCTGACTTATAGAGATTCCTCACGAATATTTACGGTGGAGCACAAAAATCTGTTTCGGGATAGCAACTCCCCAAATCTTACTTCCCTCTTATTAGAGGTCATTCTTGGCACAAAATACAAACAAAAATGATAAGGAGAGGTCATTATTGAAGTAATAACTTCCAATACTCAAGAAAACTCTTGGGATATCTCCCAACAAGTACTTTTCTTTAACGCCTTTAAGTTAGGCACAAGAAGCAAGAATCAAGTACTTTCAAATGAAGAAGCATTAACATCAAACCTTGCTTTCAAAGGAGGAGCAAAAAATCAACTTCTCTCTCCTCATAGGGAAGTGTTTAATACCTTTATTGAATGGAAATTGATATTTAATGGTGCCTTCTTTCATATCAATGATGGCACCAACTGTTCTAATAAAAGGTCTTCCCAAAGTAATAGGACAAGAAGCATTATATTCAACATCCAAAACATAGAAATCAACAGGGACATAAGCATTGTTAACCATAATAATAACATCATTAACACTCCCCATGAGTTTCTTCTTAGAATTATCATTAAGTGGGACATCCAAGGAACAATCTTCCAAAGGTGGCAAATCAAGCATTTCATAAATCTTCCTAGGCATAATAGAGACACTAGAACCAAGGTCACATGAAGCTTTGAGATCAAAGTCATTCACTTGCATATTAATAATGGGTTCCCAACTATCTTCTACTTTCCTAGGAATAGAAGCTTTGTGTTTCAACTTCTCTTCCTTAATTTTAACAAGAGCATCTATAATGTGTTTGGTGAAAGCTACATGCATATCACTAGCATTAGGACTTCTAGCAAGCTTTTGTAGGAACATAATCACTTCAGAAATATTGCAACCATCAATATCAAAATCAAACTTAGCATCACTAGTAGTAGACTCATTGGGCTTAGGCATTGTAGGAGGAGGAATAGGGAATTCTTGTGGTCTAGTGGCATCCATATTGGTGGTGGTGGTGGTGCACACACTATTGTTTCTAGAAATTTCAGCTTCTCTTTCTCACTTAGCATGAAGTTGGGCTAACAGTCTAACATTTTAATCAATAGTAACTTGTATGGCATGAGTGGTAGCAAAGGTACTTTCTAAGGTTTTAGGTTTAACAGCCATTTTATTAATCAAAGAGGACTGTGCTTCAGACAAAGAGGAAATATTTTCTCAACATTCAAAAGCTTTTCCTCCACAGTCTTGTTGAAAGTGGTTTGTTTACTAATAAAGTCTTTGAGCATGACTTCAAGTTCATAGGGGGCACTTCCAGTATTGTTGTAGGAGTTTCCATAGGTACTGCCATTATTAGGAGGATAAGGCCTATAATTGTTGTTACTAATGAAGTTCACATCAACTTGCTCTTCTTGAGCAACCAAAGAGGCTAAGGGAACATTATTAGGATCTAAAGGAGCTTTCCCATTAACAAGCATAAACATGATAACATCAATCTTATCACTCAAAGAGGAGGTTTCTTCAACAGAATTTACCTTCTTACCATGTGGAGCTCTCTCAGTGTGCCATTCAGAATAATTAACCATCATATTATCAAGGAGTTTTGTTGCAGCACCCAAAGTGATGGTCATAAAGGTACCTCCAACAGCTGAATCCAACAGGTTTCTTGAGGAGAAGTTCAAACCTGCATAAAAAGTATGGATAATCATCCAAGCAGTAAGTCCATGAGTGGGACAATTCTTAACCAAAGATTTCATTCTTTCCCAAGCTTGAGCAACATGTTCATTATCAAGTTGTTTAAATTTCATAATATCACTTCTCATAGATATAATCTTAGCAGGAGGGTAGTAATTTCCAATAAAAGCATCCTTGCACTTATTCCAAGAATCAATACTATTTCTAGGCAAGGATAGCAACCATTCTTTAGCTTTTCCTCTCAAGGATAAAGGAAACAACCTAAGATTAATAATATCTCCATCTACATCCTTATACTTTTGCATCTCACAAAGTTCAACAAAGTTATTGAGGTGGGCAGCAGCATCATCAGAACTAGCACCGGAAAATTGCTCTCTCGTCACAAGATTCAACAAAGCAGACTTAATTTCATAAAAGGTAGCATCAAGAATAGGTGGAGCAATAGGAGTACTTAGGAAATCATTGTTTTTTGTGCTAGGGAAGTCACACAACTTGGTGTTCTCAGCAGAGTTCATTTTGGCAAAAGTGGAGAAAGCCAACAGCAGCAACAACTAGAGCAGGAACTATTTTTTTTGTGTTTTTGATAAGAGAAAGCAAACCAAACTAAACTATTTTTTGGAGTTTTTGATAAAAAGAGGCAAAAAAAACCAAGCAAAAGAAACTAAGCAAAACAAAAACAAAGTAAGAGAAAGTTTGAGAAGGACTCTCCTTGTGAAGACGTCCTTAGCCTCCCCGGCAACGGCGCCAGAAAACTTGTTGGGAGACCCCAAGAGGAAGGTATGATGAGCACAACAGCAAGTTTTCCCTCAGTAAGAAACCAAGGTTATCGAACCAGTAGGAGGAAGGAAATGACTCAAAGGTGTTGCTAAAAACTTGGAGACCTGCACAACACAAACTCAAGACTTTGCTCCAACGAACAGTGAGGTTGTCAATCTCACTGGTTTGTTGTAACAAAGGATTAACTGTATGGTGTGGAAGGTAATGGTGGTTTGCAACAAGTAAACGGTAAACAATGGAAGATGTATCAATGGTAAAGATTGGACCGGGGTCCATAGTTCACTAGAGGTGTTCTCCTTAGATAAACAAACATGGCATGCTAAGTAAAGAAATTACAGCAGGGCAATTGACAGGACTGAGCAAGGCATAAAAATGCAATACTAGACATCATGATCCTATGAGATTCGATTGGGCAATACAACAAGATACATAGACCGCCATCCAACTGCATCTATGACTAGAAATCCACCTTTGGGTTATCGTCCGAACCCCCTCCAGTATTAAGTTGCAAGCAACAGACAACTGCTTTAAGCAAAGTGTGTAAGGTAAACAATCCACTTGTTCCATGAACAAGAGACCGTTGTTTTCTCCCTAGTGGCAACATCACATCTACAACCTTAGAGATTCCGGTCACTTCCCTTAGATTAAATAGAGGCATGAACCCACTATCTAGCATAAATACCCCCTCTTGGAGTCACTAACAACTACTTGGCCAAGATAGCTACTAGCAATGGAGATCATGCAAGATCACAAACAACACAGACATGATAGAATCAATAAGACAAAACCATTAATTAATCTGACATAGTAATCTCAATATCTATCGTATCCCTGCAAACACAACATGCATGATTACAAATAGATGAGATCTTGATCATGAATGGAGCTCACAAGATCTAGACATGAAAGCATAAAGGAGGAGATACAACCATCTAGCTACTACATGGACCAGTAGTCCAAGGTGGAACTACTCACGCTTCATACCAGAGTCTGGCATGATGAAGAAGAAGGCCTCCAGGATGATCTCCCCTATGGTAGGGTGCCGAGAAGAGCTTCAGATCCCCCCGATCAAGGGACGATGGTGGCGTCGGCTACAGACGGTTTCGTGGAATATTGATCGGGTTCTTAGGGTTTAGGCATCACAGGCTTCTTATAGGCGAAGAGGGAGTCTGGGGGGGGGGGTGCCCGAGGCGGATGCACCCCCAGGCGCGGGGTGGGCCCACCCATGTGGCCAGGGGGTGTGGCCCCCTTGAGGCCCTCCTCTATCTCGTCTTCTGGCTCCGTTTTCCCCATGGTAAAATATTGACTTTGGCTTTTGTCCAGTCCAATTCTGAGAATATTGATTTTCTGCCTTTCTGGAACCAAAAATAGAAGAAAACAGGCAACTGGCACTGTGGCATATTGTTAATAGGTTAGTACCAGAAAACATATAAAAACACCTCAAAGTGTAGACAAAGCAAAGCAAAGTAGATACTAAACAAGCATGAAACATGTCTGACGTATCACTCATTTTTAGGTAATGGGCATCCAGGATGTGCATGAATCAAGGCACAGAACCTTGTCCATGACTCAGTCAATTTCTCCTCTTCTCCCTGTTTAAAATCAAGAAGTTTCTGCAAAACAGCATGTCGAGCACTAGGAGGGAAATATTTCTAAAAAAAGTAGCAATCAAGCAATCAAGGCTATCAATGGATCCAAGAGGTAAATTATTAAACCAAGCTTTTGCTTCTCCTTTTAGTGAAAAAGGGAAATTTCAGCAAAAAAGTAGGTGTGCATCTTAACATCATCAGAAAATAAGGCACTCATAGTAGAAATCTCAGTCATATGGGCCACAACCCTTTCATTCTCGGTCCCACAAAAAGGTTCTTTCATAACAATATTTATATAGGATAAATCAAGAGAGAAATCATAATATTTATCTTTAATGTTTATGGGAGAAGTAGCAAACTTAGCATCAGGAGATAGTTTAGGTATAATAGTACGTTACTCAAGGAGACTCCTAATAGCACTAGCACCACGTGTGTTTCGATATTCTTCAATAAATTCATCAGTCATTTCAATATAACCATCATTAATATCATTGCTATCTCTAGAATCAGGTGAGCTAACAGGAGCAATAGTGTCTTCACTAGGAGTTTCAGTGTTTCCCAATATAGTTCTAGCAATTGTAGCATCTAGGGAAGGACCTAATGAACCACTCTCATCAAGCACAGTAGAAGTAACATCATGAGCATCAGAAGCAATTTTAGATTCAGCAATAGTAGCAGTGTGTGTAGCATGTGTATGTGGTGGTGGTGTAACAAGCTTACTTATAACAGATGGTGAATCAAGAGCATCAGTGGTGTTTAGGATTGTACCTCTTCTTATAGTGGATGGTAATATAGGAAATTTTTCATCACGAGATTCCCATGATGAAAAGGATAGCAGTGAACAATAATAATCCCAAGTGAACTTATAAATAAAGCTATGCTCCCCGGCAACAGCGCCATAAAATAGTCTTGATGACCCACAAGTATAGGGGATCGCAACAGTCTTCGAGGGTAGTATAACCCAATTTATTGATTCGACACAAGGGGGGCCTGTCACATCCCAAATTTTTTCCAAATCTTGTAATGTGAAAATAAATTAATAAAATAAAACTTTGTTTGATTTTCAGAGCCAGAAGAAACTTATTGAATTAAAATAGAACTTCAAACCCATTTGAAGGAAATAAAATCCTAAAAGGATTTAAAAAGATAAACCTTTCATGAAAGGAAACAATTAGAGATATTATTTTAAAAACAATCAAATGAAAAGTTTTGTTTAAAAAAATAATAAATGATTGTTTAAATAAATTAATAGAGATTTTAATACCCTATTTATTTAAATAAAAGGTTTTACCATTCTAATTAAAATATCAAAACTTATTAAATTATTTTAAATAAGTTTTCTAAGTAAAGTATATACTCAAATAAAACTTACTGAAATGTTTTGGTTTATTTTAGATTTCTAAATAAATAATCTAATAAAACATATCCTATGGGAATTGAAATGAATAGGGTATATTCATGTAATTATTGATGGACCCTATATAAAAAAATATTTTTTTATTTTTATTTTTAAAACAAGTTCCAAGCATTCTTTATTTCCAAATAAAACCTACTGAATTAATTAGGAAAATGTTTAGAATACAAATAAGGAGTTTTGTTAAATAAATCAAAACATATTAAATAAATAAAGGATCCTCTTATTTAATTAATAAAAGGTTAGGAAATATTATTTTAATTAATAATTGGTTTATGTTGTTAAACAGAACCAAAAACACATTACAAATGTTTGAAATTGTTTGAATTATTTTGAATGCTTGAATAGTTGGCTGAAATTCAAATCAGGAAATAAAAGAGAAATGGAAAAAGAACTCAGAATAAAAAAAAATGGAAAAGGGCCAACCCAACCCAGGCAGCCCACTAAGCCCAACAGCCCACCTGTTCTTTTCCCCCCCGAACCGTTTTCTTCACCGCAGAAAGAACCCGCTGAACCACTGACCGGTGGACCTTCCTCACATTTTCTATTCCCGCTGACCGCTAGACCCCACCGTCACTGTTCTCCTTCCCCACCCGCTCGACCAGTTCTTCCCCACCTCGTCGCCGTTTCCTGCTGAAATTTCGCGGCATCAATTCGCTTTAACACGGCCGTCTTAACTCGCAGCGACCACGCTCCCTTAAAAGCCTCCCTCTCCTCTGTCATTTCCCCAGACGACGCCTCCACTCTGCCCCTAGGCTGCCTCCATTCCTCTCTATACCGCCGCCACTCCGACGAGCTGTCGCAGCAATTCCGGCCAACTCCGACCACCCCTCTGCCTCTACCTCACGCGAGTGGACTCCTCTCGACCTCACGCACCTCCTAGTACTCCCAGTTCGCCCGCGGGTGCGCCAGAACCCCGACTACGACAAACCCCCGACGACGCCGCGTCTGCCTCTTTCTCCGACGAGCCCCACAGGTAGATTCTGATCGCCCCTCTCCTCCCCGAGAACACGGTGATGATCTCCAAGCTCATACGAACCTAATGACACTTCCTGTTTGTCTTAGGGCGCCCCCAATCCTCGCCATCGTTAAGCACAGAGCGCCGCCGTGTCTGTTTCTTCTCCGGCGACATCTCCCAGGTGAACCAGACCGCCCCGCGACTTCTCGTTCACGCACACCCCTTCGCCGTGTCCTTGCGCTCCTGACTGTGTGTTTTGTTTACCTCCTGGTGATCTGCAGCATCGTCTTCGACAGCAACCAGAGGGCACCGCCGCTCGCAGCTTCTCCGACGAGCAATTAGCAGCAACCCCTTGCGCCCCTCGCGTAGCCAACCCCACCACGAGCATCAGCAGGTCTCTGCGAGCCTGGTAAGCCCTGCCAGCCTCTCCCTCGTTTCCTGTTTTGCCAGCGCCGCCACTATCTGACCGTCGCCGCCGCTAGCCGCCGCCGGCGCCGCTCACTTTTGGTCCAGCGAGCCAGTACCGTAGGATCTAGTTTGAACGATTACGATTAGATCACTTACTGCGAAGAGGTACGCATTCTGAACCGTGCGATGTGACTTAGATCTAATGGCCTGCAGTGCGTGATCCGCGCGAACCGTTTTCGGCTAATTAGAATGTGATGCGTGGCCAGCTCTAGTTTAAAACAGATTTTTGAATCAGAATTTTATGCAAACTTCAAACACTTGTAACTTTCAAACCACACGTCCAAATTTGACAAATTTTATATCAATGAATTCAGGAGAACAAGCCCTAGCCAACCATGGCCTTAGTTTTGAAAATAGTATCAGTTAGCTTGATTGAATTTATAGAAACATTTGTGTACCTGTTTAGAGTATAAAAATTGTTTAAAATTTATTTTAGGATTGAATCTTTTGCAAAATGGATTTGTGTGACATTACTGACCCTAGGAACCAACCCATAGTGTTAAAAATGATTTTTGTGAAAATTAAGTTGAATTATTTAACTTAGCCATTTTCTAGCCAAATAAACTCATTGATTTTATTATGGAAATGTTTTTTTTGCAAGAAAAACTTTGGAAAAATGTTATGAACCAAACTTACTGACCCAAAACACCAAGCCTTGCCAAAGGCAACTCACTTGTTGAAAGATATAAAGTTTTACTTTAAAAAGAATAATTTTCACCACATGAATTGATAAATGGATTTTAAAATGGATTTTGAGCAAAACCCTCTAACTAATGACTTTGCCATTTTGGTAGATGACCAATGTGGACCTTACAAAATTAATAAGCCTAGTAGAGACCATCCTTGCAATAGAACCAACCTTTGCATACTTATGCAAGACTTAGAATCCATTGCCTTGTGTGTGTGAAATATTGTTTGAATATTGGTTTGGAATGTTACTTGATACTATGCTTGTTTGAATGATTGTAGTGGAATTAGCAAAGTGTGAGACTAGCAAGATCAAGGAGTAAAACCTCATTCCCTACCAAAAAGGCAAGTTACACTATCATACAAAAGACCTATTATTTTCATTATACTTAGTGGGTTTTGTAAACATGCATGAAATGTTTTATACTTATGCTATGCTAATCCTAATAGGATTCCCTATACACTCCTTATTGAAAATATTGAAGTTGTACATGCTTAGCCATGCTATGATTTGAAAAGAGATACATGTTGAGATTTTACAAGGATTGAGAAAAAGACTTATGAGTTGTATAATAAAACAAGGACTCAATGAACCACCTAGGTGGTGGATACTTTATGTTTTGGAGAAGGTGGCAACAAAAGGAACCATGTCTATGGCAATCTCTTTGTGTTGTGCTCCAAATGAAAACCACCTAGGAAACTTAGAGATTGAACATGTTTCTCCAATTGTGGCTTTCGTGTACAACCACATGCTATTATGGCTCTGGCTTAGTCAACTACATTAGGAAGAACCATACATTGTCTTTAGTTACCGGACATGGGGATCTGGAATGCTTCATGGGGGCTGAAGACAAGCTAGCAATGATGTATGGAAGGACCTTTTGGAAAGACTTCGTCACACTCTCAGTCTGCCAGTACTCCATCTTGGTGAGCACTAATCCAGTAGGCCACTGGTGGCAATAAGATGGGATTGTGTCATGTGGGTAAAGTGTACTCCTTCTGCAGAAGTTAATAAAATCTAAGTACTTAGCCGTGTCCCCGGTTATGGACAATACTGAGCAACTAAAGTTTGAACCATGGGAGATCTCGACATTCCAATTTCTAATATAAAAACTTGATGCACTTGGGGGTACCAAGGAAATCAAAGAGATTTGATAAAGCTTGTTGCACTTGGGGTTACCAAGGTGCTCAAGAGCATGAGGTACTTGGGGTTACCAAGGGACTCATGGGATTTTGATAAAAACTTGTTGTACTTGGGGTTACCAAGTAGCTCAAGGGATTTTGACAAGGACTTGAACACTTGAGTTTCTACCAAGGAGTTCAAGGAACTTGGAAAAGAGATTTGACAAAGGACCAAAACCATTTTTTTTAAAAGATAGGATAAATGTTTCTTTATGCAAATAAACCTTAAACTCTACTTAGCAAAATATGCATGTATTGATAGGATCCACTCATATTTACATAAAAGTGAAACTTGCCAATACAATTCAAAATGTATTGACGCTTGTGGCTGTAACTTGTAATGTTGCAGGTTGATTGTTTTATTATATGAAGATTGTTTGATTGACTAGGACTACAAAGTCTACAACCAACATCTGCCTGTGGCACTATGAAGATGAAGGACCCATGACTATATTTATTCCACTGCAATGTAATGTAATAGCCAAATGAGCTATGTATGATGTAATAAAATTATGTTATTCCTGGTTATAAAGTTATAATATGACCCTTGTATCTTGATATTACATCTTAACTGTGGATGCTAGCTATTGATCCAGGGAATAGCATTGTAAAACACAGGAGGGATCTACCATATTGGGTAGGGACCTCTACAGATGGTATCAGAGCTTTGTGTTGCCTGTAGGAATTGTAAACCCTAGGATTGGACAAAAACCCTTAGAAAATAGGAGTTATACTTGTTCCAAAAACTTATTTACAAAACACTTGTAAACTCTTTCCTCAACCATTTTGGTTTCAACTCTACATCTCTTCTATTTCAACTTGATGGAAAAGCCTACCCATGACCAAAGATTACACCATGTGCAAAGGACTTCTTCAACTTCTTCAACTCTAATGACTTCAACATCTTCAGCATATTTCACCAAGGACTTCCAACTTGGAAACTACTAAGGACCACAAGTGAGACAAGGAAACCTTACTTAAGAATTTAGAGACTGAGGGAATGCAAAATAAGAAGAAACCATCAACAACTTTGAAATATTGTGACCATGGAGTTTTTCTCAAGGAACCATGATCTCATGTAAGAGGAAGAAACCAAGAAAGAAGGAAGACCACAAGTGAACCATATAGATGGACCACCAAATTTTAACTAAGACAAAACCACCAACATATGTGGTGTAACAAAAATATTTGTTGCCTAAGTATGTACTTGAACCTTGTTTGAGTGAAATGTTTGTTGAGATTGCATGCACATTGTTTGTGTAAATTGTGATGTGTGTGATTAGAAATAATTCCTTAGAAATGACTAGCTTATTCTAACCACTCTGCAACCCCAACAGATGACTACTCCAAAAGACTCCAAGGTTGATGACACCAACACCAACCAAGCTGCCGACATGAAGGAACTCATAGCCACCCAACATCAGTTGAATCAACTGACAGCTCAGTTCATAGTCAACAATAGTGATAAAGATCCAGCACTACAAAAGTTTTTGGAAGAGCAGTCCCAACTGATGCTTAAGGTGACTAATCAAATGATCAGCATGGAAGAAAACTACCCCAAAGAAGTCTATGATAACAAGACTGACAAGAATATTATTCTAGATGGAGCCCCAGCTTGCATTATTTGTGGAGACAAGGATCATACTTCCAAGGAGCATGAAGGACAATGCCCCAATTGTGAAGACGATCATCTCGTTGGACAATGCCCCACCGATCAAGCTACTTGTTACCTTTGTGAAGGAAGTGACCATACTCCTGGCCTATGTCCCATCTATGCCATGGTGGAACAAAGGAAACAGGAAGGATCCAAGTCTACCAAAGGAAAAGGACCACTTCTACCCCCTAACAAGACAACCCAATTCAAAGGATCAAAGAAAATCAAGAAACCCAAGCAAGACATGAGCCTTATACAATGTCGTAGATGTAAGGAAATGGGACACTACTCCAGTGGATGCCCAGAGAACAAGAAGAATAAAGAGATTGACCAAGTGTGGTGCAATAACTGCAAAGAACCAGGCCATTTTGTAGCAACTTGTCCACAAGAGCAACGCAAAAAGCTCAATGACATTCATTGCTTCAACTGCAAGAACCCAGGACATTATGCAAGTAACTGTCCAGAAAGGATGAAGAACAAGTTGAACAAGCCTATGGAGAAACTCAATCTTGGCCCATAAGTCAAGCATAGGAACAAAGCAAAAGTTTAACTTAGAGAAATTTCCAGGACCCAAGAAGGCCAATATGTAATTTTCGTTTGAAAAATTTTAAGGGTGGTAGAACCCTAGTTGTTTGAACTTGCTTGAAACCCTAGCCTTCCCAAATCTCGGGACGAGATTTATTTTAAGGGTGGTAGCCTGTCACATCCCAAAAATTTTCCAAATCTTGTAATGTGAAAATAAATTAATAAAATAAAACTTTGTTTGATTTTCAGAGCCAGAAGAAACTTATTGAATTAAAATAGAACCTCAAACCCATTTGAAGGAAATAAAATCCTAAAAGGATTTAAAAAGATAAACATTTCATGAAAGGAACAATTAGAAATATTATTTTAAAAATAATCAAATGAAAAGGTTTGTTTAAAAAAATAATAAATGATTGTTTAAATAAATTAATAGAGATTTTAATACCCTATTTATTTAAATAAAAGGTTTTACCATTCTAATTAAAATATCAAAACTTATTAAATTATTTTAAATAAGTTTTCTAAGTAAAGTATATACTCAAATAAAACTTACTGAAATGTTTTGGTTTATTTTAGATTTCTAAATAAATAATCTAATAAAACATATCCTATGGGAATTGAAATGAATAGGGTATATTCATGTAATTATTGATGGACCCTATATAAAAAAATATTATTTTATTATTATTTTTAAAACAAGTTCCAAGCATTCTTTATTTCCAAATAAAACCTACTGAATTAATTAGGAAAATGTTTAGAATACAAATAAGGAGTTTTGTTAAATAAATCAAAACATATTAAATAAATAAAGGATCCTCTTATTTAATTAATAAAAGGTTAGGAAATATTATTTTAATTAATAATTGGTTTATGTTGTTAAACAGAACCAAAAACACATTACAAATGTTTGAAATTGTTTGAATTATTTTGAATGCTTGAATAGTTGGCTGAAATTCAAATCAGGAAATAAAAGAGAAATGGAAAAAGAACTCAGAATAAAAAAAATGGAAAAGGGCCAACCCAACCCAGGCAGCCCACTAAGCCCAACAGCCCACCTGTTCTTTTCCCCCCCGAACCGTTTTCTTCACCGCAGAAAGAACCCGCTGAACCACTGACCGGTGGACCTTCCTCACATTTTCTATTCCCGCTGACCGCTGGACCCCACCGTCACTGTTCTCCTTCCCCACCCGCTCGACCAGTTCTTCCCCACCTCGTCGCCGTTTCCTGCTGAAATTTCGCGGCATCAATTCGCTTTAACATGGCCGTCTTAACTCGCAGCGACCACGCTCCCTTAAAAGCCTCCCTCTCCTCTGTCATTTCCCCAGACGACGCCTCCACTCTGCCCCTAGGCTGCCTCCATTCCTCTCTATACCGCCGCCACTCCGACGAGCTGTCGCAGCAATTCCGGCCAACTCCGACCACCCCTCTGCCTCTACCTCACGCGAGTGGACTCCTCTCGACCTCACGCACCTCCTAGTACTCCCAGTTCGCCCGCGGGTGCGCCAGAACCCCGACTACGACAAACCCCCGACGACGCCGCGTCTGCCTCTTTCTCCGACGAGCCCCACAGGTAGATTCTGATCGCCCCTCTCCTCCCCGAGAACACGGTGATGATCTCACAGCTCATACGAACCTAATGGCACTTCCTGTTTGTCTTAGGGTGCCCCCAATCCTCGCCATCGTCAAGCATAGAGCGCCGCCGTGTCTGTTTCTTCTTCGGCGACATCTCCCAGGTGAACCAGACCGCCCCGCGACTTCTCGTTCACGCACACCCCTTCGCCGTGTCCTTGCGCTCCTGACTGTGTGTTTTGTTTACCTCCTGGTGATCTGCAGCATCGTCTTCGATAGCAACCAGAGGGCACCGCCGCTCGCAGCTTCTCCGACGAGCAATTAGCAGCAACACCTTGCGCCCCTCACGTAGCCAACCCAAGCCTTACCAAAGGCAACTCACTTGTTGAAAGATATAAAGTTTTACTTTAAAAAGAATAATTTTCATCACATGAATTGATAAATGGATTTTAAAATGGATTTTGAGCAAAACCCTCTAACTAATGACTTTGCCATTTTGGTAGATGACCAATGTGGACCTTACAAAATTTATAAGCCTAGTAGAGACCATCCTTGCAATAGAACCAACCTTTGCATACTTATGCAAGACTTAGAATCCATTGCCTTGTGTGTGTGAAATATTGTTTGAATATTGGTTTGGAATGTTACTTGATACTATGCTTGTTTGAATGATTGTAGTGGAATTAGCAAAGTGTGAGACTAGCAAGATCAAGGAGTAAAACCTCATTCCCTACCAAAAAGGCAAGTTACACTATCATACAAAAGACCTATTATTTTCATTATACTTAGTGGATTTTGTAAACATGCATGAAAATGTTTTATACTTATGCTATGCTAATCCTAATAGGATTCCCTATACACTCCTTATTGAAAATATTGAAGTTGTACATGCTTAGCCATGCTATGATTTGAAAAGAGATACATGTTGAGATTTTACAAGGATTGAGAAAAAGACTTATGAGTTGTATAATAAAACAAGGACTCAATGAACCACCTAGGTGGTGGATACTTTATGTTTTGGAGAAGGTGGCAACAAAAGGAACCATGTCTATGGCAATATCTTTGTGTTGTGCTCCAAATGAAAACCACCTAGGAAACTTAGAGATTGAACATGTTTCTCCAATTGTGGCTTTCGTGTACAACCACATGCTATTATGGCTCTGGCTTAGTCAACTACATTAGGAAGAACCATACATTGTCTTTAGTTACCGGACATGGGGATCTGGAATGCTTCATGGGGGCTGAAGACAAGCTAGCAATGATGTATGGAAGGACCTTTTGGAAAGACTTCGTCACACTCTCAGTCTGCCAGTACTCCATCTTGGTGAGCACTAATCCAGTAGGCCACTGGTGGCAATAAGATGGGATTGTGTCATGTGGGTAAAGTGTACTCCTTCTGCAGAAGTTAATAAAATCTAAGTACTTAGCCGTGTCCCCGGTTATGGACAATACTGAGCAACTAAAGTTTGAACCATGGGAGATCTCGACATTCCAATTTCTAATATAAAAACTTGATGCACTTGGGGGTACCAAGGAATTCAAAGAGATTTGATAAAGCTTGTTGCACTTGGGGTTACCAAGGTGCTCAAGAGCATGAGGTACTTGGGGTTACCAAGGGACTCATGGGATTTTGATAAAAACTTGTTGTACTTGGGGTTACCAAGTAGCTCAAGGGATTTTGACAAGGACTTGAACACTTGAGTTTCTACCAAGGAGTTCAAGGAACTTGGAAAAGAGATTTGACAAAGGACCAAAACCATTTTTTTTAAAAGATAGGATAAATGTTGCTTTATGCAAATAAACCTTAAACTCTACTTAGCCAAATATGCATGTATTGATAGGATCCACTCATATTTACATAAAAGTGAAACTTGCCAATACAATTCAAAATGTATTGACCCTTGTGGCTGTAACTTGTAATGTTGCAGGTTGATTGTTTTATTATATGAAGATTGTTTGATTGACTAGGACTACAAAGTCTACAACCAACATCTGCCTGTGGCACTATGAAGATGAAGGACCCATGACTATATTTATTCCGCTGCAATGTAATGTAATAGCCAAATGAGCTATGTATGATGTAATAAAATTATGTTATTCCTGGTTATAAAGTTATAATATGACCCTTGTATCTTGATATTACATCTTAACTGTGGATGCTAGCTATTGATCCAGGGACTAGCATTGTAAAACACAGGAGGGATCTACCATATTGGGTAGGGACCTCTACAGGGCCAAAGAATATTTATAAGCCTTAACAACTGAGTTGTCAATTCAGCTGCACCTAGAAATAGTCTTGCTCATAGTAGTTTATTAGTAGAAACATTTTTGTAGTAGCAATAGCAAAGTAACTTCAGCAGTAAAATAAAGGTAGTAGTAACTGATGACCCACAAGTGTAGGGGACCGCAACAGTCTTCGCGGGTAGTATTACCCAATTTATTGATTCGACACAAGGGGAGCCAAAGAATACTTGCAAGCCTTAACAACTGAGCTATCAATTCAGCTGCACCTGTAAATAGTTCTTGCTCACAGAAGTTTATCAGTGGCAATAGTTTGTAGTAGCAACAACAAAGCAACAGCAACAGTGAAACAGTTGCAATAGTAACAGTAACGGTAATAGTAGGATTCGAGTGCGGTAGGCATAGGGATGGATGAACGGGCGTTGCATGGACGAGTCTAAACATGTAACTTCAAGATCTAGGGTATTACAGATAAATAATAACAAGCATCCAAGTACTAAACAATCCTAGGCATGTGCTCCAAATATAGTCATACGTGCTCGCAATGAGAACTTGCACAACATCTTCTGTCCAGCCAGCCTGTGGCAGCGGGGCCTCTAGGGAACTACTGACAATTAAGGTGCTCCTTTTAATAGAGCACCGGAGCAAAGCATTAACACTCCGTGAACACATGTGATCCTCACACCACAACCATCCCCTCAGGTTGTCCCAATTATTGTCAATTTGGAGCCTTTGGATCCGGACAATGCTATGTGTACACAACTTGCAGATAAGATCACAAACAAAACTATCATAATGATTCAATAATAAGTTCAAATCTAAGATCATGGCACTCGGTCCCTAGTGACAAGCATTAAGCACAACAAGTTGCAACAAAGTCAAATAGCACTAATAGAGATACTAGGGACTATTCCCTAACAGATCTTATTCGATTACATGATAGAACTCATCCAATCCCTACCATCCCCAAGCCTACAACGGGGGATTACTCACTCATGGATGAGGGAAACGTCGGTGGTTGATGGAGATGCATTGGTGATGACGATGGCGATGATCCTCTCCAAATTCCTCGTCCCGGCAGGGTGCCAGAACAGAGTTTCTGGATCCAAATCTTGGTTTCTGGTGGCGGCGGTGGAGCGGAACTATTTTTGGAAAACTATCGAACCCCCCTTGGTTTTTAGGTCGAAAGGCAACTTATAGGCGCAGAGGGAGGCCGAGTAGGTGCCTGGGGTGGCCGCACCCCCTCCAGGCACGGGGTCAGGTGAGCCCGTGCCTGGGGTGGGTCTAGGCCCCCCAGGCCTCCTCTCTGTCTCCCCTTCTGGCTCTGTGGATCTTCTGGTGAAAACAGCATCAGTTCGTGTTAGTTGTATCCAAATCACACAAGTGTAGAGAATAAACAATAGCAAAGTGTTCGAGAAAGTAGATATGTTTTGGACGTATCAACTCCCCCCAAGCTTAGCTTATTGCTTGTCCTCAAGCAATTCAGTTGAAAACTGAGTGCGATAAAAGAACTTTCACGAACACTTTTCTTCATATGATGTATATATTCTTAGCACAGGAGTAGATGCATATTCAATTCATAATAATAAGTATGCAACTAAGTCTACCCAATAGTCATTGCAAGCTATGAAGAGAAACCAACTCAATAATAATAAGTAGCATGAAACATAAGCAACATTGCAATGCTCATAATAAGGTATGATAGAGTGGTATCTTGCTTGCCTTTGTTTGAAGAGCACAATATGAATGCCAAGGCACCTCTGAAGTTCAAGTGAAGACTAGATATAAAGATATCAGAGATACAAGCATCAAAGTCATGACATAATTAACCAAGTTTTTGGAACAAACACAAGAATGACAACTATGCTCTCAAGAAGGTGCTCATAGAATAAGTGGTGACTCAACAAAGTTGCGAAAACGGTTTTGTGAAGGTTTGAAAGGCTTCCTAATGCTGAAAGGAAGGTACTCGTTAGCTTTGAGCTCTCATTGCCCCTATCATAGGAATCTTCATGTGGTTAAGGTGAAAGTGAGGTTCACTCTGAATCATATGCTTGACAAATCATAGACTGGAAATCCCAAGTCCCTTGAGTACGAGGGCCGCTCCGCATGCTACTCAACTTTGGTCACCTGAAAGTTCTTGTCATTGTAAATACATGCATATCATCGAGAACCGCAAACGGGGTACCCCTTGCATATGGTACATGAGCTTTCCCATAACCAAAATGACAAGGCAAGCATACAATGAGCATCTCAGCAATCTTTTTATTTACCATATGCATAGCTTTTTATTGAGGATGCTTCATAGATGCTCATTATGGTGATGCTGCAAGTTTCCACCATGATTATGCATGGCTTAGGCTAGCGGCCCAGACGTTTCTCTAACACAATGTATAAACTCCATGAACTCACAACCTCCCCTTTTATTTCACATCGTTGACATCCGTAATCAAAAGAGCAAAGTATCAATTGGATAGGATATCCAAAAGGTGTTGAAAGCGTTCCCCGTGACAACACGGTTCTGCTGACTCCCAGCATATAATAAGTAAGCATATAACTTTCATGGACTAGTCACAATGGTTCAAGATTATTAAGCACAAGGAATAAAGTGTGCCATCAAGTTCGTGAGAGCTTTACTAACTAACTTTCTCAAAATAGACAAACATTTTATTTTGGAAGAAAACACGGCATATATAAAATATGCACGGAAGTAGAAAATGATCACTACAAGAAATGTGCTATACTATGACCTTTTGATAGTGACCCCAAAAGAAATCGTCATAAATTTATGACGATCTTGCTGCAGTTGGTCATGAGCTGTTTGGAAGGGGCAAAGGATAGAAAATGCATGACGATTTGTCCCAAAAACGTCTTAAATTATTTACACGAAATCGTCATAAGCTGGTGTGTACTGTTTGGGGCCTTGTTTGGAGCATACTACGACGATATAGAATCGTCATAGTCACTTATGACGCTATAATAACGTCGTAGTATGTTAAGCACTAGGATGACTGTGCTGCCACCTCCTCAATGTGATCCATGTGTCGTGTTAGTTGTGTGCTAGGGATTTTTTAGGTCGGGCCTGGATGGGCCAATTCTTTCAGGTCAGGCCCAACAGCTTCTTTGGCCTAGATAATATTGTTAGGCAAAAAAGATTGCACTAGCTGGGACTTGAACCCACGACCTAGCGATGTGAGGCAGCTGTCATAACCACTATGCTATAGTTGTGTTGTTGCAAATAATGTATAAACAACTCTATCTATACTATTAGTATTATCGAACAGAACATGACCACAGAACCGAACCTTACCACACAAAGAACCACACAGAACAGAACATGACCACGCTCCCTTTGTGGTGACCGGCGGCGGGCGGGGCGACGCTGGACGGTGGACCGGCGGCGGCGGGGGCGACACTAAACGGCGTACCGGCGGAGGGGAAGAGGCGGTGGTTGCCAGCGGGCGGAGGGGCTGAGGCGCCGGCGGAGGGGCTGCGGCGGTCGTGGCCGGCGGAGGGGCTCCGGCAGTGGTGACTGGAGGAGGTGCTGCAGCAGTCGACATCAGTTAGCACCCTCTCCTCTCTCCCCTGTTGATATACTTCCTTGTTAATTTCAGAGCCTGGTTTCATTAGGGTTTCAAAATCCATATTTTCAGATGATGTTTAGAATCAATTCAAGCCCAAACCTTCAGGTCTTTTTTGCCTTTAGCTAGATGTAGGCATAGAACTATATTGTTGGAGCTTATCTAGGTTTTGGTTTAATTTCTGCTAGCTAGTGTGTACACTTCAGTGCAATTCTAACTTGCAATATTTTTCGGTCTTTTGCAGATGGACAAAAGCTGGATAACAAAAGGAGTTAGAAGGCTTTCTTATGAGCATCTAAGGGGAGTGGATGAGTTCATGCGATTTGTTCGTAGAAGTGTTCCCGATGATGGTCAAGTTTTATGCCCATGCCCCAGCTGTATGAATCGTGTTGAACAAACTCTACCAAATGTAGAGGCTCATCTGCTAATGCGTGGGATGGCATGCACGTATGATAGGTGGATCCATCATGGAGAGCCTTTACATCCAAAACCCGGAGCTGAACCTGAACCTGGTGAAGGTGCAGATCATGTTGATGATGGCGGTGAGTTTGTACAAGATGATGTTCCACAAGAGGATGTTGGTTTGGAGGCAGAGGATGGCTATGAGGATGATAGAATCCCTGATCTGTTTAGGGATGTGTACGAGTCTGAACCGCAAGGTGCTGGAGAGCATACAATCTATGCCGAGCTGATAGAGGAGGCCAAGCGCGCAGCTAGTGATGGTGGGACATTGTCCAGATTTTCTTTTACCGTGAAGTTACTCCATGTCAAGTCCTTCTACCGAACAGCAATGTTGCCTTCAACGCAATACTCCGTATCTTGACCATCCAATACCCTAAAAGTGCAATTCCCAAATCTTATGAAGAAGCATTGGGTATAATCGGTAGATTGGGGCTTGGTTATGATTCAATCCATGTCTGCTCGAACAACTGTATCTTGTTTCGGAACACGTACGCCAAGCATGACAGGTGCCCGAAATGTGATGCCTCAAGGTGGAAAGATGCGGATGGGAGGAAGCAGATACCAGAGAAGGTGTTGAGGTACTTTCCTGTGATTCCAAGGCTACAGAGGATGTTCATTTCGAAGCAACAGTCGGAGGATGTACAGTGGCACAAGCTAAAGCGGCAACCCATGGATAATGAACTTAGCCATCCAGCCGATGGAAAGGCATGTAAAGATTTTGATGATAAACATAAAGAGTTTGCCGCCGATGCGAGGAACATCAGACTCGGCCTTGCCACAGATGGCTTTAATCCATTTGGAATGAGCTCGAAATATAGCATGTGGCCAGTATTTGTTGTGCCGTACAATCTTCCACCATGGGCATGTATGGAGCAGTCCAACTTCATGATGGCTTTGCTAATCCCCGATCCAAAATCTCCAGGAAAGGATTTTGATGTCTTTATGGAGCCCCTAGTAGAAGATCTCCTCAAACTCTGGAAGGGTGTCCGTACCTATGATGCCCTGAGTCCTGATAAGTTCGATCTCCGTGCTGCGATAATATGGTGTATCCATGATTTCCCAGCGCTGCACACTTTGTCGGGGAGGCTCACGTCTGGTTATCAAGCATGTGTGCGTTGTGACAAGGATCCGTGCTCGGAAAGAATAAGGAACAAGATATGTTGGACCGGGGGGCGCCGTTTTCTTCCCCACCACCATCCTTGGTGAAAAAGCAAAGATTTCAATGGAAAAACTGAAACCCGTGACCAGCCGGCGGAGTTCACTAAAGAAGAGCTCGAGCAACAGCTTCACAATGTGAAAGATGTGAGACCTGGAAACCATCAGAAGAAAAGGAAGCGTGAGGATGGACAATGTTGGGACCAGAGGGCTATTTTGTGGGACCTCCCTTACTGGGCAGGTCTGAAGTTGAGGCACAACCTTGATGTAATGCATATCGAGAAAAACATATGTGATAATCTGATTGGCACATTTATGAACATCGACGGGAAGTCAAAGGATACAGTTAAATCTAGGCTTGATTTGGAAGACTTGGGCATAAGAAAAGATTTGCATCTTCAGCCTGTTGAAGGTGGAGAGTCGTTTGAGATGCCAGAAGCATGGTATACAATGACTAAAGAAGAAAAGCTTGCATTCTGTGAATTTATAAGAGCGGTGAGATTTCCAGATGGGTATGCGGCCAACCTAGCAAAATGCGTGTCTCCTGATGGATGCAAGCTCCAGGGAATAAAAACTCATGACTGTCACATCCTCCTTCAAAGGATTTTACCGGCTGGACTCCGTGGAATTTTGGATAAAGAAATATATGAAGCAGTTGCTGAGCTTGGGAATTTCTTCAGAGAGTTGTGCGCCAAAACACTGAAGCTATCTATTCTTGAAATACTCGAAAAAGAAATCGTAGTTATCCTTTGCAAGCTTGAAAAGATCTTTCCTCCGGCCTTCTTCACGGTGATGGTTCATTTGACTGTGCAGTTACCCAAAGAGGCAATGCTTAGAGGCCCTGTACAATACGGCTGGATGTACCCTGTCGAAAGAAGGATGCTTACATTTAAGCGTTATGTACGAAACACCGCCAGGCCTGAAGGGTCGATTGCCGAGGCATATATTGTTGATGAGTGCCTTACATTTTGCTCGAGGTACTTCGACGATCTGGAAACAAGATTCAATAGGCCGGGTAGAAATAGAGAGCGGGATGATTCGCACGTTGGTGATGTCTCTGTTTTCAACCATGGTGCAAACCTTCTTGGAGGGTCCGAGTACTCGGAGGTTGGTGATGAATACGACAAGATGCATTGGTATGTGCTAAGGAGTTGCCCTGAGGTTCTACCGTATATCGAGTATGTCATCTCTTGTGCATGCACCCTTATCTTTTTTATTGAGTTGGAAGGAACCCATTTGCAAGCCTGATGATTTAATTAACTTTATGTTTTTTTGGCATTGCAGGTTGTGCAAAATAGAGCTGAATAAGCAAGGTAGCCGCATCAATGTTGATTGATGGCTCGCGAAGGGATTTGCTAAGTGGTTTAAGAATCATGTGAGATCTTTAGTCTTGGAATCAATTGCCACATGTTTTTTTGTGTGTTTTTGTTACTAACCCTGCTTTATTTGTGCAGATTGGAAAATTGCATGAGGACAATAAGGTCAGTGCTGATCTTTTTGCTTTGGCATGCGAGCCGGATAGGCGAGTGAGGCTGTATTCAGCATGTATTGTTGACAGTGTCCGCTACCACTGTTGACCGCGAGAAAAAATAGAAACACGCAGAACAGTGGAATAGTTGCCGAGGGAGACCATGATGGTGAAGAGATGGACTTCTATGGTCAGCTTAAAAGCATCATAAGGCTCCAGTACAACTCCAGTAGAGGCGTCCATCGATCGGTCGTCTTGTTCCGTTGTGATTGGTTTGATCTTGGTGGCAGAAAGAAGACAGGGATCCAAGATGACGGACACTTCAAAAGCATTAACACTGGAAGGTGCTGCTATAAGAGTGATCCATTTATTCTAACGACACAAGAAACAAAGGTGTTCTATGTGCCAGACACCGACTTGCGTGGAAATTGGCAAGTTGTGCAAAAGTTTCAGCACATACATTTGTGGAGTGTGAAAGAAACTGAAATGGAGAAGGGTCTCAATGGTGGTGGTGGTCTAACATACCAAGATGATAACACTGAGGAAGTTCCAGTGCAAGAGAAAGAACCCGGTGTGCATAATAGATTGCGAAGGAGACGGGAACGACTGTTACTTGATGCTTCATTCGTAGAAAACATTAGGAAAAGAAGGAAGGAGGTAGTGGAGGGCCATGAATGCGATGATGAAAACATGGTAGATGACACAGTCCTCCAGTACTGTAGCGATGGTGAGGATAAAAGGCAGATGCATTTCGAGGATGATGATTAGTGGCTCACTGGAAACATGGTAGATGACAACATGCAAGGTAAATTCTATCCTCCATTATCTTTTCTTTTTTATTTCATTGCTAGTGGCTCACTGGAAATTGCTATTCTTTGTTGCAAATGCTAGTGGTGGTGAGGAGAAAGATCAGATCAGGAGCAGTGGTGGTGAGGAGCAAGATCAGATCAGGAGCAATGGTGGTGAGGAGCAAGATCAGATCAGATCAGGAGCAGTAGTTGGATGAGCATGTACTACTATTTCTGCCTATTGTTGCCTTGTAATCTTGACCATGTACTACTATTTCTGGATGACCATGTCATTTTAGTTTCTGGATGAGTTATGAATATCATTGTGACTTCTGGATGATCATTGTGATTTTAGTTCTGAATCTTTGAGTGCATATCATTGTGAGTTCTGAATCTGTCCAAAAAAGGAAAAATGGTGAGGCCTGGGGATCGAGCCTAGGACCTCCTACTACTATTGCAGCGTCAACTGCCACCACACTACACAAGTGACCTTGTTAGGTATCTGATCACATGATACAAGTAGCATTGTATATTGATCACAGGACCATTTAAAAACAAAGCAACCTGATCATTTCATAGATCACAGGACCATATTTACAACCTGATCAAAAGCAACCATTTCACAATGCAACCTGATCAAAAGCAACCATTTCACAATGCAACATGATCAAAAGCAACCAAAAGACCATTTCACAACCATTTCACAATGCAAAGGATCATTTCATAGATACTAGTAGGTTTGAGACTCATTTCATAGTCTGGACATTACAGGACCAAAAGCATTCTGATAGCTAGGATCATTCCATAGTCTGGACAAGTAGCACCAACAACACCCTGATAACAACACAACCAGCAACCTAGAGGACCATTTTTACAAAACAGCACCAACCAACACAACCAGCTGATTACATGACCTTCTTAACCTCCAGCTTAAGTCCGTCGGTAGGGCTGGGGCGAAAACGGAACATGAAGACACCGCCCTTATGCATCCTGGACGTCGCCACCACCTTGGACCATTGGGTTGTAATTTGTGCTCCTTTACCCTTCCCTTTGCTCATGATGAGGGAGACAATTATGGGATCATGGCCTCCGTAGAAGACCCTCAGCTTTGATGGGAAGTCCTTGTACGGCCTGATGTTGGCATTGGTGAAGTTCCTTGGGAAATACTATAATGCAAACAACAATGCAATATACAATCAGCAATGCAATCAGCAATCAGCAAAATGCAATCGGCAATGCAAGGACATAGTGCAAACAATTTATTTACCATTTTAGATTTTGGCTCCTCAGTGTTTGCTAGCTGCATAGTGCATACATACACTTGTAGAGTGGGTTTCTTCTTTGCAAGTTCCCTCATGAACAACACCTGTGTGTGTTTCAAAGCAATCTTGTTGCCATACACACACCACTTATCAAAACTGACACTTGCCTTTGACTTGGGACCTACATGCAAAGAAAAAGGCACATTTTCAAATCAGCAAACTGCATAAGTAAAAGATAAAGAAAAGGAACAATGGCAGAAAAGGATTTTACCTCGGCACATGATAATCTTGTTGGCAGCGGCGGCTTCCGCGGCAGCGGCTTCCGCAGCAGCTTTCTTAGCACGCCGCTTAGCCTGAGCAGCAGCTCTCTTAGCCTGAGCAACAGCTCTCTCCGCAGCAATGACAGCTTCGTCATCCGAGCTAAGCTCGATGACCCCCGGAGAGTCCATGGTCACCTACAAAAAACTGAATTAGTACATGCATCAACTAGCAAACTAGGCACCAGGCAGTTATCATAAGAATATGAATCAACTAGCAAACTAGCAAACTAATGTTGCAAACTGATGTATCAACTAGCAAACAATAAATTTTCCAGTAGTATCTCTAGCTATTCCTCCCCTACCCTGATTAGCATCATATGCCGTATCAACCTTGCACTTTTATATCATGCATTGCATATGAGGGAAAATGTATATAATACAGCTAGAACTGATGCAGCTTGAGCTTGATTTTCCAGACAATAAGTCTATAGCTAGAACAATAAACACCGTATATAATACAGCTAGAACAAGAAACACCCTGTAAATGGTTCAGCCACCTAACTAAAACAGAACAAAATAGATACACCAATCAAACACCCTATAAATCACTAGGAACTCAAATCACTAGCAGAGAAGCATGAAAGGTTGTGTATTGCATGATATCACTAGCAGAGAAGCACTCGAATCACTAGCAGAAAAATCACTAGGCAGCACACACAACCAGACCAGCAAGGCCAAGCTAGAGAAATTCCCCCAAATCTCTCCTCCCCTGGCCGGGGAAAAAACCCTAGCCGAGCCCAGCGCAACCGAAATCCACCCAATAGAAGGAGAGGGACAGGAGATTCAGGAGCGCGAGCGGGCGAGAGGCGGGTTCCCGCCGGTGAATGCGAGAGGCGGCGCCGGAGCAGTCACCAGATCGGCGGAGAGCTCGAGGAGGGGAGAGGGAGAGGGGCTTGCGGGGAAAGGGAGGGAGAGGGACTTGCGGGGGAGGGGAGAGGGGCTTACCGGCGGTGCTCGAGGAGGGGGGGCAGAGGGAGGCAGATCGGCGGAGAGCTCGAGGAGGGGAGGGAGGGAGGCGAATGGCTCGAGGAGGGGAGGGAGGGAGGCGAATGCCTAGAGGAGGACTTGGAGGAAAGGGAGGGACTTGCGGGGGACTTGGAGGGGGAGGGGAGGGAGGCGAATGGCTCGAGGAGGCGGAGGGGAGGGGGAGGGGGACTGAGATCCTCTGACTTTGGGTCGCTGACAGGAGGGACCCAGTCCACGCGGGACCCACATGTCAGTGACTCAAAGGCAGAATTCACTAGGGGGAGCCGTGTCCGGGGGGAGGGAGGCGTTAAGTCTGCAACAACTTTTCATTTTCTTTTATATATGTGAGATTTTGAAAAAACACATTCGAAAATAAAATAAGATTTAGAATAAGATTTTCATTTTCTTTTATATATGTGAGATTTTGAAAAAACTTTTCTTTTATATATGTGAGATTTTGCAACAACTTTTTATTAGAATAAAATAAGATTTGAATCGGTAGTAAGTGAGTCAGATTTCGTCGCAAAAAAGGGCCATTTTGTGAATCAACCACGAAATGAAAGTTTCGAAATGCCAGCACCACATTTTTCTAAAATGATAGACCACCTTACATTTACAAATGTCCCAACTGGGGTATCTAAAACCTTTCGGTCCACCCCTGGCGAAAAATACAAATGTCTGCCAAATCGGCAGGAAGTGGGTCCGATTTGAACTACAGGTACATTATCGTATGCTCATGATTTTTTTGAAAAAATCATTTTTAGACTCACAATATGCTGTTTTATTAGAGATCCAGTGCAAGTTTGGCGATACTCATCCCCTATCTAAGAACCTTCATGCCCGTCGTTTTGACCATAGTTTGAAACTGGCGTAAAATATTCAAAAACTGTCCGAATAATGTAAATCTTTCGCGTGGCGTCATTTTATGTGACACGGTTGCAAGGAAAAATACCAAGAATTTTTTTTCATGCTGCATCATTTTATGTGGGCATCATTTTATGTGACATATATAGCATAAAAACCCTTATATAAACCCAAACCCAAAATTCTGCCGCCAAAACCCAAAATTTCCCCCTCTCCCGCCTCTCCCGCCCACAAATTTCGGCAGGGGCAATTTGGACAATTGGACTCGGTCCATCCCCACCGAGTCATTGACCGACCCACCCATCCCCACTCGGCCACTCCATCCATCCCCATCTCCACCCACCCCCATCTGACGACGCGAGCGGCGACGGCGCACTCGCTCCCGACGACCACGGCGACCCAGCCCACCCTCCATCTCCCTCCATCGGCAGCGCTCGCTCCCTCCATCTCCCTCCATCGACATCGCTCACTCCCTCTCTCTCCCTCCCTCCATCTCCCTCCATCGGCAGCGCTCGCTCCACGACCCACCCCTCCAGTGCTCGCTCCACGACCCACCCCTCCCTCCATCTCCCATGACCCACCCCTCCCTCCATCTCCCACGACGTCCCACGACGGCCAGAGCAGGTGAGTCTCCTGGCTATCTCCCTAGCTCCTCCTACTTCCTGCTTTCTAGGGTTAGGGTTTGTCTCATGGTGTGTCTAGGGTTAGGGTTTGGCTCCCATGGCGTGTCTAGGGTTAGGTTTTGGCTTCCATGGCGTGTCTAGGGTTAGGGTTAGGTTAGACTTTGATCTGATAGGGAGGTGTATTGTCCAGGTCCATGTTCAGAAGATAGGGAGCCTCTCTTCTTTTTTTCTGACTATGATCTGTACTGACTATAAGTTGGTTCAGAGTTTTTTTTTGGGTTTGAAGATCTGTACTGACTATGATGGATGTAGCTTTTATCTATTGATGCTTGTTCTGGCCTAGCTTTTATCTATTGATTTTTTTGGGGTTTGAAGATCTGTACTGACTATAAGCTGATGCTCCTATTGATTTAGTGAGCACTCTGTTTGCCCCTGTTCTAGGCAAATGTTGGAGCAAGGTACTGATGTGTGTAGTGATGTGGCAGATGGTTGTGTCCCTGAAGTTTCAGGGTGTACATGGTAGCTGGCTATGTGTGTATGTTTATTTTGAGTTCTCTAATACTATACCAAGTTTATGTGTAATGCTTAGTGTAACTTTGTAGTTAATGCGCAGATTTTATAACTGGACCTTTGTGTAACTGTGTATGTCTATCTGATCTTTGTGGAAGCATCTATTGACAACACACGGTCTGACTTTTACTTGATGTTGCTCAGGATTTTGATATCAGGAATGGGAAGAATGACAAGGAAGACGCAGCCTGCTGGTATGCAAATTGCTCCTCATGTATATGCTTGATGCTATAAATGCTGTGATTGGATGTGCTAAGCTTGTAATCTGTTTGGTTGTCCATGTAATGCTGTGATTGGATGTGCTAAGCTTATAAGCTTGTAATCTGCTGCTATAATCTTGCTTGTAGCTTTGATGTGCTAAAATTTCTGCTGCTATAATCTTGCTTGTAAGCTTGTATGTGCTATAATTTCTGCTGCTATAATCTGTTTGATTGTCCATGTACTTATTCTGCTATTGCTGGTTCACACCTTGTCATCAAATGCTTCATGGGTTCCCTGGTCCATGTAATGGTTTATATTTTCAATATAGAAATTTCTTGTTAATCTACTAGATTTAATGAAACTAAAACCTGATAAGATACATTGGCTGTTTGAGTTGTCTTGCTCCCATATGCATTTCAACCATCCATCTAATGCATATTTTCTTATCCATGTAAAGAAGCGCCCCTCACTGAACTTGAGAAGATTAGGGCTAGGAAAATGATGAGGAACAACCGTGTCTTCCAATCTCTTGGCATCTCCCAAATAGCCTCAATGATTAGAAACTCAAATGGTAGTGCAATAATAGCTGAGGACTCCTCCGCATCTGCCATAACACAAGGCGAGAGCTCGGACTACAATCCTAGAGATGAAGATATTATTGAGGAAGAAGTTGACGATACTGTAGTGGACAAGATTGTAAAGGTGCAAATTCTAACTTGTTTGGAGGGGGGTTTATTTGTTTGATGTGTGTTTTTCCTTGTTTTCCTTCATTCTATGCTTACACTGTTTTATTTCTGATCTGTGGTCTAATGCTTTTCATGCGAGGTCCCGAAGGTTCCTAGGAGGAGGAAGAAGTGTGCTAAGAGAAAGAGAAATAGTACACGTAGCCCAGATACAACTACAACAATGGCTCCAGGAAGGGTGTTTGCGGTACCACCAGGAGGATCAGATAAGTTGATGTGTCTTGATGAACATGCTACTTCTAGAGTCACAAGGCAAAAAGCGAAGGTGGTTGATGTAGCCAATGAAGGAGGCCTACTTTGCAAGGATGGTGGAAGCTCAATGCAATGGGATGATGGGTCTATCTCCATGGATGAAGGAAGTACCGTCCGTATGGACCTCAGTCCTGTTGCGCCTACGGTGGACAGAAATGATGAATTCGATTCCGCACCTGAGCAGCCTATGGGTGATGAAGGTAAGTATGAAATAGTAGTAGCACAAATCCTTTACTAGTCAATTAATTGAGATTATTGCTGTGCATGGATATCAGTATTTCCAAACTAAACAAGCGCCCAAATCTGTTTTCTGTAATTTATTTGCACATCTGATTTAAAATATATTTATTGTACTGCTATTGTACTGATATTTGGAAAACTTGCTATAATTTTTTACTGTTGTAGCTTCTATTTCTACTGATATTGTACTACTTGCTTCTATTTCAGGCACATCACTTGTGGTAGTCAGCCGCAAGAGAAAAGGCATAGGCCTGGAAAAGATGACCAAGGGTTTGGGAAGCAAAGTGAGGATTGAAATTGCTGAAGGGATGAAACGCCCTGAGAGGCCCGTGCTAGCTGCAAAGTTTGCATCAGAAGGTGGAATGATTGCAAGAAGCCATACACCCATTCTTCCACACTTCAAGGAATACAAAAAGGACAAGGCTATGGTGAAAGACTATATAGGAAAAGTTGCTGTAAGCTCATGAGTCCTTACCTGAATCTGTTTTTTCTACTATTTTTTGTCATTTGGTTACTTATCTTATCATTGCTTTATTTACTGTGCTTGTAGGCAAATTTTGAGATGGACACTGATGCACAGGAAGTTAAGGTAGCCTGCACTGATATCTTGAAGAATGTTTCAAAACAAAGACGACATTTGGTCAAGAAGAAGTTTTTCGATCAAGTACCAGCAGCTGAACTCAGCATCAAGTCCCCTGTTTCATACATCTCTGATGAGGAATGGCAAGCGCTGCTCAAGCTGTGGACAAACCCGAAACACATGGTATTTTGCATTTCTTGACCTTTACATTCTGTAATTACCATGTACTGTAGTTTTATATGCTGTCAACTACTGTTTTTTTAAGTTTGAATGTTGAAGGAACATTCATGTCAAGTGAACTGCTTTATTTTATCTGATGTTGTATGTGATAGGATACATGCTCATTTTGTTGCTTGATATGATACATAATCTGGTCAAGTCTCATAAAGTAGTTTATATTCTAGTATGCAGATTGATGGAAATGTTCTTATAAAAATGCTCCCATATGTAGGACACATGCCAAAAGAACATGACCAATCGAGGACTAGTCAAGTTTCAGCAGAAGACCGGTTCGCGGTGCTATCTAGCTCATCTTTATGCAGCTGTAAGATACACTTACATTTTTATTTAGGCATAATTAACTTGTGTCCTTATAAGCCTTTGTTATTAATAATGTTGGAAATCACTTCAGAGGGAGGAACGTCAGGGTTAAGAGCTTAATGCCATTGACATGTTTAAGGTCACCCACAACAGCAAGAAAGCTGGTTTCTCTGTCGCAGTTCAAGATGCTATAGTGAGTCACTCCTTTCCTGGTTGTGATTAAATCTGTGTGTGGACTTGTTTAGTTCTGCCTAGGTTTCTTTAATGGTCTACTTGATAAGCTTATTAATGTTGGATATGTTCTATAGTTGTTTGGTAAGCATGTTATTCTTCATTTCTTACCGGAAGGTTGCTCTCCAAGTATGTTGTAGTTCTTGTCTACTTTAAGAACTTATGATACTGTCCATTTCATATTTCTTTGCTTATGCTCCTAGTGGATTAACTTATTTTTCTGCGATTCTGCTCCTACTATTTGTGCACATGCTAATGTTTCCTAACATCTTTGAGAAATTGATTCCAAATGGCAGAGCAAAATGGAAGCTGAGATGGCTAAGCCGGTACCAGAAGGTGAACAGCCAAAGTCTGATGTGGAGGTGGTTGCCCAAGTTCTCACCAATGAGGCACCGTCAAGCACATTCCGGAAGAATGTTGGCCTCCAGACGGGCTCCAAGAACAAGATGAATAGTTCACATGCGGCTGTATCCGCTCATGTCCGTGACCTGCAAGAGAAGTTGCAGAAGTCGGAGCAGCGAAGTGAAGAGATGTCTGAAGAATTGGCTGCAATCAAGAAGGCGGCGCAAGAGGCAGAAGCTGCACAAGCTCAACGGGACAAGGAGTACCAGGTGCTGGTCAAGAGGGCGCAAGAGCATGAGGAGAAGCTTGCTCAAATGATGGCTTTATTTGGAGCCAAAATCACATGATGGGTATCTTGCTGGGCGATGGGTATCTTATTACTGTTTTTTTGGCGATGAGCATCTTGCTCTTATTTGAGTACCTTGCTGTGAGTATCTTGCTGTTGTTTTGGCTGTGAACCTGATGTACCTGATGAATGAACCTGATCCTACATCATGATGTTACTTGAAATGATACGAGGTGACTGTGAACCTGCTGTTATTTGAAATGATTCCTAATGCTACATGATGTTAATTTAGTGTTTGAAATGCTACATGATGTATTGAAATATTGGTTTTGAATTTCAAATGTTGATTTCCTGTCTATTTAGTTTGTGCTGAATGAAACAGTGGCCTTAGTAAACAGTCCACAACCCACAGTAATGAAATGGCCATAGCCAAAGTAATCCGGACTGGAATAAAAGGCCTTGGCCCAGAAGAAAGTGTAAATGGACATTTCATTTTCAGAAAAAAACTGAAATATAAGCTAATATACTGAGTAAGGCCATGTCCCAAATGTAAGCCCGACACTAAAAAGTCTAGTAGCCAGAATATAGAGAACCCTAAAAATGCATTTGTTTGGCCCAATAACTCGAAAAAAATTTCCAGAATAATAATTCATAATGGACCAAATTAATGGGCTGGCCCATATAACAATCAGTATGGACCGGGCTAAATTCACGTTAAGACGTTTTCATTTCGTCACAAAGTTCTGCCACGTCGGATCGTCCACGTGGCGTGGGCTGGTTGCACATGACGATTTTGGAACGTCATAGAGGTTATGACGATCCCAAATCGTCATAGTATCTTATGACGATTTCAATAAAATCGTCGCTATAGTTCATTAGAGACGCCCAGCTTTCGACGATCTCAGAATCGTCATAGAATCGTCATAAACGGACTATTGTGACGATTTTGTGACAAAAATAGAGGGTCATATAATGCCAGATTCCTTGTAGTGGATGCTAATGGGTAGGTATGGTGGACACAGCTGGCAATATTGGTTTTGGGGAGATGGAAGCACAGGTAGAGCACATACTCAGTGAAAGTGAAGGCTAGCAATAGAGAGGGAGCGACAAATGAGAGAGCAATAACTGTCATAATCATGCTTGCAACAAAATAGGACTAATTAGCATGAAAGTGATACAATAACTCTAAGGGAAAATAAATCATCGAGGCTTACTGACTATTGATTAGTCATATGCATGCGTGAGAATGTGCCAAGTCGACTCACATGAATAGTCAGAGGAGGATACCACAATGTCATACCAAAGTATGAATAAAACAATGCAAGAAAACATTCATATGACATGCTACAAACTATTAGCTAGCTGGAGCTAATCATAGACAAGCAAGAACTACTAAGCATCCATAATGACATACACCTTACACAAACAAGCTAAGCATGCTCACAGTGATGAGTATATGTACAAAAATGAAAAACAAATAGAGTTCGTTACCAGCCTCTTACCACACCTCGAGTTGTCTTAATCTTCATTATTTCCCTTCACTTGTCTGATTTGAATATTAACATGAAACCAAAATCCACTAAGGACGGCTGGACCCTGTAAAGAACTCACAAAACCAAAGGAGAACAACAAATATTTTTTGTGTTTTCGATTTTTAAAGAAGCCAAAAAAGCAAAAACAAGCAAAGCAAAAACAAACCAAGCAAAGCAAAAGCTAAGACGCTCCAAGAACAACACAACTGTACATGAAACAATAAAAATGAAGTGTTTAGGAAAACCTGAGATTTTTATTGATGAAGAAGGGGATGCCTTGGGCACCCCCAAGCTTTGACGCTTGTACCTCTTAAATATTTCTTGGGGTGGCACGGGGTGGCTCCCCCCAAGCTTGAGATTTTTCCATTCTTCATCTCATTACATCATTCTTTCCTTACACCTGAAAATTTTCCTTCATACAAAACTTCACACAATCGTCATTAGCAACATTAGTGCATTCAAAATATAATAGACCTTCGGGTTTAGCTTTGGAACAGCAAAACTTTTCACTAAAAACACAAGATACTGTAGCAACTCCTTCAAAAAACTCAATTCCCCAAAAGATAACTCAAAATGGAATCAATAAGAAGCAAATGCAAATAATGGCAGAAATCTATCAAAACAGACCAGCAGGTAGAAACCGATTTTTTTCGAAATTATTCTGTTGCTCAAATCAAAGAGTGTTGAACTAACGAAAGTTATCTAACATACTGGGGGATTTATTTGTAAATTTTCATCTCAATATAACTTACAGAGACTCCTCACGAATTTTTGTGGTGGAGGACAGAAATCTATTTCGGGACAACAACTCCCCAAATCTTACTCCCCTCTCATTAGAGTTCATTCTTAGCACAAAAAGCAAACAAAAAGGATAAGGAAAGGTCATTACTGAAGTAATAACTTCCTAGACTCAAGGAAACTCTTGGGTTATCTCCCAACAAGTACTTTTCTTTAACGCCTTTAAGTTAGGCCCGACGAAGAGCAAAGATTGGAAGGGAGAAAAATAAGATTGAGCAAGTATAACCACAGTGAAAGCATTATTTTGTTCATTAAAATCCTTTTGTTAACAAGGTTGATCAAGTCTTGTTACCAAAACAATCTTATATGAAACAAAACTTTGCAATCCACAAGGTGATTATGTTACCTCATACTTGATAGCAATGGTCCCAATCATAATAGTTTCAAAATTTTCTTATGGAATGGGACAATATATTTCTCCAACCTTGATGCTCTCAATATTTTCAATGGAATTCAGGCAATAGCTTCTAGCAACCTTCTTGGGGAAATAGACAGTATGCTCATTGTCATTAATATTGAATGTTACTTTTCCTTGATTACACTTAATGATAGCACCTGTAGTACTAAGAAAAGGTCTCCCAAGAATAATAGACATATTATCATCTTCAGGCATTTCAAGCACAACAAAATCAGTTAAAACCAAGCAATTATGAGCCACTTGAATAGGAACATCCTCACATATACCAACATGAATAGTAATTGACTTATCAGACATTTGCAAAGATATATCAGTTGGTATCAACTTTTCTAGCCGGAGTCTCTTGTAGAGAGAAAAAGGCATAACACTAACTCCAGCTCCCAAATCATATAAAGCAGTTCTAACATAATTATTCTTAATAGAGCAAGGAATAGTTGATATAACTGTATCACCAAGTTTCTTTGGAACCTTACCATTGAAGGAATAATTAGCAAGTAGGGTAGAAATCTCCTCATTAGGAATCTTCCTTTTATTAGAGAAAATATCCTTCATATACTTTGAATAAGGAGGCAACTTAATAGCATCAGTCAAAGGAATTTGCAAGAATAAAGTATTCATCCACTAACAAAACTTGTTGTAGTGTTCTTCCTTCTTTCACTTGTGTTTCTTACCTAGAAAAGGCATAGGTTTCTGCACCCAAGGTTCTCTCTCTTTACCATGTTTATTAGCAATAAAATTCTCCTTTGTGTACCTAGTGTTCTTAGTGTGCTTCTCAGGTTCTTCCTCACCTTCCTCCTTATCAGGAGACTCATTATTATTACCACTCTCAGTTTCAGCATCAGAGACAGATATACTATTAGGATCTACAACAGGTTCAAGTGGTTCTTCAACTACTTTATGTTTCTTTTTCTTCCTCTTACGAGGACTACCACTATCTTCACCTTGTTGGGAATCTTGCTCTATTCTTTTAGGGTGTCCTTTAGGATATAAAGGATCTTGAGTAGCTGCACCACTCCTAGTTCTAATTCCATAAGCATGTTTATTTCCTGAAGCATTAACTAGCATATCCTTTTGTACCTTAGCAAGTTGATCAAGTTGGGTTTGAACCATTTGAAAGTGTTTACAAAACATTTTAATATCATTAGAAGTTCTTTCCACAATATCTTTCAACTCATGGATAGCTCTAGAGTTTTCCAATAAATGATTCTGAACTTGTTTATTAAAATTACCTTGTTTAACAATAAATGTGTCAAGTTCCTCTAAGCATTGATCAGGAGTCTTACCATAAGAAATATCACCTTCGTTAAATTGGACAGAGTGTACCTCAATAGTAGATGAGTGGGAAATTGGCTTACATAATTCTTCTATAGGAGGTAGATCTTCACATCTTCAGCTCTAATACCTTTCTCCTTTAGACACTTTTTAGCTTCCTTCATCACTTCATCATTTAATGCAATAACTCACCTCTTATTTGGTGTTGGTGTTGGAACTGGTTCAGGCACAACTGGTTCAGGAGTAATACGCTCTGCTGTATTTAGCTTAGTTGAAGTCCAATCATCATAATTCTTGCTTATTTTAGCCATTAATTCTTCAGCATCTGTAGGAGTCCTTTTCCTGAAAACACAATCAACAAAGATATCTAGGAATGTCCTAGAATCATCAGTTAGTTCATTATAATAAATATCAAGAAGCTCATTCTTAGGCAATGGACATCCAGGATGTGCATGAATCAAGGCACAGAACCTTGTCCATGACTCAGGCAATTTCTCTTCTTGTCCCTGTTTAAAATCAAAAAGTCTAGCACTGGGAGGAAAATATTTATGGAAGAAAGAAGAAATCAAGCAATCAGGGCTATCAATGGAACCAGGAGGTAATCTATTAAACCAAGCCCTAGCTTCTCCTTTTAGTGAAAAAGGCAAGATCTTAGTAACAAAGTACTTGCGCATCATAAAATCATTAGAGAACAAAGCACTCATAGTAGAAAGCTCATTCATATGAGCCACATCACTCTCATTTTCAGTCCCACAAAAAGGTTCTTTCTCAACAATATCTAAATAAGACAAATCAAGAGAGAAATCATAATGTTCATCTTTAATATCTATGGAAGAGGTCGCAAACTTAGGATCAGAGGACAACTTAGGCATAATAGTACGTCTAGCAAGGAGACTCTTAATAGCACTAGTACCATGTGTGTTTCGGCACTCTTCAACAAATTTATCAGTGAAATCAATGTAACCATCATTAATATCATAACTCTCACTAGACTCAGGTGAGCTAACAGGTGTAACAGTGTCTTCACTAGGAGTTTCGGTATTTTCTAGACTAGCCATAGTAGCATCTAGGAAAGGACCTAATGAACCACTCGCATCAAGCATAGTAGAAGTAACATCATGAGCATCAAAAACAGTTTCAGATTCAGCAGTAGTGGCAGTGTATGTAGCATGAGTATGTGGTGGTGGTGTGACAAGCTTACTTATAACAGACGGTGAATCAAGAGCAATAGAGGTGTTTAGGACTGTACCTCTTCTTGTAGTGGATGGTAAAATAGGGAACTTTCCATCATGAGACTTCCCCATGATGAAAGGAGTAGCAGTGAACAATAGTAGATCCAAGTGAACTTACAAAATTAAGCTATGCTACCCGGCATCGGCGCCAGAAAATAGTCTTGATGAACCACAAGTGTAGGGGATCGCAACAGTCTTCGCGGGTAGTATTACCCAATTTATTGATTCGACACAAGGGAAGACAAAGAATACTTGCAAGCCTTAACAACTAAGTTGTCAATTCAGATGCACCTGGAAATAGTTCTTGCTCACAGAAGTTTATCAGTGGCAATAGTTTGTAGTAGCAACAGCAAAGCAACAACAACAGTAACATCAACAGTGAAACAATAGCAATAGTGACAGTAACGGTAATAGTAGGATTCGAGTGCGGTAGGCATAGGAATGGATGGACGGGCATTGCATGGACGAGTCTAAACATGTAACTTCAAGATCTAGGGCATTGCAGATAAATAATAACAAGCATCCAAGTACTAAACAATCCTAGGCATGTGCTCCAAATATAGTCATACGTGCTCGCAATGAGAACTTGCATAACATCTTCTTTCCAGCCAGCCCGTGGCAGCGGGGCCTCTAGGGAACTACTGGAAATTAAGGTGCTCCTTTTAATAGAGCACCGGAGCAAAGCATTAACACTCCATGAACACATGTGATCCTTACACCATAGCCATCCCCTCCGGTTGTCCCAATTATTGTCACTTTGGAGCCTTTGGATCCGGACAATGATATGTGTACACAACTTGTAGATAAGATCACAAACAATACTATCATAATGACTCAATAATAAGTTTAGATCTGAGATCATGGAACTCGGGCCCTAGTGACAAGCATTAAGCACAACTAGTTGCAACAAAGTCAAATAGCACTAATAGATATACTAGGAACTATGCCCTAACAGATCTTATTCGATTACATGATAGAACTCATCCAATCCCTACCATCCCCAAGCCTACAATGGGGGATTACTCACTCATGGATGAGGGAAACATCGGTGGTTGATGGAGATGCGTTGGTGATGACGATGATCCTCTCCAAATTCCCCGTCCCGGCAGGGTGCCAGAACAGAGTTTCTGGATCCGAATCTTGGTTTCTGGTGGCAGCGGCGGAGCGGAACTATTTTTGGAAAACTATCCAACCCACCTCGGTTTTTAGGTCGAAAGGCAACTTATAGGCGCAGAGGGAGGCCGACGAGCTTCCTAGGGTGGCTGCACCCCCTCCAGGCACGAGGTTAGGTGGGCCCGCGCCTGGGGTGGGTCTGGGACCCCAGGCATCCTCTCTGTCTCCCCTTCTAGCTTCGTGGATCTTCTGGTGAAAAATAGTTTTTGGCATATTTTCCGGGAGTTTTCCTGACAGTTGATTTTCTGCAAAAAAAAACAAGATACCAAGGTAATTCTGCTGAAAACAGCGTCAGTCCGTGTTAGTTGTATACAAATCACACAAGTTTAGAGAAGAAACAATAGCAAAGTGTTCGGGAAAGCAGATACGTTTTGGACATATCAGTAACAATAGTAGTAAACAGTAGGATTTGAGTGCGGTAGGCATAGGGATGGATGGACGGGTGTTGCATGGACACGACTATTCATGTAATATCGAGATCTGGGGCATTTGCAGATAAATAAGATAAAGCATTCAAGTACTAAATAATCATAGGCATGTGTTCCATATATAGTCATATGTGCTCGCAATGAGAACTTGCACAACATCTTTTTTCCTGCCAGCCAAATGCAGCGGGGCCTCAAGGAAATCTACTGGCAATTAAGGTACTCCTTTTAATAGAGTACCGAAGCAAAGCATTAACACTCCGTGAACACACGTGATCCTCATATCACAGCCATCCCCTCCGGCTGTCCCAATTTATGTCACTTCGGGGCCTTTGGTTCCGGACAATAATATGTGTAAACAACTTGCAGATAAGATCACAAACAATACTATAATCATGAAACAATAACATTTTCAGATCTGAGATCATGGAACTCGGGCCCTAGTGACAAGCATTAAGCATAACAAGTTGCAACAATGTTAAAAAGCACTAATAAAGATACTATGCACCATGCCCTAACAATATTATTTGATTACATGATAGATCTCATCCAATCCCTACCATCCCCATAGCCTACAGTGGGGAATTACTCACTAATGGATGGGGGAAACATGGATGGTTGATGTAGAGGCGTCGGTGATGATGATGGTGATGATCTCCTCCAATTCCCCGTCCCGGCAGGGTGCCAGAACATAGTTTCTGGTTCCGAATCGCGGTTTCTGGTGGTGGCGGCGCAGCGGAACTCTATCTATAAAAACGTTGAACCCCCCCCTCTGTTTTTAGGTCAAAGGGCTTAAGTAGGCGAAGGGGGAGACCGAGGGGGTGCACGAGGTGGCCTCACCACCCCCAGGGGCGGCCTGGCCTGGCCCGCACGGCCAGGGGGTGTGGGCCCCTCGTGGCCCTTCTCCGTCTCATATTCTGGCTCCGTGAGTCTTCTGGTAAAATAGGAGTTTTGCGATATTTTCCGGGATTTTTCCTGAAAGTTGATTTTCTGCACAAAAAATGAGACACCAAAGAAATTCTGCTGAAAACAGCGTCAGTCTGTGTTAGTTATATCCAAATCACACAAATTAGAGGAGAAACAATAGGAAAAGTGTTCGTGACGAGGGTTCGACTCGTCAATGCCCATTGTTATGGACTTGCGTTTGGAGAAGATGGGGATGCTGGAAAAACCCTACTTGTGCTTGTGTGCTCTTGATTACGGTGGAACCAAAGGTTACAGGGGTGAGCAGATGCAATCTGGCGTGGAGGTGTGTATGAGGTGAGTTGAGGATCCTTCTCTCTGTACCCTCCTGGCCTTTATATAGATAGGCCAGGTCCCGGGATAGGTAGAGTCAGTTACAAATTAGGGTTGATACCCTTTGAAATTCTATCTAACCTAGACTTGTCCTCCAAGGAGTCGAAATCGCCACGGGCTTGGGCCACCCAAAATCTTCATGGGTTGTGTGTCCTTACGTGGGCCTTCCTTGGTCTGGACCAGGTATACCAATATCGTGCACCCGTAGGGTATATCCATGTCAGTAGCCTCCGACTGTTCAGTCAAATCGTAGATTCGGCTGGAGACTCTTCAATCTTTCGGGTGCTTTGTAGTTGAGTCTGTTTTTACAAGGAGAAATGTTTAGTTCATAGGGATTGTTGATACATGTGCCTGGCTCGCCCGATGGATCAGGTCCAGTTAACTGTCATAGGAAAAAACAACACGATCTTCATCAAACTCGAGTCCCCAGACTCGAATTCGGAATGATTTCTAGCGTGATTCGACTCAGGCCGTTGTGGTCTTACAGGAGTCAAAACCGAGTGTTTTTCAAATGATGTACCCAACGCGTCCGTCGGGATTTTCATCGTGCCTGTTGACATAGAAACTTACTAGCAGAGTGTAACATCCCAGCATTAGAGCTTAGAAATAAGCTAAACCGAGATGTGTGCATTGCATTCATGCATAGAAAATCTAAACAATTTTCCCGCTTTTGAACAAAACTTGTCAAAGTGATTGAAGCTTCTCTCAACTTGATGGAATTGAAATAGATCATCAAGTTGAATGCGATAAGTTTCAATATGACCTTTGCTAAAACCTTACTTTTGGGTAAACATGATTTGATCTAAGGGTAGATCAAATGTAATAAAATTAAACCCTAATACATTAGTTAATGATTTATGTTTGATACTTAGGTGATCATATCATAGTATTCATTACACAACCCCTGAATGCAAAGTTATAAACATAACTTAAGTAACAGGAACGTAACAACTAAATCTTAATCTCATCTATTTATACCATGAACATCATGGTAATACAATCTTAACTCTTTAGTGATATTGAGTAGGAAAGAAACCAAGTCCAGATCATCCATTATATATCTTTCTGTCCATATCAATCTTTATCATCTCTAATGAACTCTATATTTATATCTGTTGTTCATCAATGTTGAGAAATCAACTATTGATTCACCAATTATTAACCTATCAATTCTTGATCTAGAAACTCATGCTCTTAACATAGCATTCACTTTAGTCCTTAAGAGAAATAAGTAAGAAAAAGGTAAGTGGTAATGCTAGTATTAGATATCATCTATAGGATGGGAGTGATTGAAGGAAATCAAATAATATGGTAACAAAGAAGGTTACAAGGATGAATCCTGAAGATAGATACCCAGGAGTAATCCTATTGGATGAAGTAAGCATAGTCCATGATTAGAATTCCTTAATCCAATAGAGATACTAAGAAGATAATTTCAATACAACTGTAATGTTGTATTGATGAAGCCTTGATTAACCAACTGGAAACCTAAACCACAAAGGATTATAATGACCATGCCTTAATCACCAATATTGAATGCTTATATCATGTATAAGCGACATTGGTGGATAAAACATGTAAGATCCCTCCTTTATAAAGGAAAAGGATCCATTTGATTGCAATGCTAGTCCCTGGATCATTGCTAGCATCCATAGTTTAAGATGAAGTACACAGATACAAAGGTCATTATTACAGGCATTCCAGAGACAAACATAGTCTTTACAACTCCAAGGCCACAGGCCTAGTACAAGAGTTTGAATAAGTAAATAAATAAAAGTCTTCATCTTCATGTGCCACAGGCAAACATGTTGAGTGCAGACTCATGACTCCTAATCCTCATCAGAGTAACCTGCAACATCACAAGTTACAACCATAGTGGGTCAATACATTGGAATAGTATTGGCAAGTGATACCTTAGTATAATTTAGGTGGACTAGATACTATATGAAATTTGGCTAAGTGTAGCTTGGCTTGCTTTGCTCAAAATAGGTTTTGCCTATTAGTTGAAATCACTAAGTTTTTCTTTGTCAAAACTTTTCCCAAGGAACCACCAATAGACATTGAGGTCCTTCACCCTTGTTCACCCACAAGTTTTACTTAGAAATTGGGATGAGGATATTCTTGATAGCTTCCATGTCTTGATGCTCAAGTTGTCATTTTCCAGGGACATGGCTAAGTACTTAGGTTTTTCCATCTGCAGAGGTTGTGCACTTTCCCCACCAAACTTGATTTTCACCAAGACATGACCTTTCAGAAGCCTTCCCTTACACCAAATGGACGCGCTCCAACCTATCATTCCCACTACCACCAACTATCCAAATGGCTAAGTTCTAGCAACCTATGTGATCCAGGCAGAGCCCATATTGCCAAGTGGCTGCACTATAGAAGCTTCTCAACACTTGGCCTCTAAAATCTCTTTGTTCCTGGGTGGCTTTCCACAAGTGAGATACACAAGGTTCACCAGTCCCCTGGCCTTGTGTAACCACTCAACACAAACCATTCCTTCCATTCCACCCAGGTGTTTCATTTACTTAGTTGTTTTATTAGGCAAAACACAAGTCCAAAGACTTAGAAATATTTTCATCATAGCATGTATATATTTCACCAACCCTTGGTTGCTACTAGCTAGGCTAAGCATGGCATAGATAAGCATCTTAACTTAGAAATTTCCTAGTAATACTACAACTACTAGGATTTCCCAACATGGCATATAAGCAATATATAGCATGCAGGACTAACAAAATATTTCTAATGCTTAGTAGAAAACATAGGAACAAAAATATTCATGAAGTACCACTTGCCTTGGTAGTTTGGAGAGTAGCTACACTCCTCACAATCACAATCACTAGCACCAAAATCTACACAAAGAATCATAGCCACAAATCACATACAAAACATATACAAGCAAAAATATATGCATGCATGCAATATGATATGTGATGATTTTTTAAAACTCAACAAAGCAAGTGTACAGTATTGGTTCATAAACAAGTTAAAAGCTTGCCAAACAACATTTAATTAAACCCTAAATCAATTCTTAAATAATTCATATACTCAAATTAGCCCTACACAAGTTTCTGCAAATAAAGCCATTTTAACAGAAGCAAAAAATTAAACACATTGTATATTTATAAATATCTTGCTCTCTTGATTCCAACGGTATAAAATTTGTCAAATTCTAACGTGGGGATCAAAAGTTATAGCCAAAACAATTTTAAACATCTAATAGATTCAAATTCTGTTTTTAAACCTAAACAGCTGCCACGCGTCTTAATCTAATTGGCCCGTACCGCTTTGCTCAGGATCGCGCCTGTGAGCCGTTAGATCAACATAATCTGCACGGCCCAGATCTACTCGTAACGGCTCGTTAAGTGATCTAATCTCGCACGCTGGATCTAGATCCAATGGCTCTGGATCAAACGACCAAAGCTGGGCGGCGCTGGCGGTGGCTACTGGCGGCGGCGAGCTCTGCCTATGGCGGCGCGGCGCTACAGATGGCTAGGGGGTCGTCGAAGATGCTTACCAGAAACGCGACGACGTGCTGATGCTCAACCTGGCGACGGCTTGGCAAGGGGCGCACGGACACAGTCGCTGGAGCTCGTCGGAGTTGCGGGCGGCGTCTGTTGTTTGATGTCGAGGTCGTTGCCGAGGCTCTGCATCGACCTAGCACAAGCCAGAGGTTTTAGGAGACGCGCAAGGGTCTGGCGAACAGGACAGTACCAAAGGGAAGGCAAGGGGCGCTCGATTCTTACCGCTATTGCTCGTCGGAGTCGAGCGGCGGCTCTGGTGGTTGCGGGCGTGAACGAAGACGGCGACCTGGGTCACGAGCAGGCAAACCAGGGGTGTTAGCAGATGCACAAGGACATGGCGGTCATGCTTGTTTGAACCAGAGACAGGGGGGCGGTCGGAGCTTACCGGAATCGCCTGTCGGAGTTGTTCTGTCTGCGGCGGTGCAGAGGCAATTGCGGGCAGCCTGGGGGCGTAGAGGTGGCGCTAGGTGAGGGGAAATGGCCGCGGTGCAGAGGGGATCTTATAGCCAGAGTGGGGGCGACGATCGCGCGGTGTATCAATGGCAATTAAGCGCGCAGTAACAGCGGAGAGGTAACGGCGGAGCGAGCGTCGCAGGCGCGCGTGATTGACGACGAAGGCGACGTGGTCGCAGGGTCCACTCGTCAGCGAGTTAAACAGCGAGGGGGTGGGGTCGTGCAGTCAGTGACCTGGGGGGTATGTCTGCGGGTAAGCGAGAGAGAGGGAGACCCCGGGTGGGCTTAGTGGGCTGGGTTAGCAGTTGGGCCAGATAGGTAGCGCTGGCCCTTTTCTATTTCTTTTCTCCTTTTCTTTTTTCTGTTTTGATTTTCTGGAATGATTTTCAAATTCAAATCAAATGAGTTTGAATTCAAATCTTCTCTAGGTTTTTATACTGCAAACCTTGCATTCAAATGTGTGTCAAACACTGCTGTCCAAACTAAACACTTTGATCAAGTGAAAATAAAAATAAAACCAAGCCTTTATGATATATATTCAATAGGCATAATTTTGGTTTTATTACTCATTTTGTTTTGAAACTTGTTAAAACTTTTGAAAGTGCCTAAGTTTGAATTTCAAACCTTACTGAACAAAAACAAGTATTTCCTCTCCTTGCAAGATAGCATTAAGGCTAGAGCAAACTTACATGAAATATTAAGCATAAATGCTTCTGTTTTGAAATGTTTTGTTTGAAATGAAATTCATATGATCATGGATGCATGGATGATATGCATGAGTTTGAAACATGATTTTAGGGATGTTACAAAACATGATTGAACCCTAGTATAGCAATGTTATTCTAGGTTATCCATGACAAGCCATATTAATATAATGTGAGGTTGGAGTATAAGATACTAGAGTGAAGTAAATATAAGATAGTATGATTATGATGATGTTAGAGCAACATTGGGTTAAAGAAGTAGTATTTTCCTATTTGGAAATACTAATAACTTGAGGTGAAGTAGGATTTGATGTATACATCTATTGAAATAATATTAGTGAAGGATGATAAGGGAAGAGCATGAATGGAAGTAACTGTAAAACAATTGTTAGATTGGAGGTTATCAGCACTAGAGTAGTTGTTATAACCAAGTATGGATATAAGAAGATTATGAAAGCTTCAGTGTCAAGCTCATTGGATTTACATGTGGACTTAGAAGAATACAAGGTGGATAAGAATATTCTTGTGAAGTAAAGATCATCATGTTAATACATGATGATGTATAGTAAGAACTAGAATATCTAGGAAAGGAATTCCTTAATCAGAAGTCCAGGATTGTGAATTATGGAAGATAGGAATTCTTGGTAAACACTAAACCCTAAATCCTTAACCAAAATAGTATCCATTTCACATGATTGATCTGTCATCTTATTTACACAAAGCTTCATAGAGATATTTTCCTATAGCAAATCACTTAAGCACATCTTTATCATTCTCAACCATCATTATCCTAGGTCCTTAAGAACTATCTTTATAAATTTTGTCTCATAAGTTAGCCTAGCAAACAATCCCACTATTTTAATTTAAATGGTGAGATCATTCAAGATCACAAACATAAAAACAATTTGTCTTAGTCATTAATCTTTATTCACATCAATAGAAGAATATAAGTATATTAAGAACCCTAAACCCTAGGGTAAGTATTTGCAATTCAAACCCTAACTTCTATGTTAATTATAATAAAATACATCTATTGCTATTTCCTAAATTCATGGGAATAATATTAATCATATTAATTTCCTAGAAACTCTATTTATCAAATAAAAATAAAGGATCACCATATAAAAATCTCCTAAATATTGTGAGTTAATGAGAATCAAATCCCATGAGTTAATAGTAATGCATTCTATAGTAAGTTTATGAATTTTAGCTCAACTAAATTCATATCAAAAGCCTTCATATAATAATAAGAACAGTATATGTATAAAGAAAATAAATAAACTATAGCACTATATAATAAAAACTCACAAAATGATTTTAAATACTATTTATCATTGCTGCAAGTATTATCAAAGTAATTCCATAAAGATAAGTCTAAATTAGTGCTTAAATAAAAGGGTAAGAAAAGAAAACAGAAAATAGAAATCGAAAAAGAAAAACAAACAGAGAGAAAAAATTGAGGAAATCAACTCCTGGCCCATGGCCCATTCCCTCTCTCTCTTACTGGTCGCTCACGAGCAGCCGAACACAGCCATATGGCCCAGTTGCAGCCCACGAACGGCCTGTACCTCTTCGCGGGGTCTGTTCGTCGTCTTCCTCATGACGACGTCGGCCTTCCAATGCTGCAAGCAGCTCGGTGGCCGCACCCTCGTCGCCGGCGAGCGCCAAGATCCGAGCCACCGCTCTACGCCATCTATTTAATCCCAGCGTCGCCACCGAAGAACCCTAATCCACTTCCTCCCCTAAATTTCCTCTCTGACCCGAAACCCTAGCTACCACTATCGTCAGCAAAGTTCACCCCGAAGGCCGTGGTGTGGTCGAGGAGGAGCGCCAGTGAGCATAGATCCTCTGTGAAGAACACATCACTAAGGGGATCTCGGAGACAATCGAATTTTGTCGTTCCCTTGCGCGGTGGTTCGTCGGAAATCCGGTCGGATAGATCACCTCAGATCACGCCTGTCCTCAGCAACCACTTCGTTGCAATCTCGGCGAGCTTGCGATGCTCAGGCACCATTTAATTTGCTTGCTCTCATCCCAGTTCGTTTCCCCGATGAGCATCTGCCATCGCCGCCATTAGACACCGTCGCCACCATTGTTCCGGCGACCTAAAACGAGCGGCGCCGCCACTATAAGGTCCACTGCGACGCCCTCTTTCCAACGCACCTAGCCACAACCCTACGCACGCACCCGATTCATGGATCCAACCATGATTCGTGGATGATCCAGGAATGATGTCAGCGTGACATCACGCTGATGTCATATTTCTATGGTTAGACCCCACCTTTATAAAGGATAGGATCCCTGTGATTGCAATGCTAGTCCCTGGATCAATGCTAGCATCCACAGTTTAAGATGAAGTACACAGATACAAAGGTCGTTTATTACATTCATTCCAGAGATAAAACATAGTCTTTTACAACTCAAGTCATAGGTCTAATACAAGAGTTTTAAGGAATAAGTAAATAAACACAAGTCTTCATCTTCATGTGCCACAGGCAAGCATGTTGAGTGTAGACTCATGACTCCTAATCATCATCGGAGTAACCTGCAACATCACAAGTTACAGCCACAGAGGGTCAATACTTTGGAATAGTATTGGCAAGTGATACCTTAGTATATTTAAGTGGACTATAATGCTATATGCATTTTTGGCTAGGTGTAGCTTGGCTTGCTTTGCTTGAAAATAAGTTTTCCTATTAGTTGAAAACATTAAGTTTTTCTTGGTGAAAATCATTCCCAAGGAACCACCAATTGACATTGAGGTCCTTCACCCTTGTTCACCCATCAATTTTATTTAGAAGTTGGAGTGATGAGATTCTTGTAGCTTCCATGTCTTGATGCTCAAAGTGTCCATTTCCTTGGACAAGGCTAAGTACTTAGGTTTTCCATCTGCAGAGGTTGTGCACTTTTCCCACCAGACTTGGTTTCCCAAGACAGGACCTTTCAGAAGCCTTTCCTTAGTCAAATGGACGCGTTCCAACCTATCATCCCATCTACCACCATCTGTCCAAATGACTAAGTTCTAGCAACCTATATGATCATGGCAGAGCCCATTTTGCCAAGTGGTTGCACTGTAAGCTTTTCTCCACACTTGACCTCCAAATCCCTTTGTGCCTGGGTGGCATTCCACAAGTGAGATACACAACCCAAGTCCATGGCCTTGTGTAACCACTCAACATAACCCAATCTTCCCATTCCACCCAGGAGTTCATTTGTCTTAGTTGTTTTATTAAGAAAAATATAAGTCTCTTGACTTAGTATATTTTTATCCTATAGTATATAGTTGTTCACCACCCTTGTTTGCTATGTGCTAGGCTAGGCAAAAATATGGTAACCTAACTTAGGAAAATTTCCCTAGTAATTTTACTATTTCACTCTACTTAGGATTTCCCAATTTAGTACTTAGCAAAATATCATGCAACACTTTAGCAAAATAACTAATGCTAACAAAAACTTAGGATAGGAATATTCATGAATATATCACTTGCCTTGGTAGTGTGGAGAGTAGCACTCTTCACAATCACAATCACTAGCAAAATCTACACAAGAAATCAAAGCATACAATTACACACAATTTAAATACAACCAAAAATAATATGAATGCATGGATGCAAGAATATACCAAGTGTTAAATTTTGAAAATTCTACCATGTGTGTGTTCATGACTACAGAAGCATAACATGTCACAAGTTTGTCCAATAAACTTATTTGGCCATAATAAAATTTTATAAAGATAATTCTATATCTAAAATAGCCCTAAACTTGTTCCACAAATAAAACCATTTTAACTGTTACTATATGCTAAACAAATTGGATATTCAGAAAGGCCTGGTTTCCCTGAATCCAATGGTATAAAGTTTGCAAAAATCTAACGTGTCATTTGAAAGTTATGAGCATTTGAAGTTTGAATCTCATTCAGGTTTTAAATTCTGTTTTTAATCCAAACCTTGCCACGCGTCGCGTTTTCATTTGCCCGTACCGCTTCGCATCGGATCGAGATCTACAGCCGTAGGATTTAAATGAAATCTGGCGGCTCATATCGCGTACCGCTTCAGAGTAAGTGATTCCATCCTAGAGCTCCGATAAGGATCTGACGGCTGCTATTGTACTGACTAAAAACTTGCGGCGGAGCGACGGCTACCGGCGGCGAAGTGGTCAGTCGTTGCAGGAGGCGGCGCTACAGGGGGTAAGGGAGAACAAGGAGTAGCTCACCGTGCTCAGGAGATCTTGGCGAGGCTCGACGTACTCGTGGTTGGTCAGGGGGCGCTCGGGCACGGCTGTGATTGTTCACCGGAGTTCGTGGCGGCGTCGGATGCGTCAGGTGCTCGTTGTGGTCGTCGCTGTGGACCACCGGAAAAACTCGTCGGAGTTGATGTCGCCGTCAGTACTCGCGGTGTCGAGTGGAACTGGCGACCTGAATCGCTCGTCGGAAGGGGCTCTGTCAGCGGCGATTCGCGGGGGTTTGAGGGCAGCCTGGGGGCGGAGTGAGCGAGGTGTTTGGGGGAAAAAGATCGCGGGGCAGAGAGGGTCTTATAGCCGGGAAGTCGACAAGAAACGCTCGAGGATTATTGCCCCATTACTCCGCGCCATTACCGGCCATCACTGCCGCAGCGACGTGGTCGCAGGCGTAGTCTGGGGAAGACGAGGATGACGTGGTCTGGTCCCGCTTGTCAGCGATACGCGCATAGTGCTGGTGGGGTCAGGTTGTCGGCGACTGTTGGTGTGTGCTTGCGCGTGTGAGAAGAAAAGGTGATCCCCGGGTGGGCTTACTGGGCTCGTTCTTCTGCTGGGCCAGATTCTAGCCGCGCGGCCCTTTTCTATTCAGATGCTCTTTTCTTTTTCTATTTCCATTTTCTGGTATGAATTTTTGATATGAATTCAAATCCTTTTGAAATCAAACTGCCTTGAAAATTTTGTAGGGTTTTGTGGATTCACAAACAGTCATAAAACTAGGTGGTTATATTACAAGGCTTGGTCCAGCTTGGTTTCTATAATAATTGAGATTTGCTCCTGTTTGCAAATATTTGAAATGGACTTTGGAATCTACTTCTAAAATTTGAAATCTTTGGGGTTTAAAAGTTTCACCTAAACTTTCCATCAATGAAGGTAAGCATTTAAGTATTTAAACATTCAAACTTCAAAAAGGATGATGTTTATTTGGGACAATTTGACCACATGAAATCATAGCTCATATTCTATCACTAAGTGATTTTTGAGAAAACCCTAAATGAATGAATGATGCAAAGTGATATGAATGAGTTTTTGAAACTATGATTTTTGGGATGTTACATCTATTTATCTTTTATCATTTTAGAAATTGTGATAAGATTTCTGTATTAAATAAAAACCAATTGAAATGACATGGCAAAGGTCCCACCAGTCAGTGGCTGGGGTAGGATTGACTCTGGTGAAAAAAAACCCTCACCTCATGCTGACATCAGCATTACCTAATAAACACATTTAGTTATTTAATTAAAAATTCATAAAATGATTCAATCTTATAAAATCAATAACTTTTTTTTGTAATCAGAAAAATATGTTTAATATATGAAAATTTTCAGAAAAATAAATCCTACAACTTAAAACTATTATCAAATATTATTATGATGATTATTTAAATAAATATTATTTAATAAAAGTTTTATAAGTAATAAAACTTTGATAATTCATATTTTAATAATGGTAAATGTTAAAATATAAATAAAAGACCAAAAATCTTAGAAAAATAAGAATTATAATTTAAAACTATAATCATGCATTATTACTCCACTTAATTACATATTTGTTATTTATTAGTCTTTACAAAGTAATAAGTATTATAAAAATCATATCTTATTATTTTTAAATCACAAAAATAAGTGTAATATACCAAAATGATCACAAAAATAATACCTATATGTTAAAAATATAACATTCCACTTTTAAATTAAATAAAAAGTTAAACACTTTAATAACTTGAATTTAAACCTATTTCTTTAGTTAATTATTCATATAATGTCAAATAAAATTTGTTAATATTTCTTAAATTAACCAATTAAATCTAATAAATAGTATTAGTCTTAAATACTAATATTATGAAGTCAAATGGTTTAACACATTTTAAAAAATGCAATTTTATTGAATTATCATTCAACCATAAGTGTAGATTATTTTCTAAAAAGATTCTTATCCAATATAAAATCTCTAAGAATAATTTGTAATGAGATAAAACCCATTCCTTTGCTTTAACCACAAGTTTATAAACAAATCAAAACACTATAGTGAGTTCATAAGTAGTAAATAATATTTTTTACTTATTCACAAACCTTAACCACACCCTTATTGGGAGATAAATCCCTTTATACATTTATAATGTAAAGAAACCACTACCAAATAAAAGTAATACCATTCTTAAGTAACTTTGAAGAAACATTATGAAGTGAACAAGGTATAAGTATAATAAGCATTACACCTAAAGTCCATCTATGTTTTAAAGTTAACTTTAGTCTACCAGACTTTAAGTATAATGCTAAAAACGTTATTATATACTTTATAGTTAACTTTGGTCTGTTATAATTAATTTATAAAGCATCTCAAATCCAAACTATTCCAGCAAGCACAAACAACATCAACCACCTCTGATTAGCCACAAGGATTGCTTGAACCTTAATAAAGGAATTTTTTATTCAAAATTTATTTTTTTGCCACTTTAGTCAACATATGACAATTAATAGTAAACACCTTACTTTATACTTTACTTATATATTTAAAATTAATAACACTTAAAGTTCTTTATAAGTGACACTACTTGTAAAGTAAATTTGAAGATAACCAATTATTATATAAGTAGTCTTTAAGTAACATTTCATATGTGTGTACCTTATTGTTATATAGATATGTGTTGTTCACACAGACTCACAAGCCTTAATAAGAAGCACAAGTATGAAACTTATCTAAAGTACAACACATTCTAAAGTAACCATTTCCAGTATCCAAACCCTAGAACAACGTAATCCCCGGGATTCGAGTTTACGAAATTGCATTACATTACTTATGCATAATAGCATCTTGCTTCTTTAAACATTAGTCCTTACCGGATCAATGATGCTGATTTCAGATATTGGATCTTATATTGTCTTGAAGATCGTGAGTGCATAATCTTGCAATCACAAAAGGCAAGTTCACACTTGCTCATGTCCTTTGATTATTTTCTGTAAAGTATTTTGCAAATCCAGTGTTGCCATCACCTGCATTTCAAAAAGGTCACAAAACACTATTTTCATAATAATATGATTATAAGTTATTTATCATGAGGTAATAACCTACTATGAAAGTTCCGGTGGTAAAGGAACATATTATCTAGGACTTAACAACCAATGCCGCCAGTGATTCTTGCACCGTACATCACGCGTTCACCATGAGATTTGGAATGGGACGGAGAAGTTAGATGTATCCTTTTCCTCTCGTATGGAGGCAAGACGACCTTAACGTGACATTGTGATTCCTTGTGTGGATCCAACATATTGGTGGGAACCCTTACGCCCCACACTTTTGGTGTCTAGATCATCTATGGATGGTGTTTAGTGGATGGACCATTTAATATGGAACTTTCCAGGGCAACACCAGGTCATAGAGTCTTCGGGAACTCATCAGGGTTTTAGCCTGCCCGAAAGGGGGCTTAACGGAGGTGAGCCGGCTCCGAAGGATCATGCAGACATATGAGGTCGCGGAGAGGGCAGTGATTGGCTTGGATCTTAGACTGGGCCCCATACCAAGGAAGTATGGACAAGGTCATGACTTGGTTGTGCAACAAGGCTAAGGTCTCTCATGGGTAAAGTAACGCACCTCTGCAGAGTGTAAGAACTGTAACTTGTTACTCCCTGTTCCGGGAAGGAGCTGCAAACGCGGCGGGAAAGGAACTCCATGAAAGTTCTGGTAAACCCGTGAAGGCTGACGGACATAGCTTTTCAGAATAAAAGCAACCTTTGAAGAGATTTTTATGAAAACTTGCATTGCCTACGACCTACGGTCTGTGGCTATAGATATAGTGCATCAAACACTCCTCTTCTAGTGAACTTGTTGAGTACGCTCGTACTCAAAGTATCTTCTTAACCCTTGCTAGGTTCTAAAGCCAGTACAGACGACGTCTACCTCAAGTCATGCTCCAAGAATCATCATCAAAAGCTAAAGTTCTTCAATGAAGTCAAGAGAGTCAACATATACAGCAACTCAAGTGAAGACGAAGTTACTGATTAGATAGGAATACCATCTCTAGCCATAGAACCTATTTCTGTAGTGTATTGCGATAGCAGCAATGCCAGACCATTAGATAAGATACTAGTCTTAATAGTATGATATTTTTTGAATTATTTATTTCCGATTCTTCTTTGTAAGAAGTTTCTTTCTCTCTCTTTAACCTAGAGTGTTCTCTGGATCTTGTGTAAAGAGTTGAGTTGTAACCTATAGTCATGTCTTGGACCTGCTGTGTTTCTGTTGTACCACTCTGAGGGATGTAATACTAGTGAACGGTGTTTCATTGGTGTTATGTCAACGACTATAGTGTACTACATCATGCAGTGGTATGCTGGGTCACCGCACAGAGCGCAGTCGGGTGCGTTGCCAGGCCGTCAAATGGTATCTGTATGACTTATCTTTGCGTCATAGACACAACATCCGAAGTTTTGTCACCACAGAGGTGTTTCGGGTGGCCAAGGAGACTTCTTCTCACTTAGTGTTAATTTGGGCAGAGTTGCCGAAAGATTTTTGTCGTATTTGATCCGAAGGATCTCAGTCGAATCATTCATAGGGTGCACGACCAGCGCTCCCTATGGGAGTAGCCCCCGAGTGTCTGTTCGAGTCATAGAATCGAGCAGAGACTTTAGTTCAGTCGTTCTCATTATTAGTCCAAAGGACACATTTTTTCGGATGCACGAGTAGTGCTCCCTATGGGATTAGCCCCCGAGTCCATAGTGGAGTCGTAGACTCAACGTAGGACTCAAAGATAAATTCTAGGTAACGTTACCTTTGTAATTTCTCAGGTGCGCAGTCAGTGCTCCTGAAAGGAGTATCCCCCGAGTAGTTGGTTGAGTCGTAGACTCGAGTAAGTACTTATTATGATCAGTCGAAATCTACGAGCCATTGCTAGCCTTTGCTTTTATGACATCATTGCTGACGATTGATGAGCTCAACCATTTGCGGCAGCAGAGACGATGCGAAGGGTCGATCGTGGGTCCCACTATCTGACTTGACGTTGAATAGTCACGCGTAGGCGTGGCGGAAGTTACGGCGTCTCCTCGATTTCCACGCGTAGTGGACGGCGTGCTGGCGACGGTTTAGTTTGATGCTGACATGTGTGTGGTGAGATCTGAGGTGCACGATAGGGCTTCTCGATTGATGGCTCAAATGCATCGTATTCGTCCTTTTATACCACGGGGAAAAACAGTGATTTTACTCTTTGCCATTTGCTCCTGCCTCATATCCATTGCCACCATTTTCGTGAGATCTTTGCTTTGCATTACGCACTGGACGTTCTTCGCACCTTTCCTTCCTCTTTTCTCCGGTCGCATCGCCACACTTGTCTCTCCAGGATGGGCAAGCCAAAGAAGACGTCTTCTGCTGTGGCCGGGACGAGCGCCGCCGGTGCTTACAAGAAGGCCGCCGCTCCGGCCCGCATCACTGACGGCGGGTGGAAGCGCACGGAGATGCGCGAGGCGGACTTGCACAAATTGCACGATGCCGGGCTGATCTCCAAGGAGAAGGACGACGCCATCCTCGCCGATCAGGAGGTAATTCCTTGCCCACCCGAAGGGTTTTGGGTGATGTTTTACGCCTTTGTGATTAGGGGTCTTTCTTTGCCCGCCCACGAATTCCTTCATGGGATTCTCTTTTTCTATGGGATTCAGTTGCATCACCTTTCTCCCAATTCTGTTCTTCACATGGCTTGTTTCATCACTCTCTGTGAGTGCTGGCTCAGTATCGAGCCGCACTTTGGCCTTTTCTGGAGACTCTACTCCGTGAAAAGGCAATCTGGCTCCAGCGATATTTATCCGCTCGGCGGCTGCATCATCTCTATCCGATCCTCCATCCAATTCATCCACACCTTCCTGGGTGTAGCAATCCTAGCGAGGGCGCACCCGATGTTTTTGTATGCTGGCCGCAGCAATCCTACAAGGGTATCTCCTGAGAATATATCTTTGGGTGACCTTGACAGAGCGCTTAAGCCTCTGCCAAAGTTTAAGGTCAATGAGGACCTTCCAGGGAAATCGTTGACCGCCCCTTTTGAGGCCAAGAAAGTAGTCTCCCAGGTGAAATTTGTTATGTGCGCGTAGCGCTTTTTAGAATGCCTTTTGCCTGCCGGTTTGCCTATAATGTTTTCTTTTGTCCTTGACTTGTAGAGCCTCAAGGTAACGGGGATGATGCCCCTCTACTCAAGAAGTTCTTGGACCCGCCAGAAAACGAGGAGGAGGAGTCCGATTCTGAGCTTCCCCGGCACATTCTCCTTCCCTGCAGCCCCGGGCCGAGCGAAGGGCATACCTGAAAGCGGTCCCGAAGTGAAAATTCGGGTGGGGCGATGCTGCCAACTCCGAAGGGTCCGTCCTTCCTTGAGCAATAGGGTAGGGATGAGGGTGCGACGTCCGCACCCTTTCCTGCCATGCCTATTCGGGTGGTGGCCCCGCAGCCTCCAGCTAAGAATAAGAAGGAGAAGGAAGCTCCTGTCTTCAACCTGTCCGACATTCAGTCGTAAGTTGCGCTTGACTGAACTTTTGTATTTGTGCATAATTTCTAAGCATTAGCCTGATGTTGATTTGATTTCTTGAAAGTGTTAGCAGTAATCCCTCGGAGGAGTCTCTTGATGAGGACTCCAAAGAGATGATCATGGAATCGAAGCCGACGGCTTCGTTTCCCAAGATAGTGGCCAACTCCGAGGACGAGGGATCGAGCTCCGCGAGGCGCGAGGCTTGTGCACTCGTGACTCGGAAGACGACATCCAAACCTTCGGAATCCATGCCAGAACACGTAAGTGTTGTTTTTTTCTTGCCTAGGGGGAGCCCCCGAGCCCTTTAATCATCAAGATTTTCTTGCTTTCTTGCATCCTTTTGTCCTAAGCGCCAATCTTATTATCCATCAGCATCTGGCGTTGGAGGATGAGCTTAAGCATCTCCGAGGTGCGTTGTTTTATTCTTTACTATTTTTCGAGTGCATCAAGTTTGTTGTTGTATTCATCCAGTGTTTCTCCATGCTGTAGATGAGAACAATGCTGCTCTTCGTAGGCTGAATGCTCTCAAAAAGAGCCTTGATCAGGTGGAGAAGAAGGCAACGGATGCTACTAAAGCCATCCAACATCAGCAAAAGGAGGCCGAATACCGTGAGCACTAGCTCTCGGCCGTTGCAGCTTCTCGGGAGAAGGCCATGGCTGACAAGCTCATAGCTGCTGCCAAGGCTATCTCTGGTAAGCTGCCCTTATCTCCTTTTGGGGTCTTCCATATCGTGGGGTGCTTTTTACTTTTCCTCACTCGAATTTCTTCTGCTGCTATTTACGCCAGATGCTTCTGGCGTCGCATTTGATCGCGACATGCTAGAGCATGGGTTTTTCCTAGCAGATGTTGCCACAGCGATCGAAGATCACTGCTCTTCTGTTGTGAGCTCCCTGGGTGCTTGCGCGCTTATACAAGGAGGTCTACCCCAAGGGTGTTGCCCTCAAGGACATAGACTCGCTGGAGGATGCTCTGTCGGACGATGCTCCGATGGAGTATAAACGCAAGCAGAAGGTCATTGGTTCCTCCATGAGGTTGGCCGTGGCGATGGCGTTCAGAACCGAGCTGGACCTGGCCCAGGTCACGTCTCGGATGCCGACAACGGCGGATGGCTTCGAGGTAGCTTTTGCAACCTTTGCCTCCCGCTGCAAGCATTTCGGGCCTAACCTCATCGACCTCCTGGACGACTATGTGGCAGAGCAGCAGCGAGCGGCCAAGAGTAGGCACTCTGGCTCCGAAGCTGCTCCGGGTGCTGGCGTTTAGGCCCGTCTGTCTTGTAGCTAGGCTAGCTTTCCTCCTTTTGCTGTAAATCCTTTTGGATGAACAAGTTGAACTTTGCCATGAAATGGCCTTTTGATTATGTATATGTATGAATTTGCGTTTCAACTGCTATCGAAATTGTTTGTGATGTTTGTATTTGCCGTTTCACCCCTAGGGTCCTTCGGGTGAGTCTCCAGTGATCACTCTTCCTACGCCTGATCCTCTCCCATCATTGGATGAGGCGTCGCAGTTTCCCTTCCTGCGTGATCGCGTCCGAGTTTTGGAGAAAGACATCCTCAGCATCTGCGGTCATGCAGATGTGTGGAAGTCGAAGGCTGAGCGATCCACTGCTAGGGTGGAGTTCTTGCTGCGAGAATTTTGGCAGATGGGTGAGAAAATCCAATGTGAGTCCTTGTGAATCGAAGCTTTGTCTAGTGCGTCATATTTTATGTTGGCTCGCCAAATGCTTGTGTAGTTGTGAATCTCATTCCGATGGAAGAGAATGAGCGTGTTGCAATTTGGATGAACTGCCTGACGCAGCAAGAACTAGAGGCCGGTGGCTTTTTCTGGATGGACCGCGATCGAGCATTCGTCCTTGCGACGATGCAAGATCGCGTACACTAGGTTCTTCAGGTGCTGGAGCAGGCGAGGTCGTCACTTGCGGCCGTCTGGGCCACCATGTTTCCCCTGGAGGCTGCACCTTCTAGCTTTTGGGGTCTTCTTGGGAAGTTTCGGGATGTAGGCCACGTCAAGGAGTTGGTGCGCCATCAACTGATTGCAGGGGTGAAGGCAGCCCTTTCTCTCGTTTGGATGCATCGTCACGATGTCAATCTTGCGGAGATAGCAGCTGAACCACCTCCTCCTCCAGGTGGCAATGTATGGGATATGCGCCCTCATTACGTAGTTGTGGTGCAGTATGCCAAAGAGATGGTAGATTTATTTGAGGAGCGGACGAATGTTATGCTCCAGAACAATTAGGTCCTATAAAGAAAACGAGATAATGTAAAGTTCGTATTTATTCGAGTGGGCTTGTAATGCCCTTTGTAAAGTTTGTATGTATTGGCACATAGTGCATTGCATGTGCATATCCTTTCGTTAGCCTGACATGGTCAGCTACTCAGGTTGTATGTGTTTGTTTATTAGTCGACGAAGTCGTAAGATGAGGCGCAGCCTCCGAGCATGTTTAGCGATAAGTAATGTAAAGGAAAAGATTTTTTTGGGCCAAGCAACTTAGCTTTTATTCATAGAAAATGAGGAGGTACATTGTTCAGATGAGTAGCCTTGGTTGAATATACTTATTGAAAGTAAAGGGTAACTAGGGGTAGAAGCATCATAGTCATGCGACATTCCATGCGTTGGAGTATTAGACTCCTGATTTGATGTCCTTGAGGTGGTAGGCGCCACCTGGGATGACTTCGTTGACGATGTAGGGTCCTTCCCAGGGTGACTCGAGCTTCTTGTGGCCTTCTTGATTGAGTCGCAGGATGAGGTCTCCTTTGACGAAGGACCTTGGGCGCAGCCGATGGATGTGGTAGTTGTGGAGGATCTGCTGGTACACCGCTGAGCAGGCCGCGGTGATGTCGCGTGCCTCGTCGAGTGTGTCAGTGGCGTCTTCGAGTGCGGCCGATGATTCGGCCTCACTATAAGCGATGACCTGTGGGGCCTTGTGGCGTACCTCAGCGGGTAGCACTGCTTCAGCTCCGTGCACCATGAAGAAGGGTGTATAGCCAGTTGAGTTGTTTGGCATTGTGCGCAGGCTCCAGAGGACGGAGGGTAGTTCGTCTGCCCAGGCTCCCACAAGCCTTTCGAGTGGGCACAACAGGCTCTGATACCAATTGAAAGTACAAAGGAAGTCGCCTAGAGGGGGGGTGAATAGGCTTTTAAAATTATTACGGTTTAGGCTCAAGTAAATGTGGAATAAAACTAACCTTTAATTTATTGAGCACAAAACCTAGCCACTAAGTTCACCTAGGTGCACCAACAACCTATGCTAAGCAATACAAGCAACAAGGTGATATCAAGGTATAAATACTTCAAGCACGATGGCTATCACAATGTAAAGTGCATAAGTAAAGGGTTCGGTTGAGAGATAACCGATGGACGCGGAGACGAAGATTTGTTTCCCGAAGTTCACTTCCAAAGAAGCTACGTCTCCGTTGGAGAGGTGCGATGGCGCAATGCTCTCCGAACGCCACAAATGGCTCACCTCGAGGTGTGGTGGCTCGATGCTCACCCGACGCCACACAAGGCCTCACGCCGGATGCGTAAGCACGCAACTCACCGACGCCACAAAAGGCTCACCCTATTCTCCCAAGTGTGCACCACAAAAGGCGGGCACTTGCTCCACTATGGGACGCTTGAGGGCGGTCACTGAACCCGTACAAGATTGGGGCTAACTCCACAACTCAATTGGAGGCTCCCAACAACAAAGCCACAAAAGGCTACAATGCCACAAAAGGCCAACAAAGCCACAAGAGGCTACAAGACCACAAAAGGTCAACAAGACCACAAAAGGTCAACAATCCAACCAAACAACCGTCTAGGGTTCCAAGAACCCAAGAGTAACAAGCCCACAAGCTTGTACTCGCCGAATCTCCGAGGAGAACTCAAACCTATGCACCAAATGCAAGGGCAAGTCCTTCTCTCCCAAATTCCAAAAAAGCTACAAAAGCTATTGAAGGAATAAGGGAGGAAGAACACAAGAGGAGAACTCAAACCTATGCACCAAATGCAAGGGAAATTCCTTCTCTCCCAAATTCCAACAAAGCTACAAAAGCTATTGGGGGAATAAGGGAGGAAGAACACAAGAGGAGAACACAAAACTCTCCAAGATCTAGATCCCAATGATTCCTTCACAAAGAAGGGATTTGACTTGGTGGGATTATAGATCTAGATCTCCTCTCACTTTTCCCTAAAAAAGATGTAAGTATCATGGGAGGGAGAGGGAATAAGAGAACTCAAATAGGTCAACAATGGTGGGTAAAAACGAGCTCAAAAGATAGAGAACCATTGAGGAAGAAGCCCCCCTTAAATATGACAAGGAAAAACTGACCGTTTGGGCCAGATTCGCGCCCCCTCCGGAACTTCCGGCCGCCCACCGGAACTTCCGGCAAATAGAAACACAAGTTACTGAACCTGACTGGAACTTGGGTCAGAACTTGGGCCGGACCTTGGGTCGGAACTTGGGCCGGAACTTTCGCTCAAGCAAAAACACAGGACAACATTGCACGAAAACTTCAATAACTTTTGATCCCGGATTCCGTTTTTGATGATCTTGGGCTCGTTTTGAAGAGAACGAAAAGTTTTACAGGATTATGCAAAGAAACATAATAGTCCAGAATGGAAGTATAAAACCAAATTGAGAAAGATATGACCTCCCTAGAAACGATGAACCGGTAAAACCTCCAAAACCCAAAACACAAGAAGTTGAGCTTGGAAACTCCGATTGGGATGAAACCAATTTTGTTGGAAAGATAATGACGAATAGAATCCAACAAAAATTCGAAATATTAGGTATCACCTTGGGAGAAAATACTATGAATATATATGTGAAGTATCCCCCAAGGTGTGGAGCCAGAAAACTCGCAAGATCAAAAACTGCAATAAGATATGCAAGTGAAATGCTTAGATGATGAACTAGAGCTTGTTATGATGATGACCACAATCTCTAGATCCTCTCATGGACAAGAACCAAATAACAACCAAGAAAGATGATGCTACGAATGTAAAGGTTTGAGCTCTCTCCGAACAATGCAAATGAGACACCCGCTTGAGAGCCCCTCTTGATAGAACGACTATCTATCCTAAATCCAGTCTCCCAACTAACAATACGAGACCGTCAAAAGAGAAGCCCTATCAAGAACATATATTTTCCTTGAGCATCCCACTTGAAATTGATGTAGACCGTCTTGTTCTTCTATAGTGGGAACACCTTTCTTGGATGCTCTTGCTTGATGAAGATGAAGACTTGCAAATTGCTCCCCCATACTCCATGGGGAAACCTCTTCTTTGAACTTGTATTCATCATTCCATGAGCATGAGGATGGCAAGCTTCAAGCATGAGATCTTCTAGAGATGGCGCATCTTGAGCTTGCCCTTCTTCATCCCTACTTGAGGTTGATCCATCTTGATGCAACTCTTTGCACATGTCTTGATCAACCTTCAAGCTCCTTCTTTCTTCATGATTCCAATGGGCACAAAGCCCTTGGACATTTCTTCATCTTCCAACCTTGAGACCAACACATGGCCCAAGTGATGCCAATGGACAAGCCTACAAGTGAAACTCAATTTACACATTAGTCCATAGAGATTGTCATTAATTACCAAAACCACACATGGGGGCATACATGACCTTTCACCTTTAGAGTGGGCACAATAGGCACTTTTTGATGTCGTTGCCAATGAGGTCGTTGGCCTTTTCGACCTATACGTTGGTCTGCGGGTGCGCCAAGGAGGCGTATGATATGTTGATGCCCAGGTTCCCATAGAAGTCTTGGAATTCCTTCGAGATGAATTTTGTGTTGGGCCACGCAGAGATAAAACAAAAACTTTTCCTCTAACATGGTGATCCCAAGATCTAGCTAAGGTAGAAGGCCACGAGGTTTACCACTAGACGCGCAGTTGCGGATTACTGATGAAGCGCGTCAGTTGATGCAGTGCAGTCCTCACGATCCGATCGTCCTGGTGCTGATCGCATAGCACCTCTGCTGGTATCCACACGTACAAGGAGGAGCGCCGGCGGCAAACTGCTAGGTTCGTAACTACGGCTGGACTGCTGTGGAGCTAGGGTTTCCAACACATGGAATGACCCAACCAAACAACGATTAACCTTTTTGGGTTAAGGTGCTCCACTATATATAAAGAGTGAATGTGGGCTCCGCTCGCGCGACCCATTCACTAAAGCCCATATAACACTAGTCACCGTGAGTCCAACTCACTAACTCAGTCCTAATCAGGTTAAGGTCCAACCCAACCAGATTACATGTTCAGATCCAATCCGAACTTGCTCCCGCTCTTAAGTGTGTGACCCCGCAGGCTCATGGCTACTTGGACACGATTGGAGTCCGACTCACAATCGATCAGTCGGTAGCGACTCCTAGCAGAACGTGCCGACTCCCAAGTACCAAAGAGTCATGACGACTTGCCTTTCCAATGCGACTTACGTCCGAGTCCCTTTTGCCTCACGATATACCTTGTCAGACTATAGGCGAATATATGTCATTCCTTAAATAGTCTGACTCTCTTCTCGATCTGAGATAAGTGATTCACCCGACTAACTCTTAGTCGATCGCCTCGGTTAACACTTAACCGAGTCGTGCATGTCCATGCTTTCCGAATCATATCTCACGAGAGGGCCCAGAGAATATCTCTCCGAGTGGAGGGGCAAAATCCCATCTTGGTTATTCACATCACGCAGCTTGATTCTCAGTCGACCCGAACCCTGCATTTATAACTGCCCAGTTACGGATCAGCGTTTGATAGAACCTAAGTCGGTGATCCTCAACTCGGACTATGCAACAACCTCAGGTCTAAGGATTACATTGATTGAGATATACAAATGACAGCTAGTTCGTTGTACCTCAATATGGGTCAATTCGACTCGCTAAACTCTTTAGCCAAGTCTGTGTAAGTTGGAATAGCATCTCCATGCCCATGACAAGTGGAACCGAGTCATCAAGCCAACTTTCACATTGTTCTAAGTTGTGTGTCCAGCACAACCTCACTGACCAAGGATATTTAGTACAAACAACATGAATGCATAGTTCCACAACCGAATCACATATTCAATGATACACATCATATGTTTATACAAGGACTAATATCTTTATGAATACAATGGGAAATATCATCATACATGATTGCCTCTAGGGCATATTCCCAACAGTCTCCCACTTGCACTAGAGTCAATCTTCCGACATCACATGTCTAAGCATCTAATGCCCATGGCTCTCAGGTGCGCCTCATGCTTCGGCTGTGGTAACGGCTTTGTCAACGGATCCGCAATATTTGCATCCGTGTGTACCTTGCATAACTTGATATCACCTTGATCCACAAACTGGCGAATTAGGTGGTACCGCATGAGTATGTGCTTGTTCTTCTGGTGCTGTCTAGGTTCCTTGGCTTGTGCAATAGCACCATTGTTGTCACAATACACGACCAACGGATTGGACGAGCCCTGAACCACACCAAGATCCATGAGGAAATTCCTCATCCAAACAGCTTCCTTTGCTGCCTCCGAGGCGGCAATATACTCAGCCTCTGTTGTAGACGCTGACACAGTCTCTTGCTTGGAACTCTTCTAGCTCACAGCACCTCCGTTTAAAATAAACACGTATCCGGATTGCGAACGAGAATCATCAGAGTCGGTAAGATAACTCGCATCCGTGTAACCCTTTACACTGAGTTCATCTTCACCACCATAAACCAAGAACATATCCTTAGTCCTTCTCAAGTACTTTAGGATATTTTTAGCCGCTGTCCAGTGGATCTCTCCAGGATCAGCCTGGTATCTGCTCACAACACTTAGAGCATAGGAAAAATCCGGCCTAGTACAAATCATGGCGTACATGATGGATCCGACTGCAAAAGCATATGGAATCGCACTCATCCGACTTTGCTCATCAGTTGTCGAAGGACACTGAGTCTTGCTAAGTTTTACACCATGGGACATCGGTAAGAACCCCTTCTTAGACGATTCCATGTTGAACTTCTTCAACACTTTGTCCAAATAAGTACTCTGGCTCAATCCAATGAGCCTCCTTGATCTATCTCTATAGATCCGGATTCTGAGGATGTATGTTGCCTCACCCAAGTCTTTCATTGAGAAACTCCTTTCCAATGATTCATTGGTTTCTTGCAACATCTGGACATCATTTCCAATCAGTAATATGTCATCCACATATAAGATTAGAAAATTTACTTTGTTCCCACTAAACTTCTTGTACAAACAAGAATCATGATCACTCTTGATGAAGCCAAACGATTTGACTACCTCATCAAAGCGAATATTCCAACTCTGAGATGCTTGCTTCAACCCATAAATGGATTTCTGAAGTTTGCACACCTTGTCAGCATTAGCTGGATCAACAAAACCCTCGGGCTGTATCATATACACGTCCTCGGTTAAATTTCCGTTAAGGAAAGCCGTTTTGACATCCATCTTCCATATCTCGTAGTCGAAATAGGCCGCTATAGCTAACATGATCCGAACTGATTTAAGCATCGCTACGGGCAAGAAAGTCTCGTCGTAATCAACTCCTTGAACTTGTCGGAACCCCTTCGCGACAAGGCGTGCTTTATAGATTGAAACATTTCCATCCATATCAGTTTTCTTCTTAAAGACCCATTTGCACTCAACGGGTCTTGCACCGTCTGGCAGATCAACCAAGTTCCAAACTTGATTTTCATCCATGGACTTTATCTCGGATCTCATGGCTCCAAGCCATGACTCGGAATCAGATCCCACCATCGCTTCCGAATAATTTGCCGGCTCATCACTGTCTAACAGTAACACATCACGAACACTTCGTAATCTTGCCGATCTTCGTAGTACAGGTGCTGCTGCCGGCTTAGCTGCCACGACCGGCTCAACCTCCAAGGTTTTTGCCGACTCGCTACTAGCCGGTTCCTCTCGAATTTCTTCGAGTTGCACCGTGCTCCCACTTACTCCCTAACTGAGAAACTCTTTCTCAAGGAAGACACCGTTCCGAGCGACAAACACTTGGCCCTCTTCTCAGTTGTAGAAGTAGTAACCCAAGGTTTCCCTCGGATACCCCACGAAAATACACTTATCCGACTTGGCTGTAAGCTTGTCCGACTGGAGTCGCTTGACAAAAGCTTCACAACCCCAAATCTTAAGAAAAAGACAAACTTGGCTTTTTGCCTGTCCACATCTCATGCGGTGTCTTCTCTACCGATTTTGATGGTACTCTGTTTAGTGTGAACGCCGCTATTTCTAGACAATAACCCCAAAATGATAAAGGAAGATCTGTCCGACTCATCATGGATCGTACCATGTCCAAAAAGGTCCGATTCCGCCTTTCCAAAACACCATTCCTTTGTGGCGTTCCTGGCGGAGTAAGTTGAGTAATTATTCCACGACTTTTCAGATGGTCATCAAACTCATGGCTCATGTACTCGCCTCCTCGGTCCGACCGAAGAAACTTTATTTTCTTGCTGAGTTGATTTTGTGCTTCATTCTGGAATTCTTTGAACTTTTCAAAGGCTTCTGACTTATGTTTCATCAAGTAGATATATCCATACCTACTCAAATCATCAGTGAAGGTAATGAAGTACTCATAACCACCCCTGGCTGTCGTGCTCATTGGTCCACATACATCACTATGTACTAGTCCCAACAAGTCGGACGCCCTTTCGCAACTCTTTGCAAAAGGTGTCTTGGTCATTTTGCCGAGTAGGCAAGACTCGCATGTCTCGAACGACTCCAAGTGGAACGAAGTTAGGAGTCCATCATCATGGAGCTTCTTCATGCGTTTCCAACTTATATGACCAAGCCGACAGTGCCAAAAGTAAGTCATATTCAGATCATTTGGTTTCAACCTTTTAACATTTATGTTATAAACCGACTCACCATCAAGATTCAAAATAAATAACCCGTCCTGGACGGGTGCAAAGCCGTGAAACATATCATTCAAATACAAAGAACAACCATTATTCTTGATATTCGACTCATAGCCTTGCCTCATCAAACATGAAGCAGAAATAATGTTTCGATTGAGCACTGGAACATAATAACAATTATTCAGTTCCATAATGAATCCGGAAGGTAAATGAAGTTGCATCATGCCAACTTCCAACGCAGCAACTCTTGCTTTGTTGCCGACTCGAATATCAACCTCGCCTCTTGCTACGCTCCTAGTTCTTACCAGTCCCTGCAACGAGTTGTAGATGTGAATAACTGATCCGGTATCATATACCCAAGAACTATTAGGTGCATCAGCAAGATATATGTCTATAACATTGCAAACAAGTGTACCTGAGTCGGAAGTCATACCTCCACTCTTGGCTTTATCGGCCAAGTACTTGCTGCAGTTCCTCTTCCAGTGGCCATCCGCCTTGCAGTAGAAGCAAGTGGATCCGGCTGAAGGAGATGGCTTAGTCCCTGAGGAAGCGCTTGGGACCGGGTCCGGAGCCTGCTTTCCTCCTGACTTAGCCTTCTTCTTAGTCCAAGAACTCTTCTTGAACTTAGCCTTATTCTGCACCATCAACACTTGACTGGTGCCCTTCTTGAGATCCGCCTCTGCCTGCTTGAGCATCCCATGCAATTCAGTGTGCTTCTTACCCATACCATGCATGTGGTAGTTCGAAATGAACTTCCCATATGCACTAGGAAGAGAGTTCAGAATTATATCCGTAGCGAACTCTTCGCTAATGGGGTAGCCAAGCCTCTCCAGAGACTGCACGTAACCAACCATTTTGGTCACATGCGGACTCAGTGGATCACCATCCTTAAGCTTGCAACTCAGCAAAGCCTGAGAGACTTGATACCTCTCAGTCTTCGCCTGAGCCTGGAACATACTTTTGAGGCTTTCGATCATATCGTAGGCCTCAACATGCTCGAACTGCTTTTGCAAGTCCGGTTCCATGTGAGCAAGCATAAGACAGCTAATATCCGTGGAATCATCCTTAGCCCGACGGTAGGCATTGGTGGCTGCGACAGTCGCATTCTCATTCGGCTCATCTGGAAGTGGGTTGTCTAGGACATGGTCCTTCTTTTCTTGTTTGAGAACAATTCTCAGATTTCAATACCAGTTGGTAAAATTAGTGTCGTTCAGTTTATCTTTCTCAAGAATGGTTCTCAACACAAAACCGGATATCTGAGAGTGACTGCTACTTGGTGCCATGATCTACAAAAGAAAATATGCAAAACACTTAAGACATGTATTCATAAAAGAGCAAGCTTTATTAAACAATTTAATATTTTATGCTCCCACTAGAACCAACACCCCTCCGATGGTTGCTTAGTGATTCAGGATCCTAAATAAGCAAGTCGGCTAGTGAGATTTAGCATCACCGCTAGCCGCCAAGTGATCTAGGTAGAAAACTCCTTGTCAATCGCATCTCATCCGACTCCTGTTGGACGGGTGGAATCACATGCCCCGGCTCCCATCCGACTTTTCCCCGAGTCCCACAACCGTTGTGATAGACCCGTCTAGCTTACCGAGTGTTTCTGCAATAAGAGTCCGACTCGAACCCACCTAGTTGGAAAGAATTGGCAGCACCTCAATTTTATGAGCCCACTACCAAAAATGTCCGACTTGTGATGGTGCAAACACTGGCGGGAAAACCGACTAGACCTTCTTTGAGGGATTTAAATTTTACCGACTATCTAATAGAGGTAAAACAGAGACATAACAATAACACAAAATAAATCCATTATAATGTGAAATGGTATGGCTCTCTTCATGGCGATCTCCATCTCCATAAAGCCTGTAATCCGACCCGTGCCAACTCTTGTCACTTGCCGTCTTACTCCATGTCGCCGACATGTACAATGCCTTGCATGCCTTCCGGGTTCTCCAAACAGCTACACTAGCTTAGTAAAGTAAATTACATAGAGAATCCGACACGCAGGTCGTTATACAATAAAATGATAGCACCTAGGCTCCAGTCGGCTGACAAAAACCGTGATTCGCAGATCACGTATGGATTACACACATACATCACATGCACATGAACCATACCATTCACAACTTCCTGCAAAAACAAGTTATGCATAGATACAATATCTACAGGCGTTGTGAAACCCGCAACGACATCTAAGGCGCTACGACAGGGCGAAGCCGGCGGTCGTTCCGATTCGATCCGGACACGTAGATCTTATCTACGATCCGAACATGGATTTCCGAAAACGTAGATCTCATCTACGATCCGAACATGGATTCCGACCATCGTTCCGATTCGATCAAACTCTTTGATCTTCGATCACCGCTTCTGGATTTACGTGTCACAGTCTACCCCGATGGCGGAAGCCGACCGGTAGGGGTATGTCGTTCCACGACCTTCGCCGTATGATCACGGAAATCAGATCTACCATTCCCCGAGTACAGTTGATCCAATCAACTTCGTACAAAACCGATCTATCTCATAGATCGACCACCAAACAACATATACATCTCATCTACATCCTACCGCATATCACATATGCGAGATCTCGAGCCTAAAACCAGAACATATCGCTCTGATACCACTGTTGGGCCACGCAGAGATAAAACAAAAACTTTTCCTCTAACGTGGTGATCCCAAGATCTAGCTAAGGTAGAAGGCCACGAGGTTTACCACTAGACGCGCAGTTGCGGATTACTAATGAAGCGCGTCAGTTGATGTAGTGAAGTCCTCACGATCCGATTGTCCTGGTGCTGATTGCACAGCACCTCTGCTGGTATCCACACGTACAAGGAGGAGCGCCGGCGACAAACTGCTAGGTTCGTAACGACGGCTAGACTGCTGTGGAGCTAGGGTTTCCAACACATGGAATGACCTAACCGAACAACGATTAACCTTTTTGGGTTAAGGTGCTCCACTATATATAGGGAGTGAACGTGGGCTCCGCTTGCGCGACCCATTCACTAAAGCGCATATAACACTAGTCACCGTGAGTCCAACTCACTAACTCAGTCCTAATCAGGTTAAGGTCCAACCCAACCAGATTACATGTTCAGATCCAATCCGAACTTGCTCCCGCTCTTAAGTGTGTGACCCCGCAGGCTCATGGCTACTTGGACACGATTGGAGTCCGACTCACAATCGATCAGTCGGTAGCGGCTCCTAGCAGAACGTGCCGACTCCCAAGTACCAAAGAGTCATGACGACTTGCCTTTCCAATGCGACTTACGTCCGAGTCCCTTTTGCCTCACGATATACCTTGTCAGACTATAGGCGAATATATGTCATCCCTTAAATAGTCCGACTCTCTTCTCGATCCGAGATAAGTGATTCACCCGACTAACTCTTAGTCGATCGCCTCGATTAACACTTAACCGAGTCGTGCATGGCCATGCTTTCCGAATCATATCTCACGAGAGGGCCCAGAGAATATCTCTCCGAGTGGAGGGGCAAAATACCATCTTGGTTATTCACATCACGCAGCTTGATTCTCAGTCGACCCGAACCCTGTCTTTATAACTGCCCAGTTATGGATCAGCGTTTGACAGAACCTAAGTCGGTGATCCTCAACTCGGACTATGCAACAACCTCAGGTCTAAGGATTACATTGATTGAGATATACAAATGACAGCTAGTTTGTTGTACCTCAATATGGGTCAATCCGACTCGCTAAACTCTTTAGCCGAGTCTGTGTAAGTTGGAATAGCATCTCCATGCCCATGACAAGTGGAACCGAGTCATCAAGCCAACTTTCACATTGTTCTAAGTTGTGTGTCCAGCACAACCTAAATGACCAAGGATATTTATTACAAACAACATGAATGCATAGTTCCACAACCGAATCACATATTCAATGATACACATCAGATGTTTATACAAGGACTAATATCTTTATGAATACAATGGGAAATATCATCATACATGATTGCCTCTAGGGCATATTCCCAACAGTTTGAGCCGTTGTCCATTATGATGCCTGTAGACAATGGACTTGAAAAACTTAATGGCAGTTTTGCCGCTTTGGTCGGTGACGGGCATAGCCTCGATCCACTTGGAGAATTTGTCGACTGCGACCAGGAGGAAGACGTGGCCTCCTAGCGAGGACTTTGGAAGTTTTCCGATCATGTTGAGGCCCCACTAGGCAAAGGGCCAAGCTAATGGTATAGGCCTCAGCACGGATCCTGGCACGTGTGGCTTGTTCGTGTACCTCTGACAGGCGTTGCACCTCTGGACTATGTCCTTGGCATCGTTCATTGCGGTTGGCCAGTAGAACCCAGCTCGTAGAGCTTTGGCGACTAGAGCACGGCTGCCTGCGTGATGGCCGCAGATACCCTCATGGATGTCTTGGAGGATGCTTTTGTCATCACCGATGGTGACGCATAGCTGGAGCACACCCAAAATGCTGCGCTTGTACAGCTCGCCGTTGATGACGGTGAAGGCCTTTGACCGGCGATATATGCGTCGGGCATTTGTCGGGTCCTCAGGCAGCTCATTATTTAGCAGGTACCAAAGGTATGGTTGCGTCCACGTTTCTTCAACTGCCATGACCTGCATCAGGCTGACCAATTCGACTTCTGTGTCGAGCTTTTTGGGTCCTTCTTGTCCTTCGGGTAGCGCAGCCCCCGAGTGCTCTTCTTCCCCGGTGGAGCCTTTTGGGAATTTCCTATTGATGGAGGGTACGCAGATTTGTTCAAGGAACACGCTTGGTGGCACCCGAGCGCAGGTGGAGCCAATGTTGGCAAGTCTGTCGGCCTCCTCGTTGCTTTCCCTGCTGACATGTCAGAGTTCATAGCCGTCAAAATCTCCTTCGAGTGAGTTGTAGAGCGCACAGTATGCGATCATGTTGGCGTTGTGAGCGTCGCACTCGTTCATCATCTGTTGAACGACAAGATTCGAATCACCATAGATGACTCGGCGTGTTGCGCCGCACAACTTAGCCATCCTCATTCCGTGGATGAGGGCCTCGTATTCGGCCTCGTTGTTGGAGGCGTGAAATTTCATCCGAAGGACATACTTCATCTTGTCTCCTTGAGGGGACGTCAGTATGACAACGGCCCCTGCTCCAGCCTCGCGCTTGGAGCCATCGAAGTGCATCATACAAGACTGCGACATGTGCGGAGTGTCCGGCAGCTGGAGCCCCATCCAGTGGACGATGAAGTTAGGGAGAATTTGGGATTTGATGGTGGTGTGCCGCTCGTAGATGATGTCCCAAGGAGACAACTCGATGCCCCATAGGGCCACACGCCCCGTGGCTTCGGGGTTGTTCAGGATGTTCGACAGCGGGGCGTCGTTGACAACCATGATTTGGTGCTCCTGGAAGTAGTGGCTTAGCTGATGCGCCGTCATGAATACGCCGTAGGCGAGCTTCTGGTAGTGAGGGTACCTCTGCTTTGTCGGGATCAGTACCTCGCTGAGGTAGTAGATTGGGCATTGGACCCCGTGGGTCTTGCCATCTTCTGGTCGCTCGACCATGAGCATAGTGCTGACGACCTGATGGGTGGCTGCGATGTAGAGCAGCAAAGGTTCCCGTTCCTTCGGCGTGACCAGGACAGGTGATGTGGAGAGCAGCCGCTTGAGGTCTTCGAACGCATTGTCTGCTTCGGGTGTCCACTCGAATTTGTCTGTTTTGCGCAACAGCTGCTAAAAGGGGAGGGCCTTCTCACCCATTCGGCTGATGAATCTGCTCAGCGCCGCGATTCACCCAGCTAGCTGCTAGACGCCCTTGAGGTTCTTTGGCTTCTCCATGGCCAGTATGGCCCTGATTTTCTTCGGGTTTGCCTCAATTCCTCGCTGGGAGATGAAGTACCCGAGTAACTGGCCAGACGGGATGCCGAAGGCGCAATTGTCTGGGTTTAGCTTGATCTTGTAGCGATCAAGGTTATCGAATGTCTCGTGGAGATCATCGATGAGCGTCCTGGCCTCCCTGGTCTTGATTACTATGTCATCGACATAGACCTGGATGTTGTGGCCAATCTGGTCCTTCAGACATGCTTGCATGCACCTCTGGTATGTGGCACCTGCGTTCTTCAGCCCGAAGGGCATGGTGTTGTAGCAGAATACCCCGAACAGCATGATGAACGTCGTTTTCTCCTGATCTTTGACCTTCCGCCGAATTTTGTTATAGCCTGAGTAGGCGTTGAGGAAGGAGAGCTTCTCGCAACCTGCAATGAAGTCGATGATTTGATCGATCCTTGGTAGAGGGAAGTGGTCCTTGGGACAATCCTTGTTGAGCGACGTGAAGTCCACACACATCCGTAGGATGTCTGTGTCCTTTTTGGGGACTAACACGGTGTTGGCCAGCCACTCGCTTTCTTTGATTTCCCTAATGAAGTTGGCATCGTGCAGTCCGTTGACTTCAATTCCAATGGCTTCGGCTCTTGGCTCGGATAGTCGACGCATCGAATGCTTGACTGGCTTCGCATCCAGAAACACATTGAGTGTGTGCTTGGAGAATTCCCTGGGAACTCCTGGCATGTCCGCAGGACACCAGGCGAAAATTTCCTAGTACTCATGGAGGAATTCGATGAGCGTGCCTTTCTATGCGGGACTCGGGTCGTTGGCGATCAACGCCGTCTTGGAGGCGTCCGTCGGGTGGACCTGCACCTTCTTCGTGTTGACTGTGGAGTCGAACAACATGTTAGGTGTGTTTTTCCTGGTGACTGGGGGTGCCCCGTTGTCTGTCACCTCTCTAAGCCTCATGCTGAATGACTAGAGATTTCGTTGAAGTATCTATCGCAGCTATCAGATCTTGTGAAGCATCCTAGGACGGTGATGACGCCCCTAGGTCCTGGCATCTTCAATAGCAGGTACGCATAATGCGGTACTGCCAAGAATCTTGCGAATGCCACACGCTCGAGGATGGCATGGTATTATGATGGCCAGTCCACCACTTAGAACTCTAGCCGCTCACGCCTGAAGTTATCGGGCTTGCTAAAGATGATGTCGAGCCATATCTTGCCTAGGGGGTATGCCCTTCCCTGGGACTATGTCGTGGAACGTCGTGTCCGATTGCTCCAGGCTGCACAGCGGGATCCGCATTGCTGCGAGTGTGCTAGCAAACATCAGGTTGATGCTGCTGCCACTGTGCATGAAGACGCGGCTCATCTCGAATCCCCCGATCTAGGCCTCAAGAACCAGGGCAGAGTGACCTGGGCGAGGGATCTGGTGTGGGTGATCCGAATGGTCGAATGTGATGCAGGACTCCGAGCCGCTGAGGTACTCAGGTATGGCTGGTGGAGAGGTCACGGCCAGGCTGACTTGGCGGGTGATCTTCTTCTGCACCATGTTGGTTGGGCGCCCCTTCTAGATCATCAGGGCTCCTTTCGGTGGGGGTACCCTTCTGCACCGTTATTTGGTGCTGGTGCGACCGGTGGCTGCGATGGCCCACCAGGTGGTGGTGGAGGAGCTCCGTGGGCGATGGCACCTGGAGCAGGTGCGAATCCAGGCTTCACCGTCTGGCGCCGCATTTGGGTGAGGCCCTCGCTGAGCTTCTGGAACTCTTGGCAGTCCTTGAGCATGTGGCTAGCCTTCTTATTACCATCTTTCTTGTCGATGTAGAAGTGGATGGTGCATGGGCCGAATAGTTTTTCGTATGCCGACATCTCGTCGTCGCAGTTGCGACGTTGCCACGTTTCTGTGGGTCGTCCGCCATCGCGGTAGCTGCTGCTGCGGTATCCACTATTGCGGTTACCGTCATTGCGTCGATCGGCGTATCCAACCGCAACCATGTCGACTCCATCGCGATCATTGTAGACGCGCGATCTTCTCTTGCTGCGGCACTCGCGCCTGCAGCCAAAGTCGTCTTCGTCATCTGAATGTGTTCGGTCAACGGAATCCTCGCCGTCTGCCCAGCGGTTGGCGATGTCCATGAGGTGGTCAAGGGTTTTGGGCTTGACGCGCTCGAGCTCCTCCTTGAAATCTGGGCGCCTGGCACCATCCTTGAAGGCATCGCTTGCTCTTTCTTCGGAGATGTGTGCGTTGGAGTTCTTGATATGGGACCAGCATAGTATGTATGAGCGGATGGACTCGTTGGTCCGCTGGGTGCAGGCCCGTAGCTCATCGATTGAGGCTGGCCTCTTGATGGTGCCCTTGAAGTTGTGGATGAAGCTATACTCCAGTTCTTCCCAGCTTCGGATGGAGCCGGAGGATAGGCTGCTGAGCCAGACCCTGGCTGCGCCTATCAGCTGCAGCTGAAGGCACTATAAGGCGATGTTCTTGTTTCCACCGTGGAGCTTGACGGATGACAGGTGATCGTCGAGCCAAGCCTTTGGCTCCTGTGTGCCATTGAACTTTGGGTTGTCCGAAGGGATCTTGAATTTTTTTGGCATCCGCGATTGCCGAATAGATCTACTGAAGCATCTGGATCCGCACAGCTCTCCGTCGTCCTCCTCTTTAGACTCAGTTGAACACGCACGTTTAGCACGTGATTTATCGATTTTGCACCGGGTGAGCTCACTAAAAGCATCGTAGTTGCTACTGCGGTGCCGTGGTCTCCGGCGGCACCAAGGCAGGTCGTGCTCCTCCTCGTCAGATGAGGGTGTGCGGCTTAGAGTGAATATGACCGCAGCTTTTTTCTTCGGCTCCGCAGAAGTTTCGTCGTGGAGCACAGCTCCGATGAGTCTGAGGCCTGCTAGAACGGACTTGTGCATTGTGTTTTACGGATCTCCCACCAGAGGTGGGTTGGACGCTGAAAGGATACAAATGCCTCCTAGAGGGGGGGTGAATAGTCGGTTAAAACTTTTCCAAGAGTGGCTCAACAAAGGCGGAATTAAACTAGCGTTTACTTTGTTAAGCACAAAACCTAGAAATATCTAGGGTTCACCTATGTGCACCAACAACTTATGCTAAGCATGTCAAACAACTATGTGATAGCAAGATATATACTTCAAGCACGAAGGCTATCACAAAGTAAAGTGCATAAGTAAGAGCTCGGGTATAGAGATAACCGAGGCACGGGGGGACGACGATATTTTACCAAGTTCCTCCCAACATGGAGTATGTATCGTATGGAGATGGGGTGGTATCTAACCACCAACGCCACAAAAGGCCTCCCTTATTCTCCTGTGAATCTCACCTCAACGGGATCGATCCACGCTTCCACTATCGGTGCACTTGTCGGTGGCAAACCGGAACCTCTCACAAGGTTGGGGCACTTCTCCACAACTCAATTGGAGGCTCTCAACAAACGCCACCAAGGCCACAACCTGCAAGACCAACAAACCGTCTAGGTTTCCAAGAACCCAAGAGTAAAAAGCTTCTCAACTTTCACTCACCAAATCCTCCGGGGAGAACTCAAACCGATGCACCAAATGCAATGGCAAGAACACAAGTAGTGCTCAAATCCTTCTATCCCAAATTCCACCAAATCTACAAAAGCTTGTGGGGGAATAAGAGAGGAAGAACAATGGAGGAAATCCACAAAAGACTCCAAGATCTAGATCCCAAGATGTTCCCCTCACTTAGAGGAGAGATGGATTGGTGGGATTGTAGATCTAGATCTCATCTTTCAAATCCCTAAATTATATGCAAGAATCAAGGGAGGGATTAAAGGGGGAGCAAGCTCAAGAGGGTTAAGAATGGAGGAGAAAGCCAGTCAAAACTCGAGCAGGGTCATTGGGGAAGAAGGGCCCATTTTTATAGGCCCACAGATTTCTGACCGTTTTCTGCCCGTTGGGGACTTGCCAGACGGAAGACTCCGGTCTACATCGGAGATTCAGGCCCAACCTCCGGACAAGCCTCCGGACCACTTATCAGACTGTTCGAGGCAACATTCTGGAGCCCCCTTCGGGGACTCCTGCGGAAACTCCGGTCCACACCGGAGACTCCGGTCTGGACCAAATAAGAGGCAAACTTCAAATTGCGATATATAGAGTTTGGAAACTCTGATTGACCCTAAACCAATTTTGTTGGAAAGAGGTCAACAAGAGCTACCCAACAAAAAATGAAAATATTGGATACCACCAAGATAGAACATTTCATGTATTATAAAGTGAGATACTTCTTTTGGTGAGAAACCGGAAAACCTCAAAGATCAAAAACACAATATGATATAAAAGGGAAATCCGTTTTTGATGAACTAGAGATTTTTATGAATATTACCACAAGCTCTAGAACCTCACATGTATAAGATCCAAATAACAACCAAGAAAGGATGATGCTAAGTATGCAAAGGTTTGAGCTCTCTCGGAAAGATATGATCGAGTTACTCACTTGAGATCCCCTCTTGATATTACGGTTATCTATCCTATAAACCGGTCTCCCCAACTAACACCACGAGACCGGTAAGAAGGAAACCCTATCAAGATCATACCTTTGGCTTGCGCATATTCCACTTGATTATGATGTAAACGGTCTTGTCCTTCTCAAGATGGAACACCTTTCTTTATTTATCTTGTATGCACTTGCTTGATTAAGACTTGCAAGTTACGCCCCCATACAACATGGGGAAACCTTTACTTTGACCTTGTCTTCATCGATCCATGATCACGGAGGATGGCAAGCTTTAAGAATGAGATCTTCTAGATATTGCACATCTTTATCTTGCACATCATTTCTTATTTTCTTCATTATGTTGATGCCTTGAAGGTACACCAGAGATATTACTCCATCTTATTCTTCAAGACATACTTGCCATAGCTTTAACTCTCATATGACCAATCTGTGGACCATTCTTTGAACACCTTGGTCACCACATGATCCTCTTCACTTATTCTCCAAACCTTGAAGCCAACATATGGTTCAAGCACTGCCTATGTACAAATCCTATAAGTGCAAATTAATACACACATTAGTCTATAAAGATTGTCATTAATTACCAAAACCACACATGGCAGCCCAACATGTTCTTTCAATCTCCCCCATTTTGGTAATTGATGACAATCCCTTTAAGAGGGTTTATATAAGGAATATTAATGAACAAAATGGTAACACCAATATCAAATACTACATAAGTATGTTATTGGTACCACCACCATATATAGAGGAAACTTCCCCACAATCTTTGCACGTGTGATGAACTTGAATTTCATTGCATATATTGCCAATCATTATCATTGGTGGAGTTTCCTCTATATATACCACATGCTAAGCAACAACAAAGATGCAAGAGCATGAAAGGCAAATGCTTAGAAACAAACTCAAAGCATAAACCATTTCCCTTAAACCCTCTAAAACTTCTCCCCCATTGGCATCGATTGCCGAAATGGGTGACAAGTTCTAGAAGGCAAATATAGTAATATTTCCTCCAAAGATGTGCCTTCGCACATATCCAATGATGAATACTTGAGAGGGAGTAGGACTATATCGAGGACCCTAAGATTTCCAAAGGAATAAAATAAAACAACGCATCACAAATGACACAAGCAATCACAAGATCTGACAAATCATTGAAAACAACAAATGAGTCCAAATGGAACAAACAAGATATTATGATATGAGCAAAAGAGTGCTTTAAATAACAAATATAGAAGCTCCCCAAGATTTGTGCATAATTAAAAATAAATGCATTGGAATACATAATGCACAAATATAGAATCCTTGCTCCCCCATAAGCATTTAAAACACAACAAATGAAAGATCAAATGAATGCTTAAATAAAATAGAGAAGTTCCCCAAGATTTGTGCATGCTTTAGAATCGGTGTATTTCGATACAAACATGCACAAATATGGAATCCTCACTCCTCCATAAACATTTAAGGGATAATAAATGAGAAGGAAGACAAATGAGCATTATTAAATGAATTAGATGAGCTCCCCAAAGATAATGCACCAATTATGACAATTGCATTTCGGAACAAAGTGCATAATCATGGAATCCTCACTCATCCAAGTTCATTTAAAAATACAAGGCATGAGAGAAAAAATATGAGTGCTAAAAGGTGCAAACAATAGGAACAAGCACTCATAGGCAATTAAATTTGGAAGCCACCAAAGAATCGAAAGGAATCGAGAGGTGGTCTCCAAGGATTAAAAATCAACTGCAATTATCTTCTCATATGTGTATATGTATCTAAGTGTAAAACATCACAAATACATATTCCCATAAAGAAACAAACACACACAAAGAAGATATACAATAAAACATATAAAATTCAAAAATTAAGTCATAACATATATCAATAAGATTTTTGCTTCAAAGCATGTCCAAAGGCACAATTTTATCTTGTTGTACATTAATGAACTTCAAACAACAACACACTTCATATATTACAACTATCACCAAGGGAAAAGGAGAAAGTTGGAATATTTGGAGAAAGGCAACAAGTATCACAAGGAATAACCAACTAGCAAAAATCTCACTATTGCACATGAGAGAACTTGAGGAAAAGATAGGCAATAAAATTGCTAGATTGACATATTTGGGATTGATGGATCATATGCATGATTTTGTATAGTCCCAATTATATTCACTCATCTCAACTTATACACATATACAATAGAGAGTTATCTTAATACCATGGCTAGAGATACAACAATAAATACAATAACAAAAATTCATGCCAAGATGCAACCTACAAAAGGTTGGAAGCAAGATAAATATGCATGAGAAAGAGATACTTGTTACCGAGATATAATTGGTAGGATGTAGAGGATATGAATTCGTTGATCATCCTGTAGTTTGCCTCCAATTTTCATGTATGCATCATTTCTTCAAAATTGAGACAAAAGCATCCAATATATCTCACATGTACCTAAAACACATTTAAGTACAAAATGGTCCCCAAACTTATTGGGTCCAAAGTAGTTAGTGCAACTACAATACATAGGGGAGACTCCACATAAATATGTGCATATTGATATGAAATTGAATTTCATGCACAACTTAGCCGATGGGATTTGGTGGAGTTTCCCTTATATATTGGATCAAAGAACGCAAACATGCCACAATATAAACATATAGTAAATATGCATGCATAAAGCTCTCAAGAACCAAAAAGGAGATACAATTTGAACAAACACACCAAGTAAATCGAGATTGCACACACAAGAGTGTGACATGACAAACGATGTCCAAATTGTATCAAAGAACCAATTCAACACATGAAAGATCACAAGTTCAACAAATGAACTAGGCTAAAACCAAGCGAGCAAAATATAGGTAAAAATAAAAATGCTCAAGGGTTTATCTCATTCTAAAATGGTCAAATCAAGAAACAAGGAATGAGACAAAACCAACTCCCAAAAAGAGCAAGGTTCCAACAAGAAACCAAACTCCCCAAACTTCTCATGGTGGCACAAAATACCAAAACGAAAAGATTGAGGTTCCAAGCACATAAAACCCGATATGGATTAAACAAAGAAGCATAAATATGAGTGTTCTAAATAATATAGAAGAGATCCCCCATGGATAGTGCATTATGTAGGATTTTCCTTTTAGATGCAAAATTCACACAAATGGGATCATCACTAGTACCTATAATAAGTGAAACACAAGAGGATATCAATAAAATAAGAAGATCCACACGAAGCAAGGAAGGCGTGGGAGACAACACAAAACATTTTCTTGGCCAAAGAAAGGATAAAATCAAACAAAGGCCAAAGTGAATATGATCAATAAAGCCATTCAAGCAAATTGGAAATTGTATGAGAAAATGTGTCACATAGGTGCTAGATAATTGTCAATACCAATTCTAAGTGACACAACCTCGAATATTCACATTTTCTAGGATTTGTACTATGCACTAAGCATATGACTCCCCCATAATGTGATACTACCATAAAACCAACACGAGGCAAAAGGATACAAATAGAGATAATTAATGGACATTATAAAACTTAAATTTCTCATGAGAATTGTACCACATAGAGACTAGACAATAATACAATATAAATACTATGTGGTATTCCTCATGTACACACAATTTTAGGATTGTTGAATGCCCAAGCATAACACTCCCCCAAAATGGGATAGTCCATTAATCTCTCACAAGAGCCAAATAAGGTATCAAATATAATCAATTAAGGCTCCAATACAAGGAACACACATACATGGTGTGCCACCTAATCATATACAAATATACTTGATATCTCAAGATAATTAAGTGGAAATCACGACATGTACAAAAGCATGGAGGATACAAAACCAACACATGCACAAAGGGCGAGTAACTTTCAATGTAATGAGTTAATCATATGTTACTGCAAGGAGGACCATTGGAAATATAATATAATCATGATAATACAAATGGCTTGGATTGACACTAATAATTGACTAAGATCCCTTAATTCTTCATAATGTAGCCAAGACTCCAATGCCCTCCAAAACACACCTATTGATCAAGTTTTGGCTTGTTGGTCCCCAACCAAGTTGGGTCCTAAGAAGTTAGTAACAATAGGCTTGGCAACCCAAATGGATATTTTCTTGACACCACATTGGGCACCAACAATTTTGGCAAACACATTGCCAACCTCATCCTTATAAAGAGAATAAGCATCATCAATAATGATAGGGTTGGATGAGGAGATACCAATAGTACATGAGGAAGAAATGTGCCCTTTCTTACGGCAAATGTAGCAACTTCTTCTCTTGCCATCTTTATTTTTGGATGAAGCAACAAATTGAAGAAGATCTTGAGTCTTCTTGGGAGGAGGCCCATCTCTAACAAGATGTAGATCTTGAGGCCGCTTCCCTTGTTGCTTCTTGCCAAGGGACTTCTTCTTTAATGGGAAATGTTTGACATGATGCCCTTCTTCCTTGCACTTGAAGCAAACAATGTTGGCAAGATTCTTGACTTGATCTTGGCCATTCTTCTTGTTGTCATTGTGCTTCAACTTGATAGTGGACTTGTTCTTGACATTGGAGTTGAATCCAAGCCCACTCTTGTCATTGGGGGATTTTTGCACATTCAATATTTTGTTGAGTGCGGCCTTCCCTTGATGACCCCTTTTCAAGTCATTCTTCAAAGAAGTGACTTGATCCTTGAGCTCTTTGATTTACTCTACATGGTTAGTTTCAACAAAAGTACTAGAGGAAGTATATGCCACATTGTTAGATATAGCATGGTTGTGAGAGGATGAATTACATGGACTAGAACATGGCAATATAACATTTGGAGTATATATAGTGCTAATGTCCACATGAGGCCCACTAGATGTTACCTTTGACATGATGGCCTCATGAGCCAACTTTAGCCTACCATGGGAGACTAGGAGATCCTCATGCGAGCTTGAGAGATTAACATGGCTTTCTTCTAATTTCCCATAGTTGCTAGTTAGCAAATCAAGTTGAGCCTTTAGCTCAGCATTATCCTTTAAAATAGATGATTCACAAGAAATAGAGTTAGTAGCACAAGCATCATCATTATTAGCAAGAGGTGAGGGCAACTTGGCAAGCTCTTTTGAATATGAAGTTTTAAGTTGCTCATGTGACTCGGTGAGTTTGATGAGCTCCCTCTTAACGACCCGAGAGCCATTTTCGAGATGCTTAAAATCCTCAACAAGTTTAGAATAAGCAACTTCAAGTTCATAATTTTTAATCTTGAAGGAGTTTGCCACCACGAGTTCTCTATCATGGTATTCTTTTACTCTAGATAATTCTAGAGTGAAAGTCTCCTCAAGAGATTCTTTGGTGGTTTGTTCTTCTTTAAGGGAGTCATTTAGTTGAGCAATTTCATTAGCATACTTACGCTCACGCGCAAATTGTACATCAATTAAGTTTTCTTGCTCCTCAATAAGATCATTGCCTTCTATAGTATAATTCAAGATTTCAATAAGTTGGAGGATGCAATTTTATGTTTTAAGAGAGCGCTATAGACAACCTCTCCCATTTTCTTAATAGAGTTAATATCATACTTACCTCGATAATCATCATTATCATTATGAACCTCATCATCATCATGAGATACAATGGGATCCAAAGAGGTTACCTTTGTTTCCTTAGCCATAAGGCATATGTGAGAACCGGAGGAAGGTGATGATTAGATTGAACTTGTAGCTCTATTCAAGACCTTGTATTGGCCCATATAATCTTCATTTTCCTCTACATGGTTAGCAACACAAGCACTAGAGGAAATAGAAGCATTTTTATCATGGCAACAAGACAACACAAGCATATCATCATGAGATTTATTCAAGTCATTTCTACATGATATGCAAGGACTATTAACACAAGCATGTAAGAGGTTTGTAGTGCTAGAAGTGTTAAGGTCCAAAGATAGATCATTGCAACTAGATAGAGATGAGGGATTACAAATAGTAAGCACACTATCCAAATTGCAATTTCTATCACCACTCGCCATATCATTACCTTGTGAAAAGTCACATGTTGGTGAAGTGGTAGAGGATGAGAACTCATCTCGACCGGAAGTGGAAGCAACACAATCATCCACAATAATATTGGACACAACATATTTATCTTGAAGTTTTGTCCATAACTCATGAGCGCTCCAAAAAGGAATGATTGAAGAGGTAACTACATAGCTCAAAGCATTAATGTCACATCCCAAGATTTTCCAAATCTTGTAATGTGCAAATAAATGAATAAAATAAAACTTTGTTTGATTTTCTTAGCCAGAGGAAACTTTTTGAATTCAATTGTAACTTCAAACCCATTTGAATTAAATAAAACCCAAAGGGATCTAAAAGATAAACATTTAATAAAAGGAAAAATAAAAACATTTGGAAATACTATTTTGAAAATCTTGAGTGAAAAGATTTATTTTTAAATGAAATAGAAGTTTATAAATGAAGAATGTTTTATAAAACCAAATTAAAACCTTGGCCAAGCTTTGGTATTAAAACATTTTATTATTTAAATTAACTAAAGTTTATTTAAATAAATTAATAAGGATTAAATATCCAACCTTTTTTAAATAAAAGGTTTTACTAATTTAAATTGAAACATCAAAACTTGTTAAATTGTTTAAAATAAGTTTTCCCAATTATTTGGTTTTCACAAATAAAACCCACTAATATGTTTTGACTTTATTTTAGGTTTAAAATAATTGTCTCAATAAAATAAATCCTACTTGATTTAATAATGAAAGTCTAATTTATTTAATTAATAATGGACTCTAAAATAAAATGTTATTTTGTTAAAACAAGTTTCCCAATATTCTTTATTTCCAAATAAACCTATTGATTTTATTTGGGTTTTAAATGGGGCTTTTATTTAAATAAACCAAACCCTATTTATTTAATAAACCATGGTCCATTTTATTTAATTAATAAATGGAACCTAAAAAGATTTAAAATACTTTTTTTTTGGAGAGTTGGATTATGTTGATGAACAGAACCAAAAACACAATGCAAAGTTTAATGATTGTTTGAATTGTTGAATTAATTGAATGCTTGAATAATTGTTTGAAATAACAAATCAGGAAATAGAAATAGAAAAAGAAAAAGAATTAGACAGAAAAAAATAACAGCAGCCCAACAAGGCCCAGCCCAACAGCTCAAACAGCCCAGCTTCCCTCTCCCACGACGAAGCGTTTTCCCACTCAGTATCTGACCCGCGGAGCAACCGACAAGTGGACCCCTTCCCTTATTCTTTTCTTTCACTGCCAGCGGACCCCACACTGCCTACTCCTTCTTCTTCCTCGCGCGACCATGCCTCCCCCAGACGACGCTGCCGTTGCTGCCCATGAATGCCGTGATCAATTCGCCTTAACGCCGCGTTAATTCCTCGTCGCGACCACGCCCTTTTAATCGCCTCGCTCTCTCCTCCTTTTTCCCCAGACCACTCCTCCCCTCTGCCTCCAGGCCGCCCCAATTTCTCTCTGCACCGCCGCCGTCTCCGACGAGCTTAGCCCTCGATTCCGGCCGAGCCACACCCCCTCCTGACTCCACAAGTGCACAAGCACACTCACCACTTCCTGGCGCATCTCCCAGTACCCCCTGTTCGACCGCGGGCGCCCCAGAACGATGGCTACGACGAGCTTCCGAACGCCGCCGCGTCTGCAACCTCTCCGACGACCTCCCCCGGTAAACCTCGACCGCCCCGCGCCCTCTCGTTCATGCACACAACGTTGCCTTAACCTCACGCACCTGACCGCGCCTCCGTTTTGCCTTAGGGTGATCTCCAGTGACGTCCTCGACCTCGACCAGAGCCGCCCGTCGCCAGTAGCAACTCCGGCAAGGAATTACGGCTTTCCCCGTGCGCCCCTCCACCAACCGGTAGCACGTTGAGCATCAGCGTTGCATTGCGAGCCTGGTGAGCATCCTTTCCCTCTTTTTCGCGTCCTGTTTCGCTAGCGCCGCCGCCAGCTAGCCGTTCCGCCGCTCGCCGTCGACCTAGCGCCGCCAGCTTCTAGTCAAGCACACGAGAGCCGTTAGATTTCCATCCTGCGGCGTAGACAGAGTGACTTAAGCGAAACGGTACAGGAGCATCTGAGCCGCACGATTCACATCAGATCCAACGCTCCACAGCGTGATCCGCAGCGAAGCGGTACCGCCCAATAGAATCCTGCCGCGTGTCCCCTGTTCTGTTTAAATCAGATTTGAATCTGATTTAAAATGCAAACTTCAAACCCTTGTAACTTTCAAACCACATGTCCAAAATTTATAAATTTTATATCAATGGATTCAGGAGAACAAGACCTAAACAACCATGGCCTTAGTTTTGAAAATAGTATCTGTTAGCTTGTTTGAATTTACAGAAACTTTGGTGTACTTGTTAGAGTATAAAAATTGTTTAAAATTGATTTTAGGATTAAATCTTCTGCAAAATGGATTTGTGTGACCTTACTGACCCTAGGAACCAACCCATAGTGTTAAAAACGATTTTTGTGAAATTTAAGTTGAATTATTTAACTTAGCCATATTCTAGCCAAATAAACTCATTGATTTTATTATGGAATTGTTTTTGCAAGAAAAACTTTGGGAAAATGTTATGAACCAAACTTACTGACCCAAAACACCAAGCCTTGCCAAGAGCAACTCACTTGTTGAAAAATATAAAGTTTTGCTTTGAAAAGAATAATTTTCCCCACATAAAATGTTGAATGGATTTTAAAATAAATTTTGAGCAAAACCCTCTAACTAATGACTTTGCCATCTTGGTAAATGACCAATGTGGACCTTACAAAGTTAAAAGCCTAGTGGATACCTCCCTTGTGAATAAAACCATCTTAAGCATGTTTCCATGCATGAATTAGAATCCATTGCTTTGTGTGTGTGTGAAATATTGGTTGAATATTGGTTTGGAATGCTATTTGATACTATGCTTGTTTGAATGATTGTAGTGGAATTAGCAAAGTGTGAGACTAGCAAGATCAAGGAGTAAACCCTCATTCCCTACCAAAAAGGCAAGTTACACTATCATACAAAAGACCTACTATTTTCATTATACTTAGTGGATTTTGTAAACATGCATGAAAATGTTTTATACTTATGCTATGCTAATCCTAATAGGATTCCCTATACACTCCTTAGTAAAAATATTGAGGTTGTACATGCTTAGCCATGCTATGTTTTGAAGAGAGATACATGTTGAGATTTTACAAAGGTTGAGAAAAGACCTGTGTTTTACATAATAAAACAAGGACTCAATGAACCACCTAGGTGGTGGACACTTTATGTATTGGAGAAGGTGGCAACAAAAGGAACCATGTCTATGGCAATCACTTTTGTGTTGTGCTCCAAATGAAAACCACCTAGGAAACTTAGAGATTGAACATGTTTCTCCAATTGTGGCTTTCGTGTACAACCACATGCTATTATGGCTCTGGCTTAGTCAACTACATTAGGAAGACCTATACATTGTCTTTAGTTACCGGACATGGGGATCTGGAATGCTTCATGGGGGATGAAGACAAGCTAGCAATGATGTATGGGAGGACCTTTTGGAAAGACTTCGTCACATTCTCAGTCTGCCAGTACTCCATCTTGGTGAGCACTAATCCAGTAGGCCACTGGTGGCAACAAGATGGGATTGTGTCATGTGGGTAAAGTGTACTCCTTCTGCAGAAGTTAATAAAAATCTAAGTACTTAGCCGTGTCCCCGGTTATGGACAATACTGAGCAACTAAAGTTTGAACCATGGGAGATCTCGACATTCCAACTTCTAATATAAAAACTTGATGCACTTGGGGGTACCAAGGAATTCAAAGAGATTTTGTTAAGCTTGTTGCACTTGGGGTTTACCAAGGTGCTCAAGAGCATGACGTACTTGGGGTTACCAAGGTACTCATGAGATTTTGATAAAACTTGAAGCACTTGGGGTTACCAAGTAGCTCAAGGGGTTTTGACAAGGACTTGAACACTTGAGTTTCTACCAAGGAGTTCAAGGAACTTGGAAAAGAGATTTGACAAAGGACCAAAACCATTTTGAAAAGATAGGATAAATATTGCTTTATGCAAATAAGCCCTAAACTCTACTTAACCAATTATGCATGTAATGATAGGATCCACTCATTTTTGCATAAAAGTGAAGCTTGCCAATACAATTCAAAATGTATTGACCCCTTGTGGCTGTAACTTGTAATGTTGCAGGTTGATTGTTTTTTTTATATGAAGATTGTTTGATTGACTAGGATTACAAAGTCTACAACCAACATCTGCCTGTGGTACTTTGAAGATGAAGGACCCATGACTATATTTATTCCGCTGCAATGTATTGTAATAGCCATATGAGCTACGTATGATGTAATAAAATTATATTATTCCTGGTTATAAAGTTATATTTTGACCTTGTTTCTCGATATTACATCTTACTGTGGATGCTAGCTATTGATCCAGGGACTAGCATTGTAAAACACAGGGGGAATCTACCTTTATCAGGTGGATACCTCTACAGATGGTATCAGAGCATTGTGTTGCCTGTAGGATTTGTAAACCTAGGATTGGACAAAAACCCTTAGAAAAATAGGAGTTATAATTGTTCAAAAACTTATTTACAAAAAAACACTTATAAACTCTTTCCTTAACCACTTTGGTTTAACTCTACACCTCTTCTACTTCAACTTGATGGAAAAACCTACCCATGGACAAAGACTACACCATGTGCAAAGGACTTCTTCAACATCATCAACTCTAATGACTTCAACATCTTCACTCTAATGACTTCAACATCTTCAGCATGTTCACCAAGGACTTCCAACATGGAGACTACTAAGAACCACAAGTGTGACAAGGAAATCTTACTTAGGAATTAGAGACTGAGGGTATGCAAAATAAGAAGAAACCATCAACAAACTTTGAGGTTTGGTGACCAAGAGTTCTTCTCAAGAAAACCATGATCTCATGTAAGAATAATCAACCAAGAAGAGTGGAAAGATCACAAGTAAACCATATAGATGGACCACCATAATTTAGTTAAGCAAAACCACCAACTTATGTGGTGTAACAAAAATATTTTGTTGCCTAAGTATGTGCTTGAACTTTGTTTGAGTGAAATGTTTGTTTGTAATTGCATGCACATTGCTTGTGTGAATTGTGATGTGTGTGATTAGAATTGATTCCTTAGAAATATCTTGCCTATTCTAACCTCCTTCAACCCAAACAGATGACTACTCCAAAAGACTCCAAGGTTGATGACACCAACACCAACCAGGCTGACAGCATGAGAGAGCTCATAGCCACCCAACATCAGTTGAACCAACTGACAGCTCAGTTCATAGTCAACAATAGTGATAAGGATCCAACACTCCAAAGGTTTTTGGAAGAGCAATCTCAACTAATGCTTAAGGTGACTAATCAAATGATCAGCATGGAAGAAAACTACCCCAAAGAAGTCTATGATAACAAGGCTGACAAGAATATTATTCTGGATGGAGCCCCAGCTTGCACTATATGTGGAGACAAGGATCATACTTCCAAGGAGCATGAAGGACAATGCCCCAATTGTGAAGAAGATCATCCTGTTGAACAATGCCCCACCTATCAAGCTACTTGTTACCTTTGTGAAGGAAGTGACCATACTCCTGGCCAATGACCCATCTATGCCATGGTAGAACAAAGGAAACAAGAAGGATCCAAGTCTACCAAAGGAAAAGGACCACTCCTACCTCCTAACAAGACAACCCAATTCAAAGGATCAAAGAAAATCAAGAAGCCCAAGCAAGACATGAGCCTTGTACAATGTCGTAGATGTAAGGAAATGGGACACTACTCCAGTGGATGCCCAGAGAACAAGAAGAATAAAGAGATTGACCAAGTGTGGTGCAACAACTGCAAAGAACCAGGCCATTATGTAGCCACTTGTCCACAAGAACAACGTAAAGAACTCAATGACATTCATTGCTTCAACTGCAAGAACCCAGGACATTATGCAAGCAACTGTCCAGAAAGGATGAAGAACAAGTTGAACAAGCCTATGGAGAAACTCAATCTTGGCCCATGAGTCAAGCATAGGAATTAAGCAAAAGTTTAACATAGAAGTTTTCCAGGACCCAAGAAGGCCAATATGTAATTTTTGTTTGAAATATTTTAAGGGTGGTAGTACCCTAGTTGTTTGAACTTGCTTGAAACCCTAACCTTCCCAAATCTCGGGACGAGATTTATTTTAAGGGTGGTAGCCTGTCACATCCCAAGATTTTCCAAATCTTGTAATGTGAAAATAAATGAATAAAATAAAACTTTGTTTGATTTTCTTAGCCAGAGGAAACTTTTTGAATTCAATTGGAACTTCAAACCCATTTGAATTAAATAAAACCCAAAGGGATCTAAAAGATAAACATTTAATAAAAGGAAAAATAAAAACATTTGGAAATACTATTTTGAAAATCTTGAGTGAAAAGATTTATTTTTAAATGAAATAGAAGTTTATAAATGAAGAATGTTTTATAAAACCAAATTAAAACCTTGGCCAAGCTTTGGTATTAAAAAAATTTATTATTTAAATTAACTAAAGTTTATTTAAATAAATTAATAAGGATTAAATATCCAACCTTATTTAAATAAAAGGTTTTACTAATTTAAATTGAAACATCAAAACTTGTTAAATTGTTTAAAATAAGTTTTCCCAATTATTTGGTTTTCACAAATAAAACCCACTAATATGTTTTGACTTTATTTTAGGTTTAAAATAATTGTCTCAATAAAATAAATCCTACTTGATTTAATAATGAAAGTCTAATTTATTTAATTAATAATGGACTCTAAAATAAAATGTTATTTTGTTAAAACAAGTTTCCCAATATTCTTTATTTCCAAATAAACATATTGATTTTATTTGGGTTTTAAATGGGGCTTTTATTTAAATAAACCAAACCCTATTTATTTAATAAACCATGGTCCATTTTATTTAATTAATAAATGGAACCTAAAAAGATTTAAAATATTATTTTTTTTGGAGAGTTGGATTATGTTGATGAACAGAACCAAAAACACAATGCAAAGTTTAATGATTGTTTGAATTGTTGAATTAATTGAATGCTTGAATAATTGTTTGAAATAACAAATCAGGAAATAGAAATAGAAAAAGAAAAAGAATTAGACAGAAAAAAATAACAGCAGCCCAACAAGGCCCAGCCCAACAGCTCAAACAGCCCAGCTTCCCTCTCCCACGACGAAGCGTTTTCCCACTCAGTATCTGACCCGCGGAGCAACCGACAAGTGGACCCCTTCCCTTATTCTTTTCTTTCACTGCCAGCGGACCCCACACTGCCTACTCCTTCTTCTTCCTCGCGCGACCATGCCTCCCCCAGACGACGCTGCCGTTGCTGCCCATGAATGACGTGATCAATTCGCCTTAACGCCGCGTTAATTCCTCGTCGCGACCACGCCCTTTTAATTGCCTCGCTCTCTCCTCCTTTTTCCCCAGACCACTCCTCCCCTCTGCCTCCAGGCCGCCCCAATTTCTCTCTGCACCGCCGCCGTCTCCGACGAGCTTAGCCCTCGATTCCGGCCGAGCCACACCCCCTCCTGACTCCACAAGCGCACAAGCACACTCACCACTTCCTGGCGCATCTCCCAGTACCCCCTGTTCGACCGCGGGCGCCCCAGAACGACGGCTACGACGAGCTTCCGAACGCCGCCGCGTCTGCAACCTCTCCGACGACCTCCCCCGGTAAACCTCGACCGCCCTGCGCCCTCTCGTTCACGCACACAACGTTGCCTTAACCTCACGCACCTGACCGCGCCTCCGTTTTGCCTTAGGGTGATCTCCAGTGACGTCCTCGACCTCGACCAGAGCCGCCCGTCGCCAGTAGCAACTCCGGCAAGGAATTACGGCTTTCCCCGTGCGCCCCTCCACCAACCGGTAGCACGTTGAGCATCAGCGTTGCATTGCGAGCCTGGTGAGCATCCTTTCCCTCTTTTTCGCATCCTGTTTCCCTAGCTCCGCCGCCATCTAGCCGTTCCGCCGCTCGCCGTCGACCTAGCGCCGCCAGCTTCTAGTCAAGCACACGAGAGCCGTTAGATTTCCATCCTGCGGCGTAGACAGAGTGACTTAAGCGAAACGGTTCAGGAGCATCTGAGCCGCACGATTCACATCAGATCCAACGCTCCACAGCGTGATCCACAGCGAAGCGGTACCGCCCAATAGAATCCTGCCGCGTGTCCCCTGTTCTGTTTAAATCAGATTTGAATCTGATTTAAAATGCAAACTTCAAACCCTTGTAACTTTCAAATCACACGTCCAAAATTTATAAATTTTATATCAATGGATTCAGGAGAACAAGACCTAAACAACCATGGCCTTAGTTTTGAAAATAGTATCTGTTAGCTTGTTTGAATTTACAGAAACTTTGGTGTACTTGTTAGAGTATAAAAATTGTTTAAAATTGATTTTAGGATTAAATCTTCTGCAAAATGGATTTGTGTGACCTTACTGACCCTAGGAACCAACCCATAGTGTTAAAAATGATTTTTGTGAAATTTAAGTTTAATTATTTAACTTAGCCATATTCTAGCCAAATAAACTCATTGATTTTATTATGGAATTGTTTTTGCAAGAAAAACTTTGGGAAAATGTTATGAACCAAACTTACTGACCCAAAACACCAAGCCTTGCCAAGAGCAACTCACTTGTTGAAAAATATAAAGTTTTGCTTTGAAAAGAATAATTTTCCCCACATAAAATGTTGAATGGATTTTAAAATAAATTTTGAGCAAAACCCTCTAACTAATGACTTTGCCATCTTGGTAAATGACCAATGTGGACCTTACAAAGTTAAAATCCTAGTGGACACCTCCCTTGTGAATAAAACCATCTTAAGCATGTTTCCATGCATGAATTAGAATCCATTGCTTTGTGTGTGTGAAATATTGGTTGAATATTGGTTTGGAATGCTATTTGATACTATGCTTGTTTGAATGATTGTAGTGGAATTAGCAAAGTGTGAGACTAGCAAGATCAAGGAGTAAACCCTCATTCCCTACCAAAAAGGCAAGTTACACTATCATACAAAAGACCTACTATTTTCATTATACTTAGTGGATTTTGTAAACATGCATGAAAATGTTTTATACTTATGCTATGCTAATCCTAATAGGATTCCCTATACACTCCTTAGTAAAAATATTGAGGTTGTACATGCTTAGCCATGCTATGTTTTGAAGAGAGATACATGTTGAGATTTTACAAAGGTTGAGAAAAGACTTGTGTTTTACATAATAAAACAAGGACTCAATGAACCACCTAGGTGGTGGACACTTTATGTATTGGAGAAGGTGGCAACAAAAGGAACCATGTCTATGGCAATCACTTTTGTGTTGTGCTCCAAATGAAAACCACCTAGGAAACTTAGAGATTGAACATGTTTCTCCAATTGTGGCTTTCGTGTACAACCACATGCTATTATGGCTCTGGCTTAGTCAACTACATTAGGAAGACCTATACATTGTCTTTAGTTACCGGACATGGGGATCTGGAATGCTTCATGGGGGCTGAAGACAAGCTAGCAATGATGTATGGGAGGACCTTTTGGAAAGACTTCGTCACATTCTCAGTCTGCCAGTACTCCATCTTGGTGAGCACTAATCCAGTAGGCCACTGGTGGCAACAAGATGGGATTGTGTCATGTGGGTAAAGTGTACTCCTTCTGCAGAAGTTAATAAAAATCTAAGTACTTAGCCGTGTCCCCAGTTATGGACAATACTGAGCAACTAAAGTTTGAACCATGGGAGATCTCGACATTCCAACTTCTAATATAAAAACTTGATGCACTTGGGGGTACCAAGGAATTCAAAGAGATTTTGTTAAGCTTGTTGCACTTGGGGTTTACCAAGGTGCTCAAGAGCATGACGTACTTGGGGTTACCAAGGGACTCATGAGATTTTGATAAAACTTGAAGCACTTGGGGTTACCAAGTAGCTCAAGGGATTTTGACAAGGACTTGAACACTTGAGTTTCTACCAAGGAGTTCAAGGAACTTGGAAAAGAGATTTGACAAAGGACCAAAACCATTTTGAAAAGATAGGATAAATATTGCTTTATGCAAATAAGCCCTAAACTCTACTTAACCAATTATGCATGTAATGATAGGATCCACTCATTTTTGCATAAAAGTGAAGCTTGCCAATACAATTCAAAATGTATTGACCCCTTGTGGCTGTAACTTGTAATGTTGCAGGTTGATTGTTTTTTTTATATGAAGATTGTTTGATTGACTAGGATTACAAAGTCTACAACCAACATCTGCCTGTGGTACTTTGAAGATGAAGGACCCATGACTATATTTATTCCGCTGCAATGTATTGTAATAGCCATATGAGCTACGTATGATGTAATAAAATTATATTATTCCCGGTTATAAAGTTATATTTTGACTTTGTTTCTCGATATTACATCTTACTGTGGATGCTAGCTATTGATCCAGGGACTAGCATTGTAAAACACAGGGGGAATCTACATTTATCAGGTGGAGGCCTCTACAATTAACAAGCACATTAGAAGCTTGAGCATCGAGATATAAGTTTTTCTCATCCTCACAAGATAGATTTTTGAAATCCATAGGAGGAGAAAAACCCATATCTATAATACACTCCAAATTTCGGTCCATGTCCCGAAAATGAATGAGCATACGACTTTTCCATATATCATAATTTATGACATTGAATATGAACATGTCATTGTGGACTAATCCTCTAGCCGACATCTTTACTCTCAAGGCGGTGAAGCCTAAAATGAGAGAACGGGCTCTGATACCAATTGAAAGGATACAGATGCCGCCTAGAGGGGGGTGAATAGGCGGTTAAAACTTTTCCGACAGTGGCTCAACAAAGGCGGAATTAAACTAGCGTTTACTTTGTTAAGAACAAAACCTAGAACTATCTAGGGTTCACCTATGTGCACCAACAACTTATGCTAAGCATGTCAAACAGCTATGTGATAGCAAGATATATACTTCAAGCACGAAGGCTATCACAAAGTAAAGTGCATAAGTAAGAGCTCGGGTATAGAGATAACCGAGGCACGCGGGGACGACGATATTTTACCGAGTTCCTCCCAACATGGAGTACGTCTCGTTTGGAGAGGGGGTGGTATCTAACCACCAACGCCACAAAAGGCCTCCCTTATTCTCCTGTGAATCTCACCTCAACGGGATCGATCCACGCTTCCACTATCGGTGCACTTGTCGGTGGCAAACCGGAACCTCTCACAAGGTTGGGGCACTTCTCCACAACTCAATTGGAGGCTCCCAACAAACGCCACCAAGGCCACAACCTGCAACACCAACAAACCGTCTAGGGTTCCAAGAACCAGAGAGTAAAAATCTTCTCAACTTTCACTCACCAAATCCTCCGGGGAGAACTCAAACCGATGCACCAAATGCAATGGCAAGAACACAAGTAGTGCTCAAATCCTTCTCTCCCAAATTCCACCAAAGCTTGTGGGGGAATAAGAGAGGAAGAACAATGGAGGAAATCCACAAAAGACTCCAAGATCTAGATCCCAAGATGTTCCCCTCACTTAGAGGAGAGATGGATTGGTGGGATTGTAGATCTAGATCTCCTCTTTCAAATCCCTAAAGTATATGCAAGAATCAAGGGAGGGATTGAAGGAGGAGCAAGCTCAAGAGGGTTAAGAATGGAGGAGAAAGCCTGTCAAAACTCGAGCAGGGTCATTGGGGAAGAAGGGCCCCTTTTTATAGGCCCACAGATTTCTGACCGTTTTCTGCCCGTTGGGGACTTACCAGACCGGAGACTCCGGTGTACAGACCGGAGACTCTGGTCTACACCGGAGATTCCGGCCCAACCTCCGGACAAGCCTCCGGACCACCTATCAGACTGTCCCAGGCTGAATTCTGGAGCCCCCTCCGGGGACTCCTGCGGAAACTCCGGTCCACACCGGAGACTCCGGTCCACGCAGACCGGAGACTCTGGTGTGGACCAAATAAGAGGCAAACTTCAAATGGCGATATATAGAATTTGGAAACTCCGATTGACCCGAAACCAATTTTGTTGGAAAGAGGACAACAAGAGCTACCCAGCAAAAAATGAAAATATTGGATACCACCAAGATAGAACATTTCATGTATTATAAAGTGAGATACCTCTCTTGGTGAGAAACCGGAAAACCTCAAAGATCAAAAACGCAATATGATATAAAAGGGAAATCCGTTTTTGATGAAATAGAGCTTGTTATGAATATTACCACAAGCTCTAGAACCTCACATGGATAAGATCCAAATAACAACCAAGAAAGGATGATGCTAAGTATGCAAAGGTTTGAGCTCTCTCAGAAAGATATGATCGAGTTACTCACTTGAGAGCCCCTCTTGATAGTACGGTTATCTATCCTATAAACCGGTCTCCCCAACTAACACCACGAGACCGGTAAGAAGGAAACCCCTATCAAGATCATACCTTTGCCTTGCGTATATTCCACTTGATTATGATGTAGATGGTCTTGTCCTTCTCAAGATGGAACACCTTTCTTGATTTCTCTTGTACGCACTTGCTTGATTAAGACTTGCAAGTTACTCCCCCATACAACATGGGGAAACCTTTACTTTGACCTTGTCTTCATCGATCCATGATCACCAAGGATGGAAAGCTTTAAGCATGAGATCTTCTAGATATTGCACATCTTTAGCTTGCACATCATTTCTTATTTTCTTCATTATGTTGATGCCTTGAAGGTACACCAGAGATATTACTCCATCTTATTCTTCAAGACATACTTGACATAGGTTTAACTCTCATATGACCAATCTGTGGACCATTCTTTGAACACCTTGGTCACCACATGATCCTCTTCACTTCTTCTCCAAACCTTGAAGCCAACATATGGTTCAAGCATTGCCTATGGACAAATCCTATAAGTGCAACTTAATACACACATTAGTCTATAAAGATTGTCATTAATTACCAAAACCACACATGGGGGCCCAGCATGTTCTTTCAGACGCGAGATAGGTGGTGGCCGCCATGATCGCAGCCTGCGGCGTTTTCGGCATTACGTTGCCTTGTGAGTCCATTGTCATGAAGGACGTGTTGAGGGCCCTGTTGACCTCGCGTCGTGCGGCGGGGTCCATGTGATCCATGAGGGAGCGGTACTTGTTGGCGTTGTTGCCATGTGAAGTGGAGCCGCCAGCTGAGGAAAGTGCAGCTCGCCGCGCGCTGGACTCCGCGGCTGCCTGCTTACGCATTTCGAGCTCCTCCATCAGCTTCACCTCCCGATTATGCTCATCGATCAGGAGGAGGTGGTAGGCCATCAGCGGGTCCCGAGAGGCATCCACAGGCAGGATTTTGTTGCCTTGCACGGCTTCGCGTGCTTGGCGCCATCCTTCCTCGTTGAGGTTGATCTGGTCGTAGGCGCGATTGCTGCCCTCAGTGGCTCTGTTGGTCGGGTTTCCCCTATTTCCCTCGTTCTAGACCTGCGGGTTGGGAGGGGGATTGGGAGGTATGGCACTCGAACCCAGTGGTGGGTCCGCTCCATTGTTTACATTGACATCATAGATGGTAGCGCTCACGGGGTGGATCGCTGCTGCCGCAACTCTCAGATCCGGAACCGTAGGTTCCTTCATCCGAAGGAGGACCGCATAGATCAGAGTTTCAGCTGCTGCTGTCATACGAATCGCCCGTAATATTTTATGTGCGCAGGGCGTCGATGGGTGGGGCCCACGAAGCAGTCCTGATGGATGGAAGCGGCACCCGCACTGGGAGGCGGAGGGTGCCGGTCTATCCCACCTGGAAGCAGAAGCTCCCGAATAGCATCTCGAGCCCGTCGCCAATGGACTCAAAATCCTTCAGGATGGTCGGCGAGTGGGCGGTGAAGTCGAAAGCGCCGAAGAGGTGGTGACTCTCCGTTGCCGATGAATCGTAGATCACTTCGGATGGAACCGTCACGACCGCACGATCAACATCCCCGCTTTCCACAGACGGCGCCAATTGACGAGGGTTCGACTCATCAATGCCTATTGTTATGGACTTAGGTTTTGGAGAAGATGGGGATGCTATAAGTCGCGGAACGGTTAACATACAAGCAACATAGGGACACGAGATTTACCCAGGTTTAGGCCCCCGGAGGGAAAACCCTACTCCTGCTTGTCTAGTCTTGATTACAGCGGAACCGAAGGTTACAGGGGTGCGCAGATGCAATCTGGCGTGGAGGTGTGTATGAGGTGAGTTGAGGATCCTTCTCGCCGTACCCTCCTGGCCTTTATATAGATAGGCCAGGTCCCGGGATAGGTCGAGTCGGTTACAAATTTGGGTTGATATCCTTTGAAATTCTATCTAATCTAGACTTGTCCTCCAAGGAGTCGAAATCGCCACGGGCTTGGGCCACCCGAAATCTTCATGGGCTGCGTGTCCTTACGTGGGCCTTCCTTGGGCTAGACCAGGTATATCAATATCATGCACCTGTAGGGTATATCCATATCAGTTCAGGAAAGTAGATACGTTTTAGACGTATCATTTCCCTAGCTCCAAGTAATGACTTGAAGCCATGGATCTAAAATGGAATCCATGCACAAAAACCAAGTTTGGAAGTCAGTAGACCCTACGGAAGGTATGAAGCCTATAGAGTACAAATGGATCTTCAAAAGAAATACAGATGCGGATGGTAATGTGAAATCCATAAAGCTAGACTTGTCGCGAAAGGGCTCCGACAAGTGCAAGGAGTTGACTACGATGAGACTTTCTGGCATGTAGCAATGCTTAATTCTGTGCGGATTTTACTAGCTATCACCGCCTATTACGATTATGAGATATGCCATATGGATATCAAAATGGCTTTCCTAAATGGAAAGCTAACCGAGGATGTGTATATGACACAATCCAACGGATTTGTCGTTCCAAAAGATACTAGAAAGATGCAAGCTTCAGGGGTCAATCTATGGCCTGAAGCAAGCGCACGAAGTCAGAACAAATGTTTTGACGAAGTAGTCAAAGGACTTGACTCCATACAGAACTGTGAGGAAGCTTGCGTATATCAGAAGGCAAGTGAGAGCGCAAAGACATTTCTAATATCATAAGTGGATGACATATTACTGATTGGAAATCAGAGTAAATAATAGCGTTAGATTGTTTCGTCTTAAACTGCTATCCAGTTTGTCCCGATTTTTTTTCGGTCGTGGTATGGATGCCGGAAAGGACATGTGATGCCTTCGCTATGGAGCCCTGCTCTTCAGGCAGGCGGGCCCTGCTGCAGGCATGGGCAGCAAATTCCCTACCGTGGACGTGTGTCACGCACGTCGTCATACCCCGTGTCGCCAGATGGTGGACCGCGTGCGTGCAATTTCCTGCCGTCAGCTGACGCGGGTAGGACCGCGCTCGGTAAGAGGCATTCCAGGGCGACAGCGCTCTGCACCCACCAGGTTGTGGGGTCAGCCTGAACCGACGTGGCGCATCGGAAGACATGACCTGAATCGGTTTCTGGCGGTGTAGAGATGACTTGGCAGTATAGGCGCGGGATATGGGGACGTATCGTGTGTCTAATTAATTTTGTTGTTGCGAATTTTTGCGAACGGTTGGCCATTAATGACAAGAGAAAAGAAGGCCAGGAGATACGCATGCATGCATTGGATTAATGAAATGACCATGTTGCCCTTTACGTAAAAGAGTAACGACGATGAAGTTCGATTCTAATCGATCAAAAGCTTTGGCTAAATCAGTTTTTAGCATGAAAGCTTGATCCTTCCAAGATCTTATTGAAAATAATAATGTTGTTGTTGATGTGACTACCTTCAATAAGATCTTATTGAGAAGGGTGAATGTAGTCCAACAAGTGGGCTTAAGTCTATTGGGTAGAGATTCTCTTATACAACATTACAAAGGTTGATAGGTTTGTTGTCCGCCGGAACAAAAAAGGACAAGCTTTTTGTGGATTAACACGATGTGAGTATCATTTATATGGTTAGAGAGAACACATGTTTCAAAGAAAGATCTTACCAGCATGTAAATATCTTCATTGATCCAGCTCCATATAGCTAAGTAAAACTCAATGTTGGATCCATCCTGTCCCGGCGAGACAGTCAGTTTAATTATAATCCTGGTTTGCTTGCGGAAGTTAGAGAACTCATATAAGGCATGCCATAGTTAGCATTTGTAGAGGCAAATGCATGCCTAAAATAGTTCACAGAAGTATTGCTAATATGGTTAGCCATAATTAAATGACATTATTTTCATACTTAACTGAGACAATAGTCTTCTCCTGCGCATGATAGTTGCTTTATGGAAATAGAAGGTGTTCCTATAACCATCTTTAATCCATCTCTTATTGGCCCTCTATGCATAAAAATCTGTTAGCTTTGTTATATTTTTTATGTACCTGTTGGCAAGGTCAGCCTCAAGATCATGGTCTTGGTTATGGAATGGTTGCATTTGAACTTGTTTAATTTTCTCCTCTAAGGCATTGCGTTCTTCCTGCAGTGATTTTTTTTTCCTGCACCAAAATTTTAAAGCTGCTGCAAGATGGGTAGTCCTAGCCGCAAAAGTGCGCTTCCTTCTTTTTCACCAAACATCCTTTGCATGGGCTTGAAAATCTTGCTCTTTGATCCACCGGTTTACAAATTTTTTAAAAATTAAAATTGTTAATAGTATGGCAGATCGATCAATAGAGAGTAAAATAGGAGCATGATCACCAATACTATGCATAAGAGGCATGTTATACACATCTGGGATTGGATAAACTTGGCACCATCAGACATTGATAAGACAATAATCAATCTTTTCGTACGTGGGTTTGGAGGTAAAACATTTGTTAGTCATAGTGTAAGCAGGCCCACTAAAACCCGGATCAAAGAGACCACATTGTTTGAGTGAAGATCAGAAAGCACTTATACGTTAGCGATTAACATTCGGGCAATATTTATCCATATCATATAGTAATTCATTCATATCCCCAATTCACATTATAGGCATGCTAGAGTTTCATACACAAAAGAGGCTACTTGCTACCAAAGCTGACTAGTACGGTGATGATAGAGATCACCATAAGTACACACAAGCCCAAACTATTGATTATACTAGTACTACTCGCTAAGCGAACATGGAAACTCGCTAGCCAAAGCCCTCTTGATCGTCTCCCGGAAGATACTAATACAATACTATCACTATATCACACAGATCAACCGAATTATATTTATTTTGGAGGATTTGAATCAGACACAAAAATCAGCTGAGCTTTCGTCGAGTGAATCATTGTGACAAGATGGCACATCATAGGACAAGACTCTTGCCCATGCCTCGGCAGTTCACCGGGTTAGCGGTATATACGGGTTAGCGCGCTGCTCCCAGCTGCATTGCGTACTTTAGGCTTCGCAAAAGCGTTGATCTGAGTATAGTGAAAAGTCACATCGTAATTCTGTATGCTTGTTGGATGCATCATTGACTACATTCAAGCTTCTTCCAATTTTTGGAAACTTGCAAGTACTATTATTTTTTTGAATTTTTCAAATTATAAAACTACATGTAGCTTGGTCTTCATTTATCTACACTCTAAAATATTACTAGACCACAAGAGCAAGACGCTGAGATCAACTTCCCGGCAGTCCCGTCGGTTGTCAGATCGCCTACTCGCAGCAGGCTCGTCTGGAGGAGGAGGCAACGTCCCGTGGACGCTCAGATCGCCTTCGCCTTCTTTCGACCCTCACCAGGGAGCTCCAGCCCAAATTTGAGGTCAAGGTTAATCTGTCGTCGATTCTGGCGCTGGTGACAGTAGCAGCACGCTGGTGCTTCAGGAATCAGGAAGATGGACTGGAAGAAAGTATGGCTGAAAATACAGAGTAGTTCGTATTGAAATTTTATACTTTTGTAGTATACATCACTGGCTATTTAGTACTTTAAATTATAATTGCTGAATTTTTTAAAATAAAAGGCTACGTGTAGCTCGTCCTCCATTTGAAGATTCCTCATCATCGGCCAGTACACAAGTCAGGATAGCACAAAATAAAGGCGGAAAGAGAGATGAATAAAGCCTTGTCAGTCGTCAGTCGTCACGACACTGCTACAGAACATGCTCGGACCAGTGACTAGTTCTACTACCACCACTACTCGACACAAGATGCTGCATCCAACGGACATCAAGCAGTTGAACATTCTTGAGTTACCAATCACCACTGATGAGATAGCAAGCTCATCATCACTCAGCAGGCAGACGGACCTTCACAAATGAGAGCATTCTTCTTCTCAAACTTCTTCAGGCACCTGGGACCTTCACAAGTGAGAGTATTCTTCTCAAACTTCTTCAGGCACCCGGCCAGGGCATCAACTCCAGTGTGATCACTCAGGAATATAAACACTCCCATACTCTGCATGATGATCTTACAAACAACTCAACAATAAACAAGGGAAATATAACCACAGACAAGGCAAACAACCACTTAGCTAGAAGATAACTAAGTTCTGGAATATAAACTTGTTTGTGAGGTACCAACCATAACCAGTACAATAGAAGTTCCAGCATAATTTCTGCAAATAAGCCAGGCTACAAGCACAAACAACATTAAACAAAAGGATAACTAGCAACTGAAAGTCTACAGGCAAGCTAGGGGATCCCCCTCTGTCCGACTGTTCAGGGTTGCGACCTTCAGCAAAATGAAATGTAGTAGCATATTTCATCACCAAGACTAGCAAAAACGTCCAGTTAACTGTGAAGCCACAACCAGTTTCACAATGTACCTTCAGCACATCCAGTCACACTTCTCACTGAACCCTCTCGCGAACTTACTAGATGCCATAATCGATGCTCAGCTCCCTCATTGGTGGGATGGTATCCATGGCAAACACCATCAGGTGAGGGCATGATTCATTTTCATTGCCACGAAGAATATATTGCAGGAAGACATTGGGAGCACAGCTGTGGCTAATGTAGCTAGCAAAATTCCTCCTCCGAGAAACGTCGAGTACATAGCTTGGCTCTCGGAAATGGTTGAACTGAGGCATGTTGTCGTCCAGAATGGCATCAGAGGCGTCTCCCCACTCTCTCCATCTCTCGGGAAACCTCTTTGGATCGATGAATAAGCCCTCATCCATCGGCACATCACCTGGCACCACATCTCCACTGAACTCGCATATATAAGCGCCTGGCTGTATCAAGTCCAGTGTCCTGACACCCCACTCAGTCTCCTTGGACCGGAACACCTCCAGCCGGTGCTTCATTCCTCGCTGGGTCAACCTGTTCAAGCAACTCATGGTGCAGTCACAAAGATCACCACACTCATACACTATTGGCCTTCCCCTAACAAGGGTGCCATCCTCATTGTACACCGGGCCTCCACCGTTCTTCCTCACGCAGCTGCACTTGGAGCCACATGTCGGACAATGACAGCCCTTATGCCGCTTCACGGGGGAGAACTCCAGGGACAATGGAAATTCAGGGTGTGCAACGTAGTCGAAGTCAAGGAGAGAACTCTCTTGGTCCACATTGTTGCAGACAGCGACAGGGAAGGGCTCCTTGCCATTTGATAGGTCCAGCGAGATGTAGCCTTGCGGTAGGACTTGGCTGTTGATCATGTCCTTGAGGTCCTTGGCCAGCCACCAGTTCTTGCTGCCGAGTTCCTCCTGGTCAGGGAGGCGCACGAGCTTGTACTTGCAGACATCGCGGCCAGATTTGCCAGGGCCATAGGCAGAGCTGACGACCCTGTAGAGGCCGTCGTAGACATAGACCTTGCGGCTGGGGCTGGACTCACAAGCGTGGCAGCGGATGACGCGCACCTCGAGGCCGTAATGGTAGCTGTAGTGGAGCGCGAGGTTGCCACGCTCGAGCGTCTGGTCGGTGTGGTGCTCGACGCGGTTGCGCTGGCGGCCGCCGCTGCCGGTGTACACGAGGACGTCGCCGCTGTCCTCGTCGTCGAGGTAGCCGCCCGAGGAGACGATGCTGGTGGCGACGGGGTGGCCCTCGCTGACGAGGCTGGCGGGGACATAGCCTATGCCGGCCTGCGGAGTGCAGTGGAGGCCGACGACGCAGAGCTCGGCGCGGTAGGCGAAGGCGTCCCCGACTTGGACGCCGGGGATGGGGCCGACGATGCGCACGTCACGGTAGAGCCAGAGGCCCATGGAGAGCATCTTGCTGGAGGCGCGCAGGTCGAAGCGGTTGCGGGGCCCGTCGTAGTTGTCCTGGCGCTGGTAGATTCCGCGGAGCGCCTCGAAGGTGAGGCGCGCGTGGCGGACGAGGGAGCGGAAGTGGATGTGATCCTGAGGCGTGAAGGAGGTGATGCGCACCATCTCACCGGCGCGGGCGCGTTTCTTGGTGGCGGAGGAAGAGGCGGCGGCGGCGGAGGGCGGGGGAATGGATACCTGTAGGTTGGCCTCCTGTTGGGGGTTGGGCGCGGTGAGGCTGAGATTGGCGGAGATGGTGTCGAGTTGGTGCTGCGAGTGCTGGAGTTGGAGGGCGAAGTCGAGGTGGTCGTCGGGGGAGGGCTCGACCTCCCGACGGTAGATATCGCAGAGCTCGGGGGTCGGAGCGGTGGGGGCATCGGGGTCGGGCTTGAGGATGAGAGCGTTGTGGGCGGTGGGGATGGGGGACGGGGGGGCGTCAGGGTCGGGCTTGGGGGTGAGGAGGATCTGCGGGGGGAGGGGGTGCGGCGGCGGCGACGCCATTGGTTCCTCTTTTCTCCCTCTACTCTGCTCTGCAACGCCGAATCGCTGCTCTCTCCCCCACTTTACTGGCTACTGCGGTGGAAGCAGGAACGGCGGTGCCCTGTTTTACTCAAGTCATTTACTATGAAGATTTTATATTGGTTGGGAAAATCTTATTTTGCCAAGTCTCAGTGCCAGATTTTCACACATATGAATTATTATTCGCAGGGTGCACATAAACACCAGTTATCCCGCTTAAAAAATAAAAATTATATTTTTGAGTTATAAAAAATTCTAAAAGTAATTAGAATGCAGCCCGTGATTTATACCAAAAAGTGCAAAATCTCAATTTGAAATAATGTGGGTTTTAAACTACATAAAAATGATAAAATTATAGATCTATAGTAATAGTGATTTTAAATAAAAAAGTCACATGTTGCTATTTTGTGTAGCTTGGAGTAAAAACATTTTGAATTGAGACTTCCTACATTTGTGAGATATATCATTAGCGATTTTTAGGATTATGTTCTTAGATTTTTTTTAACTTGTAATTTATTAATAAGCAGAGAGCAATGCAGATGGGGAACCAAAAGGACTTTTCGCTATGCAAACCTAGAATAAACGGTCCAATGGCAAATATGTCACGATACTTTCTCATATTCTCGTATCATTTTACGTGTCAAGACCAAATAACCTAGCCATAAAAATGTTAGTTACTCCGGTCTATATAATAACTTCAACTTTATCTAAGTACTAGTTGAGACATTAATATGGACTAGAGAAAGAACGGACATTACACCCATCCTTCTAGCCTCAGCCTTTTAGGCCAGTTGTGGCAACTTTTTAAAATAATATGTTTTAATCAATATATGAATAATATATAAATAATATTTCTAATTCTCTAGCCGAATATTCTTGCAGCCAGCGTACCACGTCCAAATCTACCCATAAACATACACAATAATTGTAATTAGTGAGAAATTAAAGTAATCCTTGAAGCGTGCGAAGTCTTGCCGTGTAGCAGCCTCTAGGCACCGGGTCAACACATCCACCATGCAACTACCTCAAGCTGCAGCCCCAGCCTCCAACATAGCCATTGCTCTCCAAAAACACCACCTTCTTTCATAAAAACGCCCCAAATCACTTCACCAAGCTACCCTATCAGTAAATCAGGCCTTTCCTACCTTTCTACTGTATTTTAGCCTCAAGTTTTGGTGAAAATCGCAGCAAAAATAATCTCAAAATGGAGCTGGAAATGGTGAAGGCGAGTTGAGGAAGAAGGAGGAAGAAGAAAAAGGAATGGGGAGAGAGAGGAGCGGGGTTGGACGACGCGGCGTGGATAAGGAGTAGTCGGAGGGTCAAGCTCCAAAGGGTTTGTCGGGATCTCAACCCTCGACATGTTCTTGTCGGCCGACAGGCCAACCGGCGGGGCCCCCGAACCACACTTTCGGAGCACCAACCACTGACAAGGAGCGGCAGGGGTTTCAGCGCATCCGATTAGTGCTCGTCGAAGCACCGGACTCCGAAGCCCCCTACATTTCAAAATTATTAATTTTATGTATTATTCGTAAAATTGATTTAAAAAACATACTCCTTTCGACCCATATTAGTTGACTCAAATTTATCTAGATACGGATGTATCTAGCACTAAAATTTAACTAAATACATTCATATATATGAATCTAAGTTAACTAATATGGATGAAAGGAAATATTATTTAATTTCTTTTAGCTCCATTGTGTTTATAATGTTCTTTTCGGTTTTGCTAAATCTCAAATCGAACAGCAACTGAGATTTTCATGCACACTTGCACGTACACCACAACATCCACACATACAAAGACGTTGGTTGTTCACGCTTTTATACACGACATTAACAAATTATCCCAGGTAAAGGTGTCATGATATTTACACATATATCTTTTAGTGTGTGCATCTAGGTAATCATGAGAACGCGCCCTCACATCACAACATCCACACACATAAATAGATACTATATACTCTTTTGATTTATCTCTACTACTTATAAAGGAGAGAACACAAACTTCTCTACACGTACCCATCACACATACGCAGATATATCACAACCGCACGATCAGACTCTCTAAACATAATCTAACAGCGTTCGTTAGCCTATTTTTTTTTCTTTGGTACACTTAGCAAATAGGTCTGACGGACTAAAACTCATCCCGCACGGAAAACCTCCGCCCCGATTTAGCCTTCTCTTTCCTTTTCCCTGCCAAATCGCCGCCACATCTGGCCGCCGGTTGGTGCAACGGCGTGTCCTCGAGGATGAGATGGTATGGAGAACCGACGCCGTCGAGGAGAAGGAGACAAGATGGCGACGGAGAGATCCGGCAGTCCAGACACAGAGGAGCTCCGAGGAGTTCTTCAGCCGCGGTCTGCTCCCATGTGTCCATCGCGTGCGATTTTGACCTGCTTTATCGCTTCCACCGCGTCCGCTAGGAAGAGGACCGGGACAAGGTCCATGCCGACGGATTCCAGCGCGTCCTCTACGCCGCGCCCAACTAAGGGCATGGTCGTTTTTGCTCGGAGCGGTCGCCTTACAGCCTGTCAGAGTCGCTTGCAGAAGAGGCGGTCTTCGAGCGGCAGGAAGAAGACTAGCGTTCTGGTCCTTCATGTACAGATCCTCTTGCCGCTTCCACTTTGTCTTCATGGGACCTCAAATTCCAAGATACAAGCAAAAACGGATGAGAAAAGGTATGAAATTGTCATTTTGGGCTTCGAATTTGAAGGTTTCAAAGCTTTACTGCCAATTTCTAGACGATTTTGGAAGAATTTTGAGGAAGAAAGAGTGTGGAAGATGAAACTGTACAGGCACATATGGCGAAAAAGGAAAATATCGGCGTGCGACCCGGAGAGGTGGCCTCATATCGATGCGGTGGGGATTTTTTTTTCTTTAAACCGCTGCTTCATGTTTTTTCTCCTTCGTGGATGCCATGGGGAAGCAGAACTACTTCCATCATAAATCGTGCTCTAATGGTGCAGACATATGGCAGTTGTCGTGCCCAACTACAGGCTGTCCCAGTGGTACGTGTTTATCGTGTTGATTTAAATTTATACTGATATGCTGAACCCGTTTGAACTGACCTCTCAGAACGGCTGATGCCACAATAACTCATATTATCTTGTTTCTATATACACTTCATCGGTTACTATGTTGTCAGATACGCAAAAAGGAAAATCCGGTTCATGAAAGAAGAGAGCTCTTATTAAAGAGAAATGGACCCAAGTCTCTGGCTTAATTCTTGTTATTTTTATTCACACGAGCCATCAGTTTACCGATCAATTCTTTGACTGGTCTCACTGATTTTGCTGTTGCCAAAGTAGAAGCTGTCATCGGTGCTATGTTTATATTAATTAGTATCATCAATATGTTCCTGACTCTTGGAGGGTCGGCAGGAAGGCAACGAAAGAGGATGGAAGGCGCGCGGCAGTGTGTGCATCTCGAAGGTGGTTGCCAAATCAGCATGCGTGAAAGGCACAAATTCCTCAGGCACTATCTAACAATTGCTCCGATGTTGCCTCGCGTGCTCCCTCTCCTAAGAAACTCACCAAGATCTGGTTCTTTCCCGAGTATCACATTCATGTCTCATTTTAACGAATATGCATGCCGTCTCCTTGTTACTCCTTTGTCTTCTTCAATCTCTGGGTATTGCAGTCTATGTGATTGTGTTAATGTCTCAAAGAACTTACTCTTTTTAAGACTAGACAATTGGCCCATCTCAACAATGGCAGTAGAATTTATAGATTTGGAGACAATGGTCTTGTCCTTCAAAGGAATAGAATTACATGGTAATCCAACAAATCATTCTTCAAAATTAAAATACCACCGTGATCTAGCAAAATTTTATATTGAACTTAAAGTGTGTGTCTCTAATCTGCTAACATTGTCAAGATGAGCAAAATATCTGAATATTTTAACAAATTTTAAAACACTAAGTGACGAGCTGGTTCAGGCATGCCATGACTCCATTTACCAATAACTGTACTAATATCTACATTTTCTAGATTCTTTCCAATGTTTACTGATGTTCGGGCGTTTTTTTTTCATGATAGAAAACTTACTTTACATACGGTTGTTGGTTCTAAACATGAACTATCTCTTTTGGTAAGTGATATTGTCATATTACTCCTGTTACTTTGATTTTTTATTAGATTTCCTATTGATTATAAAAGAACGAGAATAACGTCTACTTATTTCTTCTTGCAAAGACATAACTACAAACTGAAGCATACGAATTGGCCTATTCCTACAATCTGTAAGTGATTATCGATCTGTAAAATTTCCTATGGAGGTACATTATTCATGAACCCTTCCTCATATATTAATTAAACATCGTCTATTCACTACTTCGTACAAATTGGTTGTAGACATACAAGATTGTATAAGAGCCAAGGTAATCTAACAAAATTAATGAGAAACAAGTGATCAAAACGCTTAGAGAAACATGTAGAGGGAGCAAAATATTTGTAAGCAAGTATCTAAGCTTGCGGATAAATTGATTGATTGATTAACAAGGATATAATTTTGATGCTCAATTGTGCTACTTAATCATGAAAAATATTTGTTAGCAAGTATCTGAGTGTGCGGATTTCTTGCAGTCGAATGGTACTGGTAGGAAAGCTTAGCCTCAATGGTCATGTGTTTTCCCAACTGATTTTTTTGGGTGATTTTGTTAAAAGCATTATGTACAAGTTAATGAAGTTTTGTCACAGTTATTGCATTAATAGTATGCACATATTGTACCTTCTCTTTTTTCTTTTCTTCTAGCATAATTTACTTTCTCCTTTTCTTGCACACATTATGTACATTCTCTTTTTTCTTTTCTTGCGAGCATATTTCACTTTATAGTTTTGCTTGTTCTCTAACTGCCCCAGCTAAATATTTGTATTTTTGAATGTTAGAAAGAAAAACAGCACATGTTTCGGGCAAGCATGATGTTTACACAGTTCAAGCACTCAATATAGGGAAATTTGTGTTCACAAAAAGGTTGGGTACACTGAAGTATCGGTAAGACCTTTCATTGTTGGCAGGGTTACCTCCTTTAATTCTTTCTGAAACTGGCGGTGATGGAGCTTGAACATAATCCCAATTGCAGAGTTGATTAGGTTTGGCTCTTATATAAAATTTAGATCCTTATGCTAGGTACATACAATATATAATGATGATATACTATAAGTTATTATAAAACGCTTTTTGCTTGTGCATTTCTTACTAATGTCGGTGGAAATAATTTGTCAAACTGCTCTGATGCATTTCAGCTATGGATGCATGTCCATCAGCTTCAAAAAATTATGTACATGATTTCCATGCATACATGCATGTACGGATTATTTCTTGTGCCCTGGCAATATTCTCTTTTTTATATTGTTCACGATGCTACAAGTTTTAATATCTTATTTTTCCATTTTCTCTTCTGCCGCATAGGAAACGCTGGTCACGTGATTTTGGATACTGCTTCTTTCCTGTCCTATTGGGAAACTACAGAGGAGGCTGAAATTTCCCGCTTAACTGACATGTCTATAGTGCACGCCATTAAATCTGCAGTGTAGTAGCATTTTGGTTAACGTGCCATTCTGTCCTATGCCATGTTTGTTAGGTTATATGTACAATTTTTTGTGTGGGTAAAAACATACCTTCTGTAAGTAGTTAGGGCTACAATGAGTACTTGAAGAAAACAGTCAGGACCCGAGCCGAACCAAATGAGGGTACGCTGCTCTGATCTTGCAAAGTTTGCAACACGGTGACTCGTCTAACCTATCGACGGTCAACTTCTACAAAAGAACAAACTTGACCTTGTTTAGCTAACTTTTTAATATTTGAAACTATATGTGTGAAGGGAGAACTATCCTGATCTGGGTTGTTGACTACATTAACCAGTTGCAGACAGTCAGTGACTGCGATGGACCGCCAAGTCGAGCCCCTCCATGCTTGCAAGCAATTCAGCTTCCAAGGCTTCAGAGCACAAAGAGAGGTAGCGACAGGCAGGAAAGAGAACCTAGCCATCTGCATCTTGGAGAACCATCCTCGTTCCTCCGGTGTTACTTTCTGACATGAGGGAGGCATCCATTGACAACTTAACCCAACCTTGAGGGGGCGGTAGCAAGGTTTCCCAGCAGGTGGTAGCTGTTGTCCAAGAAAATTTAGGCATGCACCTTCATGCTCTTTGAATACAACTGCACCAAATTTGATTGTCACGTATTTTTTGGAATATAGAAATTGGAAATAGAATTCACAAGGACACCATTCACTATACACATAATTCACACATAGCATCTTTCACACTTTTCTATTTAACAAGTACAGTATAATATATTCAAATTGTGCGTTGCACGTGCATATTTACTAGTCATATAAAATATTTTAATTTTGTAAAACGAAGAAAGTATTAAATTTGGTGGGATTCGCGGCCTGCCAATGCAGGACTGCCTAATCATTTTACTATGCAGGGATTGCCTAATCAATTTTACTAAGCATAAACTTTTTCATGTTACCTTGAACTGTCTAATCATTTTACTATACAGGACACAATAAAAACTATAGATGTCTAATTTTGTCCAATCAGTGACACCCATGTCACCACCGAGTTTGTTATGGTTTGTATATTTTACACTTCACCTTTTGACACTTTTCGACGGTAATTATTTAGTGCTCCTCTTTGGTCTTATTCTTTTACCGTACCTCCGACACGGCTTCTCGGTCATAATTTTTTAATGATAGTTATCCTATGATAATTTTCTCAGGCGCTAAATTTCTAGCCATAATTGTACGTATCTTTTTTAAACTGCTTGCCGGTAGTTCTTCGATGAACCTTCCCCACCATAATTTTCAACCGACGTTAGCCTACGTCTAAGATAGTATTTTTAAGCTTATTTTTATTGACTCGGCGGGAACTTTTGGGCCATAATTTCTCGACAATAGTTACCCTGCATATACGGCGGTATTATTTTACATACATTTTTAACTACTCGATGTTAATTTTTTGACACGCCTTCTAGCCATAGTTTACCACGGTATTTAGCTTATGTCCACGAATATATATATATATTCTAAAACCGGCTGTAGAATATTAATCTACAACCGAGCGCCCTATATAGAGAGGACAAATCCGGATCCAACCCGACCGAACCCGCTACCAACACCTACTGATCCCGACCACCTCCCACCTCCTCCAGGCGGTGCGACCCAGCGTGCGAGCCGAGCGAGCGAACACTGGCGGGGACGCCGACGCGAGGGAGCGAGGGCCGCCCACCCCTGTGGCGTCCCCCACCTAAGCACCTTCTTCGCCGGCCATGAAGCGAGCGAGTGAGCAACGACGGTACGCCTGAGTGAAGGAGCTCGTCCGCCAGGGTCCGGTCCCTTCCCCCACCTAAGCACCTTCTTCGCTGTTGCGGGGCGAGCGAGTGAGTGAGGGCGGGGACGCCAAAGTGAAGGAGCGAGGCCTGTAGTGTCCCGATCTTCAACTCCGACGAGATCGTCCGGTTCCCCACCTTCTTCCCCGGAGCGGTCGGCAGCACTGAGCTCATCTGCCCTATCCGCGTCTTCAGCATCGATGACCTGACCAAGGATCATCCCCGCTTGTGATCGACAACGTTGATCTCCTCCGCCCTCTCTTCGGCGAGGCTAGCAACGCCTGCAGTGAACATGGCTCCCCATCATTGGAGCACTAGAATTACGAGAAGAACATCTCCACGATTCCGTGAAGGGATGGAAGAGCCTCCAGCTTCTTCTCCATTTACACCACAAATTCAACCTTCAACAAATGCTGGTCCTATGAAGAGGAAAGGCATGCTAATTCGAAAGGTAAAAATATGAAATTCGTGTTGAATTAGGTGTAATTAAAGAAGTTTAGGCAATTCAATGTAGTGTAGCAACACAAGTGAAAATGATTAAACCTGTTTAAGGAAGGATGGAAAGTTCAGGGTGTCTTTTCAGATAAATTGATGTTGGCTTATCAGTTAAGTTCAGGGGTAGCAATTATAGCATAGTAAAAATGTTTAGGGAGTCCAACAAAATCCTAGAAAGTTCAGGGTGTCTCTGCATCTAAGTTCATGTTTCGTTTAAAGATAAGTTCAGGGTATCCATATAGCAAAGAAAGTGATTAGACAGTTCATAATTAGGCAGTTCAAGTAAATTTTGCCTTGAATTTAAAAAGTTCATGCTGATTTATATCCGATAAGTACAGGGTGTAGAAAAAAATAGCGTAGTAAAATGATTAGGCAGTTCAAGGTAACATGAAAAAGTTCATGGTCTCTCTTCAGGTAAGTTCACTCTTCCTTGTCACTTAAGTTTAGGGTGTCTTATTGATGACCCACAAGTATAGGAGATCACAACAGTCTTTGAGGGTAGTATTACCTAATTTATTGATTCCACACAAGAGGAGACAAAGAATACTTGCAAGCCTTAACAACTAAGTTGTTAGTTCAGCTACACCTGAAAATAGTTCTTGCTCACGGAAGTTTATCAGTAGCAACAGTTTATAGTAGCAACATCAGCAGTAAAACAGGAGCAATAGTAACAGTAGAAGCAACCAGTAGGATATGAGCGCGGTAGGCATAGATATGGATGGACGGGCGTTGCATGGACGATTCTAAACATATAACTTTAAGATCTAGGGAAATTGAAGATAAATAAGAATAAGCACCCAAGTACTAAACAATCATAGGCATGTGCTCCATATATAGTCATGCGTGCTCGTAATGAGAACTTGCACAACATCTTTTGTCCTGCCAGCCCGTTGCAGCGGAGCCTCAAGGGAACTACTGACAATTAAGGTGCTATTTTTAATAGAGCACCGGGGCAAAGCATTAACACTTCGTGAACACATGTGATCCTCACATCACAACCAACCCCTCCGGTTATCCAATTTCTGTCACTTCGGGGCCTTTCGATCCGGACAATGATATGTGTACACAACTTGCAGATAAGATCGCAAAAAATACTATCATAAAGATTCAATAATAAGTTCAGATCTGAGATCATGGCACTCGGGCCCTAGTGACAAGCATTAAGCACAACAAGTTGCAACAAATTCAAATAGCACTAATAGAGATACTAGGCACCATGCCCTACCAATCTTATTCATTACATGATAGAACTCATCCAATCCCTACCATCCCCATAGCCTACAGTGGGGGATTACTCACTCATGGATGAGGGAAACATTGATGGTTGATGGAGAGGCGTTGGTGATGACGGCGGCGATGATCCTCCCCAAATTCCCCGTCCCGGCAGGGTGCCAGAACGGAGTTTCTGGTTCCGAATCGCGGTTTCTGGTGGTGGCGGTGCAGCGGAACTCTTTCTAGAAAAACATCGAACCCCCCTCGGTTTTTAGGTCAAGAGGCATCTTATAGGCGAAGAGGGAGCCCGAGGGGGTGCCTGGGATGGCCACACCCCTCCCAGGAGCGGGCTGGGCCCACCCGTGCGGCAGGGGGTGTGGGCCACCTAGGGCTCCCCTCCGTCTCGTACTCTGGCTCCGTGGATCTTCTGGTGAAATAGGATTTTGGCATATTTTCCGGGATTTTTCCTGATAGTTGATTTTCTGCACAAAAATAGACACCAAGGTAATTCTGCTGAAAACAACGTCAGTCCGTGTTAGTTGTATTCAAATCACACAAGTTTAGAGGAAAAACAATAGCAAAAGTGTTCGGGAAAGTAGATATGTTTTGGACCTATCAACTCCCCCCAAGCTTAGCTTATTGCTTGTCCTCAAGTAATTCAGTTGAAAACTGAGTGCGATAAAAGAACTTTGACGAACACATTTGCTTCATATGATGTATATATTCTCAGCACAGGAGTAGAAACTTAAACCATTCATAATAAGAAGTATGCAACTAAGTCTACTCAATAGTCATTGCAAGTTATGAAGAGAAACCAACTCAATAATAATAAGTAGCATGAAACATAAACATAAGCAACATTGCAATGCTCATAATAAGGTATGATAGATTGGTATCTCACTTGCCTTTGTTTGTAGAGCACGATATAAATGCCAAGGCACCTCTGAAGTTCAAGTGAAGACTAGAAGTAAAGATCTCAGAGGTACACGCATCAAAGTCATGACATAATTAACCAAGTTTTGAGACAAACACAATAATGACAACTATGCTGTCAAGGAGGTGCTCATAGAATAAGTGGTGACTCAACAAGGAAGTGAAAAGGTTTTGAAAAGTTTGAAAGGATTCCAAATGCTGAAAGTATGGTACTCAATAGCTTTGATCTCTCAATGCCCCTATCATAAGCATCTTTATGTGGTTAATGGTGAAAGTGAGGTCCAATATGAGTTATATGCTTGATGGACCATAAACTGGAAATCCCATGTCCCTTGAGTACGAGGGCCGCTCCTCATGCTACTCAACTTTAGTTACCTGTAAGTTCTTGTCATCGTAAATACATGCATATCATAGAAAACCGCCAACGGGGTACCCCTTGCACATGATACATGAGCTATCCCGTGATCAAAATGACAAGACAAGCAGACAATGAGCATCTCAGCACTCTTTTTATTTGCTATTTGCATAGGTTTTTATTGAGGATGCTTCACAGATTGCTCATTATGGTAATGCTGCAAGTTTCCACCATGATTAGGCATGGCTTAGGCTAGCGGCCCAGGTGTTTCTCTAACACACACACATATATATATATATATATAACTCCATGAACTCACAAGATCCCCTTTTATTTCACACCGACGACATCCGCAAATAAATAGCATGGTATCAACTGGATATGTATCCATGAGTGTTGAAAACGTTCCCCATGATAGCACGGTTCTGCTAACTCCCAGCCTATAATTTGCAAGCATATAACTTTCATGGACAGTCACAATGGTTCAGGTTTATTAAGTGCAAGGAATAAAGTGTGCCATCAAGTTCGTGAGAGCTTTACTAACTAAATTTATCAAAACAGTCAAACATTTTATTTGAAAGAAAACAAGGCATAATGAATATGCACGGAAATAGCAAATGATGCTAATAGTTAGGTATGGTGGACACTGTTGGCAATATTGGTTTTGGGGAGTTGAATGCACAAGTAGAGATCATACTCAGTGCATGTGAAGGCTAGCAATAGAGAGGGAGCGACAAACGAGAGAGAGCAATAACTGTCATAATCATGCTTACAACAAAACATGACTAATTATGGCATGAAAGTGATACAGGAACTCTGAGGCAAAATAAATCATCGAGGCTTACTGACTATTGTTTAGTCATATGCATGTGTGAGCATGTGCCAAGTCAATTCACATGAAACATTCAGAGGAGGATACCACAATATCATACCAAGTTATGAATAGAACAATGTAAGCAAATGTAACATCCCAGATTTTATAATAGGATGTTATTAGTGGCATGCATCATCCTTGCATCTTTGCATCCTACAAATGAATCTGCAACAAAACCCTAACATCTAAACCTACCAAAACCCTAATAAAAATTCCCTATGTGAGCAATATTATTTTAGTCTTCTAAGAACTATGTAAAAAAATAAATAAGCCATGGTTCTATGTTGACCACCCCCTTTTTAGAAAAATTTAGAAATCGATTTCACTACTTTTGACCTTGATATGCAAAAGTTACAAGTGAATTAGTAAAACAGAAATGGAAAAAAAGAAAATAAAAAAAACTAAACAACCTAACCTACCGGGCCAGCGAACCAGGCCCAACTACCTATCTACCGCACAGCGCAGCAAGCCTGCTTCGGCCAGCCCGCGCCTGCCGCTGCCACCGACAGGTGGGGCCACGCTGTCATCCCCCACCTCCAGCCGGAGTCCCTGATGAACACGAACCCGATTCAAATCCTCGCGATTCCTCGCCCTCCGTTCGAATCCGTGCCCCCTACTCCAAGAAATCTCCCCTCTTATACCGCTGCTTCGGCCCCCACCGTTGTTTTTGTGTTTCCCGAACCCTAGCGCCCGTTTCTCCACTTTCTGATCTCGCCGGAGTAGTCCGCCGTCGGAGCTCGAGGTTGGCGACCCTCTAGAGCACCTCTAGCCCTGGTCTACCCTCCATACTACTTGCCTCGACCTACCCGATCCTCCCATCTGACGCACTTCTTCCGAATTGCAGGGGGTCGCCGGAAATTGCTCGCCGGAGCCCATCGGGACCGAGAGGAGGAAAGGCCGACCGTGGGAGATAGAGGAGGAGAGGGACCGCGCTGAGGCCGTTGGGAGATTCACGAGCCCCTTTCGCATCGAGGGGCCATCTTCGTCATCCTCCAAGACCGCTGGAGCCGCCAGGACACCGACCGCCGACGCCGTTCCATCGCCGCCACCGCCAGGTCAGTCAAGCCGCTCTCAGCCGTCCGATTGAAAATATGCGGGCCAGATTAGAAGAGAGGGGCGAAGGGGTATCGGCCAACCGCGTTGCGCCGCATGGCAAACCGCGTCCGCACCGCGCCACGTTTTCCCAGCTGGCCCAATCAGCTTCTGCCACTTGGCACGTTCCAATTAGGACTAGATCTATTTGGCAGATTTGTGTTAAAAATTGCAAAATTCATAGAAAAATAATTACTTGGCCAAATTTAGCGTGTAATATACCGTTGGATTCATAAATTTATGTAGAACGCAAATCTGCAATAAAATTTCAAGTTTACAGTAGGGTTTTCGGTGTAGAATTTAATCTCTAGATTAGAGTGTTTAATCTATACAAAAATAATTAAAATTCTGTTTTAGTTGATTCTCGTTGTGATGGCTTTGTTTCTGCAACACCTACTGAACAAAATTGTAGAACCTTGCTTAAGAGCATTATATTTGATTTGGGGATAATTAGATGTTGATCTCCTAGTAAGCCTATGAATTAGATTAATGACCCGAATTAATTTAAACCTATGGGAAATCAATACTAATAACACCCCTAACACAATTGCAATCCAATTATACTACCTTGGTCAATTAAGAAAAAAAATCTTGCATAAATACCATGATGCATGCATGCATATTATCTCTGTGACATATTTTGATTTGATCCATGTTTGTGTTTCGTTAGATTGTTCGGAGTGCGCTGAGGAGTGCTATTGTGTAGAGTGCTGCTCGGATCAAGGCAAGTTACACCACTTGTTCATAATTTTTGTCCCAGTTTTGATTCTATGCATGTGATCTTCAAAATTCTGTAGTATGCATGTGTAGGATGTTCTAGTAGAATTTTTCCTTTGTATTATTTTGCAAGTGCGATGATTTTGTAGTATGCCATGAGTAGCTCTATACTTAGGATTTCCCCTCCTAATAGGTTCCCCTGTTTTGCTAAGTATTGCTTGCTATGCTATATATATGTAAAGTACCGATGGGGGGTTTCGAAAGACAATGAATTTTTATAAGTATAAAGGCTCTCTTGAGCAAACTTTTCTTCTCAAATCCACTTCAAAATAAAACTAAGTTTTCTTCTGGGCGGAATGGTTGTCGGGACAACGAGTGAGATTTTGGTGGAGGACGACCGCCCAGGAATCAAAGAAGTCCGCCATGTTTCAGAATTCAGAAGCTTCCAGTGCAACCACAATACATATGGGCTCTCTCTTGTCCTAGTACTTAGTGGGAAACCTCACCTGGGTACCAACATTTGGAGGTTCTTGGCACGGTTGGATCCAGAAGGTATAGGGGCTACTAAGGGAAAGCCTTGCCATGGTCTTGTCTGTAAAAGGACTTGATCGTGGATTGTGGGTAAAGTGCATAAACTCTCGAGAGTATTACAATCTGATCGATCAGCCGTGTTCACGGAAATAGAACAATTTTGAGCATCTGAAGGATGGAGCCTCTGAAGGATCTTCCTCTCTCTCTCTCTCTCTCTCTCTCTTCCAAAACTTAAAGTTTTTCTAAAAACCCAAGGCGTGAGTCATATCGCTATTGGGAGGGTTTGGGGAACTTGGTGAGTAATATCCAAGTGTTAGGTTGGTTGGACACTTGGTGAGCAATATCCTCGTGTGCCATTCGACCATATATTACTTGAACAAAAGTTTACAAAGTAGGGAAAATCTTCTCTTCTTCTCTATACTTAAGAAAACTAGCTTTGAGCAAATAAACTCTACAGCCTAAACTAGCCTTGCATGTAGAGATAGTCTTTCTTCCTTGGTGTAATTTACTAATACATTCAAAGTATTGACCCAACTTGTTGGCTGCACGTCTTATGTGCAGAATCCGAAGATTGAAAGGTGCGTAGGGATCGCGAGTCTACACTCGACAAGCCTGGGGCGTTGATGGACTCAAGCTGCTTTATGTTTCCGCTGTTATTTGAGCTAGCCTTATGCTAAGCAAATTTGTAATAAATTCACACTCTGGATTCTCCGTGTAATAAAGACTTTGTGTTTTACATGATATTCATCGACTGTGAGTGCTAGCTATTGATCCAGGGACTAGCATGTAAATCACAGGGACTTAGGATCTTTATTGATCCAAGGTCACTACAGCAAACATTCATATGACATGCTACAAACTATTAGCAAGCTGGAGATAATCACAAGAAAGCAAGAACTACTAAGCATCCATCAATAACATACACCTTACATGAACAGACTAAGCATGCTCACAATGATGAGTATATGTACAAAAATGAAAACAAATAGAGTTCGTTACCAGCCTCTTACCACACCTAAAGTTGTCTTAATCTTCATTATTGCCCTTCACTTGTGTGACTTGAATAATAACATGAAACCAAACTCCACTGAGGACTATTAAACACTGCAAAGAACTTCACAAAACCAAAGAAGAAGAACAAACATTTTTGGTGTTTTTGATTTTTAAAGAAAGCACATAAAGAAAAACGAAACAAAGCAAAATCAAACAAAGCGAAAGCGAACAAAGAAAAATCTTTTTGGATTTTTCTTTAAGGCAAACCAAAGCTAAAAAGCAAAGAAACAAAACAAGAGAAACAACGAAAATATTTTTGGTATTTTTGTGTTTTGAGAAAGCAGAAATAAAAACCAAAAAGAAAGCGAAACAATGGATATACAAAGAACCGACAAACATGATATATAGATGCGTGTGATGTCGGTATACCTCCCCCCAAGCTTAGGATTTTGGCCTAAGTGGGGCCCAACTCCATGGTGACCAAGAAGGTGCACCTCCGTAGTACGACGAGGAGACCCCTTTGTCCTGGTACGAGCTCGAGGACTCCCCTGTGTAGTGCATAGAGGGGTCGTATGAGGGCGTGTCCCCCTGATAGTGTCCATGGAAACCAAGAATGCGCAGCTTCTCGTCCATATCCTCCTTGGAGCGTGACAAAGGTCCCTGGGAAATACTGAACAAAGTGGTTTGGGGGAGAGGGATCTCTCTCTCTCTTTTCCCCATCAGTAAACAACATTCTATAAACTAGTCTCTCAAGGGTAGATCCAGCAGTGACAAACTGATGCGCTTTCACGACAGCAAGATCAAGCCTCTGAGGAGCCAAAATTGTATCATTTGGATCAACAACAAGGTCTAATTCAATAACAACCCGTGCAACAATAATTCTCCCATAAATGGGTCCCTTAGCAGCTAAGCGACGAGCAATAAGAGAACCAAGATTGTACCTGGTTTCATTGTTGAGTGCAACAGCTATGAAGGCCAAATGATAGTTAGGAATATTGCTAGTGTTCTCCCTACCAAGAACACTAGTGGACAGATAATAAGCAAAGTACCTGATAGCTGGGAGTTGAATATCTCTTATCTTTCCTCGCTGGGCTCTACGACCATCATCATTGGTTATCCCGTGGTAAAGCTCCAACAAATCAGTGGGTTGAGCTGGAATCTTCTTCACCGTCCCAGCTGTACCAATACCCAGGATCTCACAAAATTTCTTCAATGTCATGGAGTAAGGCCTGCCATAAATTTTGAAACACACATCTGATTTGAACAGGCTGTTAGAAAAAGAGAATCTCTCCACAAAGGTTTTAGTGAGCGTAGCATACTGCACACTCTCATCCTGCATATAACTCATTAATCCAACCCTCTGAACCAAGGTTAGGAAATCATTGAGAATCCGAGCAGCCCGCAAAAAGGTAGGACAAGGAAAGGTAGAAGAGTGTGCATCCCCCTCATCTCCCTTGTCGCCAAATCGCGGTGTAATGAGATCCTCATTGTATGAAGGCCTAGCTTGGGAGGATGATCTTGAAGGCCTTCCCCTCCTAGGTGCATCACTCTCAAATATTTCACCAAAGGTGTGGTTGTCCATGACCTCTTTTTTTCTAAAAATTTTAGACAAACATCAAACCAAGTGATTTCCAAGTTGGTAAATGATGAGAAACTACTATAGGAACTTGCTAGAGGGCTACACATGCATCAAAATGTAATCTCTAATCATAGAACAAGCATGCAAGCTCACACAACCTGACACGTATATCAGCAAAATACTCAAGATACAATCTACCAATCACAAATCTAATCGGACAAGCGGGGGAGGCACATACCAAGGAGCAATCCCTCCAAAAATTAGCAGCAAAGATGGGCTGAGCAAGGATATAAAAAATCAGGAGCAAGAACAGCAGGAACTCGAGCTTGAGAAAGTTTCCCGGTGTTTTTTGGGAGAGAGAGAAAGAAGATGGCTGGGAGGAGGCATCTTGGAGGGCCAGATGTGGGCCACACCCTGGCCAGGAACCACCTGGGGCTGGCCGCGCCTCCAGGGGGTGTGCTGGCCTGGGGGGACCCCCTGGGCCACTCCAAGTGTCCCTCTGCCCCTTTTTTCGAGAGAAAAATTAATATGAATTTTCTCGGATTTTTCGGGAAACTTTATTTTTGGCCATTTTCTTGCAGAAAAGATATTTTAGAAGAAGCAAAAGCAAACCAAAACCAAAACTACAGAAGTTCTAAGACACTCTAACAAGCAAACAACTAGCAAAACCAAAGCTAGCAAGAGAAAAAAAAGACTAGGAAGGAGAAGAGTAAAAGTGAGCAAGTGTAACCAAAGTGAAAACATTATTTTGTTCATTAAAATCCTTCTGTTAACAAGGTTGGTCAAGTCTTGTTACCGAAACAATCTTATATGAAACAAAACTTTGCATTCCACAAAGTGATTATGTTACCTCAAATTTGATAGCAATGGTCCCAATCATAATAGTTTCAAAATGTTCTTGTGGAATGGGACAATATATTTCTCCAACCTTGATGCTCTCAATATTTTCAATGGAATTCAGGCAATAGCTCTTAGAAACCTTCTTGGGGAAATAGACAGTATGCTCTTTGTCATTAATATTAAAAGTTACTTTTCCTTGATTACAATTAATGACAGCACCTGTAGTATTTAGAAAAGGTCTCCCAAGAATAATAGACATATTATCATCTTCAGGCATTTCAAGAACAATAAAATCAGTTAAAACCAAGCAATTATGAGCCACTTGAACAGGAACATCCTCACATATACCAACAGGAATAGTAGTTGACTTATCAGCCATTTGCAAAGATATATCAGTTGGTATCAACTTTTCTAACTGGAGTCTCTTGTAGAGAGAAAAAGGCATAACACTAACTCCAGCTCCCAAATCACATAAAGTAGTTCTAACATAATTGTTCTTAATAGAGCAAAGAATAGTTGGTATACCTGGATCACCAAGTTTCTTTGGAACCTTACCATTGAAGGAATAATTAGCAAGCAGAGTAGAAATTTCCTCATTAGGAATCTTCCTTTTATTAGAGACAATATCCTTCATATACTTTGAATAAGGAGGAAACTTAATAGCATAAGTCAAAGGAATTTGCAAAAATAAAGGTTTCATCCACTCACAAAACTTGTTGTAGTGTTCTTCCTCCTTTGACTTGTGTTTCTTATTTGGAAAAGGCATAGGTTTCTGCACCCAAGGTTCTCTCTCACTACCATGTTTTTTAGCAATAAAATCTTCCTTAGTGTACCTAGTGTTCTTAGTGTGCTTCTCAGGTTCTTCCTCAACTTCATCCTTATCAGGAGCATCATTTTTATCATTACCACTCTTAGTTTTAGCATCAGAGACAGATATACTATTAGCATCTATAGCAGGTTCAAGTGGTTCCTCAACTATTTTATGTTTCTTTTTCTTTCTCACTACAAGAAATGTGTCAACTTATGATGTTTTGGTAGTGACCATCTACAAAATCGTCTTAGATTTATGAAGATTCCGCACCGGGTGGTCTTGGGAGGGCCAAAGCCTTAGTAAACTATGACGATCTTGCTCAAAACATCGTAATTTCTCTAAATGAAATCGTCATAATAAGTAGACAGATATAAATATATCTCTACTACTTATAAAGGAGAGAACACAAACTTCTCTACACGTACCCATCACACATACGCAGATATATCACAACCGCACGATCAGACTCTCTAAACATAATCTAACAGCGTTCGTTAGCCTATTTTTTTTCTTTGGTACACTTAGCAAATAGGTCTGACGGACTAAAACTCATCCCGCACGGAAAACCTCCGCCCCGATTTAGCCTTCTCTTTCCTTTTCCCTGCCAAATCGCCGCCACATCTGGCCGCCGGTTGGTGCAACGGCGTGTCCTCGAGGATGAGATGGTATGGAGAACCGACGCCGTCGAGGAGAAGGAGACAAGATGGCGACGGAGAGATCCGGCAGTCCAGACACAGAGGAGCTCCGAGGAGTTCTTCAGCCGCGGTCTGCTCCCATGTGTCCATCGCGTGCGATTTTGACCTGCTTTATCGCTTCCACCGCGTCCGCTAGGAAGAGGACCGGGACAAGGTCCATGCCGACGGATTCCAGCGCGTCCTCTACGCCGCGCCCAACTAAGGGCATGGTCGTTTTTGCTCGGAGCGGTCGCCTTACAGCCTGTCAGAGTCGCTTGCAGAAGAGGCGGTCTTCGAGCGGCAGGAAGAAGACTAGCGTTCTGGTCCTTCATGTACAGATCCTCTTGCCGCTTCCACTTTGTCTTCATGGGACCTCAAATTCCAAGATACAAGCAAAAACGGATGAGAAAAGGTATGAAATTGTCATTTTGGGCTTCGAATTTGAAGGTTTCAAAGCTTTACTGCCAATTTCTAGACGATTTTGGAAGAATTTTGAGGAAGAAAGAGTGTGGAAGATGAAACTGTACAGGCACATATGGCGAAAAAGGAAAATATCGGCGTGCGACCCGGAGAGGTGGCCTCATATCGATGCGGTGGGGATTTTTTTTTCTTTAAACCGCTGCTTCATGTTTTTTCTCCTTCGTGGATGCCATGGGGAAGCAGAACTACTTCCATCATAAATCGTGCTCTAATGGTGCAGACATATGGCAGTTGTCGTGCCCAACTACAGGCTGTCCCAGTGGTACGTGTTTATCGTGTTGATTTAAATTTATACTGATATGCTGAACCCGTTTGAACTGACCTCTCAGAACGGCTGATGCCACAATAACTCATATTATCTTGTTTCTATATACACTTCATCGGTTACTATGTTGTCAGATACGCAAAAAGGAAAATCCGGTTCATGAAAGAAGAGAGCTCTTATTAAAGAGAAATGGACCCAAGTCTCTGGCTTAATTCTTGTTATTTTTATTCACACGAGCCATCAGTTTACCGATCAATTCTTTGACTGGTCTCACTGATTTTGCTGTTGCCAAAGTAGAAGCTGTCATCGGTGCTATGTTTATATTAATTAGTATCATCAATATGTTCCTGACTCTTGGAGGGTCGGCAGGAAGGCAACGAAAGAGGATGGAAGGCGCGCGGCAGTGTGCGCATCTCGAAGGTGGTTGCCAAATCAGCATGCGTGAAAGGCACAAATTCCTCAGGCACTATCTAACAATTGCTCCGATGTTGCCTCGCGTGCTCCCTCTCCTAAGAAACTCACCAAGATCTGGTTCTTTCCCGAGTATCACATTCATGTCTCATTTTAACGAATATGCATGCCGTCTCCTTGTTACTCCTTTGTCTTCTTCAATCTCTGGGTATTGCAGTCTATGTGATTGTGTTAATGTCTCAAAGAACTTACTCTTTTTAAGACTAGACAATTGGCCCATCTCAACAATGGCAGTAGAATTTATAGATTTGGAGACAATGGTCTTGTCCTTCAAAGGAATAGAATTACATGGTAATCCAACAAATCATTCTTCAAAATTAAAATACCACCGTGATCTAGCAAAATTTTATATTGAACTTAAAGTGTGTGTCTCTAATCTGCTAACATTGTCAAGATGAGCAAAATATCTGAATATTTTAACAAATTTTAAAACACTAAGTGACGAGCTGGTTCAGGCATGCCATGACTCCATTTACCAATAACTGTACTAATATCTACATTTTCTAGATTCTTTCCAATGTTTACTGATGTTCGGGCGTTTTTTTTTCATGATAGAAAACTTACTTTACATACGGTTGTTGGTTCTAAACATGAACTATCTCTTTTGGTAAGTGATATTGTCATATTACTCCTGTTACTTTGATTTTTTATTAGATTTCCTATTGATTATAAAAGAACGAGAATAACGTCTACTTATTTCTTCTTGCAAAGACATAACTACAAACTGAAGCATACGAATTGGCCTATTCCTACAATCTGTAAGTGATTATCGATCTGTAAAATTTCCTATGGAGGTACATTATTCATGAACCCTTCCTCATATATTAATTAAACATCGTCTATTCACTACTTCGTACAAATTGGTTGTAGACATACAAGATTGTATAAGAGCCAAGGTAATCTAACAAAATTAATGAGAAACAAGTGATCAAAACGCTTAGAGAAACATGTAGAGGGAGCAAAATATTTGTGAGCAAGTATCTAAGCTTGCGGATAAATTGATTGATTGATTAACAAGGATATAATTTTGATGCTCAATTGTGCTACTTAATCATGAAAAATATTTGTTAGCAAGTATCTGAGTGTGCGGATTTCTTGCAGTCGAATGGTACTGGTAGGAAAGCTTAGCCTCAATGGTCATGTGTTTTCCCAACTGATTTTTTGGGTGATTTTGTTAAAAGCATTATGTACAAGTTAATGAAGTTTTGTCACAGTTATTGCATTAATAGTATGCACATATTGTACCTTCTCTTTTTTCTTTTCTTCTAGCATAATTTACTTTCTCCTTTTCTTGCACACATTATGTACATTCTCTTTTTTCTTTTCTTGCGAGCATATTTCACTTTATAGTTTTGCTTGTTCTCTAACTGCCCCAGCTAAATATTTGTATTTTTGAATGTTAGAAAGAAAAACAGCACATGTTTCGGGCAAGCATGATGTTTACACAGTTCAAGCACTCAATATAGGGAAATTTGTGTTCACAAAAAGGTTGGGTACACTGAAGTATCGGTAAGACCTTTCATTGTTGGCAGGGTTACCTCCTTTAATTCTTTGTGAAACTGGCGGTGATGGAGCTTGAACATAATCCCAATTGCAGAGTTGATTAGGTTTGGCTCTTATATAAAATTTAGATCCTTATGCTAGGTACATACAATATATAATGATGATATACTATAAGTTATTATAAAACGCTTTTTGCTTGTGCATTTCTTACTAATGTCGGTGGAAATAATTTGTCAAACTGCTCTGATGCATTTCAGCTATGGATGCATGTCCATCAGCTTCAAAAAATTATGTACATGATTTCCATGCATACATGCATGTACGGATTATTTCTTGTGCCCTGGCAATATTCTCTTTTTTATATTGTTCACGATGCTACAAGTTTTAATATCTTATTTTTCCATTTTCTCTTCTGCCGCATAGGAAACGCTGGTCACGTGATTTTGGATACTGCTTCTTTCCTGTCCTATTGGGAAACTACAGAGGAGGCTGAAATTTCCCGCTTAACTGACATGTCTATAGTGCACGCCATTAAATCTGCAGTGTAGTAGCATTTTGGTTAACGTGCCATTCTGTCTTATGCCATGTTTGTTAGGTTATATGTACAATTTTTTGTGTGGGTAAAAACATACCTTCTGTAAGTAGTTAGGGCTACAATGAGTACTTGAAGAAAACAGTCAGGACCCGAGCCGAACCAAATGAGGGTACGCTGCTCTGATCTTGCAAAGTTTGCAACACGGTGACTCGTCTAACCTATCGACGGTCAACTTCTACAAAAGAACAAACTTGACCTTGTTTAGCTAACTTTTTAATATTTGAAACTATATGTGTGAAGGGAGAACTATCCTGATCTGGGTTGTTGACTACATTAACCAGTTGCAGACAGTCAGTGACTGCGATGGACCGCCAAGTCGAGCCCCTCCATGCTTGCAAGCAATTCAGCTTCCAAGGCTTCAGAGCACAAAGAGAGGTAGCGACAGGCAGGAAAGAGAACCTAGCCATCTGCATCTTGGAGAACCATCCTCGTTCCTCCGGTGTTACTTTCTGACATGAGGGAGGCATCCATTGACAACTTAACCCAACCTTGAGGGGGCGGTAGCAAGGTTTCCCAGCAGGTGGTAGCTGTTGTCCAAGAAAATTTAGGCATGCACCTTCATGCTCTTTGAATACAACTGCACCAAATTTGATTGTCACGTATTTTTTGGAATATAGAAATTGGAAATAGAATTCACAAGAACACCATTCACTATACACATAATTCACACATAGCATCTTTCACACTTTTCTATTTAACAAGTACAGTATAATATATTCAAATTGTGCGTTGCACGTGCATATTTACTAGTCATATAAAATATTTTAATTTTGTAAAACGAAGAAAGTATTAAATTTGGTGGGATTCGCGGCCTGCCAATGCAGGACTGCCTAATCATTTTACTATGCAGGGACTGCCTAATCAATTTTACTAAGCATAAACTTTTTCATGTTACCTTGAACTGTCTAATCATTTTACTATACAGGACACAATAAAAACTATAGATGTCTAATTTTGTCCAATCAGTGACACCCATGTCACCACCGAGTTTGTTATGGTTTGTATATTTTACACTTCACCTTTTGACACTTTTCGACGGTAATTATTTAGTGCTCCTCTTTGGTCTTATTCTTTTACCGTACCTCCGACACGGCTTCTCGGCCATAATTTTTTAATGATAGTTATCCTATGATAATTTTCTCAGGTGCTAAATTTCTAGCCATAATTGTACGTATCTTTTTTAAACTGCTTGCCGGTAGTTCTTCGATGAACCTTCCCCACCATAATTTTCAACCGACGTTAGCCTACGTCTAAGATAGTATTTTTAAGCTTATTTTTATTGACTCGGCGGGAACTTTTGGGCCATAATTTCTCGACAATAGTTACCCTGCATATACGGCGGTATTATTTTACATACATTTTTAACTACTCGATGTTAATTTTTTGACACGCCTTCTAGCCATAGTTTACCACGGTATTTAGCTTATGTCCACGAATATATATATATATTCTAAAACCGGCTGTAGAATATTAATCTACAACCGAGCGCCCTATATAGAGAGGACAAATCCGGATCCAACCCGACCGAACCCGCTACCAACACCTACTGATCCCGACCACCTCCCACCTCCTCCAGGCGGTGCGACCCAGCGTGCGAGCCGAGCGAGCGAACACTGGCGGGGACGCCGACGCGAGGGAGCGAGGGCCGCCCACCCCTGTGGCGTCCCCCACCTAAGCACCTTCTTCGCCGGCCATGAAGCGAGCGAGTGAGCAACGACGGTACGCCTGAGTGAAGGAGCTCGTCCGCCAGGGTCCGGTCCCTTCCCCCACCTAAGCACCTTCTTCGCTGTTGCGGGGCGAGCGAGTGAGTGAGGGCGGGGACGCCAAAGTGAAGGAGCGAGGCCTGTAGTGTCCCGATCTTCAACTCCGACGAGATCGTCCGGTTCCCCACCTTCTTCCCCGGAGCGGTCGGCAGCACTGAGCTCATCTGCCCTATCCGCGTCTTCAGCATCGATGACCTGACCAAGGATCATCCCCGCTTGTGATCGACAACGTTGATCTCCTCCGCCCTCTCTTCGGCGAGGCTAGCAACGCCTGCAGTGAACATGGCTCCCCATCATTGGAGCACTAGAATTACGAGAAGAACATCTCCACGATTCCGTGAAGGGATGGAAGAGCCTCCAGCTTCTTCTCCATTTACACCACAAATTCAACCTTCAACAAATGCTGGTCCTATGAAGAGGAAAGGCATGCTAATTCGAAAGGTAAAAATATGAAATTCGTGTTGAATTAGGTGTAATTAAAGAAGTTTAGGCAATTCAATGTAGTGTAGCAACACAAGTGAAAATGATTAAACCTGTTTAAGGAAGGATGGAAAGTTCAGGGTGTCTTTTCAGATAAATTGATGTTGGCTTATCAGTTAAGTTCAGGGGTAGCAATTATAGCATAGTAAAAATGTTTAGGGAGTCCAACAAAATCCTAGAAAGTTCAGGGTGTCTCTGCATCTAAGTTCATGTTTCGTTTAAAGATAAGTTCAGGGTATCCATATAGCAAAGAAAGTGATTAGACAGTTCATAATTAGGCAGTTCAAGTAAATTTTGCCTTGAATTTAAAAAGTTCATGCTGATTTATATCCGATAAGTACAGGGTGTAGAAAAAAATAGCGTAGTAAAATGATTAGGCAGTTCAAGGTAACATGAAAAAGTTCATGGTCTCTCTTCAGGTAAGTTCACTCTTCCTTGTCACTTAAGTTTAGGGTGTCTTATTGATGACCCACAAGTATAGGAGATCACAACAGTCTTTGAGGATAGTATTACCTAATTTATTGATTCGACACAAGAGGAGACAAAGAATACTTGCAAGCCTTAACAACTAAGTTGTTAGTTCAGCTACACCTGAAAATAGTTCTTGCTCACGGAAGTTTATCAGTAGCAACAGTTTATAGTAGCAACATCAGCAGTAAAACAGGAGCAATAGTAACAGTAGAAGCAACCAGTAGGATATGAGCGCGGTAGGCATAGATATGGATGGACGGGCGTTGCATGGACGATTCTAAACATATAACTTTAAGATCTAGGGAAATTGAAGATAAATAAGAATAAGCACCCAAGTACTAAACAATCATAGGCATGTGCTCCATATATAGTCATGCGTGCTCGTAATGAGAACTTGCACAACATCTTTTGTCCTGCCAGCCCGTTGCAGCGGGGCCTCAAGGGAACTACTGACAATTAAGGTGCTATTTTTAATAGAGCACCGGGGCAAAGCATTAACACTTCGTGAACACATGTGATCCTCACATCACAACCAACCCCTCCGGTTATCCAATTTCTGTCACTTCGGGGCCTTTCGATCCGGACAATGATATGTGTACACAACTTGCAGATAAGATCGCAAAAAATACTATCATAAAGATTCAATAATAAGTTCAGATCTGAGATCATGGCACTCGGGCCCTAGTGACAAGCATTAAGCACAACAAGTTGCAACAAATTCAAATAGCACTAATAGAGATACTAGGCACCATGCCCTACCAATCTTATTCATTACATGATAGAACTCATCCAATCCCTACCATCCCCATAGCCTACAGTGGGGGATTACTCACTCATGGATGAGGGAAACATTGATGGTTGATGGAGAGGCGTTGGTGATGACGGCGGCGATGATCCTCCCCAAATTCCCCGTCCCGGCAGGGTGCCAGAACGGAGTTTCTGGTTCCGAATCGCGGTTTCTGGTGGTGGCGGTGCAGCGGAACTCTTTCTAGAAAAACATCGACCCCCCCTCGGTTTTTAGGTCAAGAGGCATCTTATAGGCGAAGAGGGAGCCCGAGGGGGTGCCTGGGATGGCCACACCCCTCCCAGGAGCGGGCTGGGCCCACCCGTGCGGCAGGGGGTGTGGGCCACCTAGGGCTCCCCTCCGTCTCGTACTCTGGCTCCGTGGATCTTCTGGTGAAATAGGATTTTGGCATATTTTCCGGGATTTTTCCTGATAGTTGATTTTCTGCACAAAAATAGACACCAAGGTAATTCTGCTGAAAACAACGTCAGTCCGTGTTAGTTGTATTCAAATCACACAAGTTTAGAGGAAAAACAATAGCAAAAGTGTTCGGGAAAGTAGATATGTTTTGGACCTATCAACTCCCCCCAAGCTTAGCTTATTGCTTGTCCTCAAGTAATTCAGTTGAAAACTGAGTGCGATAAAAGAACTTTGACGAACACATTTGCTTCATATGATGTATATATTCTCAGCACAGGAGTAGAAACTTAAACCATTCATAATAAGAAGTATGCAACTAAGTCTACTCAATAGTCATTGCAAGTTATGAAGAGAAACCAACTCAATAATAATAAGTAGCATGAAACATAAACATAAGCAACATTGCAATGCTCATAATAAGGTATGATAGATTGGTATCTCACTTGCCTTTGTTTGTAGAGCACGATATAAATGCCAAGGCACCTCTGAAGTTCAAGTGAAGACTAGAAGTAAAGATCTCAGAGGTACACGCATCAAAGTCATGACATAATTAACCAAGTTTTGAGACAAACACAATAATGACAACTATGATGTCAAGGAGGTGCTCATAGAATAAGTGGTGACTCAACAAGGAAGTGAAAAGGTTTTGAAAAGTTTGAAAGGATTCCAAATGCTGAAAGTATGGTACTCAATAGCTTTGATCTCTCAATGCCCCTATCATAAGCATCTTTATGTGGTTAATGGTGAAAGTGAGGTCCAATATGAGTTATATGCTTGATGGACCATAAACTGGAAATCCCATGTCCCTTGAGTACGAGGGCCGCTCCTCATGCTACTCAACTTTAGTTACCTGTAAGTTCTTGTCATCGTAAATACATGCATATCATAGAAAACCGCCAACGGGGTACCCCTTGCACATGATACATGAGCTATCCCGTGATCAAAATGACAAGACAAGCAGACAATGAGCATCTCAGCACTCTTTTTATTTGCTATTTGCATAGGTTTTTATTGAGGATGCTTCACAGATTGCTCATTATGGTAATGCTGCAAGTTTCCACCATGATTAGGCATGGCTTAGGCTAGCGGCCCAGGTGTTTCTCTAACACACACATATATATATATATATATATATATATATATAACTCCATGAACTCACAAGATCCCCTTTTATTTCACACCGACGACATCCACAAATAAATAGCATGGTATCAACTGGATATGTATCCATGAGTGTTGAAAACGTTCCCCATGATAGCACGGTTCTGCTAACTCCCAGCCTATAATTTGCAAGCATATAACTTTCATGGACAGTCACAATGGTTCAGGTTTATTAAGTGCAAGGAATAAAGTGTGCCATCAAGTTCGTGAGAGCTTTACTAACTAAATTTATCAAAACAGTCAAACATTTTATTTGAAAGAAAACAAGGCATAATGAATATGCACGGAAATAGCAAATGATGCTAATAGTTAGGTATGGTGGACACTGTTGGCAATATTGGTTTTGGGGAGTTGAATGCACAAGTAGAGATCATACTCAGTGCATGTGAAGGCTAGCAATAGAGAGGGAGCGACAAACGAGAGAGAGCAATAACTGTCATAATCATGCTTACAACAAAACATGACTAATTATGGCATGAAAGTGATACAGGAACTCTGAGGCAAAATAAATCATCGAGGCTTACTGACTATTGTTTAGTCATATGCATGTGTGAGCATGTGCCAAGTCAATTCACATGAAACATTCAGAGGAGGATACCACAATATCATACCAAGTTATGAATAGAACAATGTAAGCAAATGTAACATCCCAGATTTTATAATAGGATGTTATTAGTGGCATGCATCATCCTTGCATCTTTGCATCCTACAAATGAATCTGCAACAAAACCCTAACATCTAAACCTACCAAAACCCTAATAAAAATTCCCTATGTGAGCAATATTATTTTAGTCTTCTAAGAACTATGTAAAAAAATAAATAAGCCATGGTTCTATGTTGACCACCCCCTTTTTAGAAAAATTTAGAAATCGATTTCACTACTTTTGACCTTGATATGCAAAAGTTACAAGTGAATTAGTAAAACAGAAATGGAAAAAAAGAAAATAAAAAAAACTAAACAACCTAACCTACCGGGCCAGCGAACCAGGCCCAACTACCTATCTACCGCACAGCGCAGCAAGCCTGCTTCGGCCAGCCCGCGCCTGCCGCTGCCACCGACAGGTGGGGCCACGCTGTCATCCCCCACCTCCAGCCGGAGTCCCTGATGAACACGAACCCGATTCAAATCCTCGCGATTCCTCGCCCTCCGTTCGAATCCGTGCCCCCTACTCCAAGAAATCTCCCCTCTTATACCGCTGCTTCGGCCCCCACCGTTGTTTTTGTGTTTCCCGAACCCTAGCGCCCGTTTCTCCACTTTCTGATCTCGCCGGAGTAGTCCGCCGTCGGAGCTCGAGGTTGGCGACCCTCTAGAGCACCTCTAGCCCTGGTCTACCCTCCATACTACTTGCCTCGACCTACCCGATCCTCCCATCTGACGCACTTCTTCCGAATTGCAGGGGGTCGCCGGAAATTGCTCGCCGGAGCCCATCGGGACCGAGAGGAGGAAAGGCCGACCGTGGGAGATAGAGGAGGAGAGGGACCGCGCTGAGGCCGTTGGGAGATTCACGAGCCCCTTTCGCATCGAGGGGCCATCTTCGTCATCCTCCAAGACCGCTGGAGCCGCCAGGACACCGACCGCCGACGCCGTTCCATCGCCGCCACCGCCAGGTCAGTCAAGCCGCTCTCAGCCGTCCGATTGAAAATATGCGGGCCAGATTAGAAGAGAGGGGCGAAGGGGTATCGGCCAACCGCATTGCGCCGCATGGCAAACCGCGTCCGCACCGCGCCACGTTTTCCCAGCTGGCCCAATCAGCTTCTGCCACTTGGCACGTTCCAATTAGGACTAGATCTATTTGGCAGATTTGTGTTAAAAATTGCAAAATTCATAGAAAAATAATTACTTGGCCAAATTTAGCGTGTAATATACCGTTGGATTCATAAATTTATGTAGAACGCAAATCTGCAATAAAATTTCAAGTTTACAGTAGGGTTTTCGGTGTAGAATTTAATCTCTAGATTAGAGTGTTTAATCTATACAAAAATAATTAAAATTCTGTTTTAGTTGATTCTCGTTGTGATGGCTTTGTTTCTGCAACACCTACTGAACAAAATTGTAGAACCTTGCTTAAGAGCATTATATTTGATTTGGGGATAATTAGATGTTGATCTCCTAGTAAGCCTATGAATTAGATTAATGACCCGAATTAATTTAAACCTATGGGAAATCAATACTAATAACACCCCTAACACAATTGCAATCCAATTATACTACCTTGGTCAATTAAGAAAAAAAATCTTGCATAAATACCATGATGCATGCATGCATATTATCTCTGTGACATATTTTGATTTGATCCATGTTTGTGTTTCGTTAGATTGTTCGGAGTGCGCTGAGGAGTGCTATTGTGTAGAGTGCTGCTCGGATCAAGGCAAGTTACACCACTTGTTCATAATTTTTGTCCCAGTTTTGATTCTATGCATGTGATCTTCAAAATTCTGTAGTATGCATGTGTAGGATGTTCTAGTAGAATTTTTCCTTTGTATTATTTTGCAAGTGCGATGATTTTGTAGTATGCCATGAGTAGCTCTATACTTAGGATTTCCCCTCCTAATAGGTTCCCCTGTTTTGCTAAGTATTGCTTGCTATGCTATATATATGTAAAGTACCGATGGGGGGTTTCGAAAGACAATGAATTTTTATAAGTATAAAGGCTCTCTTGAGCAAACTTTTCTTCTCAAATCCACTTCAAAATAAAACTAAGTTTTCTTCTGGGCGGAATGGTTGTCGGGACAACGAGTGAGATTTTGGTGGAGGACGACCGCCTAGGAATCAAAGAAGTCCGCCATGTTTCAGAATTCAGAAGCTTCCAGTGCAACCACAATACATATGGGCTCTCTCTTGTCCTAGTACTTAGTGGGAAACCTCACCTGGGTACCAACATTTGGAGGTTCTTGGCACGGTTGGATCCAGAAGGTATAGGGGCTACTAAGGGAAAGCCTTGCCATGGTCTTGTCTGTAAAAGGACTTGATCGTGGATTGTGGGTAAAGTGCATAAACTCTCGAGAGTATTACAATCTGATCGATCAGCCGTGTTCACGGAAATAGAACAATTTTGAGCATCTGAAGGATGGAGCCTCTGAAGGATCTTCCTCTCTCTCTCTCTCTCTTCCAAAACTTAAAGTTTTTCTAAAAACCCAAGGCGTGAGTCATATCGCTATTGGGAGGGTTTGGGGAACTTGGTGAGTAATATCCAAGTGTTAGGTTGGTTGGACACTTGGTGAGCAATATCCTCGTGTGCCATTCGACCATATATTACTTGAACAAAATTTTACAAAGTAGGGAAAATCTTCTCTTCTTCTCTATACTTAAGAAAACTAGCTTTGAGCAAATAAACTCTACAGCCTAAACTAGCCTTGCATGTAGAGATAGTCTTTCTTCCTTGGTGTAATTTACCAATACATTCAAAGTATTGACCCAACTTGTTGGCTGCACGTCTTATGTGCAGAATCCGAAGATTGAAAGGTGCGTAGGGATCGCGAGTCTACACTCGACAAGCCTGGGGCGTTGATGGACTCAAGCTGCTTTATGTTTCCGCTGTTATTTGAGCTAGCCTTATGCTAAGCAAATTTGTAATAAATTCACACTCTGGATTCTCCGTGTAATAAAGACTTTGTGTTTTACATGATATTCATCGACTGTGAGTGCTAGCTATTGATCCAGGGACTAGCATGTAAATCACAGGGACTTAGGATCTTTATTGATCCAAGGTCACTACAGCAAACATTCATATGACATGCTACAAACTATTAGCAAGCTGGAGATAATCACAAGAAAGCAAGAACTACTAAGCATCCATCAATAACATACACCTTACATGAACAGACTAAGCATGCTCACAATGATGAGTATATGTACAAAAATGAAAACAAATAGAGTTCGTTACCAGCCTCTTACCACACCTAAAGTTGTCTTAATCTTCATTATTGCCCTTCACTTGTGTGACTTGAATAATAACATGAAACCAAACTCCACTGAGGACTATTAAACACTGCAAAGAACTTCACAAAACCAAAGAAGAAGAACAAACATTTTTGGTGTTTTTGATTTTTAAAGAAAGCACATAAAGAAAAACGAAACAAAGCAAAATCAAACAAAGCGAAAGCGAACAAAGAAAAATCTTTTTGGATTTTTCTTTAAGGCAAACCAAAGCTAAAAAGCAAAGAAACAAAACAAGAGAAACAACGAAAATATTTTTGGTATTTTTGTGTTTTGAGAAAGCAGAAATAAAAACCAAAAAGAAAGCGAAACAATGGATATACAAAGAACCGACAAACATGATATATAGATGCGTGTGATGTCGGTATACCTCCCCCCAAGCTTAGGATTTTGGCCTAAGTGGGGCCCAACTCCATGGTGACCAAGAAGGTGCACCTCCGTAGTACGACGAGGAGACCCCTTTGTCCTGGTACGAGCTCGAGGACTCCCCTGTGTAGTGCATAGAGGGGTCGTATGAGGGCGTGTCCCCCTGATAGTGTCCATGGAAACCAAGAATGCGCAGCTTCTCGTCCATATCCTCCTTGGAGCGTGACAAAGGTCCCTGGGAAATACTGAACAAAGTGGTTTGGGGGAGAGGGATCTCTCTCTCTCTTTTCCCCATCAGTAAACAACATTCTATAAACTAGTCTCTCAAGGGTAGATCCAGCAGTGACAAACTGATGCGCTTTCACGACAGCAAGATCAAGCCTCTGAGGAGCCAAAATTGTATCATTTGGATCAACAACAAGGTCTAATTCAATAACAACCCGTGCAACAATAATTCTCCCATAAATGGGTCCCTTAGCAGCTAAGCGACGAGCAATAAGAGAACCAAGATTGTACCTGGTTTCATTGTTGAGTGCAACAGCTATGAAGGCCAAATGATAGTTAGGAATATTGCTAGTGTTCTCCCTACCAAGAACACTAGTGGACAGATAATAAGCAAAGTACCTGATAGCTGGGAGTTGAATATCTCTTATCTTTCCTCGCTGGGCTCTACGACCATCATCATTGGTTATCCCGTGGTAAAGCTCCAACAAATCAGTGGGTTGAGCTGGAATCTTCTTCACCGTCCCAGCTGTACCAATACCCAGGATCTCACAAAATTTCTTCAATGTCATGGAGTAAGGCCTGCCATAAATTTTGAAACACACATCTGATTTGAACAGGCTGTTAGAAAAAGAGAATCTCTCCACAAAGGTTTTAGTGAGCGTAGCATACTGCACACTCTCATCCTGCATATAACTCATTAATCCAACCCTCTGAACCAAGGTTAGGAAATCATTGAGAATCCGAGCAGCCCGCAAAAAGGTAGGACAAGGAAAGGTAGAAGAGTGTGCATCCCCCTCATCTCCCTTGTCGCCAAATCGCGGTGTAATGAGATCCTCATTGTATGAAGGCCTAGCTTGGGAGGATGATCTTGAAGGCCTTCCCCTCCTAGGTGCATCACTCTCAAATATTTCACCAAAGGTGTGGTTGTCCATGACCTCTTTTTTTCTAAAAATTTTAGACAAACATCAAACCAAGTGATTTCCAAGTTGGTAAATGATGAGAAACTACTATAGGAACTTGCTAGAGGGCTACACATGCATCAAAATGTAATCTCTAATCATAGAACAAGCATGCAAGCTCACACAACCTGACACGTATATCAGCAAAATACTCAAGATACAATCTACCAATCACAAATCTAATCGGACAAGCGGGGGAGGCACATACCAAGGAGCAATCCCTCCAAAAATTAGCAGCAAAGATGGGCTGAGCAAGGATATAAAAAATCAGGAGCAAGAACAGCAGGAACTCGAGCTTGAGAAAGTTTCCCGGTGTTTTTTGGGAGAGAGAGAAAGAAGATGGCTGGGAGGAGGCATCTTGGAGGGCCAGATGTGGGCCACACCCTGGCCAGGAACCACCTGGGGCTGGCCGCGCCTCCAGGGGGTGTGTTGGCCTGGGGGGACCCCCTGGGCCACTCCAAGTGTCCCTCTGCCCCTTTTTTCGAGAGAAAAATTAATATGAATTTTCTCGGATTTTTCGGGAAACTTTATTTTTGGCCATTTTCTTGCAGAAAAGATATTTTAGAAGAAGCAAAAGCAAACCAAAACCAAAACTATAGAAGTTCTAAGACACTCTAACAAGCAAACAACTAGCAAAACCAAAGCTAGCAAGAGAAAAAAAAGACTAGGAAGGAGAAGAGTAAAAGTGAGCAAGTGTAACCAAAGTGAAAACATTATTTTGTTCATTAAAATCCTTCTGTTAACAAGGTTGGTCAAGTCTTGTTACCGAAACAATCTTATATGAAACAAAACTTTGCATTCCACAAAGTGATTATGTTACCTCAAATTTGATAGCAATGGTCCCAATCATAATAGTTTCAAAATGTTCTTGTGGAATGGGACAATATATTTCTCCAACCTTGATGCTCTCAATATTTTCAATGGAATTCAGGCAATAGCTCTTAGAAACCTTCTTGGGGAAATAGACAGTATGCTCTTTGTCATTAATATTAAAAGTTACTTTTCCTTGATTACAATTAATGACAGCACCTGTAGTATTTAGAAAAGGTCTCCCAAGAATAATAGACATATTATCATCTTCAGGCATTTCAAGAACAATAAAATCAGTTAAAACCAAGCAATTATGAGCCACTTGAACAGGAACATCCTCACATATACCAACAGGAATAGTAGTTGACTTATCAGCCATTTGCAAAGATATATCAGTTGGTATCAACTTTTCTAACTGGAGTCTCTTGTAGAGAGAAAAAGGCATAACACTAACTCCAGCTCCCAAATCACATAAAGTAGTTCTAACATAATTGTTCTTAATAGAGCAAAGAATAGTTGGTATACCTGGATCACCAAGTTTCTTTGGAACCTTACCATTGAAGGAATAATTAGCAAGCAGAGTAGAAATTTCCTCATTAGGAATCTTCCTTTTATTAGAGACAATATCCTTCATATACTTTGAATAAGGAGGAAACTTAATAGCATAAGTCAAAGGAATTTGCAAAAATAAAGGTTTCATCCACTCACAAAACTTGTTGTAGTGTTCTTCCTCCTTTGACTTGTGTTTCTTATTTGGAAAAGGCATAGGTTTCTGCACCCAAGGTTCTCTCTCACTACCATGTTTTTTAGCAATAAAATCTTCCTTAGTGTACCTAGTGTTCTTAGTGTGCTTCTCAGGTTCTTCCTCAACTTCATCCTTATCAGGAGCATCATTTTTATCATTACCACTCTTAGTTTTAGCATCAGAGACAGATATACTATTAGCATCTATAGCAGGTTCAAGTGGTTCCTCAACTATTTTATGTTTCTTTTTCTTTCTCACTACAAGAAATGTGTCAACTTATGATGTTTTGGTAGTGACCATCTACAAAATCGTCTTAGATTTATGAAGATTCCGCACCGGGTGGTCTTGGGAGGGCCAAAGCCTTAGTAAACTATGACGATCTTGCTCAAAACATCGTAATTTCTCTAAATGAAATCGTCATAATAAGTAGACAGATATAAATATAGAGGATAGCAACATATACCGTTGGATGCAAACAAGATGGACGGGTAGGATGCTGATATGCAGGAACTTACATGGATCGATGACATGGCATGGTACCCATCCCGCGCGCAGACCCCAAATATTTTCATAGGACGCGCGTGTCGGTCAAGCCAAAATCGCGACGTCCCCTCCCTCCCAGCAAAACCTACTCCACAACCCTAATCCTATCGCTGCCGCCACTCCTTCTCCAGTGAGATCCGCACGTTGTCGCCGCCCTCCCCGCTCGCTCCAGCCCCCCTCTCGCTCCGCTCTGGTACCCCAGCACCCTCCTCGTCAGACAGTCGCGTCCAAGGAGACCGAGCTCGGCGGTGGTGGATTGGACGGCGATAACATGGGATCTAGGAGCGATGGTTCCGGTGATAGCGGTGGTTTCGGCGGGAGCGGTGGTTCCGGCGGGAGGTGGATAGGAAGAAGGGGAGGAGAATATGGGGAAGGGGCTCTCCATGTCGCAGAAGCTCACCCTGCCGCCGGTTCTCCCCTCTCATCGATCCACCCCCTCCCTCCCTCATCTCTCCGCTGCTACCCCCACCACCCCTATCACTCCCCCAACACCGCAATCTATCTCCCTCTCCGCTTTCCTCACCCATGGCGACCAAGATCTTGTATGCGTCGCCAGAAGGCCTTCAGGGAAGGGTTTCCAGGGGATCTCGCGTACACGCTGCTCTAATCGGGCGACAGCGGGCCTGAGGGTGGGGTTGGGTGGACAGCGCCAGCAAACTACTGATCCGGCTGCCCCAGTTCCGCATCGACACAAGCCACCCCAAGCTCACCGACCGCTCACATTGTTTGGACAACATATACCACACCGCCATCCTCAAGTACCTCACCGCGGAGGTAAACCCCATCTCCTCTCCCCTCATTTCATTCTCCCCGCCCAGTATCCACACCACCCTTCTCCCAAGAAGGACGGCAAGGGCAAGGGGCATCAGATCCGCTTCCCATGAGTGCATAGCCTTCAAGACCAAACAAACATGGCCGTTTCACCGGAAATTTGAGGCCCTTTCTATTTTACTAGTATGGTGATGCTCTAGGTTATTAGATTAGTTCTTGCTGAACATTTGGGAATGGGGTATCCATGATGAAACAGGTAGAAAGGGAATACAAGCAATCATGTTCTTGTTATTACTTATTGTGGATCTGTGATTGCCAAAAAAAAACTCATATGATTTGATACTACTATTAATCATTGTTTGCTAGATTAGAATTCAGAGAATTAATAGAATAAGAAAAGAGACATCCCCTATTAAGTATTGATACATGCATGTCCCAGTTGTCTCTGTTCTCATATTAAATTTTCATAGTCCTATTTTCTCGATCCCTTGGTAGGGTTTTAGGTTGCTTAGTTTGTTACCTTTTGATTGATGTGCTTGCGCTGATGTGCTTCTGCAATGGGTGTTTATAATTTAGCCATGGTGCCAATTCTTAAATGGAACAACAAGTGTTGTTTTTAAATAAACTATGCCCTCCTAGTTGGGGAAATTTACTTAAATTGTCTTGATAAATACTATGACTTGGTACCTTTGTGTTTCTTTCAACCTTGAGTTGGCTGAGTATTGGCTTTGCCCTCCTGGATTATTCATATGGGTTAACTTCTATTGTTTCTTTTACTAGAGTGCTTATTTTTTTGAACCATGTCTGGTTACCATATATGCATAGATGCTTACCACCAGATGTTCTAATTTCTGTCATGACTTAGATGCTTACGAGCAGAAGCATGTGTTCTGAAATTTATTTATGTACCCTGAAACTCATTGTATGCTAGACCTACCTTGAAACTAATTTCCTGCTACATGCACTTGTGTTTAGCATCTCCCTCACCTTCTCGAGATTTCTCCCATCTAGATCAAGGGAGAACCCTTGCCGTCCTGCCCCTTCTCGTCGGTGCCTTGCTGGGCGTTGCTCGGCGTCGGCAAAGGCGAGGACAGCGCGTGCGCTGCCAGCGAAGGATAATCGGGGGACGAAGCGGGCAATGGTTGTTGCTTCGGGAAAGTCGGAAAGGTCGCGGTAGGATGGAGCAGCGGGGAGGCCTAGTAGGCGTCGCCGTCTGCTCCGCCAAGGCCATGATCTCTCCCTCACAGGGAGTTCTGCTTCTGCCTCCACCAGTTTTTCATGTCCAGGTCTGCAGCACCTCTCTCCCGGCATTTTTCCTTTAGCGGAATAATCGTGTTTTAACTTTGATGTTATGCCACCTGCACTCTTTTCATCTTGGCTTGCTGAAACATTCTCTAGTTTGATTTTTTTTATCAGATGCAAAATATATAAATAGGTTGCTTCATTGTATCACAGTTCACGGATATTTGATGTAGCTTGAGGAGCTATTGCATAAAGTATCCTGAAATCATCTGAATGCTAAAATCTTACTCAAATTAGTGACAATGTAGTCTCACATGCGAATTCTAGCTTGCCCTACTGGTCAGCAATTTCAACTTGACACTGTAATTTCTCATGGCGTTGGATGGTTGAAGATATTAAGCTTGCCCTTAGTTTTCAAGTACCTTGTGGAACTATTGTATGCATGTGTAATAGTAGCACTACTGTCTATGAGTGACATTTATTAGTTAGTCCTGATTGCTGAGTTAGTTTTCCATACTAGCAGAACATTACGATTTATTGTAGTAGAAACTTGTAGAATTTGTAGCAGAGCATTTCCCTTTGTTTTAAGTTGCATCTAATTCTAGACCATTGGCCTGCTTATATAGAGTAGCTATCCTGTATGATTCTGGTTACTTTTCTTCATGAACCTTGTTCAGTTTTGACTGTTGTGTTTATGGTTTGCAATGTTTCAATCTTACACAACCGACCCGATGGCCGCCTCCGTCCAGGAGGTTGGCCGCACCAACAGCGAAGAGCAAGCGACAGTCCTGCTCGCGGACACTAGGGTCATGCCTGACGACACCAGACCGCGGCCCAGGCGTCCTCTACTACCGCACTACCTCTTGCTCGACGACACCAGATCCCAATCTCCATTGTGTAGGCAAGTCCTTGGTTCCTCCCTTTTCTTCTCTATTTGTTATGTAAGACATGACTGTAATGTGTGCCATTGTACCAAAGAACTGGTCTGATATCATTGAAATTTTTGCAAGGACATGTTGAATACTTGAGGTACTATTTGGGTCTATTTGAAATGGATAGTTCACACGTATGACTTCTCTGTTGATGGAAATTCAGAATAAATGGCGTTCACAATTTAAGTACCTTTGTGTTTTAGCACCCCAATGTGACACCCCGGTTCTGAAAAGACCGTGGCTTCTATGTGACATGCCAATCCCTGGATCGGTTCATTGGCGCACAATAGAATAAGATGAATAACATAGCAAAATATCCGTGTATCATAGATAACGAAGATCTAGAGTACCATTATTACAATAAAAGCTTAGCCCAAGGCTAGCTCAAATTATTCAGGTAGCAACATAAACAAAGTAAATCCTCCATTCTTCAAATTGCCCACACGTGAACAAGTGCCGAGTGGAGTACCGTGGCCTATATCGATTACTCAGAATCGGAATAACCTGCAACATGAAATGTAGCAGCCCCGAAGGGTCAATAAATGGAATGTATGACAAGTAGAGCTAGTAAAGGAGACAATAGTACTAACATCTACATGCATATTTGGCAAGTGGAGCTGTGTCTGGCTTGCATTTGCAAATACATTTGTCCTACTTTCATAAACAGCTTTTGATTTTCTTTGAAAAGATCCCAATTAAGTTAACCCAACAATATTAAAACAATTATGAAATTGGAATGAGCGAGAAACATGTCATGGAATCAATATCAAGCAACTCAGTTGTCCATAACCGGGGACACGGCTAATCGATTAGATTATACACCCTGCAGAGGTTAGTACACTTTAGCCATGTGACTTGGCCAGCCCAGCTCGTACCATCACTCTCATTTTGGGTGATGATAGGGAGAAGTCCAAGAAGAGACTATTCGGGAAGTAGCTCCTCAATCCCGACGCGCACCGGTCCAACCTACCAAAATTCTACATCTCTGGATACACGGGTTCAATTTACCACAACCTACTAAGTCCAACCAACCGCCCATTCCATTATTGGCACATGGTTGTACACGTAAGCTACACAATAAAGAAGCCAATCAATTTCTCTCGATACCTGGGTGCCTTTCCGCAATGAACCACCAAAAATTATCAATCCCATCACACCTAGGAGATTCATTGATTAAGTTGTTTTAGTTTTCACAAACCAATACTTTTAGAAACAAGTCTCAATGATGTAAACCAGCCCTCGTACAATATAGCATGGCTAAGCACATCTACCAACGGTGGTTCATCTATAAGGAAGGTCCTACCACATAATAGGACATAGCATAGCGATAGTATCATCCTACACATGCATCTACAAAATACACGACAATGCATAGAAAATAGTAGGACGATATTATGAACAAAGTAGCATCTACTTGCCTTGGTTGTAGCGGTCGGAAGAACAATCCACACACGAGCAAGCGTTGCACTCGTCACAATCTACACGATACAATTGCAATCATAAACAAACAATCCACAAGCATATGCAACAAATATGATGCATGAAGGTATGCAAGGCAAGTGAATTGGTGCTACAGCTGCACCACATAATAGAAATCAGTAGAGGTACTGATTGCATGCATGGAAAATAGTTTTAGCGCAAGGAAAACTATTAAGCAAAAAGTAATGCTCACAACTAGAGCTAGAACTTAAATAATTCAGTACCGGTAGTATACTGTTTGTAAAATCTTGGGAAAATTCTACAGTATAGGCATCGCTGATTAGAAACAGTACCAATTGGAATTACTCAAAAAGGAATTATAAAACTCCCGGAGTAATTAAAACACTACAGAAAGCCACTAGACAGTTTCTACAGAATTTTTCACTGTAAGCCTATCCTTTTAATTCACGATGAGATTCCCCTCGTTCCACTGAATCCAGGGACATATCATACGCGATTTTTGGAGCTACGGATCTTTTTCTATGAATTTATTACTCCAAAAAGGCCACTAACTAGTTTGATTAAACTGTACTAAACCTTGCTGCAAAAGTATGAACCAAAGGTACCGCAAGACTCTACACGACTTATTGAACCTGCACATATTTTATTTGCAATTTTTGGCCAAGCGGTTTAATTTTACGCAATTTACAAGTTTGTACCGAAATCTGTCAACTAAAATGATTAACGAAATTAACCAGTGAACTGTGTCTGTTGACTGGTCAAAGCGTCTGCTGACTGGGCGTCTGACTAGTCAACGCCTGAGTCTGACCTATCAACGACTGATCTGAACCGCTGATCTGAGATCTGACGGTGGCTGCAGGCTTACCGGAAACAAACGGCGAAACGGCTCCGGACGGTGCTGCGAGTTCCGGACGGCTGTGGCGATCGATTCCGGCGTCGGTGTTTTTCCTGCGCGGATGGAAACGGTCAGCGCACGGTTTGAGATGGTCAACAACACGGCGACGGCGCGTGCAGCGGCGATGGCGGCACGCGTGCATGTGTGCGCGTGTGGGTAGACGCGCGCGCGAAGCGAGGCGCTGCAGCGGCAGCAGGCGCGCGCAGCAGCAGCGAGCAGCGAGGCGGCGCGCTGCGGCGGCGGCAGGCGAGCGGCGGCGGGGCGCTGCGCGGCTGCGGGGAGGCGGCGCGCTGGCGGCGGCTCGCGCTGCGAGACGGCGGCGGCGGTGGCGTGGCGCGCGGCGGCGGGGCAGGGCGGCGACGGCGGGAAGAGGAGGCGGCGGCGCGGCGGTACCTGCCGGCGGCGGGGGTCGGCAGAGCCGGCGGCGAGGCGGGGCCCAGGCGGCGGCGCGGGCACGCGTCCCGAGGTGGAGGCGGCGCGATCGCGGGGTGGGCAGGGAGGCGGCGGGGTCGGGTGCGGTTCCCGAGGCCGGGGTGGCCTCTTTTGTGGGGCCCCCTGCGGAAATCTAAACTGATTCGGCGCGGAGTTGGTTTCGGACTCGGAAATTGGTCCGAAATTCGGACCGTTTTCTGATCTAATAAACAAACGGCCGTAACTTCTCCGTGCGGGCTCCGAATTGAGCGATTCTTGCTCCTACGGTTTTGTAAAGTCGAGGGGAACAATCTAGGGTCAAGGTTCAGGCGAAACCACTAGGCTACAAAGGTGGCAACACTAGTTCTTCTAAAGCCTCCCGCAGGAGCCTCGTAGCAAAATAGAATAGGGTTTCGAAAATAGCGTTTCGCCGATTCTTTTCAATCGACGGTTTTGCATGGAAAAGTATGATGCAATGATATGAATGATATGCAGAACCAAATCTAAAATTTGGGATGTGACACCCAATATTCTACTGCAGGGATTAACTAAAAACATCCTAGCTAGCCTCTTGCTGTTTCAGTCCCACCCCGATCCAAAGAAGAAAAGAGAGGAAAAGCTTCTTTGGTTGCTTCCTTTTTTTTCTTTTCTCTTTCGTATATTCAGATTGATTGTTACTACTAGCAGTACATAGTGTTCTTCAAGTGGATGTCAAGGTGATTTAATATTGGTTCTTGAGGCTGGTCTCTAGATTGCATTTTTAAGCTATACTTAAGCTGCCATCTATAGCATGCTCTAATTCTTAGTTACTGTAAAAATGGTTATATTTACAGTTTTCTTTGATAAGAAACTTGCTCTTTTACCTCTAAAATGAGTACAACTTTTAACAATGTTTGAAAAGAAACTTGCTCTTTTACCTCTAAAATGCGTAGCATGAGTAAGTTAGAGTCTAAAATTTTACAGAACAATAAAAATGGTTTAAATTCAATGCTACTCTATCCATATTGAGCATTCAAATCGATTATATTATCATGGTTGTATTGTGATATCTTTGTGCTACCTTTCTTTTGCTACTGGTTGTAGGTCTGAACATGTATTAATGTTGTTGTCTTTCATTCTTCTCCACATGTCTCGCAGATCTCCCAGAACAACTATGCTAGGTGACCGCAGGCTCGACGTGCACATCCAGACCATCACCACTGATTTTAAGAGGGTGTCCAAGATCCACGACAAGCTCTGCATCGTCTTGTCTTACTTGCCACCGATGACCATACTTTGTGAGTCACTGCCCCTCACACCCAGCTGTGTTTGTGTCTGATTTCCCATGACGGGTTCTTATACACAAGATGGAAGAGTGAAAATGCAAAAGATACTCCTGGTATATTGATTGATGATGAAATAATCTACACCTGGTATATTGCAATGGTAATATGTTGTTGGTGTCATGCAGTAGTAATAGGATTACTTGAATATTTATCAGTGCTTGGGCGATAAACAGATTGTGTCACAACCACTATATTACAAACAAAACTTTTATTAGTGCAGATGCTCCATTAGTGAACTTGTAGTAGAAGTAGAGTCTTGCAAGATTGGATGTGACACTGTATTACACCACTGCCTTATTTACAAGGAGTATAGTACTCTAGTATATGTATTATGTGAAATTGTATTACTTCACTGCCTTATTTACAAAGAGTGCATCACTATATTACTTGTATTAATCTGTTTTGTTTAATAACTTGCAGGCATTGGATTTCATTTGCCCGCAAGTGTTGTTCTGTCACATTTTTTACAAGGGCTCTAGGATGAATTCTACCGGAAGAAGCTGGAACCGGCAACTAACAAAGATTTCTAGCTCATTAGACTTGGTTTTACTTTTATCTAGTTAATAGATCATTAGAGTTGGTTTTACTTTTGTAGCTAGTTAATAGATGTTCTGGTATAGTTAGTTATCCGGATACCGAATGTTAATGTAGGGGTTCGTAGCATGGAAAACAAAAAAATTCTACCGCATGCAAACAAACAAGCCAAGATCTATCTACTAGATTGTAGCAACGAGTCGATAGAGGAACTCACCCTCGAAGATTCCAAAGCGGTTAACAAGAGCAGATTCTCGTGGGTGATGTAGTCGTACACTTGCCGATCTCAAGATCGCGTAGACGATCCTTCCGGCGCTGCGTTCCGGCAGCGCTTCCGCAGTCGGTCACACGTTCGGTACTCGATGAATACCTTCCTCTCCCTTGTTCCAGCAGGCAGCGGAGGTTGTAGCACTCTCCTCGCGATTCCGGCAGCACGACGGCGTGGTACCGGAAGTAGAGGGGAGATCTCGCAGGGCTTCGCCTTAAGCCGCAGCGAGTATGGTGGACTACGAGAGAGTCCCTCGACGACATAGGGTTTAGACACGCCGAGGAGGGGCCTAGAACGGTGGCTAGGGTTTGACCTAGGCGGCGGAGAGTGCCCTAGGGCCGGCGGCGGCTATGGAGGGCGGCGGCGGCTTGGGGCTAGGGTTTAGAGGTAGGGAACTTGTGTGCTAGGAGGGGAGCCCTTCCCCTCCTCTTATAGGAGGGAGGCGCCGGTAAAGGGGAGGAGAATCCCTCCCCAACTCGGATCCCAAGTGGGCCGGCGGTGTAGGGACTCCTCCCCAACTCGGTTTCCACCTCCCTCTCCACTTCCCAAAAATAGCCGTTTGACTTTCGAATTGGCGTTTGACTTTTCAAACAAGGATTTGATTAAACCATCTATTTTGTTCAGCGATGACACTTAGTACATGATGCAATCATACCAACTTGATATAACACATTCATGTACCCTTCCCCTTCGGAGTGCTGGACATTCCGGAACCTTCTAGAACATTCCCGATGAAAACACCGGAACCATTCCCTAACCCCGAAATAGGACTTTCCTTATATGGATCTTATTCTCCGGACCATTCCGGATCTCCTCGTGATATCCCGGATCCCATCCGAGACTCCGAACAACATTCGGTCTCTTACTCATCATTCCATAACTACTCAACAACGTCGAATCCTTAAGTGTGTCTCCCTACGGTTCGTGAATTATGCGGACATGACCGAGCCACTGATCAATAACTAATAGAGGAATCTGGAAATTCATATGGCTCCCACATATTTCTACGATTACTTTGCGATCGAATGAACCACTTACATACGATACCAATTTCCCTTTGTCTCACGATAGTTTACTTATCCGAGGTTTTGATCGTCGGTATCTCTGCATACCTAGTTCAACCTCGTTACCGCTAAGTACTTTTTTCTCGTTCCCGTGGTATGTGATCCCTTGTGAGCCAGCACATGCTTGCAAGCTAATTGGATGACATTCCACCGAGAGGGCCCAGAGTATATCTATCCGTCATATGGATGGACAAATTCCACTCTTGATCCATGTGCCTCAACCCATACTTTCCAAACACTCAATGCCACCTTTATAGCCACCCAGTTACGGTGTGGTGTTTGATGTCATCAAAGCATCCTTCCGGTGATGGTGATTAACATGATCTCATGGTCGAAGGAATTAGGTTACTATGTATCAGAAAGCTTATAGCAAATGAACTATATTAAATGACTTGATCTTTATGCTACTCTTAACTATAGGAGTATGTCCATCACATCATTCTCCTAATGATATGACCCTGTTGTTAATAACATCTCTATGTTCATGATCAGGAAACCATGATCATATATTAACCAACAAGCTAGTTTAACAAGAGGCTTTACTAGGGACTCTTTTATGTTTACAAATCACACAAGTATTAATGTTTCCTGTTAATACAATTATAGCATGGTATGTAAACATTTATCATAAGTACGAAGATATGATATTAAACACTTTATTATTGCCTCTTGGGCACATATCCAACAGTCTCCCAGTTGCACTAGAGTCAATAATCTAGTTTCAAATCTTTGTGTATTCAACACCTATGGCTTTCTGGTGTCGTATGTACACAATTGCTAGTGGTTAACTGATCTCCGGATCTGACACTGCCAGGTCCGTGTGTAATTGCATGTCTTTGCGTCTCCACGCATCACTCATTCTCTAATGAGATGGCTTTGTATAAATTTGGTCCTTTGGTAGACCTTTACTTCATTGGGGTTAAAACATGTTGATAATATTGTCGTACAATATATCTTCATAGTATTATCCTGCTGTGAACTACACCTAGTTTGATAACAAACTACTTGACACAAATGCCCTCTTTTGCTGCTATAATAGCAGTCATATACTTAGCCTTTTGTTGTAGTATCTGTCATAATGTCTCAACTTTGGAACTCGTCCAAATCCATTATGGAACTTACTTTCCATCACATTGTGCCACCCTTAGTTTAGATTGAGATAAACTTAATTTGTATTTTGTGACAAAACTAGTATCAATGTAGTACTTTTACAATGAACTAACCATCTATTTGTCACTTCTACAAATAATATACTCTTAGTTCTTCAAAAAGATCATAAGAATATCCTTTCTATTGTCCAATGATCAATTTATGAATCATTCTGGTATATGCTCATAACATTTAGAGTATAGGACATATCTAGATTTGTACATATCACAGTATGATTGATATAAATACTCTTTGTGATTTCATACATCAAGTATCAATCTATACTTGAATCTTTGTTTCACTTACCCAGTGTCAATACACTTGAATATATCATCAATATTGAACTCATTCAATCCTTTTCCTGTGACAAGAACCTTTCTTGTAGTTTCTATATTGAACTCATTCAATATCTCATCTATGTACTTCTGGCACAACCATATTGGCGTCTATTGATGCCAAATATTTGGGTTTTGCCTAAGTCTTTCATCAGGATGAAATTCTTAATATGTGTTAATAAAAGATACATCATTTCTAATCAACAATATGTCTTCCACATAATGTATTAGAAACATGTCTTAGCGCTCCCACTTAATTTCTTGCAAATGCAAGCATCTTCATTGTCTCTGATGAAATAAAACTCTTTTAACAGTTTCATCATAGTGAAGATTGCAACTCTGCGATGCTCACTTCAACCATTGAAGTTTGCATATGCTTTTAGCATCCTTTGAATTAACAAAACCCTATGGACCGTGTTATGCACATGTCCTAGGTAGCAATTCTATTAGAAGAACTTGTTTTGTTTATTCAACTACCACATAAGAAAATTATATGTAGTGGTTGCTACATTAATCCGTCTAGACTAAATATCGCTATGAAAGATCAAATCTTGTCATAGTCAACCTTTGATCATTATTGTGAATTCTTTCCCAACATGTCGACTATTTCAGATGTGAAACATCCATGTCTATTTCTTTATATATCCAAATACGACTGTAAGGTCTTGTACCTTTCGAGAGGGTCTTTTAAGTTCAAAGCTTGATCTCTCGTATATGGAACTATCACGGATTCTATGGCTTCAAGCCATTTTACGGAGTGAGGGCCCATCATTGCTTCTTTGCATGTAGTACGTTCATTATTCTCAAATAATGATTCAACCCTCAAATCTTGGTATTTGATTGTTTACTCGACCTACTTGGTTCAATAAAAACTTTGACCTTCGTAACCATAACCTTTGAGGCACGTGAGCCATGAACATTGTTGCTGCCTCCGGAACACTTTTCGGTGCTGCGCAACTTTGATCATATAGCTAAGGTTCTTTTAACCTTATCAAAGTTCTATTGTCCTCCCACATAACTTTTCACGAAAAATTCCTTCTCAAAGAAACTTGACATTCTAAGTGACAAACACTTTTGTCTCCGATGTTATGGAGGAATAGTTATTCGAAATAACATACAAAGACAGGTTCATCTGACTTTGGTTGCTAACATCTTTCTTATGCATAGCATACCAATGTTTAAGAAAGGACAACTTGGGTTTTATCCCAAACCATAACTTTATATGGTGTCATTTCAATGGATTATGATGGAGCTCTTTTCAGTGGAAAAACGGTAGTCTCTAAAGCTTTTAATATTTAAAATATAATGGCAGTTTTATGAATTACACCTTCGATCTTACCATGTCAAACAAGATTTAATTACATATCTCGAACGCTCCATACTCTTATGGTGTTTCGGGACATGCAAATCTATGGAACGATTCCTTAAATCTTAGGTATTATTCTAAACTTGTAACTCAAATATCTTCCTTTATGATCTTATCACAAACTATTTATATTCTTGTTACAATGATTTTGCACTTCATCTTGAAAGTCTTTGAACTTTTCAAATGTTTCATATTTCATCCTTATTAGGTAAATATTCATATATTCACTCAAACTTTCGGAGAAAGCATATGAAGTTGAAAACCATCGCTCTTGACTACACATAATGGACTTCGTACAACAATATGTACAAGTTCCAATAAGCTAGTCATTCGTTCCCTTTTGGCCTATTAACGAAGTTTTAATTATCTCTAGGAAAGTTTCACAAGCGTCATTTGATCAAAAATCAAAAGACTCCAAAATTCCATCCACATGGAGTTTCTTCATGTTTTCTTTCCAATATAATTTAAATGGCGATGTCACTTCCTAAGTGATCTTTCAATCAATTTGTCTTTCAACATTTTTAGCACTAGTTTTATGGATGTGATTTCTCCAACGAGATTTGTGAATCATCCATCTTTTCTAGATTACGGTAATTATTTGAACAACCCTTTTGTTCTCATAATACCTGATAAAACAAATCTTGAAGGCAAGCTTTGATGTTTAACGAGCAACACAATAACCCTTTATTTGTTCTCGATGAACATTATCACATATTCTTTTGCTAGTTATTTAGGCCATTGTAGTTCATGAATTGTGTTGTTTTGTATGACGATTCACACCAACAAATTCAGTATCAAATACTTAAGAACCACATTGTTTAATAAGCAAAGAATATAGCCATAACATGTATATCATCTATATACTTAAACTGAACAATTCTAGTCTTTTTCTTTTCTGCCATATATTTATGAGATTCTCTTTCAGTATTTCTTTTTCTGTTTGAAAAAATCTATCAACATCAATAGTGGAGTCATACATATGACACATAGTCCAAAGCGTGTATAATTAAATATCAATGTCTTTGGACTTGCACTTTGAAGTAGATCACCAACATCAAATGTTTGGTGTGCTTTCAAATTCCATTCTTTAGTAATTTCTTGGTGTGGTAAATATTTTACCTACATCAAATATTCACCCTTATCATGGAATTATTCATGATCAAGCTACTTTTAGCTTATAAAGATGAATCGCGAGTATAATGTTTCTCTCCAAAACCTTTTGGTGGATTAGGACAACTAGTGTCTCCAAAATTCTCATCAAATATGAGAACATGACTTTTGCCATATTATACTCTATCATGTTGTAACCAAAACTTCGTTTCAGATATCACAATATCTTCCACACATCATGGTTTCTGAAACAACTCTTTCAGATCCTAGATAACCTTGATATTAAGACAATCCTTTGAATATCAAGAATCATGGAGACAAACATGATACTCATACACTAAATCTTGGAATTGTCACTCTTGTTTTAATACCAATTATTAAACTTCATGGAGTAACCGGAACTTACTGAAAGTTTGCAATAGGACTTTTAAACTTTAGATTAACACTTCAAAACAATACGATACCAGTTCGTAAAGTAACTAACCAGAATTCTATAGTTCTATCATCTCAATTAAAACTAAGCGCAAAGTGGTAAACGGATGCCAATGAGTACAACAACTATGCAATTTCACTTTGATTTAATTTATGATAAATAGTGTTCAACTTTTAATCATATTTCCGTTGAACTCCCACTCAAAACAATATCCCTCACATTGTTTTAGTGATCACACGAACCAAATCCACCACATCAAAACCGATCATCACGAGAGTTGATGTAGCTTCAATGGCGAACAATCAACATGTTCATCATATCTACTATATGACTCATGCTTTACCATTTGGTGATCCGTGTTCCGAGACCATGTCTGTACATGCTAGGCTCGTCAAGATCAAACCTTAGCTTCCGCATGAGCAAATCTGGCTTGCTCACGTTGTATACACTCGCAGAATCTAACACACCCGATCATCACGTGGTGCTTCGAAACAACGAGCTTTAGCAACGGTGCTTACTAAGGATGAACACTTTAAAACTTGAAATTGTGTGCTTGAGGGATCATCTTATAATGCTACCGTCGTAAACTAAGCAATACAAGATGCATAAAAGGATTAACATCACATGCAATTCATAATATGTGATATGATATGGCCTTTCTTCTTATGCTTCCGATCTCCATCTTCAAGCACGAACATGATCTCCATCATCACCGGCATTGCATCAAGGTCAATGACGCCGCTCCATGGTTGTCGTCCACCAGCTTCAACTATTACAACTACTTTGAATAGACACACGGGTCTAAAAAGAATTTAAAGACAACCATATGGCTCCTGCCGGTTGCCAACTTATAATAAGGAACATTGCATACATCATATATAGTCACAATCTTGGCCATATCACATCACAGCACACCCCTGCAAAACAAAGTTAGACGCCTCTAATTTTCTTTGCATGTTTTACGTGGTTTGGGGCTTTCAATAAGTGTCACTCTAACTTACGAACAAGAACCACAACATTGATACTAGTATTGTCAATCACCCGTTGTAAATTGAATCTTAACTATGTTGGGAGAAACAGGCACCCGCAAAGCCACTTATGCAATACAAGTTGCATGTCAAGAGTGGAGCAAGTCTCATGAACGATGTCATGTAAGGTTAGCCCAGTCCGCTTCATCCCACCATCCCGCAAGATGCAAAGTACACAAGAAGCAATCGACAACAAAAGCATCAACGCCCACAATGACCATTGTGTTCTACTCGTGCAACAGATCTACATATAGACACGGCTCTGATACCACTGTAGGGGTTCGTAGCATGGAAAACAAAAATTTTCTACCGCATGCAAACAAACAAGCCAAGATCTATCTACTAGATTGTAGCAACGAGTCGATAGAGGAACTCACCCTCGAAGATTCCAAAGCGGTTAACGAGAGTAGATTCTCGTGGGTGATGTAGTCGTACACTTGCCGATCTCAAGATCGCGTAGACGATCCTTCCGGCGCTGCGTTCCGGCAGTGCTTCCGCAGTCGGTCACACGTTCGGTACTCGATGAAGACCTTCCTCTCCCTTGTTCCAGCAGGCAGCGGAGGTTGTAGCACGACGGCGTGGTACCGGAAGTAGAGGGGAGATCTCGCAGGGCTTCGCCTTAAGCCGGAGCGAGTATGGTGGACTACGAGAGAGTCCCTCGACGATCTAGGGTTTAGAAACGCCGAGGAGGGGGCTAGGCCGGCGGCTAGGGTTTGACCTAGGCGGCGGCGAGTGCCCTAGGGCCGGCGGCGGCTATGGAGGGCGGCGGCGGCTTGGGGCTAGGGTTTAGAGGTAGGGAACTTGTGTGCTAGGAGGGGAGCCCTGCCCCTCCTCTTATAGGAGGGAGGCGCCGGCCAAGGGGAGGAGAATCCCTCCCCAACTCGGATCCCAAGTGGGCCGGCGGTGGAGGAGGGACTCCTCCCTAACTCGGTTTCCACCTCCCTCTCCACTTCCCAAAAATAGCCGTTTGACTTTCAAATTGGCGTTTGACTTTTCAAACAAGGATTTGATTAAACCCTCTATTTTTTTCAGCGATGACACTTAGTACATGATGCAATCATAGCAACTTGATATAAAACATTCATGTACCCTTCCCCTTCAGAGTGCCGGACATTCCGGAACCTTCTAGAACACTCCCGATGAAAACACCGGAACCATTCTCCAACCCCGAAACAGGACTTTCCTTATATGAATCTTATTCTCCGGACCATTCCGGATCTCCTCGTGATATCCCGGATCCCATCCGAGACTCCGAACAACATTCGGTCTCTTACTCATCATTCCATAACTACTCAACAACATCGAATCCTTAAGTGTGTCTCCCTACAGTTCATGAATTATGCGGACATGACTGAGACACTTCTCCGATCAATAACCAATAGAGGAATATGGAAATTCATATGGCTCCCACATATTTCTACGATTACTTTGCGATCGAATGAACCACTTATATACGATACCAATTTCCCTTTGTCTCATGATAGTTTACTTATCCGAGGTTTTGATCGTCGGTGTCTCTGCATACCTAGTTCAACCTCGTTACCGATAAGTACTCTTTTCTCGTTCCCGTGGTATGTGATCCCTTGTGAGACAGTCACATGCTTGCAAGCTAATTGGATGACATTCCACCGAGAGGGCCCAGAGTATATCTATCCGTCATATGGATGGACAAATCCCACTCTTGATCCATGTGCCTCAACCCATACTTTCCAAACACTCAATGCCACCTTTATAGTCACCCAGTTACGGTGTGGTGTTTGATGTCATCAAAGCATCCTTCCGGTGATGGTGATTAACATGATATCATGGTCGAAGGAATTAGGTTACTATGTATCAGAAAGCTTATAGCAAATGAACTATATTAAATGACTTGATCTTTATGCTACGCTTAACTATAGGAGTATGTCCATCACATCATTCTCCTAATGATATGACCCTGTTGTTAATAATATCTCTATGTTCATGATCAGGAAACCATGATCATATATTAACCAACAAGCTAGTTTAACAAGAGGCTTTACTAGGGACTCTTTTATGTTTACAAATCACACAAGTATTAATGTTTCCTGTTAATACAATTATAGCATGGTATGTAAACATTTATCATAAGTACGAAGATATGATAATAACCACTTTATTATTGCCTCCTTGGCATATCTGCAACAGTTAATGCATGGTTGTAATATGTGCTGTTATCTGTAATATTATTTGTAAATTTGCTCTGTTTCAATCAAAAGAGCTATATATTGTATATGTTCTGATTAAATTATTAATTGTTTAAATACTGGGACAAGTGTGAAAATGAATACTGACATGTGGGACAGTAGGCTTTGACAACTTGACCCATTTGACTAGTGGGACCGTCCAAACTAAAAAGGCTGAAAGTTGAATGGAAGTTCAATGTAAAAAGGCCAAGGCCAAAAAAACAAAGAGTCAAAAATGTTGGGCGTGGCCCATGTAGATGACTAGAATGGATAGGAGAAAAAAATAAACAAGCCAGAATTGTTGGGCTGAGCCCATGTAGAACCTAGAAAAGGACTGGGCTAAATTTGCACTACGACGATTTTGTTTCGTCACAATTTTGCCACGTCGGACTGGCCACGTAGGATCTGACGTGGCTAGGCTAGACTGCTAGTGACGATATTGGATCGTCATAGAGATTATGACGATCCAATATCGTCATAGACGTCTATGACGTTTACATAGAAAACGTCGTTGTGTGCAATTACTGACGCTCAGTTTTTGACGATCTATTTTTCGTCATAAGATCGTCATATATTGTAGAAAATGACGATTCAGTGACGAAAATGGAGGGTCATGTATCAGTAGATTCCTTGTAGTGTCTCTTAAGAGGACTACCACTACTTTCACCTTGTTGAGAATCCTGCTCAATTCTTTTAGGGTGTCCTTCGAGATATAAAGGATCTTGAGTAGCTATACCACTCCTAGTTCTAATTCTATAAGCATGTTTATCTCCTGAGGCATTAACTAGCACATTTTTTTGTACCTTAGCAAGTTGATCAATTTGGGTTTGAACCATTTGAAAGTGTTTACAAAGCATTTTAATATCATTAGCAGTTCTTTCCACAATATCTTTTAACTCATTAATATCTCTATAGTTTTCCAATAAATGATTCTGAACTTGTTTATTAAAATTACCTTGTTTAACAATAAATGTGTCAAGTTCCTCTAGACATTGATCAGGAGGCTTACCATAGGGAATATATCCTTCATAAAAGTGGAGAGATTGTACCTCAATATTAGATGAGTGGGGAATTGGCTTACATAATTCTTCTATAGGAGGTAGATTCTTCACATCTTCAGCTCTAATACCTCTCTCCTTTAGACATTTCTTAGCTTCCTTCATCAATTCACCATTTAATGCAATTACTCCTCTCTTTTTTGGTGTTGGTATTGGAACCGGTTCAGGCACAACTGGTTCAGGAGTAATAGGCTCAGGTGTATTTAGCTCAGTTGAAGTCCAATCATCATAATTCTTGCTTATTTTAGCCATTAATTCTTCAGCATCTGTAGGAGTTCTTTTCCTTAAAACACAATCAGCAAAGACATCTAGGTATGTCCTAGAATCATCAGTTAGGGGGTGTTTGTTTGGGCTTTTGGCGGCTTTCCACTAGAAAAAGCCAAAAAAATCGAACCAAACGGAGTAGCTGTGCGGTAGGCTTTGGCCGAAGTGGTTGCGAGAATAGGCTATACCGGGAAGCACGTCCCGAGGTGCTTCCCGCGGCTTCCCGGGAGGCAACGAACCGGTTTTCCCAGAATTACAAGGCAAATGCCACTGGGAGATCACACATGACACATCAGTACGTAAACTGGAAAAAAAGTCAACCTCGTACCCCCACGCGACCCGTTCATCACTCCCGACCCGGACCTGGCGATTGCAGCCGCCGTCGCCAGGTTCCTCCCGCCGCTGCCCTACTGCCCCTGTAGCCGAGCTCCTCCGCCGCCGCCCTACCTCCCGCCGCCGCCCTACCCCCCGCCGCCGCAGAGCTCCTCCTATTCCTCTCCGCCTCCATACCCCCCCGACGCTGAGCTTGTTTCTTGCTGCCGGTTCTTGTTCGAGATCAACCGGAGCGAGGGACAAGGTCGTCGGAGGCCCGGAGCACCCAGCTCGTCCCGCGGCAGACATCCTCCCTGGACAACGTCATCGCGGGAATAGGTGAGGCCTCCTCCACTCGTTCATAGCCATTGTACTGCTTGTAGTATGTGCGTGCTTAGCCACAATTTTTCAGGAGCAATGGTACTGCTTGTAAATTTTATAGCCATGGTACTGCTTGTAAATTTCATAGCCATGGTACTGCTTGTAACCATCTCTTCCTGTCTCTTCATCTACTCCAATAGCATCTACTAGTATAAAAAATCAGTGTGGAAAGTTTGGTCCCAGAACATATGGTTGGAAAGATGAGATGGTGTGGGACGAATCATTCTTACCTCGACACTGATTTTTTATACTAGTACCAATGGGAATCAGTCAAACCAAAGAACCACACTGATTTTTTATACTAGTAGACGCTATCGGAGTAGATGAAGAGACAGGAAGGCAGGAAAATCACAAGTGAACCATATAGATGGACCACCATAATTTAGGTAAGACAAAACCACCAACTTATGTGGTGTAACAAAAATATTTTGTTGCCTAAATATGTGCTTGAACTTTGTTGTTTGAGTGAAAAGTTGTTTCTGATATCTGGAGTGCGAAACGTTTTCTTTCTGGAGAGGAGCTGGGCTGCTTTGCTGGGCTTATTGGGCTGTTGGGTTGGGTCGACAAAACTCTATTTTTTTCTTAATCTGAACCCTTTTCTTTTTCTGAATTTATTTTCTGTTTTGAATTTCAAACAAACAAACAATGTCCAAATCAAATCAAATAATCACCAAACCTTACACTAAGAATTTGGTTCTGTTTAGTAGCACAAACCAACTTCAAAAATAAAATAATATTTTAAATCTTTTTAGGTTCCATTTATTAATTAAGTAAAATGGTCCATGGTTTATTAATAAAATAGGGTTTGGTTTATTTAATAAAATCTTCATTTGAAATCCAAATGCTTTCAAAACCAATCAGTAGATTTTATTTGGAAATAAAGAATATTTGGAAAACTTGTTTAAAACAGAATACCCTTTTATTTTAGGGTCCATTAATAATTAAATAAAATGGGCCTTAGTTATTAAATCAAATAGAGTTTGATTTTATTAATAAAATCTTTATTTGAAACCTAAATATTTTCAAAACCAAATCAGTAGGTTTTATTTGGGAAATATAGAATACTTGGAAATTTGTTTAAAACAAAATAACCTTTTATTTTAGAGTCCATTATTAATTAAATATAATAGACTTTCATTATTAAATCAAATAGGATTTGTTTTATTGAGATATTTATTTTGAAATCTAAAAATAAAGCCAAAACACTTTAGTAGTTTTTATTTGTGAATATCAAATATTTGGAAAACTTATTTTAAATAATTTAATAAGTTTTGATGTTTCAATTAAATTGGTAAAACCTTTTATTTAAATAAAGTTTGGATATTAATTCCTTATTACTTTATTTAAATAAACCTTTGCTAATTTTTATTAAAAATAAAATGTTTTAATTCCCAAAGCTTGGCCAAGGTTTAATTTGGCTTTATAAAATATTCTTTATTTATAAACTTCTATTCCATTCAAAATAAATCTTTTCATTTAATTGTTTCAAAATAGTATTTCCAAATGTTTTTATTTTTCCTTTTATTAAATGTTTATCTTTTTAAATCCCTTTAGGTTTTATTTAATCCAAATGGGTTTGAAGTTCCAATTGAATTCAAAAAGTTTCTTCTGGCTCTGAAAATCAAACAAAGTTTTATTTTATTCATTTATTTTCACATTACAAGATTTGGAAAATCTTGGGATGTGACAGGCTACCACCCTTAAAATAAATCTCGTCCCGAGATTTGGGAAGGATAGGGTTACAAGCAAGTTCAAAATAACTAGGGTACTACCACCCTTAAAAATTTTCAAACAAAAATTACATATTGTCCTTCTTGGGATCCTGGGAAAACTTTTCTGAGCAAACTTTGCATTGTATCCTTGGTTTCCATTCTTGACTCATGGGCCAAGGTTTAATTTTTCCATAGGCTTGTTCAACTTGTTCTTCATCTTTTCTGGACAGTTGCTTGCATAATGTCCTGGATTCTTGCAGTTGAAACAATGGATGTCCTTGAGTTCTTTGCGTGGCTCTTGTGGACAAGTGGCTACATAGTGGCCTAACTCTTTGCAGTTGTTGCACCACACTTGGTCAATCTCTTTATTCTTCTTGTTCTCTGGGCACTCACTGGAATAGTGTCCCATTTCCTTACATTTACGACATTGCACAAGGTTCATGTCAGGTCTTGGTTTCTTGGGTTTCTTTGATCCTTTGAATTGGGTTGTCTTGTTTTGAGGTATAAGTGGTCCTTTTCCTTTGCCATCAACATTCTTGGCATACCTGGATCCTTCTTGTTTCCTTTGTTCTACCATGGAGTAGATGGGGCATTGGATAGGGACATGGTCATTTCCTTCACAAAGATAACAAGTGGCTTGAGAGGTAGGACATTGTCCAATAGGATGATTCCCTTCACAGTTAGGGCATTGACCTTCATGCTCTTTGGAAGTGTGATCCTTGTCTCCACAAATAATGCAAGCTGGGGCTCCATCTAGAACAACATTCTTGTCATCTTTGTTATCATAAACTCCTTTGGGATAGCTTTCTTCCAGGCTGATCATTTGATTAGTCACCTTAAGCATCAGTTGGGATTGTTCCTCCAAAAACCTTTGCAGTGCTGGATCCTTATCACTATTGCTGGCTATGAACTGAGCTGTTAGCTGGTTTAACTGGTGTTGGGTTGCTATGAGCTCTTTCATGCTGTCAGTTTGGTTGGTGTTGATGTCATCAACCTTGGAGTCTTTTGGAGTATTCATCTGTTTGGGTTGAAGGAAGATTAGAATAGGCAAGATATTTCTAAGGAATCAATTCTAATCACACACATCACAATTCACACAAGCAATGTGCATGCAATCACAAACAACTTTTCACTCAAACAACAAAGTTCAAGCACATATTTAGGCAACAAAATATTTTTGTTACACCACATAAGTTGGTGGTTTTGTCTTAACTAAATTATGGTGGTCCATCTATATGGTTCACTTGTGATTTTCCTTTCCTTTATGATTCTTCTTGTATGAGATCATGGTTTCCTTGAGAAAAACTCTTGGTTACAATACTTCAAAGTTGTTGATGGCTCCTTCTTATTTTGCATTCTCTCAGTCTCTAAATGTTAGACCCATCCTTTATAGAGGAAAGGATCCCTGTGATTGCAATGCTAGTCCCTGGATCAATAGCTAGCATCCACATTAAGATGTAATATCAAGAAACAAGGTCAAAATATAACTTTATAACCAGGAATAAAATAATTTTATTACATCATACATAGCTCATATGGCTATTACAATACATTGCAGCGGAATAAATATAGTCATGGGTCCTTCATCTTCAAAGTGCCACAGGCAGATGTTGGTTGTAAACTTTGTAGTCCTAGTCAATCAAACAATCTTCATCTAACAAAACAATCAACCTGCAACATTACAAGTTACAGCCACATGGGTCAATACATTTGAATTGTATTGGCAAGTTTCACTTTTATGCATAATATGAGTGGATCCTATCCATACATGCATATTTGGCTAAGTAGAGTTTAGGGCTTATTTGCATAAAGCAACATTTATCCTATCTTTTTCAAATTGTTTTGTCAAATCTCTTTTCAATTCTCTTTTCCAAGTTCCTTGAACTCCTTGGTAGAAACTCAAGTGTTCAAGTCCTTGTCAAAATCCCTTGAGCTACCTGGTAACTCCAAGTGCTTCAAGTTTTTATCAAAATCTCATGAGTCCCTTGGTAACCCCAAGTACATCATGCTCCTTGAGCACCTTGGTAACCCCAAGTGCAACAAGCTTAACAAAATCTCTTTGAATTCCTTGGTACCCCCAAGTGCATCAAGTTTTTTTTATATTAGAAGTTGGAATGTCGAGATCTCCCATGGTTCAAACTTTAGTTGCTCAGTATTGTCCGTAACCGGGGACACGGCTAAGTACTTAGATTTTATTAACTTCTGCAGAAGGAGTACACTTTACCCACATGACACAATCTCATCTTGTTGCCACCAGTGGCCTACTGGATTAGTGCTCACCAAGATGGAGTACTGGCAGACTGAGAGTGTGACGAAGTCTTTCCAAAAGGTCCTTCCATACATCATTTCTAGCTTGTCTTCAGACCCCATGAAGCATTCCAGATCCCCATGTCCGGTAGCTAAAGACAATGTATGGTTCTTCCTAATGTAGTTGACTAAGCCAGAGCCATAATAGCATGTGGTTGTACATGGAAGCCTCAATTGGAGAAACATGTTCAATCTCTAAGTTTCCTAGATGGATTTCTTTTGGAGCACAACACAAAGTGAATGCCATAGACATGGTTCTCTTTTGTTGCCACCTTCTCCAAAACTTAAGTATCCTCCACCTAGGTGGTTCATTGAGTCCTTGTTTTATTATGTAAAACACAAGTCCTTTTCTCAACCTTTGTAAAATTTCAACATGTATCTCTTTTCAAAATAAAGCATGGCTAAGCATGTACAGCTTCAATATTTTTACTAAGGAGTGTATAGGGAATCCTATTAGGATTAGCATAGCATAAGTATAAACATTTTCATGCATGTTTACAAAATCCACTAAGTAAAATAGTAGGTCTTTTGTATGATAGTGTAGCTTGCCTTTTTGTTTAGGGAATGATAGTCACTCCTTGATCTTGTTAGTCTCACACTTTGCTAATTTCACTACAATCAAACAAGCATAGTATCAAATAACTTTCCAAACCCATATTCAATCAATATTTTACATACACAAAGCAATGGATCCTAAGTCTTGTAAAAAGAGGGTTCTATTGCACGGTTGGTCTCTACTAGGTTTATAAACTTTGTAAGGTCCACATTGGTCTTTTACCAAAATGGCAAAGTTTTTAGTTAGAGGGTTTGCTCAAAAATCTATTTTAAAATCCATTCAGCATTTTATGTGGTGAAAATTATTCTTTTCAAAGCAAAACTTTATGTTTTTCACCAAGTGAGTTGCCCTTGTCAAGGCTTGGTGTTTTGGGTCAGTAAGCTTGGTCCATAACATTTTCCCAAAGTTTTCCTTGCAAAAACTTTTCCATAATACAATTTTAATGAGTTTATTTGGCTAGAAAATGGTTAAGTTGAATAATTCAACTTAAATTTCACAAAAATCATTTTTAACTCTATGGGTTGGTTTCTAGGGTCAGTAGGGTCACACAGTTCCATTTTGCACAAGATTTAATCCTAAAATGAATTTTAAACAATTTTTATATTCTAAACAAGTACATAAATGTTCTTGTAATTTCAAACAAGCAATCAGATACTATTTTCAACGCTAAGGCCATGGTTGTATAGGGCTTGTTCTCCTGATTTTATTGGTATAAATTTTTTCAAATTTGGACGTGTGGATCCAAAGTTACAAAGGTTTGAAAATCCTATCTAAATCAGTTTTCAAATCTGTTTTTAAATCGAACAGGTGACACGCGGCGTGTTTTTACTGGCCGATACCGGTTCGGCCGGATCGGGCGACGCTGGCCGTTAGATCTAATTATCATCGCACGGCTCAGATCCTTTGATACCCCTTCGCTCACTTTCTTTCATAGCCGCTGGATCAAGATCGGACGGTGCTTAGGAGGTTGACCAAAAGTTGGCGGCGTCGACGGCGACGACTGGCGGCGCACGCTCTGTCCGCGGTGGTCTGGCCGTTCTAGGAAGCGAGAGAAGAGGAGGAGAGGCTCACCATGATCGCAGGGCCGTGGTGATGCTTGACGTGCGGTTGGCTTGACAAGGGGCGCTCGGGGTCGGGCAGAATTCCTCGCCGGAGTTGGTTCTGGCGACGGATGTGCTCGGTCGAGGTAGAAGACGGCTCTGTGGTTCGCGAGAAGGCAAACGGAGGGTTGGGTTAGCTGCGTAGGATCATGGCAAAAAGGTGTGCGTGATCCAGAGGGTACGGGGCGGTCGGAATTAACCTGTGGGCGTCGTCGGAGTTGAAGCGGACGACGGTGGCGGTAGGAGTCGTCGCTGCAGATCGCCCTAAGGAAAACAGGAGCATATTTAGATGCGCAAGAGCAAGGCGATGCTGGGTGTGTGAACGAGAAGCAAAGGGGCGACCGGATTTTACCTGGGAAGCTCGCCGGAGAAGAAGACGGACGCGGCGGCGCTCAGAGCTAGTCCAAGCCAAGGTTCTGGGGCATCCGTGGTCGAGTGAAGGATACGGGGAGGAGCGTCTGGGAGTGGGGAATGTGTGTGCTTGTTCAATGAGGCAAGGGGAGGTCTGGTTTCGTCGGAATCGTCACCGGAACATCGTCGGAGCAGAAGCGTTCCAGGTCGAAATTTGCTCGGCCTGGGGGCAGAGAGAGGGAGTGGTCTGGGGGAAATGGAGGAGAAGTCGCTGGCGTTTTAAGTAGGCGTCGTCGCAGGGGGAGTAAAGGCTGTGGTTAACGCGAATTCAAGCCGCAGAAACGGCCGCGCGGTGAGGGGAGAAGGAGTCGCGGGGAGAACGATGAACAGGGCAGAGTGGGGTCCAGCGTCAATGAGTAAAGAAGAGGGAGAAGAGTGGCCACCGGTCAGTCTCTGTCTGAGTAGGTTTCTGTGTAAGAAAAGAAACGCTTCGGGAAAGGGGAGAAGTCTGGGCTGGATTGGCTTAGTGGGCTGGGCCTTTGCACTATATTTTTTTTTATTCTGTGTTCTTTTCTTTTTCTATTACTATTTACTGATTTGAATTTCAAACAATTCTCAAGCATTCAAAACAATTCAAATCTTCACTAAACATTGTGACCAAGAATTTGGTTCTGTTTATCAACATAAACCAATTATTAATTAAAATAATATTTTTATACCCTTTTATTAATTAAATAAAATGGACTATGGTTTATTAATAAAATAGGATTTGGTTTAATTAATAAATTCTTCCTTTGATATTTAAATATTTTTGAAACCAAATCAGTAGGTTTTATTTAAAATATAAGATACCTGAAGTACTTGTTAAAATAAAATAACATTTTATTAAAGGATCAATTAAAATATAATAGACTTTCATTATTAATTCAGGTAGGGTTTATTTTATTTGAGATATTTATTTTGAATCTAAAATAAGGTCAAGACACTTTAGTAGGGTTCAATTAAGAAAATAAAATACTTAGAAACTTTATTTAAAATAATTTAATAAGTTTTGATGTTTTTTTAAAAATGGTTAAAACCTTTTATTTGTATAAAATTTGATATTTCTTTCCTATTACTTTATTTTAAATAAACCTTTGTTATTTTATTCAGAACTAAATGTTTTAATTTCCAAAATTTTAGTCCAAGTTTAATTTGGCTTTATTAAATAATCCTTACTTGTAAAACTTCAATTTCATTTGCTAATAAATCTTTTCATTTGATTGTTTTAAAATAACATTTCCAATTGTTTCGTTTTATGAAATGCTTATCCCTTTAAATCCTTTTAGGATTTTGATTAATTCAAATGGGTTTGAATTTCCATTTTAAAATTTAAAAAGTTTCTTCTGGCTCTGAAAATCAAACAAAATTTTATTTTATTCTTTTATTTTCACATTTCAAGATTTGGAAAATCTTGGGATGTGACAGGCTACCACCCTTAAAATAAATCTCGTCCCGAGATTTGGGAAGGTTAGGGTTACAAGCAGGGTTTAGGGTTACAAGTAAGTTCAAACAACTAGGGTTCTACCACCCTTAACAATTTTCCAAACAAGATTACATGTTGGCCTTCTTGGGTCCTGGAAATTTCTCTAGGTTAAACCTTTGCTTTGTTACTATGCTTGACTAATGGACCAAGGTTGAGTTTCTCCATAGGCTTGTTCAACTTGTTCTTCATCCTTTCTGGGCAGTTGCTTGCATAGTGTCCCGGATTCTTGCAGTTGAAGCAATGAATGTCATTGAGTTCTTTACGTGGCTCTTGAGGGCAAGTTGCTACAAAGTGACCTGGTTCATTACAGTTGTTACACCACACTTGGTCAATTCGTTTATTCCTTATGTTCCCTGGGCATGCACTGGAGTAGTGTCCCATTTCCTTACATTTACGACATTGCACAAGGCTCATGTCTTGCTTGGGCTTCTTGATTTTCCTAGATCCTTTGAATTGGGTTGTCTTGTTAGGAGGTAGAAGTGGTCTTTTTCCTTTGGTAGACTTGGATCCTTCTTGTTTCCTTTGTTCCACCATGGCATAGATAGGGCATAGGCCAGGAGTATGATCACTTCCTTCACAAAGGTAGCAAGTAGCTTGGGAGGTAGGGCATTCTCCAACAGAATGGTCTTCATCACAATTGGGGCATTGTCCTTCATGCTCCTTGGAAGTATGTTCCTTGTCTCCACAAATAATGCAAGCTGGGGCTCCATCTAGAACAACGTTCTTGTCATCTTTGCTATCATACTTTCTTCTAGGAAAATTTTCTTCCATGCTAATCATTTGATTAGTCACCTTAAGCATCAATTGGGATTGTTCCTCCAAAAACTTTTGAAGTGCTGGATCTTCATTACTATTGTTGGCTAGGAACTGAGCTGTTAATTGGTTTAACTGATGTTGGGTTGCTATGAGCTCTCCCAGGCTATCAGCTTGGTTGGTGTTGGTGTAATCAACCTTGGAGTCCTTTGGGGTAGTCATCTGTTTGGGGTTGAAGAAAGATTAGATGGGCAAGATGTTTCTAAGGAAATATTTCTAATCACACATATCACAATTCACACAAGCAATGTGCATGCAATCACAAATCAACATTCACACACAACTTTGCACTCAAACCACAGTGTTCAAGCACATACTTAGGTAACAAAATATTTTTTCTACACCACTCAGGTTGGTGTGTTTTTGATTTTTTTTTAACTATATTATGGTGGTCCATCTATATGGTTCACTTTTGATCTTTCCATCCTTCTTGGTTGCTTCGTATTACATGAGATCATGGCTTCCTTAGGAGAATTTCTTGGTCAAAACTTCAAGGGATGTAGGCTCTTTCTAACTTTTGCATTCTCTCTGTTTCTAACTCTTGAGCACGATTTCCTTGTTTCACTTGTGGTCCTTAGTAGTTTTCAAGTTGGAAGTCCTTGGGGTATATGCTGAAGATGTTGAAGTCATTAGAGTTGAAGAAGTTGAAGAAGTCCTTTGTACATGGTGTAGTCTTTGGCCATGGGGTAGGTTTTTCCATCAAGTTGAAGCAGAAGAGATGTAGAGTTGAAACAAAAATGGTTAAGGAAAGGGGTTTACAAGATTGTTTGTAAATAAGTTTTGGAACAAATCCACTCCTATTTTTCTAAGGGTTTTTGTCCAATCCTAGGGTTTACAAATTCTACAGGCAACACAATGCTCTGATACCATCTGTTAGACCCATCCTTTATAGAGGAAAGGATCCCTATGATTGCAATGCTAGTCCCTGGATCAATAGCTAGCATCCACATTAAGATGTAATATCAAGAAACAAGGTCAAAATATAACTTTATAACCAGGAATAAAATAATTTTATTACATCATACATAGCTCATATGGCTATTACAATACATTGCAGCGGAATAAATATAGTCATGGGTCCTTCATCTTCAAAGTGCCACAGGCAGATGTTGGTTGTAAACTTTGTAGTCCTAGTCAATCAAACAATCTTCATCTAACAAAACAATCAACCTGCAACATTACAAGTTACAGCCACATGGGTCAATACATTTGAATTGTATTGGCAAGTTTCACTTTTATGCATAATATGAGTGGATCCTATCCATACATGCATATTTGGCTAAGTAGAGTTTAGGGCTTATTTGCATAAAGCAACATTTATCCTATCTTTTTCAAATTGTTTTGTCAAATCTCTTTTCAATTCTCTTTTCCAAGTTCCTTGAACTCCTTGGTAGAAACTCAAGTGTTCAAGTCCTTGTCAAAATCCCTTGAGCTACCTGGTAACTCCAAGTGCTTCAAGTTTTTATCAAAATCTCATGAGTCCCTTGGTAACCCCAAGTACATCATGCTCCTTGAGCACCTTGGTAACCCCAAGTGCAACAAGCTTAACAAAATCTCTTTGAATTCCTTGGTACCCCCAAGTGCATCAAGTTTTTTTTAATATTAGAAGTTGGAATGTCGAGATCTCCCATGGTTCAAACTTTAGTTGCTCAGTATTGTCCGTAACCGGGGACACGGCTAAGTACTTAGATTTTATTAACTTCTGCAGAAGGAGTACAGTTTACCCACATGACACAATCTCATCTTGTTGCCACCAGTGGCCTACTGGATTAGTGCTCACCAAGATGGAGTACTGGCAGACTGAGAGTGTGACGAAGTCTTTCCAAAAGGTCCTTCCATACATCATTGCTAGCTTGTCTTCAGCCCCCATGAAGCATTCCAGATCCCCATGTCCGGTAGCTAAAGACAATGTATGGTTCTTCCTAATGTAGTTGACTAAGCCAGAGCCATAATAGCATGTGGTTGTACATGGAAGCCTCAATTGGAGAAACATGTTCAATCTCTAAGTTTCCTAGATGGATTTCTTTTGGAGCACAACACAAAGTGAATGCCATAGACATGGTTCTCTTTTGTTGCCACCTTCTCCAAAACTTAAGTATCCTCCACCTAGGTGGTTCATTGAGTCCTTGTTTTATTATGTAAAACACAAGTCCTTTTCTCAACCTTTGTAAAATTTCAACATGTATCTCTTTTCAAAATAAAGCATGGCTAAGCATGTACAACTTCAATATTTTTACTAAGGAGTGTATAGGGAATCCTATTAGGATTAGCATAGCATAAGTATAAACATTTTCATGCATGTTTACAAAATCCACTAAGTAAAATAGTAGGTCTTTTGTATGATAGTGTAACTTGCCTTTTTGTTTAGGGAATGATAGTCACTCCTTGATCTTGTTAGTCTCACACTTTGCTAATTTCACTACAATCAAACAATCATAGTATCAAATAACTTTCCAAACCCATATTCAATCAATATTTTACATACACAAAGCAATGGATCCTAAGTCTTGTAAAAAGAGGGTTCTATTGCACGGTTGGTCTCTACTAGGTTTATAAACTTTGTAAGGTCCACATTGGTCTTTTACCAAAATGGCAAAGTTTTTAGTTAGAGGGTTTGCTCAAAAATCTATTTTAAAATCCATTCAGCATTTTATGTGGTGAAAATTATTCTTTTCAAAGCAAAACTTTATGTTTTTCACCAAGTGAGTTGCCCTTGTCAAGGCTTGGTGTTTTGGGTCAGTAAGCTTGGTCCATAACATTTTCCCAAAGTTTTCCTTGCAAAAACTTTTCCATAATACAATTTTAATGAGTTTATTTGGCTAGAAAATGGTTAAGTTGAATAATTCAACTTAAATTTCACAAAAATCATTTTTAACTCTATGGGTTGGTTTCTAGGGTCAGTAGGGTCACACAGTTCCATTTTGCACAAGATTTAATCCTAAAATGAATTTTAAACAATTTTTATATTCTAAACAAGTACATAAATGTTCTTGTAATTTCAAACAAGCAATCAGATACTATTTTCAACGCTAAGGCCATGGTTGTATAGGGCTTGTTCTCCTGATTTTATTGGTATAAATTTTTTCAAATTTGGACGTGTGGATCCAAAGTTACAAAGGTTTGAAAATCCTATCTAAATCAGTTTTCAAATCTGTTTTTAAATCGAACAGGTGACACGCGGCGTGTTTTTACTGGCCGATACCGGTTCGGCCGGATCGGGCGACGCTGGCCGTTAGATCTAATTATCATCGCACGGCTCAGATCCTTTGATACCCCTTCGCTCACTTTCTTTCATAGCCGCTGGATCAAGATCGGACGATGCTTAGGAGGTTGACCAAAAGTTGGCGGCGTCGACGGCGACGACTGGCGGCGCACGCTCTGTCCGCGGTGGTCTGGCCGTTCTAGGAAGCGAGAGAAGAGGAGGAGAGGCTCACCGTGATCGCAGGGCCGTGGTGATGCTTGACGTGCGGTTGGCTTGACAAGGGGCGCTCGGGGTCGGGCAGAATTCCTCGCCGGAGTTGGTTCTGGCGACGGATGTGCTCGGTCGAGGTAGAAGACGGCTCTGTGGTTCGCGAGAAGGCAAACGGAGGGTTGGGTTAGCTGCGTAGGATCATGGCAAAAAGGTGTGCGTGATCCAGAGGGTACGGGGCGGTCGGAATTAACCTGTGGGCGTCGTCGGAGTTGAAGCGGACGACGGTGGCGGTAGGAGTCGTCGCTGCAGATCGCCCTAAGGAAAACAGGAGCATATTTAGATGCGCAAGAGCAAGGCGATGCTGGGTGTGTGAACGAGAAGCAAAGGGGCGACCGGATTTTACCTGGGAAGCTCGCCGGAGAAGAAGACGGACGCGGCGGCGCTCAGAGCTAGTCCAAGCCAAGGTTCTGGGGCATCCGTGGTCGAGTGAAGGATACGGGGAGGAGCGTCTGGGAGTGGGGAATGTGTGTGCTTGGTCAATGAGGCAAGGGGAGGTCTGGTTTCGTCGGAATCGTCACCGGAACATCGTCGGAGCAGAAGCGTTCCAGGTCGAAATTTGCTCGGCCTGGGGGCAGAGAGAGGGAGTGGTCTGGGGGAAATGGAGGAGAAGTCGCTGGCGTTTTAAGTAGGCGTCGTCGCAGGGGGAGTAAAGGCTGTGGTTAACGCGAATTCAAGCCGCAGAAACGGCCGCGCGGTGAGGGGAGAAGGAGTCGCGGGGAGAACGATGAACAGGGCAGAGTGGGGTCCAGCGTTAGTGAGTAAAGAAGAGGGAGAAGAGGGGCCGCCGGTCAGTCTCTGTCTGAGTAGGTTTCTGTGTAAGAAAAGAAACGCTTCGGGAAAGGGGAGAAGTCTGGGCTGGATTGGCTTAGTGGGCTGGGCCTTTGCACTATATTTTTTTTTATTCTGTGTTCTTTTCTTTTTCTATTACTATTTACTGATTTGAATTTCAAACAATTCTCAAGCATTCAAAACAATTCAAATCTTCACTAAACATTGTGACCAAGAATTTGGTTCTGTTTATCAACATAAACCAATTATTAATTAAAATAATATTTTTATACCCTTTTATTAATTAAATAAAATGGACTATGGTTTATTAATAAAATAGGATTTGGTTTAATTAATAAATTCTTCCTTTGATATTTAAATATTTTTGAAACCAAATCAGTAGGTTTTATTTAAAATATAAGATACCTGAAGTACTTGTTAAAATAAAATAACATTTTATTAAAGGATCCATTAAAATATAATAGACTTTCATTATTAATTCAGGTAGGGTTTATTTTATTTGAGATATTTATTTTGAATCTAAAATAAGGTCAAGACACTTTAGTAGGGTTTAATTAAGAAAATAAAATACTTAGAAACTTTATTTAAAATAATTTAATAAGTTTTGATGTTTTTTTTAAAAATGGTTAAAACCTTTTATTTGTATAAAATTTGATATTTCTTTCCTATTACTTTATTTTAAATAAACCTTTGTTATTTTATTCAGAACTAAATGTTTTAATTTCCAAAATTTTAGTCCAAGTTTAATTTGGCTTTATTAAATAATCCTTACTTGTAAAATTTCAATTTCATTTGCTAACAAATCTTTTCATTTGATTGTTTTAAAATAACATTTCTAATTGTTTCCTTTTATGAAATGCTTATCCCTTTAAATCCTTTTAGGATTTTGATTAATTCAAATGGGTTTGAATTTCCATTTTAAAATTTAAAAAGTTTCTTCTGGCTCTGAAAATCAAACAAAATTTTATTTTATTCTTTTATTTTCACATTTCAAGATTTGGAAAATCTTGGGATGTGACACTAAATCTTGAGTAAGATTTCCTTGTTTCACTTGTAGTCCTTAGTGGTATCCAAGTTAGAAGTCCTTGGTGAAGATGTTGAAGTCATTAGAGTTGAAGATGTTGAAGTCATTAGAGTTGAAGAAGTCCCTTACATATGGTGTAGTCTTGGGCCATGGGTAGGTTTTTCCATCAAGTTGAAATAGAAGAGAAGTAGAGTTAAAATCAAAATGGTTGAGGAAAGAGTTTACAAGTGTTTTTGTATATAAGTTTTGGATCAAAATATAACTCCTATTTTTCTAAGGGTTTTTGTCCAATCCTAGGTTTACAAATCCTACTGGCAACACAATACTCTGATACCATCTGTAGGGCTCTCAACCTAATAAGGTAGATTCCTCCTGTGTTTACAATGCTAGTCCCTGGATCAATAGCTAGCATCCATAGTTAAGATGTAATATCAAGAAACAAAGGTCATATTATAACTTTATAACCAGGAATAACATAATTTTATTACATCTTACATAGCTCATTTGGCTATTACATTACATTGCAGCGGAATAACTATAGTCATGGGTCCTTCATCTTCAAAAGTGCCACAGGCAGATGTTGGTTGTAGACTTTGTAATCCTAATCAAACAATCTTCACTAAAATCAATCAAACCTGCAACATACAAGTTACAGCCACAAAGGGTCAATACATTTGAATTGTATTGGCAAGTGATACTATGGTATTTATAGTGGAGTCTATTATCTATATGCATTGGGCTAAGTGGAGTTGAGGCTTGCATTTTTCAAAATAGATTTTTCTTAACATTTGAAAATACTAAATTTTTGCTTTGATAAAATCATTTTTCTCAATCAAAGATTGAAGATCCTTTCCAAGGCATCTACCAACCAAAGATTGAAGACTTCAAACAACCCTTGTTCAAACCACAAGATTTTAACTTAGAAATTTGAATGATGGGATTCTTGATTGCTTCCATGTCTTGATGCTCAAAGTGTCCTTTACCAGGGACATGGCTAAGTACTTAGATTTTACACTCTTCAAGTCACTACAAATCAATCAAGCAAGGAACAAACTCAATCTACCAATCAAGCAAAACAACACATAAAATGACAAAGTCAAAGAAATGCATGCAAGCATGCAAAAGATGGTTCTAATTGCAAAGGTGGTTTCCACTAGGCTTCTAAACTTTGTAAGTTCCAAATTGGTCATTTACCAAAATGGCAAAGTCATTAGTTAGAGGGTTTTGCCCAAAAACTATTTTAAAATCCATTCAATATTTTATATGGTGGAAAATGGTTTTATCAAATAAAAAATCTTTAAGTTTCTCACCAAAAGTTTCTAACTCTCAAGTCTTGGTGTTTTGGTTCAGTAGCTTTGATTCAAAATATTTTCCCAAGGTTTTTATTCCAAAATCCTTTTTCATAATAAAACCATTATCTTTATTTAGCTAGAAATGGACTAATTCAATTAATCCATTCTAAATTTTTCCAATTTCATTTTCAAAACCATGGGTTGGTTCCTAGGGTCAGTAAGGTCACAACAAACCATTTTGCAAAAGTTTTAACCCTAAAATCAATTTTAAACAATTTTTCTACTCTAAACAAGCTCACAAAAGATGGATAAAAGGATTAACATCACATGCAATTCATAATATGTGATATGATATGGCCTTTCTTCTTATGCTTCCGATCTCCATCTTCAAGCACGAACATGATCTCCATCATCACCGGCATTGCATCAAGGTCAATGACGCCGCTCCATGGTTGTCGTCCACCAGCTTCAACTATTACAACTACTTTGAATAGACACGCGGATCTAAAAAGAATTTAAAGACAACCATATGGCTCCTTCCGGTTGCCAACTTATAATAAGGAACATTACATACATCATATATAATCACAATCTTGGCCATATCACATCACAGCACACCCCTGCAAAACAAAGTTAGACGCCTCTAATTTTCTTTGCATGTTTTACGTGGTTTGGGGATTTCAATAAGTGTCACTCTAACTTACGAACAAGAACCACAACATTGATACTAGTATTGTCAATCACCCGTTGTAAATTGAATCTTAACTATGTTGGGAGAAACAGGCACCCGCAAAGCCACTTATGCAATACAAGTTGCATGTCAAGAGTGGAGCAAGTCTCATGAACGATGTCATGTAAGGTTAGCCCGGTCCGCTTCATCCCACCATCCCGCAAGATGCAAAGTACACAAGAAGCAATCGACAACAAAAGCATCAACGCCCACAATGACCATTGTGTTCTACTCGTGCAACAGATCTACATATAGACACGGCTCTGATACCACTGTAGGGGTTCGTAGCATGGAAAACAAAAATTTTCTACCGCATGCAAACAAACAAGCCAAGATCTATCTACTAGATTGTAGCAACGAGTCGATAGAGGAACACACCCTCGAAGATTCCAAAGCGGTTAACGAGAGCAGATTCTCGTGGGTGATGTAGTCGTACACTTGCCGATCTCAAGATAGCGTAGACGATCCTTCCGGCGCTGCGTTCCGGCAGTGCTTCCGCAGTCGGTCACACGTTCGGTACTCGATGAAGACCTTCCTCTCCCTTGTTCCAGCAGGCAGCGGAGGTTGTAGCACGACGGCGTGGTACCGGAAGTAGAGGGGAGATCTCGCAGGGCTTCGCCTTAAGCCGGAGCGAGTATGGTGGACTACGAGAGAGTCCCTCGACGATCTAGGGTTTAGAAACGCCGAGGAGGGGGCTAGGCCGGCGGCTAGGGTTTGACCTAGGCGGCGGCGAGTGCCCTAGGGCCGGCGGCGGCTATGGAGGGCGGCGGCGGCTTGGGGCTAGGGTTTAGAGGTAGGGAACTTGTGTGCTAGGAGGGGAGCCCTGCCCCTCCTCTTATAGGAGGGAGGCGCCGGCCAAGGGGAGGAGAATCCCTCCCCAACTCGTATCCCAAGTGGGCCGGCGGTGGAGGAGGGACTCCTCCCTAACTCGGTTTCCACCTCCCTCTCCACTTCCCAAAAATAGCCGTTTGACTTTGAAATTGGCGTTTGACTTTTCAAACAAGGATTTGATTAAACCCTCTATTTTGTTCAGCGACGACACTTAGTACATGATGCAATCATAGCAACTTGATATAAAACATTCATGTACCCTTCCCCTTCAGAGTGCCGGACATTCCGGAACCTTCTAGAACACTCCCGATGAAAACACCGGAACCATTCTCCAACCCCGAAACAGGACTTTCCTTATATGAATCTTATTCTCCGGACCATTCCGGATCTCCTCGTGATATCCCAGATCCCATCCGAGACTCCGAACAACATTCGGTCTCTTACTCATCATTCCATAACTACTCAACAACATCGAATCCTTAAGTGTGTCTCCCTACAGTTCATGAATTATGCGGACATGACTGAGACACTTCTCCGATCAATAACCAATAGAGGAATATGGAAATTCATATGGCTCCCACATATTTCTACGATTACTTTGCGATCGAATGAACCACTTACATATGATACCAAGTTCCCTTTGTCTCATGATAGTTTACTTATCCGAGGTTTTGATCGTCGGTGTCTCTGCATACCTAGTTCAACCTCGTTACCGATAAGTACTCTTTTCTCGTTCCCGTGGTATGTGATCCCTTGTGAGCCAGTCACATGCTTGCAAGCTAATTGGATGACATTCCACCGAGAGGGCCCAGAGTGTATCTATCCGTCATATGGATGGACAAATCCCACTCTTGATCCATGTGCCTCAACCCATACTTTCCAAACACTCAATGACACCTTTATAGCCACCCAGTTACGGTGTGGTGTTTGATGTCATCAAAGCATCCTTCCGGTGATGGTGATTAACATGATATCATGGTCGAAGGAATTAGGTTACTATGTATCAGAAAGCTTATAGCAAATGAACTATATTAAATGACTTGATCTTTATGCTACACTTAACTATAGGAGTATGTCCATCACATCATTCTCCTAATGATATGACCCTGTTGTTAATAATATCTCTATGTTCATGATCAGGTAACCATGATCATATATTAACCAACAAGCTAGTTTAACAAGAGGCTTTACTAGGGACTCTTTTATGTTTACAAATCACACAAGTATTAATGTTTCCTGTTAATACAATTATAGCATGGTATGTAAACATTTATCATAAGTACGAATATATGATAATAACCACTTTATTATTGCCTCCTTGGCATATCTCCAACAGTTAATGCATGGTTGTAATATGTGCTGTTATCTGTAATATTATTTGTAAATTTGCTCTGTTTCAATCAAAAGAGCTATATATTGTATATGTTCTGATTAAATTATTAATTGTTTAAATACTGGGACAAGTGTGAAAATGAATACTGACATGTGGGACAGTAGGCTTTGACAACTTTACCCATTTGACTAGTGGGACCGTCCAAACTAAAAAGGCTGAAAGTTGAATGGAAGTTCAATGTAAAAAGGCCAAGGCCAAAAAAACAAAGAGTCAAAAATGTTGGGCGTGGCCCATGTAGATGACTAGAATGGATAGGAGAAAAAAATAAACAAGCCAGAATTGTTGGGCTGAGCCCATGTAGAACCTAGAAATGGACTGGGCTAAATTTGCACTACGACGATTTTGTTTCGTCACAATTTTGCCACGTCGGACTGGCCACGTAGGATCTGACGTGGCTAGGCTAGACTGCTAGTGACGATATTGGATCGTCATAGAGATTATGACGATCCAATATTGTCATAGACGTCTATGACGTTTACATAGAAAACGTCGTTGTGTGCAATTACTGACGCTCAGTTTTTGACGATCTATTTTTCGTCATATATTGTAGAAAATGACGATTCAGTGACGAAAATGGAGGGTCATGTATCAGTAGATTCCTTGTAGTGTCTCTTAAGAGGACTACCACTACTTTCACCTTGTTGAGAATCCTGCTCAATTCTTTTAGGGTGTCCTTCGAGATATAAAGGATCTTGAGTAGCTATACCACTCCTAGTTCTAATTCTATAAGCATGTTTATCTCCTGAGGCATTAACTAGCACATTTTTTTGTACCTTAGCAAGTTGATCAATTTGGGTTTGAACCATTTGAAAGTGTTTACAAAGCATTTTAATATCATTAGCAGTTCTTTCCACAATATCTTTTAACTCATTAATATCTCTATAGTTTTCCAATAAATGATTCTGAACTTGTTTATTAAAATTACCTTGTTTAACAATAAATGTGTCAAGTTCCTCTAGACATTGATCAGGAGGCTTACCATAGGGAATATATCCTTCATAAAAGTGGAGAGATTGTACCTCAATATTAGATGAGTGGGGAATTGGCTTACATAATTCTTCTATAGGAGGTAGATTCTTCACATCTTCAGCTCTAATACCTCTCTCCTTTAGACATTTCTTAGCTTCCTTCATCAATTCACCATTTAATGCAATTACTCCTCTCTTTTTTGGTGTTGGTATTGGAACCGGTTCAGGCACAACTGGTTCAGGAGTAATAGGCTCAGGTGTATTTAGCTCAGTTGAAGTCCAATCATCATAATTCTTGCTTATTTTAGCCATTAATTCTTCAGCATCTGTAGGAGTTCTTTTCCTTAAAACACAATCAGCAAAGACATCTAGGTATGTCCTAGAATCATCAGTTAGGGGGTGTTTGTTTGGGCTTTTGGCGGCTTTCCACTAGAAAAAGCCAAAAAAATCGAACCAAACGGAGTAGCTGTGCGGTAGGCTTTGGCCGAAGTGGTTGCGAGAATAGGCTATACCGGGAAGCACGTCCCGAGGTGCTTCCCGCGGCTTCCCGGGAGGCAACGAACCGGTTTTCCCAGAATTACAAGGCAAATGCCACTGGGAGATCACACATGACACATCAGTACGTAAACTGGAAAAAAAGTCAACCTCGTACCCCCACGCGACCCGTTCATCACTCCCGACCCGGACCTGGCGATTGCAGCCGCCGTCGCCAGGTTCCTCCCGCCGCTGCCCTACTGCCCCTGTAGCCGAGCTCCTCCGCCGCCGCCCTACCTCCCGCCGCCGCCCTACCCCCCGCCGCCGTAGAGCTCCTCCAATTCCTCCCCGCCTCCATACCCCCCCCCCCGATGCTGAGCTTGTTTCTTGTTGCCGGTTCTTGTTCGAGATCTACCGGAGCGAGGGACAAGGTCGCCGGAGGCCCGGATCACCCAGCTCGTCCCGCGGCAGACATCCTCCCTGGACAACGTCATCGCGGGAATAGGTGAGGCCTCCTCCACTCGTTCATAGCCATTGTACTGCTTGTAGTATGTGCGTGCTTAGCCACAATTTTTCAGGAGCAATGGTACTGCTTGTAAATTTTATAGCCATGGTACTGCTTGTAAATTTCATAGCCATGGTACTGCTTGTAACCATCTCTTCCTGTCTCTTCATCTACTCCAATAGCATCTACTAGTATAAAAAATCAGTGTGGAAAGTTTGGTCCCAGAACATATGGTTGGAAAGATGCGATGGTGTGGGACGAATCATTCTTACCTCGACACTGATTTTTTATACTAGTACCAATGGGAATCAGTCAAACCAAAGAACCACACTGATTTTTTATACTAGTAGACGCTATCGGAGTAGATGAAGAGACAGGAAGGCAGGAAAATCACAAGTGAACCATATAGATGGACCACCATAATTTAGTTAAGACAAAACCACCAACTTATGTGGTGTAACAAAAATATTTTGTTGCCTAAATATGTGCTTGAACTTTGTTGTTTGAGTGAAAAGTTGTTTCTGATTTCTGGAGTGCGAAACGTTTTCTTTCTGGAGAGGAGCTGGGCTGCTTTGCTGGGCTTATTGGGCTGTTGGGTTGGGTCGACAAAACTCTATTTTTTTCTTAATCTGAACCCTTTTCTTTTTCTGAATTTATTTTCTGTTTTGAATTTCAAACAAACAAACAATGTCCAAATCAAATCAAATAATCACCAAACCTTACACTAAGAATTTGGTTCTGTTTAGTAGCACAAACCAACTTCAAAAATAAAATAATATTTTAAATCTTTTTAGGTTCCATTTATTAATTAAGTAAAATGGTCCATGGTTTATTAATAAAATAGGGTTTGGTTTATTTAATAAAATCTTCATTTGAAATCCAAATGCTTTCAAAACCAATCAGTAGATTTTATTTGGAAATAAAGAATATTTGGAAAACTTGTTTAAAACAGAATACCCTTTTATTTTAGGGTCCATTAATAATTAAATAAAATGGGCCTTAGTTATTAAATCAAATAGAGTTTGATTTTATTAATAAAATCTTTATTTGAAACCTAAATATTTTCAAAACCAAATCAGTAGGTTTTATTTGGGAAATATAGAATACTTGGAAATTTGTTTAAAACAAAATAACCTTTTATTTTAGAGTCCATTATTAATTAAATATAATAGACTTTCATTATTAAATCAAATAGGATTTGTTTTATTGAGATATTTATTTTGAAATCTAAAAATAAAGCCAAAACACTTTAGTAGTTTTTATTTGTGAATATCAAATATTTGGAAAACTTATTTTAAATAATTTAATAAGTTTTGATGTTTCAATTAAATTGGTAAAACCTTTTATTTAAATAAAGTTTGGATATTAATTCCTTATTACTTTATTTAAATAAACCTTTGCTAATTTTTATTAAAAATAAAATGTTTTAATTCCCAAAGCTTGGCCAAGGTTTAATTTGGCTTTATAAAATATTCTTTATTTATAAACTTCTATTCCATTCAAAATAAATCTTTTCATTTAATTGTTTCAAAATAGTATTTCCAAATGTTTTTATTTTTCCTTTTATTAAATGTTTATCTTTTTAAATCCCTTTAGGTTTTATTTAATCCAAATGGGTTTGAAGTTCCAATTGAATTCAAAAAGTTTCTTCTGGCTCTGAAAATCAAACAAAGTTTTATTTTATTCATTTATTTTCACATTACAAGATTTGGAAAATCTTGGGATGTGACAGGCTACCACCCTTAAAATAAATCTCGTCCCGAGATTTGGGAAGGATAGGGTTACAAGCAAGTTCAAAATAACTAGGGTACTACCACCCTTAAAAATTTTCAAACAAAAATTACATATTGTCCTTCTTGGGATCCTGGGAAAACTTTTCTGAGCAAACTTTGCATTGTATCCTTGGTTTCCATTCTTGACTCATGGGCCAAGGTTTAATTTTTCCATAGGCTTGTTCAACTTGTTCTTCATCTTTTCTGGACAGTTGCTTGCATAATGTCCTGGATTCTTGTAGTTGAAACAATGGATGTCCTTGAGTTCTTTGCGTGGCTCTTGTGGACAAGTGGCTACATAGTGGCCTAACTCTTTGCAGTTGTTGCACCACACTTGGTCAATCTCTTTATTCTTCTTGTTCTCTGGGCACTCACTGGAATAGTGTCCCATTTCCTTACATTTACGACATTGCACAAGGTTCATGTCAGGTCTTGGTTTCTTGGGTTTCTTTGATCCTTTGAATTGGGTTGTCTTGTTTTGAGGTATAAGTGGTCCTTTTCCTTTGCCATCAACATTCTTGGCATACCTGGATCCTTCTTGTTTCCTTTGTTCTACCATGGAGTAGATGGGGCATTGGATAGGGACATGGTCATTTCCTTCACAAAGATAACAAGTGGCTTGAGAGGTAGGACATTGTCCAATAGGATGATTCCCTTCACAGTTAGGGCATTGACCTTCATGCTCTTTGGAAGTGTGATCCTTGTCTCCACAAATAATGCAAGCTGGGGCTCCATCTAGAACAACATTCTTGTCATCTTTGTTATCATAAACTCCTTTGGGATAGCTTTCTTCCAGGCTGATCATTTGATTAGTCACCTTAAGCATCAGTTGGGATTGTTCCTCCAAAAACCTTTGCAGTGCTGGATCCTTATCACTATTGCTGGCTATGAACTGAGCTGTTAGCTGGTTTAACTGGTGTTGGGTTGCTATGAGCTCTTTCATGCTGTCAGTTTGGTTGGTGTTGATGTCATCAACCTTGGAGTCTTTTGGAGTATTCATCTGTTTGGGTTGAAGGAAGATTAGAATAGGCAAGATATTTCTAAGGAATCAATTCTAATCACACACATCACAATTCACACAAGCAATGTGCATGCAATCACAAACAACTTTTCACTCAAACAACAAAGTTCAAGCACATATTTAGGCAACAAAATATTTTTGTTACACCACATAAGTTGGTGGTTTTGTCTTAACTAAATTATGGTGGTCCATCTATATGGTTCACTTGTGATTTTCCTTTCCTTTATGATTCTTCTTGTATGAGATCATGGTTTCCTTGAGAAAAACTCTTGGTTACAATACTTCAAAGTTGTTGATGGCTCCTTCTTATTTTGCATTCTCTCAGTCTCTAAATCTTGAGTAAGATTTCCTTGTTTCACTTATAGTCCTTAGTGGTATCCAAGTTAGAAGTCCTTGGTGAAGATGTTGAAGTCATTAGAGTTGAAGATGTTGAAGTCATTAGAGTTGAAGAAGTTGAAGAAGTCCCTTACATATGGTGTAGTCTTGCGCCATGGGTAGGTTTTTCCATCAAGTTGAAATAGAAGAGAAGTAGAGTTAAAATCAAAATGGTTGAGGAAAGAGTTTACAAGTGTTTTTGTATATAAGTTTTGGATCAAAATATAACTCCTATTTTTCTAAGGGTTTTTGTCCAATCCTAGGTTTACAAATCCTACTGGCAACACAATACTCTGATACCATCTGTAAGGCTCTCAACCTAATAAGGTAGATTCCTCCTGTGTTTACAATGCTAGTCCCTGGATCAATAGCTAGCATCCACAGTTAAGATGTAATATCAAGAAACAAAGGTCATATTATAACTTTATAACCAGGAATAACATAATTTTATTACATCTTACATAGCTCATTTGGCTATTACATTACATTGCAGCGGAATAACTATAGTCATGGGTCCTTCATCTTCAAAAGTGCCACAGGCAGATGTTGGTTGTAGACTTTGTAATCCTAATCAAACAATCTTCACTAAAATCAATCAAACCTGCAACATACAAGTTACAGCCACAAAGGGTCAATACATTTGAATTGTATTGGCAAGTGATACTATGGTATTTATAGTGGAGTCTATTATCTATATGCATTGGGCTAAGTGGAGTTGAGGCTTGCATTGTTCAAAATAGATTTTTCTTAACATTTGAAAATACTAAATTTTTGTTTTGATAAAATCATTTTTCTCAATCAAAGATTGAAGATCCTTTCCAAGGCATCTACCAACCAAAGATTAAAGACTTCAAACAACCCTTGTTCAAACCACAAGATTTTAACTTAGAAATTTGAATGATGGGATTCTTGATTGCTTCCATGTCTTGATGCTCAAAGTGTCCTTTACCAGGGACATGGCTAAGTACTTAGATTTTACACTCTTCAAGTCACTACAAATCAATCAAGCAAGGCACAAACTCAATCTACAAATCAAGCAAAACAACACATAAAATGACAAAGTCAAAGAAATTCATGCAAGCATGCAAAAGATGGTTCTAATTGCAAAGGTGGTTTCCACTAGGCTTCTAAACTTTATAAGTTCCAAATTGGTCATTTACCAAAATGGCAAAGTCATTAGTTAGAGGGTTTTGCCCAAAAACTATTTTAAAATCCATTCAATATTTTATATGGTGCAAAATGGTTTTATCAAATAAAAAAATCTTTAAGTTTCTCACCAAAAGTTTCTAACTCTCAAGTCTTGGTGTTTTGGTTCAGTAGCTTTGATTCAAAATATTTTCCCAAGGTTTTTATTCCAAAATCCTTTTTCATAATAAAACCATTATCTTTATTTAGCTAGAAATGGACTAATTCAATTAATCCATTCTAAATTTTTCCAATTTCATTTTCAAAACCATGGGTTGGTTCCTAGGGTCAGTAAGGTCACAACAAACCATTTTGCAAAAGTTTTAACCCTAAAATCAATTCTAAACAATTTTTCTACTCTAAACAAGCTCACAAAAGAATCTGCAAAAACAAGCAAACTAACAGATACTATTTTCTAAACTAATTACATAGTTGGCTAGGGCTTGCTCTCCTGAATCCAACGACATAAAATTTGCAATTTTTGGACGTGTGGATCCAAAGTTACAAGGGTTTGAAAATCCTATCTAAATCAGATTTCAAATCTGTTTTTAAACAAAAACATGGCCACGCGTCGCTTTCTAACTGGGCGATACCGGTTCGGCCGGATCACGCGCGGTAGCCCTTGGATCTAGTTAGATCGTGCGGTACTGAGCGCATACCCCTTCGCGGTTTAAGTGACTCTATCGTGCCCGCCCGATCTAGATCGAACGGCTCCTACTGGCTTGCCAAAAGTTGGCGGCGCTAGGATAACGGCGAGCGGCTAGTTGGCGGCGGCGCTGGCGAGGTAGGAAGCGAAACAGGGAGGGAGTAAGCTCACCGTGATCGCAATGAAGCACTGATACTCAACGTGCTCTTGGTTGGTGGAGGGGCGCACGGGGACGGGCAGGATTCCTCGCCGGAGTTGGTTCTAGCGACGGACGCACGCGGTCGAGGTCGAGGACGACGCTGTGGTCCACGAGAAGACAAACGGAGGACTGGGTTAGCTGCGCAAGGCCATGGCAAAGATGCTTGCGTGATCGGGAAGATGTGGGACGGTCAGTGCTTACCGGGGAGGTCGTCGGAGAGGTGGCGGGAGATGTGTTTGGGAGTGGGGAAGTTGTCAACGTGATCAGGGAGGCTCGGGGTGGTGTGTGCTGGCCGGATTTTGGGAAGAAAGCTCGTCGGAGTAGTGTGCTTGCCACGAACAATCTGAGCAGCCTGGTGGCGAAGAGAGGTTGGCGTCTGAGGGGAGCGGAGGAGAAGGCGCTGGCGTTTTATCGAGCATGGTTAAAGAGAGGTAAAGGCACGGCGTTATGGCGGATTGAACGCGCGGATTGAAGGCAGCAGCGGCAGCGAGGTTTGGGGGAGGGAGGTCGCGCGGTGAGGACGATGAACATAGGAAAGTGGGGCCGTTGCGTCAGTGGGAAAAGGGGAGAGGGGAGGTCCACATTTTAGTTGCTCCGTGGGTTCAAAATGGAGTGCGAAACGTTTTCTTTCTGGAGAGGAGCTGGGCTGCTTTACTGGGCTTATTGGGCTGCTGGGTTGGGTCGACAAAACTCTATTTTTTTCTTAATCTCGACCCTTTTCTTTTTCTGAATTTATTTTCTATTTTGAATTGCAAAGAAACAAACAATGTCCAAATAAAATCAAATAATCACCAAACCTTACACTAAGAATTTGGTTCTATTTAATAGCACAAAACAACTTCAAAAATAAAATAATATTTTAAATATTTTTAGGTTCCATTTATTAATTAAGTAAAATGGTCCATGGTTTATTAATAAAATAGGGTTTGGTTTATTTAATAAAATCTTCATTTGAAATCCAAAACCTTTCAAAACCAATCAGTAGATTTTATTTGGAAATAAAGAATATTTGGAAAACTTGTTTAAAACAGAATACCCTTTTATTTTATGGTCCATTAATAATTAAATAAAATGGGCCTTAGTTATTAAATCAAATAGAGTTTGATTTTATTAATAAAATCTTTATTTGAAACCTAAATATTTTCAAAACCAAATCAGTAGGTTTTATTTGGGAAATATAGAATACTTGGAAATTTGTTTAAAACAAAATAACCTTTTATTTTAGAGTCCATTATTAATTAAATATAATAGACTTTCATTATTAAATCAAATAGGATTTGTTTTATTGAGATATTTATTTTGAAATCTAAAAATAAAGCCAAAACACTTTAGTAGTTTTTATTTGTGAATATCAAATATTTGGAAAACTTATTTTAAATAATTTAATAAGTTTTGATGTTTCAATTAAATTGGTAAAACCTTTTATTTAAATAAAGTTTGGATATTAATTCCTTATTACTTTATTTAAATAAACCTTTGCTAATTTTTATTAAAAATAAAATGTTTTAATTCCCAAAGCTTGGCCAAGGTTTAATTTGGCTTTATAAAATATTCTTTATTTATAAACTTCTATTCCATTGTAAATAAATCTTTTCATTTAATTGTTTCAAAATAGTATTTCCAAATGTTTTTATTTTTCCTTTTATTAAATGTTTATCTTTTTAAATCACTTTAGGTTTCATTTAATCCAAATGGGTTTGAAGTTCCAATTGAATTCAAAAAGTTTCTTCTGGCTCTGAAAATCAAACAAAGTTTTATTTTATTCATTTATTTTCACATTACAAGATTTGGAAAATCTTGGGATGTGACACTCCTCCACTCGTTCATAGCCATTGTACTGCTCCATCTCTTCCTTCCTGTCTCTTCATCTACTCCAATAGCGTCTACTAGTATAAAAAATCAGTGTGGTCTTCCTGTCTCTTCATCTACTCCGATAGCGTCTACTAGTATAAAAAATTAGTGTGGTTCTTTGGTTTGACTGATTCCCATTGGTACTAGTATAAAAAATCAGTGTCGAGGTAAGAATGATTCGTCCCACACCATCGCATCTTTCCAACCATATGTTCTAGGACCAAACTTTCAACTTGTATTATCTCATCAAATACCAGCACATCCATCCAGGACGGCAGGACCATCGCACTGTCCCGGACGAACACCTAACCTTGTCAAACAAATGCATCTAGACTTATTTTAGTATATAGGTTTACTCTAAGTGAACCTACGTACTAAAGTGAAGGATCTACATCACAATTCATCTAAATAGTGTACTGACCAAGCAGACCATACTGAACAAACTGGGAGATCTGGCTGCATTAGTGAAGATACAAGACAAGGTACAGATTGTTACATATGCTAACTTGTTAGCCTTTCTCGGAGACTACAGCTCCAGAACAAAGGTAATTGTTAGAGACAGTATATCTATATTAACAGAACGGAGAATGAAACAACATCACTAAATCTTAGACGCTTATACCTTCCTTCTCTTTCCTGTCGTCCTCAGCCACGAACCGACGCTGTAACCGGATTTCAACCTCACCTTCCGTGTCGTCTCTTGGGGTCTCTTCATCTACTCCCATAGCGTGTACTAGTATAAAAAAACAGTGTGGTTCTTTGGTTTGACTGATTCCCGTTGGATTGAAAGCTAGCAAACAGAGATCTTAATGCTCACCAAAGAATCCATCAGATTCCGAGGTTTATTTTTTTAGGCCAAATAATACAAATGTTTATTTTGTTCTGATCGTTGGTATAGCAGAACTAGTCAAATGTTCTAATGCAAATGAGTGTTGCAAACCGTTGGTGGTAACATACTAGCTTATCAATACACTGTTCATTCATTAATTTTATTATTTGCTTTGATCGGAGAAAAAATATATGATTAGACCATGAACCTCGTATGAGATACGTTTCATAATTTTATATATGACGAGACTTGCCCAGTTTATATTTTGGTTCAGGACAGCTATGGTACTGCTTGTATTTTGGATCAGGCTAGCTATGGTACTACTTGTATTTTAGTTCAGGCTTGATGCGTTGATGTTCACATGATACTGCTATGGTCAGGCTTGATGTGTTGATGTGCTAGAAATTTTGGTTCACATGATACTGCTATGGTCAGGCTTGATGTGTTGATGATTACATGATGTGGCTTGCTATGGTATTGCTTGTATTTCTATGTTGTTTGGTGGAAATAAAAAGCTATGTTTCGTAATTTTTTTTGTTATAGCTTGAGATTCATTTGCAATGTCGAAGGCGGTTTGGAATTCATACTATACTAGAGTTTTCTACGACATTTGTATGGAGGAAGTGAACGGCAACAATAGGGAGGGGGGTTGCTTGAGTAGGAAGGGTTACAAGAATCTTGGGGACAAATTTGCTGAAAAAACAGGGGATAGAAGAACGCAGAAGCAATTCAAGAACAAATGGGATGCTATGAAGAAGGATTACACGGGGTGGATGGAATTGCAAAATGCGACCGGACTAGGTTGGGATCCTATAGCAAAAACTATGGATGCAGATGATGATTGGTGGAAGAATCACCTGGCTGTAAGTTATCATGTCTTTACTTGCATTTTCTTTTGTATTGTTATTATGATCATTGGACTGATATCTTTGTCATATTTTTATTTTCAGATTCGTCCTGACCATGCAAAGTTTAGGAATGGTCCACCTTCCAACTTGGAACAACAAGATGTTATGTTTAGGAAAGCTCATGTCACTGGAGAATCAACTGCCATTGCAGGTGAGAAAGAAGAAACTGGCAATGAAGCTCCAATAATGCTTGATGATGATACCTGCGTGCAAGCTAGCTTAAAGAAAACAGGGAAGCGCAATCATGTAGAAAAGGATTTTTTCTCGGCTTACAACAATGCATTGAACACAATTGTTTCAAGGCACACCGAGGGCAGTTCTTGTAGCAAAGGTGATGAGGTCCCAACTATGAAGGAATTTTTAGGGATGGTTCGAGATTGTGGGGTGCTTGGAGGAACTGATATCATGTACACTGCGGGCAAGCTTGCTATGAACAAGGATCAAAGAGAGGTGTTTGTAGCATTTGAAACAACTAAGGGCAGGCTCGATTGGCTCCAGAGGACACACAATGAGATGAACAAGTAGTGTGTGCACCATTTATTTATTATCATTGCAGAACTTGTGTGTGCCATGAATTATTTATTTCCTTTTTATTTGGTCGGAACTATTTGTGACGATTGTGAAACTACTACTTATTATTCGATTCCTGTACCACTATGGATATGTTGTGGTGATACTATTTGTTGATTGACGCGTGTCTAGTAAATTGTTGTGGTGATAATATTTGTTGATTGATGCGTGTTTAGTAAATTGTTATGGTGATATTATTTGTTGATTGATGTGTGTCTAGTAAATTATTGTGTGAAGCATTTGTTGATTGATGCTTGTCTACCAAATTGTTGTGTTAAACATTTTTTGATTGATGCGTGTCTAGTAAATTGATGTGTGAAGCATTTTGACATGTTATAATTTTCTCTTTGCAGATGGATGATGGTGACGATGATCGTGAGTATGAACTAGAAAGGACACGGCAGTTGCTCGGAGTGGCTCATAATCTTGCCGTGTTGGGGTACTATGGTAATATCTATAGCCAGAAGTATTTGAATAAAGAACCTAGGAGGATTCCGGAGCAAACTAGGCTTGAATGGGTGAATGAACAACTTGGAAATAGGAAAAGATGCTACAAAATATTTAGAATGTACCCAGATGTGTTTCATGAATTGCATAAGCTTCTAGTTTCTAGATATGGGTTGGTGTCAACTAGAGACATGTCATCTGTTGAATGCCTAGCTATGTTTCTATGGATGGTTGGAGGACCACAATCATTTAGCCAAGTTGAGAACCATTTTAGTCGTTCTACCGAAACAATTCATAGGAAGTTTCACATGGTTTTGAATTGCTTGAACAAGTTGGGTAAGGATAACATAAAGCCATTAGATCGAAATTTCAAGGATGTGCATCCAAGACTTCAATATGCACGCTTTTGGCCTCATTTCAAAGATGCCATTGGCGCCATAGATGGGTCACACATTCCAGTTGAAGTACCTGCAGAAGAGACGGTTAACCATACAGGAAGGCATGGTTCCACATCACAGAATATTCTGGCGATATGTGACTTCGATTTGAGATTCACCTTTGTTGTTGCTGGATGGCCTGGTTCGGCACATGATACACGCATTCTACAACGCGCCATTGAGAAGTATCCAATATAGTTTCCGACCCCTCCTGGTGGTAATTTTCTATATCTTTGTCTACATGGTACACATAGTTACAAATGCATTGTCGTATTTGTTTAATTTTTTTTCATATGTAGATACATATTACCTTGTTGATTCTGGTTATCCAAATAGAAAAGGTTTCTTAGCTCCTTACAAGCAGAACACATACCACATACCAGATTTTCGTCGAGAAGGGAGACCAACAAATGGGGAAGAGATTTTCAACTATCTACACTCATCGCTCCGGAATGCTATCGAGCGTGTCTTCGGTATATTGAAAAACAAGTGGCGCATATTGAAGTATATTCCTTCTTACGGTCTGGTTACTCAGAAAAGAATTATTCTTGCTTGCATAGCGCTTCACAATTTCATTAGAGACTCCAACTTACGCGACAAGCAATTTGATCGATGTGATGCAGATGAGGACTATATTCCTAAGGTCCAAAGGCAATCAGCAACATCAGTCGGTGATACTGCTCCTAGTGGACTACACACAGTAGAAATGAACTTAACGCGTGATCGCATTGCTACTGCATTATACAATGCTAGAAGAATATGATCGGTGTGGATGTATCTATGTTCATTATGCGACTATCTTTATTTGTTTAATGGTTGGATATGTATTTTGGACAAACCAATATGTGACATATGGTATGTAATAATAACATATGCGTTTATGCACTTCAATAGTGAAATTTACGTGTTATATTAATTTCAGGGATATTACAGACAATTCCTTAGCACACAGCCAGACAGCCAGTCAAGTTGCCAAACAGTCAAACTCAGAGAAGTAGCTTTTTCTGAACAGCTGCACAGCCAGCCACAGCCAGCCAGCCACAGCCCAAACAAACAGGCCCTTAGTCCATTATAATAAATATAAAGAAGCTCATTTTTAGGTAATGGACATCTAGGATGTGCATGAATCAAGGCACAGAACCTTGTCCATGAATCAAGCAATTTCTCTTCTTCTCCATATTTAAAATCAAAAAGTTTCTGCAAAGCAGCATGTCTAGCACTGGGAGGAAAATATTTCTGGAAGAAAGAAGTAATCAAGCAATCAGGGCTACCAGGAGGTAATCTATTAAACCAAGCCTTAGCTTCTCCTTTTAGTGAAAAAGGCAGATCTTAGTAATAAAGTACTTGCGCATCTTAAAATCGTCAGAGAATAAAGCACTCATAGTGGAAAGCTCATTCATATGAGCTACAACACTCTCATTTTCAGTCCCACAAAATGGTTCTTTCTCAACAATGTCTAAATAGGATAAATCAAGAGAGAAATCGTAATCTTTATCTTTAATATCTATGGGAGAGGTGGCAAACTTAGGATCAGAGGACAGTTTAGGAATAATGGTACGTCTCTCAAGGAGACTCTTAATAGAACTAGCACCATGTGTGTTTCGGCACTCTTCAATAAATTCATCAGTAAACTCAATGTAACCATCATTGATATCGTATCTCTCTCTAGACTCAGGTGAGCTAACAGGTGTAACAGTGTCTTCACTAGGAGTTTTAGTATTTCCTAGACTAGCCATAGTAGCATCTAGGAAAGGACCTAATGAACCTCTCGCATCAAGCACAGTAGAAGTAACATCATGAGTACCAAAAGCAGTTTCATATTCAGCAGTAGTAGCAGTGTGTGTAGCATGAGTATGTGGTGGTGGTGTAACAAGCTTACTTATAACAGACGGTGAATCAAGAGCAGCAGAGGTGTTTAGGACTGTACCTCTTCTTGTAGTGGATGGTAAACTATGAAACTTTCCATCACGAGACTTACCCATGATGAACGGAGTAGCAGTGAACAATAGTAGATCCAAGTGAACTTACAAATATAGCTATGCTCCCCGGCATCAGCGCCAGAAATTAGTCTTGATGACCCACAAGTATAGGGGATCGCAACAGTACTCGAGGGTAGTATTACCCAATTTATTGATTCGACACAAAGGAGCCAAAGAATACCTGCAAGCCTTAACAACTGAGTTGTCAGTTTAGCTGCACCTGGAAATAGTTCTTGCACACAGAAGTTTATCAGTAGCAACAGTTTGTAGTAGCAACAACAGTAGTAAAACATGAGCAATAGTAACAGTAGCAACAAACAGTAGGATTTGAGCACGGTAGGCATAGGGATGGATGGACGGGTGTTGCATGGACGAGTCTAAACATGTAACTTTAAGATCTAGGGCAATTGCAGATAAATAAGAATAAGCACCCCAAGTACTAAACAATCATAGGCATGTGCTCCATATATAGTCATGCGTGCTCGCAATGAGAACTTGCACAACATATTTTGTCCTGCCAGCCCGTTGCAGCGGGGCCTCAAGGGAACTATTGGCAATTAAGGTGCTCCTTTTAATAGAGCACCGGAGCAAGGCATTAACACTCCGTGAACACATGTGATCCTCACATCGTAGCCATCCCGTCCGGTTATCCCAATTTCTGTCACTTCAAGGCCTTTGGATCCGCACAATGATATGTGTACACAACTTGCAGATAAGATCACAAAAAATACTATCATAAAGATTCAATAATAAGTTCATATCTGAGATCATGGCACTCGTGCCCTAGTGACAAGCATTAAGCACAACAAGTTGCAACAAAGTCAAATAGCACTAATAGAGATACTAGGCACCATGCCCTACCAATCTTATTTGATTACATGATAGAACTCATCCAATACCTACCATCCCCATAGCCTACAGCGGGGGATTACTCACTCATGGACGAGGGAAACATTGATGGTTGATGGAGAGGCATTGGTGATGACGGTTGCGATGATCCTCCCCAAATTCCCCGTCCCGGCAGGGTGCCAGAACAGAGTTTCTGGTTCCTAATCGCGGTTTCTGGTGGTGGCGGCGCAGCGGAACTCTTTCTGGAAAAACGTCGAACCCCCTAGGTTTTTAGGTCAAGAGGCGTCTTATAGGAGAAGAGGGAGCCCGATGGGGTGCCTGGGCTGGCCACACCCCTCCCAGACGCGGGCTAGGACTACCCGTGCGGCAGGGGGTGTGGGCCACCCAGGGCTCCCCTCCATCTCGTACTCTGACTCCGTGGATCTTATGGTGAAATAGGATTTTTGGCATATTTTTCGGGATTTTTCGTGATAGTTGATTTTCTGCACAAAAACTAGACACCAAGGTAATTCTGCTGAAAACAGCGTCAGTCCGTGTTAGTTGTATCCAAATTACACAAGTTTAGAGGAGAAACAATAGCAAAAGTGTTCGGGAAAGTAGATACATTTTGGACGTATCACTTATCAAGTTCATGTTGTCTTCTGTTTTAGGATGATACAAAAGGAAAACAGATTTGAGGAGCAGCCGATGTACAGGATCCATTGCCGATGTATGTCCAGGATCCAATGCCGCTCCAGTGGTCTTCGGATGGTACCAATTGGAAAACACCTGAATTGCATGCGGGTTATTTTGGATCCTCTAACTGTTTCGAGTACTCAAAATGTTCCCTGGAAACACCAACGCCAGAATAAGCTCCATTCTCTGCGACACATTTCAATAGTGTAGGTCTGGATGGAAAAACTAATGTCGGGCCAATAGTGTCAGAGCATATGCATCGTGTTCTGCGCGAGGTCACAGGAAAGCAAGCACCTCCCATTAAACATGCACCCAAAGCACGCATGCAACCTCCTACCATGAAACATGCATCTGAAGCACGAATGCAAGCACCTCCCATGAAGTGTGCAACAGTTGCAGCTACAGAACATTCCATGAAGTGTTCTGTAGAGGAAAGCATGCTTCCTCCAAAGAAGCATCCTGATAATAGTGGTCCTTCTTCTAATATCCACCGGTTTCCTCAATGGCCACCGGCTCGAGCACCGCCAGAGCAGCGACAGGAGCAAAAACAGAAAAACATGGATGGATCAGCGGGCGCTAAACGTGATCCATTACTCCATAGGTCGATAGTCACGCCGCCATGCCCCATACGTCTTGGGAAGAGTGAAACACCAAAGGCAATTCGCAACTACACCCATGTGAGTACAGTAAAAAATATTTGCATCCATCTCATCACAGGTGTAATACCAACTATTGTTTCATGTATGACATGGCAATAAACTTCTGATTTTCTATGTGCAAAAACCTGATTTACCTGCTTACCTCTTACCGGTACTAGGTATGCGGTTCAAGAATTTTAAAGATGCAAAGATCTTCTACAACAGATATGCAAGTGACGCGGCTCAGATCACCGTAGAGCTTCTTTGGGAGACCCCAAGAGGAAGGTATGATGAGTACAACAGCAAGTTTTTCCTTCAGTAAGAAACCAAGGTTATCGAACCAGTAGGAGGAAAGAAACGACTCAAAGGTGTTTCTAGCAACTGGAAACCTGCACAACACAAACTCAAGACTTTGACCCAACGAACAGTGAGGTCGTCAATCTCACAAGTTTGTTGTAAACAAAGGATTAACTGTATGGTGTGGAAGGTAATGGTGGTTTGTAGAAAGTAAATAGGAACAGTGGAAGATGTATCAATGGTAAAGATTGGACCAGGGTCCATAGTTCATTAGAGGTGTTCTCCTTAAGATAAACAACATGGTATGCTGGGTAAACAAATTACAGCGGGGCAATTGACAGGATAACGCAAGGCATAATAATGCAATACTAGACATTCATGATTCGATGAGATTTAATTGGGCAATACAACAAGATACATAGACCGCCATACAACTGCATATATGACTAGTAATCCACCTTCAGGTTGTCATCCAAACACCCTCCAGTATTAAGTTGCAAGCAGCGGATAACTGCTTTAAGCAAAGTGTGTAAAGTAAACAATCCACTTGTTCCATGAACACGAGATAATTGTTTTCTCCCTAGTAGCAACAACACATCTACAGCCTTAGAGATTTCTATCACTTCCCCAGATTAAATAGAGGCATGAACCCACTATCGAGCATAAATACTCCCTCTTGGAGTCACTAGCATCTACTTGGCCAAGATAGCTACTAGAAACGGAGAGCATGCAAGATCACAAACAACATAGACATGATAGAATCAATAAGATATAATCATTAACCAATCTGACATAGTAATCTCAATATCCATCGGATCCCCGCAAACACAACATGCATGATTACAAATAGATGATCTTGATCATGAACGAAGCTCACAGGATCTAAACATGGTAGCACAAAGGAGGAGAAACAACCATCTAGCTACAACATGGACCCGTAGTCCAAGGTGGAACTAATCACACATCATACCGGAGGCTGGCATGGTGATGAAGAAGGCATCCGGGTTGATCTCTCCTCTCCGGTAGGGTGCCGGGAAGAGCTTCAGACCCCCTGATCTAGGGACAATGGTGGCGGAGGCTGCGGACTGTTTCATGGAAGATTGATCGGGTACTTAGGGTTTTGGTATCAGGGGCTTTTTATAGGCGAAGAGGGAGGCCGAGGGGGTGCCCGAGGAGGCTGCACCCCTAGGGACAGGACAGGCATGGCCGCGTGGCCAGGGGGTGTGGCCCCCTCGAGGCCCTCCTCCGTCTCGTCTTCTGGTTCCGTGTTCCCCATGGTAAAATATTGACTTTGGATTTTGTCCCGTCCAATTCCAAGAATATTGATTTTTTTGCCTTTTCTGGAACCAAAAACAGAAGAAAATAGGCAACTGGCACTGTGGCTCTTGTTAATAGGTTAGTCCTAGAAAACATCTAAAAATACCTCAAAGTGTAGACAAAGCAAAGTAGATACTAAACAAGCATGGAACATAAAAAATTATAGATACGTTTTCGATGTATCAAGCATCCCCAAGCTTAACTCCTGCTCGTCCTCGAGTAGGTAAGTGATAAAAAGAATAATTTTTGAGGTAACATGCACCATCAAAATCAAGATCAAACCATTTGCAAGCATTGGGGATCAAGGAACTCTAAACATGAGAATGAAAGAAGAAGTTCTAACAGTGAGACAAAGTAACTATGCATGCAACATGAAAGGTTACAAACAAAGATCATGAATAACAATGCATTGAAAGACGTTTGTTTGTTTCACATATAGAAAACATAGCATAGTGACATTAAGCTTGTCCCTCATGGAGTAGCAAATAAATGCATAGGACACCTTCAAAGTTCATAAGAGTGACTAGATACAAATAGTTCATGAGCAAGCAATATCAACAATATGAATCAATCAATAAGTTTTGGGACAATGGACATAGAACTAACAATGACAACTATGCCCTCTTAATTGGTGACTAAGGATAGAAGGTGGGACTCAATATAATGGTGGAAGAAAGGCCCTTCATAAAAAGGGAAGAAGGGATTTCAAGTCTCATAAAGAGCTTCCAAAAATTATGGTACTTGTTAGCTTTCAGCTCTCATTGACGCTATCATAAGCATCTTGAAGTGATTAAGGTTAAAGTGAATAAACTATGGAGTATATGCTTGACAATGTATAAGTTGGAAATCTCATGTCCCTTGAATACGAGGGCCGCTCCTCATGCTACTCAACTTTAGTTACCGGTAAGTTCTTGTCATAATAAGTACATGTGTATCATAGAGAACCGCCAACGGGGTACCCCTTGAACATGATACATGAGCTATCCCATAATCAAAATTACAAGGCAAGCAGACAATGAGCATCTCAGCAGTCTTCTTATTCACCATGGGAAAATGGTTCCTTTTTCTCTCTTTCCTCTTTTCAATATGTCTCTTTTTTCTTTTTCTCAATTTCTATCTTTTTTATAAGAAGAATTCTTCATAGATTTCTCACTATGGTGATGCTGCAAGTTTCCACCATGATTAGGCATGGATCAGGCTAGAGGCCTAGGCATTTCTCTAACACACATACATAACTCCATGGACTTACAAGCTCCCCTTTCATTTCACACCAACGATATCCCTAAACAAAAGTGCATGATATCAACTGGGTACAATGTACAAGTGCAATGTTGAAAGCGTTCCCCATGACAACATGGTTCTACTAATCCCAACGTATAAGTGCAAGCATATACAACATAGATGACACAATGGTTCAAGTTTATTAGGGGCAATAAAAATAAAGTGTGCCATCAAGTTTGTGAGAGCTTTAATCACTAATTTGCACATAACAAAGTGACTTTTTAATTGGAAGGTAGATGAAACAAGAATATACTTGGAATGGTGTAACACACAATGCATAGGAATTTATAGTGGACACTTTGGAATAACTTGGTTTTTGGGAGTTGGATGCATGAGTAGAGCTTACTCATACAAGTGGAGGCTAGCAAAAGACTGGGAGCGACCAACTAAGAGAGCAATAATGGCCATAATCATGCAGAGCGATAAAACATTACTAATCAAAGCACAAAGTGGTACCACAAGTCAAACACTAAATGATCATATAGGCTAAGGTGACTTGTTAATAGTCATAACATGGTGTGAGCATGTCCCAAGTCAACCCAAACAAAGCATCAAAGGAGAATACCACAATACTATGCTTTTGTATGCTAAAACAACGCATAATTCTTTCAAGACACATTAAGCAACCCTAACTGTTTGGAACAAGTCATGCTACAACAATAATCACTAAGAATAAGATCAAAATAACATCTAGCATGACATTATAAAGTCTAAGTCACAGTCAAAACAAGTTCCTCTTGTACTACTAAGTAAGAACTTTCTACTCCTCTCCAACACCAATCAACTTATTTGAAACAACACAGTGAGAAAGGGGGTCCAAACACTTTATTCAAGAAAACTAAGCAAACAAAACCAAAAACAAAAACTAATACGCTCCAAGAATAACACAACAGTGCATGAAACAATAAAAACGAAGTGTCTAGAAAGACCTAAGATTTTTATTGATGAAGAAGAGAATGCCTTGGGCATCCCCAAGCTTTGACGCTTGTACCTCTTGAATATTTCTTGGGGTGACACCGGGTGGCATCCACAAGATTGTGATTTTTCCATTCTTCATCTCATTACATCATTCTTCCTCTACACCTGAAAATTTTCCTTCATACAAAACTTCACACAATCTTCATTAGCAACATTAGTGTATTCAAAAGATAATAGACCTTGGGGTTTAGTTTTAAAAAAGAAAAACTTTCACTAAAGACAGAAGCTACTGTATAAATTCCCTAAAAAAGCTCAATTTCCCAAAAGGAAACAAAAAAGGAATCAATAAGAATCAAATGCAAATAATGGCAGAAATTTGTCAAAACAGACTAGCGGGTAGAAACCGATTTTTTCGAAGACCTTATGTTGCTCAAATAAAAACATGCTGAACTAACCAAAGTTATCTAACAACCTTAGGGATTTATTCAGAAAAATTACAGCTCAATCCGACTTACAGAGATTTTACACGAATTGTTACAGTGGATCACAAATATCTGTTTCGGGACAGAAACTCCCCAAATCTTACTTCGCTCTCATTAGAGGTTATTCTTGGCACAAAAAATCAAATAAATGGATAAGGGGAGGTTATTACAGAAGTAATAAATTCCAAGACGCAAGAAAACTATTGGGTTATCTCCCAAGAATTACTTTTCTTTAACGCTTTAAAGTTAGGCACAAGAAGCAAGAATCAAGTATTTTCAAATTAAGAAGCATTAAGATCGATACTCGAAATCTCTTCAACTAGGAAAGGTATCTCATCCAATTGAGTTTTAGAGGATCCTTTCTCATCTCTCTTAGGTTCACTACTTTCATCAAACGGGTTTTCAAGAACAATCCAATAAAAATTCTTTTCTAAGGCTTCAACATTCCTACAAGTTTAAAAGGTATGGGTATCTTAATTTCCTCTCCATTGGGTTTGGTCTTATACAACTTTTCTAAAGTACCCATAACATCTATACATGAGCCTAGCATATTAAAATGTTCAAAGACCTTTTTGGCTTCCTTAGCAACATCATTGAACTCTTTTAGCAAAGTTTCTAGGATAAAATCTCTCTTTTCAGCATCCTCTTCTTCTTTTAGTTTAAAAAACATAATTTGCATCATGGGTTTAAGGTTAACAAACCTAGCCTCCAACATGTGAACTAAAGAAGCGGCAGCAATTTCATAATTAGGAGCAAGTTCTGCTAAGGATCTATCCTCAATATCCTCATGTTTGCTAACATGATTAAAGAATTCCTCAATATTTCCTTTTCTAATTATTGACCCACTACCTATTGAAAGGTCTTTCAGGGTGAACTTAGGGATCAACATGGTGAGCTAGAACAAGGTGAAAACTAGTTTATGAGCTAATTTTTTGTGTGTTTTTGATAAAAGAAAGCAAACCAAACAAAACTAATTTTTTTGAGTTTTTGATAAAAAGAGGCAAACAAAACAAAGCAAAATAAACTAAGCAAAACAAAAACAAAGTAAAGAGAAAGGTTGTGAAGGACTCCCCTGTGAAGCCGTCCTTAGCCTCCCCGACAACAGCGCCAGAAAAAGGCTTGATGCGGCTCAAATCACTGTAGAGCTTTGTTGGGAGACCCCAAGAGGAAGGTATGATGAGCACAGTAGCAAGTTGTTCCCTCAGTAAGAAACCAAGGTTATCGAACCAGTAGGAGGAAGGAAATGACTCAACGGTGTTGATAGCAGCTGGAAACCTGCACAACACAAATTCAAGACTTTTCCCCAATGAACAGTGAGGTTGTCAATCTCACCGGTTTGCTGTAAACAAAGGATTAACTGTATGGTGTGGAAGGTAATGGTGGTTTCTAGAAAGTAAACATGAATAGTGAAATATGTATCAATGGTAAAGATTGGACCGGGGTCCATAGTTCACTAGAGGTGTTCTCCTTAAGATAAACAACATGGCATGCTGGGTAAACAAATTACAGCGGGGCAATTGACAGGACAGAGCAAGGCATAATAATGCAATACTAGACATTCATGATCCTATGAGATTTGATTTGGAAATACAATGATACGTCCAATTTGCATCACCATTCTATATCATAATTTGCCTCTATTCATTGATATATTTCCTATTGAGAGGTGTTACTTATGTCTTTTCATCTATTTTTGCATGTTGGATGATTCTTGGAGGATGGACTGCTGGAGTCAGGATTCTGATGGAAAAAAGAGGTGTTTTGGTGCAATTTCATGAAGATCAGAAAAATACCAGAAAAATTATGGAGAATAATATTTTCCCAGACGACGAAGGAAGCCAGAAGGGGAGGCGGAGTTGGGCCACAGGAGGAGGTTAGCCTACGATTCCACCCTCTCGCCTATATCTTCCTCTGGAAACCCTAAGACACAGGGAGCGACCACAGAAAGATTTCGCCGCCTCTGCGGGGCAGAAAACACAGAGAGGGAAAGAGCTCTCCGGCAGACAGATTTCTACCATGGAAATTCCTTCCCGGAGAGGGGAGATCGTCGCCATCAACACCATCATCAAGCTAGACTTCATCGGGATCATCATCATCATCCACACCATCATCTCCACCAGCACCATCATCACCACTCCATCCCGCTATAACAATTGTGTTGGATCTTGCATTAGTTCTTAGGGGAAACTTTCCCGGTGTTGATTACTATTGTAGTTGATTCTTGTGAGTGGAACCATTGGATTATTGTTTATGTTCAGATTGTTATCCATCACCATATCATCTTTGATCTTGATCCATATGATGTCTTGTGAGTTGTTCGTCTAGTTCTTGAGGACATGGGAGAAGTCATGTTGTTAGTAGTGGATTTGTGTTGAGATATTATTCAATGATTTAGTCTTTAAGTTGTGGTGCTATTCTTCTAGTGGTGTCATGTGAACATCGACTACATGATACTTCACCATTTATGGGCCTAGGGGAATGCATGGTGTATTTGGATACTAATTGTGGGGTTGCCGGAGTGACAGAAACCTGAACCCCCATTAGGACACCATTGCATAAGGGAGCGTAGGATCTCAGAGTTTAAGGCTGTGGTTAGGTTTATATCTTAATTACTTTCCTGTAGTTGCGGATGCTTGCAGGGGTTTAATCAAAAGTATGTATTAGTCCAAGTAAGTTTGGTACCTTAGCACAGGTTCACCCACACAACACTTATAACACCAAAGAAGAGTACTTAGCTATCTAAAGCGAAAGCACTTGACAGAATTCCCATGTGTCCTCGAGAAGGTTTGGTACTTATAAGTATTTCCACTAGCTTGTCCTTTGCTAAGAAAGGATTGGGCCACTTGCTGCAGTTGTTCGTTGTCTTTATTACTTGCACTTTGTTTTGTTGCTTTATCAGAAAACCCCTACAAATCCGTTTTCTAAGTATTTACAGAGATTTCCTGCTCCATACCACTAGTCAACACCTTCTGCTCCTCGTTTGGATCGACACTCCTATTTATCAAACGTACTACGATACACCCCCTATACTTGTGGGTAATCAAGACTATTTTCTAGCGCCTTACGTTGCCAGGGAGTGAAGCGCTATTGAAGAGTGGAACTGGTAAAGGAAACTTCTACTGTGAGTATTGCTTTTTGTTTCTGTTTGTTACTTTGTTTCCAATATGGATAACCCACTTGGTTTTCTGTTTGGGAAAACTACTACCACTGTTAGGGTAGTAGATGAACCACCACCTGTTGAGATAGATCCTTTTAATATACCTACAAGTATTGCTGATCGTGTTATGGATAATTATTATTTAGGGGATGGAACTGTCCACCCTAGTGATCACTTTCTTTTTATCCATGAATTATGCGGGTTGTTTAAGTGTGTAGGTATCACAACTGAACAGGTGAAGAAGAAGTTACTCTCTATATCCTTGAAAGGGAGAGCTGAAGAATGGTATAAGCTGCTGAAGAATGGACAATCCATGGAATGGGAGGAAATACTGCCTCTCTTTTATTCCAAATTCTATCCTCCCAGTGAAATTCATAAGGATAGGAATCTGATATATAACTTTTGTCCTCGTGATGGAGAGAGTACATCTCAAGCTTGGGGGATATTGAAGTTACTAATGCTTAAATGTCCTATTCATGAACTCCCTAAAAATATTATTATCAATAACTTTTATGCTAGGCTTTATCTTCATGATAAAGATTTACTAGATGCTTCTTGTGCTGGATCATTTACACATATGAACGGAGAAGCTAAAAGGGATCTCTTAGACCATATTCAAGAGAACACTGAAGCCTGGGAGAATGACAAAGGAAGAAAGTCAGGTATAAATTATGATTATGATTGCATAAAATCTTTTATGGGAACTGATGACTTTCGTGTTATTAGTAATGAGTATGGTCTTGATTCTGAAGTTCTTGCAAAGTGTTTCAAGGCTTTTTCCTCTTATATTGAAATTCCAAAAAAAAGTGGGACAAGTACCATGCTCCTTATAAAGACATTTTCACCCATGTTCCTGCTAGCATAGAAGTTTGTACTGTTGATCCTATTTTGCCTGAACCTTATGTTGAGAAAATCCCTTTTCCTGCTAAGGTAAAGGAACATTCTATCATAGCTAATGTGGTTAGCAAAAGTACAAAGAAAACTGTGGAACCCGATGAGCAAATTAATATTGAGCCTGTGGTTGCTATTGTGAAAGATCTTGTCACTAAAAATATAGAGGATGAGCATATTGTCTTTTGTGAAGACTCTTCTAATATTGTCTCCCATCCTAGAAAAGCTAGTGTCCCTGTGCTTTCTGTTAGAATTGGTGATCATTGCTATTATGGTTTATGTGATATAGGTGCTAGTTCTAGTGCAATACCTTATGAGCTTTACAAGGAAATTATGCATGAAATTGGTCCTTGTGAGCTTGAGGACATTGATGTGGTTATTCACCTTGCTAATAGAGAGACAGTCTGTCCCATTGGCATTGTAAGAGATGTGGAGGTTCTTTGTGGTAAGGTTAAATATCCTGCTGATTTTCTTGTACTTGGTTCTGAAGCTAGTAAAACCTATCCTATTATCTTTGATATACCCTTATTGAATAATTGTGGGGCTATCATAGATTGTAGGAAGGAAAAAGTTTTGACTAAGTTTGATGGAGAGTCCTATGAGTTTAATTTTTCCAAATTTGCTAAAACTCCTTATGAAAATGAACTGCCTAATGAGGATTTTCAGGGTTGAACTCTTGCTCCTAACAATGCCTTGCAACAGTTTATGGAATATCATGAAAGCAATGTCTTCATGAAGGAAAGAAATGAGATTGACGAGGTTTTCCTTCGTCAGCCCGAGTTACTTAAGCATAATACCTGTGGAAGATTTGGGTACCACACTACCACCTAAAGGGGACCTTGTTTTCGAATTAAAACCTTTACCTGATGATCTTAAATATGCTTATCTTGATGATAAGAAATTATATCCTGTTATTATTAGTTCTAAACTTTCAAGAAAGGAAGAAGAAAGGTTAGTGGAAATACTGAAGAAACACCGAGGATCTATGGGCTATACTCTTGATGATTTAAAAGGTATTTCTCCTACTATATGTCAGCATGCTATTAATATAGAACCTGATGCAAAACCATTTGTTGAGCAACAATGCCGTCTAAATCCTAAGATGAAGGATGTGGTAAGAAATGAGGTATTAAAACTCCTTGATGCTGGTATTATTTACCCTATTGCTGATAGCCAATGGGTTAACCCTGTTCATTGTGTTCCCAAGAAAGGGTGAATAACTGTTGTGCCTAATGAAAATAATGAGCTTATACCCCAAAGAGTAGTAAGTGGGTATAGGATGTGCATTGATTTTAGAAAGGTTAATAAAGTTGCTAAGAAAGATCATTATCCTTTGCCCTTTATTGATCAAATGCTTGAGAGGTTGTCCAAAAATACTCACTTTTGTTTTCTTGATGTTTATTCTGGGTTCTCTCAAATTGCTGTGAAAGCACAAGACCAAGAGAAAACCACTTTCACTTGTCCTTATGGCACTTATGCTTATAGGCATATGCCTTTTGGTTTATGTAATGCTACTGCTACCTTTCAGAGATGTATGTCTGCTATATTTCATGGTTTTTGTGAAGAAATTATGGAGGTTTTCATCGACGATTTCTCCGTCTATGGAACTTCTTTTGATAACTGTTTGCATAACCTTGATAAAGTTTTGCAGAGATGTGAAGAAACCAACCTTGTTCTTAATTGGGAGAAATGCCATTTCATGGTTAATGAAGGGATTGTTCTTGGGCACAAAATTTCTGAAAGAGGTATTGAAGTTGAGAGAGCCAAAATTGAAGCAATTGAGAAGATGCCTTGCCCTAGAGATATAAAAGGTATTTGTAGTATCCTAGGACATGCTAGTTTCTATAGGAGGTTTATTAAATATTTCTCCAAAATTTCAAAGCCCCTTACCAATCTTCTTCAAAAGATGTACCTTTTGTTTTTGATGATGATTGTAAGGAAGCTTTTGAAACTTTGAAGAAAGATTTGACTACTGATCCTATTGTTCAGCCACCTGATTGGAGTTTACCTTTTGAAATTATGTGTGATGCTAGTGATTTTGCTGTGGGTGATGTCCTTGGGCAACGTGTTGATAAGAAGTTGAATATTTTTCATTATGCTAGCAAGACTCTAGATGCCGCTGAAAAGAATTATGCTACTACTAAAAAAGAGTTCTTAGCTGTAATCTTTGCCTGTGATAAGTTTAGACCCTATATTGTTGATTCAAAGGTCACTATTCATACTGATCATGCTGCTATTAAGTACCTTATGACAAAGAAGGATGCTAAGCCTAGTCTTAATAGATGGGTGTTGATTTTACAAGAGTTTGATCTGCATATTGTAGATAGGAAAGGTGTTGAAAATCCTGTTGATGACAATTTATCTCGTTTGGAAAACATTTCTTTTGACCCTTTGTCTGTTAATGATAGTTTTCCAAATGAACAGTTGGATGCAATAAGGGTAAGTCTGCATGAGAGTCCTTGGTATGATGATTATGCTAACTTTATTGTTTCCAAGTATTTTACTCCAACCTTTATATCCCAACAAAGAAGAAAATTCTTTTATGATCTAAGGCATTGCTTTTGGGATGTGATGGCGTGCCCAGTATTGTCGTGGGATGCTTCGTTGGAAACCACAAGATCAAGGTGTGAAGAGCACAACAGCAAGTTTCCCTTAGTAGAGAACAAGGTTATCAGACCAGTAGGAGGAAGGAAACATCAACAGGTGTTGCAAGCAACACGGACACCTGCACAACAAAAACTCAAGACTTTGCACCAAAGAATCAGTGAGGTTGTCAATCTCACCGGTTTGCTGTAACAAAGGATTAAACGTATGGTGTGGAAGGTAATGTTTGCAGCAAGTAAACAAGTAACAGTGGAAGATGTAGCAATGGTAAAGATTGGACCGGGGTCCATAGTTCACTAGAGGTGCTCTCCTTAGATAAACAACATGTCATGAAGGGTAAACAAATTACAGCAGAGCAATTGACAGGAACTGAGCAAGGCATAACAATGCAATTACTAGTCAGAAAGATCCTATGAGATTCAATTGGGCAATGCAACAAGATACATAGACCTCCATCCAATTGCATCTATGACTAGAAGTCCACCTTCAAGTTATCATCCGACCCCCCTCCAGTATTAAGTTGCAAGCAACAGACAACTTCTTTAAGCAAAGTGTGTAAGGTAAACAGTCCACATGTTCCATGAACTATAGACCGTTGTTTTCTCCCTAGTAGCAACAGCACATCTACAAACAAAGAGATTTCTGTTACTTCCCTTGGAAACTAGAGGCATCAACCCACTATCGATCATAAATACCCCCTCTTGGAGTCACTAGCAACTACTCGGCCAAGATAGCTACTAACAATGGAGATCATGCAAGATCACAAACAACACAAACATGATAGAATCATAAAGACAAAACCATCATAATAATCTCAATATCCATCGGATCCCGGCAAACACAACATGCATGATTACAAATAGATTAGATCTTGATCATGAACGAAGCTCACAAGATCTATACATGAAAGCACAAGGAGGAGATACAACCATCTAGCTACTACATGGACCCATAGTCAAGGTGGAACTACTCACACATCATACCGGAGAGAAGGCCTCCGGGATGATCTCCCCTCCGGCAGGGTGCTGAGAATAACTTCAGATCCCCCCGATCTAGGGACGACGGTGGTGGCGGCTACAGAAGGTTTCGTGGAATATTGATTGGGTCCTTAGGGTTTCTGCATCGGGGGCTTCTTATAGGCGAAGGGGGAGGCCGAGGCGGCGGCCAGGGGCTCCACACCCTGCCTAGGCGCGGGGCAGGGCCCACCCGCGCATTAGGCGGTGTGTGGCTGCCTTGGCACGCCTCTTCGTCTCCCCTCTAGACTTCTTGTTCCCCACGAAAAGTTATTGACTTTGACGTTTGTCCCATCCAATTCTGAGAATATTTCCTTACTAGCTTTTTTGGAACCAAAAACAACAGAAAACATGCAACTCGCACTGTGGCAACTTGTTAATAGGTTAGTACCAGAAAACAGGTAAACAACATCTCAAAGTGTACATAAATAAAAGCAAAGTAGATACTAAACAACCATGGAGCATCAAAAATTATAGATACGTTTCCGACGTATCAAGCATCCCCAAGCTTAACTCCTACTCATCCTCGAATAGGTAAGTGATAAAAAGAACAATTTTTGAGGTGACATGCACCCTCACAATAAAGATATAACCATTTTCAAGCATTGGAAGCTGGGATCAAAGAACTCTAAACATGTTCATGAAAGATGGAGTTCTAACAATACTACATAGTAACTATGCATGCAACATGAAAGGCTACAAACAAAGATAATGAATAACATGCATTGAAAAACATTTATTTGTTTCAAATACAGAAAACATAGCATAGTGGTAATCAGCTTGTCCCTCATGGAGTAGAAAATAGATGCATATGACACCTTCAAAGTTCACAAGGGTGACTAGAAACAAATATCACAAGAATAAGTAATATCACAAAATGCATCAATTAATAAGTTTCGGGACACTTCACACAGAATGACAACTATGCTCTCTTAATGGTGCCTAAATGTAGAAGGTGGAGACTCAATAGTGGTGGAAGAAAGGACTTTTATAAAGGAAGTAGGGATTTCAAGTTTCAAAAAGGGCTTCCAAAAATTATGGTACTTGTTAGCTTTCAGCCCTCATTGCCCCTATCATAAGCATCTTAAAGTGATTAAGGTTAAAGTGAACAAAGATGGAGTATATTCTTGACGAAGTATAAGTTGGCAATCTCAAGTCAGTTGAATACGAGGGCCACACCTCATGCTACTCAACTTCAGTCACCTGTAAGTTCTTGTCATTGTAAGTATTTGCATATCATAGAGAACCGCCAACGGGGTACCCCTTGCACATGGTACAAGAGCTATCCCATAACCAAAATGACAAGGCAAGCAGACAATGAGCATCTCAGTGATATTTTTATTTACCACATGCATAGATTTTTATTGAGGATGCTTCATAGATAGCTCACTATGGTGATGCTGCAAGTTTCCACCATGATTAGGTATGGCTTAGGCTAGCGGCCCAGGCATTTCTCTAATACTGGATACAAACTCCATGGACTTAGAAGTTTCCTTTTTATTTCATACCGGTGACATACATAGACAAAAGAGCATGATATCAACTGAGTACAAAGTACAAGTGCAATGTTGAAAACGTTCCCCGTGACAACATGGTTCTGCTAATTCCAACATATAAGTGTAAGCATATACAACATAGATGACACAATGGTTCAAGTTTATTAGGGGCAAAGAATATAAATTGTGCCATCAAGTTTGTGAGGGCTTTAATCACTAAGTTTTCACATAACAAAATATTTTTAATTGGAAGATAGCTGAAAACAAGAATATACTTGGAATGGTGTAACACACCATGCATAGGAGATTATAGTGGACACTTTGGAATAACTTGGTTTCTTGGGAGTTGGAAGCATGAGTAGAGCTTACTCATACAAGTGGAGGCTAGCAAAAGACTAGGAGAGGCTGTAGAGGTCCCAACCTGATAAGGTAGAGATCCCTGTGTTTACAATGCTAGTCCCTGGATCAATAGCTAACATCCATAGTTTAAGATGTAATATCAAGAAACAAGGGTCATAATACAACTTTATAACCAGGAATAAAATAGTTCATTACATCTTACATATCTCATTTGGCTATCTCATTACAATGCAGCAGAAATAACTATATAGCATGGAGTCCTTCATCTTCAAAGTGCCACAAGTAATCATGTTGGTTGTAGACTTGTAATCCTATTCAACAAACTTCACTAACATCAAACAAACCTGCAACATAATAAGTTATGGCCACAAGGGTCAATATATTTGAATTGTATTGGCAAGTGATACTATGGTAGAATAGTGGTATCTATCATCTATATGCATTTGGCTAAGTGGAGCTTAGGCTTTCTTTGCTCAAAATAAGGTTTTCCTTATAAGTTTAAAACACTAAGTTTTTGTTTGTCAAAATCGCCCAAGGCATCTACCAATAAAATTGGTGATCCTTTAACCGTTGTTCAACAACAAGCTTTTAACTTAGAAATTGGGATGAGGAGATCCTTGATAGCTTCAGTGTATTTATGCTCATATTTTCCATTGCCAGGGACACAACTAAGTACTTATATTTTCTTTCTCAAGTGGTGGTGCACTTTCCCCACAAGACTCGACATGAATCGAGACGATATCTTTCAGAAGCCTTCCCTTAGACCAAATGGACGCGTTCCAAACCTATCACCCCCTACCACCTTCTGTCCATCTGGCTAAGTTGTTGCAACCTATATGATCAAGGCAAAGCCCATATGCCATGTGGTTGCACTAGAAGCTTCTAAACACTTGGCATCTCAAATCCCTTTGTTCCTGGGTGGCATTCCACATGTGTGATACACAAGTTTTCCCTAGTATACTGGACTTGTGATACACAAGTTTTCCCCAATATACTGTACTTGTGTAACCACTCAACATATCCCATTCTCACCATTCCACCCAGGTGATTCATTCACTTAGTAGTTTTATTAAGTAAAACATAAGTCAAAGACTTAACAAAAATTCCATAGCATGTTTATAATCCACCCTTGTTTGATACTAGCTAGGCTAAGCATGATAGTATAAAAAGTATCTTAACTTAGAGAAAATTCTACCAAGACTACATCTACTAGGATTTCCCATAGCATAGCATATAGATACTTAGAAAAATCTCATGCAAGCCCTATACAAAATATCACTAGTGCATAGTCAAAAATAATGGGACAAATACATGAAGCACCACTTTCCTTTTTAGTAGAGAATATAAATTCACTCCTTGATCTTGCAATAGTCACACTCTTCAAAGTTCACTACAGGTCAATCAAGGCACAAATTCAAACTAGCATTCAAATAATTCATCACATAAAATAAAGAAAACAAAACAATGCATGCAAGCATGCAAAAGATTGTTTTATTTGGAAAGGTGGTTTCTAATAGGCTATAAACATTTTAAACACATATTGGTCATTTATAAAAGTTGTAAAACCATTTAAAATCAAGTTAGTGAAAATGTCCATTTAAATCATTTTTATTTTGCTAGAGATGATTTAAATCAAAGTGATAATTTCTAGTGTTTTCCAAATATATTTTTAAACACAAAATGTTAGTGTTTATGGTCATAATGTTTAAATAAAATCCATTTTCAAAAGGTTTCACTCAAAACCATTTTTAAATCAGAGCAACATTTTATTTTTACTAGAAATGCCTTTAATCAAAGTAATAATTTTCTAGGGTTAATCAAATACATTTTTTAAATACAAAACTTGGTTTTTAGGGTGAGAGAGTTTAAATCCAACCATATGTAAAAGGTTTTACTAAAAAAACGTTTTTAAAACATAATCAACAATTTTTGGTTTACTCAAAATGCTTTTATTCAAGGAATAATTCTTTAGTGTCACAAAATATACCTTTAAATCCAAAAGTTGGTTTTTATGGTTAGTAGGTTCAAAACAAACCATTTGCAAAAGATTTTACCCTAAAAGCATTTTTAGAATAAATTTTATAACCAAAATAGACCTAATAATGTTTTTGCAAAAACAAGTAAACAAGTAACAGTGGAAGGTAATGGTTTGCACCAAGTAAACAAGTAATTGTGGAAGATGTGTCAATGGTAAAGATTGGACCGGGATCCATAGTTCACTAGAGGTGCTCTCCTTAGATAAACAACATGGCATGAAGGGTAAATAAATTACAGCAGGGCAATTGACAGGAACTGAGCAAGGCATAACAATGCAATTACTAGTCAGAAAGATCATAGATTAGATTGGGCAATACAACAAGATACATGGACCACCATCCAACTGCATTTATGACTAGAAGTCCACCTTCAGGTTATCATCTGAACCCCCTCAAGTATTAAGTTGCAAGCAACAGACAACTGCTTTAAGAAAAGTTTGTAAGGTAAATAGTCCACATGTTGCATGAACATGAGACCGTTGTTTTATCCCTAGTAGCAACATCATATCTACAACCAAATAGATTTCTGTCACTTCCCTTGGAAACTAGAGCCATGTACCAACTATCGAGCATAAATACCCCCTCTTGGAGTCAGTAGCAAATACTCGGCCAAGATAGCTACTAACAACGGAGAGCATGCAAGATCCCAAACAACACAGACATTATAGAATCATAAAGACAAAACCATTAATCAAACCAACATAATAATCTCAATGTCCATTGGATCCCCGCAAACACAACATGCATGATTACAAATAGATTAGATCTTGATCATGAACGGAGCTCAGGAGATCTATACATGAAAGCATAAGGAGGAGATACAACCATCTAGCTACTACATGGACCCATAGTCCAAGGTGGAACTACTCACGCATCATACCGGAGAGAAGGCCTCCGGGATGATCTCCCCTCCAGCAGGGTGCCGAGAAGAACTTCAGATCCCCCCGATCTAGGGACGACGGTGGCGGCTATAGAAGGTTTTGTGGAATATTGATCGGGTCCTTAGGGTTTATGCATCGGGGTCTTCTTATAGGCGAAGGGGGAGGCCGAGGCGGTGGCCATTGGCCCCACACCCTGCCTAGGCACGGGGCAGGGCCCACCCGTACCTAGGGGGGGTGGTGGCTGCCCTGGCACGCCTCTCCATCTCCCCTCTGGACTTCTTGTTCCCCACATAAAGTTATTGACTTTGATGTCTGTCCCGTCCAATTCCGAGAATATTTCCTTACTAGCTTTTATGGAACCAAAAACAGCAGAAAACGGGCAACTGGCACTGTGGCAACTTATTAATAGGTTAGTACCAGAAAACATGTAAAAATCACCTCAAAGTGTAGACAAAGTAAAGCAAAGTATATACTAAACAAGCATGGAGCATCAAAAATTATAGATACGTTTCCGACGTATCAGGATGACCCACATTTATATAAAGGAGTAGATGGTATTATGCGAAGATGTGTTCCGGAATTTGAATAACAAGAGATATTGAGAAAATGTCATGGCAATGCTTGTGGAGGACATTATGCTGGGGATAGGACTGCACAAAAGGTTTTACAATCTGGATTTTATTGGCCTACCCTTTTCAAATATGCAAGGAAGTTTGTCTTATCATGTGATGAATGTCAAAGAGTTGGTAACATTTCTAGACGCAATGAAATGCCTATGAATTATTCTCTTGTTATTGAACTTTTTAATTGTTGGGGATTTGACTTTATGGGTCCTTTTCCTCCTTCAAAAGGGTATACTCATATTCTTGTTGCTCTTGAATATGTTACGAAGTGGGTAGAAGCCATACCTACAAACAGTGCTGATGGTAAGACCTCTTTAAAAATGCTTAAGGATGTTATTTTTCCTAGGTTTGGTGTGCCTAGATATCTCATGACTGATGGAGGCTCTCATTTTATTCATGGTGGTTTTAGGAAAACTCTCGCTAAGTATGATGTAAACCATAGAATTGCTTCAGCTTATCAGCCCCAAACAAGTGGGAAAGTAGAACTTTCCAATAGGGAAATTAAATCTATCTTGCAGAAGACTGTTAATAGATATAGGAAAAATTGGGCTAAAAATTTGAATAACGCTTTATGGGCTTATAGAACTTCTTATAAAAATCCTATGGGGATGTATCCTTACAAAATGGTCTATGGGAAAGCTTGTCATTTGCCCTTAGAATTAGAACACAAAACTTTTTGGACAGTGAAAGAATTGAATAGAGATTTTAAACTTGCTAGTGAGAAAATATTGCTTGACATGAGTACCTTATATGAGTGGAGAAGTGAAGCTTATGAAAATGCTAGACTCTTTAAGGAAAAAATAAAAAGATGGCATGATAGGAGAATTCTCAAAAGGGAGTTCCATGTTGGTGAGAAAGTTCTTTTGTATAGGTCTCGTCTTAGATTTTTTGTAGGGAAACTACTCTCAAAATGGGAAGGACCTTTTGTTATTGAGGAAGTATACCATTCAGGTGCTATCAAAATATCTTCTTTGAAGGACAACACTACACAGGTGGTGAATGGCCAAAGCCTCAAAAATTATATTTCTGGAGATTCTTATAATGAACATGTTGACATTATTCAAATGGTGACTCCGGAATAATTTATTAGAAACCAAACACCAGAATCTGCAGAGTCCGTCTTTGAATAGGTAAAAGTGATGAAAACAAAAGGTTCGTGAAAGCCCAATGTTTTTATATTTTTGATGTTTTTATTACATACGGGAGGTTATGAAATGAAATAGAGGAGGAAACGGAGGCCGGGGTGGCCACATCCACCCCAGGCGCGGGCCCCAGCTGACCGCGCCTGGAGGGGGTGTGAGCCCCCCGAGCTCCATATCCGCCTCGTTTTCGTACCAGTACCTTCCTTATGCATTGAAACTTGGTAATATATAATCCCACGGATCCCCCGAGGTGTAGGGGTTCGTAGCATGTAAAACAAAAATTTTCTACCGCATGCAAACAAACAAGCCAAGATCTATCTACTAGATTGTAGCAACGAGCCGATAGAGGAACTCACCCTTGAAGATTCCAAAGCGGTTAACGAGAGCATATTCTCGTGGGTGATGTAGTCATACTCTTGCCGATCTCAAGATCGCATAGACGATCCTTCCGGCGCTGCGTTCCGGAAGCGCTTCCACAGTCGGTCACACGTTCGGTACTCGATGAAGACCTTCCTCTCCCTTGTTCCAGCAGGCAGTGGAGGTTGTAGCACTCTCCTCGCGATTCCGGCAGCACGACGGCGTGGTGTTGGAAGTAGAGGGGAGATCTCGCAGGGCTTCGCCTTAAGCCAGAGCGAGTATGGTGGACTATGAGAGAGGCCTTGGTGATCTAGGGTTTAGAGGGCACTAAGGGGGGGTTGTCGCCGGAGGCTAGGGTTTGGGGAACACCCCAACTCGCCGAGTTGGAGGTGCCCTAGTCGGCGGCGACACAAGGAGGTGGTGGCGCCGGCGACTTGGAGGAGAGGGCTAGGGTTTGGGTGTGTTGGGTGTGAGGGAGAGGGGCATCCCTGCCCCTCCTTATATAGGTGGGAGGGTGCGGCTTGGGAGGAGGGAGTCCTCCCCCAAGTCGGCCTCCTTGGCCGGCGGGTGGAGGGAGGAGACTTCCTCCCCAAGTAGGTTTCCTACTCTCCCTCCACCAAGCAAACTTGCCGTTTGACTTTTTCAAATTGGCGTTTGACTTTCAAACTAGGATTTGATTTCTCCCTTTATTTTGCCCAGCCAATTGACCTAGTACATGATGCAACCATTCCATATTGTCATGACACATTCATGTACCCTTCCCCTCCGGAGTGCCGGACCTTACGGATCCTTCTAGAACATTCCCGATGAAAACACCGGAATCATTCCCCAACTCCAAAACATGACTTTCCTTATATGATTCTTATTCTCTGGACCATTCCGGATCTCCTCGTGATATCTGGATCCCATCCGAGACTCCGAACAACATTCGGTCTCTTACTCATCATTCCATAACTACTCAACAACATCGAATCCTTAAGTGTGTCTCCCTACGGTTCGTGAATTATGCGGACATGATCGAGACACTTCTCTGATCAATAACCAATAGAGGAATCTAGATATTCATATGGCTCCCACATATTTCTACGATTAATTTGCGATCGAATGAACCACTTACATACGATACCAATTTCCCTTTGTCTCACGATAGTTTACTTATCCGAGGTTTTGATCATCGGTATCTCTGCATACCTAGTTCAACCTCGTTATTGATAAGTACTCTTTTCTCGTTCCCGTGGTATGTGATCCCTTGTGAGCCAGTCACATGCTTGCAAGCTAATTGGATGACATTCCACCGAGAGGGCCCAGAGTATATCTATCTGTCATATGGATGGACAAATCCCACTCTTGATCCATGTGTCTCAACCCATACTTTCCAAACACTCAATGCCACCTTTATAGTCACCCAGTTACGATGTGGTGTTTGATGTCATCAAAGCATCCTTCCGGTGATGGTGATAATCATGATCTCATGGTTGAAGGAATTAGGTTACTATGTATCAGAAAGCTTATAGCAATTGAACTATTAAAATGACTTGATCTTTATGCTACGCTTATCTTTAGGAGTATGTCCATCATACCATTCTCCTAATGATATGATCTTGTTGTTAATAACATCTCAATGTTCATGATAGGGAAACCACAATCATCTATAAACCAAGAAGCTAGTATTATGAAGAGGCTTTACTAGGGACTCTAATTTAGTTTACAAATCACACAAGTATTAATGTTTCCTGGTTAATACTGTTATAGAATGAATGTAAACTTTTATCATAAACACAAAGATATAATAATAACTACATTTATTATTTCCTCTAGGGCATATCTCCAACACGAGGTTCGTATATCGTGTTCTCATCGTGTTTTTGTTTCGATCTATTTCTGTCAGGAAATATTCTTAAGTTTAGAGCGCCATGGTCTCCACCAACGACAAAGGCAAGAAGCCCGAGGAAGATGATCCTCACAATCCTAAGGAGGAGGAGATTTTGGTAGGGGATGAAGAAGATATGGAGGAGGAAAAGCATCCGGACACCCGCGCTACCGTCGCAAGTATTGGAGTGGTGAAACCTACCAAGCTTAGGAGGACGAAATGAATGTCTACAAGAGGGAAAACCCCGTGTCATATCTTCTCTCCCGGGTCATCTCCTCCATGTACCAAGAATTCCTTCCATACTCTTATACATGAGCAACAATACCAACATGTGCCCAAAGGGAACTTGCCCTTGGTTTGGGACCTGCCTCTCTCTAAACATTCAGGGAAGGTACACACTAAGAAGGAAGAGTGGGGAAAGAATAGCAAGTACTCGGACTCTCGGTCCGATATGATCATGAACTGCATTGAGCAAAATTCGGAGTTGATTCGTACTCTGAACTTTGAGATTGAAGATTTGAGGAAACTGATTGAGGATCTTATCAAGAGAAAACCACCACCACCGAAGGAGTAATTCATTATCAGGTTTGGCATCCCCTTGGCTTGTTCCAAGCTTGGGGTTTATGCCGCGGTATCACATCATCATCTTTTATCTTTTACCCTTTTTGGTAGATTCATATCTTTGGTAGAGAAGTTATCTTATAGGTTAGTCTACATTGTGGAAGTATCTCTCCTTTAGTTGATTATCTATGTATCCCTTGGTGTCAGTGCCTTTATGGAGTATTAATGATAATTTTCATATTTTACTTTTTGCACTACTTATTTTAGTTTGCAATCTCTATTATATGATTTATCTTGTTGATCGGTATTGGTATCACTTTGGGAGCATAAAGTAGATCTAAATTGGTTTTGGCAAACCGAGCTCTGGTCAGTAGAAACACCTTTTTGAGGTTTCAAAGGAAAAGAGAAAAAGCTTACAGGTATTTTGTATCATTTATTTTGTTCCTTGATTGGCTCATAAGCTTAGTATTCTTTATTTAAGATCTTTTGTGCCTTCAAGGAAGATTGCATGTTTGGCTTTATCACTTGTAGGTTTGCTTGGTTTTTTCAACTCTTTTGCTTGCTACCCAGCCTTGCTAGCCAAAAACCTGTTTTGAGAAGGCTTACTTCTCATGTTTCCAACCCCCTTGAACCAAACCTGTGCCAATTGTGTCCACCATATCTACCTATTAGCATTATTGCTATTCCAAGCAAATTCTCAGGCTTCATCTATCTTTCGAATTAAAAACTATTTTGTTATGAGAAAACTAGTTAGTAAAGCTCTCATGAACTTGATGGCACACAATATTTTTTTCCCTAATAAACTTGAACCATTGTGTCATCGAAGTTGTATATGCTTGCATCTATACGTTGGGATTAGCAGAACCGTGCTTCCATGGGGAACGCATTCAACACTTATGGATACATATCCAGTTGATATCATGCTCTTTTTTTGTGGATGTCGTCAGTGTGAAATAAAAGGGGATCTTGTAAGTCCATGGAGTTATGTATGTGTGTTACAGAAACTTCTGGGCCGCTAGCCTAAGACATGTCTAATCATGGTGGAAACTTGCAGCATCACCATAGTGAGCAATCTGTGAAGCATCCTCAATAAAAACCTATTGAAATAGCAAATAAAAAGATCGCTGAGATGCTCACTGCCTGCTTGCCTTGTCATTTTGATTATGGGATAGCTCCTGTATCATGTGCAAGGGGTACCCCGTTGGCGGTTCTTTATGATACACATGTACTTACAATGACAATAACTTACCGGTAACTAAAGTTGAGTAGCATGAGGAGCGGCCCTTGTACTCAAGGGACATGAGATTGCCAACTTATATTTCGTCAAGCATATACTCCATCCTTGTTCACTTGAACCTTAAGCACCTCAATATTCTTATGATAGGGGCAATGTGGGCTCAAATCTAGTAAGTACCATAATCTTTTGGAATCTCTTTATGACTTGAAATCCCTACTTCCCTCTATGAAGGGACCTTCCTCCTATTTCTAAGTTGAGCTAGTAAACCTACTTCCTCTCTATCTCCAGCAAGCATTTGAGTTGTTGTGTTTCAAGCATTCATATGATGATTTATTCAATCATGTTCTTTATCTTCCTTGTTTGCATAACACTCTTATCTATTGAGTATTACTTTGAAAGCCTTCATTGTGAAAACCTTTTATGTTTGAGAAAAGAGTACTCCTGTTGTAAAACTTCTACAAAAGCTTTTTGTGAAACTGTTTGCCAACTATTCTCTGACCAGGAACAAAGTTTGCCAATTCCAATTATGATTTATGTTTATGCATCTCTATTGTGACTCCCGTGCTTGTTGAAATCTAAGTTATATAATGGTGAGTTGCCTTCTTCTATGAGTTGTGTAATGGTAAGTGTGATGCTTCTTGTCCATATTATTTTATGGACACTTCACTCCATAAACCTGTGGACATGTTTACTGTTACATCCCAAGATTTTCCAAATCTTGTAATGTGAAAATAAATGAATAAAATAAAACTTTGTTTGACTTTCAAAGCCAGAAGAAACTTTTTGAATTCAATTGGAACTTCAAACCCATTTGAATTAAATAAAACCTAAAGGGATTTAAAAAGATAAACATTTAATAAAAGGAAAAATAAAAACATTTGGAAATACTATTTTGAAACAATTAAATGAAAAGATTTGTTTTCAAATGAAATAGAAGCTTATAAATAAAGAATATTTTATAAAGCCAAATTAAACCTTGGCCAAGCTTTGGAATTAAAACATTTTATTTTTAATAAAATTAGAAAAGGTTTATTTAAATAAATTAATAAGGATTTAATATCCAACTTTATTTAAATAAAAGGTTTTACCAATTTAATTGAAAACATCAAATTATTTAAAATAAGTTTTCCCAAATATTTGATATTCACAAATAAAACCTACTAAAGTGTTTTGGCTTAATTTTTTAGATTTCAGAATAAATATCTCAATAAAACAAATGCTATTTGATTTAATAATGAAAGTCTATTATATTTAATTAATAATGGACTCTAAAATAAAAGGGTATTTTTGTTTTAAACAAATTTCCAAGTATTCTATATTTCCCAAATAAAACCTACTGATTTGGTTTTGAAAATATTTAGGTTTCAAATAAAGATTTTATTAATAAAATCAAAATATATTTGATTTAATAACTAAGGCCCATTTTGTTTAATTATTAATGGACCCTAAAATAAAAGGTTATTTTGTTTTCCAAATATTCTTTATTTCCAAATAAACTGCTGATTGGTTTTGAAAAATATTTGGATTTCAAATGGAGATTTTATTAAATAAATCAAACCCTATTTTGATTAAATAACTAAAGGGCTATTTTATTTAATTATTAAATAGATCCTAAAAAGAATAAAAATATTATTTTATTTGTGGGATTTGGTTTATGTTGAAAAACAGAACCAAAAACTCATTATAAGTTTGAATTGTTTGAATGGTTTGAGTGAATGAATAATTGAATCAAATTCAAAACAGAAAAATAGAAATAGAAAAGGAAAAAGAACTCAGAAGAAAAAAAATGTATAAACAGACTGGCCCAACTGCCCCAGCCCAACAGCCCACTCGCAGCCCACCTCCTCTTATTCCCCGAACTGTTTTTCTCACTCAGTCTCGCACCCGCTAAGCAGCTGACGGGTGGACCTCCCTCACACTTTTTCCCCACTGACCAGCGGACCCCACTCCTCCTGTTCTTCTTTCCCACCCGCACGACCTCTTCTTCCCCCTCGCCGGCCGTTGCAGACTTTGATTTCGCGGCTTAATTCGCCTTAATGCCGCGAGTAAAACCTGCGGTGATCACGCACCTTAAAGCGCTCGCCCCTCCTCTCCGTTTTCCCCCTGTCACCCTGCAGTAGCACGCCCCCAGGCCGTCTCAATTTTTCCCCGAGCATCCTCTACTCCGAGGAGGTTATCGACCGATTCCGGCAGCCCCTAGCCACCCCTTGCCTCCTCAACCATACTCACGTGATCCCCAACTCCTGGCAATCATCCCCGTAGCGCCAGCTCGCCCCCGAGCACTCCAGAACGTCGGCAACGTCTCCACCTGTAGGCCACCGACGACCCCCGCGACTCCGGTGAGCTCTAGCACTCGACTCCGTGCGCGCCTTGATCAGTGAATCATGCCGTTTGATTAGTCCGCGTCTTCTGCATCTCCAGGTGCTCGCCAATCACTCGCGCGTGGCCTGCAACCTCGCCCCCTTCGACGACTGACCACGCCCGAGGCGCAGCCCCACTCCGGCGAGAAATCAAGCCCACTCCAGAGCGCCCCTCGTCGAACCAACAACGCCTTGAGCATCTCCAGGCTATTGCGAACCAGGTGAGCTTACTCTTTCCCTTTCTCGCTTCCTGCCTCGCCAGCGCCGCTGCCAACTGGCCGCTCCGCCGCTCGCCGTTGACATTGCGCCGACAGTCCTTGGCCAGGCAGCAACAGCCGTTCGATCTAGATCGGGCGGGCACGATAGAGTTACTTAAACCGCGAAGGGGTATGCGTTCAGGGTCGCACGATCGGACTTGATCAAACGCTCCAGAATAGCCAATCCAGACAAACCGGTATCAGCTAGTGAGATAGCGACGCGTGGCCAGTGTTTGAGTTAAAACAGATTTTTGAATCAGATTTATTTGCAAACTTCAAACCTTTGTAACTTTCAAACCACACGTCCAAAAATTATAAATTTTATATCAATGGATTCAGGAGAACAAGCCCTAGCCAACCCTACCCTTGGTTTAGTAAATAGTATCTATTAAATTGCTTGTTTTTGCAGATTCTTTTGTGTGCTTGTTTAGAGTAGAAAAATTGTTTAAAATTGATTTTGGGGTCAAAACTTTTGCATAATGGTTTCATGTGACCTTGCTGACCCTAGGAACCAACCTTTGGTGTTGAAAATGATTTTGGTAAAGTTTAGGTTAGATTATTTGACTTAGCCATTTTCTAGCCAAATAAAATTATTGATTTTATTATGGAAATGTTTTTGCAAAGAAAACTTTGGGAAAATGTTTTGGAACAAACCTACTGACCTAAAAACACCAAGTTTTGCAATGGCAACTCATTTGGTAAAAAACTTAAAAGTTTTTGTTTTGATAAAACATTTTTCACCACATAAAATGATGAATGGATTTTAAAATGGTTTTGAGATAAAACCCATTTGCAAATGACTTTGCCATTTTGGTAAATGACCAATTTGGAACTTACAAAGTTTAGAAGCCTAGTGGAGACCATCCTTGCAATAGAACCAACCTTTCCATGCTTATGCATGACTTAGATTCCATTACTTTGTGTGTGAAAAATTGTTTGTTTGACTTTGGTTTGGAATGTGAATTGAATTTGTGTTTGCTTGATTTACTTGTAGTGAAGTGTGAGACTAGAAAGATCAAGGAGTGAACCAACATTCTCTACCAAAAAGGCAAGTGATGCTCCATACTTTTGTCCCATTACTTTCTCTATGCATTAGAGATTTTGCTAAGTAAAACTTGCATGGAAATTTTTCTAAGTGTAGACCTTACTATAGGAAATCCTAGTAGATGAATCCTTAGTAGGATTTTCCTAAGTTAAAGATTCCTACTACTATCAAGCTTAGCCTAGCTAATAGAAAACATGGGTGGAAAATATATTCACACTATGGAAAAATCTCTAAGTCTGAGGACTTATGTTTTGTTTAATAAAACAACTAAGTTAATGAATCACCTAGGTGGAATGGAAGGATTGGGTTATGTTGAGTGATTCACAAGGCCCATGTTTATGGTTGACCTTGTGTATCTCACTTGTGGATGGCCACCCAGGAAACAAAGAGATTTGAGATGTCAAATGTTGAGAAGCTTCAAGTGCAACCACTTGGCAATATGGGCTCTGCCATGATCATATAGGTTGCAAGAACTTAGCCATATGGACAGTGGGTGGTAGTGTTGAGAGATTGGAACGCGTCCATTTTGGTCTAAGGGAAAGCTTCTGAAAGATCTTGTCTTGGGAAACCAAGTCTTGTGGGGAAAGTGCACCACCTCTGCAGAGTGTAAAACCTAAGTACTTAGCCATGTCCCTGGTAAAGGACAATTTGAGCATCAAGACATGGAAGCAATCAAGAATCTCATCATTCAAATTTCTAAGTTAAAACTTGTGGTTTGAACAAGGGTTGTTTGAAATCTTCAATCTTTGATTGGTAGATGCCTTGGAAAGGATCTTCAATCTTTGATTGAGAAAAATGATTTTGTCAAGCAAAAACTTAGTATTTTCAAATGTTAAGGAAAAAGCTATTTTGAGAAATGCAAGCCTCAACTCCACTTAGCCAAATGCATATAGATAATAGACTCCACTACAAATACCATTGTATCACTTGCCAATACAATTCAAATGTATTGACCCTTTGTGGCTGTAACTTGTATGTTGCAGGTTTGATTGATTTTAGTGAATAATGTTTGATTAGGATTACAAAGTCTACAACCAACATCTGCCTGTGGCACTTTGAAGATGAAGGACCCCATGACTATAGTTATTCCGCTGCAATGTAATGTAATAGCCTAATGAGCTATGTTTGATGTAATAAAATTATGTTATTCCTGGTTATAAAGTTATATTATGACCTTTGTTTCTTGATATTACATCTTAACTGTGGATGCTAGCTATTGATCCAGGGACTAGCATTGTAAACACAGGAGGCTCTATCTTATTAAAGATTGGGACCCCTACAGATGGTATCAGAGCATTGTGTTGCCTGTAGGATTTGTAAACCCTAGGATTGGACAAAAACCCTTAGTAAATAGGAATTGTCTTATTCCAAAAACTTATTTGCAAAAACACTTGTAAACTCTTTCCTCGACCATTTTGGTTTCAACTCTACATCTCTTCTATTTCAAACTTGATGGAAAAACCTACCCATGGCCAAAGACTACACCATATGCAAAGGACTTCTTCAACTTCTTCAACTCTAATGACTTCAACATCTTCAGCATGTTCACCAAGGACTTCCAACTGGGATACCACTAAGGACTACAAGTGAGACAAGGAAATCCTACTCAAGATTTAGAGACTGAGGGAATGCAAAATAAGAAGGAGCCATCAACAACCTTGAAGTATTGTAACCAAGAACTTTTCTCAAGGAAACCATGATCCCAAGTAAGAGGAAGAAACCAAGAAAGAAGGAAGACCACAAGTGAACCATATAGATGGACCACCATATTTAGATAAGTGAAAAACACACCAACCTATGTGGTGTAACAAAAATATTTTGTTGACTAATTATGTGCTTGAACCTTGTTTGAGTGAAATGTTTGGTTTGTGATTGCATGCACATTGCTTGTGTGAATTGTGATGTGTGTGATTAGAAATAATTCCTTAGAAATATCTTGCCTATTCTAATCTCCCTTCAAACCCAAACAGATGACTACTCCAAGAAACTCCAACATCAAGGTTGATGACACCAACACCAACCAAGAGGACAACATGAGAGAACTTATAGCAACCCAAAACCAGTTGAGCCAAGAGACAACTCAGCTTTTAGCCAACAACAATGGATTAGACCCAGCCATACAAAGGATTTTGAAACTTCAATCCCAATTCTTGCAAGGATTGGTTACTCAAATGATCAACATGGGGGAAAACTTTTCCCAAAGAGCTAATGACAACAAGGATGACAAAGATGTTATTTTAGGAGGAACCCAAGCTAGCAATATTTTTAGAGACAAGGATCATGCATCCAAGGAGCATGAAGATCAATGCCCCAAGAACAGAGAAAGATCTCCCACCTATGAAGAACATGAACTAGAAGAACTCCTAGCTTTGGAGAGACCCGAAAAGAAGAAGAAAGACATAAGCCAGTTGCAATGTTACAATTGCAAAGAGATGGGACACTATGCCAGTGAATGCCCAGAAAAGAAGAAGAACCAAAGAAACAAACAAAAGGCAATGATACCAAAGGAAAAGAAAGATATCAGCCAAGTGATGTGCAAACACTGCAAAGAGTTAGGACATTATGCAAACAACTGTCCAGAAAAGATGAAGCATAAGATAAACCAGCCTATGAGGGATCTCAGCCTTGTCACATGTTTCAAATGCAGGGAACTAGGCCACTATGCAAACAATTGTCCAGAAATGATGGAGAACAAGTTAAACAAGTCTATGAAGGATCTCAACCTTGGCCCATGAGTCAAGCATGGAAATAAAGGACATAAATGCAAAGTTTACTCAGAGAAAGTATTTCTCATGATCCCAAGAAGGACAATGTGTAATTTTTGTTTGAAAATTTTTAAGGGTGGTAGTACCCTAGTTGTTTTGAACTTGCTTGTAACCCTAGCCTTCCCAAATCTTGGGACGAGATTTATTTTAAGGGTGGTAGCCTGTCACATCCCAAGATTTTCCAAATCTTGTAATGTGAAAATAAATGAATAAAATAAAACTTTGTTTGACTTTCAGAGCCAGAAGAAACTTTTTGAATTCAATTGGAACTTCAAACCCATTTGAATTAAATAAAACCTAAAGGGATTTAAAAAGAAAAACATTTAATAAAAGGAAAAATAAAAACATTTGGAAATACTATTTTGAAACAATTAAATGAAAAGATTTGTTTTCAAATGAAATAGAAGCTTATAAATAAAGAATAATTTATAAAGCCAAATTAAACCTTGGCCAAGCTTTGGAATTAAAACATTTTATTTTTAATAAAATTAGAAAAGGTTTATTTAAATAAATTAATAAGGATTTAATATCCAACTTTATTTAAATAAAAGGTTTTACCAATTTAATTGAAAACATCAAATTATTTAAAATAAGTTTTCCCAAATATTTGATATTCACAAATAAAACCTACTAAAGTGTTTTGGCTTAATTTTTTAGATTTCAGAATAAATATCTCAATAAATCAAATCCTATTTGATTTAATAATGAAAGTCTCTTATATTTAATTAATAATGGACTCTAAAATAAAAGGGTATTTTTGTTTTAAACAAATTTCCAAAGTATTCTATATTTCCCAAATAAAACCTACTGATTTGGTTTTGAAAATATTTAGGTTTCAAATAAAGATTTTATTAATAAAATCAAAATATATTTGATTTAATAACTAAGGCCCATTTTGTTTAATTATTAATGGACCCTAAAATAAAAGGTTATTTTGTTTTCCAAATATTCTTTATTTCCAAATAAACTGCTGATTGGTTTTGAAAAATATTTGGATTTCAAATGGAGATTTTATTAAATAAATCAAACCCTATTTTGATTAAATAACTAAAGGGCTATTTTATTTAATTATTAAATAGATCCTAAAAAGAATAAAAATATTATTTTATTTGTGGGATTTGGTTTATGTTGAAAAACAGAACCAAAAACTCATTATAAGTTTGAATTGTTTGAATGGTTTGAGTGAATGAATAATTGAATCAAATTCAAAACAGAAAAATAGAAATAGAAAACGAAAAAGAACTCAGAAGAAAAAAATGTATAAACAGACTGGCCCAACTGCCCCAGCCCAACAGCCCACTCGCAGCCCACCTCCTCTTATTCCCCGAACCGTTTTTCTCACTCAGTCTCGCACCCGCTAAGCAGCTGACGGGTGGACCTCCCTCACACTTTTTTCCCCACTGACCAGCGGACCCCACTCCTCCTGTTCTTCTTTCCCACCCGCACGACCTCTTCTTCCCCCTCGCCGGCCGTTGCAAACTTTGATTTCGCGGCTTAATTCGCCTTAATGCCGCGAGTAAAACCTGCGGTGATCACGCACCTTAAAGCGCTCGCCCCTCCTCTCCGTTTTCCCCCTGTCACCCCGCAGTAGCACGCCCCCAGGCCGTCTCAATTTCTCCCCGAGCATCCTCTGCTCCGACGAGGTTCTCGACCAATTCCGGCAGCCCCTCACCACCCCTTGCCTCCTCAACCATACTCACGTGATCCCCACCTCCTGGCAATCATCCCCGTAGCGCCAGCTCGCCCCCGAGCACTCCAGAACGTCGGCAACGTCTCCACCTGTACGCCACCGACGACCCCCGCGACTCCGGTGAGCTCTAGCACTCGACTCCGTGCGCGCCTTGATCAGTGAATCATGCCGTTTGATTAGTCCGCGTCTTCTGCATCTCCAGGTGCTCGCCAATCACTCGCGCGTGGCCTGCAACCTCGCCCCCTTCGACGACTGACCACGCCCGAGGCGTAGCCCCACTCCGGCGAGAAATCAAGCCCACTCCAGAGCTCCCCTCGTCGAACCAACAACGCCTTGAGCATCTCCAGGCTATTGCGAACCAGGTGAGCTTACTCTTTCCCTTTCTCGCTTCCTGCCTCGCAAGCGCCGCCGCCAACTGGCCGCTCCGCCGCTCGCCGTTGACATTGCGCCGCCAGTCCTTGGCCAGGCAGCAACAGCCGTTCGATCTAGATCGGTCGGGCACGATAGAGTCACTTAAACCGCGAAGGGGTATGCGTTCTGGGTCACACGATCGGACTTGATCAAACGCTCCAGAATAGCCAATCCAGATGAACCGGTATCAGCCAGTGAGATAGCGACGCGTGGCCAGTGTTTGAGTTAAAACAGATTTTTGAATCAGATTTATTTGCAAACTTCAAACCTTTGTAACTTTCAAACCACACGTCCAAAAATTATAAATTTTATATCAATGGATTCAGGAGAACAAGCCCTAGCCAACCCTACCCTTGGTTTAGTAAATAGTATCTATTAAATTGCTTGTTTTTGCAGATTCTTTTGTGTGCTTGTTTAGAGTAGAAAAATTGTTTAAAATTGATTTTGGGGTCAAAACTTTTGCATAATGGTTTCATGTGACCTTTCTGACCCTAGGAACCAACCTTTGGTGTTGAAAATGATTTTGGTAAAGTTTAGGTTAGATTATTTGACTTAGCCATTTTCTAGCCAAATAAAATTATTGATTTTATTATGGAAATGTTTTTGCAAAGAAAACTTTGGGAAAATGTTTTGGACCAAACCTACTGACCTAAAAACACCAAGTTTTGCAATGGCAACTCATTTGGTGAAAAACTTAAAAGTTTTTGTTTTGATAAAACATTTTTCACCACATAAAATGATGAATGGATTTTAAAATGGTTTTGAGATAAAACCCATTTGCAAATGACTTTGCCATTTTGGTAAATGACCAATTTGGAACTTACAAAGTTTAGAAGCCTAGTGGAGACCATCCTTGCAATAGAACCAACCTTTGCATGCTTATGCATGACTTAGATTCCATTACTTTGTGTGTGAAAAATTGTTTGTTTGACTTTGGTTTGGAATGTGAATTGAATTTGTGTTTGCTTGATTTACTTGTAGTGAAGTGTGAGACTAGCAAGATCAAGGAGTGAACCACCATTCTCTACCAAAAACGCAAGTGATGCTCCATACTTTTGTCCCATTACTTTTTCTATGCATTAGAGATTTTGCTAAGTAAAACTTGCATGGAAATTTTTCTAAGTGTAGACCTTACTATAGGAAATCCTAGTAGATGAATCCTTAGTTGGATTTTCCTAAGTTAAAGATTCCTACTACTATCAATCTTAGCCTAGCTAATAGAAAACATGGGTGGAAAATATATTCACACTATGGAAAAATCTCTAAGTCTGAGGACTTATGTTTTGTTTAATAAAACAACTAAGTTAATGAATCACTTGGGTGGAATGGAAGGATTGGGTTATGTTGAGTGGTTCACAAGGCCCATGTTTATGGTTGACCTTGTGTATCTCACTTGTCGATGGCCACCCAGGAAACAAAGAGATTTGAGATGTCAAATGTTGAGAAGCTTCAAGTGCAACCAATATGGGCTCTGCCATGATCATATATGTTGCAAGAACTTAGCCATATGGACAGTGGGTGGTAGTGTTGATAGGTTGTAACGCGTCCATTTTGGTCTAAGGGAAAGCTTCTGAAAGATCTTGTCTTGGGAAACCAAGTCTTGTGGGGAAAGTGCACCACCTCTGCAGAGTGTAAAACCTAAGTACTTAGCCATGTCCCTGGTAAAGGACAATTTGAGCATCAAGACATGGAAGCAATCAAGAATCTCATCATTCAAATTTCTAAGTTAAAACTTGTGGTTTGAACAAGGGTTGTTTGAAATCTTCAATCTTTGATTGGTAGATGCCTTGGAAAGGATCTTCAATCTTTGATTGAGAAAAATGATTTTGTCAAGCAAAAACTTAGTATTTTCAAATGTTAAGGAAAAGCTATTTTGAGCAATGCAAGCCTCAACTCCACTTAGCCAAATGCATATAGATAATAGACTCCACTATAAATACCATAGTATCACTTGCCAATACAATTCAAATGTATTGATCCTTTGTGGCTGTAACTTGTATGTTGCAGGTTTGATTGATTTTAGTGAAGAATGTTTGATTAGGATTACAAAGTCTACAACCAACATCTGCCTGTGGCACTTTGAAGATGAAGGACCCCATGACTATAGTTATTCCGCTGCAATGTAATGTAATAGCCTAATGAGCTATGTTTGATGTAATAAAATTATGTTATTCCTGGTTATAAAGTTATATTATGACCTTTGTTTCTTGATATTACATCTTAACTGTGGATGCTAGCTATTGATCCAGGGACTAGCATTGTAAACACAGGAGGCTCTATCTTATTAAAGATTGGGACCCCTACAGATGGTATCAGAGCATTGTGTTGCCTGTAGGATTTGTAAACCCTAGGATTGGACAAAAACCCTTAGAAAATAGGAATTGTCTTATTCCAAAAACTTATTTGCAAAAACACTTGTAAACTCTTTCCTCGACCATTTTGGTTTCAACTCTACATCTCTTCTATTTCAAACTTGATGGAAAAACCTACCCATGGCCAAAGACTACACCATATGCAAAGGACTTCTTCAACTTCTTCAACTCTAATGACTTCAACATCTTCAGCATGTTCACCAAGGACTTCCAACTGGGATACCACTAAGGACTACAAGTGAGACAAGGAAATCCTACTCAAGATTTAGAGACTGAGGGAATGCAAAATAAGAAGGAGCCATCAACAACCTTGAAGTATTGTAACCAAGAACTTTTCTCAAGGAAACCATGATCCCAAGTAAGAGGAAGAAACCAAGAAAGAAGGAAGACCACAAGTGAACCATATAGATGGACCACCATATTTAGATAAGTGAATAACACACCAACCTATGTGGTGTAACAAAAATATTTTGTTGACTAATTATGTGCTTGAACCTTGTTTGAGTGAAATGTTTGGTTTGTGATTGCATGCACATTGCTTGTGTGAATTGTGATGTGTGTGATTAGAAATAATTCCTTAGAAATATCTTGCCTATTCTAATCTCCCTTCAAACCCAAACAGATGACTACTCCAAGAAACTCCAACATCAAGGTTGATGACACCAACACCAACCAAGAGGACAACATGAGAGAACTTATAGCAACCCAAAACCAGTTGAGCCAAGAGACAACTCAGCTTTTAGCCAACAACAATGGATTAGACCCAGCCATACAAAGGATTTTGAAACTTCAATCCCAATTCTTGCAAGGATTGGTTACTCAAATGATCAACATGGGAGAAAACTTTTCCCAAAGAGCTAATGACAACAAGGATGACAAAGATGTTATTTTAGGAGGAACCCAAGCTAGCAATATTTTTAGAGACAAGGATCATGCATCCAAGGAGCATGAAGATCAATGCCCCAAGAACAGAGAAAGATCTCCCACCTATGAAGAACATGAACTAGAAGAACTCCTAGCTTTGGAGAGACCCGAAAAGAAGAAGAAAGACATAAGCCAGTTGCAATGTTACAATTGCAAAGAGATGGGACACTATGCCAGTGAATGCCCAGAAAAGAAGAAGAACCAAAGAAACAAACAAAAGGCAATGATACCAAAGGAAAAGAAAGATATCAGCCAAGTGATGTGCAAACACTGCAAAGAGTTAGGACATTATGCAAACAACTGTCCAGAAAAGATGAAGCATAAGATAAACCAGCCTATGAGGGATCTCAGCCTTGTCACATGTTTCAAATGCAGGGAACTAGGCCACTATGCAAACAATTGTCCAGAAAGGATGGAGAACAAGTTAAACAAGTCTATGAAGGATCTCAACCTTGGCCCATGAGTCAAGCATGGAAATAAAGGACATAAATGCAAAGTTTACTCAGAGAAAGTATTTCTCATGATCCCAAGAAGGACAATGTGTAATTTTTGTTTGAAAATTTTTAAGGGTGGTAGTACCCTAGTTGTTTTGAACTTGCTTGTAACCCTAGCCTTCCCAAATCTTGGGACGAGATTTATTTTAAGGGTGGTAGCCTGTCACATCCCAAGATTTTCCAAATCTTGTAATGTGAAAATAAATGAATAAAATAAAACTTTGTTTGACTTTCAGAGCCAGAAGAAACTTTTTGAATTCAATTGGAACTTCAAACCCATTTGAATTAAATAAAACCTAAAGGGATTTAAAAAGAAAAACATTTAATAAAAGGAAAAATAAAAACATTTGGAAATACTATTTTGAAACAATTAAATGAAAAGATTTGTTTTCAAATGAAATAGAAGCTTATAAATAAAGAATATTTTATAAAGCCAAATTAAACCTTGGCCAAGCTTTGGAATTAAAACATTTTATTTTTAATAAAATTAGAAAAGGTTTATTTAAATAAATTAATAAGGATTTAATATCCAACTTTATTTAAATAAAAGGTTTTACCAATTTAATTGAAAACATCAAATTATTTAAAATAAGTTTTCCCAAATATTTGATATTCACAAATAAAACCTACTAAAGTGTTTTGGCTTAATTTTTTAGATTTCAGAATAAATATCTCAATAAATCAAATCCTATTTGATTTAATAATGAAAGTCTCTTATATTTAATTAATAATGGACTCTAAAATAAAAGGGTATTTTTGTTTTAAACAAATTTCCAAAGTATTCTATATTTCCCAAATAAAACCTACTGATTTGGTTTTGAAAATTTTTAGGTTTCAAATAAAGATTTTATTAATAAAATCAAACTATATTTGATTTAATAACTAAGGCCCATTTTGTTTAATTATTAATGGACCCTAAAATAAAAGGTTATTTTGTTTTCCAAATATTCTTTATTTCCAAATAAACTACTGATTGGTTTTGAAAAATATTTGGATTTCAAATGGAGATTTTATTAAATAAATCAAACCCTATTTTTGATTAAATAACTAAAGGGCTATTTTATTTAATTATTAAATAGATCCTAAAAAGAATAAAAATATTATTTTATTTTTGGGATTTGGTTTATGTTGAAAAACAGAACCAAAAACTCATTATAAGTTTGAATTGTTTGAATGGTTTGAGTGAATGAATAATTGAATCAAATTCAAAACAGAAAAATAGAAATAGAAAAGGAAAAAGAACTCAGAAGAAAAAAATGTATAAACAGACTGGCCCAACTGCCCCAGCCCAACAGCCCACTCGCAGCCCACTGTTACAAATAGATGATCTTGATCATGAACGGAGCTCACAAGATCTAAACATGGTAGCACAAAGGAGGAGAAACAACCATATAGCTACTACATGGATGTAGGGGTCCCAATCTTAGATAAGATTGATCCCTCCTGTGTTTACAATGCTAGTCCCTGGATCAATAGCTAGCATCCACAGTTTAGATGTAATATCAAGAAACAAGGGTCATAATATAACTTTATAACCAGGAATAACATAATTTTATTACATCAAACATAGCTCATTAGGCTATTACATTACATTGCAGCGGAATAAATATAGTCATGGGTCCTTCATCTTCAAAGTGCCACAGGCAGATGTTGGTTGTAGACTTTGTAATCCTAAACAATCAATCTTCACTAAAATCAATCAAACCTGCAACATACAAGTTACAGCCACAAAGGGTCAATACATTTGAATTGTATTGGCAAGTGATACTATGGTAGTATAGTGGAGTCTATCATCTATATGCATTTGGCTAAGTGGAGTTGAGGCTTGCATTTCTCAAAATAGATTTTTCTTATCATTTTGAAAATACTAAGTTTTTGCTTGACAAAATCATTTCCTCAATCAAAGATTTCAAGATCCTTGTACCAAGCCATCTCTCCATCAATGATTGAAGAATTCAAACAACCCTTGTTCAAACCACAAGATTTTAATTTAGAAATTGGAATGATGAGATTCTTGATTGCTGCCATGTATTGATGCTCAAATTTTCCTTTACCAGGGACATGGCTAAGTACTTAGATTTTACACTCTGCAGAGGTGGTGCACTTTCCCCACAAGACTTGGTTTCCCAAGACAAGATCTTTCAGAAGCCTCCCCTTAGACCAAAATGGACGTGCTCCAACCTATCAAACACTACCACCCACTATCCATATGGCTAAGTTCTTGCAACCTATATGATCATGGCAGAGCCCATATTGCCAAGTGGTTGCACTTGAAGCTTCTCAACATTTGACATCTCAAATCTCTTTGTTTCCTGGGTGGCATTCCACAAGTGAGATACACAACCCAAGTCCATGGCCTTGTGTAACCACTCAACATATCCCAATCCTTCCATTCCACCCAGGAGCTTCATTAACTTAGTTGTTTTATTAGACAAAATCACAAGTCCTCAGACTTAGAATATTTTTCCATAGTGTGAATATATATTCCACCCATGTTTTCTATTAGCTAGGCTAAGCTTGATTGTAATAGGTATCTTAACTTAGGAAATACTACTAAGGATTCATCTACTAGGTTTTCCTATAGCAAGGTTCATACTTAGCAAAATCCATGCAAGTTTTACTTAGCAAAATCACTAATGCATAGAAAAAGTAATGGGACAAAAAGTATGAAGCATCACTTGCCTTTTTGGTAGGGAATGGTGGTTCACTCCTTGATCTTTCTAGTCTCATACTTCACTACAAATCAATCAAGAAAACACAAATTCAATTCACATTCCAAACCAAAGTCAAACAAACAATTCTTCACACACACAAAGTAATGGAATCTAAGTCATGCATGGGAGCATGCACAAGATAGTTTTATTTTGCAAAGGGGTCTCTATGGGGTTTCTACACTTTGTAAGATCCAAATTGGTCATTTACCAATGTGGCAAAGTCATTAGAAAGAGGGTTTTGTCCAAAAAGTATCTTTAAATCCATTCATCATTTTATGTGGTGAAAAATGTTTTTATTAAGGCAAAACTCTTAAGTTGTTCACCAAATGAGTTGCTAATTTGCAAAACTTGGTGTTTTAGGTCAGTAGGTTTGGTCCAAATCATTTCCTTAAAGTTTTCTTTCCATAAACATTTTTATAACAAAAACCATTCTTTTTATTTGGCTAGAAAATGACTAAGTCAAGTAATCCAACCTAAATTTTACCAAAATCATTTTTAACACCAAGGGTTGGTTCCTAGGGTCAGTAAGGTCACAACAAACCATTTTGCAAAGGTTTTAATCCAAAAATCATTTTTAAACAATTTTTCTAATCTAAACAAGTACACAAATGTTTCTGCAAATTCAAACAAGCTAACAGATACTATTTGTCAAACTAAGGCCATGGTTGGCTAGGGTTTGTTCTCCTGAATCCAACGACATAAAATTTGTAATTTTTGGACGTGTGGTTTGAAAGTTACACCAATTACAAATTTGTATTCTAATCAGATCCAAAATTCTGTTTTAAAACGAATCCAGTCCACGTGGCAGTTTTTGATTGGGTGATACCGTTTCGTGTGAATCGCGTGATACAGGCCACAGGATTAAAAGGAGCGTGTGCGGCTCAGATGGTCGCATACCCTTTCGAGGGGATCTAATCCTAGCCAGTCAAAACACATCCTACGGCTACAGCGTGTTTGCCAGGAACTGGCAGCGAGATATTGCCGGCGAGCGGCGGAGCGGCCAGTTGATGGCGGCGCTGGCGATGCAGGAAGCAAGGAAGTGTAAGGAGATGCTCACCAGGCTCAGGAGAACGCGGAGAAGCTCAAGGTACTCGCGGTTGGTCAAGGGGCGCACTAGGGTTGCAGGAATTCCTCGTCGGAGTTGCGAACTACGTCAGGTGGTCCTGGTTGTGGTCGGAGGCGACGCTGTCGATCACGAGAAGCCAAACGGAGGGCAGGATTAGGTGCGCAAGATCAAGGCGAAGATGCTAGCATGATCGAGAAGCAGAGGGGCGGTCGGTTTCTACCTGGGGAGCTCGCCGGAGAAGAAGACAGACGCGGCGGCGATCAGAGCTTGTCGAAGACGGCGTTCTGGGGGGCCCGCGGTTGAACGGAGAGCACGAACAGAAGCGCCAGGGAATGGGGAGTGTGTGTGCATGGTTAACGAGACAAGGGGCGGCGTTGAGTCGCCGAAATTGGCAATGGAAGTCGTCGGAGACAGAGGAAGTGCTGGGTCAAATTGTGGCAGCCTCGGGGCGGAGAAGGAGTGGCGACAGGGGGAATGGAGGAGAGAGCGTGGGCGATTAAGACAGTGTGCTCACGGCGAGAGATTAATGCTGCAATAAGGCGTAATCAATCGAAGAATCAATGGCAGCAACGGTGGCGAGGGGAGGAAGAACGGGTCGTGGAAGTGGGGAGGATGAACAGGGAAAATGGGTCCAGTAGTCAGTGGGGAAAGAAGTGAGCGAAGGGTCCACCAGTCATACTCTGTGTGGGTAAGGGAATTGGTTCGAATCGTTTTCTGCGGGGAGGAGAGAACTGGTCTAAGTGGGCTGTTGGGATGGCTCAGTTGGGTCTGTCCTTTTCCATATTTTTTCTGCCTGTTTGTTTTATTCTTTTCTATTTCTATTTTCTGATTTGATATTCAAACAAATGATTCAATCAACAATGCAAACCATTCAAACAATTCAAACTTGTAATGAGTTTTTGGTTCCGTTTAGTAGCATAAACCAACTTCCAAAATAAAATAATATTTTAAATCTTTTTAGGTTCCATTTATTAATTAAATAAAATGGACAATGGTTTATTAATAAAATAGGGTTTGGTTCCTTTAATAAAATCTCCATTTTAAATCCAAATATTTTCAAAACCAAATCAGTAGGTTTTATTTGGAAATAAGGAATACTTGGAAACTTGTTTTGAAATAAAATACCATTTTATTTTAAGGTCCAATAACAATTAAATGAATAGATTTTTATTTATTTAATTCAATAGGATTTGTTTTATTAAAATCTTTATTTTGAAAACTAAAATAAAACTAAAACACTTTAGTAGGTTTTATTAGAGAGTATACAATATTTGGCAAACTTATTTTAAATAAATTTTAATAAGTTTTGATGTTTCAATTAAATTGGTAAAACTTTTTATTTAGACAAAGTTGGATATTAAATCCTTATTAATTTATTTAAATAAACCTTTGCTAATTTTATTTTAAAATTAAATGTTTTAATTCCCAAAGCTTGGCCAAGGTTTTAATTTTGGCTTTATAAAATAATCCTTATTTGTAAAACTTCTATTTCATTTGAAAACAAATCTTTTCATTTAATTGTTTCAAAATAGTATTTCCAAATGTTTTTATTTTCCTTTTATTAAATGTTTATCTTTTTAAATCCCTTTAGTTTTTATTAAATTCAAATGGGTTTGAAGTTCCAATTGCATTCAAAAAGTTTCTTCTGGCTCTGAAAATCAAACAAAGTTTTATTTTATTAATTTATTTTCACATTACAAGATTTGGAAAATCTTGGGATGTGACAGGCTACCACCCTTAAAATAAATCTCGTCCCGAGATTTGGGAAGGCTGGGGTTACAAGCAAGTTCAAAACAACTAGGGTACTACCACCCTTAAAAATTTTCAAACAAAAATTACATATTGTCCTTCTTGGGATTCTGGGAAAAATTTCTCTAAGCAAACAGTTGCATGTGTCCTTGGTTTCTTTACTTGACTCATGGGCCAAGGTTGAGATCCTTCATAGACTTGTTTAACTTGTTCTTCATCTTTTCTGGACAATTGCTTGCATAGTGGCCTAGTTCCTTGCATTTGAAACATGTGACAAGGCTGAGATCCCTCATAGGCTGGTTTATCTTATGCTTCATCTTTCCTGGACAGTAGTTTGCATAATGTCCTAAATCTTTGCAGTGTTTGCACATCACTTGGCTAAAATCCTTCCTTATCTTGGGTTTCACTAGCTTTTGTTTGTCTTCTTGTCTCTTCTTCTTTTCTAGGCATTCACTGGCATAGTGTCCCATCTCTTTGCATTTGAAACATTGCACTTGTGTAATATCCTTCTTGTTAGTGTTGGGGAATTTCTTCTTCTTCTTCGGTCTCTCCAAAGCTAGGAGTTCTTCTAGTTCATATTCTTCATAGGTGGGAGATCTTTTTCTCTTCTTGAGGCATTGATCTTCATGTTCCTTGGATGCATGATCCTTGTCTCTAAAAATATTGCTAGCTTGGGTTCCTTCCAGAACAACATTTTTGTCATCCTTGTTGTCATTAACTCCTTGGGAAAAGTTTTCTCTCATGTTGATCACTTGAGTAACTAATCCTTGCAACAATTGGGATTGAAGTTTCTAAATCCTTTGTATGGCAGGGTCTAGTCCATTGTTGTTGGCTAAAAGCTGAGTTGTCTCTTGGCTCAACTGGTTTTGGGTTGCTATAAGTTCTCTCATGTTGTCAGCTTGGTTGTTGTTGTTGTCATCAACCTTGATGTTGGAGTCTCTTGGAGTAGTCATCTGTTTGGGTTGGGTAGGGATTAGAATAGGCAAAATATTTCTATGGAGTCAATCCTAATCACACACATCACAATTCACACAAGTAATGTGCAAGCAATCTCAAACAAACATTTCACTCAAACAACAAATTTCAAGCACATTTTTAGGCAACAAAATATTTTTGTTACACCACACAAGTTGGTGTATTTGACTTAACTAAAATATGGTGGTCCATCTATATGGTTCACTTGTGATCCTTCCATCCTTCTTGGTTGATCCTTCTTGCATGAGATCATGGTTTCCTTGGAAAAACTTTTGGTCACAATACTTCAAAGTTGTTGATGGCTTCTTCTTATTTTGCATTCCCTTAGTCTCCAAATCTTGAGTAAGATTTCCTTGTCTCACTTGTAGTCCTTAGTGATATCCAAGTTGGAAGTCCTTGGTGAATATGCTGAAGATGTTGAAGTCATTAGAGTTGAAGAAGTTGAAGAAGTCCTTTGCACATGGTGTAGTCTTTGGCCATGGGGTAGGTTTTTCCATCAAGTTGAAGTAGAAGAGAAGTAGAGTTGAAACCAAAATGGTTGAGGGAAGAATTTACAAGTGTTTTGTAAATAAGTTTTTGGAACAAAACAACTCCTATTTTTCTAAGGGTTTTTGTCCAATCCTAGGTTTACAAATCCTACAGGCAACACAATGCTCTGATACCATCTGTAGGGGTCCCAATCTTAGATAAGATTGATCCCTCCTGTGTTTACAATGCTAGTCCCTGGATCAATAGCTAGCATCCACAGTTAAGATGTAATATCAAGAAACAAAGGTCATAATATAACTTTATAACCAGGAATAACATAATTTTATTACATCAAACATAGCTCATTAGGCTATTACATTACATTGCAGCGGAATAACTATAGTCATGGGGTCCTTCATCTTCAAAGTGCCACAGGCAGATGTTGGTTGTAGACTTTGTAATCCTAATCAAACATTCTTCACTAAAATCAATCAAACCTGCAACATACAAGTTACAGCCACAAAGGGTCAATACATTTGAATTGTATTGGCAAGTGATACTATGGTAGTATAGTGGAGTCTATCATCTATATGCATTTGGCTAAGTGGAGTTGAGGCTTGCATTGCTCAAAATAGATTTTTCTTATCATTTTGAAAATACTAAGTTTTTGCTTGACAAAATCATTTCCTCAATCAAAGATTTCAAGATCCTTGTACCAAGCCATCTCTCCATCAATGACTGAAGAATTCAAACAACCCTTGTTCAAACCACAAGATTTTAATTTAGAAATTGGAATGATGAGATTCTTGATTGCTTCCATGTATTGATGCTCAAATTGTCCTTTACCAGGGACATGGCTAAGTACTTAGATTTTAGACTCTGCAGAGGTGGTGCACTTTCCCCACAAGACTTGGTTTCCCAAGACAAGATCTTTCAGAAGCCTTCCCTTAGACCAAAATGGACGCTCTCCAACCTATCAAACACTACCACCCACTGTCCATATGGCTAAGTTCTTGCAACCTATATGATCATGGCAGAGCCCATATTGCCAAGTGGTTGCACTTGAAGCTTCTCAACATTTGACATCTCAAATCTCTTTGTTTCCTGGGTGGCATTCCACAAGTGAGATACACAACCCAAGTCCATGGCCTTGTGTAACCACTCAACATATCCCAATCCTTCCATTCCACCCAGGAGGTTCATTAACTTAGTTGTTTTATTAGACAAAATCACAAGTCCTCAGACTTAGAATATTTTTCCATAGTGTGAATATATATTCCACCCATGTTTTCTATTAGCTAGGCTAATCTTGATTGTAATAGGAATCTTAACTTAGGAAATCCTACTAAGGATTCATCTTCTAGGTTTTCCTATAGCAAGGTTCATACTTAGCAAAATCCATGCAAGTTTTACTTAGCAAAATCACTAATGCATAGAAAAAGTAATGGGACAAAAAGTATGAAGCATCACTTGCCTTTTTGGTAGGGAATGGTGGTTCACTCCTTGATCTTTCTAGTCTCATACTTCACTACAAATCAATCAAGCAAGCACAAATTCAATTCACATTCCAAACCAAATTCAAACAAACAATTCTTCACACACACAAAGTAATGGAATCTAAGTCATGCATGGGAGCATGCACAAGATAGTTTTATTTTGCAAAGGGGTCTCTATGGGGTTTCTACACTTTGTAAGATCCAAATTGGTCATTTACCAATGTGGCAAAGTCATTAGCAACAGGGTTTTGTCCAAAAACTATCTTTAAATCCATTCATCATTTTATGTGGGGAAAAATGTTTTTATTAAGGCAAAACTCTTAAGTTGTTCACCAAATGAGTTGCTAATTTGCAAAACTTGGTGTTTTAGGTCAGTAGGTTTGGTCCAAATCATTTCCTTAAAGTTTTCTTTCCATAAACATTTTTATAACAAAAACCATTCTTTTTATTTGGCTAGAAAATGACTAAGTCAAGTAATCCAACCTAAATTTTAACAAAATCATTTTTAACACCAAGGGTTGGTTCCTAGGGTCAGTAAGGTCACAACAAACCATTTTGCAAAGGTTTTAATCCAAAAATCATTTTTAAACAATTTTTCTAATCTAAACAAGTACACAAATTTTTCTGCAAATTCAAACAAGCTAACAGATACTATTTGTCAAACTAAGGCCATGGTTGGCTAGGGTTTGTTCTCCTGAATCCAACGACATAAAATTTGTAATTTTTGGACGTGTGGTTTGAAAGTTACACCAATTACAAATTTGTATTCTAATCAGATCCAAAATTCTGTTTTAAAACGAATCCAATCCACGTGGCAGTTTTTGATTGGGTGATACCGTTTCGTGTGGATCGCGTGATACATGCCACAGGATTAAAAGGAGCGTGTGCGGCTCAGATGGTCGCGTACCCTTTCGAGGGGATCTAATCCTAGCCAGTCAAAACACATCCTACGGCTACAGCGTGTTTGCCAGGAACTGGCGGCGAGATATTGCCGACGAGCGGCGGAGCGGCCAGTTGGCGGCGGCGCTGGCGATGCAGGAAGCAAGGAAGTGTAAGGAGATGCTCACCAGGCTCAGGAGAACGCGGAGAAGCTCAAGGTACTCGCGGTTGGTCAAGGGGCGCACTAGGGTTGCAGGAATTCCTCGTCGGAGTTGTGAACTGCGTCAGGTGGTCCTGGTTGTGGTCGAAGGCGACGCTGTCGATCACGAGAAGCCAAACGGAGGGCAGGATTAGGTGCGCAAGATCAAGGCGAAGATGCTAGCATGATCGAGAAGCAGAGGGGCGGTAGGTTTCTACCTGGGGAGCTCGCCGGAGAAGAAGACAGACGCGGCGGCGATCAGAGCTTGTCGAAGACGGCGTTCTGGGGGGCCCGCGGTTGAACGGAGAGCACGAACAGAAGCGCTAGGGAATGGGGAGTGTGTGTGCGTGGTTAACGAGACAAGGGGCGACGTTGAGTCGCCGGAATTGGCAATGGAAGTCGTCGGAGACAGAGGAAGTGCTGGGTCGAATTGTGGCAGCCTCGGGGCGGAGAAGGAGTGGCGACAGGGGGAATGGAGGAGAGAGCGTGGGCGATTAAGACAGTGTGCTCGCGGCGAGAGATTAATGCTGCAATAAGGCATAATCAATCGAAGAATCAATGGCAGCAACGGTGGCGAGGGGAGGAAGAACGGGTCGTGGAAGTGGGGAGGATGAACAGGGAAAATGGGTCCAGTAGTCAGTGGGGAAAGAAGTGAGCGAAGGGTCCACCAGTCATACTCTGTGTGGGTAAGGGAATTGGTTCGAATCGTTTTCTGCGGGGAGGAGAGAACTGGGCTAAGTGGGCTGTTGGGCTGGCTCAGTTGGGTCTGTCCTTTTCCATATTTTTTTCTGCCTGTTTGTTTTATTCTTTTCTATTTCTATTTTCTGATTTGATATTCAAACAAATGATTCAATCAACAATGCAAACCATTCAAACAATTCAAACTTGTAATGAGTTTTTGGTTCTGTTTAGTAGCATAAACCAACTTCCAAAATAAAATAATATTTTAAATCTTTTTAGGTTCCATTTATTAATTAAATAAAATGGACAATGGTTTATTAATAAAATAGGGTTTGGTTCCTTTAATAAAATCTCCATTTTAAATCCAAATATTTTCAAAACCAAATCAGTAGGTTTTATTTGGAAATAAGGAATATTTGGAAACTTGTTTTGAAATAAAATACCATTTTATTTTAAGGTCCAATAACAATTAAATGAATAGATTTTTATTTATTTAATTCAATAGGATTTGTTTTATTAAAATCTTTATTTTGAAAACTAAAATAAAACTAAAACACTTTAGTAGGTTTTATTAGAGAGTATACAATATTTGGCAAACTTATTTTAAATAAATTTTAATAAGTTTTGATGTTTCAATTAAATTGGTAAAACTTTTTATTTAGACAAAGTTGGATATTAAATCCTTATTAATTTATTTAAATAAACCTTTGCTAATTTTATTTTAAAATTAAATGTTTTAATTCCCAAAGCTTGGCCAAGGTTTTAATTTTGGCTTTATAAAATAATCCTTATTTGTAAAACTTCTATTTCATTTGTAAACAAATCTTTTCATTTAATTGTTTCAAAATAGTATTTCCAAATGTTTTTATTTTCCTTTTATTAAATGTTTATCCTGTTAAATCCCTTTAGTTTTTATTAAATTCAAATGGGTTTGAAGTTCCAATTGCATTCAAAAAGTTTCTTCTGGCTCTGAAAATCAAACAAAGTTTTATTTTATTAATTTATTTTCACATTACAAGATTTGGAAAATCTTGGGATGTGACAATGGACCCGTAGTCCAAGGTGGAACTACTCACGCATCATACCGGAGGCTGGCATGGTGATGAAGAAGCCTCCAGGATGATCTCTCCCTTGCGGCAGGGTGCCGGGAAGAGCTTCAGACCCCCCTGATATAAGGAGGATGGTGGCGGCGGCTACGGACTGTTTTGTGGAAGATTGATCGGGTACTTAGGGTTTTGGTATCAGGGGATTTTTATAGGCGTAGAGGGAGGCCGAGGGGGTGACCGAGGCGGCTACACCCCCCAGGTGCGGGCCAGGCCTGGTCGCACTGCCAGGGGGTGTGGCCCCCTCGAGGCCCTCCTCCATCTCGTCTTCTGGCTCCGTGTTCCCCACGATAAAATATTTACTTTGGCTTTTGTTCCGTCTAATTCTGAGAATGTTGATTTTTTGCCTTTTCTGGAACCAAAAACAGAAGAAAACAAGCAACTGGCACTGTGGCATCTTGTTAATAGGTTAGTACCAGAAAACATATAAAAATACCTCAATATATAGACAAAGCAAAGCAAATTAGATACTAAACAAGCATGGAACATAAAAAATTATAGATACGTTTTTGACGTATCAGCAAGGCATGCAGGTTTTGGGATTAAAAATGGCCAATCCAATGGTAATAATAAGTACCTGTAGTGCACACAGCAATGTGAACACACATCATACATTCCAGATGAGGACCGACAGATATTTAACAACTCAAGGAGGTGCCACTGTAGGGCACGACTTCGATTGAAGAAGAAGCAAGACAACACGTGGGTAATTGAGGATATAGAATTTAAACACATAACTTACTACTGAGCCCAAGCATGCTTGTATTCCTTCACTCACACAAGACATTCGATCCTACCCTGCTAGAATATGTCAAATTCCCGCAGTGCAAAAACTTGAAACACGTCCAGATTATGTCAATCCTATCAGGATCAGTAGGAGGTGCTCAATACCTGGGTGTGAACGGTTAGGACTTGATCAATGAGTAAGAGCCGTTTCTTTTACATATTCAGTAATTATAAAAAAACCAACTTGTTCAACAACTTATGAATTCTATTTTTCTTACAAAAATGAAGGAAAGCCAAGAATATGAGATAAGATAATGTCGACTATGTTGGCAGCTTATTTCTTTCTTCGGTGAGATGAAGGCTGAAAATCTCAAGTTTTGGTTCGACATCCAAATATATGATGAAAATGTGATAAAGAACATATTTTGGGAACATGCCAGATGTAGAGGAGCTTATGGGTATTTTGGTGACTGCCTCACATTTGATACAACGTACAAAACCAAAAAGTATAACATGCCGCTTGGTGTGTTTATAGGAGATAACCACCACCTACAGTATACGGTCTTCGCGTATGCACTCGTGAGAGATGAATCGGTCGAGTCGTTTGAGTGGATGTTTTGAACATTCCTCAAGTGTATGAAAGGAAAACAGTCCACCATCATACTAACAGGTATGTATTCTATTTCTTTTACAACAAAAAAATGCGCTAAAATGTTATGTACATAGGAAAGTACAACTAGTGGTGCACATAAAGTACAACTAATGGTGCACATAAAATTCATATGTATCATAAAGAACATCCAACGGGGTACCCCTTGCCCCATGACACAGGAGCTATCCCATATCAAAATGAAAAGGCAAGCAGACAATGAGCATCTCAACAATCTTCTTATTTACCATGGGAAAATGGTGTTTTTTTCTCTCTTTCCTCTTTTCTCATCTCTTTTTTTTCTTTTTCTCAATCTATTTTTTCTATATCTCTTTTTTATAAGAAGAATGCTTCATAGATTTCTCACTATGGTGATGCTGCAAGTTTCCACTATGATTAGGCATGGCTTAGGCTAGCGGCCCAGGCATTTCTCTAACACACATACATAACTCCATGGACTTACAAGCTCCCCTTTTATTTCATACTGACGATATCCGCAAACAAAAGAGCATGATATCAACAAGGTAGATATTTACAGGTGTTGAAAGCATTCCCCATGACAGCATGGTTCTGCTAATTGCAACGTATAAGTGCAAGCATATACAACATAGATGACACAATGGTTCAAGTTTATTAGGGGCAAGAAAAATAAAGTGTGCCATCAAGTTTGTGAGAGCTTTAATCCCTAATTTTCACATAACAAGTTTAATTTGGAAGATAGATAAAACAAGAATATACTTGGAATGGTGTAACACACCATGCACATGAATTTAGTGGACACTTTGGAATAACTTGAGTTGGATGCATGAGTAGATCTTACTCAATACAAGTGGAGGCTAGCAAAAGACTGGGAGCGACCAACTAAGAGAGAAATAATGGCCATAATCATGCAGAGCGACAAAACATTGCTAATCAAAGCAGAAAGTGGTACCACAAGTCAAAAACTAAATGATCATAAAGGCTAAGGTGACTGGTTCATAGTCATAACATGGTGTGAGCATGTGCCAAGTCAACCCAAATAAAGCATCAAAGGAGAATACCACAATATTCTGCTTTTGTATGCTAAAAGGACACATGATTCTTTCAAGGCACATTAAGCAATCTCAATTGTTTGGAACAAGTCATGTACAAAAATAATCACTAAGCATAAGGTCAAATCAAAATCTAGCATGATATGATAAAGTCTAGGCCACAGTCAAAACAAGCTTCCTTTTGTACCACTATAAGCATGAAACTTTCTACTCTTTTCCAACACCAACCGAATTATTTGAAACAACTCACAAAGATAATAATCAATAAATATCAGTGATCTTGTCTAACAAATCCACAAATAAGAACTAAAAAGTTCTAAGCTGAAAGCACAAGAAAACTAAGGCCAAACATAGTGCTAGCAAAAGAAAACACTCACAAGACAATAAGAATGAGAACTAGAGTGTTCTAGGCAATGAAAACAGAGTGTGTTTGTAAGATCCCTCCCTTTATAAAGGTAAGGATCCCTGTGATTGCAATGCTAGTCCCTGGATCAATGCTAGCATCCATAGTTTAAGATGAAGTACACAGAAACAAAGGTCATTATTACATATCATTCCAGAGACAAACATAGTCTTTTACAAACTCCATGGCCATAGTCCTAATACAAGAGTTCAAATATATAATAAGATAAATAAGTCTTCATCTTCATGTGCCACAGGCAAGCATGTTGAGTGTAGACTCATAACCCCTAATCATCATCAGAATAATCTGCAACATCACAAGTTACAACCACAGTGGGTCAATACATTGGAATAGTATTGGCAAGTGATACCTTAGTAGAATATTAGCAATCTAGATACTATATGCATTTTGGCTAAGTGTAGCTTAGGCTTGCTTTGCTCAAAATAGGTTTTACCTATCAGTTGAAAACACTAAGTTTTTCTTTGACAAAACTTTCCCAAGGAACCACCAATAGACATTGGTGAACCTTTACCCTTGTTCAACCACAAGTTTTAACTTAGAAATTGGGATGAGGAGATTCTTGATAGCTTCCATGTCTTGATGCTCAAGTTGTCCAATACCAGGGACATGGCTAAGTACTTAGATTCTTCCATCTGCAGAGGTTGTGCACTTTCCCCACAAGACTTGATTTTCACCAAGACATGACCTTTCAGAAGCCTTCCCTTAGACCAAATGGACGCGTTCCAACCTATCATCCCACTACCACCAACTGTCCAAATGGCTAAGTTATTGCAACCTATGTGATCCAGGCAGAGCCCATATTGCCATGTAGCTGCACTAGAAGCTTCTTAACATTTGGCATCTCAAATCCCTTTGTTCCTGGGTGGCTTTCCACAAGTGAGATACACAAGGTAAACCATAGAAATGGGCCTTGTGTAACCACTCAACATAAACCATTCTTTCCGTTCCACCCAGGTGTTTCATTCACTTAGTTGTTTTATTAAGCAAAAACACAAGTCCAAAGACTTAGAAATATTTTTACTTGGCATGAATATATAACCACCCTTGGTTTCTACTAGCTAGGCTAAGCATGGCAATGGTAAGCATATTAACATAGAAATTACTAGCAATTCTACAACTACTAGGATTTCCCAAGCATTGCATGTAGATCAAAATATTCATGCAAGTCCTATACAAAATATTTCTAGTGCATAGTTGAAAAATATAGGAATAAAACCATGAAGCACCACTTGACTTGGTAGTTTGGGGAGTAGCAACAATCTTCACAATCACAATCACTATTTGCACCAAAATCTACACATAAAATAATGGCACCAAAATCACATACAAAATATATACAAACAAAAATATATGAATGCATGCAAATGCCATGTGATGATTTTTATACACCAAACAAGACAAGTGAACAGTACTGAAACATAAACAAGTCCAAGATATTCAAAATAAACCTTATTTGATCCTTAAAATATTTTTCAAATAATTTGTATAATAAAAATAAGCCTACACAAGTTTCTGCATAAACAACCATTTTTACAGAGTCAAAATATTAAACACATTGCATCAACATATAGGATTTTCTCTCCTGATTCCAATGATATAAAATTTGCAAAATTTGAACGTGGGAATCAAAAGATATGACTTTTTCAAGTTTGAATCACTAATATATCTAAATTCTGTTTTTAAAACAAAGAACTAGCCACGCGGCGCTCTCTGATTCATCGGTACTGTTTCGCGCGGATCGACTAGTGTGGACTGTCAGATCTAACTTAACTCATACGGCTCAGATCGTCACTTACCGCTTCGATGCAGATCTAATCTAGAGCGCTGGATCTAGATCCTACGGCTGCTAAGCAAGTGACCAAGGATGGGCGGCGCGTGATGGTGGCTGGCGGCGGTGCGCTCGGGCGGTGGTGTTGCCGGCGATACAGGAAGCGAGAAAGGTAGTGGGATAGCTCACCGAGTTCGCGTGATGATGCTGGTGCTCGAGGTGGTATTCGTTGGCGAAGGGGCGCGCAGTGGAGGTCGCTGGGGCTCGTCGGAGTTGTGCGCGGTGTCGGATGCTTGCAGACATCGACATTGCCGAGGCTCTGTGTCGCCCTAGCACGAGTAAGTGGTGTCAATAGCTGTGCAAGGGCAAGGCGAACCTGATAGTATGCATGCGGGGTCAAGGGGAGTTCAATTTATACCGCGATTGCTCGTCGGAGTTGAGACGGTGGTTCGGTCGTTCGTTGAGGTGGTCGGGGATGGCGACCCGGGTAAAGCGCAGGAAAACCAAGGGCATCAGATGAATCACAGAGGCATGGAGAATCCGATAGAGGCAAGCAAAAGGGGAGGGGCGCTCGGGGCTTACCGAATTTAGTCGTCGGAGCTCGTCGGAGCAGCGACGGTGCGAGCAAGAATTTGCGGAGCCTGGCGGCGCTTCTGGCTAGCAATGTTGGGGGAAATGGCCGCAAGGGGGAGGGGTTTAAGTAGACGGAGCAGGGGCGAGAGTTACGTGCGGCATCAACGACAATTAACCGGAGTTTAAACGCGGCAGTGAAGGGAGGAAGAAACGACGAGGGCCTGGTCGTGGTCGGGATTGTGGGGACAACGAGCTGACCTGGCAATGGGTCCACTTGACAACGAGGTAGGGTGTGCGCGAGCGCAGTGAGAAAACAGATGGAAAGGGAGGACCCGGGTGGGCTGTTTTGCTTGCTGGGCTGGAATGGTGGCGCCAGGCCCAGTTTGCTTTCTAATTTACTTTTCTTTTTCTATATTGAATTTCAGGAATCTTTTTCAAATGAAAACAAGTGCATTTGAATTCCAAATTTTTTCTGGATTTTTGTAAAGTGTAAACCTCATAATATTGGACATAAAACCTTGCTGTCTCTTTAGACTAGCTTGGTCTTTTTGAAAAATCAAAATAAACAGTGCCTTAGCACATGATTTGAGTAGGTTTTGAAAATGGTTTAAAACCATATTTGTTTTGTAAATTTTGTCCAATCTTTAACACTCAACCAATCCAACTTAAGAGCAAACAAAACTTGGTTTAAAACAATTATTCTCTCACTTGAGAGTGGCATTGGATCAATGCTTGTTTACATAAAATAACAAGCACACAAATGCTTCTGTTTTCTTGAGATGAGTTTGAAATTGATCCCCTAAATGACATGCATGCATGAATGATATGCAATCTTTGAAAACATGATTTTAGGGATGTTACAGTGTCTCTCTACAAAACAAGTGTGATGGGATCCAACAACCTTATTGTAGCAACCAAGCAAAACAAAACTAAAACCAAAAACAAAGACGCTCCAAGAACAACACAATAGTGCATGAAACAATAAAAACGAAGTGTCTAGAAAGACCTGAGATTTTTATTGATGAAGGGGATGGCAGAGTGTGTCTCTCTCCAAAATAAGTGTGCTGGGATCCAACAACCTTATTACAGCAACCAAGCAAAACAAAACTAAAACCAAAAACAAAGACGCTCCAAGAACAACACAACAATGCATGAAACAATAAAAACGAAGTGTCTAGAAAGACCTGAGATTTTTATTGATGAAGAAGGGGATGCCTTGGGCATCCCCAAGCTTTGACGCTTGTACCTCTTGAATATTTCTTGGGGTAACGCGGGGTGGCATCCCCATGCTTGAGATTTTGTCCATTCTTCATCTCATTACATCATTCTTTCTCTACACTTGAAATTTTTGAAGGGAAAATGCCCTGAGAGGCAATAATAAAGTGTTTATTATGTGTATTCCAAGTATATGATAGATGTTTATTTTGCATGCTATAATTTTATTAATACGGAAATGTTAATACATGTGTGTTTAATAAACAAACAAAAAGTTCCTAGTTATGCCTCTCTCATAAACTAGCTCGTTGATTAACAAGATGATCAAGGTTTCCTGATCATGGACATTGGATGTTGTTAATAACGGGATCACAACATTAGTGTAATGGTGTGATGAACATTCATCCGAAGTATAGCATTAAGATCAAAGTCATTGAGTTTATATTGCTATAACAACTTACAAAGTGATCCTAATCCTTAGACCATGAGATCATGTCAATCACTAACACCAGAAGAGTTTCTTGATAACATCAAACGTCACACCGTAACAGGGTGATTATAAAGATGGATTCAGAACTAATAAAGTGTTATGTTGAGGCTCATGGATCGAGAGTGGAATTTGTTCATCCCGATGACGGATAGATATACTCTGGTCCCTCTCGGTGATATCACATTGATTAGCTTGCAAGCAAGTGATTTGATCACTAGAATGTTATATCACAGGAACGAGAAAAGAGTGCATGTCGGTAACGAGATCAAACTAGGTATGGAGATACCGATGATCGAATCTCGGACATGTAATATATCATGAAACAAAGGGATTAAGATACTAGCGTAAAAGGTTCCGACGATCACAAGAAAGTCATCGTTGAATGTGTGGGAGTCAGTATGGGTCTCCAGATCCCGCTTCTGATTATTGATCCGAGAGGGGTCTCGATCATGTCCGCATTATTCACGAACCGTAGGGTGAAACACTTAAGAGACCCCGACATCCAATTGGAGCAAATGTTTCATGCCGAAAGAATGAACAAGCGCATGAATTTATTTCACTAGATACCGAAACAGGTTTTCGGGTGAAATTGCATAAAGTGGTTATGCATGTGAAATAGAATTCTAGCAAGGGGTTATTTGTGAATGTTTGTCATTAAAGTAATTGACAAAATTCTGAATAAAATAAAAGAGTTTTATTTAATGAGAGTTTGCATTAAATTTGGTGGAAATTTAATGGGAATTTGAGTGGACTTTTGAGTGGAGGGAATTTAAAGGAGATTTGTGAGTGGAGTGTCCACCCACATGAAGAGGGGAGGGCAAGGGGGCAGCCCCCATGCGCGGGCCACCCCCTTGGGGTTCCCCCCTCCTCCTATAAAAGGAGCCCCCCTCCTCACTTGTCTCTCACACCTCCTCGTGAAGGATCTCTCTCCCCCTCTAGAATTTATCCCCCATGGTCTCGGACTAGCGAGATACATGTTCCCGGTGGCTATTCGGCAAGAAAGACTTGTGCTTCCGCTGCATCGCTGGAGCGAGGAGGCGGAGGTTGCTCGGTGCCTCGAACGTGTGTGCGAGCACGGATGCGCTGCTGATTTGCGGCGCTAGGACTTCCTCTCGATCTTGAGATCGGCAAGAGATCGTCTACATCAACCACGAGTTGAACTCGTTAAGCTTTGTCGGTCTTCAAGGGTATGTTCTCTACGGATATACATCCGCCCGTTGTTTGTATCTAGTAGATAGATCTTGGTATATAGTTCACATCGTAGGAAATTTTTTGTTTTCTATGCTTCGAACCCTACAGTGGTATCAGAGCCGGATTTATGCGTAGATACTTTACACGGGTAGTACACATATGAGTATGTGGGCGATGATGATCATGTTGTTGCTCCTTTGTTGTAATTTTCGATATTGGTGGCATAGTGGGATGAAGAGGCCCGGACAAACTTTACATGTCCTCGCACATGAGACCTGTTCCATGCTTGACATGCAACTAGTTTGCATAAGTGGCTAGCGGGTGTCTGTCTCTCCTACTATAGTCAATATCTATTTTGCAAGCGAGTTGTCAACAATTTGATTATCCTCGTTGTGGTTCATGTTCGTAGGTAAGAACGGTTCTATCTCGAAAGCCCTAAGCCACGTAAAACTTGCAATGGATAAATTAGAGGCGTCTAGTTTAGATTGTTGCTGGGCTAGTGTTATGATATGGTAGTGTTGTAACTAGAAGTATGAGATGATACTCTTACAACACACATAGCGTGTAAAATCCATAGACCTTGGATTTACACATATAGGTATGATAGTGATCATACCACGATGCACATGATAGAGATCATCTGCGGGAACCATATAATTTCACTAATAAACATATGATGTGTGATAGCATCTTATATTGCTTGTTTAGCACTTTGTTAGCATAATAAGATGATCCCTCATTTAAATATCAAGATACGAATGTGTTCTTCCTTTAGTATGCACCGATTATGTTTTCGTCGCTCCAAGACATCACGTGATGATCGGGTGTTCTTGGATCCACGACCATATTTCGGGTGTAAAACAGTTACACACGCGAATACTAAGGTTCTAACTTGGCGAGCCTAGCATGTACAGACATGGCCTCGGAACACGGACCGAAAGGTTAAGCATGAGTCATATAGTTGATATGATGCCCATTTGATGCTCGCCTTTGAAGCTATACCGACTCACGTGATGATCGGACTTGGTGTAGTGGATTTGGTTCATGTAATCACCAAAAAGGCACGAGGGATGTCGTTTTTGAGTGGGAGTTCATTCGTAATATAGATTAGTTGAACTCAATCTATCATACACTTAGTCTAAACTTTACAAATTATGTTGTAGATGGCACCACCTGCTTTTAATTTCAATGTGTTCATGGAGAAAGAGAAACTAGCAACGAACGGTAGCAACTTTACCGAATGGGCCATGAATTTGAGGATTCTCCTCTCTGCTACACAAAAGCAATATGTGCTAGAAGCGCCGTTAGGCCCCCCACCTTTAGATGATGCCCCTGACGAGGAGAAGAATGTCTTCAGACTCGTAAGGAGGACCACAACTTAGTTCATTGCGGCATATTGTATGGGCTAGGGCCGGAACTTTGAAAGCCTTTCGAAAACGGCAATGCATTTGATACAATGGGTGAGTTGAAAATGATTTTCGACACACATGCTGTTGTAGAGAGCTACAACGCTTCAGAAAAGTTCTTTAGCTGCATGATGGAAGAGCACAACTCCGTTAGTGAGCATGTACTCAAGATGTCGAGTTACGCCGATAAGCTTGTGTCCTTGGGAATATCGATTCACATTGACTTAGGCATCCATCGTGTTCTGCAGTCTCTGCCACCTAGCTATAAGAGCTTCGTGATGAACTATAATATGCAAGGCATGAAGAAGTCTCTCCCCGAGCTTCTGTCAATGCTTAAAACTGCAGAAGTGGAGATAAAAAAGGAACATCAAGTGTTGATGATCAATAGGAACACTGGTTTCAAGAAAGACAAGAAGGGAAAACGGAAGGGAAGTAAGGGCGGCAAGCCTGTTGCCGCGCCTGAAAAGAAACCCCGAGTTGGACCTAAGTCTGATTCCGAGTGCTACTATTGTAAGGGGACTGGCCACTGGAAGCGCAACTACCCCAAGTATCTGGCAGACAAGAAGGCCGGCAAGGCAAACAAAGGAATATATGATATACATGTTATTGATGTGTACTTGACTAGTGCTCGTAGTAGCACCTGGGTATTTGATACCGGTTCAGTTGCTAATATTTGTAACTCGAATCAGGGGCTGCGAAACAAGCGACCGCTAGCAAGGGGTGAGGTCAAGATGCGTGTCGGCAATGGATCAAGCGTTGATGTGATCGCCGTCGGAACGCTGCCTCTCCACTTACCGTCGGGATTAGTAATAAACTTGAATAAATGTTATCTGGTGCCTGCACTGAGCATGAACATTGTATCTAGATCGTGTTTGATGCGAAGTGGTTATTCATTTAAATCCGAGAACAATGGTTGTTCCATTTATATGAATGAAATCTTTTATGGTCATGCACCGATGATGAATGGTTTATTTCTATTAGATCTCGATGATAATGTTACACATATTCATAATGTTGATGCTAAAAGGATTAAACTTAATGATGATATATCCGCATATATGTGGCACTGCCGTCTAGGTCAGATTAGCGTTAAACGCATGAAGAAGCTCCATTCGGATGGACTTTTGGAATCACTTGATTATGAATCATTTGATACATGTGAGCCATGCCTTATGGGCAAGATGACTAGAACGCCGTTTTCCGATTCAATGGAACGGGCGACAGATTTATTGGAAATCATACATTCTGATGTATGTGGTCCAATGAGTGTGTCGGCGCGAGGTGGATATCGTTATTTTGTTACTTTCACAGATGATTTGAGTAGATACGGTTATATCTACCAGATGAAACAAAAGTCTGAAACCTTTGAAAAGTTCAAGGAATTTCAGAATGAAGTGGAAAATCATCGTAATAGAAAGATCAAATTTCTATGGTCCGACCGTGGAGGTGAGTATCTAAGTTACGAGTTTAGCACTCACATGAAAGAGTGTGGAATTGTTTCACAACTCACACCTGCCGGAACACCACAGCGAAATGGTGTGTCGGAACGTCGTAATCATACTTTATTAGATATTGTTCGATCTATGATGTCTCTGACGGACTTGCCGTTGTCATTTTGGGGTTATGCACTAGAAACTGCTGCATTCACTTTAAATCGGGCACCATCTAAATCCGTTGAAAAGACACCGTATGAATTGTGGTTTGGAAACAAACCTAAGCTGCCATTTCTTAATGTTTGGGGATGCGATGTTTATGTGAAGAAATTTCAAACGGATAAACTCGAACCCAAAGCGGAAAAATGCGTCTTCATAGGATACCCTAAAGAAACTATTGGGTATTCCTTCTATCACAGATCCGAGGGCAAGGTTTTTGTTGCCAAGAATGGATCCTTTCTAGAGAAAGAGTTTCTCGCGAAAGGTGTGAGTAGTCGGAAGGTAGAACTCGAAGAGGTTGTGGAACCTTCTCTTCAAAGTATGGCGAGTAGCGCAGCGCCGGAAGTTGTTCCGGAGTTGGCTCCACCTGTTGAAGAGGGAACTAATGATAATGATCATGAAACTCCGAAAGAGAGTACTACCGAACCTCGCAGGTCAAACAGGACGCGTGCAGCTCCCGAGCTGTACGGAAATCCTGTCATGAATTTCATGGTTGATGAAAATTATGACCCTGCAACGTATGAAGAAGCGATGATGAGCCCGGATTCCAACGAATGGTTAGAAGCCATGAAATCCGAGATGGAATCCATGTATGAAAATCAAGTTTGGAACTTGGTGGAATTACCTCACGACCGAAAGGACGTGGAGAACAAATGGATTTTCAAAAGGAAAACTGATGCTGATGGTAATGTGACCGTCTATAAAGCTCGACTTGTCGCAAAGGGGTTTCGACAAATTCAAGGAGTTGACTACGATGAGACTTTCTCTCCCGTAGCGATGCTAAAGTCAGTTAGGATTATGTTAGCAATTGCTGCATATTTCGATTATGAGATATGGCAGATGGATGTCAAAACCGCGTTTCTCAATGGTAATATTGAAGAAGAGTTGTATATGATACAACCAAAGGGTTTTGTCGATCCTAAGGATGCTAACAAGGTGTGCAAGCTTCAGCGATCCATCTATGGATTGAAGCAAGCATCACGAAGTTGGAATCTCCGCTTTGATGAGGTGATCAAAGAGTTTGGATTTGTCCAAACTTATGGAGAAGCTTGTATTTCCAAGAAAGTGAGTGGGAGCAATGTGGCATTTCTGATATTATATGTGGATGACATATTATTGATCGGAAATGATATAGATCTTTTAAACAGTGTTAAAAGTTATCTAAACAGCAAATTTTCAATGAAGGACCTAGGTGAAGCATCATACATATTAGGCATAAAGATCTATAGAGATAGATCTAGGCTCCTAATAGGGCTATCGCAAAGTACATACCTTGATAAGATTTTAAAGTAGTTTAAAATGGACAGAAGTAAGAAGGGGTTCTTACCTATGTTGCAAGGCAAGACATTGAGTAAGACTCAAAGTCCGGCTTCGACGGAAGAAAGAGAGATAATGGACAAAGTCCCCTATGCTTCAGCCATAGGCTCTATAATGTACGCCATGCTATGTACAAGACCAGATGTGGCACATGCTATTAGTTTGACTAGTAGGTACCAATCAGATCCAGGTTTGGAACACTGGATAGCGGTCAAGAATATCCTTAAGTACTTACGAAGAACTAAGGATATGTTTCTTGTATACGGAGGTGAAGAAGAGCTCGTCGCTAAGTGTTATGTCGACGCTAGCTTTGACACCGATCCGGATGACTCTAAGTCTCAATCCGGATACGTATTTCTCATGAATGGCAGAGCGGTTAGTTGGAGGAGCTCCAAACAACCTGTGGTAGCGGGATCAACAACGGAGGCCGAATATGTTGCTGCTTCAGAAGCGGCTCAGGAAGCAGTTTGGATGAAGGAGTTCATATCCGAACTAGGAGTGGTGGCAAACGCGTTGGACCCAATGGTGATCTATTGTGACAACAATGGTGCCATTGCCAATGCCAAAGAGCCAAGGTCTCACAAGCATTCCAAGCATATTAAGCGTCGGTTTCACTCCATCCACGAGCATGTCAAGGATGGAGATATAAGATTTGTAAAGTACATACGGATCTCAATGTAGCAGATCCGTTGACTAAAACTCTCCCTAGAGCAAAACGTGATCAACACCAGAACTCAATGGGTGTTAGATTTATCACTATGTAACTAGATTATTGTCTCTAGTGCAAGTGGGAGACTGAAGGGAATATGCCCTGAGGGGCAATAATAAAGTGTTTATTATGTGTATTCCAAGTATATGATAGATGTTTATTTTGCATGCTATAATTGTATTAATACGGAAATTTTAATACATGTGTGTTTAATAAACAAACAGAAAGTTCCTAGTTATGCCTCTCTCATAAACTAGCTCGTTGATTAACAAGATGATCAAGGTTTCCTGATCATGGACATTGCATGTTGTTAATAACGGGATCACAACATTAGTGTAATGGTGTGATGAACATTCATCCGAAGTATAGCATTACGATCAAAGTCATTGAGTTTATATTGCTATAACAACTTACGAAGTGATCCTAATCCTTAGACCATGAGATCATGTCAATCACTAACACCGGAAGAGTTTCTTGATAACATCAAACGTCACACTGTAACAGGGTGATTATAAAGATGGATTCAGAACTAATTGTTAGACCCCTCCTTTATAAAGGAAAAGATCCCTGTGATTGCAATGCTAGTCCCTGGATCAATGCTAGCATCCACAGTTTAAGATGAAGTACACAGATACAAAGGTCGTTTATTACATTCATTCCAGAGATAAAACATAGTCTTTTACAACTCAGGGCCAAAGGCCTAATACAAGAGTTTATGGAATAAGTAAATAAACATAAGTCTTCATCTTCATGTGCCACAGGCAAGCATGTTGAGTGTAGACTCATGACTCCTATTCATCATCGGAGTAACCTGCAACATCACAAGTTACAGCCACAGAGGGTCAATACTTTGGAATAGTATTGGAAAGTGATACCTTAGTATATTTTAAGTGGACTATATTACTATATGCATTTTTGGCTAAGTGTAGCTTGGCTTGCTTTGCTTGAAAATAAGTTTTTCCTATTAGTGGAAATCACTAAGTTTTTCTTTGTCAAAACATTCCCAAGAAACCACCAATAGACATTGGGGTCCTTCTCCCTTGTTCACCCACAAATTTTTACTTATAAGTTGGAGTGATGAGATTCTTGTAGCTTCCATGTCTTGATGCTCAAATTGCCCATTGCCTTGTACTAGGCTAAGTACTTAGGTTTTCCATCTGCAGAGGTTGTGCACTTTCCCTACCAGACTTGGTTTCCCAAGACAGGACCTTTCAGAATCCTTTCCTTAGTCAAAATGGAAGCGCTCCAACCTATCAACCCACCTACCACCAACTGTCCAAATGACTAAGTTCTAGCAACCTATATGATCAAGGCAGAGCCCATATTGCCAAGTGGTTGCACTATAAGCTTTCTCAACACTTGGCCTCCAAATCCCTTTGTGCCTGGGTGGCATACCACAAGTGAGATACACAACCCAAGTCCATGGCCTTGTGTAACCACTCAACATAACCCAATCTTTCCATTCCACCCAGGAGGTTCATTTGATTTAGTTGTTTTATTAGAAAAGCATAAGTCTCATGACTTAGAATATTTTCATTATAGTATGTATAGATTTTCACCAACCCTTGTTTGCTGAGTAGCTAGGCTAAGCCTGGTAAGATAACTTAACTTAGGGAAAATTCCCAAGCAATTCTACCATTCTACACTACTTAGGATTTCCCAACTTAGCATTAGTCAAAAATAGCATGCAAGACTTAGCAAAATATCTAATGCTAGTACAAAACATAGGATAGAAATATTCATGAAAATATCACTTGCCTTGGTAGTGGGGAGAGTAGCACTCTTCACAATCACAATCACTAGCAAAATCTACACAAAATTATAGCATACAATTACACACAATATATTCAATCAAATATAATATGAATGCATGCATGCAAGAATTTTACTAAGTGGTGATTTTGAAAATTCTACTAAGCATGCACATGTTCACAGAACTTATCAAGTCACAAGTTTACCAACTAAACTTATTTGGCACCAATATAATTTCCCAAAATAAAACTATACTTAAAATAGCCCTAAAACTTGTTCTACAAATAAAGTCATTTTAACTGTTACTATTTGTTAAACAAATTGGATATTCAGAAAGGTCTTGTTTCACTGAATCCAACGGTATAAAGTTTGTAAAATTCTAACGTGGCATTCAAAAGTTATAGCAGTTCAAAGTTTGGATCTAAATCAGGTTTAAATTCTGTTTTTGAATTTCATACTAGCCACGCGTCACAACCTCACTGGTGCGTACCGGTTCGCGCGGATCGAGCGCTGCGGACCGCACGATCTAAATGAGATCTGGCGGCTCAGACACACGCGTACCCCTTCGCTCAGGATCTATCCTAGCCCTACGATGCAGATCCAATGGACCAAACTACCACGCCACAATCTGGTGGCGCTAGCGGTGCTAACTGACGGCGGCGCGTCTGACTATGGCGGCGCCGGCGTTCTACATCGCTCCAGGAAGTAGGGATGTGCTTACCAGATCCGCCAAGACGTGCTGAAGCTCGACGTGGTACTGGTTTGCGGAGGGGCGCTCGGAGATGGGCTCTGGATCTCGTCGGAGTTGCGTTTGGCGTCGGGTGGATGTTGTCGGAGTCGTTGCCGAGGTTCCGCGTCACCCTAACACGAACCAGAGGGTTTAGAAAGTGCGCAAGGCAGTTGCGAACACGCTCGTGTGAAGGAAAAGGCAAGGGGCGCACTGGACTTACGGAGATTGGTCGCCGGAGTTGGGGTGGTCGTCAGGTGCTTACGGCGTCAAGCGAATGCCGCGACCTGGGGCAATACAGGATGAGCTAGTGTGGTCAGGATGTGCGCCAGGGGATTACAAGACGGCTCGAACGACCCAGAGGGGGAGGGGCGCACGGGGCTCACCTGAATCGATCGCCGGAGTGAGCTCTGTCTGCGGCGGTTCTGAGCGAGTCGTGGGCAGCCTGGTGGCGTGAATGTAGAATTGGCTGGGGGCAAATGACTACGAGGAGGTGGGGATCTTATAGCCGGTGTCTCGACAGGAAACGACTGAGGTTTAATGCCCAATTAAGCCGCGCCATTACCGGCAGTGACTGCAGCTGCGACGTGGTCGCGGGCGCGGTTTGAGGAAGACGATGACAGCGTGGACAGGGCCCGCTCGTCAGCAATGCGCGCGAAGTGAGTGTGGGGTCTGTCTGTCAGCGACTGGCTCTGTGCGTTCGCGCGTGAGAGAAGAAAAGAAAATTCCCGGGTGGGCTTGCTGGGCTGGGTTCGTTGCTGGGCCAGATATCTGGCACGTGGCCCTTTTCCTTTGTTTATTTCTTTTTCTTTTTCTATTTTGATTTTCTGGTTAGATTTTGATATGAAATCAAATCCTTTTTGAATTCAAATAATTCTGGGGATTTTTGGAGGGTACTGTGATTTCAAAAACCAGTCATATAACCATGTGGTTACCCTGTAAGTGCTTGGTCCAGCTTGGACTTAAAACAATTAGAGACAATGCCCCTGGTTTGCAAATGTTTTTAAGAAAATAGGGTTTTGAATTTATTTCCAAATTGAAAACTTGGTCAAACCTCTATACCTATCTTTCTAACAATGGAGGCAAGCAAACAAGTTCCTACTCATTCAGGTTTCAAATGGTGTTGGTCTTTTGAATTAAATCTGTCCACATAAAATCATAACACCAAAGCTTATGTTTTTCTGGAGTGATTTTGAGAAAATCCCTAAATGATGATGAATGCAAGGATGACATGAATGAGTTTTGGAATATGAATTTAGGGATGTTACAAATCTAACCCCCTTAAGATGAATCTCGCCCTCGAGATTCGGTTTGGCTAGCAAATAGGTGAGGGTGGTCTTTCCGAAGATCCTCTTCTTTTTCCCATGTTGCTTCTTCTTCGGAATGATGATTCCATTGCACCTTGCAAAACTTGATAGTTTTTGTCCTTGTGACTCTTTCTGTGGTCTCAAGAATCTTGACAGTCTTTTCCTCATAGGTGAGATCACTTTCTAGTTGTACTTCTTCCAAAGGTATGGTATCCTTCAAAGCTGATTCTTCCATCTCTGGATGACATTTCTTAAGCTGACTCACATGAAACACATTATGGACAGCTGACAGAGATTCTGGCAATTCAACTTCATATGCAACTTCTCCCTTGCGACTTAGAATCTTGAATGGCCCAACATATCTTGGTGCCAACTTTCCTTTGACTCCAAACCTTTTCACTCCACTAAGTGGTGATACTCTAAGATAAGCTCTATCCCCAACTTCGTAGGTGACTTCTCTACGCTTAGAATCCACGTAGCTTTTTTGTCGGGACTGTGCTATCTTCAATCTATCGTTAACCAATTTGACTTTCTCTTCGGCGTCTTTGATAAGATCAGGTCCAAATAAGCTTCTTTCTCCCACACCATTCCATAACAATGGGGTGGTACACTTCCTTCCGTAGAGTAATTCAAACGGTGCCATTCCAATACTGGATTGATGACTGTTATTATAAGAGAACTCTGCGTAAGGTAAGATTTCATCCCAACTTGCTCCATAATCTAAAACACATGCCCTCAACATGTCTTCAAGAATATGGTTAGTCCTTTCTGTTTGCCCATCAGTTTGATGATGAAAAGCAGTGCTGAATTCCAATCTCGTTCCTAAGGATTCATGAAGCTGTCTCCAAAAGTGAGAAGTGAACTGAGTTCCTCTATCTGATACAATACTCTTAGGCACACCATGAAGGCATACAATCTTGCTCATGTAAATTTTAGCTAACTTAGCACTCGTATATGTTGTCTTCACGGGTATAAAATGAGCCACTTTAGTTAGGCGATCCACTACTACCCATATGGAATCATACCCTGACCTAGTCCTTGGTAATCCGGTAATGAAATCCATACCGATATTTTCCCACTTCCATTCAGGAATAGGCAGTGGTTGAAGCAAACCTGCTGGTTTCTGATGCTCCGCTTTTACTCTGCTACACACATCACACAAAGCAATATGCTCGGCGATGTCCCTTTTTAGATTGTTCCACCAAAATCTTTCTTTCATATCCATGTACATCTTGGTGTTTCCTGGGTGAATAGAATACGGAGAGTTGTGACCTTCTTGTAAGATCAGTTTCCGCAACTCCGGGTCTTGTGGAACACATATACGTTTCCCGTGCCATAAAGTACCTTGTTCGTCTATATGGAAATTCTTAGCTTTCCCTAGACTAATATTTTCCTTAATCTTTTCAATTTCCTTATCGGTCTTCTGAGCTTCTTGGATCTTGTCCAATAGAGTGGGTTGAACATCCAAAGACATGAGATGTCCTTCAGGCACAATTTCCAATCTGAGTTCTTTGAATTGCTTACACAAATCATCTGGCAAATCACCTTTGGTAAGGCCATTTACAAACGTCTTACGACTTAGAGCATCCGCTACTACATTTGCTTTACCGGGGTGGTATTGCAAACTTAAGTCGTAATCCTTGATAAGATCTAGCCATCTTCTTTGTCTCATATTGATTTCCTTCTGGGTGAATATATACTTCAAACTTTTATGATCGGTGAATACTTCACAATGCTTCCCCAAAAGGTAATGTCTCCATGTTTTGAGTGCATGGACGACAGAGGCCAACTCCAAATCATGAGTAGGATAGTTTACTTCATGAGTTTTGAGTTGTCTCGAAGCATAGGCTACGACTTTACCGTCTTGCATAAGTACGGCACCCAAACCTTGATGAGACGCATCACAATATACTTGGAAATCCATTTCCAAATCTGGCAGACACAGAACTGGTGCTGTCACCAGTCTCTTCTTCAACTCTTGGAAGCTGACTTCGCAACCTTCAGACCAAGCAAATTTCTTGTCCTTCTTTAACAATTCTGTCATTGGCTTAGTAACCTTCGAGAAATTTTCAATGAATCTTCTGTAGTAACCTTCTAAGCCGAGGAAACTACGAACTTCTTTCACATTTTTGGGTGATTCCCATTCTGTCATAGCTGAAACCTTAGCAGGATCAACTGCCACACCATCCTTCGTCATCACATGACCAAGAAAACCAACTTCCTTTAACCAGAACTCACACTTGCTGAATTTGGCATAAAGTTTATGTTCCCTCAGTTTCTCAAGTATCAAGCGTAGGTGTCTTTCATGTTCTTCCTTGCTTTTGGAGTAGACTAAGATATCATCGATGAAAACGACAACGAACTTGTCAAGAAATTCCATGAACACCTTGTTCATCATATTCATGAAGTATGCTGGAGCGTTGGTTAAACCAAAAGGCATCACAGTATACTCATACAATCCATACCTTGTGGTGAATGCTGTTTTTGGTATGTCTTGCTCTCTTATCTTGAGTTGAAAATAACCTGACCGGAGATCAATCTTCAAGAATACACATGCTCCTTCTAGCTGATCAAACAAGTCGTTGATTCTTGGCAAAGGATATTTGTTCTTGATGGTTACTTCGTTGAGAGAATGGTAGTCAATACATAATCTTTGTGTTCTATCCTTCTTCTCCACGAACAATACTGGGGCTCCCCAAGATGAAGAACTTGGTTGAATAAACCCTTTCTGCAACTGTTCTCCTAGCTGCTTCTTGAGCTCTTTTAGTTCATCAACTGACATTTTGTACGGTCTCTTAGCTATTGGTCCAGAACCAGGTACCAAATCTATCAGAAACTCCACATCTCTATCCGGTGGCATTCCTGGTAACTCTTCCGGAAACACATCCGGATACTCACATACAATTGGCACACTGTCCATGCTAACCCCCTTAAGAGAATTCAGCTTACTTCCTTTGGATTCAAAGTTTGACTTGAATTTTATTCTTTTCCCTTCGGGGGTTGTGAGTGTAACTGTACGATTGGAACAATCTAATACTCCTTCATACTTAGCCATCCAATCCATTCCCAAAATTACGTCTAGTCCTTGGGAATCTAGGATTATCAGGCTTACTGGAAACTTATGCTTTCCAAACTCTATGACGAGATCCCGGCATCCAAGGCTTACTATCATATCTCCCCCCGGAGAACTAACCTTTATTGGACACCCAATGTTTTCTGATGCAAACCCATTTCTATCAACAAATGCCTTTGATATGAATGAATGAGATGCACCGGTATCAAAGAGTACAAATGCTGAAATTGAATTGAGTCTGAACTTACCAGCAACGGCATCAGGCTCCTCATAGACCTCCTCCACATTGATGTGGTTAACCTGTCCTTTCTGAAAAGGATTTGGCTTGTTAGATCATTCAACTTTCTTCTCAGCGCACTCATTAGCATAATGCCCCAGCTTCTTGCATTTGAAGCACTCAACCTGACTGATGTCCTTTTTAGGAGGTTGGCTTCCACTTCCACTACCATTTCCACTATAGTGGTTCTTATGTCCACCCTTGTGGTTCTTGTACTTGTCCTTGTCATGACTGCGGTGATGCTTGTTGTCATGACGGTTGTGGTTGTGCTTGCTGAATTTCCCATGTTTATGGGATCCTGAGTTGCCACTGTCATCATAGTGAGATCGTTTGTGAGACGATCCCGAGCTTTGCTTGTCGGAGTGTTTCCTCTTCCTACTCTCGACTTGCTTCATTTTACTTTCCAAAATAGCAGCCTTGTCACACAAAGACTGATATGTTGGAACATATGCCACTGACAACTGCAGATTCAGCTCATCATTTAAGCCCTCCAGAAATTTTTCCTTTCTTTTGGCATCTGTGTCAACCTCATCCGGTGCATAGCGCGCCAGATTGTTGAACTCTTCTATGTATTCTGCCACGCTGCGGTGGCGCTGCTTCAGGTTGTGAAACTCCTTCTTTTTTAGACTCATCATTCCTGATGAGATATGAGCAGTGCGAAAGCCATCTTCAAAGATAGTCCAAGTCACCTCATCAATAGGAGTGGTGATTTGAAAGTTGTCCCACCATGTGGCGGCTGGTCCTTCCAACAGATGTGCTGCGAACCTGACTTTTTCAGCATCCGTGCAGCCCACGGTCACTAAGTCCTTGTTCACGGAACGTAGCCAGTCATTGGCCACCATGGGATCAGTTGTTCCCGAAAACTTTGCTGGCCTCAAACGCAGAAATCTGGTGAGCATATCAAAACCCGGTGGGTTGTTGTTGTTGTTGTTATTGGGGTTGTTGTTGTTGTTGGGGTTGTTGTTGTTGTTATTCTGGTTTTGAATGAATGTCGTCATCATTTGCATAAGCTGTGTTTGCGCATTCATCATTTGTTGCATTTCCGGGGTGATGTTGTTGGGGTTGGGGTTTGCGCGACGGGGAGGCATCTGTGGTTTGTTCAAATAGATAAGAATGAGATACCCATAGATGTTTTATGCACAATACTTCACAAGCAAACACATAACATGCAACATAAGAATAAAACTCAACAACCAGATGACAAGTTCATGAGATAAAACACACAAGTGACAAGCCATCCACATGTCGGATGGTCCAATAATAAATTCACAATAATGAGTACGAATATGAAAGGTAAACGAGTAGTTAAGTCTACTCATCAGCATCAATCTCCTCCTCGACGAAGGTAAGACCTGCGTTCTCCATCGCGGTCTTGTTCTCCTCAATCGTAGTGGTCAAGGAATCGACCTTGGCCTTGAGAGCCCTCTTCTGGGAGCGAAGCCTCTCAATAACCATCTGCTGCTGCTCAAGCTCGAAATCCTTGGACTTCAGTTCCTCGGTCATATCCCGGATCTTCTTGTTCCTATCCTGAACGCGTTTCTCCTGACTCTTGAACTTGCGGTCCTGTGCCTCGAACTTTGTCTCCATTTCCTTGATCATCTCATCCTGCTGCGCAAAAAGCTTGTCCTTCTCGCGAAGCTGCACCTGAAGCTCGTCATTTCCTAGCATGACGTTCGTTCTGTCCGTGTCTACGTGCCTGAGAAGAGTCTCTAAGTCCTGGAGGTAGAGACGTATCGGCTCTGCCGTGCCCCTCGACTCGTCCTCAAAGTCGATGGACTCTTTATCAACATCACGTCTTCCGAAGACGTGAAAGTGGGTGCCCCTAACCTGTCGGGAGTGACGGCCTAACAGTCGTCCTATCAGGTCCTGCATGACTACCTCCATGCCTCTCTCCCTGTCGTCGTGCATCAGCTTGAAGACAATGGCCTCCATAGTAGGCTCAGTATGGCGTCCGGGCTGGTTCACCTTGAAGCCCCAGAGGTCCTTCCTCTTGAACTTGGTAAGTGGGTACACCGTGATGGTGGGAAGAGGGAGATCGAGCAAAGTGGTAAGCTCAATGATACGGGGACCAAAACGAGTAACCTGAAACTCCTCAACAGTGCTAATGGCAATAGGCATCTATTTATAAGAATGAAAAAGTTAGAACAACACAATTCAAGGTAAATCAAGACAACATTCATACATATCCATGGAACACAATCATCACACAAGTCATGCATACATAAGTCCATTACATCAATCAAGGTCCATACTTATTTATAGTATTATTTTTGGAAAATAAGGTGATAAGTGGTGGTCCAACTAACGAAATGCCCTTACAATCCAATATCACTGGATCTATTAGCAAACACAATGTTCCTAGAGGCAATCCACCAATCTTGTTCTCTTGTCTCCATCACTAAGTCTATAACATCTCCCCTTAACTCTTGGTTGGTGGCTTCCAACTCTTGAGTAAGTTCCTTCTCTTTCTCTAAGTCCTTTTGGAGGTTGAGCATTCTGCATTTGACTCTAGCACTTAGTTCTTTGATAGTCCTCCAAGCTGCATCTCTGGCTGACTCAAAGAATGTGGTGTGCATTGTGGTGTTGGTGTACATGCAGAATCCGTTTTCTTTGTGGTTGTCTTCCTTGTTTTTGTACAAGTGAAGTTGCACCCACCAATACTCCACTCCTTCATCCATCACTGGAAAGCCCTTGTACACAGCTGCACCATGTGCTTCCATTGCCACCATGAGGTCCTTGAGAATATTGGGAAACTCAGTTTCACACTCCAAGGTCATGGTCATGAGTGGTCCTTTCTTCACGGCTTCGTTGATGGAGTTCATCTACAAAGAGAGTTGAGAATGAAAAGATTAGAAAAGTTTTACGAGAAGAATAGCACTTTTCCTTAGTGGTTTTCCAATCCTAGGGTCATAATCCTACAGGCAACATAGTGCTCTGATACCATCTGTTAGACCCCTCCTTTATAAAGGAAAAGATCCCTGTGATTGCAATGCTAGTCCCTGGATCAATGCTAGCATCCACAGTTTAAGATGAAGTACACAGATACAAAGGTCGTTTATTACATTCATTCCAGAGATAAAACATAGTCTTTTACAACTCAGGGCCAAAGGCCTAATACAAGAGTTTATGGAATAAGTAAATAAACATAAGTCTTCATCTTCATGTGCCACAGGCAAGCATGTTGAGTGTAGACTCATGACTCCTATTCATCATCGGAGTAACCTGCAACATCACAAGTTACAGCCACAGAGGGTCAATACTTTGGAATAGTATTGGCAAGTGATACCTTAGTATATTTTAAGTGGACTATATTACTATATGCATTTTTGGCTAAGTGTAGCTTGGCTTTCTTTTCTTGAAAATAAGTTTTTCCTATTAGTGGAAATCACTAAGTTTTTCTTTGTCAAAACATTCCCAAGAAACCACCAATAGACATTGGGGTCCTTCTACCTTGTTCACCCAAAAATTTTTACTTATAAGTTGGAGTGATGAGATTCTTGTAGCTTCCATGTCTTGATGCTCAAATTGCCCATTGCCTTGGACTAGGCTAAGTACTTAGGTTTTCCATCTGCAGAGGTTGTGCACTTTCCCCACCAGACTTGGTTTCCCAAGACAGGACCTTTCAGAAGCCTTTCCTTAGTCAAAATGGACGCGCTCCAACCTATCAACCCAACTACCACCAACTGTCCAAATGACTAAGTTCTAGCAACCTATATGATCAAGGCAGAGCCCATATTGCCAAGTGGTTGCACTGTAAGCTTTCTCAACACTTGGCCTCCAAATCCCTTTGTGCCTGGGTGGCATACCACAAGTGAGATACACAACCCAAGTCCATGGCCTTGTGTAACCACTCAACATAACCCAATCTTTCCATTCCACCCAGGAGGTTCATTTGATTTAGTTGTTTTATTAGAAAAGCATAACTCTCATGACTTAGAATATTTTCATTATAGTATGTATAGATTTTCACCAACCCTTGTTTGCTGAGTAGCTAGGCTAAGCCTGGTAAGATAACTTAACTTAGGGAAAATTCCCAAGCAATTCTACCATTCTACACTACTTAGGATTTCCCAACTTAGCATTAGTCAAAAATAGCATGCAAGACTTAGCAAAATATCTAATGCTAGTACAAAACATAGGATAGAAATATTCATGAAAATATCACTTGCCTTGGTAGTGGGGAGAGTAGCACTCTTCACAATCACAATCACTAGCAAAATCTACACAAAATTATAGCATACAATTACACACAATATATTCAATCAAATATAATATGAATGCATGCATGCAAGAATTTTACTAAGTGGTGATTTTGAAAATTCTACTAAGCATGCACATGTTCACAGAACTTATCAAGTCACAAGTTTACCAACTAAACTTATTTGGCACCAATATAATTTCCCAAAATAAAACTATACTTAAAATAGCCCTAAAACTTGTTCTACAAATAAAGTCATTTTAACTGTTACTATTTGTTAAACAAATTGGATATTCAGAAAGGTCTTGTTTCACTGAATCCAACGGTATAAAGTTTGTAAAATTCTAACGTGGCATTCAAAAGTTATAGCAGTTCAAAGTTTGGATCTAAATCAGGTTTAAATTCTGTTTTTGAATTTCATACTAGCCACGCGTCACAACCTCACTGGTGCGTACCGGTTCGCGCGGATCGAGCGCTGCGGACCGCACGATCTAAATGAGATCTGGCGGCTCAGACACACGCGTACCCCTTCGCTCAGGATCTATCCTAGCCCTACGATGCAGATCCAATGGACCAAACTACCACGCCACAATCTGGTGGCGCTAGCGGTGCTAACTGACGGCGGCGCGTCTGACTATGGCGGCGCCGGCGTTCTACATCGCTCCAGGAAGTAGGGAGGTGCTTAACAGATCCGCCAAGACATGCTGAAGCTCGACGTGGTACTGGTTTGCGGAGGGGCGCTCGGAGATGGGCTCTGGATCTCGTCGGAGTTGCGTCTGGCGTCGGGTGGATGTTGTCGGAGTCGTTGCCGAGGTTCCGCGTTGCCCTAACACGAACCAGAGGGTTTAGGAAGTGCGCAAGGCAGTTGCGAACACGCTCGTGTGAAGGAAAAGGCAAGGGGCGCACTTGACTTACGGAGATTGGTCGCCGGAGTTGGGGTGGTCGTCAGGTGCTTACGGCGTCAAGCGAATGCGGCGACCTGGGGCAATACAGCATGAGCTAGTGTGGTCAGGATGTGCGCTAGGGGATTACAAGATGGCTCGAACGACCCAGAGGGGGAGGGGCGCACGGGGCTCACCTGAATCGATCGCCGGAGTGAGCTCTGTCTGCGGCGGTTCTGAGCGAGTCGTGGGCAGCCTGGTGGCGTGAATGTAGAATTGGCTGGGGGGAAATGACTGCGAGGAGGTGGGGATCTTATAGCCGGTGTCTTGACAGGAAACGCCCGAGGTTTAATGCCCAATTAAGCCGCGCCATTACGGGCAGTGACTGCAGCTGCGACGTGGTCGCGGGCGCGGTTTGAGGAAGACAATGACAGCGTGGACAGGGCCCGCTCGTCAGCGATGCGCGCGAAGTGAGTGTGGGGTCTGTCTGTCAGCGACTGGCTGTGTGCGTTCGCGCGTGAGAGAAGAAAAGAAAATTCCCGGGTGGGCTTGCTAGGCTGGGTTCGTTGCTGGGCCAGATATCTGGAGCGCGGCCCTTTTCCTTTGTTTATTTCTTTTTCTTTTTCTATTTTGATTTTCTGGTTAGATTTTGATATGAAATCAAATCCTTTTTGAATTCAAATAATTCTGGGGATTTTTGCAGGGTACTTTGATTTCAAAAACCAGTCATATAACCATGTGGTTACCCTGTAAGTGCTTGGTCCAGCTTGGACTTAAAACAATTAGAGATAATGCCCCTGGTTTGCAAATGTTTTTAAGAAAATAGGGTTTTGAATTTATTTCCAAATTGAAAACTTGGTCAAACCTTTATACCTAACTTTCCAACAATGGAGGCAAGCAAACAAGTTCCTACTCATTCAGGTTTCAAATGGTGTTGGTCTTTTGAATTAAATCTGTCCACATAAAATCATAACACCAAAACTTATGTTTTTCTGGAGTGATTTTGAGAAAATCCCTAAATGATGATGAATGCAAGGATGACATGAATGAGTTTTGGAATATGAATTTAGGGATGTTACACTAATAAAGTGTTATGTTGAGGCTCATGGATCGAGAGTGGAATTTGTTCATCCCGATGACGGATAGATATACTCTGGGCCCTCTCGGTGATATCACATTGATTAACTTGCAAGCAAGTGATTTGATCACTAGAATGTTATATCACAGGAACGAGAAAAGAGTGCATGTCGGTAACGAGATCAAACTAGGTATGGAGATACCAATGATCGAATCTCGGACATGTAATATATCGTGAAACAAAGGGATTAAGATACTAGCGTAAAAGGTTCCGACGATCACAAGAAAGTCATCGTTGAATGTGTGGGAGTCAGTATGGGTCTCCAGATCCCGCTTCTGATTATTGATCCGAGAGGGGTATCGATCATGTCCGCATTATTCACGAACCGTAGGGTGACACACTTAAGAGACACCGACATCCAATTGGAGCAAATGTTTCATGCCGAAAGAATGAGCAAGCGCAGGAATTTATTTCACTAGATACCGAAATAGGTTTTCGGGTGAAATTGCATAAAGTGGTTATGCATGTGAAATATAATTCTAGCAAGGGGTTATTTGTGAATGTTTGTCATTAAAGTAATTGACAAAATTCTGAATAAAATAAAAGAGTTTTATTTAATGAGAGTTTGCATTAAATTTGGTGGAAATTTAATGGGAATTTGAGTGGACTTTTGAGTGGAGGGAATTTAAAGGAGATTTGTGAGTGGAGTGTCCACCCACATGAAGAGGGGAGGTCAAGGGGGCAGCCCCCATGCGCCGGACACCCCCTTGGGGTTCCCCCCTCCTCCTATAAAAGGAGCCCCCCTCCTCACTTGTCTCACACACCTCCTCGTGAAGGATCTCTCTCCCCCTCTAGAATTTATCCCCCATGGTCTCGGACTAGCGAGATACATGTTCCCGGTGGCTATTCGGCAAGAAAGAGTTGTGCTTCCGCTGCATCGCTGGAGCGAGGAGGCGGAGGTTGCTCGGTGCCTCGAACGTGTGTGCGAGCACGGATGCGCTGCTGATTTGCGGCGCTAGGACTTCCTCTCGATCTTGAGATCGGCAAGAGATCATCTACATCAACCACGAGTTGAAGTCGTTAAGCTTTGTTGGTCTTCAAGGGTATGTTCTCTACGGATATACATCCGCCCGTTGTTTGTATCTAGTAGATAGATCTTGGTATATAGTTCACATCATAGGAAATTTTTTGTTTTCTATACTGCGAACCCTACAATTTTTTCTTCATACAAAACTTCACACAATCTTCATTAGCAACATTAGTGCATTCAAAAGATAATAGACCTTTAGGTTTAGTTTCAAAACAGCAAAACTTTCACTAAAGAAAGAAGATACTATAGCAATTCCCTCAAAAAGATAAATTTCCCAAAGAGAACCCAAAAAGGAATCAATAAGAAGCAAATGCAAATAATGGCAGAAATCTATCAAAACAGACCAGCAGGTAAAAACCGATTTTTTAGAAGACCTTATGTTTCTCATATCAAAAATTGTTGAACTAGCGAAATTTAGATAACAACCTGGGGGATTTATTCAGAACATTAAAGCTAAATCCGACTTACAGAGATTTTTCATGAATTTTTATAGTGAAGCACAAAATTCTGTTTCGGGACAACACTTCCCCAAATTTTACTTCCCTCTCATTAGAGGTTATTATTGGCACAAAAATCAAACAAAAAGGACAAGGAGAGGTTATTACAGAAGTAATAACTTCCAAGACTAAAAAAACTATTGGGTTATCTCCCAAGAGGTACTTTTCTTTAACGCCTTTAAGCTAGGCTTGATAGTTTGAGAAGATGCTCACATAAGAAATATGAATTGAAGTAAAACAGAGCATCAAGAAGCAAATTAAAAACACATTTAAGTCTAACCCACTTCCTATGCATAGGAATCTTATAAACAAACAAGTCATGAAAGCACAAAGCAACAAGCATAGGAAAGCAAAACAAGTGCAACCAAGATTTTCAACATAAAGAGGGGAAACTTAATATTTTTGAGATACATAAGACCATGTTTCCCTCTCTCATAATAACTTTCAGTAGCATCATGAATAAAATTAACAATATAACTATCACATAAAACATTCTTATCATGAGCCACATGCATATAATAATTATTACTCTCCACATAAGCATAGTCACTCTTATTAATTGTAGTGGGATAAAATTAAACAAAATAGCTATCATTGTTAATCTCATCACCATAATCATCAAATGTAGGAGGCATATTGTAATCACAATAAATTTTCTCCTCAATAGTAGGTGGAATGAAAATATCATATTCATCATTGTAATCATCATATATTGGAGGTTTGGTATCATCATAAGCAATAGAATAGCTATCTTCCAAAGCTGGGGAACTAAAAAGATCATTTTTATAAAAACTAGCTTCCCAAGATTAGACTTTTCCATAGAATTATCAATAATGGTGTCCAAAGAATTCATACTAATAACATTGCTATTAGCATGCAAAGAAAGTTCCATATTTTTTTAATTTTCTTCAGCATCCTTGATTAGTTCTGGTCCGAACAAACTTCTTTCTCCCACACCATTCCATAGAAATGGGGTGGTACACTTTCTCCCATGGAGAAATTCAAATGGTGCCATTTCAATACTGGCTTGATAGCTGTTATTGTAAGAGAATTCTGCGTAAGGCAGACTTTCATCCCAACTGGCTCCATAGTCTAGGGCACATGCCCTCAACATATCTTCAAGAATCTGGTTGGTCCTTTCTGTTTGTCCATCAGTTTGAGGATGAAAAGCAGTGCTGAACTCCAACCTCGTTCCCAATGACTCATGTAGTTGCCTCCAAAAATGAGAAGTGAATTGAGTTCCCCTATCAGACACAATACTCTTGGGTACTCCATGTAGACATACAATTCTACTCATATAGATCTTGGCTAACTTAGCACTTGTATAGGTTGTCTTCACTGGTATGAAATGAGCCACTTTAGTTAGGAGATCCACTACTACCAAAATAGAATCATATCCTGACCTGGTCCTTGGCAATCCGGTGATGAAATCCATGCCAATCTTGTCCCACTCCCAATCAGGAATAGGTAGTGGATGTAGCAATCCTGCTGGCTTCTGATGTTCCGCTTTCACTCTACTACATACATCACACAAAGCAATATGTCCGGCGATGTCTTTCTTGAGATTATTCCACCAAAATCTTTCTTTCATATCCATGTACATTTTGGTGTTACCCGGATGAATGGAATATGGTGAGTTATGTGCTTCTTGTAAAATCAGTTTCCGATGCTCCGGATCTTGCGGAACACAGATACGTTTTCCATACCATAAAGTACCATGTTCGTCTTCATGAAATCCTTTGGCTTTCCCTTTGCCAATCTTTTCCTTAATCTCCTTAATTTCCTTATTTGTCTTTTGGGCTTCCTTGATTTTGTCCAACAAAGTGGGTTGAACATCCAATGACATGAGATGTCCTTCAGGCACAATTTCCAATCTGAGATCTCTAAATTGAGTACACAGATCATCTGGCAATTCTCCCTTTGTAAGGCCATTTACAAAAACGTTACGGCTTAGAGAATCCGCTACAACATTTGCTTTACCGGGGTGGTATTGCAAACTCAAGTCATTGTCCTTTGAAGGGAATATGACCTGAAAGGCAATAATAAAGTGTTTATTATGTGTATTCCAAGTATATGATAGATGTTTATTTTGCATGCTATAATTGTATTGATACGGAAACGTTAATACATGTGTGTTTAATAAACAAACATAAAGTTCCTAGTTATGCCTCTCTCATAAACTAGCTCGTTGATTAACAAGATGATCAAGGTTTCCTGATCATGGACATTGGATGTTGTTAATAATGGGATCACAACATTAGTGTAATGGTGTGATGAACATTCATCCGAAGTATAGCATTACGATCAAAGTCATTGAGTTTATATTGCTATAAAAACATACGAAGTGATCCTAATCCTTAGACCATGAGATCATGTCAATCACTAACACCGGAAGAGTTTCTTGATAACATCAAACGTCACACCATAACAGGGTGATTATAAAGATGGATTCAGAACTAATAAAGTGTTATGTTGAGGCTCATGGATCGAGAGTGGAATTTGTTCATCCCGATGACGGATAGATATACTCTGGGCCCTCTCGGTGATATCACATTGATTAGCTTGCAAGCAAGTGATTTGATCACTAGAATGTTATATCACAGGAACGAGAAAAGAGTGCATGTCGGTAACGAGATCAAACTAGGTATGGAGATACCGATGATCGAATCTCGGACATGTAGTATATCGTGAAACAAAGGGATTAAGATACTAGCGTAAAAGGTTCCGACGATCACAAGAAAGTCATCGTTGAATGTGTGGGAGTCAGTATGGGTCTCCAGATCCCGCTTCTGATTATTGATCCGAGAGGGGTCTCGATCATGTCCGCATTATTCACGAACCGTAGGGTGACACACTTAAGAGACACCGACATCCAATTGGAGCAAATGTTTCATGCCGAAAGAATGAACAAGCACAGGAATTTATTTCACTAGAAACCGAAACAGGTTTTTGGGTGAAATTGCATAAAGTGGTTATGCATGTGAAATAGAATTCTAGCAAGGGGTTATTTGTGAATGTTTGTCATTAAAGTAATTGACAAAATTCTGAATAAAATAAAAGAGTTTTATTTAATGAGATTTTGCATTAAATTTGGTGGAAATTTAATGGGAATTTGAGTGGACTTTTGAGTGGAGGGAATTTAAAGGAGATTTGTGAGTGGAGTGTCCACCCACATGAAGAGGGGAGGGCAAGGGGGCAGCCCCCATGCGCGGGCCACTCCCTTGGGGTTCCCCCCTCCTCCTATAAAAGGAGCCCCCCTCCTCACTTGTCTCTCACACCTCCTCGTGAAGGATCTCTCTCCCCCTCTAGAATTTATCCCCCATGGTCTCGGACTAGCGAGATACATGTTCCCGGTGGCTATTCTGCAAGAAAGAGTTGTGCTTCCGCTGCATCGCTGGAGCGAGGAGGCGGAGGTTGCTCGGTGCCTCGAACGTGTGTGCGAGCACGGATGCGCTGCTGATTTGCGGCGCTAGGACTTCCTCTCGATCTTGAGATCGGCAAGAGATCGTCTACATCAACCACGAGTTGAACTCGTTAAGCTTTGTCGGTCTTCAAGGGTATGTTCTCTACGGATATACATCCGCCCGTTGTTTGTATCTAGTAGATAGATCTTGGTATATAGTTCACATCGTAGGAAATTTTTTGTTTTCTATGCTTCGAACCCTACATTGGTATCAGAGCCGGATTTATGCGTAGATACTTTACACGGGTAGTACACATATGAGTATGTGGGCGATGATGATCATGTTGTTGCTCCTTTGTTGTAATTTTCGATATTGGTGGCATAGTGGGATGAAGCGGCCCGGACAAACTTTACATGTCCTTGCACATGAGACCTGTTCCACGCTTGACATGCAACTAGTTTGCATAAGTGGCTAGCGGGTGTATGTCTCTCCTACTATAGTCAATATCTATTTTGCAAGCGAGTTGTCAACAATTTGATTATCCTCGTTGTGGTTCATGTTCGTAGGTAAGAACGGTTCTATCTCGAAAGCCCTAAGCCACGTAAAACTTGCAATGGATAAATTAGAGGCGTCTAGTTTAGATTGTTGCTGGGCTAGTGTTATGATATGGTAGTGTTGTAACTAGAAGTATGATATGATACTCTTAAAACACACATAGCGTGTAAAATCCATAGACCTTGGATTTACACATATAGGTATGATAGTGATCATACCACGATGCACATGATAGAGATCATCTGCGGAAACCATATAATTTCACTAATAAACATATGATGTTTGATAGCATCTTATATTGCTTGTTTAGCGCTTTGTTAGCATAATAAGATGATCCCTCATTTAAATATCAAGATAAGAATGTGTTCTTCCTTTAGTATGCACCGATTATGTTTTCGTCGCTCTAAGACATCACGTGATGATCGGGTGTTCTTGGATCCACGACCATATTTCGGGTGTAAAACAGTTACACACGCGAATACTAAGGTTCTAACTTGGCGAGCCTAGCATGTACAGACATGGCCTCGGAACACGGACCGAAAGGTTAAGCATGAGTCATATAGTTGATATGATGCCCATTTGATGCTCGCCTTTGAAGCTATACCGACTCACGTGATGATCGGACTTGGTGTAGTGGATTTGGTTCATGTAATCACCAAAAAGGCACGAGGGATGTCGTTTTTGAGTGGGAGTTCATTCGTAATATAGATTAGTTGAACTCAATCTATCATACACTTAGTCTAAACTTTACAAATTCTGTTGTAGATGGCACCACCTGCTTTTAATTTCAATGTGTTCATGGAGAAAGAGAAACTAGCAACGAACGGTAGCAACTTTACCGAATGGGCCATGAATTTGAGGATTCTCCTCTCTGCTGCACAAAAGAAATATGTGCTAGAAGCGCCGTTAGGCCCCCCCACCTTTAGATGATGCCCCTAACGAGGAGAAGAATGTCTATCAGACTCGTCAGGAGGACCACAACTTAGATCATTGCGGCATATTGTATGGTCTAGAGCCGGAACTTCGAAAGCGTTTCGAAAACAGCAATGCATTTGATACAATGGGTGAGTTGAAAATGATTTTCGACACACATGCTGCTGTAGAGAGCTACAGCGCTTCAGAAAAGTTCTTTAGCTGCATGATGGAAGAGCACAACTCTGTTAGTGAGCATGTACTCAAGATGTCGGGTTACGCCAATAAGCTTGTGTCCTTGGGAATATCGATTCCCATTGACTTAGGCATCCATCGTGTTCTGCAGTCTCTGCCACCTAGCTATAAGAGCTTCGTGATGAACTATAATATGCAAGGCATGAAGAAGTCTCTCCCCGAGCTTCTGTCAATGCTTAAAACTGCAGAAGTGGAGATCAAAAAGGAACATCAAGTGTTGATGATCAATAGGAACACTGGTTTCAAGAAAGACAAGAAGGGAAAACGGAAGGGAAGTAAGGGCGGCAAGCCTGTTGCCGCGCCTAAAAAGAAACCCCGAGTTGGACCTAAGTCTGATTCCGAGTGCTACTATTGTAAGGGGACTGGCCACTGGAAGCGCAACTGCCCCAAGTATCTGGCAGACAAGAAGGCCGGCAAGGCAAACAAAGGTATATATGATATACATGTTATTGATGTGTACTTGACTAGTGCTCGCAGTAGCACCTGGGTATTTGATACCGGTTCAGTTGCTAATATTTGTAACTCGAATCAGGGGCTGCGGAACAAGCGACCGCTAGCAAGGGGTGAGGTCAAGATGCGTGTCGGCAATGGATCAAGCGTTGATGTGATCGCCGTCGGAACGCTGCCTCTCCACTTACCGTCGGGATTAGTTATAAACTTGAATAAATGTTATCTGGTGCCTGCACTGAGCATGAACATTGTATCTGGATCATGTTTGATGCGAAGTGGTTATTCATTTAAATCCGAGAACAATGGTTGTTCCATTTATATGAATGAAATCTTTTATGGTCATGCACCGATGATGAATGGTTTATTTCTATTAGATCTCGATGATAATGTTACACATATTCATAATGTTGATGCTAAAAGGATTAAACTTAATGATGATATATCCGCATATATGTGGCACTGCCGTCTAGGTCATATTGGCGCTAAACGCATGAAGAAGCTCCGTTCGGATGGACTTTTGGAATCACTTGATTATGAATCATTTGATACATGTGAGCCATGCCTTATGGGCAAGATGACTAGAACGCCATTTTCCGGTTCAATGGAATGGGCGACAGATTTATTGGAAATCATACATTCTGATGTATGTGGTCCAATGAGTGTGTCGGCGCGAGGTGGATATCGTTATTTTGTTACTTTCACGGATGATTTGAGTAGATACGGTTATATCTACTTGATGAAACACAAGTCTGAAACCTTTGAACAGTTCAAGGAATTTCAGAATGAAGTGGAAAATCATCGTAATAGAAAGATCAAATTTCTATGGTCCGACCGTGGAGGTGAGTATCTAAGTTACGAGTTTAGCACTCACATGAAAGAGTGTGGAATTGTTTCACAACTCACACCTGCCGGAACACCACAGCGAAATGGTGTGTCGGAACGTCGTAATCATACTTTATTAGATATGGTTCGATCTATGATGTCTCTGACGGACTTGCCGTTGTCATTTTGGGGTTATGCACTAGAAACTGCTGCATTCACTTTAAATTGGGCACCATCTAAATCCGTTGAAAAGACACCGTATGAATTGTGGTTTGGAAACAAACCTAAGCTGTCATTTCTTAAAGTTTGGGGATGCGATGTTTATGTGAAGAAACTTCAACCGGATAAACTCGAACCCAAAGCGGAAAAATGCGTCTTCATAGGATACCCTAAAGAAACTATTGGGTATTCCTTCTATCACAGATCCGAGGGCAAGGTTTTTGTTGCCAAGAATGGATCCTTTCTAGAGAAAGAGTTTCTCGCGAAAGGTGTGAATAGTCGGAAGGTAGAACTCGAAGAGGTTGTGGAACCTTCTCTTCAAAGTATGGCGAGTAGCACAGCGCCGGAAGTTATTCCGGAGTTGGCTCCACTTGTTGAAGAGGGAACTAATGATAATGATCATGAAACTCCAAAAGAGAGTACTACCGAACCTCGTAGGTCAAACAGGACACGTGCAGCTCCCGAGCTGTACGGAAATACTGTCATGAATTTCATGGTTGATGAAAATGATGACCCTGCGACGTATGAAGAAGCGATGATGAGCCCGGATTCCAACAAATGGTTAGAAGCCATGAAATCCGAGATGGAATCCATGTATGAAAATCAAGTTTGGAACTTGGTGGAATTACCTCACGACCGAAAGGCCGTGGAGAACAAATGGATTTTCAAAAGGAAAACTGATGCTGATGGTAATGTGACCGTCTATAAAGCTCGACTTGTCGCAAAGGGGTTTCGACAAATTCAAGGAGTTGGCTACGATAAGACTTTCACTCCCGTAGCGATGCTAAAGTCAGTTAGGATTATGTTAGCAATTGCTGCATATTTCGATTATGAGATATGGCAGATGGATGTCAAAACCGCATTTCTCAATGGTAATATTGAAGAAGAGTTGTATATGATACAACCAAAGGGTTTTGTCGATCCTAAGGATGCTAACAAGGTGTGCAAGCTTCAGCGATCCATCTATGGATTGAAGCAAGCATCACGAAGTTGGAATATCCGCTTTGATGAGGTGATCAAAGAGTTTGGATTTGTCCAAACTTATGGAGAAGCTTGTATTTACAAGAAAGTGAGTGGGAGCAATAGGGCATTTCTGATATTATATGTGGATGACATATTATTGATCGGAAATGATATAGATCGCAAAGTACATACCTTGATAAGATTTTAAAGAAGTTTAAAATGGACGGAAGTAAGAAGGGGTTCTTACCTATGTTGCAAGGCAAGACATTGAGTAAGACTCAAAGTCCGGATTCGGCGGAAGAAAGAGAGATAATGGACAAAGTCCCCTATGCTTCAGCCATAGGCTCTATAATGTACGCCATGCTATGTACAAGACCGGATGTGGCACATGCTATTAGTTTGACTAGTAGGTACCAATCGGATCCAGGTTCGGAACACTGGATAGCGGTCAAGAATATCCTTAAGTACTTACGAAGAACTAAGGATATGTTTCTTGTATACGGAGGTGAAGAAGAGCTTGTCGCTAAGTGTTATGTCGACGCTAGCTTTGACACCGATCCGGATGACTCTAAGTCTCAATCCGGATACGTATTTCTCATGAATGGCGGAGTGGTTAGTTGGAGGAGCTCCAAAAAACCTGTGGTAGCGGGATCAACAACGGAGGCCGAATATGTTGCTGCTTCAGAAGCGGCTCAGGAAGCAGTTTGGATGAAGGAGTTCATATCCGAACTAGGAGTGGTGGCAAACGCGTTGGACCCAATGGTGATCTATTGTGACAACAATGGTGCCATTGCCAATGCCAAAGAGCCAAGGTCTCACAAGCATTCCAAGCATATTAAGCGCCGGTTTCACTCCATCCGCGAGCATGTCAAGGATGGAGATATAAAGATTTGTAAAGTACATACGGATCTCAATGTAGCAGATCCGTTGACTAAAACTCTCCCTAGAGCAAAACATGATCAACACCAGAACTCAATGGGTGTTAGATTTATCACTATGTAACTAGATTATTGTCTCTAGTGCAAGTGGGAGACTGAAGGGAATATGCCCTGAGAGGCAATAATAAAGTGTTTATTATGTGTATTCCAAGTATATGATAGATGTTTATTTTGCATGCTATAATTTTATTGATACGGAAACGTTAATACATGTGTGTTTAATAAACAAACAGAAAGTTCCTAGTTATGCCTCTATGATAAACTAGCTCGTTGATTAACAAGATGATCAAGGTTTCCTGATCATGGACATTGGATGTTGTTAATAGTGGGATCACAACATTAGTGTAATGGTGTGATGAACATTCATACGAAGTATAGCATTACGATCAAAGTCATTGAGTTTATATTGCTATAACAACTTACAAAGTGATCCTAATCCTTAGACCATGAGATCATGTCAATCACTAACACCGGAAGAGTTTCTTGATAACATCAAACGTCACACCGTAACAGGGTGATTATAAAGATGGATTCAGAACTAATAAAGTGTTATGTTGAGGCTCATGGATCGAGAGTGGAATTTGTTCATCCTGATGACGGATAGATATACTCTGGGCCCTCTTGGTGATATCACATTGATTAGCTTGCAAGCAAGTGATTTGATCACTAGAATGTTATATCACAGGAACGAGAAAAGAGTGCATGTCGGTAACGAGATCAAACTAGGTATGGAGATACCGATGATTGAATCTCGGACATGTAATATATCGTGAAACAAAGGGATTAAGATACTAGCATAAAAGGTTCCGACGATCACAAGAAAGTCATCGTTGAATGTGTGGGAGTCAGTATGGGTCTCCAGATCCCGCTTCTGATTATTGATCCGAGAGGGGTCTCGATCATGTCCGCATTATTCACGAACCGTAGGGTGACACACTTAAGAGACACCGACATCCAATTGGAGCAAATGTTTCATGCCGAAAGAATGAACAAGCGCAGGAATTTATTTCACTAGATACCGAAACAGGTTTTCGGGTGAAATTGCATAAAGTGGTTATGCATGTGAAATAGAATTCTAGCAAGGGGTTATTTGTGAATGTTTGTCATTAAAGTAATTGAAAAAATTCTGAATAAAATAAAAGAGTTTTATTTAATGAGATTTTGCATTAAATTTGGTGGAAATTTAATGGGAATTTGAGTGGACTTTTGAGTGGAGGGAATTTAAAGGAGATTTGTGAGTGGAGTGTCCACCCACATGAAGAGGGGAGGGCAAGGGGGCAGCCCCCATGCGCCGGCCACCCCCTTGGGGTCCCCCCTCCTCCTATAAAAGGAGCCCCCCTCCTCACTTGTCTCTCACACCTCCTCGTGAAGGATCTCTCTCCCCCTCTAGAATTTATCCCCCATGGTCTCGGACTAGCGAGATACATGTTCCCGGTGGCTATTCGTCAAGAAAGAGTTGTGCTTCCGCTGCATCGCTCGAGCGAGGAGGCGGAGGTTGCTCGGTGCCTCGAACGTGTGTGCGAGCACGGATGCGCTGCTGATTTGCGGCGCTAGGACTTCCTCTCGATCTTGAGATCGGCAAGAGATCGTCTACATCAACCACGAGTTGAACTCGTTAAGCTTTGTCGGTCTTCAAGGGTATGTTCTCTACGGATATACATCCGCCCTTTGTTTTTATCTAGTAGATAGATCTTGGTATATAGTTCACATCGTAGGAAATTTTTTGTTTTCTATGCTGCGAACCCTACATCCTTGATGAGTTCTAGCCATCTTCTTTGTCTCATGTTAATTTCTTTCTGGGTGAAGATATACTTCAAACTTTTGTGATCTGTGAACACTTCACATAGGTTCCCCAAAAGGTAGTGTCTCCTTGTTTTGAGTGCATGGACAACAGAGGCTAACTCTAAATCATGAGTAGGGTAATTTACCTCATCAGTTTTTAGTTGTCTCGAGGCATAAGCCACAACTTTCCCTTCTTGCATAAGTACTGCACCTAACCCATGATGAGATGCATCACAATACACTTGGAAATCTTTCTCCAAATCTGGCAGACATAAGACTGGTGTTGTCACTAGCCTCTTCTTCAATTCTTGGAAACTGAGTTCACATCCTTCAGACCAAGCAAATTTCTTGTCTTTCTTTAGTAACTCTGTCATTGGCTTAGCTATCTTGAAGAAATTCTCAATGAACCTTCTGTAGTATCCTGCCAAGCCAAGGAAACTACGAACCTCTTTCACTGACTTAGGAGATTCCCATTTAGTTACAGCTGAAACTTTAGCAGGATCAACTGCTACACCATCTCCTGACACAACGTGTCCAAGAAATCCAACTTCATTCAACCAAAAATCACACTTGCTGAATTTGGCATACAACTTATGCTCTCTAAGCTTCTCAAGTATCAAACGCAAATGCCATTCATGCTCTTCTTTGCTCTTGGAGTAGATCAAAATGTCATCGATGAAAATGACAACAAACTTATCAAGGAACTCCATGAACACCTTGTTCATCATATTCATGAAATAAGCTGGTGCATTGGTCAAACCAAAAGGCATCACGGTGTACTCATATAATCCATGCCTAGTGGTGAAAGTTGTCTTAGGTATGTCTTGTTCTCTTATATTAAGCTGAAAGTAACCTGATCGGAGATCAATCTTTGAGAACACACAGGCTCCTTCTAACTGATCAAACAAGTCATTGATTCTAGGCAAAGGGTATTTGTTCTTGATGGTCACCTCATTGAGTGAACGGTAATCTATGCATAACCTTTGACTTCTATCTTTCTTTTCCACAAACAAAACTGGTGCTCCCCCAGATGAAGATCTTGGTTGGATAAATCCTTTCTGCAACTGTTCTCCAAGTTGTTTCTTGAGTTCTTTCAACTCATCAACTGACATCTTGTACGGTCTCTTTGCTATTGGTCTAGATCCTGGTAGCAAGTCAATAAGAAACTCCACATCTCTATCTGGTGGCATTCCCGGCAATTCTTCCGGAAACACATCCGGATATTCACTCACAATAGGCACACTGTCTATGCTAACCCCCTTAAGAGAATTTAGCTTACTCCTTTTTGATTCAAAGTTGGTCTTGAATCTGATCCTTTTGTTTTCTAGAGTTGTGAGTGTGACAGTATGGTTGGCACAATCTAGCACTCCTTTATGCTTGGTCATCCAGTCCATCCCCAAAATGACATACAGTCCTTGGGAATTTAGGATTATCAGATTAACGGGAAACTTATACTTCCCAAACTCTATGACTAGATCATGACATCCTGAGTTCACTATCATTTCTCTGCCAGGAGAACTTACTTTTATGGCACACCCAATAGTTTCTACCGGTAGTTCATTTCTTTCAACAAATGCTCTTGATATGAATGAATGAGATGCACCAGTATCAAAGAGTACAAATGCTGGAACAGAACTGAGTTTGAACTTACCAGCAACAGCATCAGGTTCCTCATAAATCTCTTCCACATTGATGTGGTTCACTTGTCCCTTTTGGAAAGGGTTGGGCTTGTTGAGTCATTCAACTTTCTTTTCTGGGCATTCATTTGCATAATGCCCCATCTTCTTGCACTTGAAACATTCAACCTGACTAAGATCCTTCTTGACAGGCTAACTTCCACTACCACTTCCACTTCCATTGTGGTGGTTCTTGTACCCACTCTTGTGATTCTTGTACTTGTCATTGTCATGACTACGGTGATGCTTGTTGTCATGATGACGGTTGTGGTTGTGGTTGTTGTACTTTCCATGCTTATGGGATCCAGAATTCCCACTATCATCATAATGGGAACACTTGTGAGACGATCCCGAGCTGTGCTTATCAGAGTGTTTCCTCTTCCTGCTTTCAACTTGTTTCATCTTGCTCTCCAAGATGGAAGCCTTGTCACAAAGAGACTGATATGTGGGGACATAGGCCATAGCTAACTGTAGGTTCAATTCATCGTTCAATCCTTCGAGGAACTTCTCTTTCCTCTTAGCATCAGTGTCAACTTCATCCAGTGCATAACGCGCTAGATTGTTGAACTCCTCAATATATTCAGCCACGCTGCGGTGATGCTGCTTCAAGTTATGAAATTCCTTCTTCTTCAAACTCATCACTCCGGATGAGATGTGAGCAGTATAGAAACCATCTTCAAAGATAGCCCATGTCACATCCTCAATGGGAGTGGTGATCTCGAAGTTATCCTACCAAGTAGCTGTTGGTCCTTCCAACAAGTGTGCTGCAAATCTGACTTTCTCCTCATCAGTACAACCAAAAGTTACCAAATCCTTGTTCACTGAGCGTAGCCAATCATTGGCCACCATGGGATCAGTAGTTCCTGAGAACTTTGCTGGACTCGGTCTTAGGAATCTGGTGAACATGTCAAAACATGGTGGATTGTTCTGATTGTTGTTGTTGTTGTTGTTGTTATTATTATTGTTGTTGTTGTTATTGTTATTGTTCTGACTCTGTATGAACGTGGTCATCATCTGCATCAGCTGCGTCTGAGCTGTCATCATCTGCTGCATCTCAGGGGTGATATTGTTGTTGTTAGGGTTGGGATTGGCACATCGGGGAGGCATCTGTGGTTTTCAATATAGATAAGAATGAGATACCCATAGATGCTAACATGCACAATACAACACATAAACAATCATCAAACATGCATCATAACAGTAATAGTTCAACAACATAGACAACAAGTTTTTGAAAAGTAAACACACCAATAGCAAGCCATCCACATGTTGGATGGTCACCGCGACTCAATAATCAAAAGCATGGTAAATAGAAGGTAAATGAGTAGTCATCACTACTCCTCTGCATCAACCTCCTCATCAACAAGTGTAAGACCTGAATTATCCATTGCGGTCTTGTATTCCTCGACATTGGTAGTCAAGGCCTCTACTTTGGCTTTGAGAGCCCTCTTCTGTGAACGAAGTCTCTCAATCACCACCTGCTGATGCTCGAGCTCAAAGTCCTTGGCCTCTAGTTCTGCAGTCATGTCTCAAATCCTCTTGTTCCTATCTTGGACTCTTTTCTCTTGACTCTTGAACTTTCTATCCTGACTCTCAAACTTGGCCTCTATTTCCTTGACTATCTCATCTTGCTCCGCGAAGAGCTTGTCCTTCTCACGAAGCTGCACCTGGAGTTCTTCATTGCTAAGCATGACGTTGGTCATATCAGTATCTAGGTGCCTAAGAAGAACCTCTAAGTCCTGGAGGTATAGACGAATCGGTTCTGCCACCTCTCTAGAAGCATCCTCGAAGTCAATGGCCTCACCATCCTCGCCGCGTCTTCCGAAGGCGTGGAAGTGAGTACCTCTAATCTCCCGAGAGTGTCTCCCTAACAAACGTCCAAGCAAATCCTGCATGACTACCTCTAGGCCTCTCTCCTTGTCATCACGCATGAGCTTGAAGGTGATGGCCTCCGTGGCTGGCTCAGTCTGGCGTCCTGGATGAGTAACCTTGGAGCCCCAAAGGTCCTTCCTCTCGAACTTGGTGAGGGGAAGCATCATGATGGTAGGAAGTGGGAGATTGAGCACACTAGTGAGCTCAATAAGACGAGTGCCAAAACGAGTTCCCTTCAACTCTTCATCCGTGCTGATAGTAACATTAGGCATCTATTTTATAAGATAGGCAAATGTTAGAAACAACATCAATAGAAACACACAAGACAAAGTGACTCAAGCATATCATTGGCAAACAAACACACAATTCATAGTATACAAACATCTAAGGTTCAATTACACTTAGTTAAAATCTTTGGCAATATAATGATAAGTGTGGTGGTCCAACTAACAAGGCACAAAACATCTTTCACTCTCTAGTCTAAAGGGTAACAATGCATCCTTCTATTAGTAGAGATGAGAAACAAGATTAGAAAAGTTTACGAGAAGAATAAACAAGTGTGGAAATTGTTGGAATTTTTTTCCCTTAGTGGTTTCTAATCCAATCATAGGGTCATAATCCTATAGGCAACACAGTGCTCTGATACCATCTGTAAGATCCCTCCCTTTATAAAGGTAAGGATCCCTGTGATTGCAATGCTAGTCCCTGGATCAATGCTAGCATCCACAGTTTAAGATGAAGTACACAGAAACAAAGGTCATTATTACATATCATTCCAGAGACAAACATACTCTTTTACAAACTCCATGGCCACAAGCCTAATACAAGAGTTCAAATATATAATAAGATAAATAAGTCTTCATCTTCATGTGCCACAGGTAAGCATGTTGAGTGTAGACTCATAACCCCTAATCATCATCAGAATAATCTGCAACATCACAAGCTACAGCCACAGTGGGTCAATACATTGGAATAGTATTGGCAAGTGATACCTTAGTAGAATATTAGAAATCTAGATACTATATGCATTTTGGCTAAGTGTATCTTAGGCTTGCTTTGCTCAAAATAGGTTTTACCTATCAGTTGAAAACACTAAGTTTTTCTTTGACAAAACTTTCCCAAGGAACCACCAATAGACATTGGTGAACCTTTACCCTTGTTAAACCACAAGTTTTAACTTAGAAATTGGGATGAGGAGATTCTTGATAGCTTCCATGTCTTGATGCTCAAGTTGTCCAATACCAGGGACATGGCTAAGTACTTAGATTCTTCCATCTGCAGAGGTTGTGCACTTTCCCCACAAGACTTGATTTTCACCAAGACAGGACCTTTCATAAGCCTTCCCTTAGACCAAATGGACGCGTTCCAACCTATAATCCCACTACCACCAACTGTCCAAATGGCTAAGTTATTGCAACCTATGTGATCCAGGCAGAGCCCATATTGCCATGTGGCTGCACTAGAAGCTTCTTAACATTTGGCATCTCAAATTACTTTGTTCCTGGGTGGATTTCCACAAGTGAGATACACAAGGTAAACCATAGAAATGGGCCTTGTGTAACCACTCAACATAAACCATTCTTTCCATTCCACCCAGGTGTTTCATTCACTTAGTTGTTTTATTAAGCAAAAACACAAGTCCAAAGACTTAGAAATATTTTTACTTGACATGAATATATAACCACCCTTGGTTTCTACTAGCTAGGCTAAGCATGGCAATGGTAAGCATATTAACATAGAAATTACTAGCAATTCTACAACTACTAGGATTTCCCAAGCATTGCATGTAGATCAAAATATTCATGCAAGTCCTATACAAAATATTTCTAGTGCATAGTTGAAAAATATAGGAATAAAATCATGAAGCACCACTTGCCTTGGTAGTTTGGGGAGTATCAACAATCTTCACAATCACAATCACTATTTGCACCAAAATCTACACATAAAATAATGGCACCAAAATCACATACAAAATATATACAAACAAAAATATATGAATGCATGCAAATGCCATGTGATGATTTTTCTAAACCAAACAAGACAAGTGAACAGTACTGAAACATAAACAAGTCCAAGATATTCAAAATAAACCTTATTTGATCCTTAAAATATTTTTCAAATAATTTGTATAATCAAAATAAGCCTACACAAGTTTCTACATAAACAACCATTTTTACATAGGAAAAATATTAAACACATTCCATAAACAGATAGGATTTTCTCTCATGATTCCAATGATATAAAATTTGCAAAATTTGAACGTGAGAATCAAAAGATATGAATTTTTCAAGTTTGAATCACTAATAGATCTAAATTATATTTTTAAAACAAAGAACTAGCCACGCGGCGCTCTCTGATTCGTCTGTACCGTTTCACGCGGATCGACTAGTGTGGACCGTTAGATCTAACTTAACTCGTACGGATCAGATCGTCACTTACCGCTTCGATGCAGATCTAATCTAGAGCGCTGGATCTAGATCCTACGGCTGCTAAGCAAGTGACCAAGGATGGGCGGCGCGCGACGGTGGCTGGCGGCAGTGCGCTCAGGCGGTAGTGTTGCCGGCGATACAGGAAGCGAGAAAGGCAGTGGGATAGCTCACCGAGTTCGAGTGATGACGCTGGTGCTCTAGGTGGTCTTTGTTGGCGAAGGGGCGCGCAGTGGAGGTCGCTGGGGCTCGTCGGAGATGTGCGCGGTGTCGGATGCTTGCAGACGTCGATGTTGCCGAGGCTCTGTGTTGCCCTAGCACGATTCAGTGGTGTCAATAGATGCGCAAGGGCAAGGCGAACCTGACAGTATGCATGCGGGGTCAAGGGGCGTTCGATTTATACCGCGATTGCTCGTCGAAGTTGAGACGGTGGTTCGGTCGTTCGTTGAGGTGGTCGGGGACGGCGACCTGGGTCAAGCGCGGGCAAACCAAGGGCATCAGATGAATCACAGAGGCATGGCGAATCCGATAGAGGCAAGAAGAAGGCGAGGGGCGCTCGGGGCTTACCGAATTTAGTCGTCGGAGCTCGTCGGAGCAGCGACGGTGCGAGCAAGAATTTGCGGAGCCTGGCGGCGCTTCTGGCTAGCAATGTTGGGGGAAATGGCCGCAAGGGGGAGGGGTTTAAGTAGCCAGAGCGGGGGCGAGAGTTATGTGCGACATCAATGGCAATTAACCGGAGTTTAAACGCGGCAGTGAAGGGAGGAAGAAACGGCGAGGGCCTGGTCGTGGGCGGGATATTGGGGACGACGAGCTGACCTGGCAATGGGTCCACTTGACAGCGAGGGAGGGTGTGCGCGAGCGCGGTGAGAAAACAGAGGGAAAGGGAGGACCCGGGTGGGATGTTTTGCTTGCTAGGCTGGAATGGTGGCGCCAGGCCTAGTTTGCTTTCTAATTTACTTTTCTTTTTCTATATTGAATTTCAGGAATCTTTTTCAAATGAAAACAAGTGCATTTGAATTCCAAATTTTTTCTGGATTTTTGTAAAGTGTAAACCTCATAATATTGGACATAAAAACTTGCTGTCTCTTTACACTAGCTTGGTCTTTTTGAAAAATCAAAATAAACAGTGCCTTAGCACATGATTTGAGTAGGTTTTGAAAATGGTTTAAAACCATATTTATTTTGTAAATTTTGTCCAAGCTTTAACACTCAACCAATCCAACTTAAGAGCAAACAAAACTTGGTTTAAAACAATTATTCTCTCACTTGAGAGTGGCATTGGATCAATGCTTGTTCACATAAAATAACAAGACCCAAATGCTTCTGTTTTCTTGAGATGAGTTTGAAATTGATCCCCTAAATGACATGCATGCATGAATGATACGCAATCTTTGAAAACATGATTTTAGGGATGTTACAGTGTCTCTCTCCAAAATAAGTGTGCTGGGATCCAACAACCTTATTTCAGCAACCAAGCAAAACAAAACTAAAACCAAAAACAAAGACGCTCCAAGAACAACACAACAGTGCATGAAACAATAAAAACGAAGTGTCTACAAAGACCTGAGATTTTTATTGATGAAGAAGAGGATGACAGAGGGTGTCTCTCTCCAAAATAAGTGTGCTGGGATCCAACAACCTTATTGCAGCAACCAAGCAAAACAAAACTAAAACCAAAAAAAAGACGCTCCAAGAACAATACAACAGTGCATGAAACAATAAAAACGAAGTGTCTAGAAAGACCTGAGATTTTTATTGATGAAGAAGGGGATTCCTTGGGAATCTCCAAGCTTTGATGCTTGTACCTCTTTAATATTTCTTGGGGTAATGCAGGGTGGCATCCCCATGCTTGAGATTTTGTCCATTCTTCATCTAATTACATCATTCTTTCTCTACACTTGAATTTTTTTCTTCATACAAAACTTCACATAATCTTCATTAGCAACATTAGTGCATTAAAAAGATAATAGACCTTTAGGTTTAGTTTCAGAACAGCAAAACTTTCACTAAAGATAGAAGATACTGTAGCAATTCCCTCAAAAAGATAAATTTTCCAAAGAGAACCCAAAAAGGAATCAATAAGAAGCAAATGCAAATAATGGCAGAAATGTGTCAAAACAGACCAGCAGGTAAAAGCCTATTTTTTAGAAGACCTTATGTTTCTCATATCAAAAAGTGTTGAACTAACGAAATTTAGCTAACAACCTGGGGGATTTATTCAGAACATTACAGCTAAATCCGACTTACAGAGATTTTTCATTAATTTTTACAGTGAAGCACAAAAATCTGTTTCGGGGCAGCACTTCCCCAAATCTTACTTTCCTCTCATTAGAGGTTATTATTGGCACAAAAATCAAACAAAAAGTACAAGGAGAGGTTATTACAGAAGTAATAACTTCCAAGACTAAAAAAAACTATTGGGTTATCTCCCAAGAAGTACTTTTCTTTAACGCCTTTAAGCTAGGCTTGATAATTTGAGAAGATGCTCACATAAGAAATATGAATTGAAGTAAAAGAAAGCATCAAGAAGCAAATTCAAAACACATTTAAGTCTAACCCACTTCCTATGTATAGGAATCTTATAAACAAACAAGTCATGAAAGCACAAAGCAACAAGCATAGGAAAGCAAAACAAGTGCAACCAAGATTTTCAACATAAAGAGGGGAAACTTAATATTTTTGAGATACATAAGACCATGTTTCCCTCTCTCATAATAACTTTCAGTAGCATCATGAATAAAATTAACAATATAACTATCACATAAACATTCTTATCATGAGCCACATGGATATAATAATTATTACTCTCCACATAAGCATAGTCACTCTTATTAATTGTAGTGGGAGAAAATTCAACAAAATAGCTATCATTGTTATTCTCATCACCATAATCATCAAATGTAGGAGGCATATTGTAATCACAATAAATTTTCTCCTCAATAGTAGGTGGAATGAAAATATCATATTCATCATTGTAATCATCATATATTGGAGGTTTGGTATCATCATAAGCAATAGAATAGCTATCTTCCAAAGCTGGGGAACTAAAAAGATCATTTTCATAAAAACTAGCTTCCCCAAGCTTAGACTTTTCCATAGAATTAGCAATAATGGTGTCCAAAGAATTCATACTAATAACATTGCTATTAGCATGCAAAGAAAGTTCCATAGTTTTTTTAATTTTCTTTTCAAACCATTCATGTTCTAGCTTAGGAAAAATACTAAAAAGCTCTCTAATGTTTTTGTTGTTTTCCATTAAGCCTAACTAGTGAAAACAAGAAACAAAAAGACAAAATTGCAGAATCTAAAGGAAATAACTTCGAGCACTGACACACCAAGAGTATGTGAGTACCTTTTACCTTACCTCCCCGGAAACGGCGCCAGAAAAGAGCTTGATGTCTACGCACTTCTATTATTGTAGACAGTTGTTGGGCCTCCAAGTGCAGAGGTTTGTAGAACAGCAGCAAGTTTACCTTAAGTGGATTACCCAAGGTTTATCGAACTCAGGGAGGAAGTGGTCAAAGGTATCCCTCTCAAGCAACCCTACAATCAAGATACAAGAAGTCCCTTGTGTCCCCAACACACACAATACACTTGCCAGGTGTATAGGTGCACTAGTTCGACGAAGACATAGTGAAATACAAGTGGTATGGATGATTATAAGTGGTAACGGTGATAGAAAAGAGCTTCTGACGGGGAGGAAAAGACTAAAGGAAGAAAGATTGAAGCAAGCAAACATGTAATAGATCTAGTTGTAAACGGCATTTCAATGTTTAGAAACAAGGCCTAGGGATCATATTTTCACTAGTGAACACTCTCAATAAATATATTCTCTTCATGATGCTACCCTGAACTACTCTCCGGTTGGACACTCTAATCCATGGTAGGGCTATAACAGCACTCCACAAAGTCCGCCTTCCCCATCTAGATAACCCCACACTGTCACCTTGAGAGCTATATGGTTCCAACAAACACCACAATTTCATAAAGCAACCAACTCCAAATATAACTCATGATAAGTATTTATGAACTCTAGCCTAAGTGCCACCACGGCGTGAATGCTATCACTTTCACACACGTGGGGAGAGACGAGATCTATTGAAGCACTTGAGTATTTATGTAAACTCTAGCCTAAGTGCCACCACGGTATGCACACTGTCACTTTCACACACGTGGGGAGAGTGTCAACACCCGGATTATTAATCCCAGATGCCTGTTATGCCATACATCGCAATCCCAGGATTACCATTTTTGCGAGACATAACAGATTTGGATACCACAGTACATCATCCATTACAAACCATACATAAGGTCTTACACAAATAAGGATCTCATGATACAATTCTTAATACAACTCAAGCAGCGGAAATATGTAATAATAAAGGTAGCGTAGGTGAAGCTCCATCTTCGGGGTCACAGGCAATGCTGACGATGGGAGATGATCCTAGTTGTCGTAACCTTCCTGGGGTCCTTCGTCCTGGTACTCCTCTTTATAGTCTGGCCACGAGAATAGCCAGGGACAAATCCATGAGTACTCTTTAAGTACTCGCAAACTAATACTAACAGTTAAAGTGGTTTTTGTAGTAGGACACTAATATCTAGGGTTGTTTTGCAAAAAGCCAAATTTACCTCTAATAAGGTTCAAAAGCAAGAAAAGCTAGTTGAAATTTTATAACACCTAAGTGGGAACTTGTATTTCATATCACAACTCTGTTGTGGTCAAGTCAAATTCTCAATTCATTTCACAAGTCATTTTGAAAACATCTGACGGGGGAACAGTATGACCACTCCAACAGTCCATAACCGCGGACGCGGCTATTCAAATAGTTTGACACTCTGCAGAGATTGTACACTTTCACCACAACATTCGATACATCCGTCAGGAACAAATCCTGAATTCACCATACTCAGTATGCGGATAATCAATCCTAACCTTTCAATTACATGCCCTAGTATAGGCACCTCTCCTGTGAGTTTGGCCTCCCAACCATGACCAACTGTCATCTTGGGTACTGCACATGTGGAAAATCTTCACAAGGTAGCCTCAGCTCAGACCTTGGCCGTGAGGGAACCCATACTAAGGTATATAAGTTTCCAGTCAAGCCGTACCCAATTTTCGGGTATTGTGGTTGTACGGTTAAATTGGAATGGTATCGCATCCAGACAACCATCAGTTTTATAAAGGGCTAAGGCTCATGCCTTAACATTTTCATCATCCAAATCACCTGGTGTTCGGAAACACATGTCAAAACATCTCAGTAGAATGACTCATAATTCTAAGGTTTTCATAACCATTTTCACCAAGTATTTCCCATCTAAAGTTGATAAAGTTTTATGATTAGAACTAGCATCTACAAGTGGGGTAAGTACTAAGGAGGGGTGGTAAACTAGTGGAGTTTTAATTAAGTTCAATCTAATGCCTTAGGATGACGTCAAGATTATCTAGCTTAGGACAAATTTAATGCTCTTTATGCAACCTTCAAATATCCTCCTAGAATATACAAGTCACTTAAGTAAACTCTAAGTAATAGCTTTGATCAAGAAATAAAGTAGAAAGCTTGCAAGTAAAACTAGGATTGGGTTATCAAGTGGGCATGATCACATATGCTTAAGGCATATAGTTGGTATGGTAACAAGCAGGTATTAGTTTGCATAATTAAAGTGTCTTGCAAGGGTTAGCTTGCTCAATCAACTAGTAGTAGTAGGCTTGCCTTGTGCAGAGCAGTGGTTGAAGTTCTCCTCGGCTTCTTCTTCGTAGTATCCTCCTTCCTCCTCATATCCTTGGTCGGTACTAGCGTCTATGAATAAATACGAGGTACAAAATCACCAAACAATACTTAACTATTTTCAATCATCACACAAAGGTGTCCTATAGATGATCTAGCATCATCACTAACCTTACAAGAATAAAGCATTTGCATTTGCATTTTTTTAGAAAAGTAATTTCTACTCATTGAAAAACTACTTAAGATTTAATATTCTCCAAACCAAACATGGGATCATGTTGACACATGTCATCACCACATATTTCAGTCTATGTGAATGCGATTTAAAGTGGTGTCACAATTTAATAAGGTTTAACCTTTTATTTTAAATAAATAAAGTGACTAGAAATGCCTATGTGGCATTCTTTTATTACTTGAACAATATTTCTATAAGTAAACCCATATGTTTTTATATATTCTAAAAGGTATGGTCAAATGTGATTTTTGATAGTTGGAATCAACTCAAAAGCTATTATGGTTGAAATTTGAAAAATGTTTGAATGCAGAAAAGCTTCTAAATTGTTATTTTTACCAAGGTTGATCTACAGATCCAAATGATTTGAATCCAACGGGCTTGGATTAAGCATTTCAGTACCTTTCTAACAAAATTGGTTTCATGCAATTTGGTTCACTGAATCGAGCTAGGTTGATTTTTGAAACTAAGTACATAACTGAGTTTGAAATAAATGGAAAAATCTAAATTCAAACGGTTGGGCTGCGCGGGAAGGGTTAATGGGCCGGCCCGGTGTCACTCTGCAAAGCGGGGCTCAGCTGACAGGGGGTTCCACCCGTCAGTGGCTCATAACACGTGAAGCGGTACGGGGCTATGTGGTGCGTTGGATTAGAAGTGAGATCAACGGCTGAGGGTCGTCGTCGACGATGAACAGGTCATCGGCAAGCTCGAACACTAGCGGCTCAGTGGGGGTCGTGGGAGGCTCACCGGGGCTCAGGCGAGGGTCGGTGATGGGGGCGAACGACGAAGTCGACGATGGCGATTCTCCTGGAACCGACAGCTCCTCCTGGGGCGGCTCCAATCGACGGATCCTCTCCTCCTCTGCAGCAGTGAGCTCCAGCCAAATTCCGGCGATGCGCTGCTCGCCTTGCTCCGGGAAGAAGTGGGTAGGATCAGTGAGAGGTGGGAGTGAGATGGTGTGAAGAAATCGAGCCGGGGTTGCCTCCTTCTATAGGCTCGACGGCGAAACCGAGAGGGATGGGCATGCGAAGGTGGCGACACGACTACGGGCGGCTAGCGGCATGGTTGAGGTTGGCGATCGATGGGTTGTCTCCTAGAGATGCTCTAGAGCTTAAATGCGCGTGTAGGGGCGGTGGCAATCGGTCGGGAACGTGCGGTGCTCTGTGAGGCAGAGGCGGCAAACTCCGCGGTGAGCGGTGGCTACGGGGTACGGGCGGTGAAACGAACATGTCTGGTGGTCTCCTGGGACGGTGGGGTGCATGCTGGCGGGCGGCAAGGGCTCGAGTTGGTCAGGTTGAGTGGGAACGGCGCGTGTACTGGGGTGCGCGTCGACATGGTCGACAGCAGCGCGAGCGCGGCATTCCTGGCGGTTCTAGTCTCTGTCTTCGAGCTAGGGCTGGTCGAGATGGGTCGGTGAGGCATGGGCTGCATGCTAGGCAAGTTGGGCACGGCTAGTTCTTCTCCTAGATTGCTTTCCACACTAGGGTGACATGGTGAGGCTCGGCCTGCTCACCATTGATGGCAATGTCAAGCTCACAGTGGTGCTAGAGGTTAGTCAAGGTTGCTAGATGATCTATTAATACTAGATGCATCCAAAGAGGGAACAAGGTTGGCCCAAAACACTGCTCAACATAGTGTTTTTGATTTGGTTGATTTGAATCTACAACCTGTTTGATGAAATGGCCGCATGAACTTGAGTTTTGAATTTTGAAAAGATTTTTGGTGGGTGTGCTAGGCATGTGTTGAGGATTCTGTGGATGTTTGGGTTTTGAAAATTGAGCTTGTTTGAGTGGTTTTTGAAATAGTGGGATCTTCCCATATGATATAGATTCAATTTTAAACTGTCATTTAAACTTAGCATTTGAAATGTTTTTGGATGATCACAAAGTGGGCATTGGTACCTTATTATGAGTACTATCAAGGGGTGAAAAGATCCATACATGTTTCTTTTATGTTTTGAAAGTTAGGGATAGCCAAAGTAGGCATGGGAGTTAATTTGGCCAAAGTGACCATTCACTTAATTTATTTGTTTTGACTTGTTTGTCTTTGGAAAAAGTTTGGGGATTGTTTAGATGATGTTTATTTCACCTAAGAATCATTTTACAAGCAAAGAAACACAAAACCATGTCAATTCAAAATAATCCAAATTTTAATACACACATATGAATGCTTTCATATTTTTAGTTGGAAAAGTTTTTGTTAACCCTAATTTTGATGATTAGAGTTTGGTGATCCAATTTTAGTATTTTTGGGATGTTACAAACCTTCCCCCCTTAAACAAAATCTCATCCCGAGATTTGAAAAAGGACGAAAAAGATTACCTAGGATTTGAAGAGATCGGGAAACTCCGTCCTGATGTGATCTTCACGCTCCCAGGTAGCTTCCACTTCTGTGTGGTTGCTCCACTGAATCTTGAGAAACTTGATGCTTCTGGTTCTGGTAGTTATGAAAGCTTCTTCCAAAATACGGATGGGCACTTCGGGATAGGTCAGGTTATCGTTGATCTCTATGGTCTGGTGATCGATGTTCTTGAACACTTCAATATTCTCCGGAACTTCGAGGCACTTGCGAAGTAATGAGATATGGAACACATTGTGCACGGCTGACATCTCTTCGGGTAGTTCCAATTGATACGACACTTCTCCTCGACGGTTCATAATCTTGAAGGGGCCGATATATCTGGGGGCTAACTTTCCTTTCAGCTGAAAACGCTGCATTCCTTTCAATGACGACACTTTCAGATACACAAAATCTCCGATATTGAAAGCGAGGTCTCGGCGTCTCTTGTCGGTGTAACTCTTTTGTCTTGACTGGGCTGTCTTGAGGTGCTTACGAATCTTGTGAACCTTCTCTTCTGCTTCTCGTAGAATGTCGGGTCCGAAAATTTGACTCTCTCCTACTTCCGACCAGTTCAAAGGGGTGCGACACTTCCTTCCATACATGAATTCAAATGGGGCCATTTGCAAACTAGCTTGATAACTGTTGTTGTATGAAAATTCTGCGAATGATAGACAGTCTTCCCATTTAGATCCATACGCTAACACACATGCTCTCAACATATCTTTGAGTATTTGATTTACTCGCTCCGTTTGTCTGTCGGTCTGAGGGTGATAAGCTGTGCTGAAATCTAGTCGGGTTCCTAAACCTTCTTGGACTTTCTTCCAGAATCTCGAGGTAAACTGAGTTCCTAGATCCGATCTGATGTTCTTGGGGACTCCATGCAAACTGACGATTCTAGCGATGTAGAACTACGCTAGCTTCGAACTCTGATATGTGGTCTTGACTGGTAAGAAATGAGCGACTTTGGACAATCTGTCCACTATGACCTAGATAGAGTCATTTCCCCTACTAGAAGTAGGTAATCCGGTGAAAAAGTCCATTCCGACGGAATCCCATTTCCATTTCGGAATCTGCAATGGTTGCAACAATCCAGCGGGTCTTTGATGTCCCGCCTTGACTCACTGACATATATCACACTTGGCGATATAGCTTCCGATTTATCTCTTCATCTTATGCCACCAAAATTGTTCTTTCAAATCTTGATACATCTTTGTTCCTCCGGGGTGGATAGAATAAAGAGTATCATGAGCTTCCTTCAGAATCACCTCTTTCAACTCAGAATCTGCTGGTACACAAAGGCGTCCTTTGTACCAAAGAAATCCTTCTTCGTCTTCCGTGAATCCGGGTACTTTGCTTGTACCGATACGACGCTTGATTCCGTCAATACTAGCAATTCCTTTCTGTGCCTCTTTGATCTGGCTGATCAAAGTGGGTTGAAGTTCTATGCTAGCCAAAAATCCTTCACTCACTAATTCCATTCGAAAATCTTCCATCTCTTTGTGCAAGCTTGGTTGCTCCTTTAAAATCATGGAGTTCAACCGGCACGGGAATCTACTAGGGGCATCTGCTACCACGTTGGCTTTACTGGGGTGATAGTGAATGTCCAGATCGTAATCCTTGATTAGCTCAATCCATCTTATCTGTCTCATATTCAGCTCCTTCTCAGTGAATATATACTTCAGGCTCTTGTGATATGAATAAATCTCACAACGGTTTCCCATCAGGTAATGCCTCCATGTCTTCAGGGCTAGATCTACGGCTGCGAGTTCGAGGTCATGGGTTGGGTAATTTTGCTCATGTTGTTTTAGTTGTCGAGATAGATAAGATATAACTTTCCCTTCTTGCATTAGCACACATCCGAGACCGATCTTGGATGCATCACAATACACGTCAAAGGGCTTCGTGATATCCGGCATGATTAAGATTGGGGCTGAAATCAATCTTCTCTTGAGTTCTTGAAAACTCGCATCACATTTGTCCGTCCATTCAAACTTCTTGTCCTTCTTTAGCAATTGGGTCATGGGTCTGGCGATACTCGAGAATCCTTCTACGAACTTGCGGTAGTATCCCGCCAATCCGAGAAATGCACGAACTTGGGTTGGCGTGATTGGGGCTTGCCAATCTTCGACATCTTTCACCTTTGCAGGGTCAACTGCAATTCCTCCGGCTGATACAATGTGGCTGAGGAATCCTACCTCCTGTAACCAGAATTCACATTTGCTAAACTTGGCATACAACTGATGCTCTCTAAGGGTTCCAAGAATGGTCCTTAGGTGTAGCTCATGTTCTTCTTCTGATTTGGAATAAATTAGTATGTCATCGATGAAAAGAACGACAAACTTATCCAGGAAGTCCATAAAAATCTTATTCATGAGATTCATGAAATAAGCGAAGGCATTGGTTAATCCAAAAGACATGACAGTATACTCGTATAATCCATATCTGGTGGTAAAGGCAGCCTTTGGAATATCCTCTGCACGAATTTTGAGTTGATGATAGCCTGTTCTAAGATCAATTTTAGAAAACACTTTGGCACCGGTCAACTGATCAAACAAATCTTTTATCTTGGGCAGTGGGTACTTGTTCTTGATAGTGACATCATTCAACTTCCGATAATCCGTACACAAACGGTTACCTCCATCTTTCTTGTCCACAAACAAAACAGGTGATCTCCATGGTTACACACTTGGTTGAATCAATCCAATTTCCAACATGGCATCCAGTTGCTTATTCAGTTCCGCTAGTTCAGACGGGTTCATACTATATGGTCTCTGGGTTATGGGTCCTGTTCCGGGGCTTAGTTCAATGATAAACTCGATATCCCGATCTAGGGGCATACCGGGCAAAACATCTAGAAATACATCAGGGTATTCACAGACTATCCGGACTTGGTCAATGGTAGGTTGGGCTATACTCTTGTTGCACTTTAGTTGACGAGGTAAGGTTTCAGATACATGCTCGACTGATATTCCGGCTGTACTGGTCATGGTTATGGCTTTCTTGGCACAGTCAATTAATCCTTTATGTTTGGACATCCAATCCATTCCTAGTACTACTTCCAAACCTTTAGTTCCAAGTACTATCAGATTAGCATAAAAATCTATGCCATGGATTCGGATAGGGACAGCTTTGCAAATTTTCCTAGCTTTGGTGGTTGAACCGGGAATTTGAACAAACATAACATGCTTCAGTTTGGTTGGTTGAATCTTACTAGTGCAGGCAAATTCTTCGGTGACAAATGAGTGTGATGCACCAGAATCAAACAACACTCTAGCAAGTACTGAATTAACAGAAAACATACCTAGCACGACGTCTGGACTTTCCTGGGCTTCTTCAGCATGCATGAGAAAAAGACGGCCGTTGCGGTTGAGCGAGTTCCCTGGGGCAAACCTTCTTCCGGGATGAACACGACGCTGCTGCTGAGCCGGGGCATTTGCATTGGGGGCTACGGCATTCTTCTTGGGGCACTCATTGGAGTAGTGACCCTTATTTCCACAGTCATAACAAGTCACTTGCGACTTGTCCTTTGCTGCAACAGGAACATCATTGCTTCCAGTCCTCGGGGCAGTGTTGGTGTTGGCGGCAGCATTGTTGTTGTTGAACTTGGGTGGTGCATGGTTGAAATTGCTGGGGTTGCCGGGGTTGTTGTGATTTCCTCCGGGCCTTGGGTTTCCACGGTTGGGATAGGTAGGACGGTTCATCGGGGGTATGTTGGTTCTCAGGGAAAATCCTGGAGACGGGTTAGGGCGATACTTTGGGGTCTGATGGGTTCCTGGCTGATGCATCATGCGACGCTTGCGGTTCTCATTGGCTTGGTTGATCTTTCCTTCCATCTGGATGGCAGATTCGACAAGGGCTTCAATATCAGCAAAGGGGATATTGACCAACACAGTCTGCTTCTCATCATGCAAACCATTCAGGAATCTCTCTTTCTTCTTGGCTTCAGTGTCGATCTCATCCGGGGCATACCTAGATAATGACAAGAATTTGTCACGGTATTCCACTACAGTCATCCTTCCTTTCTTCAGTTCTCTGAACTCATCTCTCATTCTCTTGATCAAACCCGGTGGCACATGGGTTCTGCTGAACTTGAACTTGAATTCCTCCCAGGTCATCATCTGTCCTCCGGTCATTGCACGAACGCTGTTCCACCATGCTCTTGCATCTCCGGCTAGATAGTGGGTGGCGAACAGAACTTTCTCGTCAGCTTCCACTCCGGTGACTTCTAAGTTGTTTTCCATGGTCTGCAGCCAATCATTTGTGTCTAAGGGCTCTTCCAACTTAGTGAAAACAGGTTGGTTGGTATTCTGGAAATTTTTGAGCTTAGATCCATGGTTGTCCTGATTTCCTTGGCCTTGATTGTTGTGGGCTAGCTGAGCTATCTGCTGAAGGGTGGCTAGTTGGCTTGACATTCCTCTCTTTCAGCTTCGCGGTCAGAAACCAACATTTGCAGGATCTGCAACATCGGGTCCGGGGATGAACCAATTCCTCCGCGTGGCATCTGAAGATTGAGATAGATCATGAGAAAAGAGGGGAATTTTTAAGGTTCAGGGACTGTGAAAAGTTTTTAAAGTTTGACTCAGGTTTTCTAGCAACTTGCTTTTCATTCATTCATTCATAGGACACGGTACAACACACACCACAACAAAGGTAAACAGATGGTTTTAAGAACCATTCTAGAAACTACGATACAGTGGGACCGAATACAACTCACTACGCTAGTGCTCAGGTGCTACTACTCCTCGGAGTCGGTGTAATCGTCATCCTCATCATCCTCATCGTCATCGATGAAGGAGAATTCCTCCTCATCGGTGAAGAATTCCATGGCCTGATCCTCCAGAAAATCATCATCATCGCTGAGATAGGAGTAGGGGTCTCCACGAAGATCTTCTCTGGCATTCTACCTTTCCTCCAACTACATGTCTCTCTCGTGGATGGTCTCCTCCAAATCCGAGATACGGTGGCGAAGACGGGCAATCATGCGCTCCTTCTTGTCCAGCTGACGGCGGCGAGACTTGCGATCCTTCGCTAGCATGGAGATGGTCTGATCCTTCATCTTGATGATGGTGGACTTGTGGTTGGAGTAGTCACGGCAATTATCCAATTCCTGCTGACGATCGTACATCATGAAGCTAAGGTGGTCCAACTGAGTCTTCAGCTCGTGGTGGTATGGGGCTTCCAGTGGCTGTCCAATAGCATCACGCCTTGGACAAAACTCAAAGCGGGTACCCTTGATCTGGTTGATACTCTGCCCACACAGACAGGAAAGAGCTTCCTGCATGGACCTGGCAAGTCCATCGAGCCAGTTGTTCTCTCTTAAGGTAAACTAAATTCCCTCGGCAGTGGTAGGTTCAATCTTTCCTCAGAGACTTGCAACAATTAGCCACTGCAGATCTTCTCCTCCTTGATCATTGAGCTGAGCTCCGAAGAACTCGGGGTGCGGACGCTCCAGAAGTTCCTAAAGCTGGTCCAAATCCCGCTCAAAGATGAGGTCTCCTCCATTCCCCAACTGATAAAACTTGTTGTACTTCACGTCCATCTATAAGAATATAGGATGAGTAAGTTAGTAGAGTGATAAAGTGTGTCAAATTTTATGTATTTTGCAAGAGTTTTTGAGGAACATGAATTTTCACGAAAGAATCAAAGTGATAAGAATTTCAATAAGTTTTTGTAAATATTTGCTTCCTTTGGTTTTGAAACTAAGTTTTTGATTCAACGTCCAGTCTAACTAGGGTCTCCTATGGTCAGGATGGCTCTAATACCAACTTGTCAACACCCGGATTTTTAATCCCAGATGCCTGTTATGCCATACATCGCAATCCCAGGATTACCATTTTTGCGAGACATAACAGATTTGGATACCACAGTACATCATCCATTACAAACCATACATAAGGTCTTACACAAATAAGGATCTCATGATCCAGTTCTTAATACAACTCAAGCAACGGAAATATGTAATAATAAAGGTAGCGTAGGTGAAGCTCCATCTTCGGGGTCACAGGCAAGGCTGACGATGGGATATGATCCTAGTTGTCGTAACCTTCCTGGGGTCCTTCATCCTGGTACTCCTCTTCATAGTCTGGCCACGAGAATAGCCAGGGACAAATCCATGAGTACTCTTTAAGTACTCGCAAACTAATACTAACAGTTAAAGGGGTTTTTGTAGTAGGACACTAAGCTCTAGGGTTGTTTTGCAAAAAGCCAGATTTACCTCTACTAAGTTTTAGAAGCAAGAAAATATAGTTGAAATTTTATAACACCTAAGTGGGAACTTGTATTTCATATCACAACTCTGTTGTGGTCAAGTCAAATTCTCAATTCATTTCACAAGTCATTTTGAAAACATCTGACGGGGGAACAGTATGGCCACTCCAACAGTCCATAACCGCGGACGCGGCTATTCGAATAGTTTGACACTCTGTAGAGATTGTACACTTTCACCACAACATTCGATACATCTGTCAGGAACAAATCCTGAATTTACCATACTCATTATGCAGATAATCAATCCTAACCTTTCAATTACACGCCCTAGTATAGGCACCTCTAATGTGAGTTTGACCTCACAACCATGACCAACTGTCATCTTGGGTACTGCACAGGTGGACAATCTTCACAAGGTAGCCTCAGCTCAGACCTTGACCGTGAGGGAACCCATACTAAGGTATATAAGTTTCCATTCAAGCCCTACCCAATTTTCGGGTATTGTGGTTGTATGGTAAAATTGGAATGGTATCGCATCCAGACAACCATCAGTTTTATAAAGGGCTAAGGCTCATGCCTTAACATTTTCATCATCCAAATCACCTGGTGTTCGGAAACACATGTCAAAACATCTCAGTAGAATGACTCATCCTTCTAAGGTTTTCATAAACATTTTCACCAAGTATTCCCATCTAAAGTTGATAAAGTTTTATTCTTAGCACTAGCATCTACAAGTGGGGTAAGTACTAAGGAGGGGTGGTAAACTAGTGGAGTTTTAATTAAGTTTAATCTCATGCCTTAGGATGACATCAACATTATCTAGCTTAGGCCAAATTTAATGCTCTTTATGCAACCTTCAATTATCCTCCTAGAATCTACAAGTCACTTAAGTAAACTCTAAGTAATAGCTTTGATCAAGAAATAAAGTAGAAAGCTTGCATGTAAAACTAGGATTGGGTTATCAAGTGGGTATGATCACATATGCTTAAGATATATATGGTAACTAGCAGGTATTATCTTGCATAATTAAAGTGTCTTGCAAGGGTTAGCTTGCTCAATCAACTAGTAGTGTTAGGCTTGCCTTGTGTAGAGCAGTGGTTGAAGGTCTCCTCGGCTTCTTAGTAGTATCCTCCTTCCTCCTCGTATCCTTGGTCGGTACTAGCGTCTATGAATAAATACGAGGTACACAATCACCAAACAATACTTAACTATTTTCAATCATCAAACAAAGGTGTTCTATAGATGATCTAGCATCATCACTAACCTTACAAGAATAAAGCATTTGCATTTTTTTTAGAAAAGTAATTTCTACTCATTGAAAAACTACTTAAGATTTAATAGTCTCCAAACCAAACATGGGATCATGTTGACACATGTCATCACCACATATTTCAGTCTATGGGAATGTGATTTAAAGTGGTGTCACAATTTAATAAGGTTTAACCTTTTATTTTTAATAAATAAAGTGACTAGAAATGCCTATATGGCATTCTTTTATTACTTGAACATTATTTCTGTAAGTAAACCCATATGTTTTTATATATTCTGAAAGGTATGGTCAAATGTGATTTTTGAGAGTTGGAATCAACTCAAAAGCTATTATTCTTGGAATATGAAAAATGTTTGAATGCAGAAAAGCTTCTGACTTGTTATTTTTACCAAGGTTGATCTACAGATCCAAATGATTTGAATCCAACGAGCTTGGATTAAGCATTTCGGTACCTTTCTAACAAAATTGGTTTCATGCAATTTGGTTCACTGAATCGAGCTGGGTTGATTTTTGAAACTAAGTACAGAACTCAGTTTGAAATAAATGGAAAAATCTAAATTCAAACGGTTGGGCTGCACGGGAAGGGTTAATGGGCCGGCCCGGTGTCACTCCGCAGTGCGGGGCTCAGCTGACAGGGGGTTCCACCCGTCAGTGGCTCATAACACGCGAAGCAGTACATGGCGATGTGGTGCGTTGGATTAGAAGTGAGATCAACGGCTGAGGGTCGTCGTCGATGATGAACAGGTCACCGGCGAGCTCGAACCCTAGCGGCTCAGTGGGGGTCGTGGGAGGCTCACCGGGGCTCAGGCGAGGGTCGGTGATGGGGGCGAACGACGATGTCGACGACGGCGATTCTCCTGGCACCGACAGCTCCTCGTGGGGCGGCTCCAATCGATGGCTCCGCTCCTCCTCTGCAGCGGCGAGCTCCAGCCAAATTCCAGCGATGCGCTGCTCGCCTTGCTCCGGGAAGAAGTGGGAAGGCTCGGTGAGATGTGGGGAGTGAGATGGTGTGAAAAAATCGAGCGGGGGTTGCCTCCTTTTATAGGCTCGACGGCGAGACCGAGAGGGATGGGCAGGCGACGGTGGCGACACGGCTACGGGCGGCTAGCGGCATGGCTGAGGTTGGCGAACGACGGGAGGTCTCTTGGCGATGCTCTAGAGCTTAAATGCGCGTGTAGGGGCGGTGGCAATCGGTCGGGAATGTGCGGTGCTCTGCGAGGCAGAGGCGGCGAACTCCGCGGCGAGCGGTGGCTACGGGGTACGTGCGGTGAAACGAACATGTCTGGTGGTCTCCTGGGACAGTGGGGTGCATGCTGGCGGGCAACAAGTGCTCGAGTTGGTCGGGTTGAGTGGGAACGGCGCGTGCACTTGGGTGCGTGTTGGCATGGTCGACAGCAGCGCGAGCGCGGCGTTCCTGGCGGTTCTGGTCTCTGTCTTCAAGCTAGGGCTGGTCGAGAGGGGGTGGTGAGGCATGGGCTGCATGCTAGACAAGGTAGGCACGGCTAGTTCTTCTCCTAGCTTGCTGTCCACACTTGGGTGACATGGTGAGGCTCGGCCTTCTCACCAATAATGTCAATGGCAAGCTCACAGTGGTTTTTAGAGGTTAGTCAAGGTTGCTAGATGATCTATTAAGGCTAGTTGCATCCAGAGAGGGAACAAGGTTGGCCCAAAACACTTCTCAACATAGTGTTTTTGATTTGGTTGATTTGAATCTGCAACCTGTTTGATGAAATGGCCGCATGAACTTGAGTTTTGAATTTTGAAAAGATTTTTGGTGGGTGTGCTAGGCATGTGTTGAGGATTCTGTGGATGCTTGGGTTTTTAAAATTGAGCTTGTTTGAGTGGTTTTTGAAATAGTGGGATCTTCCCATATGAGATAGATTCAATTTTAAACTGTCATTTAAACTTAGCATTTGAATGTTTTTGGATGATCACGAAGTGGGCCTTGGTACCTTATTATGAGTACTATCAAGGGGTGAAAAGATCCATACATGTTTCTGTTAAGTTTTGAAAGTTAGGGATAGCCAAAGTAGGCATGGGAGTTAATTTGACCAAAGTGACCATTCACTTAATTTATTTGTTTTGACTTGTTTGTCTTTGGGAAAATTTTGGAGATTGTTTAGATGATGTTTATTTCACCTAAGAATCATTTTACAAGCAAAGAAACACAGAACCATGGCAATTCAAAATAATCCAAATTTTAATACGCACATATGAATGCTTTCATATTTTTAGTTGGAAAAGTTTTTGTTAACCCTAATTTTGATGATTAGAGTTTGGTGATCCAAGTTTAGTATTTTTGGGATGTTACAGAGAGCTAGAGATCTATTAAATCACTTGAGTAGCAGAGCAGATCTACTTGATTACAAAACTCATGATCTCAATAAGATCACGCATAGAAAGAGATGAACACATAGCTACCGGTAGAGCCCTTAGCCTCGTGGAAGAACTACTCCCTCCTCATCATGGGAATCAGCAACGGCGATGGAGATGGTGGTGGAGATCGATGGAGATGGATCCTGAGGCACTTCCCCGTCCCGGCAGGGTGCCGGAACCGACACTTCTGTCCCCCGAATCTCTCCTTCAGTGGCGGAAGAGCTGCGGAGGTTTTTGTGGCTAGATGATAGATGTTTTAGGGTTTTATCCTCGGGGGATTATTATAGGCGAAGGGGCAAGGCGAGGAGGCGGCTAGGGGGGCCACACCCCCTGGTGGCGCGGCCTAGGTGGGCCCACGCCACCCCTGGTTTGTTTCAGAAATTGTATAAAAATACCTCAAAGTGTAGAGAAAACATAATACAAATGATATAAAGCAAGCATGGAGCATAAAAAATTATATATATGTTTACGACGTATCAGAGATGCATAAAGACAATCATAATTGGTAATGGCAAACTTTTTTCTTGGTCAGAGAACAATTGACAAATCATACTTGGTTTTCAAGCAAAGCTTTTGTAATGATGTTTATAACATGAATCCTTTTGCTCAAACATAAAAGGCTTTTCACAATGATATATTTCAAAGTAATATTCATTTAGATAAGAGCAATGTGCAAAACAAGGAAGATAAGAAACATGATTGAATAAATCATCATATGAATGATTGATACGTCGGAAATGTATCTATAATTTTTGATTCCATGCTTGTTTAGTATCTACTTTGATTTGATTTATCTACACTTTGAGGTGTTTTTATATGTTTTCTGGTACTAACCTATTAACAAGATGCCATAGTGCCAGCTACCTGTTTTCTTATGTTTTTGGTTCCAGAAAGGCAGAAAATCAATATTCTCGGAATTGGACGGGACAAAAGCCAAAGTTAATATTTTACCATGGGGAACACGGAGCCAGAGTACGGGACAGAGGGGAGGCACTAGTGGTCCACACTCCCTGGCGGCGTGAGCTAGGGTTAGCCGCGCCTGGGGGGTGTGACCACCCTGGCCGCCCCCTGCCTCGCCTCTTCGCCTATAAAGACCCCCGATGCATAAACTGTAAGCACCCGATCAATATTCCATGAAACCATCTGTAGCTGCCGCCACCATCGTCCCTAGATTGGGGGATCTGAAGCTCTTCTCGGCACCCTACTAGAGGGGAGATCATCCCGGAGGCCTTCTTCATCATGCCAACCTCTGTTATGAAGCGTGAGTAGTTCCACCTTGGACTACGGGTCCATGTAGTAGCTAGATGGTTGTATCTCCTCCTTTGTGCTATCATGTTTAGATCTTGTGAGCTCCGTTCATGATCAAGATAATCTATTTGTAATCATGCATGTTGTGTTTGCAGGGATCCGATGGATATTGAGATTACTATGTCAGATTGATTAATGGTTTTGTCTTATTGATTCTACCATGTCTATGTTGTTTGAGATCTTGCATGCTTTCCGTTTCTAGTAGCTATCTTGGCCAAGTAGATGCTAGTGACTCCAAGAGGGGGTATTTATGCTCGATAGTGGGTTCATGCCTTAATCTAAGGGAAGTGACAGATATCTCTAAGGTTGTAGATGTGATGTTGCCACTAGGGAGAAAACAACGGTCTCTTGTTCATGGAACAAGTGGATTGTTTACCTTACACACTTTGCTTAAAGCAGTTATCTGTTGCTTGCAACTTAATACTGGAGGGGGTTCGGATGATAACCCGAAGGTGGATTTCTAGTCATAGATGCAGTTGGATGGCGGTCTATGTATCTTTTTGTATTCCCCAATTGAATCTCATAGGATCATGAATGTCTAGTATTGCATTGTTATGCCTTGCTCAGTCCTGTCAATTGCCCTGCTGTAATTTGTTTACCCAGCATGCTATGTTTGTTTATCTAAGGAGAACACCTCTAGTGAACTATGGAACCTGGTCCAATCTTTACCATTGATACATCTTCAACTGTTCTTGTTTACTTTCTGCAAACCATTATTACCTTCCACACCTTACATTTAATCCTTTGTTTTCAGCAAACCAGTGAGATTGACAACCTCACTGTTCGTTGGGGCAAAGTCTTGAGTTTGTGTTGTGAAGGTCTCCAAGTTGCTAGCAACACCTTTGAGTCATTTCCTTCCTCCTACTAGTTCGATAACCTCAGTTTCTTACTAAGGGAAAACTTGCTGCCGTGCTCATCACACCTTGCTCTTGGGGTCTCCCAACGAGGCGTCAATAACATGCCAACAAGATTTTTCTGGCGCCATTGTCGGGGAGGCTAAGGACGTCTTCACAAGGGGATTCCTTCACAACCTTTATCTTTACTTTGTTTTTGTTTTGCTTAGTTTCTTTTGCTTGGTTTTGTTTGCCTCTTTTTATCAAAAACTCCAAAAAAATTAGTTTAGTTTGGTTTGCTTTCTCGTATAAAAAACACACAAAAATTAGTTCCTGCTCTAGTTGTTGCTGTTGTTGGCTTGCTCCACCTTTGCCAAAATGAACTCTGCTGAGAACACCAAGTTGTATGACTTCAATAGCATAAACAACAATGATTTCCTAAGTAATCCTATTTCTCCACCTGCTCCTGATGCTACCTTTTATGAAATTAAGCCTGCTTTGTTGAATCTTGTGATGAGAGAGCAATTTTCTGGTGCTAGTTCTAATGACGCTGCTGCCCACCTCAATAACTTTGTTGAACTTTGTGAGATGCAAAAATATAAGGATGTATATGGAGATATTATTAAGCTCAAGTTGTTTCCTTTATCCTTGAGAGGAAAAGCTAAAGAATGGTTGCTATCCTTGCCTAAAAATAGTATTGATTCTTGAATTAAGTGCAAAGATGCTTTTATTGGAAACTACTACCCTCCTGCTAAGATTATATCTATGAGAAGTGATATTATGAAATTTAAACAAATTGATAATGAACATGTTGATCAAGCTTGGGAAAGAATGAAATCTTTGGTTAAGAATTGTCCCACTCATGGACTTACTGCTTGGATGATTATCCGGACTTTTTATGCAAGTTTGAACTTCTCTTCAAGAAACCTGTTGGATTCAGCTGCTGGAGGTACATATATGACCATCACCTTCGGTGCTACAACAAAACTCCTTGATAATATGATGGTTAATTAATCTGAATGGCACACTAGAGAGCTCCACATGGTAATAAGGTAAACTCTATTGAATAACCCTCCTCTTTGAATGATAAGATTGATGTTATCATGGCTATGTGTAACATCCCAGCATTAGAGCTTAGAAATAAGTTGAAACTCAGGTGTGTGCATTGCATTCATGCATAGAAAATCTGAATAATTTCGCACTTTTGAATAAAACTTGTCAAAGAGATTGAAGCTTCTCTTAACTTGATGAAATTGAAGTAGATCATCAAGTTGACTACGATAAGTTTCAATATGACCTTTGCTAAAACCTTATTTTGGGTAAACATGGTTCGATCTAAGGGTAGATCAAATGCAGTAAAACTAAACCACAACATTTTACTTAATGATTGATACCTGATCATTTAAAGATTACATCCTAGTATTCATTACACAACTCATGAATACCAAGTTAAGAATACAACTCAAGTAACTAGAATCCAATAACCAACATATTGATTTATCAAATTCTCATTCATTCCTACCATGAGCATCATGGTAGTTCTTTAACACTAATTCCTTATCACTTGTTGAGTAGGAAGGAAATCAAGTCAAGACCATTCAACATATATCTTTCTTTCCATAACAATCGTTATCATCTCTATTGAACCACATTCTTGTATCTGATGTTAATCAATGTTGAAGGATCAATTGTTGATTTATCAATCCTTGATCTATTAACTCTTGTCATTATCATAGTATTCACTGAAAGCTTATAAAGAAAGAAGTAAGATTAGGTAAGTAGTAATGCTAGCTTAAGTTATCATCTATAGATGGGAGTGTTTGAAGAGAATCAAATCAATAGAATACTTGATGGAGTTAATTCACTCCTAAGTAGATAAAAGAGTTGTCCTAAATAAAGGTATATATTTATGGTAAGTAAAGAAGATTATAAGGATGAATTATGAAGATAGTTACTAGGAGTAATCCTATTGGATCAAGTAGGTATAGTCAATGAATAAATCTCCTAGTAAAATAAAGATACTAAGAAGATAATTATAATACAATTATAATACTGTATTGATAAAGCCTTAATTAGCAAATTGGAAATCTAAGACATAAATGATACAAGGACTATAATGATCATGCTTAAAAACATTAAGAGTGAATAATTATATCATGTATAAGTGACATTGGTGGATAGAACATAAATACACCCTAGTGTGGAAATGTTATCCTAGGTTAGTCATGACACATCACAATGGTATAATGAGAAATTAGTATATGAGTTACTGAGGCAAGTAAAGGATAAGATAGTATGATTAAGTTAATGTCAGAACAACATTGAGTTATTTCTCTTACAGGATATTAGACACTTGAGGAAAGTAGATTTTGATAGATACATCTCTTGGAGTAATGTTAGTAATGGAGGATAAAGAAAGTATATAAAGGGAGTTAGAAGCAACTACTAAATGAATTAGAGGGTGATCATTCAAGTGAAATTAGATTCATAAGAAGTACTCTAAATATGAGAATGATCCCTATGGAGAGATCATGTAATGCTTAAGTGTCAAGCTCATTGGATTCACTAATGGATTTAGAAGGAGAATTGATTGCTAAAGAATATTCTTGTGAGGTAAAGCTCATCATGTTTACACATGATGATGGATATGAAGAAGAAGAATATCTAGGAAAGGAATTCCTTAATTAGGAGTCTAGAATTATGAAGTATGGAAGCTAGGAAATTCTTGGTAAGCATTCAACTTAAATCTATAATCAAAATCACTATCTAAATTCATCTGTATGATCAACCATTTTATTTCCACAATGGCCTGTAGGAATATTTTCCTATAGCAAATTACTGAAGTATATCTTGCCACTTCACAACATTAAAACCATAAGTGCCTAGGAACTATAATTATCAACCATTATTCTCAAGCAATTCTAACGAACAACCCTATTGCCTTACTTTAAATAATGGTATCATTTCGAGTCATAAGCATAAAGACAATGTGTCTTAAACCTTAAATGTTATTCCTATCTATAAGATCATGAATAAATTTAGGTCTCCTAAAACAGATGGTAAACAGTTAAAATCTAAACCATAAATTTTTATGCAAGTTATAACAAACTATTTACCTAGATATCATTTAAGTCCATGAGAATAACACTAACCATTTTAATTCCCAAGAATTTATGTGTCATATAATAAGAAGGATCACTATATATATAAATCCTTAATATGACAAGTTAATAAGAATCAAATCTCATGACTTAATAGAAATACATCCTTTAATAATTTATGGAGTATTTAGGTAAATTAAACTCATAACATGAACCTCTAAAAAATATTAAGATAAAAAGGACCTCTATAAAGTAAATAAAGAAAATATATACCTTATATAATATAGGTTCACTAAATGAATCTAAAGTATATATAAATTGTTGCTGCGAGTATTTAGCAAATAGAATTCTAAAGGAATATTCAAAACAAATGTTAAAATACAAAAGCTAAAAAATAAACAGAATTTGAAAAGAAATAAATCAAATAAACTGCTCAGTGTAAAATCAAGCCCGAGGCCCATTTCCTCACCTTCTACCTGCTTCTCAAGCGCATTACACTAAGCCCCAATAACAAGCCCAACTAGCCAACCACAGTGACTGACGAGTGGGGTCAGAGGAGGGATCGCGGGTTGAGAGGAAGGAATTGCTAGGGGTTTTCTACAAAATTGTCGTCGTCATCCTCACGCACACAGGCAACTGCGTGCGTCCCGCCGATGCCGTCCACCATCGTCAGCATGAATCGACCGCCGTGATGCTCGCCGCCGACCCTGAGAGGAGTAGATAAGACCGCCGCGTCCTCCTCTATCCTCTCATACCAATCCTATCTTCTATATCGCTCTCTAGACCTATATCTCTTCCTCACCCGAAACCCTAGCTCGCCGGAGTTCGTCTTTCCGGTTAGGTCCGACCACCCCTCGCCTCGTTGAAGCCACCGTTGGACGAGCCGTCGTGGCCTTACTCGCCTAGGACGAAGCACAGGAGCTGGCACGCCGTGAATCATGTGAAATCGAGCGTTCCCTTTCATTGTCCATCGTGGCCATCGTCGTCGATTCGTCACCGTCACGCCTCCCCTTGGTTCCCCGAGCATGCCATCATGAGAAGGGTGAGTCCCTCTACCTCCCAGTGGTCTCCGTTGTTACATTTGCTTCCTAAATCCACGCCGCCATGATCATCTGCGAGCACCGCCGCACGGGCTCGTCGCAGGTCACATTCCGTCAACCAAAAACGGGCAACGTTAGTACTATTCGACTCGCGCTCGCATCCTTGTTCCAACTAGCCACAACACGATCTCCCGCGCGTAGTAAATCAACGAATTTGAAACCAATTTGTGAGTTCACCCATCGCTGATGTCATCACGATGTCATGCCGACGTCACCCTTTACCTAGTCCATCGTTTGACCAGTCCAATTCTTGCATGGCATCTCTACGTGGACAGTACCCCACCTGTCTGTGAGTAGGGTAGGTCTGGGTGTGGTGTGAAAAGTTATTTCCTATTTAGAAAATAGATAAAACATAATAAGTCTAAACTTAAAAATTTCCAGAAATTAAATAAATGATTAAACATTGTAAATTCAATAACTTCTATTTATAATTCATAAATATGTGTAATATATGAAAATGTTTAGAAAAATAATATATATCATTTAAATTTATTATCTAAGATTATTTGTTAATTATTTAAATAAATATTATTTAATAAATATTTTATAAGTAATAAAACTTTGATAATTCATATTTTAATAATGGTAATTAATAAAAATATAAATAATATACCAAAATTCTTAGTAAAATAAGAAATAAAATTTAATATTATACCAAAATTCACCTAATTAAATGTCTATTATTTATTAAGTGTTTCTAAAGTAATAAATGTTATAAAAATCATATCTTATTATTTAAAATTCATAAAAATACTTGTAATATACCAATATGATCACTAAAATAATATCTACATTTTAAAAATATAACATCCCACTTTTGAAGTAAATAAAAGTCTAATACTCAAATAAATTGATTTTAAATTTATTTTTTTAATTGATAATTCTTATAAAGGAAAATAAAAATTGCTAATATTTTTAAAAATTAGCCAATTGAGGTCTAATAAATAGTATTAGTCTTAAAAATTAGTAATATGAATTCAAAATAGTTCAACATACTCTAAATACAATCTTATTGAATTATTATTCCACCATAAGTATAAAATGCCTTTTAAAAAGGATCCCTATCAAATATAAAATCTTCAGGAATAAATTGTGGCTAAATAAAACTTATTCCTTTACTTCAACCAAAAGTTTATCAGCATACCAAAACACTATAGTGAATTCATAAGTATATAAGTAATGTTATTTCCTTGATTATAGATCATAACCACACCTTCTTAAGGACATAAAAGTTTCCAGTCCAATATAATATTAAGAATACACTACTCAAATAAAAGTAATATCACTCTTTAGTAACTTTAAAGAAACATTATAAAATGAACAATTACAGATATCATAAGCATCACACGTTAAGTCCATCTATGTTCTTAAAGTTAACTTTAGTCTACAAGACTTTAATAATAATGCTAAAGACTTTGTTATGTGTTTTATAGTTAACTTTGGTCTATTTTAGTTAAGTCGTAAAGCATCTCAAATCCAAACTATTCAAGAAAGCGTAAACAACATCTATCACATTATATCAATCATATTCTAAAAGCTATCAGAATTATTTAAACCTCATTAAAGAAACCTTTTCTTCAAATGTTATTCTTTTTGCCACTTCAAACAACAAATCTTAAGATAATATCTCCAACTCTTAACAACTAAACTCAAGGACTTTCATCATAGTAAACTGTCAACACCCGGATTTTTAATCCGAGATGCCTGTTATGTCATACATCGCAACCCAGGATTACCATTTTAGCGGGACATAACAGATTGGTACCATAGTTCATCATCCATTACAAATCATAATAAAGGTCTTACAAATAATGGATCTCATGATCCAGTCTTAATACAATCAACGTGGTGGAATAATATAATAATGGTAGCGTGGGAGAAGCTCCATCTTCAGGGTCATAGGCAATGCTGACGATGGGAGATGATCCTAGTTGTCATAGACTTCCTGATGTCCATCATCCTGGTAGTCCTCCTCATAGCCTGGCCACGGGAATAGCCAGGGACAAAGCCATGAGTACTCTTTAAGTACTCGCAAACTATCACTAACAAGTAAGGTGTTTGAGTAGGAATCCTAAGCTCTAGGTTGTTTTGCAAAAAGCCATGTTTACCTTAACTGAGTTTAGAAGCAAAGAAAACTAGTTTAATGTTTTATAACACCTAAGTGGGAACTTAGTTTTTGTGTTCACAATCCTGTTGTGGTCAAGTCAAAGTCATGATTCATTTCACAAGTAATTTTGAAAACATCTAACGACGGAACAGTATGGCCACTCCAACTGTCCATAACAATAGACACGGCTATTCGAATAGTTTGACACTCTGCAGAGGTGGTACACTTTCACCACAATATTCGATACATCCGTCAGGAAAAACCCTGATTCACCATACTCAGTATGCGGATAATCAATCTTAACCTTTCAATTACACACCCTAGTATAGGCACCTCCCCTATGAGTTTGGCCTCCCAACTATGACCATCTATCATCTTGGGAACTGCATAGGTGGACAATCATCACGAGGTATCCTCAGCTCAAACCTCGGCCGCAAGGGAACCCATACTAAGATATATAAACTTCCACTCAACCCCTACCCAAATTCGGGTATTGTGGTTGTACGGTAAATTGGAATGGTATCGCATCCGAACACAACCATCAGTTTTATAAAGGGTCTAAGGTTGATGCCTCAACATTTTCATCATCAAATCATCAAGTGTTCATAACACATGTCAAAACATTTCATTAGAATGACTCATCATTCTAAGGTTTTCATAACCATTTTCACCAAGTATTCCCATCTAAAGTGATCAAGTTTTATACTTAGCTGACATGGTTATACCCTACGGTACACGACATTAGCATATCTGGTCCAGCCCAAGGAAGGCCCACAAGAATATATGCGGCCCATGAAGATTTTTGGGTGGCCCAAGCCGATGACGTCTTCGGATCCTTCGAGAGCAAGACTAGAATAGATAGAATATTCAAAAGGGCAAACCCTAAACCTGTAACCGACTCGATCTATGCCCGGGACCTGCCTACCTCTATTTAAAGGCTAGGAGGGCACGACGAGGAGGATCTCTCTCATACCACCGCATACACACCTCCACGCCAGATTGCATCTGCGCACCCCTGTAACTTTCGGTTCCGCCGTAATCAAGAGAATACAAGAAGGAGTAGGGTTTTCCCTCCGGGGGCCTGAACCTGGGTAAACTCGTGTCCCCTGGTTGCTTGTCCATTAACCGTTCCGCGATCTCCAGCACCCCCATCTTCTCCAAAACCCAAGCTCATAACAATGGGCATTGACGAGATTAAACCTCATCAATTGGCGCCGTCTGCGGGAACTGGGGGCGCTGATTATGCGATCGTGACGGTCCCGACCAAAATGATCTACAACTCCTCGGTGACGGAGAGCCATCTCCTCTTTGGCGCTTTCGACTTCACCGCCCACTCGCCAGCCACCATGAAGGACTTCGAGCCTGTAGGCGACGGGCTCGAGATCCTGTTCGGGAGCTTCTGCTTCCAGGTGGATCAGACCGGCACTCTCCGCCTCCCAGAGCAGGTGCCTCAGCCATCGATCAGGCCCGCCTCATGGGCCCCGCATGCCGTGCAACGCACGTCAGCATCGGCATATGAGTCATATGATAGCAGCAGCTGCAACTCAGATCTGTGCGATCCCCTGTCAGATGAAGGGACCTATGGTTCCGGATCCGAAAGCTACGACATCAGTGATCCAACCTACGGACGCTACCAATGCCCCGCAGTCATCTAAAGCGACGTGGAGCAACCACCAGAATCGGGTGCGCACGCACCGCCGCCCAACCCATAGGGTAGGAATGGCGAAAACAGGAGACAACCATCCCTCCCGCCCAACGATTAATCCACCTCAGCGAGGAAGGATGGAACCAAGCACGCGAAGCCATGGTAGGTAACAAGATCCTGCCTGTGGGTGCCTCATGGGACCTACTGATGGCGTACCACCTGCTCCTCATTTAAGAGCACAAAAATCAGGTGAAGATGAAAGAGGTACTCGACAAACGCAAGCAAGCGACCTCGGAGTCCAGCGCGCGGCGAGATGCGCTCTCCGCCATGGGCGGCTCCAGCTCGCACGGCAACAACGCCAACAAGCACCGTTCTCGCGTAGAGAACATGGACCCCGCTGCACGTCGTGAGGTGACCCGAACCCTCAACGCCTCCTTCATGGAGATGGACGCCAATGGCAACGCCATCCCGAAGACGCCACAAGCTGCGATCATGGCAGCCACCATATACCTTGCGTCCCGTCCACGTCCGGTGGGGGACCTGAAAAGGGCCATGCACAATTCCGCACTAGCCGGACTCGGAATCGTTTGAGCTGCGCACCACGGGGAAACTCTTGCGAAGCCGAAAAAGAAGGCTGCGGTCAGATTCAACCGCAGTCCCACACCCTCATCCGACAAGGAGGAACATGACCTACCTCGACGACACAAGAGGTCGCAGCATCGTATCCGCGACTACGACGCTCGAAGCGAACTCACTCAGTGCAAGATTGACAAGTCACGCGCTAAGCGCGTGTGCTCATCCAAATCCAAAGAGGATGACGATGAAGGAGAACTTTGCGGGGCTCGATGCTTCAGCAGATCTGTTTGGCGGACGCAGATGCCGAGGAACTTTAAGCTTCCTTCAGACACTCCGAAGTTTGACGACATGCAGGACCCTAAGGAGTGGCTCAGCGACCACCTGTCGTCCATCAAGCTGCACAACGGCAACAAAAACACCGCCCTACAATGCCTTTAGCTGCAGCTAACAAGCGCAGCCCGAATTTGGCTCAGCAGCCTATCCTCGGGATCCATCCGAAGCTGGGTGGAACTGGCGTACAGTTTCATCCGAAACTTCAAGGGCACCAGCAAGAGTCTAGCCTCGATCTAAGAGCTACGGGCCTACACCCAACGAACGGGTGAATCCATTCGCTCGTATATACTACGCTGGTCCACCATCAAGAACTCTGCGGCACACATCTCTGAGGAGAGAACAATCGACGCCTTCAAGGATGGCGTCAAACTCCAGGACTTCAAGGAAGAACTTGGGCACGTCAAGCCCAAGACACTCGACCACCTCATGGACATCACCAACAGGTGGGAAGATGGCAAGGACTCTATCCATCGAGCACATTCGGAGGAGGAAGATGACTACGGCCGCCGACGCGAGCGCTGTAGCAAGCGAAGATCGCACGTCTACGATGATCACAATGGACCCAACTTGGTCGCGGCTGCCTACGCCGACCGCCACAACGAAAGCAATCACAGCAGCGGTGGATACCGCGGAAACAACTTCTGCGATGGAGGACGCCTAATGCAAACATGGCAACGCCGCGACCGCGATGACGAGCCCTTGGCATACGAAAAATTGTCGGGCCCATGCACCATCCACTTCTACATCGACAAGCAGGATGACAAAAGGAAGGCTATCCACATGCTTAAAGATTGTTGTGAGTTCCAGAAACTCAGCGAGAGCATGTCCTAGATGAGACAGCAAGCCCCGAACCCTGGGTACGGGCACGAACCCGCACCAGGTGACATTGCCCATGGAGCTCCTCCACCACCACCCGTGGGACCTTTGAACCACCCGATCGCACCCGCGCAGAACAATAGCGGAAACAGGTACCCCGCGCCGAAAGGATCATTGATGATCCAAAAGGGGAGCCCGACAAACAGGGTGCAAAAGAAGATCACCCGCCAGGTCATCTTGGTTGTGACCGCTCCACCCTCCATCCCTGAGTACCTAAGCGGTTCGGAGTCCTGCATCACATTCAGTCGTTCGGATCACCCCCGCCAGATCCCTCACCCAGGTCATGCTGCCCTGGTGCTCGAGGCGTAGATCGGAGGGTTCGAGATGAGCCGCGTCTTCATGGATGGAGGCAGCGACATCAATCTGATGTTCGCTAGCACCTTAGCAGCAATGCGGATCCCACTGTGCAGCCTGGAACAATCCGACTGTAACATCCCAAAAATATAAAACAATGATCATCAAACTCTAATCACTAAAATTAGGGTTAACAAAAACTTTGATTAATTAAAATCATATGAATGCATGTGTGAATGAGATTATTTGATAAATGCATAAATGAACTTGTGTGATTAACCTAAATAGCAAGAAATGGTTTAAATAGGAAAATAACATCATATAAAACATTTCCATGAAGAAACAAATCAAGAGAAAATCAAAAACAAATCAAATAAAGGAAAGGGTCATTTTTGCCAATCTTGCTCACTAGGTCACTTTGAGTGTTTCTAGTCCAAGATTTCAAACAGAAACTTTCCCAATTCTTTTCACCCTTTGCTAGAACAAGTAAAAGTAAATCAAAGCCCACCTTTCAAACTTACAGAAACATTTGGCAACCTCATTCAAATCATTATTCAAAATTGAATATTTATCATATGTGAAGATCACACATTTTCAAAACCCAACCAAACCAGTGCCCCTTGATTAATCCAACTAACCAGAGACTCCCTAGTATGTTCCTAGAAAACCCACCAAGTTTGAATCCAAAATTCAAATTTGAATTTCTTTCGGCCATTTCATTAAACACCTTGCTGGCAGCCAACAAACAAACAACAAACACTATAGTGAGCAGTGAATTTGGCCAACCTTGTTCTCTCTCTAGCTCTCACTACACTCTCAGTAGATGATCTATCCCAATTAACAAGCCTTAGCACCACTGTGAGCTTGGCATAGCCATTAATGGTGACCATGCCGAGCCCATTTGCCAACCCCAATGTCGCTAGCGAGCTAGAGGAAGAACTAGCCCCGCCAACCTTGTCTGGAACACGCAGCAGCGTCCACCGCCACTCCCAGGCACTGCCATCCCTTGGACCAAAAGACAAGACCATGCCAAACATCTCTACGTGCGAGCCGAGAGCGCGCCAGTGCGCCACCCTCGACCAGCACCCACAGACCACGCGCCGCCCTCGCTGCATGCGTGCGTGATCACCATCACCCCAGCAACCCCGCAGACATGCCCGTTCCCCTCCGCGCGGACCACGTGCGCTGTGCGCCATTAAAATTCCCGTCGGACCCGCCCAGAGCATCGACACGTTCCAACCGATCAACACCGCCCGACGAGCTCAGCCCGCCCCGTCGGTCCCCTTCAGCCACTATAAATAGAGGCCTCCACCGCTCGTTTTCTTCACACCAGTTCACTCCCCTCTCCCTCAGAACCACCCCACCTCACTCCCGGATCAAGGCGAGCAGCGCATCATCGGAATTTGGCCGGAGCCCGCCGCTGCTGGAGGAGAAGGGAGCCGTCAATTGGAGCCGCCCCAGGAGATGCTGCCGGTACCAGGAGAACCGCCATAGTCGACTTCGTCATTCTCCCTTGTCGCGGACCCTCACCTAAGCCCCGGTGAGCCTCCCACGACCCCCACCTACCGCGCTAGGGTTCTGTCTCATCGGCGCTGCCCGGCGTGGAAGATGAACCAGAGCCGTTCGATTAGAACTAGATCCCACGGTCCACATTGCCCCGTACCGCTTCACCCCTCACCATCTCACTGACATCTGGGGACAACCACTTAACCAGCCCGCGCGTGCGCTGTGCGTAGTGGGCCGGCCCAGTAAAACATCCTGCGCGACCCAACAATTCAAATTTAGTTTTATTCATTTAATTTCAAACACAGTTCTGTATCTAGATTCAAAAATCAACCCAGCTCGATTAACTGAACTAAAATGCATGAAACCAATTTTGTTAGAAAGGTACTGGAAAGATTAATCCAAGCCCGTTGGATTCAAACCATTTAGATTTATAGATCACCCCTGGTAAAAATAACAAGGCTGAAGCTTTTCTGTATTCAAACATTTTTCAAAATTCAACCATAAAAGCATTTGAGTTGATTCCAACTCTCAAAACTCACATTTGACCATACCTTTCAGAATATATAAAAATATATAGGTTTACTTACAGAAATAATGATCATGTAATAAAATAATGCCACATACGCATTTCTGGTCACTTTAATTAAATAAAATAAAAAGGTTAAACCTTATTAAATTGTGACACTACTTTAAATCACATTCCCATGTACTGAAATATGTGGTGATGACATGTGTCAACATGACCCATGTTTGAGTTGGAGAATATTAAATCTTAAGTAGTTTTTCAATAAGTAGAAATTACTTTTCTTAACTAAAATAAATGAGACAAGTGTTTTAATCCTTGTAATGTTACTGATGATGATAGATCACCTAGTGTGAACCTTTGTGTGATGATTAGTAGTATTTAAGTATTGTTTGGTGATTGTGTACCTCGTATTTATTTATAGACACTAGTACCGACCAAGGATAAGAGGAGGAAGGAGGATACTACGAAGAAGAAGCCGAGGAGAACTTCAACCACTGCTCTGCACAAGGCAAGCTTATACTTGCCATTATGCAAGCTAACACTTGCAAGATACCCTACTTATGCAAGGTACTACTTGCTTGTTACTATGCCAGCTATATGCCTTAAGGATATGTGATTATACCCAATTGACCCACCATCCTAGTTTTACTGGCAATCTTAGTATTTTATTTTCTTTATTAAAAGCTTTCTATCAAAAGTTTACTTAGTGAATTGTAGATTCCAGAAAGATAATTGAAGGTAGCATAAAGAGCATAAAGCTTGGCCTAAGTTATATAATCCTAATGTCATCCTGAGGCATGAGATTTACTTAGATAAGATACACTTGTTTACTACCCACCATACCCCCACTTGTAGATGCTAGCACTAAGCATAAAACTTGATCAACTTTAGATGGGAATACTTGGTGAAAATGGTTATGAAAACCTTAGAATGATGAGTCATTCTACTGAAATATTTTGACATGTGTTCTTGAACACCAGATGATTTTGATGATTAAAATGTTGAGGCATGAGCCTTATCCCCTTATAAAACTGATGGTTGTCTGGATGCGATACCATTCCAATTTTACCGTACAACCACAATACCCAAAAATGTGGTAGGGCTTGACTGGAAATTTATATACCTTAGTATGGGTTCCCTTACGTCCAAGGTCTGAGCTGAGGCTACCTTGTGAAGATTGTCCACATGTGCAGTACACAAGATGACAGTTGGTCATGGTTGGGAGGCCAAACTCACAGGAGAGGTGCCTATACTAGGGCGTGTAATTGAAAGGTTAGGATTGATTATCTGCATACTAATTATGTTGAATTCAAGATTGTTCCTAACAGATGTATCGAATGTTATGGTCAAACTGTACAATCTCTGCAGAGTGTCAAACTATTCGAATAGCCGCGTCCGCGGTTATGGACAATTGGAGTGGCCATACTGTTCCCCCGTCAGATGTTTTCAAAATAACTTGTGAAATGATTTGTGATTTTGACTTGACCACAACAGAGTTGTTATATGAAATTCAAGTTCCCACTTAGGTGTTATAAAACTTTCAACTAGTTTTCTTTGCTTCTGAACTTAGTAGAGGTAAATCTGCCTTTTTGCAAAACAACCCTAGAGCTTAGTATCCTACTACAAAAACCCCCTTAACTTGTTAGTATTTAGTTTGCGACTACTTAAAGAGTACTCATGGCTTTGTCCCTAGCTATTCCCGTGGCCATACTATGAAGAGGAGTACCAGGATGATGGACCGCATGAAGGTTATGACAACTAGGATCATCTCCCCTCGTCAGCATTGCCTATGATCCCAAAGATGGATCTTCGCCTATGCTATCATTTTCTTTACGTTATTCCGCTGCTTGAATTGTATTAAGAACTGGATCATGAGATCCTTATTTTTGTAAGACCTTATGTATGGTTTGTAATGGATGATGTACTGTGATATCCAAATCTGTTATGTCTCGCAAAAATAGTAATCATGGGATTGCGATGTATGGCATAACATGCATCTGGGATTAAAAATCCGGGTGTTGGCAAGTTGGTATCAAAGCCATCATGACCATAGGAGACCCTAGTTACAATGGACGTTTGAATCAAAAACTTTGTTTTAAAACCAAAGGAAGTGAGTATTTACAAAAACCTATTCTCATTCTTATCACTTGGATTCTTCCTGAAAATTCATGTTCATAAAAAATTCTTGCAAAGTACATAAAATTTGACACACTTGATCACTCTACTAACTTACTCAACCTATATTCTTATAGATGGACGTGAAGTATAACAAGTTTTATCAGTTGGGGAATGGAGGAGACCTCATCTTTGAGCGTGACCTCGACAAACTATCGGAGATGCTGGAGCGTGCGCACCCCGAGTTCTTCGGAGCTCAGCTCAATGATCAAGAAGGAGAAGATCTGCAGTGGCTAGTTGTTGCAAGTCTCCGAGGAAAGATTGAACCTCCCACTGCAGAGGGAATTCAGTTCACCTTAAGAGAGAACAACTGGCTCGATAGACTGGCTAGGGCAATGCAGGAAGATCTTGCCCGTCTGTGTGGGTAGAGTATCAATCAAATCAAGGGGTACCTGCTTCGAGTTCTACCCAAGGAGTGATGCTATGGGACAGCCACTGGAAGCCCCATATCACACCGAGCTGAAGAATCAGTTGAACCACCTTAGCTTCATGATGTATGACCGTCAGAAGGAGTTGGACAATGTCCGTTCCTATGCCAACCACAAGTACGCCATCACCAAGAAGAAGTATCAGACCATCGCCATGCTAATAAAGGATATCAAGTCTCGTCGCCGTCAGCTCGACCACTATAAGAAATGTGTTATTCTATAACCTTCTAATAGTGACCGTGGACAAACTCGTCATAGATTTATGACGATTTCGCATCATATGGTCGTAAGCCGTTCGGGAGGTTCAAAAGCTTACAAAATTATGACGATTTTTCTCAGAAATGTCGTAGTTTCATTATCTCAAATCGTCATAACCTGGCGTATGTAGCCTACGACATTATTTATACCTCAATATGACGATTTTAAATTGCCATGATGTCCAAACTTGGATAAGTTGAAATTGGTAGTCTGACATGTCAGCAATTACGCCTATGTGTCATGTCTATTTGTCAATTTTTGCCTACGTGTCATATCCGTGTGTTAATATCTACATCTATGTGTCAGTTTGGACCGAACTGCATTGTGAATTGTCTATGTGTCAGTTTGGACCGAACTTCGTTGTGAATTATTTGCAAAAAAAAGCAAAACAAGTATTTGAACTGCCGACCTCACAACAAAACCGGTCGCTTTCTACCACTACACCATCCAACGTTATATGTCATACTACAACGACAAATCTTTTATATGCAAGCCAAACTAATTCTCACAAATCCGCAAAAAAAAGGTGGCCGGTGGGGTTCGAACCAACGACCAACCAAACCCTCCCAGCGACGTTAAGCACTACACCAAATGAACTTGTATGTGCTAGTATTATAACCGTAGCTATAACAACATGTATTTATCGGGCCAGGGCTTGTGCTTCCGTCCATAGGACTGGGCCTTTGTGGGAAGCGGGTTGCAGCAGTTTTGTGTCGGGCCAGACCTTTAGCTTATGTGCGGTAGTTTAGGACTGGGCCAGCTCCTCTGGTCTAGTTAGGATAGTTTTTTTCTTTGTTTGTTTTTTCTTTTTTCTTAATTTTTTTTGTATCTTTTTCATAAGAAGTCCAAAAGAATTGATTTTTGTTTCTATATTTTTATAAAATTAATAAGATCATCATAGGGTGTTTATTAGCAATACTTTGATTATTTAAAAAAGTGAATTTACTAACCCCACATTAGTCCATGGTAGGGATAATATCATAATTCAAAATATAATTTTGAAACTCGTGTTTTGATTTTAAAAAAATAGGAGATGGGTCACGGTAAACTTGCATTGGATCTTTGAAGAAATAGCATATTGTGAGTCTAAAAATAATTTTTGCAAAAAATCATGGGCATCATATCATGTACATGTAGTTCAAATCGGACACACCTCCTCCCGATTCGGCGAGAATTTGTCTTTTTTGCCAGGGGTGGAAGAAAAGGTTTGAGATATCCTAATTGGGACATTGTCCATGTAAGGTGGTCTAGTATTTTTGAAAAATGTGGTGGTAGTATTTTGAATTAATCATTTGGTGGTTGCTTCACAAAACGCCCCGTTTTTTGCGCTCGGAAAATGAAAAATGGATTCTCCGTGCGTCAAAAAGGAAAACTTCCTCCTAAAACATTGTTCTCCATCACAATATGCACATGCATGCACAATACAGACACATTATCACAAACTATGCCATGATTCTGACCATAACACTGGTGGTTTGGCCAGAAAGCCATGAAACCTCATACATGATAGGTCATTTCTAAGACGATATTTTCGAGACACTTGAAATATACCAAGTTTGGTATTTTTCCTTGCAACTATGTCACATAATAATACGCCATGCAAAGGATTTGCGTTGATCAGACGGTTTTTTAATATTTCATGCCCGTTTCAAACTATGGTCAAAACGGCGGACACGAAGGTTCTTAGCTAGGGGATGAGCCTCGCTAAAATTGCATTGGATCTCTGATGAAACATCATATTATGAGTATAAAAATGATTTTTTTCCAAAAATCATGAGCATCGGATCATGTACCTGTAGTTCAAACCGGAACCACTTCCTACCGATTCGGCAGGAATTTGTCTTTTTTGCCAGGGGTGTAAGGAAAGGTTTGAGATGCCCCGTTTGGGACATTTTTCCATGTAAGGTGGTATAATATTTTTACAAAATGTGGCGGTGCCATTCTAAAACTATCATTTGGTGGTTGCTTCACAAAACGCCCCGTTTTTTGCGCTCAGAAAATGGAAAATGGATTCTCCGTGCGTCAAAAAGGAAAACTTCCTCCTGCAACATTGTTCTCCATAACAATATGCACATGCATGCACAATATAGACACATTATCACAAACTATGCCATGATTCTGGCCATAACATTGGTGGTTTGGCCCGAAAGCCATGAAACCTCATACATGATAGGTCATTTCTAAGAAGGTATTTTCGAGACACTTGAAATATACCAAGTTTGGTATTTTTCCTTGCAACTATGTCACATAATAAGACGCCACGCGAAGGATTTGTGTTGATCGGACCGTTTTTAATTTTTTATGCCTGTTTCAAGCTATCATTTGTATGCAACCAATCAGAAGAGAAAACCAGTCCACCCACGGATCACCCACCCAATCAGATATCAGCCATTGATAGGGCCTCCATCGAAAGATCCAAATTCGCTACACCAGTTTTGTCCCACCTCCCACACTTGGGCATGAATATACATAAATGCCCTAGTTCACAATATTGCACCATAGAAATAATAAGGGGCACTTTGGTAAAATCCTCCCACACCCATGACCATTGACCCGTCCGCCCAAACCCGACCCTAATCCATACACGTTCCCGACCCCGCAGCCACTTCTTCCTTCTTCGGTGCCAGCAAACCCTAACCCCGCCGCCAGCAAACCCTAATCTCGCCAACGCCTCCCTCCCTCTGCTTCGCCTACACCACCTCCCCCTCCGCTCTAGTATCTCGCCATGTCGGGTTCACCAGATCTGGCCACGCGGTCCCTGGGCCGACCGAAGCAACAACAAGGCGAACCTAAACTACGGCGAGGGCGTTGTGGCACTGCGGATCTCCCACTCCGCCGTCGCACCACCGACTCCCCAGCCAGTCTCCGCCCGCCGTCCGCGGGGATGTCGTCCGGGAAGCTCAGGAAGCGGCCCAGAAGCTCGCCGGACTATCACAGATCGAGGAAAAGAGACCGAAGCTCGAGCGCCGGAGAACCTGCGGTGGGTGCTGCTCTATGAAGTGCTTTCCTCCTTATCTGATCCCGGTGGCCGGTCCTCCTCCTCTGATCCTGGTGGCCGCCGCTCCCGGCATCGGTTAGTCTTCACCAACAAGTAAGTACTTTTATAGCTTCTTTCCCTATCGATCCAGCGACCCCCTGCCGAGTTTCTCGAGTTCTGATTGAATTGGGATTATATTGGGTTTGTAGACAATCCCAACAACGTATCTCAAGTTAATGTCGCACCCGGTTGTTGTGGTTCTAATATATTAGCTCTTTATCTGCTGGCTAGGTCTTCAAATCTTCACGGTGTAATCTAAAAGTAATGAAGTGAGTAGAATTTACACTGTCTAATCTTCATGTTCAGTAGATGCTAGTGTAGAGTCTATTAGCTTTGTGATGAGAATATATGTCAAACTTGCCAGAAGGGGATCATATAGATATACTATAGCATATATTAGTTCTATCTTGTACTTGTGTATATGGCTGTTGGATGAATGATTTGTTTGTAAGCAGATGCTCATCTATTTCATCATGCATGCATTGACATATTATTAGAGGTTTTTTATTTTTTCTATTTACATCAGCTTAAAGAACTGACTGTATGCATCATAATGTATCTCTATAAACCATTGTTGCATGTTTCATGCATGTAAGCCATCATTGGTTAATTGTAATAATATATGCTTTTGACTTCATGCATGTAAGCCATCCTTGGTTACTTGTAATAATATGTTACCTTTGTTTCATTGCTGCTTCTACTGATAAGCTTCATGTACTCAAATATCATATGCCTTATGTCAACCTTATTTACCTGACTGTTTCCTCCAGCTATATTTTGACTGGTCTCTTAAATGTTTCTAATTCATTCATTCAAATGCTACTGAGTTAGTCCCTTCCACTATGCTTCCTAGTCCACACTATTCATATCTGGTACATGTACTGTATGTCAGGCCTGAGCTTCTCTTAACACTCTTGTGCAATGCTCCTGTTTACTAGACAGTGTTATTTGCCTACCATCCCTGAATCTGGGTTAGTTGTTCTCTTTATCTAATCCTCGGAGATAAAATCTGCATTCATGTAATTTCAGCAGTTCTAATTGTTTTGCACTGCTAGTTTATAGTTCTAGTTGCCACTGCAATTCCACCTCCTTGCATTTAGCTCAGCGGAGCTGTGCTTTTACTGAATTACAAGGATAAAGGAGTCTGACACTGGATTAGCTCCACCAAGCCAGTGGGATCTTGTATCAGATAAACAGATGGTGATGGAGGAGCAACTATTGCAGGTGAATTTTCTTGATTCCCATCATCAACATTAGACATTGGGATTCTTATGGCTGCTAGTTTTTTTACACCGTTGTGCTTTCATGTCGCCCCTAATAATAAGTTTCATCCTTTTGTGAAGGTTGCTAGATGCACCAAGATCATAAGTACTAACACCGATGATGTCAAATACGTCATCAATGTCAAACAAATCGCAAAGGTGCTTCAACATAGTACTATCTTTTGTCAATTACATATCCCTGGAAGTTCAAAATTCAATTATTTTCATGTTCATTTTGGGGTGTGATGCAGTTTGTGGTAGGTTTAGGAGACAAAGTTTCGCCCACTGATATTGAGGAACGAATGCAAGTTGGGTAAGTTTCCTGTTCTCTCCATGAATATTCTCTGGTATCCCCCTCTCAGTTGGTTGTTTCCAGAATGCTTCTTGCATGTGATTATGCTTTCTATCGACACTATTAGTAAAAGCATAGGTCTAAGAGCAAACTGTTTTTTCACAAAAGACTAAAATAAATAAACATGATAGTTACAGTAACTTGTAGATCTAAGCTACTTCACTGATATGCAACAAACAACAGGATTTGCTAAGAAGCATCTTAAGATTAAGGAAATCATCTAGTATCATAGTGTACTTAGTAAGATGACTTGACAATATTCGGACTCGTTGGAGAATTTATCAACAAATATCATGCCGCGTTGTTACTCTACTATTGTTTCCTATTTTATGATTCTACTGTTTTGTAATAGTTGCCAATTATTTGATATATCCTGGCTCTAAAAACATGGCTTTTCCTCTCTTTTCCAGGAGTTCCAGCCAAAGAAATTCGAGAAAAGCTTGAAGACCCTATAATTTTAGAGCTAGTTGTATTCCAACAGTCAAAACATCTGGCTGTTTGGAATGAACCATGTAATGACTGTAATAGACTAATAGACTATTCTTGCCTGTTGTTTGAAATTTTCCATATATTTCCTGTTTCAGTTAAATAAATGTTATGTGATGATGAATAGAAATTTGATGAGCAAAATCATCTTATGAAATTATGTACTATGATTTTCGCACAGAAGAAATATGAAAAAAGGGCTGAAAATTGTTCTGGACCAAATATTAATTGGGCTCTAAATAGGCCCTGGTCCAAATTGACACAAATGTTTCAAAAAACAGAAAAAGGTAAGAACTAATTGGACAGTAAAAAGGCCAAGGCCCAAAACTGAAATATGAAACACAATGTCCAATAACGAACAATGGTAGAGGAAGTAAAAGGCCAGAATTATTGGGCTCAGCCCAAGTAAGAAACTATAATGGACTGGGCTGATTTTGATTTAAGACAATTTTGTTTCGTCACAATTTTGCCACGTAGGATCTGACTTGGCCAGGCTAGATGGCTCATGACGATATTGGATCGTCATAGACGTTATGACGGTCCAATATCGTCATAGACGGTTATGACGGTCCAATATCGTCATAGACGGTTATGACGATTTTACCGAAATCGTCGTTATTGTTCATTTGCGATGCCCAGCTTTCGACAATCTCAAAATCGTCATAAACAGAGTACTGTGATGATTTTGTGACGAAAATGGAGGGTCATATATAGACAAATTCCTTGTAGTGGACAAGAAGGAGCGCATCATTGCCCGTCTTCGCCACCGGATCACGTATTTGGAGGAGACCATCCACGAGAGAGACATGCAGTTGGAGGAGAGGGAGAATGCAGGGGAAGACCTTCGTGGAGACCCCTGCTCCTATCTCAGCGATGATGATGACTTTCTGGAGGATCATGCTATGGACTTATTCACCGATGAGGATGACTTCGCCTTCATCGATGATGATGATGATGATGAGGATGATGAGGACACTGACTCCAAGGAGTAGTAGCACTTGAGCACTAGCGTTAGTGAGTTGTAGTCGGTCCCACTGTATCGTAGCTTCACAAAATGGTTCTTAAAACCATCTATTTTTCTTTGTTGTGGTGTGTGTTTGTATTGTGTGCTATGAATGAATGAATGAATGAAAAGCAAGTTGCTAGAAAAATCCGAGTCAAACTTCAAAAACTTTTCAAAATCCCTGAACCTTAGAAATTTCCCTCTTTTCTCATGATCTATCTCAATCTTCAGATGCATCGCGGAGGAAGTGGTTCATCCCCGGACTCGATGTTGCAGATCTTGCAAATGTTGGTTTCGGACCACGAAGCTGAAAGAGCCGAATGTCAAGCCAACTTAGCCGCCCTTCAATATATAGCTCAGATGGCCAACAATAATCAAGGCCATGGAAATCAGGACAACCATGGATCTAAGCACAAGAATTTCCACAACACAAATCCACTTGTTTTCACTAAGTCAGAAGAGCCCCTAGATGTAGATGATTGTTTGCAAACCATGGAGAACAATCTGGAAGTTGCAGGAGTGGAAGCCAACAAGAAAGTTCTATTCGCCACCAACTATCTGGCCGGAGATGCAAGATCATGGTGGAACAACGTTCGTGCAATGACCGGAGGTCAGATGATGACTTGGGATGAATTCAAGGTCAAGTTCAGCAGAACCCATGTGCCACCGGGTTTGATCAAGAGGATGAGAGATGAATTCAGAGAACTAAAGCAAGGAAGGATGACAGTAGTGGAATACCATGACAAATTCTTGTCATTAGCTAGGTATGCACCGGATAAGATCGACACTGAAGCCAAGAAGAAAGAGAGATTCTTGAATGGTCTGCATGATGAGATGTAGACGGTTTTAGTCAATATCCCCTTTGCTGACATTGAAGCCTTAGTTGACTCTGCCATTCAGATGGAAGGAAAGATCAACCAAGCCAATGAGAACCGCAAGCGTCGCATGATGCATCAACCAGGAACCCACCATACACCAAAGTACCGCCCCAACCCATCTCCAGGTGTCGTGGGAATGGTCACGGCAGATGCTGCAATTGGCAGCGAGTAGTAGAACGAGGGGCAAGGGCGGCCAGCCATCTGCGGTGCGAGATGAGGGCAAAGGAACAGGGTTTTACCCAGGTTCGCCCCCCGGAGGGTAAAGACCTACTCCTGCTAGATTGTATTATGGAGGTGTTACAATGGGCGAGCTCGGCGGCTAGGCGGCGAGTCGCTTGGGTGTATGAGGGAACGTATCTCTACTCACCCTTTAGGGAGGTTTATATAGGCTCACCTCCCCTAGGGTTTACATATCTCAACCGATTCGGTTACAGCTTTAATAGTCGTTTAACCCAGTCCGACTGGACCTATCTACTCGCCTGGGCCTTCAGCTTCCAGTCGCTCGGTACCTTGCTGGGCTTCAATCCACTCGCCGTTCTGCAGGCCCACTCGCCAGCTCTCGGGCCAGTCGGAAACGCCCTGCTGGGTATACCCCAGTAGGCATATCCCCATCAGTAGTCCCCGAGGCCGTCGTCGATTGGGCGTAAGTGGCTGCTGGTAGTCGGAGTATACGGCTTCAGAGTAGGCATCCAGTCGAATCGTCGGCGGGCTCCTGTATAAAGGAGGAAATCCGGTGAACCAACTTGCGGCTTGGGCAAGTCGAGTCGGCGGGACGCGGTCATGGTGATTGACCTGGCGAGCCGAGTGGCTGGAGTTGGACCGTCATACGCGGTCCAACTAGCCGTTGGAATGATCCAACGGTAACTTTCGGCGTAATCATCGCGCGGTAACGGCCTCCTAATTTGGCGGGTAACTCCCGCTATATAAGAGGAATGACAGGCAATCCTAGAGCCAACTGCCCACCACTTCTTCCGAGTGCGCGCATTTTCCTTCCTTTGCTCCGCGATCCAGTCGAACCGAAATCCTCCGATCTCCAACCAACCTCTCGGCCATGGCCCTTTCTACCGAACCATGGGGTAGGTCCAAGTGCACGAGGGCGCAGCTGGCCTATTTCGAGGAGGCCGGGATCCTGCGAGCCGGCTGTTGGCGCATCCCCGCAGCCGGAGAGACGACCCCAAACCCGCGAGAGAGGGAATTCGTCTGTTTCACCAGTCATCTCGAGCGAGGGCTAGGGTTTCCAACGTCCTTGTTCTTCCGGCGCTTTTGCGCCTACTATGGGATCCAGCCTTCAGATCTGGGTCCCCACAGCATCGAGCAGCTCGCCATTTTCGTGGCGTTCTGCGAATGCTACTTGGGCTGCCGGCCCTACTTTCCCTTGTGGCAGGATCTGTTCCATGGACGGATCAGCCGCGAGGAGGTAGGCGGCCCAATGCTAGCCGCGGGCGGCTTGACGTTCCAGCTCAAGTCCAAAGCCTCCTTCTTTGACCTGATGCTACCCGCCAAGGCAGCGAGCGACTGGAAAAAGTCGTGGTTCTACGTGACCGAGGCGACCCCAGAGGGCGAGGCGGCGATCCCGCGGTACTCCGCTAGTCGTTCGGAGCCGCGCCATCTCCAAGTCGGCAAGCTCCCCGACGACCAGCGGATGGTCGTTGACGAGATGCTCCAGACCATCCGTGGTTTGAAGAAGAAGGGCCTCCAAACGATAAATCTGTACAATTGCTGGCTTGGGCGGCGGCTCGTTCCACTCGCCCAGCGCGACCACTACATGTACCAATACACCAGCCGGGGGGACTCGACGAAGGCCTGCCTCGACGAGTGGAGGCTGGAAGATTACCTCCCAGCACTGAAGAAGATTACCCAGGCGGTGTACCTGGATGCGCAGGCCGGGATCGCCCCCTACACCGCGAAGCGTCCAGCTCCAACGGTAATTTCTTTACCTTGTTCGCAGTCGCAGTGTATGCAGTCGCGGTAATCCTGATCCTGTTTGTATCCATCGCAGCTATTCCAGGTGGTGGAAGGGTGGCTCCCACCTTTGGATGATGAGAGCCCGGACCCATCCTCCCAGGACGTAGGCGAATCACCACCCGCGAGGGGCAACGAAGACGACGAGGACGAGTCCGAAGAAGAGGTCGCCACGCTGGTCCGAAAGACCCGCGGGCAATGTCAGCGCGAGATCGAAGTGAGCAGAAGCCTCGAGCGCCATGACGATGACGACGAACTCCCAGAGACCACCTCGCGCCGTCAAGCCACTCCGTCAAAGAGGAAGGAGAAGAAGAGGGAGGCGAGGGCCCCCCTGAAGAAGAAAACGAAGCCGTCGAAGACGGCCTCACTGCCACACTCGGCGAGCAGCTCCGATGCTCCCAGCCCAACTGGTGACGGTGCGCCACCAGCGACAACCGCGCTGGACACGGCGACTATGGAGGTGCCGCTGGCCTCATTGCCTCCGCCATTCGCCCCAGTCTCCGGGCTAGGGGAGGCTCCGGCCGCGGCGGCTTCGCCGCGCAGGGAGGCTCCGGCTGCGGCGACTTCACCTCGCAAGGAGGCTCCAGCTGCAGCAGCTTCGACTCACGAGGAAGCTCCCGCCGAGGATGTCCCAGAGGCGCCGGCTGCAGCCTCAACAACGAAGAAGCCGTCCGTGTCTTGGGCACACGATGTCCTGGAACTGGGGCTCAGTCGCCGACTGGGCCCTGAACTGGAAAAACCGGCCGACCTTCGTACGGGGCTACGTTTCATCCCAGTCGCCAAGTGAGTGTGCTCACCCCTTCTTATTTTCCATAACTATTTCGATTGTCTTTGTTGATTCGATTAATGCGCAGGACCAGAGTTAAAAGGATGGGCCATCCGACCGTGGCCAAGGTGCCCTCCGCCGCTAGCGAGGAGGATCCTTCACGCAAGAGGAAGGCGGACGAGGTCGTCGCCTCAGCGGATGGCAATAAGAAGGCCAAGGGCCACGACATCGTCACCATCTCTGACGATACGGCGGCCGCGCCCGCCGAGCCCGCGGTGGAGGCAGCCGCGTCTACGAAGGAACCCGCGGCGGAGGCGACCTCCCTTGGAGCGGGTGCCTCCGTCGCTACCTTCCCCCGCTTCGTGACCAAGGCGGCCACGGCGAGTGGGGTTGCGCCCTCAAGCCACGCTCCTGGGACCGCCGATGCTGAAGTCGACCAGCGTCGTGGGCACACGCCAGCGTTACTCGCGTCCATGGACGCGATCCAGCTCCACGGCATGCTTGGCGCAGCCATCCAGGTACATCCAGTCCCCGAGGATCAGGTCGGTGTTTTGCAGCGGCGTGATTCTTATAATTTCTCGTCTTTTATTTTCGTATCCAGTCCCCGAGTGCGTACTCGCTGAATTTCAGCGAGTGGGCACTTAGGAATTTCTTGATCGCCAGTCCCTGAGTGCGCACTCGCTGAATTTCAGCGGGTGGGCACTTAAGAATTTCTTGATCGCCAGTCCCCGAGTGCGCACTTGCTGAATTTCAGCGGGTGGGCACTTAGGAATTTCTTGATCGCCAGTCCCCGAGTGCGCACTCGCTGAATTTCAGCGGGTGGGCACTTAGGAATTTCTTGATCGCCAGTCCCCGAGTGCGCACTCGCTGAATTTCAGCGGGTGGGCACTTATGGAGTTCGTTTTAACTGACTTTTTCGGTGATGTGCAGGGTCTGCAACTTGAGTCAGCGGACCGATTGGCCGCGAAACAGCACGCGGAGAAAGAGCTGGCCATCGTCCAGGAGGCGAACAAAGGTCTTCAGGCTGTTGCTGAGAAGGCAGATCAAGCTCGCCAGGGGCTTGTCCCCGCTGGTGAGTTAGTGGCGGCGCGGTCTGCTCTAGGTGCTGCTGAACAACGGATCGCCGACCTCGAGCGCGAACTGCGGGAGGCGAGAGAAGAAGCTAGCTTGGCGGACGGGCGAGCTAAGGCCGCCATTGCGGCCGCAGAGGAGGATCGCAAGGTGTCGGAAGTCCTTATTGCTGGGCTTCAGGACGACCACACGTCGCTTCAGTGCTTCATCACGGGACTCGCCCGCCCGCTGCTTGGTGAGTGCTTCCTCCCTTTCTTATGGTTGTGGTTTTTGTGGTACCCATCATACTCATCATTGTCTTTTTCTTCGCAGGTCGCATCATTGATAGCGACGAAGAGGCGAGCTCGCTCGACGCAAGGCAGTGCGTAAGCATGCTCGTCGACTCGGCGATGCTGTCAGCGACCTGCATCCGCGCCTACCTCCAAGAAATATCACCCACGGAGGTGATTCCCAGCGACCTCGTTGAGGTGTGGAAGTACTTGGAGAAGGCACCCGCGGTCGTTGAATTTATGACGTGATCGGCGTTTCGGCATGGAGCATCGACGGCCCTGAGCCTTGGACTCGCCCACTTCCCCGAAGACTTCGACATCGACGATGTGACGAGTGGGTACCCATCGTCAACTGGCGCGGTGGATCTGTCGGAGGTTCTCAAGTTGCAAGAGCGTGCCGCCACGTACTCGGAGCGTGTCTGGGCGATGGGCGACCTCCTTCCGTACCAGGAAATGGTCGTCGCGCCGAATGACCCCGAGCCGCCGCATCGTGACTTCAAGGTCGAGCAGCCTTTTCGCGCGGCGCTGGCGGGTAAACTGACGATGTATCCATCAAACCCGTACACCGCGTTCATCCGTAATCGCCGGGATGCTGGCGAGTCGTCATCGAAGCCTGCAGAGTAGGGTAGTTTGCCTTGAAGCGTTAGCTGCAGTTCTGCCACGCGGGCATATTTTGTAACATAAGACAATGCAATATGCGATTGAATGGGACGTTGTGTCTATTTTGGTATTTGTTTGTGTGCTTTGGATTGATTTTGGACGAGTCCCCAAGCGCGTCCGCCCTTTTGTGGGGTTTACCTCGTATATTATGTGTGTGTTGTTATCATGTGTTTTGTTGCTTTGGTCGACTCGCCCGAGCTCGGAGAGCCAGTCGCAAGGCGACTCCCTTGAGTGCTCTGTACTTTACCGTTTTCCCGTACGCGAACGAAGTCGGGTGGCCGAGTCCCCGAGTGTGGTACTTGGTAGTTCTAGGCGCGACTCGAGGGTGGTTGAGGACTTAGCGTGTTGGTGTGAGCGCGTCACTCCTGCCTGGCCCATGGGGTCAGTCGCTTGGCGAGTCCTGGGCATGCTCTCTTACTTGGCGTTTTCCCTGACCGCTCTTGACGAACTGGTATTCAGTCCCCGAGCGTGGTACTTAGCCGTTCGAGTCGCTATGCCGAGGATGTGGAGGACCAAGGTCGCTGTGAGAAGCGAGGGCAGTTGTCTTGGCTCGTAGAACCAGTCAAGCTCGGCGACTCCAATGGGGCTCCGGGTTGGCGTTTTTCGTGGACGATGCAAGACCTGAAGTGATTCAGTGCTCTTACACCGCACTACTTAGCCGTGCCGATCGCTGTACCAAAGGTTGACTTCTGCATTTTAGCATACCGCTGTTATTACGAGTGCGAGTGGCACAAGTCATGGAGAGTAGGAGCAATTTGCGGTAATCGTTTCTTTTATTTTATAGCGACTGGAGAGTACATGTGTGGGGTTCTAGGAGTAGAACTTCCGGAGGAGGTTTACATTCCATGGCCGCTTGACGTCGAGCTCGCCGTCCCCGCGGACGTCGATGAGGTAGTAGGCGTCGTTGCCGAGTACGCGTCCGATGGCGAATGGGCCTTCCCACGGAGGGGAGAGCTTGTGCATGCCCTTCTTGTCCTGGATGAGGCGTAACACCAGGTCGCCTTCCTGGAAGGTGCGAGCTTTCACCCGCCGGCTGTGGTAGCGGCGGAGTCCTTGCTGGTAGATGGCGGTGCGTGACCGAGCGAGGTCGCGTGCTTCGTCGAGCTGGTCGACCCCATCTTGGCGGGCCAGCTCGTTTGCAACCTCCATATAATGGACGACTCGCGGCGAGTCGTGTTCGAGGTCGGTGGGCATGACTGCTTCGGCGCCATAGACCATGAAGAAGGGAGTGAATCCCGTCGATCTGTTAACCGAGGTACGGATTCCCCAAATGACGGAGGGAAACTCTTCGACCCAGCACCCGGCGGTGCGCTCGAGTGGTACTTGGAGTCGCGGCTTCAGGCCGTGGAGGATTCTTTGGTTGGCCCGTTCCGCCTGGCCGTTGGATTCCGGGTGGGCGACTGACGCGAGGTCGAGCCGGATGTGGTGGTCTTCGCAGAATTCGGCCATGGCTCCCTTGGCGAAGTTGGTTCCGTTGTCCGTGATGATACTGTTTGGGAACCCGTAGCGATATATGAGCTCGCGTAGGAATTTAGTGGCGGTCTTCCCGTCGCATTTCCGGACTGGCTTGGCCTCCACCCACTTAGTGAATTTGTCGACGGCGACTAGCAGGTGGGTGTAGCCGGAGGGGGCTTTCTTGAAGGGGCCTACCATGTCCATGCCCCATACGGCGAATGGCCAGGTAATGGGGATTGTTTTGAGCGCCGAGCTCGGTACGCGCGTCTGATTGGCGTACTTCTGGCACCCGGCGCATCGCTGGACGATGTCGACAGCGTCGGCGTGTGCGGTGGGCTAGTAGAAGCCGTGTCGCATAGCCTTGGCGACCAGGGAGCGAGCGGCGGAGTGGTGGCCGCAGTCACCTGAGTGAATGTCGTGGAGGATTTTGCGTCCTTCAGCCGGTTGGACGCAGCGTTGGAACACGCCGGTGACGCTGCGCTTGGGTAGCTCGCCGTCGATGATGGTGTAGGACTTGCATCGGCGAGCGATCATTCGAGCGTCTGTCTCGTCTGCTGGCAGGGTGCCGGCTTCCAGGTAGGCGATGTAGGGCTTGGTCCAATCGTCTGGCTCGGTGATGAGTGCGACCAAGGCTGCCTCTAGTTGGAGTAGGACTCCGATGTCGATCTCCCTCGGGGGAGAGACTGATGGTTTGGAGATTGTGTCGAGGAACACGCCGGCGGGTGGTGCGAGTCGAGCCGACCCGATGCGAGAGAGGGCGTCGGCCTCCTCATTTTTCCGCCTGTCGATCCACTGGACAGAGTAGCCGGTGAAGTGGCCGCCCAACTTGTCCACCGCTTGGCGGTACGCCGCCATGGTAGGGGAGACGGCGTCGCAGGTGCCGGCGACTTGCCCCGCGACGAGGTCGGAATCTCCGTAGCATCGGAGGTGATTGACGTTCATCTCCTTGGCGGCTCGCATGCCGTGGAGTAGGGCCTCGTATTCAGCCATGTTGTTGGTGCAGGGCGTGAAGTCGAGGAAGAGGATGTAACGGAGCTTGTCGCCCTTTGGTGAAGTCAACACTATCCCTGCTCCTGCACCGTCCACGTTCTTGGAGCCGTCGAAGTGCAGGCTCCAGTAATGGAGGTACGGCAGCTTCTCTGGCTGCTGGGCCTCCTCCCAGTCGGCGATGAAGTCTGCCAGCGCCTGCGACTTAATCGCCTTTCGTGGCTCGTATTTGATGTTGTGGACGCCGATCTCGATGGCCCACTTGGCGACCCACCCGGTCGCCTTGCGATTGCGGATGATGTCTTGCAGTGGCGCTGAGGAGACGACCGTGATCGGGTGCTCCTGGAAGTAGTGCGGCAGGCGCCGCTGAGCCCTGAAGACCGTGTATACTAGCTTTTGGTACTGTGGGTACCGCTGGCGCGACTCGGTGAGGACCTCGCTGATGTAGTACACCGGCCGCTGAACCGGGCGCTCCTTTCCTTCCTCTGGTCGTTCGACGACCATCACAGCGCCGACGACGCGCTCGGACGCCGCGACGTAAACCAGCATAGGTTCTTTGTCGGCGGGGGCGGCGAGTAGTGGTGCGGCGAGTAGCACATTTTTGAGGTCGCGGAGCGCGTCGTCCGCCTCCTTGTCCCACTGGAAGGTGGGGTTCTTGCGCATCAGGTGGTATAGGGGCATCGTCTTTTCGCCCAGGCGGGGGATGAAGCGACTGAGAGCCGCTACTCGCCCGGCCAGCTTCTGGACGTCGCGCAGGCACTCGGGTTTGCCGAGCCGGGCGATCGTGTCGATCTTTGTTGGGTTCGCCTCGATCCCTCGTTTGGAGACGACGTACCCCAGTAGTTGTCCGGCGGGTACACCGAAGGTGCACTTGCCTGGGTTGAGCTTTATCTTGTACCTTCGCAGGTTGGCGAAGGTTTCCGCCAGGTCGGCGAGTAGGTCGCCTTGGCGAGCGGACTTCACGACCACGTCGTCGATGTAGACGTGGATGTTGCGGCCAATTTGGCTCGCGAGGCATGCTTGCATGCACCGCTGGTAGGTCGCCCCGGCGTTCTTGAGGCCGACGGTCATGGCGGTGTAGCAGAAGGCTCCGAATGGCGTGATGAACGCCGTCTTCTCCTCGTCTTCGACATCCATTTTGATCTGGTTGTACCCAGAGTAGGCGTCGAGGAAACATAGCGACTCCGAACCCGCGGTTGAATCGATTATCTGGTCGATCCGCGGGAGGACGAACTGCTTCTTTGGGCAGGCGCTGTTCAGGTTTGTGTAGTCGATACACATTCTCCAGGTCCCGTTTTTCTTCTCGACCAGGACTGGGTTTGCCAGCCACTTGGAGTACTTGATTGGCCGGATGAAGCCGGCAGCGAGTAGACGCTGCACTTCCTCGGCGATTGCTCGACGGCGTTCTTCATTGAAGGGCCGTAGCGACAGCTTGACAGGTCGCACTTTGGGGTCGGCGTTCAGTTTGTGCTCAGCGATCTCCCTAGGGACACCGGGCATGTCGGAGGGTTTCCATGCGAAGATGTCCCTGTTCTCACGGAGGAACTCGATGAGCGTGCCTTCCTATGCTGGGCTCATGCCTGTCCCGATCGTCACCGTCTGGCTGGAGTCGCCTGGGACCAGCTCGACGGTGCGGGTGTGCGTCGTTGCCTCAAAGGTTGAGGTGTTTGCGCCCTCTGAGTTGGGCTTCTTGAGTATTGTGGGGTCGTCGTTGTTGACCCCGCTCGCGTATTTGGCGAGCTCGTCGGCGTGGTTGGTCTCTGCCGCGATGACGGCGTCGGCGAGCTCGGATCCTTTGGCCTCGCACTCGGCGGCCATGTCGGGGTCGCCGTTGATGGTGATGACGCCGCACGGCCCGGGGAGCTTCATCGCGTTGTACGCGTAGTGGGGCGCTTCCATGAATTTAGCGAACGCCTGGCGCCCCAGGACGCAGTGGTAAGGGCTGTCGAAGGGCACCAGCTCGAAGACGATCCGCTCGGTGCGGAAGTTTGTGTAACATCCCAAAAATATCAAACTTAGATCAACAAAACACTAATCCTAAAGTTTAGGGTTAACAAAAACTTTTCTAAATCAATTCATGAAAGCATGTCTATGTGTATGCATGAATTTTGAAATTCTTTAAAACCACTTTGTTTGTGTGATCCATTGCTTGTAAAATGTTTCTTAGGTGAAAAGAACATCATCTAAAACATTCCCCACACTTTTCCTAAAGAAAAATAAGTCAAAACCAATATATTAAGTGAATGGTCATTTTGACCAATTTAACTCCCATGCCTACTTTGGCTGTCTCAAACTTTCAAAACCTAACAGAAACTTTTCTGGATCTTTGCACCCCTGGAATGTACTCATAACAAAGTATCAAGGCCCACCTTGTGATCATCCAGAAACTTTCAAATGCATAGTTTAAATGACAACTCAAAATTGAATCTTCTTCACATGGGAAGATCCCACTTTTTCAAAACCCACTTAAACAAGCTCAATTTTCAAAACCCAAGCATCTGCAGACTCACCAGAACCAATCTAGCAAACCCACCAAAAATCATTTCAAAATTCAAAACTTGATTTCATGCGGCCATTTCATCAAACAGGTTGCAGACACAAATCAAACAAAACACAAACACTATAGTGTGTAGTGTTTTGAGCCTAACTTGTTCCCTAGTTAGCTCTCACACAATCCAGTAGATCATATAGAAAGGTTAGACCAGCACTAGCACCCTGTGAGCTAGCCATTGCCATTAATGGTGAACAGCCGAGCACCTCAATGCCACCCCATAGTCGACAGCAGGCTAGAGGAAGAACTAGCCGTGCCAACCTTGTCTGGGAGGCAGCCCACCGTCCACCGCCACTGCCTGTCCCAGCCGCGAGCGTTGCCAAGCCCTGGACCACGCGCGCAAGACACGCCAAGACCATGCCGAGCGTGCGCCAGAGCGCCACCCTCGACCACCACCCACAGACCGTGCGCCGCCCTCACCGCGCGCACACACGATCACCACCGACCCAGGAGACCTCCAGACATCCCCGTTTAACGCCCCGCGCCATACAGCCACCGCCCGCCGTCGAGAACGCCGCCTCTGCCGCGCAGAGCACCGCCCGTTCCAGACCAAATCACACCGCCCCATCACTCGCGACCATGCCGTTGAGCATCGCCAGGAGACACAGCACCGTCCCCTACCCTTGCCCATGCCATTAGCTGCCTGTAACATTGCCTCCGACGAGCTCACCTTGCGCCCCAACGGTCCCCTCGCTCGACTATAAATAGAGGCCACCCGCGCATGATTTCTTCACACCATCTCACTCCCCTCTCCTCACTGATCGTGCCACACCATTCTCAGAGCAAGGCGAGCACCACCCTGCCGGAATTTCACCGGAGCCTGCCGCTGCCGGAGAAGAAAGGAGCCAGCGATTGGAGCCGCCCCAGGAGAAGCCACCGGTACCAGGAGGTTCGCCGTCATCGACTTCGTCGTTCGCCCGCATCGCCGACCCTCGCCCGTACCCCGGTGAGCCCCCAGCACCCCTCACTGGCCGCGCTAGGTTTCGTTCTCGCCGGAGCAGTCTCGCGTCGACGATGACCCTCAGCCGTTGGATTAGAACCAGATCTAACGAACCACGTTGCCCCATACCGCTTCGCCCAGCCCCGTGTCACTGACGAGTGGGGACACCCACTTAAGCAGCCCGCGGGAGCACTGCGCTTAGCAGGCCGGCCCGTTAGAATTTCCCGCGTAGCCCAGCATTTCAAATTAAACTTTTTCTTTTTAAATTCAAACACACTTCAGTACCCAACTTCAAAAATCAACCCAGATCAATTTAGTGCACCAAATTAGATGAAACCAATTTTGTTGGAAAGGTCTGTGAATGCTTAATCCAAGCCCGTTGGATTCAAGTCATTTTTATTTGTAGATCACCCTTAGCAAAAATGACAAGGCAGAAGCTTTTCTGCATTCAAACATTTTTCAAATTTAAACCACAATAGCTTTTGAGTTGATTCCAACTCTCAAAAATCACTTTCAACCATACCTTTCAGAATATATAAAAATATATATAGGTTACTTGCAGAAATAATGTTCAAGGAATAAAGGAATGCTTCATAAGCATTTCTAGCCACTTTAATTAATTAAAATAAAAGGGTAAAACCTTGTTAAATTGTGACACCACTTTAAATCACATTCCCATGGACTACAACATGTGGTGATGACATGTGTCAACATGATCCCATGTTTAGTTTGGAGAATATTAAATCTTAAGTAGTTCTTCAATGAGTAGAAATTACTTTTTCTAAAATAAGAAGACTTAAACCAATCCTTAACCTTGTAATGTTAGAGATGATGCTAGATCATCTATAGGACCCTTGTGTGTGATGATTGCAAGTAGTTAAGTATTGTTTGGTGATTGTGTACCTCGTATTTATTCATAGACGCTAGTACCGACCAAGGCTACGAAGAAGAAGGAGGATACTACGAAGAGGAAGCCGAAGAGAACTTCAACCACTGCTCTGCACAAGGCAAGCCTAATACTACTAGTTGATTGAGCAAGCTAGTAACTATGCAAGCTTATACTGATATTGATGCAAGCTAACACTTGCAAGATACCCTATTGTTGCCACAACCCATGCTTGTGACATGATTACTATATGCCCTAAGCGTATGTAACCATACCCACTTGCTAAACCAATCCTAGTTTTATGGCAAGCTTTTTACTCTATTTCCTTATCAAAGTTTACTTAGAGGCTACCCAAGAAGTTTGGTAGATACTAGACAGTTGTGCTGAAGGTTGCATAAAGAACATTAAAATTTGGCCTAAGCTAGAAACCTTGATATCAGCTTATGATATAAGGTTGGACTTAGTTGCAACTCCACTAGTTACCACCCCTCTATTAGTACTACCCCACCTGTAGATGCTAGTGCTAAGCATAAAACTTGATCAACTTTAGATGGGAATACTTGGTGGAAAAATGGTTATGAAAACCTTGGAATGATGGATCATTCTATTGAAATGTTTTGGACATGTGTTTCCAAACACTTGATGATTTTGGTGATGAAAATGTTGAGGCATGAGCCTTAGCCCTTTATAAAACTGATGGTTGTCTGGATGCGATACCATTCCAATTTTATCGTACAACCACAATACCCGAATATTGGGTAGGGCTTGACTGGAAACTTATATACCTTAGTATTAGTTCCCTCACGGCCAAGGTCTGAGCCGAGGCTACCTTGTGAAGATTGTCCACCTGTGCAGTACCCAAGATGACAGTGGTCATGGTTGGGAGGCCAAACTCACAGGAGAGGTGCTTATACTAGGGAGTGTAAATGGAAGGTTAGGATTGATTATCCGCATACTGAGTATGGTGAATTCAGGATTTGTTCCTGACGGATGTATCGAATGTTGTGGTGAAAGTGTACAATCTCTGCAGAGTGTCAAACTATTCGAATAGCCGCGTCCGCGGTTATGGAGAGTTGGAGTGGCCATACTGTTCCCCCGTCAGACTTTTCAAAATGACTTATGAACGACCTGAGACTTTGACTTGACCACAATAGAGTTGTGACTGGAAATACAAGATCCCACTTAGGAGTTATAAAATTGTGACCAGCTTTGGAACTTAGTAGTATAAATCTGGCTTTTGCAAAACAACCCTAGAGCCTAGTGTCCTATTATCCAAAAACCCCTCTTTCTTGTTAGTAGTAGTTTGCGAGTACTTAAAGAGTACTCATGGCTTTGTCCCTGGCTATTCCCATGGCCAGACTATGAAGAGGAGTACCTGGAGGATGGACCCCAGGACGGTTACGACAACTAGGATCATCTCCCATCGTCAGCATTGCCTATGACCCCGAAGATGGAGCCTCGCCTACGCTACCGTTACTATTTCGTATTCCGCTGCTTGATGTTGTATTAAGGACTGGATCATGAGATCCCTCTTTGTGTAAGAACTTATGTATCGTTGTAATGGATGAAGTACTATGGTATCCAATTCTGTTATGTCTCGCAAAAATGGTAATCCTAGGATTGCGATGTATGGCATAACAGGCATCTAGGATTGAAAAATCCGGGTGTTGACAAGTTGGTATCAGAGTCATCCTGACCATAGGAGACCCTAGTTAGATTGGACGCTAAATCAAAAACTTAGTTTCAATACTCAAAAACAAAACTATTTACGAAAACTTATTCTCATTCTTACCTCTTAAATTCTTTAATAAACCTCATGTACCTCAAAAACTCTTGCAAAATATATAAAATTTTGACACACTTGATCACTTTGCTAAACTACTCCTCCTCTATTTTTACAGATGGACGTGAAGTACAGCAAGTTTTACCAACTCGGAAATGGAGGAGACCTTATCTTTGAGAGGGATCTGGATCAGCTTTCGGAACTTTTGGAGCGCCCGCATCCCGAGTTCTTCGGAGCTCAGCTCAATGATCAAGGGGGGGAAGATCTACAGTGGCTAATAGTTGCAAGTCTCCGAGGAAAGATTGAACCTCCTACTGCGGAGGGAATTCAGTTTACCTTGAGGGAAAACAACTGGCTCGATGGTCTTGCCCGAGCAATGCAGGAAGCTCTTTCCCGTCTGTGTGGGCAGAGCATCAATCAGATCAAGGGTACTCGCTTTGAGTTTTGCCCAAGACGTGATGCAAATGGTCAACCACTGGAAGCCCCATACCACCCCGAGCTGAAGACTCAATTGGACCACCTTAGCTTCATGATGTATGATCGTCAGCAGGAACTGGACAACTGCCGTGACTATTGTAACCACAAGTCTGCCATCATCAAGACGAAGGATCAGACCATCGCCATGCTAGCAAAGGATCGCAAGTCTCGCTGCCGTCAGCTCGACAAGAAGGAGCGCATTATTGCCCGTCTTCGCCATCGTATCTCAGCTCTGGAAGAGACCATCCATGAGAGAGACATGCAGTTAGAGGAAAGGGAAAATGCCGGAGAAGATCTTCGTGGAGACCCTTACTCCTATCTCAGCGATGACGATGATTTTCTGGAGGACCAGGCCATGGACTTCTTCACCGATGAGGATGATTTCGCCTTCATCGATGATGCGGAAGATGATGAAGCCACAGACTCCGAGCAGTAGTAGCACTGAGCACTAGCGTAGCGAGTAGTAGTCGGTCCCACTGTATCGTAGTTCCCAGAATGGTTCTTAAAACCATCTGTTTTGCTTGTTGTGGTGTGTGTTGTACTGTGTGCTATGAGTGAATGAATGAAAAAGCAAGTTGCTAGAAAACTTGAGTCAACTCTAAAAACTTTTCAAAGAACCAAAACCTTAGAAATTTCCCTCTTTTCTCATGATCTATATCAATCCTCAGATGCCACGTGGAGGAAGTGGTTCAACCCCGGACCCAATGTTGCAGATCCTGCAAATGTTGACTTCTGACCGCGAAGCTGAACGAGCGGAACGGCAAGCCAACCTAGCTACTCTGCAACAGATAGCCCAGCTAGCCCACAACAACCAAGGTCATGGAAATCAGGACAACCACGGATCTAAGCTCAAGAACTTCCAGAATACCAACCCACCCGTTTTCACCAAGTCAGAAGAACCCCTAGACGCCGATGATTGGCTGCAAACCATGGAGAATAACTTAGAAGTAGCCGGAGTAGAAGCCAACGAGAAAGTCTTGTTCGCCACTCATTATCTAGCCGGAGATGCCAGGGCATGGTGGAACAGTGTTCGTGCAATGACCGGAGGCCAAATGATGACCTGGGAAGAATTCAAGGTCAAGTTTAGCAGAACCCATGTGCCGCCAGGTTTGATCAAGAGAATGAGAGACGAGTTCAGAGAACTGAAGCAAGGAAGGATGACAGTAGTGGAATACCGTGACAAATTTGTGTCATTAGCTAGGTACGCCCCAGATGAGATAGACACTGAAGCCAATAAGAAAGAAAGATTCCTGAATGGTCTGCATGACGAGATGCAGACAGTATTAGTCAATATTCCCTTTGCTGATATCGAAGCCCTTGTCGACTCCGCTATCCAGATGGAAGGAAAGATCAATCAGGCCAATGAGAACCGCAAGCGTCGCATGATGCATCAACCAGGAACCCATCAGACCCCAAAGTATCGCCTCAACCCATCTCCAGGATTTGCCCCAAGAACCAACAGACCCCCTATGACCCGTCCGAACTATCCCAACCGTGGAAACCCTAGACCCGGAGGAAATCACAACAACCCCGGCAATTCTAGCCCTTTCAACCGTGCCCCACCCAAGTTCAACACCAACCATGCTACCGTCAACCCCAATACTGCCCCGAGGACTGGAAGCAATGCTGTGCCTGTCGCAGCCAAGGACAAGTCCCAAGTGACCTGTTATGACTGTGGAAATAAAGGCCACTATTCCAACGAGTGCCCCAACAAGAAGAACGCTACAGCCCCTAATACCAATGTCCCAGCCCAGCAGCAGCGTCGTGTCCAGCCAGGGAGAAGATTTGCCCCCGGAAATTCACTCAACCGTAATGGCCGCCTTTTTCTCATGCATGCTGAAGAAGCTCAGGAAGCGCCAGACGTCGTGCTGGGTATGTTTTCTGTTAATTCAGTACTCGCAAGAGTGTTGTTTGATTCTGGTGCATCGCATTCATTTGTCACCGAAGAATTTGCATGCACTAGTAAAATCCAACCAACCAAACTGAAGCATGTGATGATTGTACAAATTCCCGGATCAACCACCAAGGCTAGGCATATTTGCAAAGCCGTCCCTATCCGAATCCATGGCATAGATTTTTATGCTAATCTAATAGTACTCGGAACTAAAGGTTTGGAAGTAGTACTAGGAATGGATTGGATGTCTAAACATAAAGGAATGATTGACTGTGCCAAGAAAGCCATTACCATGACTAGTACCGCCGGAATATTAGTCGAGCATATATCGGAAACCTTACCTCGCCAATTCAAGTGTAACAAGAGTCTAGCCCAACCTACCATCGACCAAGTTCGGATAGTCTGTGAATACCCCGATGTATTTCCAGATGTTTTGCCCGGTATGCCCCCAGATAGGGATATCGAGTTTATCATCGAACTAATCCCCGGAACAGGACCTATAGCCCAGAGACCCTATAGTATAAACCCGTCAGAACTAGAAGAACTGAAGAAGCAACTGGATTCCATGTTAGAAATCGGATTGATTCAACCAAGTGCGTCCCCATGGAGGTCACCTGTCTTATTTGTGGACAAGAAGGATGGAGGTAACCGTTTGTGTACGGATTATCGAAAGTTGAATGATGTCACCATCAAGAACAAGTACCCCTTGCCCAAGATAGAGGATTTGTTTGATCAGTTGACCGGTGCCCAGGTGTTTTCTAAGATTGATCTTAGAACTGGTTATCATCAACTCAAAATTCGTGCAGAGGATATTCCAAATACTGCCTTTACCACCAGATATGGGTTGTATGAGTATACAGTCATGTCTTTTGGATTAACCAATGCCCCCGCTTATTTCATGAACCTCATGAATAAGATTTTTATGGACTTCCTGGATAAGTTTGTCGTTGTTTTCATCGATGACATTCTGATTTACTCCAAATCGGAAGAAGAACATGAGCTACACCTAAGGACCATTCTTGGAACCCTTAGAGAGCATCAGCTGTATGCAAAATTTAGCAAATGTGAATTCTGGTTACAGGAAGTAGGATTCCTCGGTCACATTGTATCAGCCGGAGGAATTGCCGTTGACCCTGCCAAAGTGAAAGATGTAGAAGATTGGCAAGCCCCAACCACTCAAACCCAAGTTCGTGCTTTTCTCGGATTGGCGGGATATTACCGCAAATTCGTAGAAGGATTCTCTAGTATCGCCCGACCCATGAACCAATTGCTTAAGAAGGACAAGAAGTTTGAATGGACGGACAAGTGTGAAGCGAGTTTCCAAGAACTCAAAAGGAGATTGACTTCCGCCCCAATCTTGATCATGCCGGATATCACGAAGCCATTCGATGTGTATTGTGACGCATCCAAGATTGGTCTCGGATGTGTGCTAATGCAAGATGGCCAAGTTATATCCTATCTATCACGACAATTGAAGCAGCATGAATAAAATTATCCAACCCATGACCTCGAACTCGCAGCCGTAGTTCTAGCCCTGAAGACATGGAGACATTACCTTATGGGAAACCGTTGTGAGATTTATTCGGATCACAAGAGCCTAAAGTATATATTCACTCAGAAGGAGCTGAATATGAGGCAGAGAAGATGGATTGAGCTAATCAAGGATTACGACCTGGACATTCATTATCACCCTGGAAAAGCCAACGTAGTAGCCGATGCCCTTAGCAGATTGCCGTGCCGCTTGAACTCCATGATTTTGAAGGAGCAACCAAGTTTGCACAAGGAGATGGAAGATTTTCGACTAGAATTAGTAAGTGAAGGATTTTTGGCTAGCATAGAACTTCAGCCCACTTTGATCAGTCAGGTTAAAGAGGCGCAGAAAGGAAATGCTAGTATCGACGGAATTAAACGTCGTATCGGTACAGGCAAAGTACCCGGATTCACCGAGGACGAAGAAGGAGTTTTGTGGTACAAAGGACGCCTTTGTGTACCAGCAAATTCTGAGTTAAAAGAAGTTATCTTCAAGGAGGCCCATGATACTCATTATTCTATCCATCCAGGAGGAACTAAGATGTATCAAGATTTGAAAGAGCAATTTTGGTGGCATAAGATGAAGAGAGAAATCGGAAGCTATATCGCCAAGTGTGATATATGTCAGCGAGTCAAGGCAGGACATCAAAGACCCGCTGGATTGTTGCAACCTTTGCAAATTCCGGAATGGAAATGGGATTCTGTAGGAATGGACTTTATCACTAGACTACCTACTTCTAGTAGGGGAAATGACTCTATTTGGGTCATAGTGGACAGATTGTCCAAAGTCGCCCATTTCTTGCCCGTTAAAACCACCTATCAGAGTTCGAAGCTAGCAGAGTTGTATATCGCTAGGATCGTTAGTTTGCACGGAGTCCCCAAGAATATCGTATCGGATCGAGGAACTCAGTTTACCTCGAGATTCTGGAAGAAGGTTCAGGAAGGTTTAGGAACCCGCCTAGATTTCAGTACCGCGTATCACCCTCAGACCGATGGACAAACGGAGCGAGTAAACCAAATACTCGAAGATATGCTTAGAGCATGTGTGCTAGAGTATGGATCCAAGTGGGAAGACTGTCTACCGTTTGCAGAATTTTCCTACAACAATAGTTACCAAGCCAGTTTGCAAATGGCCCCATTTGAATTCATGTACGGAAGGAAGTGCCGCACCCCTTTGAACTGGTCGGAAGTAGGAGAGAGTCAAATTTTCGGACCCGACATCCTACGAGAAGCAGAAGAGAAGGTTCACAAGATTCGAGAGCACCTCAAGACAGCCCAATCCCGACAAAAGAGTTACGCCGACAAGAGACGTCGAGACCTCGCCTTTAACATTGGAGACTTTGTTTACCTGAAAGTGTCGCCATTGAAGGGAATGCAACGTTTCCAACTCAAAGGAAAGTTAGCCCCCAGATATATCGGACCTTTCAAAATCTTGAACCGTCGAGGAGAAGTATCGTATCAAATCGAGCTACCAGAAGAGATGTCAGCAGTGCACAATGTGTTCCATATCTCGTTACTTCGCAAATGTCTCGAAGTCCCCGAGAAGACCGAAGTGTTCAAGAATATCGATCATAGGACCATAGAGATCAATGATGACCTGACCTATCCTGAAGTACCCATCCGTATATTGGAAGAAGCTTTTCGAACGACCAGAACCCGAAGCATCAAGTTTCTCAAGATTCAGTGGAGCAACCACACAGAAGAGGAAGCTACCTGGGAACGCGAAGATCACATCAGGACGGAGTTTCCAGATCTCTTCAAATCCTAGGTAATCTTTTCGTCCTTTTTCAAATCTCGGGACGAGATTTTGTTTAAGGGGGGAAGGTTTGTAACATCCCAAAAATATCAAACTTAGATCAACAAAACACTAATCCTAAAGTTTAGGGTTAACAAAAACTTTTCTAAATCAATTCATGAAAGCATGTCTATGTGTATGCATGAATTTTGAAATTCTTTAAAACCACTTTGTTTGTGTGATCCATTGCTTGTAAAATGTTTCTTAGGTGAAAAGAACATCATCTAAAACATTCCCCACACTTTTCCTAAAGAAAAATAAGTCAAAACCAATATATTAAGTGAATGGTCATTTTGACCAATTTAACTCCCATGCCTACTTTAGCTGTCTCAAACTTTCAAAACCTAACAGAAACTTTTCTGGATCTTTGCACCCCTGGAATGTACTCATAACAAAGTATCAAGGCCCACCTTGTGATCATCCAGAAACTTTCAAATGCATAGTTTAAATGACAACTCAAAATTGAATCTTCTTCATATGGGAAGATCCCACTTTTTCAAAACCCACTTAAACAAGCTCAATTTTCAAAACCCAAGCATCTGCAGACTCACCAGAACCAATCTAGCAAACCCACCAAAAATCATTTCAAAATTCAAAACTTGATTTCATGCGGCCATTTCATCAAACAGGTTGCAGACACAAATCAAACAAAACACAAACACTATAGTGTGCAGTGTTTTGAGCCTAACTTGTTCCCTAGTTAGCTCTCACACAATCCAGTAGATCATATAGAAAGGTTAGACCAGCACTAGCACCCTGTGAGCTAGCCATTGCCATTAATGGTGAACAGCCGAGCACCTCAATGCCACCCCATAGTCGACAGCAGGCTAGAGGAAGAACTAGCCGTGCCAACCTTGTCTGGGAGGCAGCCCACCGTCCACCGCCACTGCCTGTCCCAGCCGCGAGCGTTGCCAAGCCCTGGACCACGCGCGCAAGACACGCCCAGACCATGCCGAGCGTGCGCCAGAGCGCCACCCTCGACCACCACCCACAGACCGTGTGCCGCCCTCACCGCGCGCACACACGATCACCACCGACCCAGGAGACCTCCAGACATCCCCGTTTAACGCCCCGCGCCATACAGCCACCGCCCGCCGTCGAGAACGCCGCCTCTGCCGCGCAGAGCACCGCCCGTTCCAGACCAAACCACACCGCCCCATCACTCGCGACCATGCCGTTGAGCATCGCCAGGAGACACAGCACCGTCCCCTACCCTTGCCCATGCGATTAGCTGCCTGTAACATTGCCTCCGACGAGCTCACCTTGCGCCCCGACGGTCCCCTCGCTCGACTATAAATAGAGGCCACCCGCGCATGATTTCTTCACACCATCTCACTCCCCTCTCCTCACTGATCGTGCCACACCATTCTCAGAGCAAGGCGAGCACCACCCTGCCGGAATTTCACCGGAGCCTGCCGCTGCCAGAGAAGAAAGGAGCCAGCGATTGGAGCCGCCCCAGGAGAAGCCACCGGTACCAGGAGGTTCGCCGTCGTCGACTTCGTCGTTCGCCCGCATCGCCGACCCTCGCCCGTACCCCGGTGAGCCCCCAGCACCCCTCACTGGCCGCGCTAGGTTTCGTTCTCGCCGGAGCAGTCTCGCGTCGACGATGACCCTCAGCCGTTGGATTAGAACCAGATCTAACGAACCACGTTGCCCCATACCGCTTCGCCCAGCCCCGTGTCACTGACGAGTGGGGACACCCACTTAAGCAGCCCGCGGGAGCACTGCGCTTAGCAGGCCGGCCCGTTAGAATTTCCCGCGTAGCCCAGCATTTCAAATTAAACTTTTTCTTTTTAAATTCAAACACACTTCAGTACCCAACTTCAAAAATCAACCCAGATCAATTTAGTGCACCAAATTAGATGAAACCAATTTTGTTGGAAAGGTCTGTGAATGCTTAATCCAAGCCCGTTGGATTCAAGTCATTTGTATTTGTAGATCACCCTTAGCAAAAATGACAAGGCAGAAGCTTTTCTGCATTCAAACATTTTTCAAATTTAAACCACAATAGCTTTTGAGTTGATTCCAACTCTCAAAAATCACTTTCAACCATACCTTTCAGAATATATAAAAATATATATAGGTTACTTGCAGAAATAATGTTCAAGGATAAAGGAATGCTTCATAAGCATTTCTAGCCACTTTAATTAATTAAAATAAAAGGGTAAAACCTTGTTAAATTGTGACACCACTTTAAATCACATTCCCATGGACTACAACATGTGGTGATGACATGTGTCAACATGATCCCATGTTTAGTTTGGAGAATATTAAATCTTAAGTAGTTCTTCAATGAGTAGAAATTACTTTTTCTAAAATAAGAAGACTTAAACCAATCCTTAACCTTGTAATGTTAGAGATGATGCTAGATCATCTATAGGACCCTTGTGTGTGATGATTGCAAGTAGTTAAGTATTGTTTGGTGATTGTGTACCTCGTATTTATTCATAGACGCTAGTACCGACCAAGGCTACGAAGAAGAAGGAGGATACTACGAAGAGGAAGCCGAAGAGAACTTCAACCACTGCTCTGCACAAGGCAAGCCTAATACTAGTAGTTGATTGAGCAAGCTAGTAACTATGCAAGCTTATACTGATATTGATGCAAGCTAACACTTGCAAGATACCCTATTGTTGCCACAACCCATGCTTGTGACATGATTACTATATGCCCTAAGCGTATGTAACCATACCCACTTGCTAAACCAATCCTAGTTTTATGGCAAGCTTTTTACTCTATTTCCTTATCAAAGTTTACTTAGAGGCTACCCAAGAAGTTTGGTAGATACTAGACAGTTGTGCTGAAGGTTGCATAAAGAACATTAAAATTTGGCCTAAGCTAGAAACCTTGATATCAGCTTATGATATAAGGTTGGACTTAGTTGCAACTCCACTAGTTACCACCCCTCTATTAGTACTACCCCACCTGTAGATGCTAGTGCTAAGCATAAAACTTGATCAACTTTAGATGGGAATACTTGGTGGAAAAATGGTTATGAAAACCTTGGAATGATGGACCATTCTATTGAAATGTTTTGGACATGTGTTTCCAAACACTTGATGATTTTGGTGATGAAAATGTTGAGGCATGAGCCTTAGCCCTTTATAAAACTGATGGTTGTCTGGATGCGATACCATTCCAATTTTATCGTACAACCACAATACCCGAATATTGGGTAGGGCTTGACTGGAAACTTATATACCTTAGTATTAGTTCCCTCACGGCCAAGGTCTGAGCCGAGGCTACCTTGTGAAGATTGTCCACCTGTGCAGTACCCAAGATGACAGTGGTCATGGTTGGCAGGACAAACTCACAGGAGAGGTGCTTATACTAGGGAGTGTAAATGGAAGGTTAGGATTGATTATCCGCATACTGAGTATGGTGAATTCAGGATTTGTTCCTGACGGATGTATCGAATGTTGTGGTGAAAGTGTACAATCTCTGCAGAGTGTCAAACTATTCGAATAGCCGCGTCCGCGGTTATGGACAGTTGGAGTGGCCATACTGTTCCCCCGTCAGACTTTTCAAAATGACTTATGAACGACCTGAGAATTTGACTTGACCACAATAGAGTTGTGACTGGAAATACAAGATCCCACTTAGGAGTTATAAAATTGTGACCAGCTTTGGAACTTAGTAGTATAAACCTGGCTTTTGCAAAACAACCCTAGAGCCTAGTGTCCTATTATCCAAAAACCCCTCTTTCTTGTTAGTAGTAGTTTGTGAGTACTTAAAGAGTACTCATGGCTTTGTCCCTGGCTATTCCCATGGCCAGACTATGAAGAGGAGTACCTGGAGGATGGACCCCAGGACGGTTACGACAACTAGGATCATCTCCCATCGTCAGCATTGCCTGTGACCCCGAAGATGGAGCCTCGCCTACTCTACCGTTACTATTTCGTATTCCGCTGCTTGATGTTGTATTAAGGACTGGATCATGAGATCCCTATTTGTGTAAGAAATTATGTATCGTTGTAATGGATGAAGTACTATGGTATCCAATTCTGTTATGTCTCGCAAAAATGGTAATCCTGGGATTGCGATGTATGGCATAACAGGCATCTAGGATTGAAAAATCCGGGTGTTGACAGTTTGCCGGTGTGCCGAAAGTGACTGGCAGCGTGACCTTGCCGATCGGGTACGCCTTCCGACCGGGGACGATGCCGTGGAATGTGGTGTGGGTCGTCTCGATCATCGACTGCGGGAGCCGCAGCCGCCTGAAGGTGTCGAGGTAGAGGATGTTGATGGAACTACCGCCGTCCATCAGTGTCTTGGGGAGCCAGTAGTCGCCAACCTTGGGCTTGACCACCAAGGCGACTCGTCCTGGGTACTCGATGCGGGGCGAGTGATCTTGCCGGCTCCAGGTGATGGGCTGTTCTGACCAGTTCAGGAACTGGGGGACGTCTATTTGGGCCACCGCATTGACAGCGACGGCGCGGGCGATGACCTTCTTCTCGCGCTTCGTGTTGAAGCCTGTGAAGGTGTGGAGCGAGCCGGCTACTTTGCCGAATTTTCCGCCATTTGGCGGGTTGTTGTCGGGGTCCTCCCGCGCTTGCCGTGCCTTCTCGATTTCCCTGAGGGTGTGGCAGTCGGCGGTGGTGTGCGTTGCGGGCTTCCCTTCCCTGCTATGGAACGCACATTGTTGGTTAAGGAGGGCCGCGGGATCGAACCTTGGCTTGTTCTTGTAGTTGCCGCCATCGCGGCGTTGCCCTCCGTCGCGGCGGTAGCTCTTGGGCTCGCGCTGCGCGTGCCCGGCGTTGGCGACGAAGTCGACTCGCCCGTCACTGCGGCGCTTGCCAGTGAGGCGAGTGCCGCTGTAGCGTAGGTCGGTTCGGCGTCCGCCGTCGTTGCCGCTCGTGCGGCGTTGCCCTCCTGACTCGTCGTCAGTTTCCTGGTTTGGATCTTCCTCGGCGTACCGTTTGGCGATCTCGAGGAGGTCGGGGATGTTGTCGAGTGTGCGGGAGTGTCGTTTGAGCTTGGCGACTAGAGGCTCGTAGCGGCACGGGGTCTTGAAGGAATGGATCGCGGTGTCCGGGTGGATGCCGACCGCGTTGTACCAAAGCTCTTGCCACCGTTGGACCCAGTTGCGGGTCAACTCGCGGGGTCCTTGGACGCACCGTTCCAGGTCCTCAATAGTGGTGGCGCGGGTGTAGGAGCACTCGAAGTGCCTGACGAAGGCGTCGCGCATTTCCTCCCAGGAATCGATACTGTCCTGGGGGAGAGTGTTGATCCACTGCCTGCACGTCCCCTCCATCATCAGGGGGAGGTAACGGGCGGCGAGTAGGTCAGTGTGACCCGCGATCCCCATTGCCATGAGGTATGTGTCGAGCCAGACGGCGGGGTCGTACGAGGAGTCGTATTTTTCTATCTCCTTTGGCGCCTTGAAGTTTGGCGGGTACTTCTCGCCTCGGATCATTGGTCCGAAGCACTTGGGCCCGAGTCGACTGAGCGACCCCATGGGCTCGCCGTCGCGGCGATTAGTTAGGGTGTGCCGCAAGTCGTCGGGCTGGCGTGCGCGCCAGTTTTGGTTGTTGATGATGTGGGTGCGGGCGTCGATGGGTTGCCCGTTAGCGGCGACGAAGTTGGTCGCCGGCCTGGGGTCGTTGGTGGAGAGTGCCGCGTTCGTGGGTCGGTGTTGGAGCTGCAGTGGCTCTGGTGGCGGGCAGTTGAGGGTGTTTGCCGCCGCTGGGCGGCCGCTGGAGGCCGCTCTGCTTCCCGAGGAACGCGAGTATACTCGACCTTGCGAGTCGGCGCCCGCTTTTTGCTGCTCGACGGCCTTCGCGAGCAGGGCCCTGACGTATTGGATCTGTAGGGTGCCGTCGCCGGTGGCCGTGATGCTGTCGGCTACTGCTCGGCCTGCCACGAGGTTGTCCATCAGGGTGGAGAACAGTGGGAGGCCGTTTGCGTCTCGCTCCCGTGAGGAGACTACTATCCGCGGCTGGTCCCTAGGAGGGGTGCGGTTGGGTGGAGGTGGGGCGCCCATCGCCGTTGATCCTGGCGGTGGCCGGGCGCTTCCTCCTGGTGACGCGTTCTCGCAGATCGCGCGCTCGTCCACGCGGGCCGGGTCGTTTTCGTCGTCGAAGTTCAGGGCACGCCCTTGAACGGTGGGGTTCAGGCGTGACCTGATCCGCTGCTTGTGGTAGCGTGACAGCTCCTGCGCCGTCACCTGCTCGAGGTGAAATTTTTCGCGCTCGGCTTGCTCCTTGCGCACCGCCTCTGCCAGTTTCAGGCGGAGTTCCTCGACCTCCGTTGCCGTGGCATTAGGAGGGATTGGGGTGGAGAACGGATCCTCCGGCGGATCGGCGCCGGTGGCCATGTAGGCCGCGGCGGGGCGACCGGTTCCATCGCGGAGGTCGGAGGAGTTCTCTGACCCGGAGTCGAATTCGAAGATCCCGAGGATGGAGGGGTCCTCGAAGTCTCCCGCGTTGGAGACCTGGGCGATGGAGCCCGCGGACGAGGCCGCGGTGATGGATCCGGCGAGTGAAGCCGGGGTCGCCGAGTCGGCGTCGTCGGTGAGGGCCGCATCTTCTGCGGCCGCTAAATTCCCGGCCACGTTGTTGTGGGCCGAGTTGTACTCGGAGGCGAGGCGGTGGATCGTGCGGATCTGGCTCTCGGAGAGCCGATCGCGTGGCGGCGACTCGCGGATGCGAGCCGAGTCCTCCGAGACGATGACGTCGGTGAGGCCGACGAAGAGGCTGATCGTGCCGATTGGCAGGATCACGTTGTGCGTGACGGGTCGCCCCGCCGGGACGTAGCTGCTCGGGAAGATCTGGAGCATCTCGCCGATCGCTATCATGCGGCGGGTGGCGACCGTCTCGTTGATGGGCAGATTGGATCTCGCCACAGAACACCGGCCAGACCGGCCAGGCCCCACGGTGGGCGCCACTGTCGTGGGAATGGTCACGGCAGATGCTGCAATTGGCAGCGAGTAGTAGAACGAGGGGCAAGGGCGGCCAGCCATCTGCGGTGCGAGATGAGGGCAAAGACACAGGGTTTTACCCAGGTTCGGCCCCCCGGAGGGTAAAGACCTACTCCTGCTAGATTGTATTATGGAGGTGTTACAATGGGCGAGCTCGGCGGCTAGGCGGCGAGTCGCTTGGGTGTATGAGGGAACGTATCTCTACTCACCCTTTAGGGAGGTTTATATAGGCTCACCTCCCCTAGGGTTTACATATCTCAACCGATTCGGTTACAGCTTTAATAGTCGTTTAACCCAGTCCGACTGGGCCTATCTACTCGCCTGGGCCTTCAGCTTCCAGTCGCTCGGTACCTTGCTGGGCTTCAATCCACTCGCCGTTCTGCAGGCCCACTCGCCAGCTCTCGGGCCAGTCGGAAACGCCCTGCTGGGTATACCCCAGTAAGCATATCCCCATCACCAGAATTTGCCCCGAGAACCAACAGAACCCCGATGAACCGTCCGACCTATCCCAACCGTGGAACCCAAGGCCCGGAGGAAACCACAACAACCCCGACAACTCTAGAAATTTCAATCGTGCCCCACCCAAGTTCAACAACAACAATGCAGCCAGCAACACCAACACTGCCCCAAGGACTAGAAGCAATGTTGTGCTCTATTGCAGCGAAGGACAAGTCGTAAGTGACTTGTTATGAATGTGGAACCAAGGGTAACTATTCCAATGAGTGCCCCAAGAAGATTGCCGCAGCCCCCAATGCAAATGCCCCAGCTTAGCAACATCGTCGTGTTCAGCCCGGAAGAAGGTTTGCCCCAGAAAACTCGCTCAACCGCAACGACCGTCTTTTTCTGATGCATGCGGAAGAAGCCCAAGAAGCGCCAGATGCCGTGCTGAGTATGTTTTCTGTTAACTCGGTACTTGCAAGAGTTTTGTTTTATTCTGGAGCATCGCACTCATTTGTCACTGAAGAATTTGCATGCACTAGTAAGATTCAACCAACCAATATGAAGCATGTTATGATTGTTCAAATACCCGGTCCAACCACCAAAGCTAGGCAAATTTGCAAAGCCATCCCTATCCGAATCCAGGAATATTTTATCATTTGCCACGCTTTACTTCAGAAATTTATTATTTGCCACATTGACCACCACATGTCAGTGACACATGGTGTGGCAAATGATAAAACTGAAAAGTACAGTGTGGCAAATTATAAAATCCCCCCCGAATCCATGGCATAGATTTTTATGCTAATCTAATAGTACTCGGAACTAAAGTTTTGGAAGTAGTACTAGGAATGGATGGATGTCCAAACACAAAGGATTAATTGACAATGCCAAGAAAGCCATAACCATGACCAGTACAGCTGGAATATCAGTCGAGCATGTATCTGAAACCTTGCCTCGTCCATTCAAGTCCGGATAGTCTGTGAATACCCCGATGTATTTCCAGATGTTTTGCCCGGTATGCCCCCGGATCGGGATATCGAGTTTATAATCGAACTAATCCCTGGAACCAGACCCATAACCCAGAGATCATATAGTATGAACCCGTTTGAACTAGCAGAACTGAAGAAGCAACTGGATATCATGCTGGAAATTGGACTGATTCAACCAAGTGTGTCAGCTTGGAGATCACCTATTTTGTTCGTGGACAAGAAATATAGAGGTAACCGTTTGTGTACGGATTATCAGAAGTTGAATGATGTCACTATAAAAAACAAGTACCCATTGCCGAAGATAGAAGACCTATTTGACCAGCTGACTGGTGCCAAAGTGTTTTCTAAGATTGATCTTAGAACTGGTTATCATCAACTCAAGATTTGCGCAGAGGATATTCCAAAGACTGCCTTCACCACCAGATATGGATTTAACGAGTATACGGTCATGTATTTTGGATTAACCAATACCCCCGCTTATTTCATGAACCTCATGAATAAGATTTTTATGGACTTCCTGGATAAGTTTGTCATTGTTTTCATCGATGACATTCTAATTTATTCCAAGTCAGAACAAGAACATGAGCTACACCTAAGGACCATTCTTGGAACCCTTAGAGAGCATCAGCTATATGCCAAGTTTAGCAAATGTTAATTCTGGTTACAAGAGGTAGGATTCCTCGAACATATTGTATCAGCCGGAGGAATTTCCGTTGACCCTACGAAGGTGAAGGATGTTGAAGATTGGCAAGCCCCAACCACTCAAACCCAAGTTCGTGCATTTCCCAGATTAGCGGGATACTACCGCAAGTTCGTAGAAGGATTATTGAGTATTGCCAGACCCATGACCCAATTATTGAAGAAGGACAATAAGTTTAAATGGACGGACAAATGTGAAGCGAGTTTTCAAGAACTCAAGAGAATATTAATTTCAGCCCCAATCTTGATCATGCCGGATATCACGAAGCCCTTTGATGTGTATTGTGACGCATCCAAGATCAGTCTTGGATATGTGCTAATGCAAGAAGGAAAAGTTATATCTTATCTATCCGACAACTGAAGCAGCATGAACAGAATTATCCAACCCATGACCTTGAACTAGCAGCCGTAGTTCTAGCTCTGAAGACATGGAGGAATTACCTGATGGGAAACCGTTGTGAGATTTATTCGGATCACAAGAGCTTGAAGTATATATTCACTCAGAAGGAGCTTAATATGAGACAGAGAAGATGGATTGATCTAATCAAGGATTATGATCTGGACATTCACTATCACCCCAGTAAAGCCAATGTGGTAGCAGATGCCCTTAGCAGATTGCCGTGCCGCTTGAACTCCATGATTATGAAGGAGCAACCAAGTTTGCACAAAAAGATGGAAGATTTCTGAATGGAATTAGTGAGTGAAGGATTTCTGGCTAGCATAGAACTTCAACCCACTTTGATCAGCCAGATCAAAGAGGCGCAGAAAGGAAATGCTAGTATCAACGGAATCAAACGGCTCATCGGGACATGCAAAGTACCCGGATTCACAAAAGACGAAGAAGGAGTTCTGTGGTACAAAGGACGCCTTTGTGTACCAGCAGATTCGGAATTGAAAGAAGTGATTTTGAAAGAGTCCCATGATACTCTTTATTCTATCCACCCTGGAGGAAAGAAGATGTATTAGGATTTGAAGGAACAATTTTGGTGGCATAAGATGAAGAGAGAAATTGGAAGCTATATCGCCAAGTGTGATATCTATCAGAGAGTCAAGGCGGGACATCAAAGACCCACAGAACTGTTGCAACTGCTACAGATTCCAGAATGGAAATGGGATTCTGTTGGAATGGAATTTATCACCGGATTGCCTACTTCTAGTAGGGGAAATGACTCTATCTGGGTCATAGTTGACAGATTGTCCAAAGTCGCCCATTTCTTACCAGTTAAGACCACATACCAGAGTTCGAAGCTAGCAGAGTTATCCATCGCTAGAATCGTCAGTTCGCACGGAGTTCCCAAGAACATTGTATCGGATCGAGGAACCCAGTTTACCTCGAGATTCTGGAAGGAAGTCTAAGAAGGTTTAGGAACCCGACTAGATTTCAGCACCGCCTATCACCCTCGGACCGATGGACAAACAGAGCGAGTAAATCAAATACTGGAGGATATGTTGAGAGCATGTGTGCTAGAGTATGGATCTAAATGGGAAGATTGTCTCCCTTTCACAGATTTTCAAACAATAACAGTTACCAAGCTAGTTTGCAAATGGCCCCATTTGAATTCATGTATGGAAGGAAGTGTCGCACCCCTTTGAATTGGTCGAAAGTAGGAGAGAGTCAGATTTTCGGACCCGACATCCTACGAGAAGCAGAAGAGAAATTCCACAAGATTCGTGAGCACCTCAAGACCGCCCAGTCAAGACAGAAGAGTTACGCCGACAAGATACGTCGAGTCCTTGCTTTCAATATCAAAGATTTCGTGTACTTTAAAGTGTCGCCTTTGAAAGGAATGCAACGTTTCTAGCTCAAAGGAAAGTTAGCCCCCAGATATTTTGGACCTTTCAAGATTCTGAATCATCGAGGAGAAGTATCATATCAATTGGAAATGCCAGATTAAATATCCGCAGTGCACAATGTGTTCCATATATCGTTACTTCACAAATGCCTTGAAGTTCCGGAGAAGACCGAAGTTTTCAAGAACATTGATCACTAGACCATAGAGATTAATGATGACATGACCTATCCCGAAGTACCCATCCGTATTTTGGAAGAAGCTTTGAGAACCACCAGGACCCGAAGCATCAAGTTTCTCAAGATTCAGTGGAGCAACCACGCTGAAGAAGAAGCTACCTGGGAGCGAGAAGATCACATCAGGACGGAGTTTCCCGATCTCTTTAAATCCTAGGTAATCTTTTTATTCCTTTTTCAAATCTCGGGACGAGATTTTTTTTAAGGGGGGAAGGTTTGTAACATCCCAAAAATATAAAACAATGATCATCAAACTCTAATCACTAAAATTAGGGTTAACAAAAACTTTGATTAATTAAAATCATATGCATGCATGTATGAATGAGATGATTTGATAAATGCATGAATGAACTTGTGTGATTAACCTAAATAGCAAGAAATTGTTTAAAGAGGAAAATACCATCATATTAAACATTTCCATGCAGAAACAAATCAAGATAAAATCAAAAACAAATCAAATAAAGCAAATGGTCATTTTTGCCAATCTTGCTCACTAGGTCACTTTGAGTGTTTCTAGTCCAAGATTTCAAACAGAAACTTTCCCAATTCTTTCCACCCTTTGCTAGAACAAGTAAAAGTAAATCAAAGCCCACCTTTCAAACTTAAAAACATTTGGCAACCTCATTCAAATCACAATTCAAAATTATCATATATGAAGATCACACATTTTCAAAACCCAACCAAACCAGTGCCCCTTGACTAATCCAACTAACCAGAGACTCCCTAGTATGTTCCTAGAAAACCCACCAAGTTTGAATCCAAAATTCAAATTTGAATTTCTTTCGGCCATTTCATCAAACACCTTGCTGGCAGCCAACAAACAAACAACAAACACTATAGTGAGCAATGAATTTGGTCAACCTTTTTCCCTCTCTAGCTCTCACTACACTGTCAGTAGATGATCTTGCCCAATTAATAAGACTTAGCACCACTGTGAGCTTGGCATAGACATTAATGGTGACCATGTCGAGCCCATTTGCCAACCCCAATGTCGCCAAAGAGCTAGAGGAAGAACTAGCCCCGCCAACCTTGTCTGGAACACGCAGCAGCGTCCACCGCCACTCCCTGTCCCAGCTCTGAGCACTGCCAGCCCCTGCACCACACGACAAGACCATGCCAAACCTCTCTGCGTGCGATACGAGAGCGTGCCAGTGCGCCACCCTCGACCAGCACCCACAGACCGCGCGCCTCCCTCGCCGCGTGCGTGCATAACACCACCGCCCAAGCAACCCCGCAAACATGCCCGTTCGCCGCCGCGCGGACCACGTGCGCTGTGCGCCATTAAAATTCCCATCAGACCCGCCCAGAGCATCGACGCGTTCCGACCGATCAACATCGCCCCACGCCTCGCCACCACGCCATTGAGCTTCGCCAGGGAGCACAGCACCGCCCCTACCGTCGCCCATGCTAGTAGCACTCTATGGCGTCGACCACGACGAACTCAGCCCACGCCCGTCGGTCCCCTTCAGCCACTATAAATAGAGGCCTCCACCGCTCGTTTTCTTCACACCAGTTCACTCCCCTCTCCCTCAGAACCACCCCACCTTACTCCCGGAGCAAGGCGAGCAGCGCATCGTCGGAATTTGGCTGGAGCCCGCCGCTGCTGGAGGAGAAGGGAGTCGTCGATTGGAGCCGCCCCAGGAGAAGCTGCCGGTACCAGGAGAACCGCCGTCGTCGACTTCGTCATTCGCCCCTGTCTCCGACCCTCGCCTGAGCCCCGGTGATCCTCCCACGACCCCCACCTGCCACGCTAGGGTTCTGTCTCGCCGACGCTGCCCGACGTGGAAGATGAACCAGAGCCATTCGATTAGAACTAGATCCCACGGTCCACATTTCCCCGTACCACTTCTCTCCTCACCATCTCACTAACGCGTGGTAGCCACTTAACCAGCCCACGTGCGCTGTGCGTAGTGGGCCGGCCCAGTAAAACATCCCGCGCGACCCAACAAATCAAATTTAGTTTTATTCATTTAATTTCAAACACAGTTTTGTACCTAGATTCAAAAATCAACCCAGCTCGATTCACTAAACCAAAATGCATGAAACCAATTTTTTTAGAAAGGTACTGGAAAGCTTAATCCAAGCCCGTTGGATTCAAACCATTTAGATTTATAGATCACCCCTGTAAAAATAACAAGGTAGAAGCTTTTCTGTATTCAAACATTTTTCAAAATTCAACCATAAAAGATTTTGAGTTGATTCCAACTCTCAAAAATCACATTTGACCAAACCTTTCAGAATATATAAAAATATATAGGTTTACTTACAGAAATAATGATCATGTAATAAAAGAATGCCACATAGGCATTTCTAGTCACTTTAATTAAATAAAATAAAAAGGTTAAACCTTATTAAATTGTGACACCACTTTAAATCACATACCCACGTACTGAAATATGTGGTGATGACATGTGTCAACATGATCCCATGTTTGAGTTGGAGAATATTAAATCTTAAGTAGTTTTTCAATGAGTAGAAATTACTTTTCTTAAATAAAATAAATGAGACAAGTGTTTTAATCCTTGTAATGTTAGTGATGATGATAGATCACCTAGTATGAACCTTTGTGTGATGATTAGCAGTAGTTAAGTATTGTTTGGTGATTGTGTACCTCATATTTATTTATAGACGCTAGTACCGACCAAGAATACGAGGAGGAAGGAGGATACTACGAAGAAGAAGCCGAGGAGAACTTCAACCACTGCTCTGCACAAGGCAATCTTATACTTGCTATTATGCAAGATAACACTTGCAAGATACCCTACTTATGCAAGCTACTACTTTCTTGTTACTATGACAGCTATATGCCTTAAGCATATGTGATTATACCCACTTGACCCACCATCCTAGTATTACTTGCAAGCTTAGTATTTTATTTTCTTTATTGAAAGCTTTCTTTTAAAAAGTTTACTTAGTGACTTGTAGATTCTAGAAAGATAATTGAAGGGAGCATAAAGAGTATAAAGCTTGGCCTAAGTTAGATAATCTTAATGTCATCCTGAGGCATGAGATTTACTTAGATAAGATATTCTTGTTTATTACCCACCATTAGTATTTATCCCCACTTGTAGATGCTCGTGCTAAGCATAAAACTTGATCAACTTTAGATGGGAATACTTGGTGAAAATGGTTATGAAAACCTTAGAATGATGAGTCATTCTACTAAAATGTTTTGACATGTGTTCTTGAACACCAGATGATTTTGATGATGAAAATGTTGAGGCATGAGCCTTAGCCCCTTATAAAACTGATGGCTGTCTGGATGGGATACCATTCCAATTTTACCGTATAACCACAATACCCGAAAATTGGGTAGGGCTTGACTGGAAATTTATATACCTTAGTATGGGTTCCCTTACGGCCAAGGTCTGAGCTGAGGCTACCTTGTGAAGATTGTCCACCTGTGCAGTACACAAGATGACAGTTGGTCATGGTTGGGAGGCCAAACTCATAGGAGAGGTGCCTATACTAGGGCGTGTAATTGAAAGGTTAGGATTGATTATCCGCATACTGAGTATGGTGAATTCAGGATTGTTCCTGACGGATGTATCAAATGTTGTGGTGAAAGTGTACAATCTCTGCAGTGTCAAACTATTCGAATAGCCGCGTCCGTGGTTATGGACAGTTGGAGTGGCCATACTGTTCCCCCGTCAGATGTTTTCAAAACAACTTGTGAAATGATTTGTGATTTTGACTTGACCACAACAGAGTTGTTATATGAAATTCAAGTTCCCACTTAGGTGTTATAAAACTTTCAACTAGTTTTCTTTGCTTTTGAACTTAGTAGAGGTAAATCTGGATTTTTTCAAAACAACCCTAGAGCTTAGTATCCTACTACAAAACCCCCCTTAACTTGTTAGTTTTTAGTTTGCGAGTACTTAAAGAGTACTCATGGCTTTGTCCTTGGCTATTCCCATGGCCAGACTATGAAGAGGAGTACCAGGATGATGGACCGCAGGAAGCTTACAACAACTAGGATCATCTCCCATCATTAGAATTGCCTGTGATCCCAAAGATGGAGCTTCGCCTATTCTATCGTTATCTTTACGTTATTCCGCTGCTTGAGTTGTATTAAGAACTGGATCATGAGATCCTTATTTGTGTAAGACCTTATGTATGGTTTGTAATGGATGATGTACTATGATATCCAAATCTGTTATGTCTCGCAACAATGGTAATCCTGGGATTGCGATGTATGGCATAACATGCATCTGGGATTAAAAATCTGTGTGTTGACACTGACACAACGTTCCACGACATCATCCCAGGGAAGGGCATATTCCCCCTGGGAAATATATGGCTCGATGTCATCTTCGGCAAGCTCGACAACTTTCGGTGCGAGCGACTCGAGTTTGAAGTGGTGGATTGGCCATCACAATACCACGCTATCCTCGGGCGCATAGAATTCGCAATGTTCCTCGTAGTACCGCACTATGCGTACCTGCTACTCAAGATGCCAGGACCTAGAGGCGTCATCACGGTCCACGAGAGCTTCACCCGGTCGGATCACTGCGACAGGGACTTCAACAGAATCTCCCAGTCATTCAGCATGCAGGAGCATCTCATAAGGCTCCGAGATTGAGAGACAACAGGGCACCCCTAGTCTCAAGGCAGAACGCACCTGACATGTCGTTCGACTCAACCGTCAACACAAAGAAGGTGCAGGTCCACCCGATAGACGCCTCCAAGACGATGCTGATCGCCAACGACCTTAGCCCCGCATAGGAAAGCGCGCTCGTCGAATTCCTCTGTGAGCGCTGGGAAATCTTCGCCTGGTGTCTTGCGGACATGCCAGGAGTTCCCAGGGAATTCACCGAGAACACACTCAATGTGTTCCCAGATGCCAAGCCCGTGAAACAGTCCATCCGAAAATTGTCCGAGCCACGGGCCGAAGCCGTCAGAGTCAAATTCAATAGACTACTCGACGCTGATTTCATCAGGGAGATCAAGGAAAGCGAATGGCTGGCCAACACCGTGATGGTCCCTAAAAAGGACACGGAAATCCTGCGGATGTGCATGGACTTCACATTGCTGAACAAGCACTGCTCGAAGGATCACTTCCCTCTCCCTCGGATCGATAAGATCATCGATTCGACAGCAGGATGCGAGAAGCTATCCTTCCTCGGCGCCTACTCAGGATACAATCAGATTCGACTGAAGGTCGAAGATCAGGAGAAAACGGTGTTCATCATGCCGTTCGGAGTGTTCTGCTACAACACAATGCCTTACGGGATGAAGAACATAGGTTCCACGTACCAGCGGTGCATCCAGGCATGCCTAAAGAGCCATATCGGCCGCAACATACAGGTCTATGTCGACGACATAGTAATCAAAACAAGAGAGGCCAAGACACTGATCGACGATCTCCACGAGACGTTCGACAACCTTGATCGATACAAGATCAAGCTAAACCCAGAAAAGTGCGCCTTCGGAATCCCATCTGGCCAACTGCTTGGCTACTTCATCTCCCAGCAAGGGATTGAGGCGAACCCAAAGAAAATCCGGGCCATAATGGTCATGGAGAAACCGAAGAACCTCATAGGTGTCCAACAGCTAGCTGGACGCATCGGACGCTGAGCAGATTCATCAGCCGCATGGGTGAGAAGGCCCTGCCTTTCTACCAGCTGCTACGCAAACCAGACAAATTTGAGTGGACACCTGAAGCCGATGACGCATTCGAAGATCTGAAGCGTCTGCTCTCAACCTCGCCCGTCCTGGTCACGCCAATTGAACGCGAGCCTCTACTGCTATACATAGAAACCACACATCAGGTGGTAAGCACTATGCTCATGGTCGAACGACCCGAAGATGGCAAGACTCACGGGGTCCAAGGCCCTATCTACTACCTCAGCGAGGTATTGATGCCGACAAAATAGAGGTACCCTCAGTACCAGAAACTCACCTACGGCATGTTCATGATGGCTCGTCGGCTGAGCCACTACTTCCAGGATCATCAGGTGATGGTCGTCAACGAGGCACCCCTGAACAGCATCTTGAACAACCCTGAGGCCACAGTATGTGTGGCCCTGTGGGGCATCGAGCTGTCCCCTCTAGACATAGTCTACGAGAAGCGCCATGTGATCAAGTCTTAGGTCCTCCTGGACTTCCTCATCCACTAGATGGATCTGCAGCTGCCGGACACCCCAGACATGACACAGTCATGGATGATGCAATTCGATGGCTCCAAACGTGAGGCTAGAGCAGGAGTCGGAGTCATACTGACATCCCCGCGACAAGATGAAGTACGTCCTCCGGATGAAATTTAGGGCTTCCAACAACGAAGCCGAATACGAGGCCCTCATCCACGGCATGAGGATGGCCAAGATCTACGGCGCCACCCGCCTGGTCTTCTACGGTGACTCGATGTAAGGTTCCCAACCTTTAATAAGGTAGAGATCCCTGTGTTTACAATGCTAGTCCCTGGATCAATAGCTAGCATCCAAGTTTAAGATGTAATATCAAGAAACAAAGGTCATAATACAACTTTATAACCAGGAATAAAATAATTCATTACACCTTACATAGATCATTTGGCTATCACATTACATTGCAGCAGAATATCTATAAGCATGGGGTCCTTCATCTTCAAAGTGCCACGGGCAGTCATGTTGGTTGTAGACTTGTAATCCTATTCAACAAACTTCACTAACATCAAACAAACCTGCAACATAATAAGTTGCAGCCACCAGGGTCAATACATTTGAATTGTATTGGCAAGTTTCACTACTATGTAGAAATAAGTGGATCCTATCATTACATGCATATTTGGGGTTTAGGGTTTAGGCCTAAGTTTCTCAGTATTGTCCATAACCGGGGACATGGCTAAGTACTTAGAATTTTGATCTTCAGCAGAATTTGTACACTTTACCCGCATGACACAATCTCATCTTGATGCCACCAATGGCCGCTGGATAAGTACTCACCAAGATGGAGTACTGGCAAATTGAGAATGTGACAAAGTATTTCCATAGGAGTCCTCCCAGTACACAATGCTAGCTTGTCTACCAGGCACCAATGTAGGGTTTCAAGTTCCCTTACACAATTCTAGTTAACCTGAAGATGCCAATGCATGGGTCTTCCACTATGTAGTTGACTAAGCCAGAGCCCATTTAGCATGTGGCTGTACACGGAAGCCACTGTACGAGAAACATTTTCAATCTCTAAGTCCCTGGGTGGTTTTCTTCTAGTGCACATACAAAAAGAGATTGCCATATAAACATGGTTCCTTTTGTTGCCACCTTGTCCAAAGCTTGAGTATCCTTGTCCACCCAGGTGGTTCATTGAGTACTTGTTTTATTATATAAAACATATGTCTTTTCAACTCTTCCTATATCATGTATCCCATCCCAATATATAGCAGGGCTAAGCATACTACAACTACAATGTTTCCACTAAGGAATATATAAGGGTATCCTATTAGGATTTAGCATAGCATAAAATATAATAAACCTTTCCATGCATGTTACAAAAATCCACTAAGTGTAATGAAAATAGTAGGACTTGGATGATAGTGTCACTTTCCTTTTTAGTAGAGAATGTTGGTTTACTTCTTGATCTTGCAAATATCACACTCTTCTAATTATACTACAATTCAATCAAGCAAACATAGATTCAACTAGCATTCCAACCAATTTATCACACATAAAATAATAGAAACAAGGTCATGCATGCAAGCATGCAAAAGATAGTTTTATTTTCAGAAGTGGTTTCTAGTAGGCTCTAAACATTATAAAGTTCAAAAGTGGTCATTTACTAAAGTGGTAAAACCATTTGCAAAAGGTTTTATCTATAAACCATTTTTAAATCAAATCATTATTTTATGTGGTTGAAAATACTTTTAGCAAAGCAATAATCTTTAAAGAGTTCACCAAATATATTTTAATTCTCAAAACTTGGTGTTTAGGGTCAGAAGGTTTGAATCAAATTATTTCCCAAAGGTTTTACTCAAAATTCATTTCTAAACCAAAAATAATATTTTTTTTGACTAGTAATGAGCTAATTCAAATATTTATTTCCTATCTTCACAAAATACATTTTTAAATCCATAAGTTGGTTCCTAGGGTCAGTAGGTTCACAAAAATCCATTTTGCAAAGATTTCACATTAAAATTATATCTAGAACAATTTTTATATTCATAGTAAGCCTACACAAGTTTCTGCAATTTCAACCAATTTTCCAGAAGCAAATCATTAAACAAAATGCATGTTTGCAAAGTACTTGTTCTTGAATCCATTGATATAAAATTTGCAAAATTTGTACGTGTAGAACTAAAGTTATGAATTTTTCAAATTTGCAAGTCTAATAGAACATATTTCTGTTTTTAATCCTAAGTCTGGCCACGTGGCTGTTTCCTATTGGTCGAAAACGTTTCGCTTGGATCGACTGTTACAGACCGTAGGATCTCATTTAGATCACACGGTGCAGATTGACTGATACCCCTTCGTTAAGTGATCTGTTCCTACGCGTCAGATCTAAATCTAACGATGTAGAACCATGCGACCAAATAGTGGCGGCGCTGCGCGGCGGCGACTGGCGGAGCTCGCTCTGCTCGCGGCGGAGCTGGCAATACAGGAAGCGAGGAAGAGGGGAAAGTGGCTCACCGTGCTCACAAGGAGATTCTGAAGCTCAACGTGTGGTCGTCTTTGCGTGGGGCGCTCAGATGCGACTGGGATTCCTCGCTGGAGTGCTTGTCTGCGTAGGGTTCCTCTGGTCGTCGACGGGGGCGAGGCTAGAGGTCATGCTGAGGCAAACGGAAGGGGGCATTAGATGCGTATGAGCATGGGGAGTACGGGAGTATCAATGAGAGGACTCGGGGCGGTCTGGCTTACCAGGGGGAGGTCGCCGGAGTTGCTTGCAGGCGGTGGCGCTCAGGTTGTCGTTGTTGCCGACGCTATGGATCAAGCGCGGTCAAGCTGAGGGTGCAGGGAGAAACGCCTGAGGATGGGGAGGAAGCTAGTGTGGTTGGGGAAGCGAGGGGCGGCCGTGGTTCGCCGGAATTGGCCGGGGAAGCTATCGGAGACAGAGGGGTTGGAGCTCTCGATTCGCTCAGCCTGGGGGCAGAAAGGGAGAGGCGAGTGAGGGGAAAGGTAGAGGAGGAGCGGGCGGTTATCTACGCGTGATTGCAGGGGGAGTGATGGCTGCTATAACGCGAATTGATCGTCGTAGTAAATGGCAGCAACGGCAGGGCGACGTGGTCATGGGGAAGACGATGCTGAGGTGCCCAGTGGGGTCCGTTTGTCAGCGAGGTGGGGAAAGAGGGAGTGGGGCCTGCCTGTCTGCGTCTGTGTGGGTGCGTGTTCGCGTGAAAAACGTTTCGCTGGGGGGGGGAAGATGGGCTGCGAGTTGGGCTTGTTGGGCCAGATGGGTTGGGCTGTGTCTGTTTCATTTTTTTTATACAGATTGCTTTTTTCTTTTTCTATTTGATTTTCTGTTTTTATTTTCAAACAAACAATTCAAACAACAAATGAATTCAAACCTTTGCCAAACTTTGTATTTATTTTAATTCTGATTAACCACATAATCCAAAGACCAAAAAAAAAAGAATATTTTTTATTCTTTTTAGGATCCATTAAAATAGACCTTAGTTATTAATTCAAATAGGATTTGATTTATTTTAAAATTCTACTTGAAATCTAAAATAATACCAAAATCATTTCAGTAGGTTTTATTTGAAAATATAAAACACTTGGAAAACTTATTTAAAATAAATTGACAAGTTTTAGTGTTTTATTTAAAATGGAAAAGCCTTTACTTTAATAAAATTGGATATTATTAAATCCTCATTATTTTATTTAAATAAACCTTTACTCTTTTTATCACAATAGAAATATTTTATTTCAAAAGATTGGCCAAGATTTAATTTGGCTCTATAAAATAATCCTTATTTATAATTCTACCTTTGCTTTTGAAAATCAAATCTTTCTATTAAAAGATCCAAAAATAGTGATTCCAAATATTTTAACTTTATTGTTTATTTATCTTTTTAAATCCCTTTAGGATTTTATTTGATCAAAATAGGTTTTGATATTTCCAATTGGAATCAAAAAGTTTCTTCTCACCCTAAAAATCAACAATTGTTTATTTTGTTTATTTATTTTTCACATTTCAAAATTTGGAAAATTTTGGGATGTGACAGGCTACCACCCTTAAAATAAATCTCCTCCCGAGATTTGGGAAGGCTAAAGGTTACAAGTTGGCTTCAAGGCAACTAGGGTACTACCACCCTTAAAATAAGGTCTCATATGGGTTACATTGATGGTTCACTTGACTATGGGTTCAACACTTAATATCCAGACAAGGAATCCTTATTTGACTCTTCTGAGTTAACTAGTTTCTGACATCCACTTCTTCTATCTCTTCAAAGTTTCCATCCATGTCAATGTGGTTCAGATGTCCTTTCTGGGTCACATTGGAGTCATTTCCATTGGCTCTTCTAGCATCCTTTTTCTTGTTCTTCTCAGGATAGTCTGATGCATAGTGTCCAAGCTCCTTACAATTATAGCACTGCAACTGGCTAATGTCTTTCTTCTTGAAAGTATCATGTTGGTTCTGACCAAGGTCATCTCCATTGTCAGTATCATTTCTGTAAGATCCCTCCTTTGTAAAGGAAAAGGATCCCTGTGATTGCAATGCTAGTCCCTGGATCATTGCTAGCATCCACAGTTTAAGATGAAGTACACAGATACAAAGGTCATTTATTACATCCATTCCAGAGATAAAACATAGTCTTTTACAACTCAAGGCCAAGGCCTAATACAAGAGTTTGGAATAAGTAAATAAACATAAGTCTTTATCTTCATGTTCCACAGGCAAGCATGTTGAGTGTAGACTCATGACACCTAATCATCATCGGAGTAACCTGCAACATCACAAGTTACAGCCACAGTGGGTCAATACTTTGGAATAGTATTGGCAAGTGATACCTTAGTAAATTTTAAGTGGACTATATTACTATATGCATTTTGGCTAAGTGTAGCTTGGCTTGCTTTGCTCAAAATAGGTTTTTCCTATTAGTTGAAATCACTAAGTTTTTCTTTGTCAAAACTTTTCCCAAGAAACCACCAATAGACATTGGGGTCCTTCACCCTTGGTCACCCACAAATTTTTACTTAGAAGTTGGAGTGATGATATTCTTGATAGCTTCCATGTCTTGATGCTCAAGTTGTCCATTGCCATGGACTTGGCTAAGTACTTAGATTTTTCCATCTGCAGAGGTTGTGCACTTTCCCCACCAGACTTGGTTTCCCAAGACAGGACCTTTCAGAAGCCTTTCCTTAGACCAAATGGACGCGCTCCAACCTATCATTCCCACTACCACCAACTGTCCAAATGGCTAAGTTCTAGCAACTTATGTGATCCAGGCAGAGCCCATATTGCCAAGTGGCTGCACTATAAGCTTCTCAACACTTGGCCTCCAAAATCCCTTTGTGCCTGGGTGGCATACCACAAGTGAGATACACAAGGTAAACCATATCCATGGGCCTTGTGTAACCACTCAACCAAAACCACCATTCAAGTCCCATTCCACCCAGGAGATTCATTGACTTAGTTGTTTTATTAAGAAAAACATAAGTCCAAATACTTAGAAATATTTTCATCATAACATGTATATACTTTACCAACCGTGTTTGCTACTAGCTAGGCGAAGCATGGCATAGTAACTTAACTTAGGAATTTCCTAGCAATTCTATATCTACTTAGGATTTCCCAACATGGCATTTGGCAAAAATAGTAACATGCAAGACTTAGCAAAATATTTCAAATGCTTGTATAAAACATAGTAATGGGAATATTCATGAAGTACCACTTGCCTTGGTAATGGGGAGAGTAGCACTCTTCACAATCACAATCACTAGCACCAAAGTCTACACAAAGAATATAACCACAATCACATACAAGTCATATACAACCAAAAATATATATGCATGCAATGCAAAAATGCTAAGTGATGATTTTTAAAACTCCACAAAGCAAGTTCATAGTACTGAACCATAAACAAGTCAAAATCTTACCAAGCCAAGTTTATTTAGCACTAAAACAAAATCCTAAACAATTTCTATACTCAAAAGAGCCTTAAACAAGTTTCTGCAAATAAAGTCATTTTAACAGAAACTTTTCACTAAACACATTGCATAAACAGAAAGGGCTTGTCTTCCTGATTCCAACGGAATAAAATTTGCAAAAATCTAACGTGGGAATCAAAAGTTATAGCCTATTCAAATTTGAATCCAAATCTGTTTTAAATTCTGTTTTAAACTCAAACCCTAGCCACACGTCTTAATTCTATTGGTTGATACCGTTTCGCTCAGGATCACCCTCCCACACCGTCGGATCTACTTAAAGCACACGGCTCAGATCTACCCATAACGATTCGTTAAGTGATCTAATCCTATACGCTAGATCCAGATCTGACGTCTCTGGATCAAACGACCATAACGGGGCCGCGCTAGCGGCGGCTACTGGCGGCGGCGAGCTCTGTCTGCGGCGGCGCGGCGCTACAGGTCGTCCGGAGAGGCAGGAGGATGCTCACCAGGTTCGCAGCATCGAGGAGAAGCTCAACTTAGCAGCGGCTTGACGAGGGGCGCACGGGCACGGTCGCTGGGGCTCGTCGGAGTTGCGGGCGGCGTCTGTCGCTTGTTGTCGAGGTCGCTGTCAAGGCTCCGTGTCGTCCTAGCACAAGGAAGAGGGTTTAGAAGATGCGCAAGTGACTAGCGAACAAGTTGGTAACAAAGGGAAGGCAAGGGGCGCTCAGTTCTTACCGCTATTGATCGCCGGAGTCGAGCAGCGGCGCTGGTGGTTGCGGGCGTGAACGGAAACGATTACCTGGGTCACGAGCAAGCAAACCAGAGGCGTTAGGAGATGCACAAGATCATGCTGGTTGCAGTGGTTTGAACGAGAGGCAACGGGGCGGTCTGAGCTTACCGTGATTCGTCGCCGGAGCGCGTCTGTCTGCGGCGGCGCAAGTGCGATTGTGGGCAGCCTGGTGGCGATGTGGAGGCGTTGAGTGAGGGGAAATGACCGCGGTGCAGAGGGGGTTATGTAGGCGAGAGGGGAGCAGCGATTAAGAGCGGAAGCAAGGGTAATTAAGCGAGGAATCAACGCGGCAGTGATGGGCGGAGGAAACGGCCGATGACGTGATCGGGCGCGATTTGGGGAAGAAGAGGGTGAGCTGTCGAGGTCCACCAGTCAGCGAGTGAGACAGAGAGGGGGTGGGGTCCGAGTGTCAGTGCCTGTGTGGGTGCGTATGTGCGTGCGAGTGAGAGAGAGGGAGGCCGGGTGGGCTAACTGGGCCAGTTGTACTGTTGGGCTAGATTAGGAGCGTCTGGCCCTTTTCTTTTCTTTAATCTTTTTTCTTTTTCTAGATTGAATTTCAGGAATGGTTTTCAAATGAATTCAAACTCCATTTTAATTCAAATCTATTTGGGGTTTTTGCAGTGTGCAACAGTCTCAATTCTAGGTATAAAACCATGGGGTCACTTTGAAAAAGGTTTGGTCATTTTTGGAGAAATAAAATAACAGGGATTTTGCACTTGATTTGCAAATGTTTGAAAAATGGTTTTTGAAACCATTTCCATTTTGTAAAGTTGGTCCAAATTCCACACTCAATCCATTCAACAAGGGAGATAAACAATCTAGGTTTAAAACATTCAAACTCTCAAATGGGGATGGCCATTTGATATAAGTTTGTTCACATAAAATGATAGCACTATGTGCTTCTGTTTTCTGAAATGAGTTTTGAAATTGATCTCAATTCTATATGCATGCATGAGTGATATGCAATCTTTGAAATCATGATTTTAGGGATGTTACAAATCTAACCCCCTTAAGGTGAATCTCGCCCTCGATATTCGGATTGGCTAGCAAATAGGTGAGGGTGGTCTTTTCGGAGATCATCTTCTCTTTCCCAAGTTGCTTCCTCTTCGGAATGATGATTCCACTGCACTTTGCAAAACTTGATAGTCTTAGTCCTTATGACTCTTTCTGCAGTCTCAAGAATTTTGATAGGTTTCTCTTCATAAGTGAGATCACTTTCTAGTTGAACTTCCTCCAAAGGTATAGTATTCTTCAAATAAGTTTCCTCCATTTCTAGGTGACATTTCTTAAGCTGACTCACATGAAACACATTATGGACAACTGATAGAGATTCTAGCAATTCAGTTTCATAGGCAACTTCTCCTTTGCGACTAGGAATCTTGAATGTCCCAACATATCTTGGTGCCAATTTTCCTTTGACTCCGAATCTTTTCACTCCGCGAAGTGGTGACACTCTAAGATAGGCTCTATCACCCAGTTCGTAGGTGACTTCTCTACGCTTAGGATCTGCGTAGCTTTTCTATCGGGACTATGCTATCTTCAACCTGTCCTTAACCAATTTGACCTTCTCTTCGGCTTCTTTGATAAGATCTAGCCCGAATAAACTTCTTTCTCCCACACCATTCCATAACAATGGGGTGGTACACTTTCTTCCGTAGAGAAACTCAAACGGTGCCATCTCAATGCTGGCTTGATAGCTATTGTTATAAGAAAATTCTGCGTAAGGCAGACTTTCATCCCAACTGGCTACATAGTCTAAGGCACATGCTCTCAACATGTCCTCAAGGATTTGATTTGTTCTTTCTGTTTGTCCATCTGTTTGAGGATGGAAAGCGGTACTGAATTCCATCCTCGTTCCCAATGACTCATGTAGCTGTCTCCAAAAATGGGAAGTGAATTGAGTTCCCCTATCAGACACAATACTTTTGGGCACTGTCGAGGTTCCAATCTTTAATAAGATAGAGCCCCCTGTGTTTACAATGCTAGTCCCTGGATCAATAGCTAGCATCCACAGTTAAGATGTAATATCAAGATACAAAGGTCATAACATAACTTTATAACCAGGAATAACATAATTTTATTACATCATACATAGCTCATTTGGCTATTACATTACATTGAAGCGGAATAACTATAAGCATGGGGTCCTTCATCTTCAAAATGCCACAGGCAGATGTTGGTTGTAGACTTTGTAATCCTAATCAATCAATCTTCACTAAAATCAATCAAACCTGCAACATACAAGTTATAGCCACAAAGGGTCAATACATTTGAATTGTATTGGCAAGTGATACTATGGTAGTATAGTGGAGTCTATCATCTATATGCATTTGGCTAAGTGGAGTTGAGGCTTGCATTTCTCAAAATAGATTTTTCCTTAACATTTGAAAATGCTAAGTTTTGCTTGGCAAAATCATTTTTCTCCATCAAACATTTGAAGATCCTTTAACCAAGGCATCTCTCAATCAAAGATTGAAGATTTCAAACAACCCTTGTTCAAACCACAAGATTTTAATTTAGAAATTTGAATGATGAGATTCTTGATTGCTTCCATGTCTTGATGCTCAAATTGTCCTTTACCAGGGACATGGCTAAGTACTTAGATTTTACACTCTGCGGAGGTGGTGCACTTTCCCCACAAGACTTGGTTTCCCAAGACAAGATCTTTCATAAGCCTTCCCTTAGACCAAAATGGACGCGTTCCAACCTATCAAACATTACCACCCTCTGTCCATATGGCTAAGTTCTTGCAACCTATATGATCATGGCAGAGCCCATATTGCCAAGTGGTTGCACTTGAAGCTTCTCAACATTTGATATCTCAAATCTCTTTGTTCCTGGGTGGCCATCCACAAGTGAGATACACAAGTTCAACCATAAACATGGGACTTGTGAACCACTCAACCAAAACCACCAAGCAATTACCATTCCACCCAGGTGATTCATTAACTTAGTTGTTTTATTAAACAAAACATAAGTCCTCAGACTTAGAATATTTTTCCATAGTGTGAATATATATTCCACCCATGTTTTCTATTAGCTAGGCTAAGCTTGGTAGTAATAGGAATCTTAACTTAGGAAAAATCCTACTAAGGATTCATCTACTAGGTTTTCCTATAGCAAGGTTTATACTTAGCAAAATCCATGCAAGTTTTACTTAGCAAAATCATTAATGCATAGTGAAAGTAATGGGACAAAAAACATGAAGCATCACTTGCCTTTTTGGTAGAGGGTATAGGTTCACTCCTTGTCCTTGCAACAATCACACTCTTCAAGTCACTACAAATCAATCAAGCAAGGCACAAACTCAATCTACCAATCAAGCAAAACAACACATAAAATGACAAAGTCAAAGAAATGCATGCAAGCATGCAAAAGATGGTTCTAATTGCAAAGGTGGTCTCCACTAGGCTTCTAAACTTTGTAAAGTCAAAAGTGGTCATTTTCCAAAGTGGCAAAGTCATTTGCAAAAGGGTTTTGGTCCATAAACCATTTTTAAATCTAATCATTATTTTATGTGGTGAAAATTATTTTTATCAAAGCAAAACTTTATGTTTTTCACCAAATGAGTTGCTATTGCAAAACTTGGTGTTTTGGGTCAGTAGGTTTGGTCTAAACCATCTTCCCAAAGTTTTTACTCAAAATCATTTTTAATAAATAAACCACATTTCTATTTGATTAGAAACGGTTTTAATTCAAAGAATCACTATTTTGTTTCACCAAAAACATTTTTGAGTCCACAAAGTATTTTCTATGGTCAGTAGGTTCAAATCAATCCAATTGCCAAAGATTTTAACCCCAAATTAATTTTTAAACAATTTTTACATCCTTAACAAGCATACAAATGTTTATGCAAAAACAACCATTTTTTCAGAAGCTTTTTGTTAAACAAAGGGCATGGTTGGCTAGGGCTTGTTCCACTGAATCCATTGATATAAAATTTGTAAATTTTGGACGTGTGGATCAAAAGTTACAGAGGTTTGAAAATTGCATATCAATCTGATTTCAAATTCTGTTTTAAAACAAATCAACAGACACGTGTCCTATCCCTATTCGCTGATACCGCTTCGGTTGGATCAGGCACCGAGAGGCGTTGGATCAAGCTGGATCGTGTGGCGTAGGTAGAGTACCTCTTCGGCGTTAAGTGAAGCTATCGTATCCGTCAGATCGTCATCTAACGGCCATCGTCACCCTGACCAAGTTCTGGCGGCGCTCGACGGCTACGCGCGGTGGCAGCGCTCTGGCGGTGAGGTTGCCGGTGATACAGGAAGCTAGGGAAGGTAGGGAGATGCTCACAGTGATCTCCGTGGAATGCTGGTGCTCAACGTGGTCGTGATAGTCCAAGGGGCGCACGGTGCTGTCAGGGATTGCTCGCCGGAGCTGTTGCGAACGGCGGGTGCCTCTGGAGGTTGTCGAGGGTGAGGATAAGGGGCACCCTAGGACAAACGAATAGCACCATTAGGTCCGTGAGAGCACGACGGTCATCATCGTATCCACGGGGAAGAGAGAGGTGGTCGGATTTTACCGGGGTGACGTCGTCGGAGAACGGCAGAAGACGGCGGCGCTCGGTCGTGTTCCTTGTCGGCGTTCTAGAGCACGCGCGGACGAGGGGTTGGTTCTGGGAGATGCGTAGGGTGATGGGGGTCACGCTAGGGTGGTCGAGGGGTAGTGGGGCGATTCGTGCTCGCCGGAATCGGTCGAGAACCTCGTCGGAGACAGAGAGGGTTCGAGCAGGCGATTCTCGCAGCCTAGGGGCAGAGAGGGAGTGCTACTTGGGGAAAATGAGAGAGGAGGAATGGGCATATAAGGGCGCGTCATTGCTGTTGATAATAACTCGTGCATTCACCCGAATTTAAAAGGATTTACAGCGGCAGAAACGGCGATGAGTGAGGGGGGAAAACGGCCGGTGCGGGTGAAAACGATGAACAGGTGAGTGGGTCCCGTTCGACAGCGAGAGACAGGGAGAGAGCGTGTGGTCCAGTCGTCAGTGACTTCGCGGGTTGCCTCTGCAGTGAAGAAAAAACGGTTTGGGGGGGAAAGGAGCTGGGCTACTGGGCTGTTGGGCTAAGTTGGGCTAGATGGTTGGGCTGCTCTATTTTTTTCTGTCTGAATCCTTTTTCTTTTTCTATTTTCCAATTCTGTTTTGAAATTTTAAACAACCAAACAATGTTCAAATCCATTCAAACTTTCACCACACATTGCAACTTTGAATTTGTTTCTGTTCAGTAACATAAACCAAAATCCAAAATAAAATAATATTTTTATTCTTTTTAGGATCCATTTATTATTTAAATAAAATGGACCTTTATTTATTTAATCAAATAGGGTTTGATTTATTTAATAAAATCTCCATTTGAAATCCAAATATTTTCAAAACCAAATCAGTAGGTTTTATTTGAAAATAAAGAATACTTGGAAACTTGTTTAAAACAAAATAACCTTTTATTTTAGGGTCCATTAATAATTAAATACAATAGACCTTCATCATTAAATCAAATAGGATTTGTTTTATTAGAATATTTATTTTTAAATCTAAAATAAAACCAAAACACTTCAGTAGGTTTTAATCAAGAAAATAAAATACTTAGAAAACTTATTTAAACTAAATAAATAAGTTTTAGTGTTTTATTTAAAATGGGAAAAGCCTTTACTTTAATAAAATTTGGATATTAAATTCTTATTATTTTATTTAAATAAACCTTTGCTATTTTTATTCAAAACAAAATGTTTTAATTCAAAAGCTTGGCCAAGGTTTTAATTTGGATTTATAAAATAATCTTTATTTATAAATCCACCTTTTCATTTGAAAACAAAATCTTTTATTAAAGATCCAAAAATAGTAATTTTAAATATTCAAAATATTTTCTTTATTAAATGTTTACTTTTTAAATCCCTTTAGGATTTTATTTGATCAAATAGGTTTGAAAGTTTTCAATTGGAATCAAAAAGTTTCTTCTCACCCTGAAAATCAATCAAAGTTTTATTTTATTCATTTATTTTTCACATTACAAGATTTGGAAAATCTTGGGATGTGACAGGCTACCACCCTTAAAATAAATCTCGTCCCAAGATTTGGGGAGGCTAGGGGTTACAAGTTGGCTCAAAACAACTAGGGTACTACCACCCTTAAAAATTTTCCAACTAGTTTACATATTGGCCTTCTTAGGGTCCTGGGGAAACTTCTCTGGGAAAACATCTGCATAGTGTCCTTTGTTTTCACACTTGAAACATGTGACAAGGCTGAGGTCTTTTATAGGTTGGTTTATCATGGGCTTCCTCTTTCCTGGACAGAAGTTTACATAGTGGCCTAGTTCCTTGCATTTGAAACACATCACTTGGCTGATATCTTTCTTTTCCTTTGGTATCATTGCCTCTTGTTTGTTTCTTTGATTCTTCTTCTTTTCTAGGCATTCATTGGCATAGTGTCCCATCTATTTGCAATTGTAACATTGCACTTGAGTAATGTCCTTCTTGTTGGGTTGGGGCATTTCTTCTTCTTCTTGGGTCTCTCCAAAGCTAGGAGTTCTTCTAGTTCCTGTTCTTCATAGGTGGAAAATCTTTCTCTCTTCTTGGGGCAGTTAGTAGAGATATGACTTCCTTCTTTACCATTAGGGCATTGATCTTCATGCTCCTTGGATGCATAATCCTTGTCTCCACAAGTATTGCTAGCTTGGGTTCCTTCTAGAATAGCATCTTTGTCATCCTTGTTGTCATTAGCTCTTTGGGAAAAGTTTTCTCCCATGTTGACCATTTGAGTAACCATTCCTTGCAACAATTGGGATTGAAGTTTCAAAATCCTTTATATGGCTGGGTCTAGTCCATTGTTGTTGGCTAATAGCTGAGTTGTCTCTTGGCTCAACTGGTTTTGGGTTACTATAAGTTCTCTCATGTTGTCCTCTTGGTTGTTGTTGTTGTCATCATCCTTGATGTTGGAGTTTCTTGGAGAAGTCATCTGCTTGGGTTGGGTAGGGATTAGAATAGGCAAAATATTTCTAAGGGAATAATTCTAATCACACACATCACAATTCACACAAGCAATGTGCAAGCAATCACAAACAAACACTCCACTCAACAACAAGTTTCAAGCATATACTTAGGCAACAAAATATTTTTGTTACACCACATAAGTTGGTGTGTTTTGACTTAACTAAATTATTGTGGTCCATCTATATGGTTCAATTGTGATCCTTCCATCCTTCTTGGTTGCTTCTTCTTACTTGAGATCATGGTTTCCTTGAGAAAAACTCTTGGTTGCAATACTTCAATGATGTAGGCTCCTTCTAACTTTTTCATTCCCTCAGTCTCTAAATTTTGAGCAAGATTTCCTTGTCTCACTTGTAGTCCTTAGTGGCATCCAAGTTGGAAGTCTTTGGTGAATATGCTGAAGATGTTGAAGTCATTAGAGTTGAAGAATGTTGAAGTCATTAGAGTTGAAGAAGTTGAAGTATTCCTTTGCACATGGTGTAGTCTTTGGCCATGGGGTAGGTTTTTCCATCAAGTTGAAATAGAAGAGATGTAGAGTTAGAACCAAAATGGTTGAGGAAAGAGTTTACAAGATTGTTTGTAAATAAGTTTTGGAACAAATACAACTCCTATTTTTCTAAGGGTTCTTGTCTAATCCTAGGGTTACAAATCCTACAGGCAACACAATGCTCTGATACCATCTCTGGAGGTTCCAATCTTTAATAAGATAGAGCCCCCTGTGTTTACAATGCTAGTCCCTGGATCAATAGCTAGCATCCACAGTTAAGATGTAATATCAAGATACAAAGGTCATAACATAACTTTATAACAAGGAATAACATAATTTTATTACATCATACATAGCTCATTTGGCTATTACATTACATTGCAGCGGAATAACTATAAGCATGGGGTCCTTCATCTTCAAAATGCCACAGGCAGATGTTGGTTGTAGACTTTGTAATCCTAATCAATCAATCTTCACTAAAATCAATCAAACCTGCAATATACAAGTTAAAGCCACAAAGGGTCAATACATTTGAATTGTATTGGCAAGTGATACTATGGTAGTATAGTGGAGTCTATCATCTATATGCATTTGGCTAAGTGGAGTTGAGGCTTGCATTGCTCAAAATAGATTTTTCCTTAACATTTGAAAATACTAAGCTTTGCTTGGCAAAATCATTTTTCTCCATCAAAGATTTGAAGATCCTTTAACCAAGGCATCTCTCAATCAAAGATTGAAGATTTCAAACAACCCTTGTTCAAACCACAAGATTTTAATTTAGAAATTTGAATGATGAGATTCTTGATTGCTTCCATGTCTTGATGCTCAAATTGTCCTTTACCAGGGACATGGCTAAGTACTTAGATTTTACACTATGCAGAGGTGGTGCACTTTCCCCACAAGATTTGGTTTCCCAAGACAAGATCTTTCAGAAGCCTTCCCTTAGACCAAAATGGACGCGTTGCAACCTATCAAACACTACCACCCTCTGTCAATATGGCTAAGTTCTTGCAACCTATATGATCATGGCAGAGCCCATATTGCCAAGTGGTTGCACTTGAAGCTTCTCAACATTTGATATCTCAAATCTCTTTGTTCCTGGGTGGCCATCCACAAGTGAGATACACATGGTCAACCATAAACATGGGCCTTGTGAACCACTCAACCAAAACCACCAAGAAATTACCATTCCACCCAGGTGATTCATTAACTTAGTTGTTTTATTAAACAAAACATAAGTCCTTAGACTTAGAATATTTTTCCATAGTGTGAATATATATTCCACCCATGTTTTCTATTAGCTAGGCTAAGCTTGGTAGTAATAGGAATCTTAACTTAGGAAAATTCCTACTAAGGATTCATCTACTAGGTTTTCCTATAGCAAGGTTTATACTTAGCAAAATCCATGCAAGTTTTACTTAGCAAAATCACTAATGCATAGTGAAAGTAATGGGACAAAAAGCATGAAGCATCACTTGCCTTTTTGGTAGAGGGTATAGGTTCACTCCTTGTCCTTGCAACAATCACACTCTTCAAGTCACTACAAATCAATCAAGCAAGGCACAAACTCAATCTACCAATCAAGCAAAACAACACATAAAATGACAAAGTCAAAGAAATGCATGCAAGCATGCAAAAGATGGTTCTAATTGCAAAGGTGGTCTCCACTAGGCTTCTAAACTTTGTAAAGTCAAAAGTGGTCATTTTCCAAAGTGGCAAAGTCATTTGCAAAAGGGTTTTGGTCCATAAACCATTTTAAATCTAATCATTATTTTATGTGGTGAAAATTATTTTTATCAAAGCAAAACTTTATGTTTTTCACCAAATGAGTTGCTATTGCAAAACTTGGTGTTTTGGGTCAGTAGGTTTGGTCTAAACCATCTTCCCAAAGTTTTTACTCAAAATCATTTTTAATAAATAAACCACATTTCTATTTGACTAGAAACGGATTTAATTCAAAGAATCACTATTTTGTTTCACCAAAAACATTTTTGAGTCCACAAAGTGTTTTCTATGGTCAGTAGGTTCAAATCAATCCAATTGCCAAATATTTTAACCCCAAATTCATTTTTAAACAATTTTTACATCCTTAACAAGCATACAAATGTTTCTGCAAAAACAACCATTTTTCTAGAAGCTTTTTGTTAAACAAAGGGCATGGTTGGCTAGGGCTTGTTACACTGAATCCATTGATATAAAATTTGTAAAATTTGGACGTGTGGATCAAAAGTTATAGAGGTTTGAAAATTGCATATCAATCTGATTTCAAATTCTGTTTTAAAACAAATCAACAGACATGTGTCCTATCCCTATTCGCTGATACCGCTTTGGTTGGATCAGGCACCGAGCGGCGTTGGATCAAGCTAGATCGTGTGGCTTAGGTAGCGTACCTCTTCGGCGTTAAGTGAAGCTATCGTATCCGTCAGATCGTCATCTAACGGCCATCGTCACCCTGACCAAGTTCTGGCGGCGCTCGACGGCTACGCGCGGTGGCAGCGCTCTGGCGGCGAGGTTGCCGGCGATACAGGAAGCTAGGGAAGGTAGGGAGATGCTCACAGTGATCGCCGTGGAATGCTGGTGCTCAACTTGGTCGTGATAGTCCAAGGGGCGCACGGTGCTGTCAGGGATTGCTCGCCGGAGCTGTTGCGAACGGCGGGTGCCTCTGGAGGTTGTCGAGGGTGAGGATAAGGGGCACCCTAGGACAAACGAATAGCACCATTAGGTCCACGAGAGCACGACGGTCATCATCGTATCCACGGGGAAGAGAGAGGTGGTCGGATTTTACCGGGGTGACGTCGTCGGAGAACGGCAGAAGACGGTGGCGCTCAGTCGTGTTCCTTGTCGGTGTTCTAGAGCACGCACGGACGAGGGGTTGGTTCTGGGAGATGCGTAGGGTGATGGGGGTCACGCTAGGGTGGTCGAGGGGCAGTGGGGCGATTCGTGCTCGCCGGAATCGGTCGAGAACCTCGTCGGAGACAGAGAGGGTTCGAGCAGGCGATTCTCGCAGCCTAGGGGCAGAGAGGGAGTGCTACTTGGGGAAAATGAGAGAGGAGGAATGGGCGTATAAGGGCGCGTCATTGCTATTGATAATAACTCGTGCATTCACGCAAATTTACAAGGATTTACAGCGGCAGAAACGGCGATGAGTGAGGGGGGAAAACGGCCGGCGCGGGTGAAAACGATGAACAGGCGAGTGGGTCCCGTTCGTCAGCGAGAGAGAGGGCGAGAGCGTGGGGTCCAGTCGTCAGTGACTTTGCAGGTTGCCTCTGCGGTGAAGAAAAAACGGTTCGGGGGGGGAGGAGCTGGGCTGCTGGGCTGTTGGGCTGAGTTGGGCTAGATGGTTGGGCTGCTCTATTTTTTTCTGTCTGAATCCTTTTTCTTTTTCTATTTTCCAATTCTGTTTTGAAATTTTAAACAACCAAACAATGTTCAAATCCATTCAAACTTTCACCACACATTGCAGCTTTGAATTTGGTTTTGTTCAGTAACATAAACCAAAATCCAAAATAAAATAATATTTTTATTCTTTTTAGGATCCATTTATTATTTAAATAAAATGGACCTTTATTTATTTAATCAAATAGGGTTTGATTTATTTAATAAAATCTCCATTTCAAATCCAAATATTTTCAAAACCAAATAAGTAGGTTTTATTTGAAAATAAAGAATACTTGGAAACTTGTTTAAAACAAAACAAACTTTTATTTTAGGGTCCATTAATAATTAAATACAATAGACCTTCATCATTAAATCAAATAGGATTTGTTTTATTAGAATATTTATTTTTAAATCTAAAATAAAACTAAAACACTTCAGTAGGTTTTAATCAAGAAAATAAAATACTTAGAAAACTTATTTAAACTAAATAAATAAGTTTTAGTGTTTTATTTAAAATGGGAAAAGCCTTTACTTTAATAAAATTTGGATATTAAATTCTTATTATTTTATTTAAATAAACCTTTGCTATATTTTTTCAAAACAAAATGTTTTAATTCAAAAGCTTGGCCAAGGTTTTAATTTGGATTTATAAAATAATCTTTATTTATAAATCCACCTTTTCATTTGAAAACAAAACTTTTATTAAAGATCCAAAAATAGTAATTTTAAATATTCAAAATATTTTCTTTATTAAATGTTTATCTTTTTAAATCCCTTTAGGATTTTATTTGATCAAATAGGTTTGAAGGTTTCCAATTGGAATCAAAAAGTTTCTTCTCACCCTGAAAATCAATCAAAGTTTTATTTTATTCATTTATTTTTCACATTACAAGATTTGGAAAATCTTGGGATGTGACAGGCACACCATGTAGAGATACAATTCTACTCATGTAGATTTTGGCTAACTTAGCACTTGTATAAGTTGTCTTCACGGGTATGAAATGAGCCACTTTAGTTAGGCGATCCACTACTACCCATATTGAATCATATTCTGACATGGTCCTTGGTAGTCCGGTAATGAAATCCATTCCAATTTTGTCCCACTTCCAATCAGGAATAGGTAGTGGTTGAAGCAAACCTGCTGGTTTCTGATGCTCCGCTTTTACTCTACTACACACATCACACAAAGCAATATGTTCGGCGATGTCCCTCTTGAGATTATTCCACCAAAATCTTTCTTTCATGTCCATGTATATTTTGGTGTTACCCGGGTGAATAGAATACGGAGAGTTGTGTGCTTCCTGCAAAATCAGTTTCCGCAACTCCGGATCTTGTGGAACACAGATACGTTTCCCATGCCATAAAGTACCTTGTTCGTCTTCATGGAAATTTTTAGCTTTTCCTTGGCCAATCTTTTCCTTAATCTCTTCAATTTCCTTATCCATCTTCTGATCTTCTCGGAACTTGTCCAACAAAGTGGGTTGAACATCCAAAGACATGAGATGTCCTTCGGGCACAATCTCCAATCTGAGTTTTCTGAATTGGGTACACAAATCATCTGGCAATTCTCCTTTGGTAAGGCCATTCACAAATACCTTATGACTTAGAGCGTCAGCTACAACATTTGCTTTACCGGGGTGGTATTGCAAACTTAAGTCATAGTCCTTGATAAGTTCTAACCATCTTCTTTGTCTCATATTAATTTCCTTCTGGGTAAAGATATACTTCAAACTCTTGTGATCAGTGAACACTTCACAACGCTTTCCCAAAAGGTAGTGTCTCCATGTTTTGAGTGCATGGACGACAGAGGCCAACTCTAAGTCATGAGTAGGATAGTTCACTTCATGAGTTTTGAGTTCTCTCGAGGCATAAGCTACAACTTTTCCGTCTTGCATAAGTACGGCACCCAAACCTTGATGAGATGCATCACAATATACCTGGAAATCCTTTTCCAAATCTGGCAGACATAAAACTGGTGCTGTCACAAGTCTCTTCTTCAACTCTTGAAAGCTGAGTTCACGACCTTCAGACCAAGAAAACTTCTTGTCTTTCTTTAACAATTCAGTCATGGGCTTAGCTACCTTAGAGAAATTCTCAATAAACCTTCTATAGTAACCTGCTAAGCCAAGGAAACTACGAACTTCTTTCACGGACTTGGGAGATTCCCATTCAGTCACCGCTGAAACCTTAGCAGGATCAACTACCACACCGTCCTTTGTCATAACATGACCAAGAAAACCAACTTCCTCCAACCAGAACTCACACTTGCTGAATTTGGCATAAAGTTTATGCTCTCTTAATTTCTCAAGTATCAAACGCAAGTGTCCTTCATGTTCTTCTTTGCTCTTGGAGTAGACTAAGATGTCATCGATGAAAACGACAACAAACTTGTCAAGAAATTCCATGAACACCTTGTTCATCATATTCATGAAGTATGCTGGAGCATTGGTCAAGCCAAAAGGCATCATAGTATACTCATACAACCCATACCTTGTGGTGAATGCTGTTTTAGGTATGTCTTGTTCTCTTATCTTGAGTTGAAAATAGACTGACCGGGGATCAATCTTTGAGAACACACATGCTCCTTCTAGCTGATCAAACAAGTCATTGATTCTAGGCAAAGGATATTTGTTCTTGATAGTTACCTCGTTGAGTGAACGGTAATCTATGCATAACCTTTGACTTCTGTCTTTCTTCTCCACAAACAAGACTGGGGCTCCCCAAGATGAAGAACTGGGTTGAATAAATCCTTTCTGCAACTGTTCTCCTAGTTTCTTCTTGAGCTCTTTCAGTTCATCAACTGACATTTTATATGGTCTCTTTGATATTGGTCCAGAACCTGGTACCAAATCTATCAGAAATTCCACATCTCTATCTAGTGGCATTCCCAGCAATTCTTCCGGAAACACATCCGTATACTCACTCACAATTGGCACACTGTCCATGCTAACCCCCTTAAGAGAATTTAGCTTACTTCCTTTGGATTCAAAGTTGGACTTGGATTTAATTCTTTTTATTTCTGGGGTTGTGAGTGCAACAGTACGATTAGCACAATCTAGTACTCCTTCATACTTAGCCATCCAATCCATTCCCAATATTACGTCCAGTCCTTGGGAATCTAGGATTATCAGACTCACCGGAAACTTATGTTTTCCAAATTCTATTACTAGATCCCGGCATCCAAGACTTACTATCATTTATCCACCCGGAGAACTAACTTTTATTGGACATCCAATGTTTTCAGTTGGAAACCCATTTCTATCAACAAATGCTTTTGATATGAATGAATGCGATGCTCCAGTATCAAAAAGAACAAATGCTGGAATAGAATTGAGTCTGAACTTACCAGCAACAGCGTCAGGCTCCTCATAGACCTCCTCCACATTGATGTGGTTCACCTGACCTTTCTGAAAAGGATTGGGCTTGACAGGTCCTTCAACTTTCTTTTCGGGGCACTCATTTGCATAGTGTCCCATCTTCTTGCATTTGAAGCATTCAACCTGACTGATGTCTCTCTTAGCAGGCTGACTTCCACTTCCACTTCCATTACCACTGTGGTGGCTCTTATGTCCACTCTTGTGGTTCTTGTACTTGTCATTGTCATGACTGCGGTGATGCTTGTTGTCATGACGGTTGTGGTTGTGGTGCTTGTTGAATTTCCCATGCTTGTGGGATCCTGAGATTCCACTGTCATCATAGTGAGATCGTTTGTGAGACGACCCCGAGCTGTGCTTGTCGGAGTGCTTTCTCTTTCTGCTCTCGACTTGCTTCATTTTGTTCTCCAATATAGCAGCCTTGTCACAGAGCGACTGATAAGTGGGAACATATGCCACAACCAATTGCAGATTCAGCTCATCATTCAAGCCTTCCAGAAATTTTTCCTTTGTCTTAGCATCTGTGTCAACTTCATCCGGTGCATAACGCGCCAGATTGTTGAACTCTTCAATGTACTCAGCCACGCTGCGGTGGCGCTGCTTCAGATTGTGGAACTCTTTCTTTTTCAGGCTCATTATTCCTGATGAGATATGAGCAGTGCGAAAGCCACCCTCAAAGATAGCCCATGTCACCTCATCAATAGGAGTAGTGATCTGAAGGTTGTCCCACCAAGTGGCGGCTAGCCCATCCAGCAGATGTGCTGCAAATCTGACCTTTTCAGCATCCGTGCAGCCCACGGTTACTAAGTCCTTGTTTACAGATCATAGCCAATCATTGGCCACCATGGGATCAGTCGTCCCCGAGAACTTAGCTGGCCTCAATCGCAATAATCGGGTGAGCATATCAAAGCCCGGAGGGTTGTTGTTGTTATTGTTGTTGTTATTGGGATTGTTGTTGTTGTTGTTGTTGTTGTTTTGGTTCTGAATGAATGTTGTCATCATCTGCATCAGCTGTGTTTGATCAGTCATCATTTGTTGCATTTCTGGTGTGATGTTGTTGTTGGGGTTGGGGTTTGCGCGACGGGGAGGCATCTGTGGTTTGTTCAAATAGATATAAGAATGAGATACCCATAGATGTTTTCATGCACATTACATCACATAAGCAAACACATAGCATGCAACACAAGATAAAAGTTCAACAACAAGATAACAAGTTCACAAAATAAAACACACAAGTAGCAAGCCATCCACATGTCGGATGGTCCAATAACAAGTTCTCAAATAACTAGTACGATAATAAAAGATAAACGAGTAGTCAAGTCTACTCATCGGCATCAATCTCCTCCTCGACAAAGGTAAGACCTGTGTTCTCCATCGCGGTCTTGTTCTCCTCAATGGTAGTGGTCAAGGACTCAATCTTGGCCTTGAGAGCCCTCTTTTGGGAACGAAGCCTCTCTATCACCGTCTGCTGCTGCTCTAGCTCGAAGTCCTTGGACTGCAGTTCTTCAGTCATGTCCCGGATCTTCTTGTTCCTATCCTGGACACGTTTCTCCTAACTCTTGAACTTCCTGTCCTGGGTCTCGAACTTCGCCTCCATTTCCTTGACTATCTCGTCCTGCTGTGCGAAAAGCTTGTCCTTCTCGCGAAGCTGCACCTGGAGCTCGTCGTTATTGAGCATCACATTTGTCCTGTCCGTGTCCACGTGCCTAATGAGAGACTCTAAGTCCTGGAGGTACAGACGTATCGGCTCTGCTGCGTCCCTCGAGTCGTCCTCGAAGTCGATGGACTCTCCATCCTCATCACGTCTTCCGAAGACGTGGAAGTGGGTGCCTCTAACCTGTCGGGAGTGTCGGCCTAGCAGACGTCCTATCAGGTCCTGCATAACTACCTCCATGCCTCTCTCCCTGTCATCGTGCATAAGCTTGAAGACGATGACCTTCGTAGTAGGCTCTGTCTGGCGTCCAGGCTGGTTCACCTTGAAGCCCCAGAGGTCCTTCCTCTCGAACTTGGTGAGTGGATGCACCATGATGGTGGGAAGAGGGAGATTGAGCAAAGTGGTAAGCTCAACGATACGAGGACCAAAGCGGGTAACCTGGAACTCCTCAACAGTTTTGATGGTAATAGGCATCTATTTATAAGATAGAAAAGTTAGAACAACACAATTTAAGATAAAACAAGGGCAAACATCACATACATATCCTTGGAAAACAAAATCACTCAAGTCATGCATACATGAATCCATTACATCAACCAAGGTCCAATCTTATTTAAGGTATCATTTTGGAAAATAAGGTGATAGGTGGTGGTCCAACTAACGAAGTACGTTTACAATCCTATCTCACTAGATCTGTTGGCTAACACAATGTTCCTAGAGGCAATCAGCCTATCTTGCTCACATGATTCCATCACCAAGTCTATAATATCTCCTCTTAAGGTTTGGTTGGTGGCTTCCAACTCTTGGGTAAGTTCTTTCTCTTTTATCAAGTCTTTTTGGAGGTTGAGCATTCTGCACTTGACTCTAGCACTAAGTTCTTTGATAGTCCTCCAAGCTGCTTCTCTTGCTGACTCAAAGAATGTGGTGTGCACCACTGTGTTGGTGTACATGCAGAATCCTTTTTCTTTGTGGTTGTCTTCCTTGTTTTTATACAAGTGAAGTTGCACCCACCAGTACTCAACTCCTTCATGCATCATTGGAAAGCCTTTGTACACAGTTGCACCATGTATTTCCATTGCCACCATGAGGTCCTTGAGAATTTTGGGAAACTCAGTCTCACACTCCAAGGTCATGGTCATGAGTGGTCCTTTCTTTATGGCTTTGTTGATGGAGTTCATCTACAAATAGAGATGAGAAGAGAAGATTAGAAAAGTTTACGAGAAGAATAGACAACTGTAGAAGTAGTTGAAATTTTTTGTAGGGGTCTCAACCTAACAAGGTAGATTCCTCCTGTGTTTTACAATGCTAGTCCCTGGATCAATAGCTAGCATCCACAGTTAAGATGTAATATCAAGATACAAAGGTCATAACATAACTTTATAACCAGGAATAACATAATTTTATTACATCATACATAGCTCATTTGGCAATTACAATACATTGCAGCGGAATATCTATAGTCATGGGTCCTTCATCTTCAAAGTGCCACAGGCAGATGTTGGTTGTAGACTTTGTAATCCTAATCAAACAATCTTCACTAAAATCAATCAAACCTGCAACATACAAGTTACAGCCACAAGGGTCAATACATTTGAATTGTATTGGAAAGTTTCACTACTTTGTATATTATGAGTGGATCCTATCAATACATGCATATTTGGCTAAGTAGAGTTTAAGGCTTATTTGCATAAAGCAACATTTATCCTATCTTTTCAAAATGGTTTTGGTCCTTTGTCAAATCTCTTTTCCAAGATCCTTGAACTCCTTGGTAGAAACTCAAGTGTTCAAGTCCTTGTCAAAAATCCCTTGAGCTACTTGGTAACCCCAAGTGCAACAAGTTTTATCAAAATCTCATGAGTTCCTTGGTAACCCCAAGTACATCATGCTTTAAGCAAAATCTCTTGAGCACCTTGGTAACCCCAAGTGCAACAAGTTTAACCAAATCTCATTGAATTCCTTGGTAACCCCAAGTGCATCAAGTTTTTATTTTAGAAGTTGGAATGTCGAGATCTCCCATAGTTCAAACTTTAGTTGCTCAGTATTGTCCATGATAGGGGACACGACTAAGTACTTAGATTTTATTATCTTTTGCAGAAGGAGTACACTTTACCCACATGTCACAATCCCATCCTTTTGCCACCAGTGGCCTACTGGATTAGTGCTCACCAAGATGGAGTACTGGCAGATTGAGAATGTGACGAAGTCTTTCCAAAGGGTCCTCCCATACACCATTGCTAGCTTGCCTTCTGCACCCATGAAGCATTCCAGATCCCCATGTCCAGTTAACTGAAGACGGTGCATGGGTCTTCCCAATGTAGTTGACTAAGCCAGAGCCATAATAGCATGTGGTTGCACACGAAAGCCACAATTGGAGAAACATGTTCAATCTCTAAGTTTCCTAGGTGGTTTTATTTTTGGAGCACAACACAAAGTGATTCCCATAGACATGGTTCCTTTTTTTGCCACCTTCTCCAAAACTTAAAGTATCCACCACCTAGGTGGTTCATTGAGTCCTTGTTTTATTAAGTAAAACACAAGTCCTTTTCTCAACCTTTGTAAAATCTCAACATGTATCTCTTTTCAAAATAAAGCATGGCTCAGCATGTACAACTACAATATTTTCACTAAGGAGTGTATAGGGAATCCTATTAGGATTTAGCATAGCATAAGTAATAAGATATCTTTTTCATGCATGTTTTCATAATCCACTAAGTATAATGAAAATAGTAGGACTTTTGTATGATAGTGTAACTTGCCTTTTTGGTAGGGAATGGTGGTTCACTCCTTGATCTTGCTAGTCTCACACTTTACTATCTTCACTATAAGTCAATCAAGCAAACACAAAATCAACTAACATTCCAAACCAAAGTCAAACAAACAATTTCACACTCACAAAGCAAATGGAATCTAAGTCATGCATAAGTATGCAAAGGATGGTTCTATTGCAAGGTTGGTCTCCACTAGGTTTATAAACTTTGTAAGGTACAAATTGGTCATTTACCAAAATGGCAAAGTCATTAGTTAGAGGGTTTTGTCCAAAAACCATTTTTAAATCCATTCATCATTTTATGTGGTGGAAATTAATTTTATCAAATCTAAAACCTTTAAGTCTTCACCAAAAGTTTCTAACTCTCAAGATTTGTTGTTTTGGGTCAGTAGCTTTGAATCAAAATATTTTCCCAAAGTTTTATTCCAAAATGCTTTTTTCATAATAAAACCATTATCTTTACTTAGCTAGAAATAGACTAATTCAATTAATCCATTCTAAATTTTTCCAATTTCATTTTCAAAACCATGGGTTGGTTCCTAAGGTCAGTAAGGTCACAACAAACCATTTTGCAAAAGTTTTAACCCTAAAATCAATTTTAAACAATTTTTATACTCTAAACAAGCTCACAAAAGAATCTGCAAAAACAAGCAAACTAACAAATACTATTTGCTAAACTAAGGGTATGGTTGGCTAGGTCTTGTTCTCCTGAATCCAACGACATAAAATTTGTAATTTTTGGACGTGTGGATCCGAAGTTATAAGGGATTGAAATTTGCAAATAAATCTGATTCAAAACTGATTTTAGATCTAATACAGGCCACGCGTCGCAGTCCCATTGGGTGGTACCGGTTCGGTTGGATCGGCAACATGGACCGCAGGATCTAGTTTGATCGCATGGCACAGGGCGCGTACCTCTTCGCGGCTTAAGTGACCTATCGTAGGCGTTGGATTAAGATCCTACGGTTGCTATTGTTTGGTCGCAGATGGGCGGCTCTGCGCAGCGGTGGACGGCGGCGACGGCCAGACAAAGTGCTCGCGGTGGTTCTAGAAAGCAAGGAAGATGGAGGTGGCTCTTACCATGTTCACGAGGACGAGGTGGCGCTCGACGTGTGGTCGATATGGCAAGGGGCGCACGGGGTCAGGTGGAATCTCTCGCCGGAGTTTGTTTTGGCGGCGGGTGGCTCTGGTTGAGGTCGAGGACGTTGCTGCAGATCGCCCTAAGGCAAAACGAAGGCGCGGTCAGATGCGCAGGATCAAGACAATGCTGTGTGCGTGAACAAGAAGTGAAGGGGCGGTCTGGTTCACCTGGAAAACATCGTCGGAGAAGAAACAGACGGCGGCGCTGTCGGAGCTTGTCAAAGCCGACGCTCCGGGGCGCCCGCGGTTGAATGAAGGGCACGGGGAGAAGCGTCTGGGAGTGGGAAGTTGCCAGCGTGCTCAGGGAGGCTCGGGGTGATGTGGCTTGGCCGCAATCGGTCGGAGACAGTGGTCGGAGCTGGGAGTGTGTCAAGTCAAATTGGGGCAGCCTCGGGGCAGAGAGGGAATGGCGACAAAGGGAAAGGGACGGGAAGATGCAGGCGCTTAATATCGTGCAGTCATGGCGAGATTAACGCGCGGCATTACTGTGGATTGAACGTGGCATTCAAAGGCAACAACGGCAGAGAGGTTTGGGGGTGACAGGGTCGCGCGGGTGTGGACGATGAGCAGTAGAGGTGGGGTCCACCGGTCAGTGGGAAAAGAAATGATAGTGAGGTCCACTGGTCAGTCTTGGCGCGGGTCAGATACGAGGTGCGAAACGTTTTCTTGCGGGGTGAGGAAACTGGGCTGGTTCCTGGGCCTGTTGGGCTGCTGGGTTGGGTCAGCTTAAATCTTATTTTTTTCTGTTTCTGATTCTTTTCCTTTTTCTATTTCTATATTCTGTTTTGAATCTCAAACAATTTCCAAGCAATCAAAACAATTCAAACTTTCACCAAATTTTGTAACTATGAAATTAGTTCTGTTTAGTAACATGAATCAAAATCTAAATTCAATATAATAACTTTTATTCTTTTTAAGATCCAATCTTTAATTAAATAAGATGAATCTTTTTTTATTTAATAAAATAGGGTTTGATTTGAATAACAAAATCTCCATTTGAAATCCAAATATTTCCAAAACCAAATTAGTAGGTTTTATTTGAACATAAAGAATATTTGGTAACTTGTTTAAAACAAAATAATCTTTTATTTTAGGGTCCATTAATATTTAAATATAATAGACCTTCATCATACAATCAATTAGGATTTTTTTTATTTAAAATATTTATTTTGAAATCTAAAATAAAGCCAAAACACTTCAGTAGGTTTTATGTGAGAATAAAATATTTGGAAAACTTATTTTAAATAATTTTAATAAGTTTTGATGTTTCAATTAAATTGGTAAAACCTTTTATTTAAATAAAGTTGGATATTAAATCCTTATTAATTTATTTAAATAAACCCTTGCTAATTTTTATTTAAAATAAAATGTTTTAATTCCCAAAGCTTGGCCAAGGTTTAATTTGGCTTTATAAAATATTCTTTATTTATAAACTTCTATATTTTCTTTTGAAAACCAAATCCTTTATTAAAAGATCAAATAGTAGTTCCAAAGCATTTTAATTTCTTTTTAATAAATGTTTATCTTTATAAATCCTTTTAGGATTTATTTTATTTAAATTGGTTTGAAGTTCCAATTAAATTCAAAAAGTTTCTTCTGGCTCTGAAAATCAAACAAAGTTTTATTTTATTCATTTATTTTCACATTACAAGATTTGGAAAATCTTGGGATGTGACAGGCTACCACCCTTAAAATAAATCTCGTCCCGAGATTTGGGAAGGCTGGGGTTACAAGCAGTTCAAAACAACTAGGGTACTACCACCCTTAAAATATTTTCAAACAAAATTTACATATTGTCCTTCTTGGGATCCTGGGAAAACTTCTCTAAGCAAACTTTGCATGTGTCCTTGGTTTCCATACTTGACTCATGGGCCAAGGTTGAGTTTTTCCATAGGCTTGTTCAACTTGTTCTTCATCTTTTTTGGACAGTTGCTTGCATAATGTCCTGGATTCTTGCAGTTGAAACAATGGATGTCCTTGAGTTCTTTATGTGGCTCTTGTGGACAAGTTGCTACATAGTGGCCTAACTCTTTGCAGTTGTTGCACCACACTTGGTCAATCTCTTTATTCTTCTTGTTCTCTGGGCACTCACTGGAGTAGTGTCCCATTTCCTTACATTTACGACATTGCACAATGTTCATGTCTGGTCTTGGTTTCTTGGGTTTCTTTGATCCTTTGAATTGGGTTGTCTTGTTTGGAGGTATGAATGGTCCTTTTCCTTTGGTAGACTTGGATCCTTCTTGTTTCCTTTGTTCTACCATGGAGTAGATGGGGCATTGAATAGGGACATGGTCGTTTCCTTCACAAAGGTAACAAGTAGCTTGAGAGGTAGGACATTGTCCAACAGGATGATTCCCTTCACAGTTAGGGCATTGACCTTCATGCTCTTTGGAAGTGTGATCCTTGTCTCCACAATTAATGCAAGCTGGGGCTCCATCTATAACAACATTCTTGTCATCTCTGTTATCATAAACTCCTTTGGGATAGCTTTCTTCCATGCTGATCATTTGATTAGTCACCTTAAGCATCAGTTGGGATTGTTCCTCCAAAAACCTTTGAAGTGCTGGATCTTTATCACTATTGCTGGCTATGAACTGAGCTGTTAGCTGGTTTAACTGGTGTTGGGTTGCTATGAGCTCTTTCATGCTGTCAGTTTGGTTGGTGTTGATGTCATCAACCTTGGAGTCTTTTGGAGTATTCATCTGTTTGGGTTGAAAGGAGATTAGAATAGGCAAGATATTTCTAAGGAAATATTTCTAATTACACACATCACAATTCACACAAGCAATGTGCAAGCAATCACAAACAACATTTCACTCAAACAAGGTTCAAGCACATACTTAGACAACAAAATATTTTTGTTACACCACATAGGTTGGTGGTTTTGTCTTAACTAAAATATGGTGGTCCATCTATATGGTTCACTTGTGATCTTTCCATCCTTCATGATTATCCTTGTATGGGATCATGGTTTCCTTAAGAAAAGTTCTTGGTTGCAATACTTCAAATGATGTAGACTCCTTCTAACTTTTGCATTCCCTCAGTCTCTAAGTCTTGAGCAATAATTCCTTGTTTCCCTTGTAGTCTTTGGTGATATCCAAGTTGGAAGTCCTTGGTGAATATGCTGAAGATGTTGAAGTCATTAGAGTTGAAGATGTTGAAGTCATTAGAGTTGAAGAAGTTGAAGAAGTCCTTTGCACATGGTGTAGTCTTTGGTCATGGGGTAGGTTTTTCCATCAAGTTGAAGTAGAGGAGGTGTAGAGTTAAACCAAAATGGTTGAGGAAAGAGTTTACAAGTATTTTTGTAAATAAGTTTTGGATAGAAATATAACTCCTATTCTTCTAAGGGTTTTTGTTCAATCCTAGGGTTTACGAATCCTACAGGCAACACAATGCTCTGATACCATCTGTAGGGGTCTCAACCTAACAAGGTAGATTCCTCATGTGTTTTACAATGCTAGTCCCTGGATCAATAGCTAGCATCCACAGTTAAGATGTAATATCAAGATACAAAGGTCATAACATAACTTTATAACCAGGAATAACATAATTTTATTACATCATACATAGCTCATTTGGCCATTACAATACATTGCAGCGGAATATCTATAGTCATGGGTCCTTCATCTTCAAAGTTCCACAGGCAGATGTTGGTTGTAGACTTTGTAATCCTAATCAAACAATCTTCACTAAAATCAATCAAACCTGCAACATACAAGTTACAGCCACAAGGTTCAATACATTTGAATTGTATTGGCAAGTTTCACTACTTTGTATATTATGAGTGGATCCTATCAATACATGCATATTTTGGCTAAGTAGAGTTTAAGGCTTATTTGCATAAAGCAACATTTATCCTATCTTTTCAAAATGGTTTTGGTCCTTTATCAAATCTCTTTTCCAAGCTCCTTGAACTCCTTGGTAGAAACTCAAGTGTTCAAGTCCTTGTCAAAAATCCCTTGAGCTACTTGGTAACCCCAAGTGCAACAAGTTTTATCAAAATCTCATGAGTTCCTTGGTAACCCCAAGTACATCATGCTTTAAGCAAAATCTCTTGAGCACCTTGGTAACCCCAAGTGCAACAAGTTTTATCAAAATCTCATGAGTTCCTTGGTAACCCCAAGTACATCATGCTTTAAGCAAAATCTCTTGAGCACCTTGGTAACCCCAAGTGCAACAAGTTTAACCAAATCTCATTGAATTCCTTGGTACCCCCAAGTGCATCAAGTTTTTATTTTAGAAGTTGGAATGTCGAGATCTCCCATAGTTCAAACTTTAGTTGCTCAGTATTGTCCATAACCAGGGACACGGCTAAGTACTTAGATTTTATTATCTTCTGCAGAAGGAGTACACTTTACCCACATGTCACAATGCCATCCTTTTGCCACCAGTGGCCTACTGGATTAGTGCTCACCAAGATGGAGTACTGGCAGATTGAGAATGTGACGAAGTCTTTCCAAAGGGTCCTCCCATACACCATTGCTAGCTTGCCTTCAGCACCCATGAAGCATTCCAGATCCCCATGTCCAGTTAACTGAAGACAGTGCATGGGTCTTCCCAATGTAGTTGACTAAGCCAGAGCCATAATAGCATGTGGTTGCACACGAAAGCCACAATTGGAGAAAAATGTTCAATCTCTAAGTTTCCTAGGTGGTTTTCTTTTTGGAGCACAACACAAAGTGATTCCCATAGACATGGTTCCTTTTGTTGCCACCTTCTCCAAAACTTAAAGTATCCACCACCTAGGTGGTTCATTGAGTCCTTGTTTTATTAAGTAAAACACAAGTCCTTTTCTCAACCTTTGTAAAATCTCAACATGTATCTCTTTTCAAAATAAAGCATGGCTAAGCATGTACAACTACAATATTTTCACTAAGGAGTGTATAGGGAATCCTATTAGGATTTAGCATAGAATAAGTAATAAGATATCTTTTTCATGCATGTTTTCATAATCCACTAAGTATAATGAAAATAGTAGGACTTTTGTATGATAGTGTAACTTGCCTTTTTGGTAGGGAATGGTGGTTCACTCCTTGATCTTTCTAGTCTCACACTTTACTATCTTCACTATAAGTCAATCAAGCAAACACAAAATCAACTAACATTCCAAACCAAAGTCAAACAAACAATTTCACACTCACAAAGCAAATGGAATCTAAGTCATGCATAAGTATGCAAAGGATGGTTCTATTGCAAGGTTGGTCTCCACTAGGTTTATAAACTTTGTAAGGTCCAAATTGGTCATTTACCAAAATGGCAAAGTCATTAGTTAGAGGGTTTTGTCCAAAAACCATTTTTAAATCCATTCATCATTTTATGTGGTGGAAATTAGTTTTATCAAATCTAAAACCTTTAAGTCTTCACCAAAAGTTTCTAATTCTCAAGATTTGTTGTTTTGGGTCAGTATCTTTGAATCAAAATATTTTCCCAAAGTTTTATTCCAAAATGCTTTTTCATAATAAAACCATTATCTTTACTTAGCTAGAAATAGACTAATTCAATTAATCCATTCTAAATTTTTCCAATTTCATTTTCAAAACCATGGGTTGGTTCATAAGGTCAGTAAGGTCACAACAAACCATTTTACAAAAGTTTTAACCCTAAAATCAATTTTAAACAATTTTTATACTCTAAACAAGCTCACAAAAGAATCTGCAAAAACAAGCAAACTAACAAATACTATTTGCTAAACTAAGGGTATGGTTGGCTAGGTCTTGTTCTCCTGAATCCAACGACATAAAATTTGTAATTTTTGGACGTGTGGATCCGAAGTTATAAGGGTTTGAAATTTGCAAATAAATCTAATTCAAAACTGATTTTAGATCTAATACAGGCCACGCGTCGCAGTCCCATTGGGTGGTACCGGTTCGGTTGGATCGGCAATGTGGACCGCAGGATCTAGTTTGGTCGCACGGCACAGGGCGCGTACCTCTTCGCGGCTTAAGTGACCTATCGTAGGCGTTGGATTAAGATCCTACGGTTGCTATTGTTCGGTCACAGATGGGCGGCGCTGCGCGGCGGTGGACGGCGGCGACGGCCAGACAAAGTGCTCGCGGTGGTTCTAGGAAGCAAGGAAGATGGAGGTGGCGCTTTTCATGTTCACGAGGATGAGGTGGTGCTCGACGTGTGGTCGATGTGGCAAGGGGCGCACGGGGTCAGGTGGAATCTCTCGCCGGAGTTCGTTCTGGCGGCGGGTGGCTCTGGTTGAGGTCGAGAACGTTGCTGCAGATCGCCCTAAGGCAAAACGAAGGCGCGGTCAGATGTGCAGGATCAAGACAACGTTGTGTGCGTGAACGAGAAGTGAAGGGGCGGTCTGGTTCACCTGGAAAACGTCGTCGGAGAATAAACAGACGGCGGCGCTGTCGGAGCTTGTCAAAGCCGACGCTCCGGGGCGCCCGCGGTTGAATGAAGGGCACGGGGAGAAGCGTCTGGGAGTGGGGAAGTTGCCAGCGTGCTCAGGGAGGCTCGGGGTGATGTGGCTTGGCCGGAATCGGTCGGAGACAGTGGTCGGAGCTGGGAGTGTGTCGAGTCAAATTGGGGCAGCCTCGGGGCAGAGAGGGAATGGCGACAGAGGGAAAGGGAGGGGAAGATGCAGGCTCTTAATATCGTGCAGTCACGGCGAGATTAACGCGCGGCATTACTGTGAATTGAACGCGGCATTCAAAGGCAGCAACGACAGCGAGGTTTGGGGGTGACAGGGTCGCGCGGGTGTGGACGATGAGCAGTAGAGGTGGGGTCCACCGGTCAGTGGGAAAAGAAATGAGAGTGAGGTCCACTGGTCAGTCTCGGCGTGGGTCAGATACGAGGTGCGAAATGTTTTCTTGCGGGGTGAGGAAACTGGGCTGGTTCCTGGGCCTGTTGGGCTGCTGGGTTGGGTCGGCTTAAATCTTATTTTTTTCTGTTTCTGATTCTTTTCCTTTTTCTATTTCTATATTCTGTTTTGAATCTCAAATAATTTCCAAGCAATCAAAACAATTCAAACTTTCACCAAATTTTGTAACTATGAAATTAGTTCTGTTTAGTAACATGAATCAAAATCTAATTTCAATATAATAATTTTTATTCTTTTTAAGATCCAATCTTTAATTAAATAAGATGAATCTTTTGTTATTTAATAAAATAGGGCTTGATTTGAATAACAAAATCTCCATTTGAAATCCAAATATTTCCAAAACCAAATTAGTAGGTTTTATTTGAACATAAAGAATATTTGGTAACTTGTTTAAAACAAAATAATCTTTTATTTTAGGGTCCATTAATATTTAAATATAATAGACCTTCATCATACAATCAATTAGGATTTATTTATTTATTTAAAATATTTATTTTGAAATCTAAAATAAAGCCAAAACACTTCAGTAGGTTTTATGTGAGAATAAAATATTTGGAAAACTTATTTTAAATAATTTTAATAAGTTTTGATGTTTCAATTAAATTGGTAAAACCTTTTATTTAAATAAAGTTGGATATTAAATCCTTATTAATTTATTTAAATAAACCCTTGCTAATTTTTATTTAAAATAAAATGTTTTAATTCCCAAAGCTTGGCCAAGGTTTAATTTGGCTTTATAAAATATTCTTTATTTATAAACTTCTATATTTTCTTTTGAAAACCAAATTCTTTATTAAAAGATCAAATAGTAGTTCCAAAGCATTTTAATTTCTTTTTAATAAATGTTTATCTTTATAAATCCTTTTAGGATTTATTTGATTTAAATTGGTTTGAAGTTCCAATTAAATTCAAAAAGTTTCTTCTGGCTCTGAATATCAAACAAAGTTTTATTTTATTCATTTATTTTCACATTACAAGATTTGGAAAATCTTGGGATGTGACAATTTTCCTTAGTGGTTTCCAATCCTAGGGTCATAATCCTACAGGCAACACAGTGCTCTGATACCATCTGTAAGATCCCTCCTTTGTAAAGGAAAAGGATCCCTGTGATTGCAATGCTAGTCCCTGGATCATTGCTAGCATCCACAGTTTAAGATGAAGTACACAGATACAAAGGTCATTTATTACATCCATTCCAGAGATAAAACATAGTATTTTACAACTCAAGGCCAAGGCCTAATACAAGAGTTTGGAATAAGTAAATAAACATAAGTCTTTATCTTCATGTGCCACAGGCAAGCATGTTGAGTGTAGACTCATGACACCTAATCATCATCGGAGTAACCTGCAACATCACAAGTTACAGCCACAGTGGGTCAATACTTTGGAATAGTATTGGCAAGTGATACCTTAGTAAATTTTAAGTGGACTATATTACTATATGCATTTTGGCTAAGTGTAGCTTGGCTTGCTTTACTCAAAATAGGTTTTTCCTATTAGTTGAAATCACTAAGTTTTTCTTTGTCAAAACTTTTCCACAAGAAACCACCAATAGACATTGGGGTCCTTCACCCTTGTTCACCCACAAATTTTTACTTAGAAGTTGGAGTGATGAGATTCTTGATAGCTTCCATGTCTTGATGCTCAAGTTGTCCATTTCCATGGACTTGGCTAAGTACTTAGATTTTTCCATCTGCAGAGGTTGTGCACTTTCCCCACCAGACTTGGTTTCCCAAGACAGGTCCTTTCAGAAGCCTTTCCTTAGACCAAATGGACGCGCTCCAACCTATCATTCCCACTACCACCAACTGTCCAAATAGCTAAGTTCTAGCAACTTATGTGATCCAGGCAGAGCCCATATTGCCAAGTGGCTGCATTATAAGCTTCTCAACACTTGGCCTCCAAAATCCCTTTGTGCCTGGGTGGCATACCACAAGTGAGATACACAAGGTAAACCATATCTATGGGCCTTGTGTAACCACTCAACCAAAACCACCATTCAAGTCCCATTCCATCCAGGAGATTCATTGACTTAGTTGTTTTATTAAGAAAAACATAAGTCCAAAGACTTAGAAATATTTTCATCATAACATGTATATACTTTACCAACCGTGTTTGCTACTAGCTAGGCTAAGCATGGCATAGTAACTTAACTTAGGAATTTCCTAGCAATTCTATATCTACTTAGGATTTCCCAACATGGCATTTGGCAAAAATAGTAACATGCAAGACTTAGCAAAATATTTCTAATGCTTGTATAAAACATAGGAATGGGAATATTCATGAAGTACCACTTTCCTTGGTAATGGGGAGAGTAGCACTCTTCACAATCACAATCACTAGCACCAAAGTCTACACAAATAATATAACCACAATCACATACAAGTCATATACAACCAAAAATATATATGCATGCAATGCAAAAATGCTAAGTGATGATTTTTAAAACTCCACCAAGCAAGTGCATAGTACTGAACCATAAACAAGTCAAAATCTTACCAAGCCAGGTTTATTTATCACTAAAACAAAATCCTAAACAATTTCTATACTCAAAATAGCATTAAACAAGTTTCTGCACATAAAGTCATTTTAACAGAAACTTTTCACTAAACACATTGCATAAAAATAAAGGGCTTGTCTTCCTGGTTCCAACGGTATAAAATTTGCAAAAATCTAACGTGGGAATCAAAAGTTATAGCCTATTCAAATTTGAATCCAAATCTGTTTTAAATTCTGTTTTAAACTCAAACACTAGCCACGCATCTTAATTCTATTGGTTGATACCGTTTCGCTCAGGATCACCCTCCCGTGCCGTCGGATCTACTTAAAGCACACGGCTTAGATCTACCCATAACGATTCGTTAAGTGATCTAATCCTATACGCTGGATCCAGATCTGACGGCTCTGGATCAAACGACCAAAACGGGGCGGCGCTGGCGGCGGCTACTGGCGGCGGTGAGCTCTGTCTGCGGCGGCGCGGCGCTACAGGTCGTCCGGAGAGGCAGGAGGATGCTCACCGGGTTCACAGCGTCGAGGAGAAGCTCAACTTAGCAGCGGCTTGACGAGGGGCGCACGGGCACGGTCGCTGGGGCTCGTCGGAGTTGCGGGCGGCGTCTGTCGCTTGATGTCGAGGTCACTGTCGAGGCTCCGTGTCGTCCTAGCACAAGGCAGAGGGTTTAGAAGATGCGCAAGTGACTAGCGAACAAGTTGGTAACAAAGGTAAGGCAAGGGGCGCTCAGTTCTTACCGCTATTGCTCGCCGGAGTCGAGCGGCGGCGCTGGTGGTTGCGGGCGTGAACGGAAACGATGACCTGGGTCACGAGCAAGCAAACCAGAGGCGTTAGAAGATGCACAAGATCATGCTGGTTGCAGTGGTTTGAACGAGAGGCAACGGGGCAGTCTGAGCTTACCGTGATTCGTCACCGGAGCGCGTCTATCTGTGGCGGCGCAAGTGCGATTGTGGGCAGCCTGGTGGCGATGTGGAGGCGTTGAGTGAGGGGAAATGACCGCGGTGCAGAGGGGGTTATGTAGGCGAGAGGGGAGCGGTGATTAAGCGCGGAATCAAGGGTAATTAAGTGAGGAATCAACGCGGCAGTGATGGGCGGAGGAAACGGCCAGCGACGTGGTCGGGCGCGATTTGGGGAAGATGAGGGTGAGCTGCCGAGGTCCACCAGTCAGCGAGTGAGACGGAGAGGGGGTGGGGTCCGAGTGTCAGTGCCTGTGTGGGTGCGTCTGTGCGTGCGAGTGAGAGAGAGGGAGGCCGGGTGGGCTAACTGGGCCGGTTGTACTGTTGGATTAGATTAGGAGCGTCTGGCCCTTTTATTTTCTTTAATCTTTTTTCTTTTTCCAGAATGAATTTCAGGAATGGTTTTCAAATGAATTCAAACTCCATTTGAATTCAAATCTATTTGGGATTTTTGTAGTGTGCAACAGTCTGAATTCTAGGTATAAAACCATGGGGTCACTTTGAAAAAGGTTTGGTCATTTTTGGAGAAACAAAATAACAGGGACTTTGCACTTGATTTGCAAATGTTTGAAAAATGGTTTTTGAAACCATTTCCATTTTGTAAAGTTGGTCCAAATTCCACACCCAATCCATTCAACAAGGGAGATAAACAATCTAGGTTTAAAACATTCAAACTCTCAAATGGGGATGGCCATTTGATATAAGTTTGTTCACATAAAATGATAGCACTATGTTCTTCTGTTTTCTGAAATGAGTTTTGAAATTGACCTCAATTCTATATGCATGCATGAGTGATATGCAATCTTTGAAATCATGATTTTAGGGATGTTACAATTTCCATTGTTATCACTTCCATTATTGTTGTGGTGATACTGATGTGGTTCAGAATCTTCATTGCTCTTTTTGAATGAATGCTTCTTTTTTGATGATCCTGAGTGATTCTTGAGTTTATGCTTCCTCTTTCTGTTCTCAACTTGATTCATCTTGTTTTCCAAAATGGTGGCTTTGTCACAGAGTGATTGATAAGTTGGGACATAGGCAACAGCTAGCTGCAGGTTCAACTCATCATTAAGTCCTTCAAGAAATTTTTCTTTTCTCTTAGCATCTGTATCAACTTCATCTGGTGCATAGCGTGCCAGATTGTTGAATTCTTCAATATACTCAGCCACACTGAGGTGACATTGTTTCAGATTGTGAAACTCCTTTTTCTTCAAGTACATCACTCCATGTGAGATGTGAGTTGTTCTGAATCCATCCTCAAAAATAGCCCAAGTCACATCTTCAAGGGGAGTGGTGATCTGAAAGTTGTCCCACCATGTTGCTGCTGGTCCTTCAAGCAGAAATGCTGCAAACCTTACTTTTTCTTCATTAGGGTAGCCAACAGTCACTAAGTCTTTGTTTATTGAACGTAACCAGTCATTGGCTTCCATTGGATCAGTTGTTCCAGAGAACCTTGCAGGCCTAATTTTTAGAAACTTGGTGAGCATATCAAGTGCTGGAGGATTATTCTGATTGTTGTTGTTGTTGTTGCTGTTGTTGTTGTTCTAGTTCTGTATGTATGTGGTCATCTCCTGCATCAACTGTGTCTGAGCTTCCAACATCTGCTGCATCTCAGGGGTGATGTTGTTGTTGTTTTGGTTGGGGTTGGCACGACGAGGAGGCATCTGTTGGTTGATAGGGATAAGTAATGATGGATAGGTTTTTAAGAAGTCCTAGCACACAACTCAAAACAATCAAGTTCAATCAAACAATCAAACAATCAACAAGCAACTATCCACTTAACAACTTATGAGCTTAACTCATGAGTTGAAGGAAACAACAAGTTTTCTTGAAATAATAACTTAGTATAATCATACCTCATAAGTCAATATGATCCATACTCTAACTTGATATCAATGTCTTTGGTAGGCAATCTAATGTCTCTTGGTTCTCACTTGTAGTCCTTAGTGATGTCTAAGTTGATTTCCTTGGTGAAACTAAAGTTGAAATCATTTGAAGATGTTGAAGTCATTAGAGTTGATGAAATCGTTTGCACATGGTGAAGTCTTTGGCCATGGGGTAGGCTTTGTCCATCAAGTTTGAAATAGAAGAGATGTAGAAACAAAACCAAAATGGTTGAGGAAAGAGTTTACAAGATTATTTGTAAATAAGTTTTGGAACAAAAACAACTCCTATTTTTCTAAGGGGTTTTGTCCAATCCTAGGGTTACAATCATACAGGCAACACAGTGCTCTGATACCATCTGTAAGGTTCCCAACCTTTAATAAGGTAGAGATCCCTGTGTTTACAATGCTAGTCCCTGGATAAATAGCTAGCATCCACAGTTTAAGATGTAATATCAAGAAACAAAGGTCATAATACAACTTTATAACCAGGAATAAAATAATTCATTACACCTTACATAGCTCATTTGGCTATCACATTACATTGCAGCAGAATATCTATAAGCATGGGGTCCTTCATCTTCAAAGTGCCACAGGCAGTCATGTTGGTTGTAGACTTGTAATCCTATTCAACAAACTTCACTAACATCAAACAAACCTGCAACATAATAAGTTGCAGCCACAAGGTTCAATACATTTGAATTGTATTGGCAAGTTTCACTACTATGTAGAAATAAGTGCTATCATTACATGCATATTTGGCTAAGTAGGGTTTAGGCTCATTTGCAGAAAGCAATATAGTTTTATCCTATCTTTTCAAAATAGTTTTGATCTTTTGAAAAATCTTTCTGAACTTCTTGCAAAACTCCAAGTGCTTCAAATCCCTTGTTGTCACCATCAAGTTTTACTTTGAGAAATTGGAATGTCGAGATCTTCCATAGCTTCAGGCCTTAGTTGCTCAGTATTGGCCATAACCGGGGACACGGCTAAGTACTTAGAATTTTGATCTTCTGCAGAAGTTGTACACTTTACCCACATGACACAATCTCATCTTGATGCCACCAGTGGCCGCTGGATAAGTACTCACCAAGATAGAGTACTGGCAGATTGAGAATGTGACAAAGTCTTTCCATAGGAGTCCTCCCAGTACACAATGCTAGCTTGTCTACCAGGCACCAATGTTGGGTTTCAAGTTCCCTTACACAATTCTAGTTAACCTGAAGATGCCAATGCATGGGTCTTCCACTATGTAGTTGACTAAGCCAGAGCCCATTTAGCATGTGGCTGTACACGGAAGCCACTGTACGAGAAACATGTTCAATCTCTAAGTCCCTGGGTGGTTTTATTCTAGTGCACATACAAAAAGAGATTGCCATATAAACATGGTTCCTTTTGTTGCCACCTTGTCCAAAGCTTGAGTATCCTTGTCCACCCAGGTGGTTCATTGAGTACTTGTTTTATTATATAAAACATATGTCTTTTCAACTCTTCCTATATCATGTATCCCATCCCAATATATAGCAGGGCTAAGCATACTACAAGTACAATGTTTCCACTAAGGAATATATAAGGGTATCCTATTAGGATCTAGCATAGCATAAAATATAGTAAACATTTCCATGCATGTTACAAAAATCCACTAAGTGTAATGAAAATATTAGGACTTGGATGATAGTGTCACTTGCCTTTTTAGTAGAGAATGTTGTTTCACTTCTTGATCTTGCAAATATCACACTCTTCTAATTCCACTACAATTCAATCAAGCAAACATAGATTCAACTAGCATTCCAACCAATTTATCACACATAAAATAATAGAAACAAGGTCATGCATGCAAGCTTGCAAAAGATAGTTTTATTTGCAAAAGTGGTTTCTACTAGGCTCTAAACATTATAAAGTTCAAACGTGGTCATTAGTAAAGTGGTAAAACCATTTGCAAAAGGTTTTATCTATAAACCATTTTTAAATCAAATCATTATTTTATGTGGTTGAAAATACTTTTAGCAAAGCAATAATCTTTAAAGAGTTCACCAAATATATTTTAGTTCTCAAAACTTGGTGTTTAGGGTCAGAAGGTTTGGATCAAATCATTTCCCAAAGGTTTTACTCAAAATTCATTTCTAAACCAAAAATAATATTTTTATTTAACTAGTAATGAGCTAATTCAAATATTTATTTCCTATCTTCACAAAATACATTTTTAAATCCATAAGTTGGTTCCTAGGTTCAGTAGGTTCACAACAATCCATTTTGCAAAGATTTCACATTAAAATTATATCTAGAACAATTTTTATATTCATAATAAGCCTACACAAGTTTATGCAATTTCAACCAATTTTCCAGAAGCAAATCATTAAACAAAATGCATGCTTGCAAATTACTTGTTCTGCTGAATCCATTGATATAAAATTTGAAAAATTTGGACGTGTAGAACTAAAGTTATGAATTTTTCAAATTTGCAAGTCTAATAGAACATATTTCTGTTTTTAATCCTGAGTTTGGCCACGTGGCTGTTTCCTATTGGTCGAAAACGTTTCGGTTGGATCGACTGTTACAGACCGTAGGATCTCATTTAGATCACACGGTGCAGATTGACTGATACCCCTTCGTTAAGTGATCTGTTCCTACGCGTCAGATCTAAATCTAACGGTGCAGAACCATGCGACCAAATAGTGGCGGCGCTGCGCGGCGGCGACTGGCGGAGCTCGCTCTGCTCGCGGCGGAGCTGGCGATACAGGAAGCGAGGAAGAGGGGAAAGTGGCTCACCGTGCTCGCAAGGAGATTCTGAAGCTCAACGCGTGGTCGTCTTGGCGAGGGGCGCTCAGATGCGACTGGGATTCCTCGCCGGAGTGCTTGTCTGCGTCGGGTTCCTCTGGTCGTCGACGGGGGCGAGGCTAGAGGTCATGCCGAGGCAAACGGAAGGGGGCATTAGATGTGTACGAGCATGGGGTGTACGGGAGTATCAATGAGAGGGCTCGGGGCGGTCTGGCTTACCAGGGGGAGGTCGCCGGAGTTGCTTGCACGCGGTGGCGCTCAGGTTGTCGTTGTTGCCAATGCTATGGATCAAGCGCGGGCAAGCCGAGGATGCAGAGAGAAACGCCTGAGGATGGGGAGCAAGCGAGTGTGGTTGGGGAGGCGAGGTTCGGCCGTGGTTTGAAGGAATTGGCCGGGGAAGCTGTCGGAGACAGAGGGGTTGGAGCTCTCGATTCGCTCAGCCTGGGGGCAGAGAGGGAGAGGCGAGTGTGGAGAAAGGTAGAGGAGGAGCGGGCGGTTATCTACGCGTGATTGCAGGGGGAGTGATGGCTGCTGTAACGCGAATTGATCGTCGGAGTAAATGGCAGCAACGGCAGGGCGACGTGGTCATGGGGAAGACGATGCTGAGGTGGCCAGTGGGGTCCGTCCGTCAGCGAGGTGGGGAAAGAGGGAGTGGGGCCTACCTGTCTGCGTCTGTGTGGGTGTGTGTTCGCGCTAAAAACGTTTCGCTGGGGGGGGGGAGATGGGCTGCGAGTTGGGCTTGTTGGGCCAGATGGGTTGGGCTGTGTCTGTTTCATTTTTTTTATATAGATTGCTTTTTCTTTTTCTATTTGATTTTCTGTTTTGATTTTCAAACAAACAATTCAAACAACAAATGAATTCAAACCTTTGCCAAAATTTGTATTTATTTTAATTCTGATTAACCACATAATCCAAAGACCAAAAAAAAGAATAATTTTTATTCTTTTTAGGATCCATTAAAATAGACCTTAGTTATTAATTCAAATAGGATTTGATTTATTTTAAAATTCTACTTGAAATCTAAAATAATACCAAAATCATTTCAGTAGGTTTTATTTGAAAATATAAAACACTTAGAAAACTTATTTAAAATAAATTAACAATTTTAGTGTTTTATTTACAATGGAAAAGCCTTTACTTTAATAAAATTGGATATTATTAAATCCTCATTATTTTATTTAAATAAACCTTTACTCTTTTTATCACAATAGAAATATTTTATTTCAAAAGCTTGGCCAAGATTTAATTTGGCTCTATAACATAATCCTTATTTATAATTCTACCTTTGCTTTTGAAAATCAAATCTTTTTATTAAAAGATCCAAAAATAGTGATTCCAAATATTTTAACTTTATTGTTTATTTATCTTTTTAAATCCCTTTAGGATTTTATTTGATCAAAATAGGTTTTGATATTTCCAATTGGAATCAAAAAGTTTCTTCTCACCCTAAAAATCAACAATTGTTTATTTTGTTTATTTATTTTTCACATTTCAAAATTTGGAAAATTTTGGGATGTGACAGGCTACCACCCTTAAAATAAATCTCCTCCCGAGATTTGGGAAGGCTAAAGGTTACAAGTTGGCTTCAAGGCAACTAGGGTACTACCACCCTTAAAATAAGGTCTCATATGGGTTGCATTGATGGTTCACTTGACTATGGGTTCAACACTTAATATCCAGACAAGGAATCCCTATTTGACTCTTCTGAGTTAACTAGTTTCAAAATTTGGAAAATTTTGGGATGTGACACTCGAACCTCATCGTCCAACAGACGATGAATGAGTGCAACGCGCACGCCGCCAATATGATCGCATATCGCGCGCTCTAGAACTCACTCGAAGGAGACTTTGATAGATGTGAGCTTCGCCACGTTGGCAGAGAAAGCAACGAAGAAGCCGACAGAATCTCCAATATCGACTCCACCTGCGCATAGGTGACACCAGGTGTGTTCCTCGAACAGATCTGTGTGCCATCCATCAAAAGGAAATTCCCCAAAGGATCACCCGCAGAGGCAGAGCACTCAGGGGCTGCGCTACCCGAAGGATAGGAAGGACCCGAAAAGCTCGACACATAGGTCGAAGTGGTCAACCTGATGCAGGTCATGGCAATTGAAGAAACATGGACACGGCCGTACCTGCGGTACCCGATAAACATGGAACTGCCTGATGACCCGACAAATGCCCGTCGCATATCTCGCCGGTCCAAGGCCTTCACCATCATCAATGGCGAGTTGTACAAGCGCAGCATATCGGGTGTGCTCCAAAGGTGCGTCACCATCGGTGACGGCAAAACCATCCTCCAAGTCATCCACGAGGGCATCTGCGACCATCATGAGGGCAGTCGTGCCCTCATCGCCAAAGCTCTACGAGCCGGGTTCTACTGGTCAACGGCCATGAATGACGCCAGGGACATTGTCCGAAGGTGCAATGGGTGCCAGAGGTTCGCAGACAAACTGCACGCACTGGGATCGGAGCTCAGGCCCATACCCTTGGCCTGGCCCTTCACGCAATGCGGCCTTGACATGATAGGCAAACTGCCAAAGTCCTCGAAAGGAGGCCACGTCTACCTCTTGGTCGTAGTCGACAAGTTCACCAAGTGGATCGAGGCCATGCCCGTTACCAACCAAAAGGGTAAAACGGCCATGAAGTTCTTCCAATCCATAGTATACAGGTTCGGCGTACCGCACAGCATCATCAACGACAATGGGTCGAACTTCATCTCCAGAGAATTCCAGGACTTCTGCGAAGGCCTCGGGATCAACATATCATACGCCTCCATGGCGCACCCCCAAACCAACGGGCAGGTCAAAAAGGCCAACGGCCTCGTCGGCGGCGGCATCAAGAAGCGCCTACTGAGCCCACTCGAGTGGATTGCGGGAGCATGGGCAGAAGAACTACCCTCCATCCTCTAGAGCTTGCGCACAATGCCAAACAGCTCAACTGGCTACACGCCTTTCTTCATGGTGCACGGATCTGAAGTCGTGTTGCCTGCAGAAGTACGCCATAAGGCCCCACGGGTCGTCGCCTACAGCGAAGCCGAATCTATGGCCGCACTCGAAGACGCCGTCGACACACTCGACGAGGCACACGACATCGCCGGGGCTCGATCGACAGTCTACCAGCAGATCCTCCAGAACTATCACAGTCGTCGGCTGCGTCCAAGGTCCTTCGTTGAAGGAGACCTCGTCTTATGACTCAAGCAAGAGCGGCCGAAAAATCTCGAGTCACCCTCGGAAGGACCATACGTCGTCACTGAAGTCATCCCGGGTGGCTCCTACCGCCTCAAGCACGTGGAGTCTGGAGTCTCATACTCCATCCCATGGAACGTCGCACAACTGCGACGCTTCTACCCCTAGCTATCCCCATTTACTTTCAATAAGGTTATTCAGCTAAGGCTACTCAGCCGAACAATGTACCTCATCATTACGATATGAATAAAGATAAGTGTCTCGTCCGAAAATTTATATTTTACTCGCATTTCTTGATGCTACAACAGACTCGGGGTCTCCCCCCTCACCTCACGACTTCGTCGACTGAGGATAACGCATGTACACCTGAGTAGCTGATCACGTCAGGCTAACGAAAAGGGCATGCATACAAACAAGCACCAGGTGCTAATACAATCAACCTTTTACAGCAAAGGGCACAACATGCCCAATCAAAATATATACAAATTTTACATCTATCTTTTTACAGGTCCTACCTATTCTGAAGAATCACCTGCGCACGGTGCTCAAAGATATCTACAACTTCCTCGGCATACTACCTCACAGCCGCATAGTGCGGGCGCATGTCCCATAGGCCACCATCTGGTCGAGGGGGCGGCCCAGCTGCCACAGCCGCAACATTTACGTCGGGGCGATGCAGCCACACAAGGGAAAGAGCGGCCTTCACCCCCGCAACTAACTGGTGCCGCACCAGCTCCCTGTCATGATGCACATCTCGAAACTTCGCCAGCAAGCCCAAAGAGTCGATGGCGCTTCATCAAGGGGAAACATGACATGCAGAATCGAAGCCAAGGAAGTCTTCACCTACCACAGCACCCGTGACACTTGGTGGGCACGATCCTGCATAGTCGCAAGGACCGTGGCACGGTTGTGATCCATCCAGAAAAAGCCACCAGCCTCCATATCTTGCTGGGTCAGGAAATTGATTCGAACTACAACGCGCTCCTTATCCTCCCTTGGAACAAGGTTAGCACCTCCAACAACTACAAAGTAAGATGGCCCGCCAAGAGGCGCGTCTGAAAATGAGGAGCAGCTCGAAGAAACTTACACTGCAGCTGCTCGGCTAACTGCCGCAGCTCCCCCATCAGATATTCCTCTCTCGCGGCACCTCGCTCTGCCTTCGACTTCCAAACGTCCGCATGGCCTCGGATGCCAAGAAACTCCTTCTCAAGACTACGGACGCGGTCGCGAAGAAAAACAAGCTACGACGCATCATCCAAGGATGGTCGTGGCTGCGGATTAGACGAAGTATCGATGGGGTCGTCACCCGAAGGTCCCTAAGGAAAACAGAAAGGATATATAAAAACACAAGACTGGGAAACAACGCGAAGGCCCATTATATACAACAAAAGCCACTATGTGGAACATGAAGTGTTCATCAAGCGAATTATAGCAAAGGTAGAAGGTAACTATCCTAGAACTACAAATACAAAGCCTAAGCAGCTGCATCCTGAGTGGCCTCGGAGCCAGAGCACCTGCCGTTGACCTCCTCCTGCTGCTTTGCGGCATACTCCACCAGAAGGTCAATAAGTTTCGGCCCATAGCGCTTACAGCGGGCAGCGAAGAGAGCAAAGGCTACCTCAGAACCGTCGGGGTCCGTTGGCATCTGGGAGGTGACCAGATGAAGATCCAGCTCCGCTCCAGTCGCCATGGCCATTGCCAGCCCCATGGATGTGCGGATGCCCTTCTGCTTGCTCTTGTAGGCTGCAGGCCCATCCACTGACAACGCATCCGCCAACAAGTCAACACCCTCAAGGGCAGCACCCTTGGGAACAAGCTCCTTGTAGAAGCGCCCGAGAACCTCCTTGGCTTTGGCAAGAGAGGCAACCACAGTACTGCAGCGGTCTTCGACCGCCGCAGTAGCATCATCCAAAGCACTACAGTGCTCCAGGGCACTGCGGTTGAACTCAATGCCTGCGGCATCTAGAGAAATGGAAAAGGCACAGTAAGAATCGAAGAAAAGTACAGAAACAAGGCAGCCAAGACAGAACATACATGCAAAACCACTCACACGAAATAGCTTTGGCAGCAGCCATCAGTTTCTCAGCAACCTCCTTATCGCGCGAAGCTGCGGCGGTAGCGAGCTGCTGCTCGTGGTCCATAGCTTCCTGCTGCAGGCGCAACTTGGCCGCAGCTACGTTAGCAAGCTCCCGCTCGAGGTGCTCCTTCGCCCCAACGGCATCTTCGGCCTTTTTCTCCGCTCGCCCATGGCTCTTTTTGAGAGCATCAAGCTTGCGGAGGGCAGTGTTATTATCATCTGCGAAAAGCCAAAGAACGTACATGAGCTCAACAAGATAGCGAGCAGAAAAAATAATAGAGGATTAGTAATGGATATAGCTTGAAGCTGCCGCAGGCTGGCCTCCGACGCCAGGTGCTGCTTCACCAGCTGGTTCACACCTTGCACAAAAGGCTGCAAGAAGAAACAACTTGTCAAGCCAAACGCTCGGGGGCTCCCCCTGACACATGCAAATAAGAAGCAATGATCAGCAGATCATATGAAAATACGGCTCGGGGGCTCCCCCCACAGCAAGAGAGAACACACTTACATGCTCAGACGGAGACTCCGAAGGTCCGGCTATAGTCTTTTGGGAGAAGATCACCCGAGCATCCTGCGGAGAGGGGTTCGGAGCAGTTCCCCCAGAGGTGACCACCGTTTGAGAGGGCGGAGGCGTCATCTTCGACTCCCCTACCATCTCCTGAGTGGCATCACTAAAAGAGCCCTCAGAGGAGTGGCTGCAAAGGAAAACAACAATCAAAGTAAAGAAAGCAACAAGACAAAGAAAGATAGCAAAAGTCATCCGAAGTTACTTACGAGTCCATGTCGCTAAAGTTAAAAACAGGCAGGGCCCTCTGGCCTTTCTTCTCTTCCTTCTTCCTCTACGCCGGCGGCTGCGGCGCTACAGCCTGCACAGGAATGGCCGAGATGGGAGAGGAAGAGGCACCATCACCTCCACTGCGACGGACAAGGCACAGCGGGTCCCTAGGAGTTGGCGGAGTCGAGGCATCCAAAGATTCGCTCGAGCTCCATGCCCGCTTTCGGGTCCACCCCTCGTTCGCCTCGGGGGCTTCCTCAGTCGGTGACTGCGTCGAGGGAAGCTCGGACACGGAGTCCACGATTTCATTGTCCAGCGCATCCGGAAACCATTCGGGTAGTGGGGGCACCATGCCAGGTACCTTGAACTCCTGCACAATGAAGACAAACTTTCAGAAAAGATAATTGCAAAGGAAATGCAGTCGAAAATAGCGCTACGCGCATGTCCCAGATCTACACCTGCGAAACTGGTAGAGAGGAACTGAACGGAGGGGTCCTCGACTTTCCCGGGAGGTCCTCGTCGTCCTTGTACTTCAGAAGTGGCTGGAGGACTCTGTCAAGGTCCCACTTAGAGAGCTCCTCAGCCGCAACTCTCGTTGGGTTGTGGTGGTCAGAATAAAGGAACATCGGGTGCGCCCTAGCCTGGAGTGGCTGCACCCGACGTTTAAGGAAGGTGCGGATGATGTCCACACCGTTCACCTTCTCCGAAATCACCTGGCGGTCCTCCACCCGACGATAGAGCTCCTCTATCTCCTCCACCTCACCCTCCAGGATATGGTTCTTCCAGGATCTCTTCGGCTGGATTTTCTAGGTGGAGTCGAAAGGGGCAAGGACAAAGTTTTGCCATCCACTGTGGAGTCACGGATATAAAACCACTTCCTCCGCCAGTTCTGGATGGACTTGGACATAAACAAAGAGAAGAAAAGAGTAGTAGGTTGAAGAGAAATGACGCAGCCGCCAATCGGATAAACTCCGTCGGAGCCGGATTGCCTCTTCACGGAATATAGCTTCCAGAATAAGCCAAAGTGCGGATCAATGCCGAGCCAGCACTCGCAAAATGAAACAAAGCAAGCGATGTGAAGAAGAGAATTGGGGGAAATATGGTGGAGTTCAATGCCATAGAAGAACAACATCCCACAAAGAAAGTCGTGGACTAGGAAAGAAAGGCCGAGAATAATGAAGGAGATGAATATCACCCGAAACCCTGCAGGAGGACGGGGAAATACCTCATCGCCGGGGATCTTGACGGCCTCCTTGTCCCGCGGGATTAAACCCCGCTCACGAAGCTTGCGCAGGTCGCCCTCACACGTCTCCGTGCGCCACCACCCACCATCGGTGACACGAGTGGCGGTGGTGCCCTTCTTGCCGCTAGCAGCAACACTGGTGGAGGTCTTCTTTGATTTCACTATTGCAGTGCGACAACGGTGGCTGTGCGAGCGCAGGAAAGAGGAGGGAAACGATCGGAGAATTTCCAGCGCACGGCGAGAAAAGCTCAAGAAAATGGAAGCAATAGAAAGCAAGTGGCTGCGGTGAAAAAAAACCACAATTTTTCCCCACCGTTATAAGGACGAATACGATGAACAGAGACCGTTCATCTGGAAGCGCTAGCGCCAGCATCAAATCCAACCATCCACGTGTCAACATACCAACGAATCATCGCTCGCATGCCGCCCACTACGCACAGAAACCGAGGAGACGCCGTAATTCTCGCCACGTCGCGCGTGACCAGTTAACTCCAAGTCAGAAAGTGGGACCCACGTTCGTCCAGTCATGTCACCTCTGGCGCCGCAGACGCTTGAGGTCACCGATCGTTGGCATTGACGTCATCAAAGCCATATTGGAAACGGTTACAAACCTTCGGCTAAACAGCTAAAGTACTCACTCGAATCTACGATTCGAGCAACTACTCGGGGGCTACTCCTATCAGGAGCGCTGGCCGTGCACTCGAAGCATGAATAACGTACTACGCCAATGCTCCATTCTTTGAGTCCTACGTCGAGTCTACGACTCCACTACGGACTCGGGGGCTACTCCCATAGGGAGGATGGATTCAAGCATCCGAAAAATTTGTGTCCTACGGACTGAAGCCCACAACGGCTAAATTAAAGTCTCTGCTCGAGTCTATGACTCGAACAGACACTTGAGGGCTACTCCCATAGGGAGCGCTGGCCGCGCACCCTATGAATTCTTCGACTGCGATCCTTCGGATCAGAATGCAAAATATTTTCGGCAACTTTGCTCCAACCAACGCTAAGTGATTAACGCTCTCCTTGGCCACCCGAAACTCCTCCGCGGTGATAAAATTTTGGATGATGTGTCTATGATGCAAATATAAGACCTACAAACACCGTCTGATGGCCTGGTAACGCACCCGACTACTCTCTGCTAGTAAAAATCCATGCCAATAGGCGCGATGAAAATCCCGATGGATGCGTTGGGTACATCATTCGAAAACTACTGGGATTCGACTCATGTAAGACCTCAACGGCCTGAGTCGAATTACGCCAGCATCTATTCCGGGTTCGAGTCAAGGGACTCAAACCTGAAGAAGATCCTGTTGTTTTGTCCTAAGACAGTTAACTGACCCTGATCCATCGGGAGAGTCAGACACACGCATTGAAAATCCCTACATACTAAAATCATTCTTTGATGAACAAAAACAGCCGCACCCGAAAGATTGAAGAGTCCTCAGCCGAACCTACGATTCGACTAAACACTCGGGGGATACTGCCATGGTTATACCCTATGGGTACATGACATTAGCATACCTGGTCCAGCCCAAGGAAGGCCCACAAGAATATACGCGGCCCATGAAGATTTTCGGATGGCCCAAGCCCATGACGTCTTCGGATCCTTGGAGAGCAATACTAGAATATATAGAATATTCAAAAGGGCAAACCCTAAACCTATAACTGACTCGATCTATGCCCGGGACCTGCCTACCTCTATATAAAGGCTAGGAGGGCACAGCGAGGAGGATCTCTCTCATACCACCGCATGCACACCTCCACGCCAGATTACATCTGCACACCCCTGTAACTTTCGGTTCCGCCGTAATCAAGAGCAGACAAGCAGGAGTAGGATTTTCCCTCCGGGGGCCTGAACCTGGATAAATCCTGTGTCCCCTGGTTGCTTGTCTGTTAACCGTTCCGCGATCTCCAGCACCCCCATCTTCTCCAAAACCCAAGCTCATAACAATGGGCATTGACGAGATTAAACCTCGTCATTAGCACTAGCCACAAGAGTTGGGGGTAATCACTAATGAGGGGTGATAATACAAGTGTGACTTATCTAAATATAATCTCATGCCTTAGGATGACATCTAGTTCTATCTACCTTAGGCCAAGTTTTATGCTCTTTATTCTACCTCTAATATCTTTCCAAAATTCACAAGTCACTAAGTAAACCTAAATAAAGAGCTTTGATAAAGAAATAAAAGAATAAATCTTGCAAGTAAAACTGGGATTTGGTATGGTAAAGTGGTATAACAAAATATGCCTAATGCATCTTGCATAAGTTATCTAGATTGCAAGGTTGCAAGTGTTAGCTTGCTAGAATGGCTTGCATTAGATAGCTTGCCTTGAGCAGTGAAGTGGTTGAAGTTCTCCTCTGCTTCCTCTTCGTAGTAGTCTCCTTCCTCTTCGTATCCTTGGTCGGTACTAGCGTCTATAAATAAATACGAGGTACACAATCACTAAACAATACTTAACTACTTCTATTTGGCAAACAAAGGTTCACTCTAGATGATCTAGCATCATCACAATCATCACATGAATTAAAGACTTAGTCTTATTTATTTTATTTCGGAAAAGTAATTTCAACTCATTAAAAACTACTTAAGATTTAATATTCTCCAATTAAAACATGGGATCATGTTGACACATGTCATCACCACATATTCTAATACTTGGGAATGTGATTTAAAGTGGTGTCACAATTTAATAATGTTTAACCTTATTATTTTAATTAATTAAAGTGACTAGAAATACCTATAGGGCATTCTTTTATTACTTGGTCATTATTACTACAATTAAACCTAGATATTTTTTACATATTTAGAAAGGTCTTATCAAATGTGATTTTTGAGAGTTGAAATCAACTCAAAAGCATTTATGGTTGATTTTTGAAAAATGTTTGAATGCAGAAAAGTCTTTGCCTTGTTATTTTTACTATAGGTGATCTATAATTTCAATTGGGTTGCGCGGGAGAGCTAGTTGGGCCGGCACTGTGCATAGCGCGTGCGCGGGCTGGTTTTAAGTGGTGTCCCCACTCATCAGTGAGACAGGGGTGGCTAAGGGGTATTGGCTGATTACAACCGTAGGATTAGATGCAAGATCAACGGCTCACGACCGTCGTCCTCATTGGAATAGGACACGACGGGGATGAACCCTAGCACGGCCAGTGGGGGTCGAGAGAGGCTCACCAGGACTCAGGCGGGGGTCAGCAACGAGGGCGAATGAGGTTATCGACGATGGCCGTTCTCCTGGTACTGGCGGCATCTCCTGGGGTGCTCGCAATCGACGGCGCCCTTCTCCTCCAGCAGTGGCAGAATCCAGCCAAATTCTGGCGATGCTGAGCTCGCCTTGCTCCGGGAAGAAGTGGGAAGGATCAGTGAGAGGTGGGGAGTGGAATGGTGTGGAGAAATGGTGCGGGGGAGGCCTCCTTTTATAGGCGAGCAAGAGAGGGCGAGCGACAATGGCAGAGCTCGTCGGGGTCGGCGTTAAAGCGAGCTACTGGCATGGCGCAGGGGCTAGGACGGTGCGAGGTCTCCTGGCGATGCTCAATGACTTTATGGAGTGGCAAGGGGCGGAGTGGTTTGGTCTGTAACGTGCAGTGCTCTGCGAGGTACCGACGGCGAACTTCACGGCGTGCGGCAGCTACGGGGCACGGCCGAGGAAACGGGCATGTCTGGTGGTCTCCTGGGATGGTGGTGATCGTGTAGATGGGCGGCGAGAGCGAGGCGCAGCATGTGCGAGCGTGCCGGGCGCGACGCTCTAGCGCGCTCTCGGCATCGTGTAACTTCAAGATCTAGGGCATTGTAGATAAATAATAACAAGCATCCAAGTACTAAACAATCCTAGGCATGTGCTCCAAATATAGTCATACGTGCTCGCAATGAGAACTTGCACAACATCTTCTGTCCAACCAGCCCGTGGCAGCGGGGCCTCTAGGGAACTACTGGCAATTAAGGTGCTCCTTTTAATAGAGCACCGAAGCAAAGCATTATCACTCCGTGAACACATGTGATCCTCACACCACAGCCATCCCCTCCGGTTGTCCCAATTATTGTCACTTTGGGGCCTTTGGATCTGGACAATGATATGTGTACACAACTTGCAGATAAGATCACAGACTATACTATCATAATGATTCAATAATAAGTTTAGATCTGAGATCATGGCACTCGTCCCCTAGTGACAAGCATTAAGCACAACAAGTTGCAACAAAGTCAAATAGCACAAGAGATACTAGGCACTATGCCCTAACAATATTATTCGATTACATGATAGAACTCATCCAATCCCTACCACCCCCAAGCCTACAGCGGGGGATTACTCACTCATGGATGCGGGAAACATCGGTGGTTGATGGAGATGTGTTGGTGATGACGATGGCAATGATCCTCTCCAAATTCCACGTCCCGGCAGTTTGCCAGAACAGAGTTTCTGGATCCGAATCTTGGTTTCTGGTGGAGGCGGCGGAGCGGAACTCTTTCTGGAAAACTATTGAACCCCCCAGAGTTTTTAGGTTAGAAGGCAACTTATAGGCGCGGAGGGCGGCCGAGGAGCTGCCTGGGTTGGCCAGACCTCCCCTAGGCGTGGGGTCAGTGGGCCCACGCCTAGGGTGGGTCTGGGCCCCACTACTAGGAAAACAACTATAGGTAATCAGCACATCCGTGGCTCACATGGTTGAAGTGCCCCACGGCTAAAACAGGCGTGGCTCACCTGTGGGCAGTGCCCTACTAGTAACTAGAACAACCGTGGCGCACATGACTATAGTGCGCCACAGCTGTGTGTGGTCCATGGCCCTGTTGGACGCTCGCCAAACATCTGTAGCGCACTATAGTCATGTGCGCCATGGTTGTTAGTGTCATCTGTGGCGCACATGGGGGGGTGCGCTACGCCTAAGCGCACGCCCCCTCTGCTGTGAAACGGCCACAAACATCTGTGGCGCACATGGCATAGTGCGCCACAGATGTACAAACTTAGCCGTAGGGCACTCTGCCCTAGTGCCCTACGCCTAAGTGGCATGCACCAACTCGCAAAAAATCGTTTAGCGATTTTTTAGATTTTCAAAATTCGAAAAGAGTACAAAGTTACGGTCAAAAAACCGTTTTTTCCTGCAGAAAAAAAAAACAGGGCGACTTATCCGTAGCGCACCTACACCTAGTGCGCCACGGATAAGCTTGGGCGGGATTCAAATTTGAATCCCCACCCCGCCCTCCTCCCTTTTCCTTTCCCCTTTTCCCTCTTCCTCTCCCTTTTCCTTTCCCCTTTTCCCTTCCCCTTTTCCCTCTTCCTCTCCCTTTCCCTTCTCCTTCTTCCTTCTTCCTTCTTCCTTCTCCCTTTTCCCTTCTCCCTTCTCCTTCTCCTCTCCTTGCAGTGAAGGCGCGACGTCGACCTCCTTCTCCTCCTCCTCGCAGTGACAACGGGCGACGTCGACCTCCCTTCCTCCCTCTCTTCCTCCATCTCTTCCTACCTCCCTCTCTTCTTCTCCTCCTTGTCGTGGAAATGGTCACGGCAGACGCTGCAATCGGCAGCGAGTAGTAGAACGAGGGGCAAGGGCGGCCAGCCATCTGCGGTGCGAGATGAGGGCAAAGACACAGGGTTTACCCAGGTTCGGCCCCCGGAGGGTAAAGACCTACTCCTGCTATATTGTATTAGGGAGGTGTTACAATGGGCAAGCTCGGCGGCTAGGCGGCGAGTCGCTTAGGTGTATGAGGGAACGTGTCTCTACTCACCCCATAGGGAGGTTTATATAGGCTCACCTCCCCTAGGGTTTACATATCTCAACCGATTCGGTTACAGCTTCAGTAGTCGTTTAACCTAGTCCGACTGGGCCTATCTACTCGCCTGGGCCTTCAGCTTCCAGTCGCTCGGTACCTTGCTGGGCTTCAATCCACTCGCCGTTCTGCAGGCCCACTCGCCAGCCCTGGGGCCAGTCGGAAACGTCCTGCTGAGTATACCCCAGTAGGCGTATCCCCATCAGTAGTCCCCGAGGCCGTCGTCGATTGGGCGTAAGTGGCTGCTGGCAGTCGGAGTATACGGCTTCAGAGTAGGCATCCAGTCGAATCGTCGGCGGGCTCCTGTATGAAGAAGAAAATCCGGTGAACCAAGTCGCGTCTTAGGCGAGTCGAGTCGGCGGAACGCGGTCGTGGTGATTGACCTAGCGAGCCGAGTGGCTGGAGTTGGACCGTCAGGTGTGGTCAAACTAGCCGTTGGGGTAATCCAACGGTAACTTTCGGCGTAATCATCGCGCGGTAACGGCCCCCTGATTTGGCGGGTAACTCCCGCTATATAAGAGGAATGGCAGGCAATCGCAGAGCCAACTGCCCACCACTTCTTCCGAGTGCGCGCATTTTCCTTCCTTCGCTCCGCGATCCAATCGACCCGAAATCCTCCGATCTCCAACCAACCTCTCGGCTATGGCCCTTCCCACCGAACCATGGGGCAGGTCCAAGTGCACGAGGGCGCAGCTGGCCTCTTTCGAGGAGGCTGGAATCCTGCGAGCCGGCTGTTGGCGTATCCCCGCAGCCGGAGAAACGACCCCAAACCCGCGAGAGAGGGAATTCGTCTGTTTCACCAGTCATCTCGAGCGGGGCTAGGGTTTCCCACGTCTTTGTTCTTCCGGCGTTTTTGCGCCTACTACGGGATCCAGCCTTCAGATCTGGGTCCCCACAGCATTGAGCAGCTCGCCATCTTCGTGGCGTTCTGCGAGTGCTACTTGGGCTGCCGGCCCTACTTTCCCTTGTGGCAGGATCTGTTCCATGGACGGATCAGCCGCGAGGAGGCAGGCGGCCCAATTCTAGCCGCGGGCGGCTTGACGTTCCAGCTCAAGTCCAAAGCTTCTTTCTTCGATCTGATGCTACCCGCCAAGGCAGCGAGCGACTGGAAGAAGTCATGGTTCTACGTGGCCGAGGCGACCCCGGAGGACGAGGTGGCGATCCCGCGGTACTCGGCCAATCGTTCCGAGCCGCGCCATCTCCAAGTCGGCAAGCTCCCCGACGACCAGCGGATGGTCGTTGACGAGATGCTCCAGGCCATCCGTGGTCTGAAAAAGAAGGGCCTTCAGACGATAAACTTGTACAATTGCTGGCTTGGGCGACGGCTCGTTCCACTCGCCCAACGCGACCACTACATGTATCAGTACATGGGCCGGGGAGACTCGACGAAGGCCTGCCTCGACGAGTGGAAGCTGGAGGATTATCTCCCAGCGTTGAAGAAGATCACCCAGGCGGTGTACCTGGATGCACAGGCCGGGGTCGCCCCCTACACCGCGAAGCGTCCGGCTCCAACGGTAATTTCTTTACCTTGTTCGCAGTCGCAGCGTATGCAGTCGCGGTAATTCTGATTCTGTTTTGTATTCATCGCAGCTATTCCAAGTGGTGGAAGGGTGGCTCCCACCTTCTAATGATGAGAGCCCGGGGCCATCCGCCCAGGACATAGGCGGATCGCCACCCGCGAGGGACAACGAGGACGACGAGGACGAGTCCGAAGAGGAAATCGCCCCGCTGGTCCGAAAAACCCGCGGGCAACGTCAGCGCGAAATCGAAGCGAGCAGAAGCCTCGAGCGCCATGATGACGACGACGAGCTCCCAGAAACCAGCTCGCGCCGCCAGGCCACTCCTTCGAAGAAGAAGAAGAAGGAAAAGGAAGCGAGGGCCCCCCCCGAAGAGGAAAACGAAGCCGTCGAGGATGGCCTCGCCGCCGCACTCGACGAGCAGCTCCGATGCTCCCAGCTCGGCCGGTGACGGCGCGCCCCCAGCGACAACCGCGCTAGACACGCCGACCGTGGAAGTGCCGCTGGACTCGATGCCTCTGCCATTCGCGCCGGTCTCTGGGCTAGGGAAGGCTCCGGCTGCGGCGACTTCGCCTCGCAGGGAGGTTCCGATTGTGGCGGCTTCGCCCCGCAAGGAGGCTCCGGCTGTAGCAGCTCCAATTCGCGAGGAAGCCCCCGCCGAGGGTGTCCCAGAGGCGCCAGCCGTGGCCTCAACGACGAAGAAGCCGTCCGTGTCTTGGGCACGCGACGTCCTGGAACTGGGGCTCAGTCGCCAACTGGGCCCCGAACTGGAAAAACCGGCCGGCCTTTGTACAGGGCTACGTTTCATCCCAGTCGCCAAGTGAGTGCGTTCACCCTTCCCTATTTTTCATAACTATTTCGATTGTCTTTATTGATTCCATTGATGTGCAGGACCGGAGTGAAAAAGATGGGCCACCCGACCGTGGCCCAGGTACCCTCCGCCGCTAGCGAGGAGGATCCTTCCCGTAAGAGGAAAGCGGACGAGGTCGTCGCCTCAGCGGATGGCAGCAAGAAGGCCAAGGGCGACGACATCGTCACTGTCTCTGACGACACGGCGGTCGCGCCGGCCGGACCCGCGGTGGAGGCAGCCGCGTCTACGAAGGAGGGCGTTTCCTTGCCTAGAACGGAGGAGGCGACTTCCTTTGGAGCGGGTGCCTCTATCGCTACCTTCCCCCGCTTCGTGACCAAGGCGGCCACGGCGAGCGGGGCTGCGCCCCCGAGCCTCGCTCCGGGGACCGCCGATGCTGAAGTCGACCAGCGTCGTGGGCACACGCCAGCGTTGCTTGCGTCCGTGGACGCGATACAACTCCATGGCATGCTTGGTGCAGCCATCCAGGTACATCCAGTCCCCGAGGATCAGGTCGGTGCTTTGCAGCGGCTTGATTCTTATAATTTCTCGTCTTTTATTTTCGTATCCAGTCCCCGAGTGCGCACGCGCTAAATTTTAGCGGGTGGGCACTTAGGAATTTCTTGATCGCCAGTCCCCGAGTGCGCACGCGCTAAATTTAGCGGGTGGGCACTTAGGAATTTCTTGATCGCCAGTCCCCGAGTGCGCACTCGCGAAATTTCAGCGAGTGGGTACTTAGGAATTTCTTGATCGCCAGTCCCCGAGTGCGCACTCGCTAAATTTCAGCGGGTGGGCACTTAGGAAGTTCGTTTTTGCTGACTTTTTTGATGATATGCAGGGTCTGCAGCTTGAGTCGGCGGACCGATTGGCCGCGAAACAGCATGCTGAGAAGGAGCTGGCCACCATCCAGGAGGCGAACAAAGAGCTTCAGGCTGTTGCTGCGAAGGCAGAGGAAGCTCGCCAGGAGCTTGTCCCTGCTGGTGAGTTGGTGGCGGCGCAATCTGCTCTGGGTGCTGCTGAACAGCGGGTCCCCGACCTCGAGCGCGAACTGCGGGAGGCGAGAGAAGAAGCGAGCTCGGCGGACGGGCGAGCTAAGGCCGCCATTGCGACCGCGGAGGAGGATCGCAAGGTGTCGGAAGTCCTTATTGCTGGTCTTCAGGACGACCACACGTCGCTTCAGTGCTTCATCACGGGACTCGCCCGCCCGTTGCTTGGTGAGTGCATCTTCCTTATTGCTGGGCTTCAGGACGACCACACGTCGCTTCAGTGCTTCATACTCATCATTGTCTCCTTCTCGCAGGTCGCGTTATTGGTAGCCAAGAAGAAACGAGCTCGCTCGACGCGAGGCAGTGCGTAAGCATGCTCGTCGACTCGGCGACGCTGTCGGCGACGTGCATCCGCGCCTACCTTCAAGAAATGTCGCCCACGGAGGTTATTCCCAGCGACCTCGTTGAGGTGTGGGAATATTTGGAGAAGGCGCCCGTGGTCGTTGAGTTCATGACGCGGTCGGCGTTTCGGCGTGGAGCGTCGACAGCACTGAGCCTTGGACTCGCCCACTTCCCCGAAGATTTCGACGTTGACGATGTGACGAGTGGGTATCCATCGTCGACTGGCGCGGTGGATCTGTCCGAGGTTCTCAAGTTGCAGGAGCGTGCTGCCATGTACTCGGAGCGTGTCTGGGCGATGGGCGACCTCCTTCCCTACCAGGAGACGGTCGTCGCGCCGAACGACCCCGAGCCGCCGCATCGTGACTTCAAGGTCGAGCAGCCTTTTCGCGCGGCGATGGCGGGTGAACTGACGACGTATCCATCAAACCCGTACACCGCGTTCATCCGTAATCGCCGGGATGCTGGCGAGTCGTCATCCAAGCCTGCAGAGTAGGGTAGTTTGCCTTGAAGTGTTAGCAGCAGTTCTGCCACACGGGCATATTTTGTAACATAAGACAATGCAGTATGCGATTGAATGGGACGTCGTATCTATTTTGCTATTCGTTTGTGTGCTTTGGATTGATTTTGGACGATTCCCCGAGCGCGTCCGCCCTTTTGTGGGGTTTACCTCGTATATGATGTGTGTTGTTATCATGTGTTTTGTTGATTTGGTCGACTCGCCCGAGCTCGGAGAGCCAGTCGCAAGGCGAGTCCCTTGAGTGCTCTGTACTTTACCGTTTTCCCGTACGCGAATGGGGTCGGGTGGCCGAGTCCCTGAGCGTGGTACTTGGTAGTTCTAGGCGCGACTCGAGGGTGGTTGAGGACTTAGCGTGTTGGCGTGAGCGCGTCACTCCTGCCTGGCCCGTGGGGTCAGTCGCGTGGCGAGTCCTGGGCATGCTCTCTTACTTGGCGTTTTCCCTGACCGATCGCGACGAACTGGTATTCAGTCCCCGAGCGTGGTACTTAGCCGTTCGAGTCGCTATGCCGAGGATGCGGAGGACCAAGGTCGCTGTGAGAAGCGAGGGCAGTTGTCTTGGCTCGTAAAGCCAGTCGAGCTAGGCGACTCCAATGGGGCTCCGGGTTGGCATTTTTCGTGGACGATGCAAGACCTGAAGTGATTCAGTGCTCTTACACCGCACTACTTAGCCGTGCCGATCGCTGTACCAAAGGTTGACTTCTGCATTTTAGCGTACCGCTGTTATTACGAGTGCGAGTGGCACAAGTCATGGAGAGTAGGCGCAATTTGCGGTAACCGTTTCTTTTATTTTATAGCGACTGGAGAGTATATGTGTGGGGTTCTAGGAGTAGAACTTCCGGAGGAGGTTTACATTCCATGGTCGCTTGACGTCGAGCTCGCCGTCCCCGCGGACGTCGATGAGGTAGTAGGCGTCGTTGCCGAGTACGCGCCCGATAGCGAACGGGCCCTCCCACGGAGGGGAGAGCTTGTGCATGCCCTTCTTGTCCTGGATGAGGCGTAACACCAGGTCGCCTTCCTGGAAGGTGCGGGTTTTCACCCGTCGGCTGTGGTAGCGGCGGAGTCCTTGCTGGTAGATGGCGGTGCGTGACCGAGCGAGGTCGCGTGCTTCGTCGAGCTGGTCGAGCCCATCTTGGCGGGCCAGCTCGTTTGCGGCCTCCGTATAATGGACGACCCGCGGCGAGTCGTGTTCGAGGTCGGTGGGCATGACTGCTTCGGCGCCGTAGACCATGAAGAAGGGGGTGAATCCCGTCGATCTGTTAACCGAGGTGCGGATTCCCCAAATAACGGAGGGCAACTCTTCGACCCAGCACCCAGCGGTGCGCTCGAGTGGTACTTGGAGTCGCGGCTTCAGGCCGTGGAGGATGCTTTGGTTGGCTCGTTCCGCCTGGCCGTTGGATTTCGGGTGGGCGACTGACGCGAGATCGAGCCGGATGTGGTGCTCTTCGCAGAATTCGGCCATTGATCCCTTGGCGAAGTTTGTGCCGTTGTCCGTGATGATACTATTTGGGAACCCGTAGCGATATATGAGCTCGCGTAGGAATTTAGTGGCGGTCTTCCCGTCGCATTTCCGGACTGGCTTGGCCTCCACCCACTTGGTGAATTTGTCGACGGCGACTAGCAAGTGGGTGTAGCCGGAGGGGGCTTTCTTGAAGGGGCCTACCATGTCCATGCCCCATACGGCGAATGGCCAAGTGATGGGGATCGTTTTGAGCGCCGAGCTCGGTACGCGCGTCTGATTGGCGTACTTCTGGCACCTGGCACATCGCTGGACGATGTCGACAGCGTCGGCGTGTGCGGTGGGCCAGTAGAAGCCGTGTCGCATAGCCTTGGCGACCAGGGAGCGAGCGGCGGCGTGGTGGCCGCAGTCACCTGAGTGAATGTCGTGGAGGATTTTGCGTCCTTCAGCCGGTTGGACGCAACGTTGGAACACGCCGGTGACGCTGCGCTTGTGTAGCTCGCCGTCGATGATGGTGTAAGACTTGCATCGGCGAGCGATCATTCGAGCGTCTGTCTCGTCTGTTGGCAGGGTGTCGGCTTCCAGGTAGGCGATGTAGGGCTTGGTCCAGTCGTCTGGCTCGGTGATGAGTGCGACCAAGGCTGCCTCTGGTTGGAGTGGGACTCCGATGTAGATCTCCCTCGGGGGAGAGACTGATGGTTTGGAGATTGTGTCGAGGAACACGCCGGCGGGTGGTGCGAGTCGAGCCGACCCGATGCGAGAGAGGGCGTCGGCCTCCTCGTTTTTTCGCCTGTCGATCCACTCGACAGAGTAGCCGGTGAAGTGGCCGCCCAACTTGTCCACCTCTTGGCGGTACGCCGCCATGGTAGGGGAGATGGCGTCGCAGGTGCCGGCGACTTGCCCCGCGACGAGGTCGGAATCTCCGTAGCATCGAAGGCGATTGACGTTCATCTCCTTGGCGGCTCGCATGCCGTGGAGTAGGGCCTCGTATTCAGCCATGTTGTTGGTGCAGGGCGTGAATTCGAGGCGGAGGATGTAGCGGAGCTTGTCGCCCTTTGGTGAAGTCAACACTATCCCCGCTCCTGCACCGTCCGCGTTCTTGGAGCCGTCGAAGTGCAGGCTCCAGTAATGGAGGTACGGCAGCTTCTCTGGCTGCTAGGCCTCCTCCCAGTCGGCGATGAAGTCTGCCAGTGCCTGCGACTTAATCGCCCTTCGTGGCTCGTATTTAATGTTGTGGACGCCGATCTCGACGGCCCACTTGGCGACCCGTCCGGTCGCCTCGCGGTTGCGGATGATGTCTTGCAGTGGCGCTGAGGAGACGACCGTGACCGGGTGCTCCTGGAAGTAGTGCGGCAGGCGCCGCTGAGCCCTGAAGACCGCGTATACTAGCTTTTGGTACTGTGGGTACCGCTGGCGCGACTCGGTGAGGACCTCGCTGATGTAGTACATCGGCCGCTGAACCGGGCGCTCCTTTCCTTCCTCTGGTCGTTCGACGACCATCACAGCACTGACGACGCGCTCGGACACCGCGACGTAAACCAGCATAGGTTCTTTGTCGGCGGGGGCGGCGAGTAGTGGTGCGGCGAGTAGCACTTTTTTGAGGTCGCGGAGCGCGTCGTCCGCCTCCTTGTCCCACTGGAAGGTGGGGTTCTTGCGCATCAGGCGGTATAGGGGCATCGCCTTTTCGCCCAGGCGGGGGATGAAGCGACTGAGAGCCGCTACTCGCCCGGCCAGCTTCTGGACGTCGCGCAGGCACTCGGGTTTGCCGAGCCGGGCGATCGTGTCGATCTTTGTTGGGTTCGCCTCGATCCCTCGTTTGGAGACGACGTACCCCAGTAGTTGTCCGGCGGGTACACCGAAGGTGCACTTGCCTGGGTTGAGCTTTATCTTGTACCTTCGCAGATTGGCGAAGGTTTCCGCCAGGTCGGCGAGTAGGTCGCCTTGGCGAGCAGATTTCACGACCACGTCGTCGATGTAGACGTGGATGTTGCGGCCAATTTGGCTCGCGAGGCATTCTTGCATGCACCGCTGGTAGGTTGCCCCGGCGTTCTTGAGGCCGAAGGTCATGGCGGTGTAGCAGAAGGCTCCGAATGGCGTGATGAACGCCGTCTTCTCCTCGTCTTCGACAACCATTATGATCTAGTTGTACCCGGAGTAGGCGTCGAGGAAACATAGCGACTCCGAACCCGCGGTTGAATCGATTATCTGATCGATCCGCGGGAGGACGAACTGCTCCTTTGGGCAGGCGCTGTTCAGGTTTGTGTAGTCGATACTCATTCTCCAGGTCCCGTTTTTCTTCTCGACCAGGACTGGGTTTGCCAGCCACTTGGAGTATTTGATTGGCCGGATGAAGCCGGCAGCGAGTAAACGCTGCACTTCCTCGGCGATTGCTCGACGGCGTTCTTCATTGAAGGGCCGTAGCGACTGCTTGACAGGTCGCACTTTGGGGTCGGCGTTTAGTTTGTGCTCAGCGAGCTCCCTAGGGACACCGGGCATGTCAGAGGGTTTCCATGCGAAGATGTCCCTGTTCTCACGGAGGAACTCGATGAGCGCGCCTTCCTATGCTGGGCTCATGCCTGTCCCGATCGTCACCGTCTGGCTGGAGTCGCCTGGGACCAGCTCGACGGTGCGAGTGTGCGTCGTGGCCTCAAAGGTTGAGGTGTTTGCGCCCTCTGAGTTGGGCTTCTTGAGTATTGTGGGGTCATCATTGTTGACCCCGCTCGCGTATTTGGCGAGCTCATCGGCGTGATTAGTCTCTGCCGCGATGACGGCGTCGGCGAGTTCGGCTCCTTTGGCCTCGCATTCGGCGGCCATGTCGGGGTCGCCGTTGATGGTGATGACGCCGCACGGCCCGGGGAGCTTCATCGCGTTGTACGCGTAGTGGGGCGCTGCCATGAATTTAGCGAACGCTTGGCGCCCCAGGACGCAGTGGTAAGGGCTGTCGAAGGGCACCCGCTCGAAGACGATCCGCTCGGTGCGGAAGTTTGCCGGAGTACCGAAAGTGACTGGCAGCGTGACTTTGCCGATCGGATACGCCTTCCGACCGGGGACGATGCCGTGGAACGTGGTGTGGGTTGTCTCGATCATCGACTACGGGAGCCGCAACCGCCTGAAGGTGTCGAGGCAGAGGATGTTGATGGAGCTGCCGCCGTCCATCAGTGTCTTGGGGAGCCAGTAGTCGCCAACCTTGGGCTTGACCACCAAGGCAACTCGTCCTGCGTACTCGATGCGTGGCAAGTGGTCTTGCCGGCTCCAGGTGATGGGCTGTTCCGACCAGTTCAGGAACTGGGGGACGTCTGTTTGGGCCACCGCATTGACGGCGACGGCGCGGGCGATGACCTTCTTCTCGCGCTTCGTGTTGAAGCCTGTGAAGGTGTGGAGCGAGCCGGCTACTTTGCCGAATTTTCCGCCATTTGGCGGGTCGTTGTCGGTGTCCTCCCGCGCTTGCCGTGCCTTCTCGATTTCCCTGAGGGTGTGGCAGCCGGCGGTGGTGTGCGTTGCGGGCTTCCCTTCCCTGCTATGGAACGCACATGGTTGGTTAAGGAGGGCCTCGGGATCGAACCTTGGCTTGTTCTTGTAATTGCCGCCATCGCGCCGTTGCCCTCCGTCGCGGCGGTAGCTCTTGGGCTCGCGCTGTGCGTGCCCAGCGTTGGCGACGAAGTCGACTCGCCCGTCGCTGCAGCGCTTGCCAGTGAGGCGGGTGCCGCTGTAGCGTAGGTCGGTTCGGCGTCCGCTGTCGTTGCCGCCCGTGCGGCGTTGCCCTCCTGACTCGTCGTCAGTTTCCTGGTTTGGATCTTCCTCGGCGTACCGTTTGGCGATCTCGAGGAGGTCGGGGATGTTGTCGAGTGTGCGGGAGTGTCGCTTGAGCTTGGCGACTAGAGGCTCGTAGCGGCACGAGGTCTTGAAGCAATGGATCGCGGTGTCCGGGTGGATGCCGACCGCGTTGTACCAAAGCTCTTGCCACCGTTGGACCCAGTTGCGGGTCGACTCACGGGGTCCCTGGACGCATCTTTCCAGGTCCTCAATGGTGGTGGCGCGGGTGTAGGAGCACTCGAAGTGCCTGACGAAGGCGTCGCGCATTTCCTCCCAGGAGTCGATACTGTCCTGGGGGAGAGTGTTGATCCACTGCCTGCATGTCCCCTCCATCATCAGTGGGAGGTAACGGGCGGCGAGTAGGTCAGTGTGACCCGCGATCCCCATTACCATGAGGTATGTGTCGAGCCAGACTGCGGGGTCGTACGAGGAGTCGTATTTTTCTATCTCCTTTGGCGCCTTGAAGTTTGGCGGGTACTTCTCGCCTCGGATCATTGGTCCGAAGCACTTAGGCCCAAGTCGACTGAGCGACCCCATAGGCTCGCCATCGCGGCGATTAATTAGGGTGTGCCGCAAGTCGTCGGGCTGGCGTGCGTGCCAGCTTTGGTTGTTGATGATGTGGGTGCGGGCGTCGATGGGTTGTCCGTTAGCGGCGACGAAGTTGGTCGCCGGCCTGGGATCGTTGGTGGAGAGTGCCGCGTTCGCGGGTCGGTGTTGGAGCTGCAGTGGCTCTAGTGGCGGGCAATTGAGGGTGTTTGCCGCCGCTGGGCGGCCGCTGGAGGCCGCTCTGCTTCCCGAGGAACGCGAGTATACTCGACCTTGCGAGTCAGCGCCCGCTTTTTGCTGCTCCACGGCCTTCGCAAGCAGGGCCTTGACGTACTGGATCTGTAAGGCGCCGTCGCCAGTGGCCGTGATGCTATCGGCTGCTGCTCGGCCTGCCACGAGTTTGTCCATCGGGGTGGAGAACAGTGGGAGGCCGTTTGCGTCTCGCTCCCGTGAGGAGACAACTATCCGCGGCTGGTCCCTGGGAGGGGTGCGGTTGGGTGGTGGTGGGGCACCCATCGCCGTCGATCCTGGCGGGGGCTAGGCGCTTCCTCCTGGTGGCGCGTTCTCGCAGATCGCGCGCTCGGCTATGCGGGCAGGGTCGTTTTCGTCGTCGAAGTTCAGGGCACGCCCTTGAACGGTGGGGTTCAAACGTGACCTGATCCGCTGCTGGTGGTAGCGTGACAGCTCCTGCGCCGTCACCTGCTCGAGGCGAAATTTTTCGCGCTCGGCCTGCTCCTTGCGTACCGCCTCCGCCAGTTTCAAGCGGAGTTCCTCGACCTCCGTTGCCGTGGCGTTAGGAGGGATTGGGGTGGAGAAATGATCCTCCGGCGGATCGGTGCCGGTGGCCATGTAAGCCGCGGCGTGGCGACTGGCTCCATCGCGGAGGTCGGCGGAGTTCTCTGACCCGGAGTCGAATTCGAAGATCCCGAGGATGGAGGGGTCCTCGAAGTCTCCCGCGTTGGAGACCTGGGCGATGGAGCCCGCGGATGAGGCCGCGGTGATGGATCCGGCGAGTGACGCCGGGGTCGCCAAGTCGGCGTCGTCGGTGAGGGCCGCATCTTCTGCGGCCGTTGAATTCCCGGCCACGTTGCTGTGGGCCGAGTTGTACTCGGAGGCAAGGCGGTGGATCGTGCGAACCTGGCTCTCGGAGAGCCGATCGCGTGGCGGCGACTCGCGGATGCGAGCCGAGTCCTCCGAGACGATGACGTCGGTGAGGCCGACGAAGAGGCTGATCGTGCCGATTGGCAGGATCACGCTGTGCGTGACGGGTCGCGCCGCCGGGACGTAGCTGCTCGGCAAGATCTGGAGCATCTCGCTGATCGCTATCATGCGGCCGGTGGCGACCGTCTCGTTGATGGGCAGATTGGATCTCGCCGCAGAACACCGGCCAGACCGGCCAGGCCCCACGGTGGGCGCCACTGTCGTGGAAATGGTCACGGCAGACGCTGCAATCGGCAGCGAGTAGTAGAACGAGGGGCAAGGGCGGCCAGCCATCTGCGATGCGAGATGAGGGCAAAGACACAGGGTTTACCCAGGTTCGGCCCCCCGGAGGGTAAAGACCTACTCCTGCTAGATTGTATTAGGGAGGTGTTACAATGGGCGAGCTCGGCGGCTAGGCGGCGAGTCGCTTAGGTATATGAGGGAACGTGTCTCTACTCACCCCATAGGGAGGTTTATATAGGCTCACCTCCCCTAGGGTTTACATATCTCAACCGATTCGGTTACAGCTTCAGTAGTCGTTTAACCTAGTCCGACTGGGCCTATCTACTCGCCTGGGCCTTCAGCTTCCAGTCGCTCGGTACCTTGCTGGGCTTCAATCCACTCGCTGTTCTGCAGGCCCACTCGCCAGCCCTAGGGCCAGTCGGAAACGTCCTGCTGAGTATACCCCAGTAGGCGTATCCCCATCACTCCTCCTCCTCTTCTTCTCCTCATCTTCCTCCTTTGCCTCCTCTTCTTCTCCTCCTCTTCCTCCTCTGCCTCCTCTTATTCTTCTCCTCCTCTGCCTCCTCTTCTTCTCCTCCTCTTCTTCTTCTCCTCCTCTTCCTCCTTTGCCTCCTCTTCTTCTTCTCCTCCTCTTCCTCCTATTCTCCTCCTCCTCCTTGCAGTTCTGACGACGACAACAAGGTGACGACGAGGAGGCGACGACGGCGACCTGCACCGACGCGCGATGGCACTGACGACGAGATCCAGATCTGCTGCTTTTTTTTGAATTTTGAAATTTATATCCGTGGCGCACAACACCTAGTGCGCCACGGTTATCGTTTCATACGCGTGGCGCACCTGCCCAAACTTCTGTGGTGCACTGGCATGTGCGCCACGCCTGTATCTAAACTTCTGTGGCGCACTAGGCAGTGGGCCACGGCTGAGAGATAGCCGTAGCGCAAGGCCCGTGGCGCACTGCTAGTGCGCCACGGATGGGCATTTCGGGTGCGCCACTAACAGCCTGTTTCCTAGTAGTGCCCCAGGCCTCCCCTCTGTCTCCCCTTCTGGCTCCGTGGATCTTCTGGTGAGAAATAGTTTTTGGCATATTTTCCGGGATTTTTCTGCACAAAAACAATACACCAAGGTAGTTCTGCACAAAAACAAGACACGAAGGTAATTCTGCTGAAAACAACGTCAGTCCGTGTTAGTTGTATCCAAATCACACAAGTATAGAGGAAAAACAGTAGCAAAGTGTTCGAGAAAGTAGATACGTTTTGGACGTATCAACTCCCCCCAAGCTTATCTTATTGCTTGTCCTCAAGCAATTCAGTTGAAAAATGAGTGTGATAAAAGAACTTTCATGAACACTTTGCTTCATATGATGTATATATTCTTAGGACATGAGTAGATGCTTAGAAAATTCATAATAAGAAGTATGAAACTAAGTCTACTCAATAGTCATTGAAAGCTATGAAGAGAATCCAACTCAATAATAATAAGTAGCATGAAACATAAACATAAGCAACATTGCAATGCTCATAATAAGGTATGATAGAGTGGTATCTCGCTTGCCTTTGTTTGAAGAGCACAATATAAATGCCAAGGCACCTCTGAAGTTCACATGAAGACTAGAGATACAGACATCAGCGATACAAGCATCAAAGTCATGACATAATTAACTAAGTTTTGGAACAAACACAAGAATGACAACTATGCTCTCAAGAAGGTGCTCAAAGAATAAGTGGTGACTCAACAAAGTTGTGAAAACTGTTTTGTGAAGGTTTGAAAGGATTCCTAATGCTGAAAGGAAGGTACTCATTAGCTTTGAGCTCTCATTGCCCCTATCATAGGCATCTTCATGTGGTTAAGGTGAAAGTGAGGTCCACTTTGAATCATATGCTTGACAGACCATAGACTGGAAATCCCAAGTCCCTTGAGTACGAGGGTCGCTCCACATGCTACTCAACTTTGGTCACCTGAATGTTCTTGTCATTGTAAATACATGCATATCATCGAGAACCGCCAATGGGGTACCCCTTGCACATGGTACAAGATCTTTCCCATAACCAAAATGACAAGGCAAGCAGACAATGAGCATCTCATCAATCTTTTTATTTACCATATGCATAGCTTTTTATTGAGGACGCTTCATAGATGCTCATTATAGTGTTGCTGCAAGTTTCCACCATGATTAAGAATGGGTTAGGCTAGTGGCCCAGGAGTTTCTCTAACACAATGTATAAACTCCATGAACTAACAACTTCCCCTTTTATTTCACATCGTCGACATCCATAAACAAAAGAGCAAGGAATCAACTGGATGAGATATCCAAAAAGTGTTGAAAGTGTTCCCCGTGACAGCAAGGTTCTGCTGACTCCTAGTATATAATAAGCAATCATATAACTTTCATGGACTAGTCACAATGGTTCAGAATTATTAAGCGCAAGGAATAAATTGTGCCATCAAGTTCGTGAGAGCTTTACTAACTAACTTTAAAACAGACAAACATTTTATTTTGGAAGAAAACACGGCATATTGAATATGCACTGAAATAGCAAATGGTGCTAATAGGTAGGTATGGTGGACGCAGCTGGCAATATTGGTTTTGGGGAGTTGGAAGCACAGGTAGAGCACATACTCAGTGCAAGTGAAGGCTAGCAATAGAGAGGGAGCGACAAACGAGAGAGCAATAACTGTCATAATCATGCTTGCAACAAAACAGAACTAATTATGGCATGAAAGTGATACAAGAACTCTGAGGCAAAATATATCATCGAGGCTTACTGACTATTAATTAGTCATATGCATGCGTGAGCATGTGCCAAGTTGATTCACATGAACAGTCAGAGGAAGATACCACAATGTCATACCAAAGTATGAATAAAACAATGCGAGCAAACATTCATATGTCATGCTACAAACTATTAGCAAGCTGGAGCTAATCTTAGACAAGCAAGAACTACTAAGCATCCATAATGACATACACCTTACACAAATAGGCTAAGCATGCTCACAATGATGAGTATATGTACAAAAATGAAACAAATAGAGTTCGTTACCAGCCTCTTACCACACCTCGAGTTGTCTTAATCTTCATTATTGCCCTTCACTTGTGTGACTTGAATAATTAACATGAAACCAAAATCCACTGAGGACGGCTGAACCCTGCAAAGAACTCACAAAACCAAAGAAGAAGAACAAATATTTTTGGTGTTTTCGATTTTTTAGAAACAAGCAAACAAAGAAAAACCAAACAAAAACAAAGCAAACCAAACAGAGCAAAATCTTTTTGGATTTTTCTTTTAAGGCAAACCAAAGCAAAGAAACAAAGAAACAAACCAAGAGAAACAACGAAAATATTTTTGGTATTTTTGGGTTTTTAGAAAGAAGCAACAAAAACCAAAAAGAAATAGAAAAAATGGATATACAAAGAACCGACCGAACATGATATATAGATGAGCGTGACGTCGGTATACCTTCCCCCAAGCTTAGGCGTTTGGCCTAAGTGGGGCTCAATCCCATGGTGCCCAAGTAGATGCACCTCCATAGTATGTCGAGGAAGCTCCCTCGTCCTGGTACGAGCTTGAGGCCCCCCCTGTATAATTTAACGCGGGGTCATATGCGGGCGCTTCCTCCTAATAGCGCCCATGGAAGTTGAGAGAGCGCAGCTGGTCATTCATCTCCGCCTTCGTGCATGACCAAGGTACCTGAAAAATACTGAGCAAAGTGGTTTGGGGTAGAGGGATCTCTCTCTTCCCCGTCAGTAAACAACATTCTATAAACCAAGTTCTCAAGAGTAGAGCTATAGGTGCCAAAGTGGTGCGCCTTCATGGCAGCAAGATCAAGCCTCAGAGGAGCCAAAATTGTATCATGTGGATCAACAGCAATGTCCAAGGCAGCAGCGATATGAGTAGCAATAATTCCCTCATAAATGGGTCCTTTAGCAGCTAAGCGACAAGCAATGAGGGAACCAAGATTATACTTATCCTCACCATAGAACGCAGCAGCTAAGAAGGCCAATTGATAGTTGGAGATATTACTAGTGTTCTCCATACCAAGAACACTGGTGGTAAGATAGTAGGCAAAGTACCTAATGGCTGGAAGTTGAATATTCTTTATCTTCCCTCGTTGAGCTCTGTGGTCATCATCATTAGTTATTCCCCGATATAGTTCCAACAAATCAGCGGGTAGAGCTGTAATCTTCTTTGATGACCCAGTTGTACCAAGTCCTAGGGCCTTGCAAAAATTCTTCAATGTCATAGAATGAGCCCTGCCATAAAGTCTGAAAGACACAGAAGGATTGAACAAACTATTGGTAAAGGAGAAACTCTCCACAAATGTTTTAGTAAGTGAAGCATATTGTGCACTCTCATCCTGCATGAAACTTGTTAGACCAGCCCTCTCAATCAAAGCCATGAAATCATTAAGAATCCCAGCATCTCGCAAGAAAGCTTGACAAGGAAAGGTGGAGGGGTGAGCATCCCCTTCATCTCCCTCGTCACCAAACAGCAGAGTGATGAGATCCTCATTGTACGATGGTCTAGAACTGGTTGATGACCTTGGAAGCCTTGCCCTTCTAGGTGCATCACTCTCAAATATGTCACCAAAGGTGTGGTGGTCCATGACTTCCCTATTCTGAAAATTTTAATCAACCATCAAACCAAGTGATTTCTAAGTTGATAAATGATGAGCAACTACTATAGGAACTTGCTAGAGGACTACACATGCATCAAAACAAATTTTCTAAGCATAGAACAAGCATGCAAGCTCAAACAGGTTGTCACCTATAGCCGCAAAATACTCAAGATACAATCTACCAATCACAAATCTAATTGGACAAGTGGAGGAGGCACATACCAAGGAGCAAACCCTCCAAAAATCAGCACTTGAGATGGGCTGAACAAGGAGATCGAAAATCGCGAGAAAGAACAACAAGAACTTGAGCTTGAGCAAGTTTTTCGGTGTTTTTTGGGAGAGAAAGAAGGTGGCTTTGAGGAGGCATCCTGGAGGGGCCCAGGTGGGCCAGACCCCCTAGGCGCCACCCCTAGGTAGGCCGTGCCTACCATGGGTGTGGGGCCCTGGGGTGGCCCCCTGGGTCACCTATGGTACCTCTCTGCCCCTTTTTTCGAGGAAAGAATTATTTTGAATTTTCTGGGATTTTTCGGGAAACTTTATTTTTGGCCAATTTTCAGGGTATGAAAATTGATTTTCTCGCAGAAACAGTTTTTTCAGAAGAAGCAAAAGCAAACCAAAAGCTAAACTACAGGAGCTCTAAGAAACTCAAACAAGCAAACAACTAGCAAAACTAAAGCTAAAGCAAAGACTAAGAAGGAGAAAGGAAAAAAGAAAGCAAGTATAACCACAGTGGAAACATTATTTTGTTCATTAAAATCCTTTTGTTAATAAGGTTGATCAAGTCTTGTTACCAAAACAATCTTATATGAAGCAAAACTTTTCATTCCACAAGGTGATTATGTTACCTCATACTTGATAGCAATGGTCCCAATCATAATAGTTTCAAAATTTTCTTGTGGAATGGGACAATATATTTCTCCAACCTTGATGCCTCAATATTTTCAATGGAATTCAGCCAATAGATTTTAACAACCTTGTTGGGGAAATAGAAAATGTGCTCTTTGTCATTAATATTGAATGTTACTTTTACTTGATTGCAATTGATGATAGCACCTGCAGTATTAAGAAAAGGTCTCCCAAGAATAATAGACATATTATCATCTTCAGGCATTTCAAGCACAACAAAATCAGTTAAGACCATGAAATTATGAGAAACTTGAACAGGAACATCCTCACATATACCAATAGGAATAGTAGTTGACTTATCAGCTATTTGCAAAGATATATCAGTTGGTATCAATTTTTCTATCTAGAGTCTCTTATAGAGAGAAAAAGGCATAACACTAACTCCAACTCCCAAATCACATAAAGCAGTTCTAACATAATTATTCTTAATGGAGCAAGGAATAGTTGGTATACCTGGATCACCAAGTTTCTTTGGAACCTTACCATTGAAGTAATAATTAGCAAGTAGAGTAGAAATCTCCTCATTAGGAATCTTCCTTTTATTAGAGACAATATACTTCATATACTTTGAATATGGAGGCAACTTAATAGCATCAGTCAAAGTAATTTGCAAGAATAAAGGTTTCCTCCACTCACAAAACTTATTGTAGTGTTGTTCCTCCTTTGACTTGTGTTTCTTACCTGGAAAAGGCATATCTGCACCCAAGGTTATCTCTCTTTACCATGTTTATTAGCAATAAAATCTTCCTTTGTGTACCTAGTGTTCTTAGTGTGCTTCTCAGGTTCTTCCTCACCATCCTCCTTATCAGGAGACTCATTATTATTACCACTTTCAGTTTCAGCATCAGAGACAGATATACTATTAGGATCTACAGCAGGTTCAAGTGGTTCCTCAACTATCTTATGTTTCTTTTTCTTCCTCTTACGAGGACTACCACTATCCTCACCTTGTTGGGAATCATGCTCTATTATTTTAGGGTGTCCTTCAGGATATAAATCATCTTGAGTAGCTGCACCACTCCTTGTTCTAATTCCATAAGCATGTTTATATCCTGAAGCATTAACTAGCATATCCTTTTGTACCTTAGCAAGTTGATCAAGTTGGGTTTGAACCATTTGAAAGTGTTTACAAAGCATTTTAACATCATTAGAAGTTCTTTCCACAATATCTTCCAACTCATGGATAGCTCTGGAGTTTTCCAATAAATGATTCTGAACTTGTTTATTAAAAATACCTTGTTTAACAATAAATGTGTCAAGTTCCTCTAAGAACTGACCAGGAGGCTTACCATAAGGAATATCACCTTCATTAAATTGTAGATGAGTGGGGAATTGGCTTGCATAATTCTTCTATAGGAGGTAGATTCTTCAAATCTGCAGCTCTAATACCTTTCTCCTTTAGACACTTCTTAGCTTCCTTCATCACTTCATCATTTAATGCAATAACTCCCCTCTTCTTTGTTGTTGGTGTTGGAATTGGTTCAGGAACAACTGGTTCAGGAGTAATAGGCTCAGGTGTATTCAGCTTAGTTGAAGTCCAATCATCATAATTCTTGCTTATCTTGGTCAAAAATTCTTCAGCATCTGTAGGAGTTCTTTTCCTGAAAACACAATCAGCAAAGCTATCTAGGTAGGTCCTAGAATCATCAATTAGTCCATTATAATAAATATCAAGAAGCTCATTTTTAGGTAATGGACATCCAGGATGTGCATGAATCAAGGAACAGAATCTTTTCCATGACTCAGGAAATTTCTCTTCTTCTTCCTGTTTAAAATCAAAAAGTCTCTGCAAAGCAGCATGTCTAGCACTGGGAGGAAAATATTTATGGAAGAAAGAAGCAATCAAGCAATCAGGGCTATCAATGGAACAAAGTACTTGCGCATTTTACTTGCGTAATCAGGAGATAATATATTGAACTAAGACCTAGCTTCTCCTTTTAGTGAAAAGGGGAAGATCTTAGCAACAAAGTACTTGCGCATTTTAAAATCTTCAGGGAACAAAGCACTCGTAGTAGAAAGCTCATTCATATGAGCCACAACACTCTCATTTTTAGTACCACAAAAAGGTTCTTTCTCAACAATATCTAAATAATATAAATCAAGAGACAAATCATAATATCCATCTTTAATATCTATGGGAGAAGTGGCAAACTTAGGATCATAGGACAACTTAGGCATAATAGTACGTCTAGCAAGGAGACTGTTCATAGCACTAGTACCATGTGTGTTTCGGCACTATTCAACAAATTCATCAGTGAACTCAATGTAAAAATCATTAATATCATAACTCTCACTAGCCTCATGTGAGCTAATAGGTGTAACAGTGTCTTCACTAGGAGTTTCGGTATTTCCTAGATTAGCCATAGTAGCATCTAGAAAAGGACCTAATGAACCACTCGCATCAAGCATAGTAGAAGTAACATCATGAGTATCAAAAGCATTTTCAGACTCAACAGTAGTAGCAGTGTGTGTAGCATGAGTATGTGGTGGTGGTGTGACAAGCTTACTTATAACAGACGGTGAATCAAGAGCAATAGAGGTGTTTAGGACTGTACCTCTTCTTGTAGTGGATGGTAAAATAGGGAACTTTCCATCACGAGACTTCCCCATGATGAAAGGAGTAGCAGTGAACAATAATAGATCCAAGTGAACTTACAAATAAAGCTATGCTCCCCGGCAACAGCGCCAGAAAATAGTCTTGATGACACACAAGTATAGGGGATCGCAACAGTCTTCGCGGGTAGTATTACCCAATTTATTGATTCGACACATGGGGAGCCAAAGAATACTTGCAAGCCTTAACTACTGATTTGTCAATTCAGCTGCACCTGGAAGTAGTTCTTGCTCACAGAAGTTTATCAGTAGCAATAGTTTGGTAGTAGCAACAGCAACATTAACAACAACAGTGAAACATGAGCAATAGTAACAGTAACGGTAACAGTAGGATTCGAGTGCGGTAGGCATCGGGATGGATTGACGGGCGTTGCATGGACGAGTCTAAACATGTAACTTCAAGATCTAGGGCATTGCAGATAAATAATAACAAGCATCCAAGTACTAAACAATCCTAGTCATGTGCTCCAAATATAGTCATATGTGCTCGCAATGAGAACTTGCACAACATCTTCTGTCCAACCAGCCCGTGGCAGCGGGGCCTCTAGGGAACTACTGGAAATTAAGGTTCTCCTTTTAATTGAGCACCGAAGCAAAGCATTAACACTCCGTGAACACATGTGATCCTCACACCACAGCCATCCCCTCCAGTTGTCCCAATTATTGTCACTTTGGGGCCTTTGGATCCGGACAATGATATGTGCACACAACTTGCATATAAGATCACAAACAATACTATCATAATGATTCAATAATAAGTTCAGATCTGAGATCATGGCACTCGGGCCCTAGTGACAAGCATTAAGCAGAACAAGTTGCAACAAATTCAAATAGCACAAGAGATAGTAGGCACTATGCCCTAACAATCTTATTTGATTACATGATAGAAGTCATCCAATGCCTGCCATCCCCAAGCCTACAGAGGGGTATTACTCACACATGGATGAGGGAAACATCGGTGGTTGATGGAGATGCGTTGTTGATGACAATAGCGATGATCCTCTCCAAATTCCCCGTCCCGGCAGGGTGCCAGAACGGAGTTTCTGGATCGAAATCTAAGTTTCTGGTGGCAGCGGCGGAGCGAAACTCTTTCTGGAAAACTATCAAACCCCCCTGAGTTTTTAGGTCAGGAGGCAACTTATAGGTGCGGAGGGAGGCCGAGGAGCTGCCTGGGGTGGCTAGACCTCCCCCAGGCACGGGGTCAGTGGGCCCACGCCTAGGGTGGGTCTGGGCCCCCCAGGCCTCCCCTCTGTCTCCCCTTCTGGCTCCGTGGATCTTTTGGTGAGAAATAGTTTTTGGCATATTTTCCGGGATTTTTCCTGATAGTTCATTTTTTGCACAAAAACAAGACACCAAGGTAATTCTGTTGAAAACAGCGTCACTCCGTGTTAGTTGTATCCAAATCACACAAGTATAGAAGAAAAACAGTAGCAAAGTGTTCGAGAAAGTAGATACGTTTTGGACATATCACATCGCAGGGATGAACTGGGTGCGGCGTGTTTGCTGTGGTCCACAGCTTGGTAGTGCTCGAGGGCTAGACAGGGGATGGCGATGGACGGTGGCCTGCCTCCTAGACATGGTGGCTAGGCGCGGCGAACTCTCCTGCTAGCTTGCCATGGTCGGCTCGCAAGGGGTGCCTCGGGCAAGCACGAGATGGTGCAATGCGTAGGGTTCTAGCTGGTTTAATGCAATGGTTGTCACTGGGGAGACAAGGGTGATGAAAGGGAGACAAAGGTTTGAATGATCACTGCTCAAAACAGTGAAGTTTGGCCAAATTCGATTTGTGTCTCCAGGTGTTTGATGAAATGTCCGCAAGAGATTTATATTTGAATTTTTAGATGAATTTTGGTGGGTGCATTGGTCACACACTGGGTAGTATCTGGTTGCTTGAATTTGTCTAGGTGAACTAGTTTGGTTGGGTTTTGAGAAATGGTGATCTTACCATATGAACTAGATTCAATTTTGAAATGTCATTTGAATAGGGTTGCCAAATGTTTCTGTGGGTTTGCAAGTTGGGCTTGGCTTCACTTTTACTTGGTCTACCAAGGGGTGAAAAGAATTGGATTTGTTTCTGTTAGAAATCTTGGACTAGAAGCACTCAAAGTGGTCTAGTGGTTAACTTTGGTCAAAATGACCATTAGCTCATATTGTTTGTTTTTGAATTTATATTGATTTGATTCTGCATGGAAATGATTTATATGATGTTGTTTTCATCTTTAAACCAATCCTTGCCATTCATAACAATCAAACAAGTCCATACAAGCATTCATGCATTCATCACATACACACATGCATTCATATTGATTTAAATTAACAAAAGTTTTTGTTAACCCTAATTTTGGGTGGTTGCAATTTGATAACCTTGATTAGTATTTTTGGGATATTACAAACCTTCCCCCCTTAAACAAAATCTCGTCTCGATAATTGGGAAAAAGAAAACTAGGATTTAAAGAGATCTGGAAACTCAGTCCTAATGTAATCTTCTCGCTCCCAGGTAGCTTCTTCTTCAGTGTGGTTACTCCACTGGATCTTGAGAAACTTGATACTCCGGGTCCTGGTGGTTCTGAAAGCTTCCTCCAAAATACGAATGGGCACTTCGGAATATGCCAGGTCATCATTGATCTCTATGGTTTTGTGATCAATATTCTTGAAAACTTCGGTCTTCTCCGGGACTTCTAGGCATTTGCGAAGTAACGAGATGTGAAACACATTATGCACGGCTGACATCTCCTTCGGCAGTTCCAGTTGATATGATACTTCTCCTTGGTGATTCAAAATCTTGAAAGGTCCAATATATCTGGGGGCTAACTTTCCTTTGAGTTGGAGACGTTGAATTCCCTTCAAGGGTGATACTTTCAGATATACGAAATCTCCGATATTGAAGGCTAGGTCTCGACGTCTCTTGTTGGCATAACTCTTTTGTCTGGATTGGGAGGTCTTGAGGTGCTCACGGATCTTGTGAACTTTCTCTTCGGCTTCTCGTAGGATGTCGGGTCCAAAAATCTGACTCTCTCCTACTTCCGACCAATTCAAAGGGGTACGACACTTCCTTCCATACATGAATTCAAATGGGGCCATTTGCAAACTAGCTTGGTAGCTGTTGTTTTATGAAAATTCTGCGAAAGGCAAACAATCTTCCCATTTAGATCCTTATTCCAACACACAAGCTCTCAACATATCTTCGAGTATTTGGTTTACTCGCTCCGTTTGTCCATCGGTCTGAGGGTGATAAGCTGTGGTGAAATCTAGTCTCGTTCCTAATCCTTCTTGGACTTTCTTCCAAAATCTCGAGGTAAACTGGGTTCCTAGATCCAACACAATGTTCTTGGGGACTCCATGCAAACTGACTATTCTAGCAATGTACGATTCTGCTAGCTTCGAACTCTGATAAGCGGTCTTGACTAGTAAGAAATGAGCGACTTTGGACAGTCTATCCACTATGACCCAGATAGAGTCATTTCCCATAATAGATGTAGGCAACCTGGTGATAAAATCCATTCCAACTGAATCCCATTTCCATTCCAGAATCTGCAATGGTTGCAACAGTCCTGCGGATCTCTGATGTCCCGCCTTGACTCTCTGACAGATATCACACTTGGCTATGCAGCTTCCAATTTTTCTCTTCATCTTATGCCACCAAAATTGCTCCTTCAAATCCTGATACATCTTCGTTCCTCCGGGGTGGATAGAATAAAGAGTATCATGGGATTCTTTCAAAATAGCTTGTTTCAACTCTGAATCTGCGGGTACACAGATATGACCTTTGTACCACAAAACTCCTTCTTCATCCTTGGTGAATCCAGGTACCTTTCCTGTACCGATACGACGTTTGATTCCATTAATAATAGCATTTCCTTTCTGCGCCTCCTTGATTTGACTGATCAAAGTGGGTTGAAGTTCTATGCTAGCCAAAAATCCTTCACTAACTAGCTCCATTCTGAAATCTTCCAACTCCTTGTGCCAACTTGGTTTCTCCTTCAGAATCATGGAGTTCAAGCGACACGGCAATATTGATTTGACTGATCCATCTTTTTTGCCTCATATTGAGCTCCTTCTGGGTGAAAATATGTTTTAGGCTCTTGTGATCCAAATAAATCTCACAACGGTTACACATAAGATAATGTCGCCATGTCTTCAAGGCTAAAACTACGACTACTAGTGCAAGGTCATGGGTAGGATAATTTTGCTCATGTTGCTTCAGTTGTCGGGATAGATATGATATGACTTTTCCTTCTTGCATTAGCACACATTCGAGACCGATCTTGGATGCGTCACAAAACACAGCAAAAGGCTTCGTGATATCCGGCATAATCAAGATTGGGGCTGAGATCAATCTCTTCTTGAGCTCTTGGAAACTTGCTTCACATTTGTCCGTCCATTCAAACTTCTTATCTTTCTTTAACAATTGGGTCATGGGTCTTGCGATGCTCGAAAATCCTTCTACGAACTTGCGATAATATCCCGCTAATCCGAGAAATGCACGAACTTGGGTTTGAGTGGTTGGGTCTTGCAATTCTTCCACATCCTTAACCTTGGCTGGGTCGACAGCAATTCCTCTGACTGACACGATATGTCCGAGGAATCCTACTTCCTGTAACCAGAATTCATATTTGCTAAACTTGGAATACAACTGATGCTCCTTAAGGGTTCCAAGGATGGTCCTTAGGTGTAGCTCATGTTCTTCTTCTGATTTGGAATGGATCAGGATGTCATCGGTGAAAACAACGACAAACTTATCCAGGAAGTCCATAAAAATCAGGTTCATAAAATAAGCGGGGGCAATTGTTAATCCAAAATACATGAAAGCGTACTCATACAGTCCATATCTGGTGGTAAAGGCAGTCTTTGGAATATCCTCTGCGCGAATATTGAATTCATGATAACCAGTTCTAAGGTCAATCTTAGAAAACACTTTGGCACCGGTCAACTGGTCAAACAAATCTTCTATCTTCGGCAGTGGGTACTTGTTCTTAATGGTGACATCATTCAGCTTCCAATAATCCGTGCACAGACAGTTACCTCCATCTTTCTTATCCACAAACAAAACAGGTGATCTCCATGGAGACGCACTTGGTTGAATTAGTCCTATCTCTAGCAAAGCATCCAGTTGCTTCTTTAGCTCCACTATTTCAGATGGGTACATATTATAAGGTCTCTGAGCTATGGGTCCAGTTCTAGGGATTAGTTCAATGATAAACTCGATATCTCGATCTGGGGGCATATCGGGAAATACATTTGGGAATACTTCGGGGTATTCACAGACTACTCTGACTTGGTCAATGTTGGTTGGGCTAGACTCTTGTTGCACTTGAATTGATGGGGCAAGGTTTCAGATACATGCTCTACTGATACTCCAGCAGTACTAGTCATGGTTATGTCTTTCTTGGCACAGTCGATTAATCCTTTATGTTTTGACATCCAATCCATTGCTAGTACTACTTTCAAACCTTAGGTTACAAGTACTATTAGATTAGCATAAACATCTATGCCATGGATTCTGATAGGTACAGCCTTGCAAATTTGTCTAGCTTTGGTGATTGAACCAGATATTTGAACTATCATAACATGCTTCAATTTGGCTGGTTGAATCTTACTAGTGCATGCAAATTCTTCCGTAACAAATGAGTGTGATGCTATAGAATCAAAGAACACACTTACAAGTATTGAGTTAATAGAAAACATACCCAGCACGACATTTGGCGCTTCTTGGGCTTCTTCAGCATTCATGTGAAACAGACGGTCGTTGCGGTTGAGCGAATTCCCTGGGGCAAATCTCCTTCTAGGCTAAACACGACGCTGCTGCTGAGCTGGGGCATTCACATTGGGGGCTGCTGCAAGCTTCTTGGGGCACTCATTGGAGTAGTGACCCTTGGTTCCACATTCATAACAAGTCATCTGAGACTTTTCTTTTCTTGCAACAGGCACGACATTGCTTCCAGTTTTGGGGTTTTTTTTGCAAAATATTTCAAAGTTTGACTCAGGTTTTGTAGAGGTCCCAACCTTTAATAAGGTAGAGATCCCTGTGTTTACAATGCTAGTCCCTGGATCAATAGCTAGCATCCACAGTTAAGATGTAATATCAAGAAACAAAGGTCATAATACAATTTTATAACCAGGAATAACATAAATTTTATTACATCTTACATAGCTCTTTTGGCTATTACATTACATTGCAGCAGAATATCTATAAGCATGGGGTCCTTCATCTTCAAAGTGCCACAGGCAAACATGTTGGTCGTAGACTTGTAATCCTAATCAATCAACTTCACTAATATCAATCAAACCTGCAACATAACAAGTTACAGCCACAAGGGTCAATACATTTGAATTGTATTGGAAAGTTTCACTACTAAGTGGAAATATGTGGATCCTATCATTACATGCATATTTGGCTAGGTAGGGTTTAGGCTTGTTTGCAGAAAGCAATAATGTTTTCCTATCTTTTTCAAAATAATTTTGATCTTTTGTCAAAATCTTTCTGAGCTCCTTGGTACACCCCAAGTGCTTCAAGTCTTTATCAAAATCTTTTGAGCTCCTTGGTACACCCCAAGTGCTTAAGTCTTTGTCAAAATCTTTTGAGATCCTTGGTACACCCCAAGTGCTTCAAGTCTTTTGTTGTCACTTTCAAGTTTTACTTTTAGAAATTGGAATGTCAAGATTTCCCATAGCTTCAGGCCTTAGTTGCTCAGTATTGTCCATAACCGGGGACACGGCTAAGTACTTAGAATTTTTGATCTTCTGCAGAAGTAGTACACTTTACCCACATGACACACTCTCATCTTGTTGCCACCAGTGGCCGCTGGATTAGTACTCACCAAGATGGAGTACTGGCAGATTGAGAATGTGACGAAGTCTTTCCATAGGTTCCTCCCAATACATAATGCTAGCTTGTCTACCAGGCACCAATGTAGGGTTCCGAGTTCCCTCATTTAGTTAACCTGAAGAGGCCAATGCATGGGTCTTCCACAATGTAATTTACTAAGCCAGTGCCCATTTAGCATGTGGCTATACACGGAAGCCACTGTACGAGAAACATGTTCAATCTCTAAGTCCCTGGGTGGTGTTCTTTTAGTGCACAAACAGAAGAGATTGCCATATATACATGGTTCCTTTTGTTGCCACCTTTTCCAAAACTTGAGTATCCTTGTCCACCCAGGTGGTTCATTGAGTACTTGTTTTATTATATAAAACATAAGTATTTCTCAACTTCATAAATCTCAACATGTATCTCTTCTCAATATAAATAGAAGGGCTAAGCATATTACAACTACATTGTTTTCACTAAGGAATATATAAAGGTATCCTATTAGGATTTAGCATAGCATAAAGTATAGAAATCCTTTTCATGCATGTTTCAAAAATCCACTAAGTATAATGAAAATAGTAGGACATGGATGATAGTGTCACTTGCCTTTTCGGTAGAGGATGTTGGTTCACTTCTTGACCTTGCTAATATCACACTCTTCTAATCTTCACTACAAATCAATCAAGCAAACACAAATTCAACTAGCATTCCAAACAATAATCAAACAAATTAATCACACATAAAATAATAGAAACCAAGTTATGCATGCAAGCATGCCAAAAAGATAGTTTTATTTGCAAAGGTGGTTTCTACTAGGCTCTACACATTGTAAGGTTCAAATTGGTCATTTTCTAAAGTGGCAAAGTCATTTGAAAAAGGGTTTTATCTATAAACCATTTTTAAATCCAATCATTATTTTATGTGGTGGAAAATGTTTTTAGCAAAGCAACAATTTTATATTGTTCACCAAACAAGTTGTTAATTCACAAAACTTGGTGTCTTAGGGTCAGTAGGTTTGAATCAAAACATTTTCCAAGGGTTTTACCCAAAATCATTTCTATAACAAAATCAATATTTTTATTTGACTAGAAATGAGCTAACTCAATTATTCAATCCTAATCTTCACAAAATACATTTTTAAAACCATAAGTTGGTTCCTAGGGTCAGTAAGTTCACAACAAACCATTTTGCAAAGATTTCAGCCCCAAAATCATTTTGAAATAAATTTTATATCCTAAACAAGCATACACAAGTTTCTGCAAAAACAAACATTTTACCAGAAGTTTTTTACTAAAAAAATGCATGGTTGGCTAGGGCTTGTTCCACTGATTCCATTGATATAAAATTTGCAAACTTTGGACGTGTAGAACTAAAGTTATGGATTTTTCAAATTTGCATACAAATCAGATTCTAATTCTGTTTTAAACAGATCTAGTGTCACGTGGCGCAATACTATTGGTCGGTACCGGTTCACACGGATAGGCCTCTATGAGGCGTTGGATCTAAACATATCGCGCGGCTCAGACTCAAACTTACCGCTTTGTTATAATCTAATCTCAACCAGACGATTTCGATCTAACGGCTACAATGAGGCTACCAGAACTGGCAGCGCTGCGCGGCGGCAGACGGCAGCGACGCTCGGCTAGCGGCGTTGCGGCGGCTACAGGAAGCAAAGAAGGAAACGGGGATGTTCACCGTGCTCGCGTGGTCGAGGTTATGCTCAACGCGTGGTCAGCTTGGCACGGGGCGCTCAGACGCGACGGGGATTCCTTGCCGGAGTGGGTGGCGGCGTCAGGCTTCTCTAGAGGTCGTCGAGGGCGACGCTGCGGTTCACCCCGAGGAAAAACAAGGGCACGGTTAGATGCGGCCGAGTGTGGCGAGTGCAGGAGCGTCATCGGGAAGGAGAGGGGCGGACGGCTACTTACTGGAATGCTTCGCCGGAGTGTCAGCGAACGGTGGTGGCGTTCAGAGGATGTTGAAGCCGAGGCTCTGGGGTATTCACGGGCGAGTCCGAGACACTGGCAGATGCGCCTGGGGCTGGGGATCACTCTCGAGTGCAGTGGGAGGCGAGAGGTGGCGAGGTGTGCCCGAAATTCACTGGAGAGGCTCGCCGGATCAGCGGCGGTGCAAAATCGATTCAGGGCAGCCTGGTGGCTCTCGTGCAGTGGTTTGTCAGGGGAAATGGCGAGGAGTGTCAGGTGATTAAGAGGGCATAGATGTTGGAGATATTAACGCCTACATTGATGTGAATTTGATAGCTGCAATCAAGACAGAAACGGCGAGGAGTAATCGCCGCAGGTTTGAAGACGATGCACAGTGATGTGGGGTCTTGGCGTCAGTGAGTGAGAGTGTAGAGGTCTCAACCTAATAAGGTAGACTCCTCCTGTGTTTTACAATGCTAGTCCCTGGATCAATAGCTAGCATCCACAGTTAAGATGTAATATCAAAAAAACAAAGGTCATAATACAACTTTATAACCAGGAATAAAATAATTCATTACATCTTACATAGCTCATTTGGCTATCACATTACATTGCAGCAGAATATCTATAAAGCATGGAGTCTTCATCTTCAAAGTGCCACAGGCAGATGTTGGTTGTAGACTTTGTAATCCTAATCAAACAACACTAAAATCTATCAAACTTGCAACATACAAGTTACAGCCACAAGGGTCAATACATTTGAATTGTATTGGCAAGTTTCACTACTTTGTATATTATGAGTGGATCCTACAATTACATGCATATTTGGCTAAGTAGAGTTTAAGGCTTATTTGCATAAAGCAACATTTATCCTATATTTTCAGAATGGTTTTGGTCCTTTGTCAAATCCCTTTTCCAAGATCCTTGAACTCCTTGGTAGAAACTCAAGTGTTCAAGACCTTGTCAAAAATCCTTTGAGCTACTTGGTAACCCCAAGTGCAACAAGTTTTATCAAAACTCATGAGTTCCTTGGTATCCCCAAGTACATCATGCTCTTGAGCACCTTGGTAACCCCAAGTACAACAAGTTTAACAAAATCTCTTTGAATTCCTTGGTACCCCCAAGTGCATCAAGTTTTTATATTAGAAATTGGAATGTCGAGATCTCCCATGGTTCAAACTTTAGTTGCTCAGTATTGTCCATAACCGGGGACACGGCTAAGTACTTAGATTTTATTAACTTCTGCAGAAGGAGTACACTTTACCCACATGACACAATCCCATCTTGTTGCCACCAGTGGCCTACTGGATTAGTGCTCACCAAGATGGAGTACTGGCAGACTGAGAATGTGACGAAGTCTTTCCAAAAGGTCCTCCCATACATCATTGCTAGCTTGTCTTCGGCCCCCATGAAGCATTCCAGATCCCCATGTCCGGTAACTAAAGACAATGTATGGGTCTTCCTAATGTAATTGACTAAGCCAGAGCCATAATAGCATGTGGTTGCACACGAAAGCCACAATTGGAGAAACATGTTCAATCTTTAAGTTTCCTAGGTGGTTTTCATTTGGAGCACAACACAAAGTGATTGCCATAAACATGGTTCCTTTTGTTGCCACCTTCTCCAAAACATAAAGTGTCCACCACCTAGGTGGTTCATTGAGTCCTTGTTTTATTATGTAAAACGCAAGTCCTTTTCTCAACCTTTGTGTAATCTCAACATGTATCTCTTTTCAAACATAGCATGGCTAAGCATGTACAAATTCAATATTTTTACTAAGGAGTGTTTAGGGAATCCTATTAGGATTTAGCATAGCATAAGTATAAAACATTTTCATGCATGTTTACAAAATCCACTAAGTATAATGAAAATAGTAGGACTTTTGTATGATAGTGTAACTTGCCTTTTTGGAAGAGAATGGTGGTTCACTCCTTGATCTTTCTAGTATCACACTTCACTACAAATCAATCAAGCAAACACAAATTCAATTCACATTCTAACCAAAGTCAAACAAACAATTTTTCACACACACAAGGTAATGGAATCTATGTCATGCATACGTATGCAAAGGTTGGTTCTATTGCAAGGATGGTCTCCACTAGGCTTCTAAACTTTGTAAGTTCCAAATTGGTCATTTACCAAAATGGCAAAGTCATTAGTTAGAGAGTTTTGTCCAATTATTATTTTAAAATCCATTCAACATTTTATGTGGTGGAAAATGGTGTTATTAATAAAAAAATCTTTTAAGTTTCTCACCAAAAGTTTCTAACTTTCAAGATTTGTTGTTTTGGGTCAGTAGCTTTGAATCAACATATTTTCTCAAAGTTTTATTCCAAAATCCTTTTTTTTCATAATAAACCCATTATCTTTATTTGGCTAGAATTAGACTAATTCAATTAATCCATTCTAAATTTTTCCAATCTCATTTTCAAAACTATGGGTTGGTTCCTAGGGTCAGTATGGTCACTAAAAACCATTTTGCTAAAGATTTAATCCTAAAAAAAATTTTAAACAATTTTTCTACTCTAAACAAGTACACAAATGTTTCTGCAAATTCAAACAAGCTAACAGATACTATTTTCTAAACTAAGGCCATGGTTGGCTAGGTCTTGCTTTCCTGAATCCAACGACATAAAATTTGTAATTTTTGGACGTGTGGATCCAAAGTTATAAGGGTTTGAAAATTGAATCTCAATCAGATTTCAAATCTGTTTTAAACAAAACAGGTGACACGCGGCGTGTTTTAACTGGACGGTACCGGTTCGGACGGATCGGTGTTGCGGTGCGTTGGATCTAATTGATCGTGTGGTCCAGAGTGCGTACCTCTTCACGACTAACTGATTCTATCTCGCTCGCCCGATCTAGATCGAACGGCTCTGGTTCGTTTGACCAAAAATGAGCGGCGCCGACGGCGGCTAGCGGCGGCACACGGCCAGACGGTGGCGCTACGGCGGCTACAGGAAGCAAAGAGGGGAGGGAAAATGATCACCAGAGTCGCAGGGTTGTGGTGATGCTCGACGTGCTGTTGGCTTGACAAGGGGCGCTTGGGTACTGCCGCAATTGCTCGCCGGAGTTGGTTCTGGCGACGGGCAGCTCTGGTCGAGGTTGAGGACGTCACTGGAGATCGCCCTAAGGCAACACAAAGGTGCGGTCAGATGCGCAGGCTCAAGACAATTCTATGTGCGTGATCGAGAAGTGAAGGGGCGATCTGGTTCACCTGGTAAACGTCGTCGGAGAGGTTGCGAACGGCGGCGTCGTCGGAACTTGTCAAAGTCGACGCTTCGGGGCGCCCGCGGTTGAACAGAGGGTACGGGTAAGCGCCAGGGAATGGGGAAGCTGCCAGCATGCTCAAGGAGGCTCGGGGAGGTGTGGCTTGGCCGAAATCGACAAAGGAAGCTCGTCGGACCGAGGGTGGTGCGGCGAGAAATGGAGCAGCCTGGGGGCGATTTGAGGCGTGGTGACAGAGGGGAACGGAGGGAAAGACGCAGGCGTTTTATCGAGCATGGTCAAGTCGAGTAATGGTGGCTGCATTATGGCGAATTAAGGCCGCGGAATCTCTGCAGAAAACGGCGACGAGGAGGGGAGAAGGGGTCGTGCGGGTGAGGAGGAAGAACAGTGGAAAGGGGGTCCAGTCGTCAGTGGGAAAGAAATTAGGGAAAGGGTCCACCCGTCAGTGTCTGTTTGAGCCAGTGCTTAGGTAGGAAAATGTTTCACTGTGGATAGAGGAGCTGGGCTGGTGCTGGGCCTTAGTGGGCTGCTGGGTTGGATTGGTCTAATCCTTATTTTTTTCTGTTTCTGATTCTTTTTCCTTTTTCTAATTTATTTCCTGTTTTGAATTTCAAAACAATCAAACAAGGTTCAAATCAATTCAAACAACACTCAAACTTTGTAATATTGAAATTAGTTCTGTTTAGTAATATGAACCAAAATCCAAATTCAAATCAATAATTTTAATAATAGGGGCTATTACTATTTAATTAAATGGATGTTCGAATTATTAATTCCATAGGTTTTGATTTAATTCAAAATTCCTCTTGAGAACTAAATGATTTTAAACCATTCAGTAGGTTGTTTTTGAAAATAAGAAATATTTGGAAAGCTTGTTTAAAATAAAAATAATATTTGGTTATATAGGGTCCATTAATAATTAAATACAAGGGGCCTTAGTTATTAAATCCAATAGAGTTTGATTTTATTCATGAATTCTTTATTTGAAACCTAAATATTTTCAAAACCAAATCAGTAGGTTTTATTTGGAAAATACAGAACACTTGGAAACTTGTTTTAAATAATTTTAATAAGTTGTGATGTTTCAATTAAATTGGTAAAACATTTTATTTAAATAAAGTTAGATATTAAATCCTTATTAATTTATTTAATCAAATCTTTGCTAATTTTATTTAAAACAAAATGTTTTAATTCCAAAGCTTGGCCAAGGTTTTAATTTGGCTTTATAAAATATTCATTATTTATAAACTCATCTTTTCTTTTAAATACCAAATATTTTATTAAAAGATTCCAAAATAGTAATTCCAAAACATTTTTAATTTTTATTTAATTAAATGTTTAACTCATTAAATTCCTTTAGGATTTTATTTAATTCAAATGGGTTTGAGGATCCATTTAATTTCAAAAAGTTTCTTCTGGCCCTGGAAATCAAACAAAATTTTATTTTATTCATTTATTTTCACATTACAAGATTTGGAAAATCTTGGGATGTGACAGGCTAGCACCCTTAAAATAAATCTCGTCCCGAGATTTGGGAAGGCTGGGGTTACAAGCAAGTTCAAAACAACTAGGGTACTACCACCCTTAAAAAATTTCAAACAAAAAAATACATCTTGTCCTTCTTGGGATCATGAGAAATACTTTCTCTAAGAAAATATTTGCATGGTGTCTTTGGTTTCCATACTTGACTCATGGGCCAAGGTTGAGTTTCTCCATAGGCTTGTTTGACTTGTTCTTCATCCTTTCTGGATAGTTACTTGCATAATGTCCCGGATTCTTGCAGTTGAAACAATGAATGTCCTTGAGTTCTTTGCGTTGTTCTTGTGCACAAGTTGCTACATAATGGCCTGGTTCTTTGCAGTTGTTGCACCACACTTGGTCAATCTCTTTATTCTTCTTGTTCTCTGGGCATCCACTGGAGTAGTGTCCCATTTCCTTACATTTACGACATTGTGCAAGGCTCATGTCTTGCTTTTGTTTCTTAAGCTTCTTTAGTCCTTTGAATTGGCTTGTCTTGTTTGGAGGTATAAGTGGTCCTTTTCCTTTGGTTGACTTGGATCCTTCTTGTTTCCTTTGTACCACCATGAAGTAGATAGGACATTGGTTAGGAGTATGGTCACTTCCTTCACAAAGGTAACAGGTGGCTTGAGAGATGGGACATTGTCCAACAGGATGTTCTTCTTCACAATTGGGGCATTGTCCTTCATGCTCCTTGGAAGTATGGTCCTTGTCTCCACAAATAGTGCAAACTGGGGCTCCATCTAGAATAACATTCTTGTCAGCCTTGTTATCATAAACTTCTTTGGGATAGTTTTCTTCCATGCTGATCATTTGATTAGTCACCTTAAGCATCAGTTGGGATTGCTCTTCCAAAAACCTTTGTAGTGCTGGATCTTTATCACTATTGTGGGCTATGAACTGAGCTGTCAGTTGGTTCAACTGGTGTTGGGTTGCTATGAGCTCTTTCATGTTGTCAGCTTGGTTGGTGTTGATGTCATCAACCTTGGAGTCTTTCGGAGTAGTCATCTGTTTGGGTTGAAGGAAGATTAGAGTAGGCAAGATATTTCTAAGGAATTATTTCTATTCACACACATCACAATTTACACGAACAATGTGCATGCAATCACAAACTAAACATTCACAAACAACTTTGCACTCAATCAACAAGGTTCAAGCACATACTTAGGCAACAAAATATTTTCGTTACACCACATAAGTTGGGGTGTTTGACTTAACTAAATTATGGTGGTCCATCTATATGGTTCACTTGTGATCCTTCCATCCTTATTGGTTGATCCTTCCTGCATGTGATCATGGTTTCCTTGAGAAAAACCCTTGGTCACAATACTTCAAAGTTGTTGATGGTTTCTTCTTATTTTTCCTTCCCTCAGTCTCTAAATCTTGAGTAGGATTTCCTTGTCTCACTTGTAGTCCTTAGTGGTATCCATGTTGGAAGTCCTTGGTGAACATGCTGAAGATGTTGAAGTCATTAGAGCTGAAGATGTTGAAGTCATTAGAGTTGAAGTAGAGGAGAAGTAGAGTTAAAACCAAAATGGTTTGAGGAATGATTTGACAAGTGTTTTTGTAAATAAGTTTTTGGAATAAGACAACTCCTATTTTCTAAGGGTTTTTGTCCAATCCTGGGTTTACAAATCCTATAGGCAACACAATGCTCTGATACCATCTGTAGAGGTCTCAACCTAATAAGGTAGATTCCTCCTGTGTTTTACAATGATAGTCCCTGGATCAATAGCTAGCATCCACAGTTAAGATGTAATATCAAAAAAACAAAGGTCATAATACAACTTTATAATCAGGAATAAAATAATTCATTACATCTTACATAGCTCATTTGGCTATCACATTACATTGCAGCAGAATATCTATAAAGCATGGAGTCTTCATCTTCAAAGTGCCACAGGCAGATGTTGGTTGTAGACTTTGTAATCCTAATCAAACAATCTTCACTAAAATCTATCAAACCTGCAACATACAAGTTACAGCCACAAGGGTCAATACATTTGAATTTTATTGGCAAGTTTCACTACTTTGTATATTATGAGTGGATCCTACCATTACATGCATATTTGGCTAAGTAGAGTTTAAGGCTTATTTGCATAAAGCAACATTTATCCTATTTTTTCAGAATGGTTTTGGTCCTTTGTCAAATCCCTTTTCCAAGATCCTTGAACTCCTTGGTAGAAACTCAAGTGTTCAAGACCTTGTCAAAAATCCTTTGAGCTACTTGGTAACCCCAAGTGCAACAAATTTTATCAAAACTCATGAGTTCCTTGGTAACCCCAAGTACATCATGCTCTTGAGCACCTTGGTAACCCCAAGTACAACAAGTTTAACAAAATCTCTTTGAATTCCTTGGTACCCCCAAGTGCATCAAGTTTTTATATTAGAAATTGGAATGTCGAGATCTCCCATGGTTCAAACTTTAGTTGCTCAGTATTGTCCATAACCGGGGACACGGCTAAGTACTTAGATTTTATTAACTTCTGCAGAAGGAGTACACTTTACCCACATGACACAATCCCATCTTGTTGCCACCAGTGGCCTACTGGATTAGTGCTCACCAAGATGGAGTACTGGCAGACTGAGAATGTGACGAAGTCTTTCCAAAAGGTCCTCCCATACATCATTGCTAGCTTGTCTTCAGCCCCCATGAAGCATTCCAGATCCCCATGTCCGGTAACTAAAGACAATGTATGGGTCTTCCTAATGTAATTGACTAAGCCAGAGCCATAATAGCATGTGGTTGCACACGAAAGCCACAATTGGAGAAACATGTTCAATCTTTAAGTTTCCTAGGTGGTTTTCATTTGGAGCACAACACAAAGTGATTGCCATAAACATGGTTACTTTTGTTGCCACCTTCTCCAAAACATAAAGTGTCCACCACCTAGGTGGTTCATTGAGTCCTTGTTTTATTATGTAAAACACAAGTCCTTTTCTCAACCTTTGTAAAATCTCAACATGTATCTCTTTTCAAACATAGCATGGCTAAGCATGTACAACTTCAATATTTTTACTAAGGAGTGTTTAGGGAATCCTATTAGGATTTAGCATAGCATAAGTATAAAATATTTTCATGCATGTTTACAAAATCCACTAAGTATAATGAAAATAGTAGGACTTTTGTATGATAGTGTAACTTGCCTTTTTGGAAGAGAATGGTGGTTCACTCCTTGATCTTTCTAGTATCACACTTCACTACAAATCAATCAAGCAAACACAAATTCAATTCACATTCTAACCAAAGTCAAACAAACAATTTTTCACACACACAAGGTAATGGAATCTATGTCATGCATAAGTATGCAAAGGTTGGTTCTATTGCAAGGATGGTCTCCACTAGGCTTCTAAACTTTGTAAGTTCCAAATTGGTCATTTACCAAAATGGCAAAGTCATTAGTTAGAGAGTTTTGTCCAATTATTATTTTAAAATCCATTCAACATTTTATGTGGTGGAAAATGGTGTTATTAATAAAAAAAATATTTTAAGTTTCTCACCAAAAGTTTCTAACTTTCAAGATTTGTTGTTTTGGGTCAGTAGCTTTGAATCAACATATTTTCTCAAAGTTTTATTCCAAAATCCTTTTTTTTCATAATAAAACCATTATCTTTATTTGGCTAGAATTAGACTAATTCAATTAATCTATTCTAAATTTTTCCGATCTCATTTTCAAAACTATGGGTTGGTTCCTAGGGTCAGTATGGTCACTACAAACCATTTTGCTAAAGATTTAATCCTAAAAAAAAATTTAAACAATTTTTCTACTCTAAACAAGTACACAAATGTTTCTGCAAATTCAAATAAGCTAACAGATACTATTTTCTAAACTAAGGCCATGGTTGGCTAGGTCTTGCTTTCCTGAATCCAACGACATAAAATTTGTAATTTTTGAACGTGTGGATCCAAAGTTATAAGGGTTTGAAAATTGAATCTCAATCAGATTTCAAATTTGTTTTAAACAAAACAGGTGACACGCGGCGTGTTTTAACTGGACGGTACCGGTTCGGCTGGATCAGTGTTGCGGTGCGTTGGATCTAATCGATCGTGTGGTCCAGAGTGCGTACCTCTTCGCGACTAAGTGATTCTATCTCGCTCGCCCGATCTAGATCGAACGGCTCTGGTTCGTTTGACCAAAAATGAGCGGCGCCGACAGCGGCTAGCGGCGGCACACGGCCAGGCGGTGGCGCTACGGCGGCTACAGGAAGCAAAGAGGGTAGGGAAAATGCTCACCAGAGTCGCAGGGTTGTGGTGATGCTCGACGTGTTGTTGGCTTGACAAGGGGCGCTTGGGTACTGCGGCAATTGCTCGCCGGAGTTGGTTCTGGCGACGGGCGGCTCTGGTCGAGGTTGAGGACGTCACTGGAGATCGCCCTAAGGCAACACAAAGGTGCGGTCAGATGCGCAGGCTCAAGACAATGCTATGTGCATGATCGAGAAGTGAAAGGGCGGTCTGGTTCACCTAGTAAACGCCGTCGGAGAGGTTGCGAACGGCGGCGTCGTCAGAACTTGTCAAAGCCAACGCTTTGGGGCACCCGCGGTTGAACAGAGGGTACGGGTAGAAGCGCCAGGGAATGGGGAATCTGCCAGCGTGCTCAAGGAGTCTCGGGGAGGTGTGGCTTGGCCGTAATCGACAAAGGAAGCTCGTCGGACCGAGGGTGGTGCGGCGAGAAATGGAGCAGCCTGGGGACGAGTCGAGGAGTGGTGACAGAGGGGAACGGAGGGAAAGACGCAGGCGTTTTATCGAGCATGGTCAAGTCGAGTAATGGTGGCTGCATTATGGAGAATTAAGTCCGCGGAATCTCTGCAGGAAACGGCGACGAGGAGGGGAGAAGGGGTCGTGCGGGTGAGGAGGAAGAACAGTGGAAAGGGGGTCCAGTCGTCAGTGGGAAAGAAATTAGGGAAAGGGTCCACCCGTCAGTGTCTGTTTGAGTCAGTGCTTAGGTAGGAAAACGTTTCGCTGTGGATAGAGGAGCTGGGCTGGCGCTGGGCCTTAGTGGGCTGCTGGGTTGGATTGGTCTAATCCTTATTTTTTTCTGTTTCTGATTCTTTTTCCTTTTTCTAATTTATTTCCTGTTTTGAATTTCAAAACAATCAAACAAGGTTCAAATCAATTCAAACAACACTCAAACTTTGTAATATTGAAATTTGTTCTGTTTAGTAAGATGAACCAAAATCCAAATTCAAATCAATAATTTTAATAATAGGGGCTATTACTATTTAATTAAATGGATGTTCCAATTATTAATTCCATAGGTTTTGATTTAATTCAAAATTCCTCTTGAGAACTAAATGATTTTAAACCATTCAGTAGGTTGTTTTTGAAAATAAGAAATATTTGGAAAGCTTGTTTAAAATAAAAATAATATTTGGTTATATAGGGTCCATTAATAATTAAATACAAGGGGCCTTAGTTATTAAATCCAATAGAGTTTGATTTTATTAATGAATTCTTTATTTGAAACCTAAATATTTTCAAAACCAAATCAGTAGGTTTTATTTGGAAAATACAGAACACTTGGAAACTTGTTTTAAATAATTTTAATAAGTTGTGATGTTTCAATTAAATTGGTAAAACCTTTTATTTAAATAAAGTTAGATATTAAATCCTTATTAATTTATTTAATCAAATCTTTGCTAATTTTATTTAAAAAAAATGTTTTAATTCCAAAGCTTGGCCAAGATTTTAATTTGGCTTTATAAAATATTCATTATTTATAAACTCATCTTTTCTTTTGAATACCAAATCTTTTATTAAAAGATTCCAAAATAGTAATTCCAAAACATTTTTATTTTTTCTTTAATTAAATGTTTAACTCATTAAATTCCTTTAGGATTTTATTTAATTCAAATGGGTTTGAGGATCCATTTAATTTCAAAAAGTTTCTTCTGGCCCTGGAAATCAAACAAATTTTTATTTTATTCATTTATTTTCACATTACTAGATTTGGAAAATCTTGGGATGTGACAGATAGAGATAGGGAGAGGGGTCCACTCGTCTGTGTCTGCGCGGGTGAGTTTCTCGGTGGAAAAACGATTCGCGCGAGGTGGGGTTTAGTTGGGCTGGAGCTGGGCTTGCTGGGCCAGGTGGGTTGGGTCAGGTCTGATTCTATTTTTTTCTTTCTGATTGCTTTATCTTTTTCTATTTCGATTTTCTGTTTTGAAATTCAAACAACAATTTAAACAACCAAATCAAATCTAACTTTCACCAAACTTTGTATTGTGTTTATTTCTGTTTAACAACACAAATCAAAGTCCAAAACAAAATAATATTTTTATTCTTTTTAGGATCCAATTATTAATTAAATAAAATAGTCCTTAGTTATTAAATCAAATAGGATTTGATTTATTTAAAACTCCATTTGAAATCTAAATATTATCAAAACCAAAACAGTAGGTTTTATTTGAAAATATAGAATACTTGGAAAACTTGTTTAAGATAATTTTAACAAGTTTTGATGTTTTTACTTAAAATGGGAAAAACCTTTACCTTAATAAAATTGGTTTATTAATAAACTCTCATTATTTTATTTAAATAAACCTTTACTCTTTTAATCAAAGCAAACATTTTATTTCAAAATGTTGGCCAAGGTTTAATTTGGCTCTATAAAATAATCCTTATTTATATTTCTACCTTTTCATTTGAAAACCAAATCTTTTTATTAAAGGATCCAAAAATTACTTTCACATATTTAATATTTTCTTTATTAATTGTTTATCTTTTCAAATACCTTTAGGATTTGTTTGATCAAATAGGTTTGAAGGTTTCCAATTGGAATCAAAAAGTTTCTTCTCACCCTAAAAATCAACAAAGTTTTATTTTATTCATTTATTTTTCACATAACAAGATTTGGAAAATCTTGGGATGTGACAGGTTTTCCACTATCAACTTGCTTTTTATTCATTCATAGCACACAATACAAACACACACCACAATAAGGAAACAGATGGTTTTAAGAAACATTCTGTGAAACTACGATACAATGGGACCTGATACAACTCAGTAACGCTAGTGCTCAAGTGCTACTACTCATCAAACTTGGTGTCTTCATCATCATCATCATAAATGAAGGCGGAGTCATCATCATTGGTGTGGAAGTCCATGGCTTGATCCTCCAGGAAGTCATCATCATCACTGAGGTAGGAGTAGGGGTCTCCACGGATATCTTCCCCTGCATTCTCCATCTCCTCAAGATGCATGTCCCGCTCATGGATGGTCTCCTCCAAATCTGACACTTTGTGACGAAGGCGAGCAATAATGCGATCCTTCTTGTCACGCGTATGGCGAAAGGTCTAGCGCTTCTTAGAAAAGATGGCGATGGTCTGGTCCTTCCTGACTGTGATGGCATAGTTGTGGTTGGCGTAGGAGCGGGCATTGTCTAACTCCTTCTTCCTATCATACATCATGAAGCTGAGATGATCCACCTGATGCTTCAGCTCTGGGTTGTATGGCACCTCCAATGGTTGTCCCATAGCATCACGCCTTGTGTAGAACTCAAAGTGAGTACCCTTGATTTGATTAATGCTTTCCCCACACAGACGGGCAAGAGCTTCCTGCATGGCCCTGTTGAGTACGTGTAGCCAGTTGTTCTCTCTTAAGGTAAATTGGATTCCCTTTGAGGTGGGGGCTTCAATCTTGCCTCTGAGACTTGCAACAATCGCCACTTCAATTCTCCTCCTTGCTGATTGTTGAGCTGGGCTCTGAAGAACTCAGGGTGCAGGCGCTCTAGAAGTTCTGAGAGTTGGTCCAAATCACGCTCAAAGATGAGCTCTCCTTCGTTGCCCAACTGGTAGAACTTGCTATACTTCACGTCCATCTATAAGAATATAGGATGAGTAAGTTAGTAGAGTGATCAAGTGTGTTAAATTTTATGTAAGTTTGCAAGAATTTTTGAAGGACATGAATTTTCATGAAAGAATCTAAGTGATAAGAATGAGAATAGGTTTTCGTAAATACTCACTTATTTTTTTTTGAAACTAAGTTTTTGATTCAAGCGACCATTCTAACTAGGGTCTCCTATGGTCAGGATGGCTCTGATACCAACTTGTCAACACACGGATTTTTAATCCCAGATGCCTGTAATGCCATACATCGCAATCCCAGGATTACCATTTTTGCGATACATAATAGATTGGTACCATAGGTCATCATCCAATACAAATCATAATAAAGGTCTTACAAATAAAGGATCTCATGATCCAGTCTTAATACAATCAATGCAACGGAATAATATAATAATGGTAGCATGGGAGAAGCTCCATCTTCAGGGTCGCAGGCAATGCTGACGATGGGAGATGATCCTAGTTGTCGTAGACTTCCTGTTGTCCATTATCCTGGTAGTCCTCCTCATAGTCTGGCCAGGGGAATAGCCAAGGATAAAGCCATAGGTACTCTTTAAGTACTCGCAAACTATCACTAACAAGTAAGGTGTTTGAGTAGGAATCCTAAGCACTAGGTTGTTTTGCAAAAAGCCAGGTTTACCTTAACTAAGTTTAGAAGCAAAGAAAACTAGTTTAATGCTTTATAGAACCTAAGTGGGAACTTAGTTTTTGTGTTCACAATCCTGTTGTGGTCAAGTCAAAGTCATGATTCATTTCACAAGTCATTTTGAAAACATCTGACGATGGAACAATATGGCCACTCCAATTGTCCATCACCATAGACGCGGCTATTCGAATAGTTTGACACTCTGCAGAGGTGGTACACTTTCACCACAATATTCGATACATCCGTCAGGAACAATCCTGATTCACCATACTCAATATGCGGATAATCAATCCTAACCTTTCAATTACACACCCTAGTATAGGCACCTCCCCTATGTGTTTGGCCTCCCAACCATGACCATCTGTCATCTTGGGAACTGCATAGGTGGACAATCATCACGAGGTAGCCTCAGCTCAAACATCGGCTGTAAGGGAACCCATACTAAGATATATAAACTTCCACTCAAGCCCTACCCAAATTCGGGTATTGTGCTTGTACGGTAAAATTGGAATGGTATAGCATCCAAACACAACCATCAGTTTTGTAAAGGGTCTAAGGCTCATGCCTCGACATTTTCATCATCAAATCATCAGGTGTTCATAACACATGTCAAAACATTTCATTAGAATGACTCATCATTCTAAGGTTTTCATAACCATTTTCACCAAGTATTCCCATCTAAAGTGATCAAGTTTTATACTTAGCACTAGCCACTACAGTTGGGGGTAATCACTAATGAGGGGTGATAATCAAGTGTGACTTATCTAAATCTAATCTCATGCCTTAGGATGACATCTAGTTCTATCTACATTAGGCCAAGTTTTATGCTCTTTATGCTACCTCTAATAAAGAGCTTTGATAAAAAATAAAGCTTGCAAGTAAAACTGGGATTTGGTATGGTAAATTGGTATAACAAAATATGCCTAATGCATCTTGCATAAGTTATCTGGATTGCAAGGTTGCAAGTGTTAGCTTGCTAGGATGGCTTGCATTAGATAGCTTGCCTTGAGCAGTGTAGTGGTTGAAGTTCTCCTCCGCTTCCTCTTCGTAGTAGTCTCCTTCCTCTTCGTATCCTTGGTTGGTACTAGCGTTTATAAATAAATACAAGGTACACAATCACCAAACAATACTTAACTACTTCTATTTGGCACACAAAGGTTTACTCTAGATGATCTAGCATCATCACATGAATTAAATATTTAGTCTTATTTATTTTATTTTTGAAACGTAATTTCTACTCATTGAAAACTACTTAAGATTTAATATTCTACAATTAAAACATGGGATCATGTTGACACATGTCATCACCACATATTCTAATACTTGGGAATGTGATTTAAAGTGGTGTGACAATTTAATAAGGTTTAACCTTATTATTTTAATTAATTAAAGTGACTAGAAATGCCTATGGGGCATTCTTTTATTACTTGTTCATTATTACTTCAAGTAAACCTAGATATTATTATATATTCAGAAAGGTATTATCAAATGTGATCTTTGAGAGTTGGAATCAACTCAAAAGCATTTATGGTTGATTTTTGAAAAATGTTTGAATGCAGAAAAGTCTCTGCCTTATTATTTTTACTATAGGTGATCTATAATTTCAAATGGGTTGAATCCAACGGGCTTGGATTTAAGGATTTCCATATATTTCTAACACAATTGGTTTCAGGCAATTTGGTTTAGTGAAACTCTATGAATTGATTTTTGAGTCAATAGACAGAACTAGGTTTGAAACTAAATTGGAAAATCTAAATTTAAACTACTGGGTTGCGCGGGAGAGCTAGATGGGCCGTCCCACTGCGCATAGCGCGCGCGGGGGATGGTTTTAAGTGGTGTCCCCACTCGTCAGTGAGACAGGGGGTGGCGAAGGGGTATGGGTTGATTATGACCGTAGGATTATATGCAAGATCAACGGCTCACGACCGTCGTCCTTATCGGAACAGGACACGACGGGGACGAACTCTAGCAGAGCCAGTGGGGGTCGAGGGAGGCTCACCGGGTCTCAGGCGTGGGTCGGCTACAGGGGCGGATGAGGTTGTCGACGAAGGCGGTTCTCCTGGTACTAGAGGCATCTCCTGGGGTGGTCACAATCGATCGCGCCCTTCTCCTCCAGCAACAGCAGACTTCGGCCAAATTCCGGCGATGTTGAGCTCGCCTTGCTCCGAGAAGAAGGGGAAGGATTAGTGAGATGTGGGTAGTGGAATGGTGTGGATAAATGGTGCGAGGGAGGCCTCCGTCTATAGGCGAGCGAGAGAGGCCGAGCGGCATGGGCAGAGCTCGTCGGGGTCGGCGTTACAGCGAGCTACTGGCATGGCGCGGGGGCTAGGACAGTGCGCTGTCTCCTGGCGATGCTCAATGACTTGATGGTGCGACAAGGGGCGGTGTGGTATGGTCTGGAACATGCGGTGCTCTACGCGGTACCAACAGAAAACTTCGTGGCATGCGGCAGCTACGGGGCACAGTCGAGGAAACGGACATGTCTGGTGGTATCCTAGGATGGTGGTGATCGTGCAGACGGGCAGCAAGAGCGAGGCGCGACGTGTGCAAGCGTTTCGGGCGCGGCGCCCTGGCGCGCTCTCGGCATCGCAGGGGCAAACTGGGCGCGGTGTGTTCGCTGTGGTCCATGGCTTGGCAGTGCTCGAGGGCTGGACAGGGGGTGGCGGTGGACGGTGGCCTGCCTCCTAGACATGGTGGCTAGGCGCGGCGAACTCTCCTGCTAGCCTGCCATGGTCGGCTGGCAAGGGGTAGCTCGGGCATGCACGACATGGTGCAATGGGTAGGGTTCTAGGTGGTTTAATGCAATGGTTGCCACTGGGGGAGACAAGGGTGATCAAAGGGAGACAAAGGTTTGAATGATCACTGCTCAAAACAGTGAAGTTTGGCCAAATTTGATTTGTGTCTCCAGGTGTTTGATGAAATGGCCGAAAGAGATTTATATTTGAATTTTTGGATGAATTTTGGTGGGTGCATTGGTCACACACTGGGTATTATCTGGTTGCTTGGATTTTTCAAGGTGAACTGGTTTGGTTGGGTTTTGAGAAATGGTGATCTTACCATATGAACTAGATTCAATTTTGAAATGTCATTTGAATAGGGTTGCCAAATGTTTTTGGGGGTTTGCAAGGTGGGATTGGGTTCACTTTTACTTGGTCTACCAAGGGGTGAAAAGAATTGGATTTGTTTCTGTTAGAAATCTTGTACTAGAAACACTCAAAGTGGTCTAGTGGTTAACTTTGGTCAAAATGACCATTAGCTCATATTGTTTGTTTTTGAATTTCTATTGATTTGATTCTGCTTGGAAATGATTTAGATGATGTTGTTTTCATCTTTAAACCAATCCTTTCCATTCATAACAATCAAACAAGTCCGTACAAGCATTCATGCATTCATCACATACACACATGCATTCATATTGATTTAAATTAACAAAAGTTTCTGTTAACCCTAATTTTGGGTGATTGGAATTTGATAACCTTGATTAATATTTTTGGGATGTTACATCAACAAATGACAATTAATCATAATCACATTATTTTAAACTTTACTTGTATACTTAGGATTGTTAACACTTCACTTCCTTATTGGTTGTATGGTAGTTTAATTACTTATGGTAGTTTAATTACTTATAAATTTGAAGAACAACAATTCTTATATAAGTAGCCTTGCATAGCATTCCTCAATTGTATACCTTATTGGTTGTATGGTAGTTTAATTACACATTGTTTCACACAACCCCACAAGCCTTAACAACAATCACAAGTATGAAGCTTATCTAAAAGTATAACACATTACAAAGAAACCATTTCCCGTATCCAAACCCAAGAACAACGTTAGTCTAGCGATACGAATTTACCAAATTGTATTACATTACTTATGCATAATAGCATCCTGCATCTTTAAACATTAGTCCTCACCGGACTAATGATGCTGATTTTAGATATTAGATCTTATATCGTCTTGAAGATCGTGAGTGCATAATCTTGCAATCACAAAACGCAAGTTCACACTTGCTCATGTCCTTTGATTATTTTCAGTAAAGTATTTTGCAAATCCAGTGTTGTCATCACCTGCATTTCAAAAATTTCAAAAAAACACTATTTTCATAATAGTCTGATTGTAGGTTATTTACCATGAGGTAATAACCTAATATAAAAGTTCCGATGATAAAGGAACATATTATCTAGGACTTAATAACCAATGTCGCCAGTGATTCTTGCATCGTATATCACACATTAACCATGAGATTTCGAATGGGATGAAGAAGTCAGTTGTATCCTTTTCCTTTCGTATGGAGGCAAGACGACCTTAACGTGACGTTTTGATTCCTTGTGTGGATCCAACATATGGGTGGGAACCCTTAGGACCCATGTTTTTGGTGTCTAGATTATCTATGAGTGGCTGCCGGAGGTATAGCCGGACCTATATGGTACTTGCCAGGGGCATCTCCAGCTCATAGAGTCCTCGGGGACTCATCAGGGTTTTAGCCTACCCGAAAGGGGGCTTAACGGAGGTGATCCAGCCCCGTAGGGTCGTGCAGACATATGGGGTCGCGGAGAGGGCAGTGATTGTCTTGGATCATCTACTGGGCCCCACAACATGGAATTGTGGACAGCTAAGCTGCCCGGTTGTGCAACAAGGAGTTGATCTCTCATGGGAAAAGTAACGCACCTCTGCAGAGTGTAAGAACTGTAACTTGTTACTCCCTGTTCCGGGAAGGAGCTACGAACGCGGCGGGAAAGGAACTCCATGAAATTTCTAGTAAACCCGTGAAGGCTGACGGACATAGCTTTTCAGAATAAAAGCAACCTTCGAAGAAATGTTTACAAAAACCTGCATTGCCTACGACCTACGGTCGGTGGCTGTAGATATAGTGCATAAAACACTCCTTTCTAGTGAACTTGTTGATTACGCTCGTACTCACCTTATCTTCTTAACCCTTGCTAGATTCTTAAGTCAATAAGACGAAGTCTACATCAAGTTATGCTTGAGGAATCATCATCAAAAGCTCAAGTTCTTCAATGAAGTCAAGGAAGTCAACTTATACGTCAATACAAGTGAAGACAAAATTGATGATTAGATAGAAATATAATCTCTAGCCTTAGGACCTACTTCTGTAATGTATTGCAATAGCAACAATACCAGCCAAATAGTTTGATGCTAACCTTATTAGCATAATAGTCTTGAGTTGATTATTTTGATTCTTCTTTGTAAGAAGTTTCTTTTTCTCTCTTTAACCTAGAGTGATCCTTGTATCTTATGTAAAGAGTCGAGTTGTAACCTTTAGCCATGTCTTGGACCTGCTGTGTTTCTGTTGTACCACTCTGAGGGATGTAATACTAGTGAACGGTGTTTCATTAGTGTTATTGTAGGGTTCGCAGCATAGAAAATAAAAAAATTCCTACGATGGGAACAACTATGTACCAAGATCTATCTACTAGATACAAACAATGGGCGGATGTATATCCGTAGATAACATACCCTTGAAGACCGACAAAGCTTAATGAGTTAAACTCGTGGTTGATGTAGACAATCTCTTGCCGATCTCAAGATTGAGAGGAAGTCCTAGCGCCGCAAATCAGCAGCGCATCCGTGCTCACGAACATGTCTGAGGCACCAAGCAACCTCCGCCTCCTCGCTCCAGCGATGCAGCGTAAGCACAACTCTTTCTTGTCGAATAGCCACCGGAAACATGTATCTCGCTAGTCCGGGACCATGGGGATAAATTCTAGAGGGGGAGAGAGATCCTTCACGAGGAGGTGTCAGTGACAGAGAGGTAGAGGGGTGCCTTTTATAGGAGGAGGAGGGCACCCAAGGGGGTGACCGCCGGCCATGGGGGCTGCCCCTCCCCTCCTTCATTCATGTGGGTGGACACTCCACTCACAAAAACCTCTTCATTTCCCTCCACTCAAAAATCCCACTCAAACTTGCAATTAAATTTCCACCAAATTTAATACAAACTCTCATTAAATAAAACTCTTTTTATTTATTCAGAATTTTGTCAATTACTTTCATTACAAACATTCACATATAACCCCTTGCTAGAATTCTATTTCACATGCAAAAACACTTTCTGCAATTTCACCCGAACACCTGTTTCGGTATCTAGTGAAATAAATTCCCACGCTTGTTATTCTTTTCGGCATGAAACTGTTGCTCCAATTGGATTTCGGTGTCTCTTAAGTGTGTCACCCTACTGTTTGTGAATAATGCAGACATGATCGAGACCCCTCTCAGATCAATAATCAGAAGCGGGATCTGGAGACCCATACTGACTCCCACACATTCAACGATGACTTTCTTGTGATCTTCAGAACCTTTTATGCTAGTATCTTAATCCCTTTGTTTCGCGATATATTACATGTCCGAGATTCGATCATCGGTATCTCCATACCTAGTTTGATTTCGTTACTGACATGCACTGTTTTCTCGTTCCCATGATATAACATTCTAGTGATCAAATCACTTGCTTGCGAGCTAACCAATGTGGTATCACCGAGAGGGCCCAGAGTATATCTATTCGTCATCGGGATGAACAAATTCCACTCTCGATCGATGGGCCTCAACATAACACTTTATTAGTTATGAGCCCATCTTTATAATCACCCTGTTACGGTGTAACGTTTGATGTTATCAGGAAACTCTTCCGGTGTTAGTGATTGACATGATCTCATGGTCTAAGGATTAGGATCACTTCGTAAGTTGTTATAGAAATATAAACTCAGTGACTTTGATCGTAATGCTATACTTCGGATGAATGTTCATCACACCATTACACTAATGTTATGATCCCGTTATTAACAACATCCAATGTCCCTCATCAGGAAACCTTGATCATCTTGTTAATCAATGAGCTAGTTTATGAGAGAGGCATAACTAGGAACTTTCTGTTTGTTTATTAAACACACATGTATTAACGTTTCCGTATTAATACAATTGTAGCATGCAAAATAAACATCTATCATATACTTGGAATACACGTAATAAAGACTTTATTATTGCCTCTCAGTGCATATTCCCTTCAGTCTCCCACTTGCACTAGAGACAATAATCTAGTCACATAGTGATGAATCTAACACCCATGGAGTTTTGGTGTTGATCATGTTTTGCTCTAGGGAGAGTTTTAGTCAACGGATCTGCTACATTGAGATCCGTGTGTACTTTACAAATATTTATATCTCCATCCTTGACATGCTCGCGGATGGAGTGAAATCGGCGCTTAATATGCTTGGAATTCTTGTGAGACCTTGGTTCTTTGGCATTGGCAATGGCACCATTGTTGTCACAATAGATCACCATTGGGTCCAACGCGCTTGCAACCACACCTAGTTCGGATATGAAATCCTTCATCCAAACCGCTTCCTGGGCCGCTTCCGAAGCAGCAACATATTCGGCCTCCGTTGTTGATCCTGCCACCACAGGTTGTTTGGAACTCCTCCAACTAACCGCTTTTCCATTCATGAGAAATACGTATCTGAATTGAGGCTTAGAGTCATCCGGATCAGTGTCAAAGCTTGCGTCGACATACCACTTAGCGACGAGCTCTTCTTCACCTCCGTACACAAGAAACATATCCTTAGTTCTTCGTAAGTACTTAAGGATATTCTTGACCGCTATCCAGTATTCCGAACCTAGATCCGATTGGTATCTACTAGTCAAACTAATAGCATGTGCCACATCCGATCTTGTACATAGCATGGCGTACATTATAGAGCCTATGGCTGAAGCATAGGGGACTTTGTCCATTGTCTCTCTTTCTTCTGCCGTAGCCGGACCTTGAGTCTTACTCAATGTCTTGCCTTGCAACATAGGTAAGAACACCTTCTTACTTCCGTCCATTTTAAACTTCTTTAAAATATTATCAAGGTATGTACTTTGCGATAACCCTATTAGGCGCCTAGATCTATCTCTATAGATCTTTATTCCTAATATGTATGACGCTTCACCTGGGTCCTTCATTGAAAATTTGTTGTTTAGATAACTTTTAACACTGTTTAAAAGATATATATCATTTCCGATCAATAATATGTCATCCACATATAATATCAGAAATGCCACATTGCTCCCACTCACTTTCTTGTAAATACAAGCTTCTCCATAAGTTTGGACAAATCCAAACTCTTTGATCACCTCATCAAAGCGGAGATTCCAACTTCGTGTTGCTTGCTTCAATCCATAGATGGATCGCTGAAGCTTGCACACCTTGTTAGCATCCTTAGGATCGAAAAAACCCTTTGGTTGTATCATATACAACTCTTCTTCAATATTACCATTGAGAAACACGGTTTTGACATCCATCTGTCATATCTCACAATCGAAATATGCAGCAATTTCTAACATAATCCTAACTGACTTTAGCATCGCTACGGGAGAGAATGTCTCATCGTAGTCAACTCCTTGAATTTGTCGAAACCCCTTTGCGACAAGTCGAGCTTTATAGACGGTCACATTACCATCAGCATCAGTTTTCCTTTTGAAAATCCATTTGTTCTCGACGGCCTTTCGGTCGTGAGGTAATTCCACCAAGTTCCAAACTTGATTTGCATACATGGATTTCATCTCGGATTTCATGGCTTCTAACCATTTGTTGGAATCCGAGCTCATCATCGCTTCTTCATACGTCGCAGGGTCATCAATTTCATCAACCATGAAATTCATAACAGGGTTTCCGTACAGCTCGGGAGCTGCACGCGTCCTGCTAGACCTGCGAGGTTCGGTAGTACTCTCTTTCGGTGTTTCATGATCATTATCATTAGTTCCCTCTTCAACAGGTGAAGCCAACTCCGGAACAACTTCCGGCGCTACGCTACTCGCCATACTTTGAAGAGAAGGTTCAATAACCTCTTCGAGTTCTACCTTCCGACTACTCACACCTTTCGTGAGAAACTCTTTCTCTAGAAAGGATCCATTCTTGGCAACAAAAACCTTGCCCTCGGATCTGTGATAGAAGGAATACCCAATTGTTTCCTTAGGGTATCCTATGAAGACGCATTTTTCTTCTTTGGGTTCGAGTTTATCCGGTTGAAGTTTCTTCACATAAACATCGCATCCCCAAACTTTAAGAAATGACAGCTTAGGTTAGTTTCCAAACCACAATTCATATGGTGTATTTTCAACGGATTTAGATGGTCCCCGATTTAAAGTGAATACAGCAGTTTCTATTTCATAAACCCAAAATGACAATGGCAAGTCCGTCAGAGACATCATAGCTCGAACCATATCAAATAAAGTACGATTACGACGTTCTGACACACCATTTCGCTGTGGTGTTCCGGCAGGTGTGAGTAGTGAAACAATTCCACACTATTTCATGTGAGTGCTAAACTCGTAACTTAGATACTCACCTCCATGGTTGGACAATAGAAATTTGATCTTTCTATTACGATGATTTTCCACTTCATTCTGAAATTCCTTGAACTTTTCAAAGGTTTCAGACTTGTGTTTCATCAAGTAGATATAACCGTATCTACTCAAATCATCCGTGAAAGTAACAAAATAACGATATCCACCTCGCGCCGACACACTCATTGGACCACATACATCAGAATGTATGATTTCCAATAAATATGTCGCCCGTTCCATTGAACCGAAAAACGGCGTTCTAGTCATCTTGCCCATAAGTCATGGCTCACATGTATCAAATGATTCAAAATCAATCGATTCCAAAAGTCCATCCGAATGGAGCTTCTTCATGCATTTAACGCCAATATGACCTAGACGGCAGTGCCACATATATGCGGATATATCATCATTAAGTTTAATCCTTTTAGCATCAACATTATGAATATGTGTAACATTATTATCGAGATCCAATAGAAATAAACCATTCATCATCGGTGCATAACCATAAAAGATTTCATTCATATAAATAGAATAACCATTATTCTCGGATTTAAATGAATAACCACTTCGCATCAAACACGATCCAGATACAATGTTCATGCTCTGTGCAGGCACCAGATAACAGTTATTCAAGTTTATTACTAATCCCGACGGCAAGTGGAGAGGTAGCGTTCCGACGGCGATCACATCAATGCTTGATCCATTGCCGACAGGCATCTTGACCTCACCCCTTGCTAGCGGTCGCTTGTTCCGTAGCCCCTGATTCGAGTTACAAATATTAGCAACTGAACTGGTATCAAATACCCAGGCGCTACTGCGAGCACTAGTCAAGTACACATCAATAACATGTATATCATATATACCTTTGTTTGCCTTGCCAGCCTTCTTGTCTACCAAATACTTGGGGCAGTTGCACTTCTAGTGGCCAGTCCCCTTACAATAGTAGCACTCGGTATCAGACTTAGGGCCAACTCGGGGTTTCTTTTCAGGCACGGCAACTGGCTTGCCGCCCTTACTTCCCTTCTGTTTTCCCTTCTTGTCTTTCTTGAAACCAGTGTTCCTATTGATCATCAACACTTGATGTTCCTTTTTGATCTCCACTTCTGCAGTTTTAAGCATTGACAGAAGCTCGAGGAGAGACTTCTTCATGCCTTGCATATTATAGTTCATCACAAAGCTCTTATAGCTAGGTGGTAGAGACTACAGAACATGATGGATGCCTAAGTCAATGGGAATCGATATTCCCAAGGACACAAGCTTATCGGTGTAACCTGGCATCTTGAGTACATGCTCACTTATGGAGCTGTGCTCTTCCATCATGCAGCTAAAGAACTTTTCTGAAGCATTATAGCTCTCTACAGCAGCATGTGCATCGAAAATCTTTTTGAACTCACCCATTGTATCAAATGCATTGCCGTTTTCGAAACTCTTTCGAAGTTCCGGCTCTAGCCCATACAATATGTTGCAATGAACTAAGTTGTGGTCCTCCTAATGAGTCTGATGGACATTCTTCTCCTTGTCAGGGCATCCTCAAAAGGTGGGGGGCCTAGCGGTGCTTCTAGCACATATTGCTTTTGTGCAGCAGAGAGGAGAATCCTCAAATTCATGGCCCATTCGGTAAAGTTTCTACCGTTCGTTGCAAGTTTCTCTTTCTCCATGAACACATTGAAATTAAAAGCAGGTGGTGCCATCTACAACAGAATTTGTAAAGTTTAGACTAAGTTTATGATATATTGAGTTCAACTAATCCACATTACGAATGAACTCCCACTCAAAAACGCCACCCCTCATGTCTTTTTGGTGGTTACATGAACCAAATCCACTACATCAAGTACGATCATCACATGAGTCGGTGTAGCTTCAAAGGCGAGCATCAAATGGGCATCATATCTACTATATGACTCATGCTTAACCTTTCGGTCCGTGTTCCAAGGACATGTCTGTACATTCTAGTCTCGCCAAGTAAGAACCTTAGTATTCGTGTGTGTAACTGTCTTACACCCGAAATACGGTCGTGTGTAACACCCTCAGAATCGGACCTATGCAAGTTTGAGCAAAATTCGCCAAACCCGCATAGAAACGATTCAAAGGTGCCCACCAGGCACTTTCGTGCGGGTGGAAAACGAAGTAATAACATTACACAACAGTCCTCGATGGGACCCACAGAACAGATATATATAACAGCGACTCAAAGAGTCAAGAATACAGATATAATATACAAAGATCCAAATCACCTTGAAAACGATATAGCGTCCAGCTACGGACAAGATGCAAATGGGGCTAAGAGCCCTGGAGAATAACCAATGGCGTCCATAACCCTGCCCTGGCCAAGCCGGAAGGGTAACCCTGCTAACGGCGTCGATCTCAAAACCTGCTTAAACAAAAGGGGTGCCGACAAAGGGCAAAGGAAAAAGAAGGAGCGTCAGTACTGAGGCCAGTACACGGCGAGGCTAGAATTCGGCGGTCCTCGCCTACATAGGTATGGTGGACTGAAGCGGCAGCGGCAGCATGCACTAAACAACCTATAGAGACTCGAAACAACTGGCGGTTATCAGAGAGGGGTGAGAAAGACCTACTCGGAAACCAAGATGATGCTAACACCAAACAAACCCATCCTGGCGTTTCCCCCTCGAGACCAACGAGGAAGTCAACCGAGGAACTCACACAGTTGGCAGTTTTACTTATTCAGTTATAGTTGCGGCACGTTACTAGTCAGGTTTAGATAATCATTCTGATAAAGTAAGCAGTGGGCATTTTTTTTAGTTAACCATTCTGTTATAGTGGCAACTCTTACTAATCAGGTACAGATAGCATGAGATAAACCCAAAACCCAGCAGTTGTTGGTACTTTTATTCAGCCATTTCGTTGTAGTTGCAATACTTACTAGTCAGATACAATTGTCGCAAGCGACAACCAAACAAGCAATTGTGGGCAGTATTAATTAGCCATTCCATTATAGTGAAGCTGATTACTAGTCATTATAAGTCAAATTTATAGCAGTAAACTTTAGTTATGCTTGTCTATGGTCGAGAAACTGTGCTCCAAGTCGTCCATATCCGCGGACACGGCTTTCAGAAAGTTTTACCCGGCCGGGGTGCACCAATAGCAACACACACTCGATCAACCTCGGAAAAACCAAATCAAAACCCAACGAGGCCTTCACGACAGAGCAATCGCAAGATTCAGAAATATTTCAGGGGCCACCCCTTAAGTAGATCCCGCAACGGAGTAAGCAAGCTCCGAGACGGCCTCAAGGTACTGGGTAGACGGCTGTGAGCGACTGGGAACCCCAAACGGGGCTTGTCGACACCGCGTAAACGTGTCCCGATCCTAAACAGTACAGTGTGCAGTACCTCGCACAATCGTAAATAAAGCAGTAAAGCATGGCATAAGTACAGGATAGTAATAAAACCTCAAACTAGTTTGTGGCCCCAAGAAATAAGACGGAATCAAGCTCTGGCTAAGGGGGGTCCCATATACCTCCCGGATGTGGATAGCGCGATAAAACAAGGAACAGGAATCAAGTACTCGGGGTCTTACGGGACACAAGTGGGCGTTCGGAAACCAAATATTATCTATCACCCACCGATGCCTCTGCTTATTCAATTTTAGTTGTTAAACAGAAATTAAAGTGACGATAAGTAAAGCTAGAATCATCTCCAACAACAACATGCGGCAATACATCAACAACTGTGGCATTTGACAACACGCAACATTACTTGAGCAAGCGACTACGACGCGCAAGTCCAACTATCTACCAAACAACAGGTAATAGGATGTGTCCAAGGCAATATGAGGCTGCAGGGAATATCACGGGTACGGAAAACTAGAGCATCGCAACACAGATAGCAATAGATCAACAGGAGGGAAGTAAATACTATAAAAGTAAGATAGGTAGAAAGAGGGAGATGCTCGCCTGAAAACATTGTCGAAAGGTTCATCCGAAGATCGGGGCGAAGCTCACATCAACTCAACGGCCTTATCCGCGAAGAAGCAAAACACTAGAAGAAACACCGGATGCACTATTTAATACACGGCAGAAGATCGGCATGATGCATGTATGATGCATGACATGGCAAGGGTGCGATGTGATTAGGTCATATTAAGTGGAACCGGGGTTCCGACAATTAATTAGGTGGTGCAAGTTATTTAGACCCCCGCAATTTAAATGTTGTATTAACAAGACAAAAGATAGTACCGGTTCGCTACACAAGTTTAAATGAGGCCGATATGAGACTAGATTTGGCCGCATATGGGCCCCATATTTAATTATTAGGTGAATCGGCATAATGCCCCCAAACCGATGATATGCATGAGAGAATGACAATTCAATATGTAATCAAGTTGTTATTATAAAATAGGGTTCGAGGAAAAGGGTCACACATTAGGGGGTCTCGACGATCTTGTTAGGGTTCCGGGGTTCAGGGTCGGTCTCGGGGCTCAGGGTTCGACGAATCTGGGGTTCGGGGGTTCGGCGGAAGCGTTCTCGGACTCCGGGGTCGGTCTTGGCGCATCCGGGTGCGGAACTTGGGGTCATGTCGATGGTCATGGCGTTCAGGGGGAATGTTCTCGGTGTCCGGGAAGGAGACCTTGGCATCGGATGGTCCTTGTCGGAGTCCTTGTCGCGCCGGGGTCTCGATATCCGGGGAGCAGAACTTGGGTCGGTGGCGTTCTTGTCATCGCGAAGGTCTTGCCGGGTCCCACCTTGGTTATCGGGGGGCGAACTTGGGCTCGATGCCGGGGTCTCCAGGGTTCCCGGTCGGAGTACTTGATGTTCTGTGATGGAGTTCTTGTCGGGGGTTATCCGGCCACCTTCGGCTCGGTGCGGTCTTGCGGGCTGCGATGAAGATCTACGGACGCAACGCCTTTACGGTCTTGTCGCCGGACGATCTGCGTTCCTCGACGTGGCAGCGAGTCACGACGTTGCACGAGGCCTTGGATTGAACACACGCAGCAGCTGGAGGGCTTGGGTGCCTTGCCGAGACATGCGGGGGCAGCCTGCACGGGCCCTGGCCACGAGAACGCGAGGGGGCTAGAGCAGGGCGGCGCCAGGGGTCCTCGGGGTTGCGAGGCCAAGGACCACGGCGGCGGAGGGACCCGGGCCCGCGGCGGCGGGATGCAGATCGCGGGGAGGCGCGGGGCTCGCGGGCCTGCAGGAGGTCGGGGCCGGCTCGAGGACGGTGGCACCTGGGCCGGCGACGGGCAGAGCGTCGCGGGGCACCTGGGGAAGGACGGGGGGCGCTGCCGGCGAGCACGGGGAAGGGCTGGCGGCAGACGCGGCCGCGGCGGCGGACCTGAGCGCGGGGCGCGGCCGGAGCGGGGGCCGCTGCTGGGGCGAGGTCATCGGCGGCGCGCTGCTCGCAGGGAGGCGCGGAGGACGACGGGGCTCGCAGCGGGACGGCGGTTGACCGGCGAGGGACGGGGCGGAGGACGGCGGAGGGTGGGGTCCTGGCGGCGGCTTGCGGAGCTCGGGGCGGGGCGAGGTCGCGCGTCGGAGGAGGCGGGTGGTGGCGGAGCTCGCCGGAGAGGAGCGGTGTCGGGCCGAGGCGCTGGCGCGGAAGGGCGATGGAAGGGGCGCGACGGAGGGGACGCCGGCGGGGGCTTGAGCGGAGGAGAGAAGACCGGCGAGGGGCGGGGCATCGGCGAGGTTGGAGGGAGGCGCGCGGCCGGCGTCTGCGCCGGGGCGGCCAGGCGCGTTGAGGGAGAGAGCCACGCGGGGGGGGGGGGGGAAGCGGGTTGGTGGGTGTGGGGCCGGGGCGCTGTCGCGGAGGTGGAGGAGGCAGGCGGTCGCCGGGGTCGGGTGGACGCCGGCGTGCGGCTCGGGGGAGGCCACGGGCGCGAGGGAGGCTCTGGTACCGGGGGTCGCGTGAGGACGAAAGGGAGAGAGGAGGAGAGCGCGTCGCGTGGGAGGCAGGTCCGCGTGGGCCTGGGGGACAAGCTGCCAGGGAAGCGGGTCCCGCGTGGGCCTGGGGGGCCACGCAGGCGTGCGGTCGGCGTGAGTGTGTGCGTGCGTTGTGTGGTGGAGGTGGGATGAGCTGGGGTTGGTGGATGAGTGGGGCTGCTGTGTTAAGAGAGAGAGGGAGGAGTGAGGGGTGAGGGTGACGTGGCGGGTTTTGATAGGCTAGAGGGGAGGAAAAAGGTGAGGTGGCATGCTGCCATTGGGTGGAGTGATGTGGCTGCTAGGTGTGGGTAGGAAGCTGGGTAGACTTGGGATTTAGATGGGGCGGCAGGTTGGACCGTTTTAGAAATCTGGGGCGGTCGTTCGGGTCGGTTGGCCCGTTCGACTGCTCCGGCCAAAAATAAATAAATATTTTATCCGATTTAAACGGGCCGTCTGCAAACCGATAGCAGCCAAAACAAAATATTCCGGGGACCCGGTTTTGATGTTTGAATAGAGAGGGGCGTTTAGAAAACAACACGGGCTTTGCAAACATAATGTTGGCAAACAATGCATGATGATGACGATGCAATGCACAAATTCAACGCGATTTTCTAGTAGTGGTTTTGCGGGATGCCACAATTCGACACCACTAACAATGGATCTCGCCCTCGAGATCCGCCTCATGGTACCGGAAGGAAGGTCGGTGGTCGGCGTCTTCACACTTCATGTAGATCCTCGCGACACCACTAACAAGGGTTCCTTCTTCATCTGGAAAACGGCGACACCACCAACAAAGGGTCGTTGTTCCTGATCGTCGAGAGAACACTCCGGAGAATCAAAGGACGAAGGTGGAGGTATCAAACGATAAGGCCACCTCTAACTTCCGTTAGAAGAGGGAAAAGTTACATTGATCCACCAGTTCGATGTACAGAGCGAACAGTAAGAGTCGGGTAGGGTGATCAGTCCATCCCGGCCCAAACTATCAACTCTATACATGGGTAGGAGAATCAGGCAACTCAACTCTCGAGATTTAGACTGAACATCTTCATAGGTGGTATCCGGAACAAAGGAATGCTGCCAGCAGAAATCGTAAGAAAGACACAATGATTAGGTTTCGCGGTGGTTCCATTGGCATGAACAACACATGCTCAAGGTTAACTCCAATTTCACCAAAGCTCGTCCTTTTCATATGTTTTTCAACGACACTGATATCCAGCAAGGAACACATCGGGATAAAGATCTCAAGAACAAACGATCGGATGAAGGGTACAACAGACAAGTTGCAGATTGATGATCGTAGCACTCCGTTACAAAAGGAAGAAAGCGAAGCCCTGAAGGTACGACGGAAACCCAACCACGAGAATTCCTGGACTCGAAGAGAGAGAAGAGAGCAGATCCAAAACACGTAGAGGTGAGAGAGGAATAGCAGAGGGGAAGGAGTAAAATCAGACCTAACCAGAACTATCCAACCGGTTTTGAAAAATAGTTTTGACACTCTACTCCGGCCGTTAGCTAGGTTATCCTACAGGCTGGACTTGTGGGGTATCGCAACTGCTGGGCTCTGATACCACTCTGTAACACCCTCAGAATCGGACCTATGCAAGTTTGAGCAAAATTCGCCAAACCCGCATAGAAACGATTCAAAGGTGCCCACCAGGCACTTTCGTGCGGGTGGAAAACGAAGTAATAACATTACACAACAGTCCTCGATGGGACCCACAGAACAGATATATATAACAGCGACTCAAAGAGTCAAGAATACAGATATAATATACAAAGATCCAAATCACCTTGAAAACGATATAGCGTCCAGCTACGGACAAGATGCAAATGGGGCTAAGAGCCCTGGAGAATAACCAATGGCGTCCATAACCCTGCCCTGGCCAAGCCGGAAGGGTAACCCTGCTAACGGCGTCGATCTCAAAACCTGCTTAAACAAAAGGGGTGCCGACAAAGGGCAAAGGAAAAAGAAGGAGCGTCAGTACTGAGGCCAGTACACGGCGAGGCTAGAATTCGGCGGTCCTCGCCTACATAGGTATGGTGGACTGAAGCGGCAGCGGCAGCATGCACTAAACAACCTATAGAGACTCGAAACAACTGGCGGTTATCAGAGAGGGGTGAGAAAGACCTACTCGGAAACCAAGATGATGCTAACACCAAACAAACCCATCCTGGCGTTTCCCCCTCGAGACCAACGAGGAAGTCAACCGAGGAACTCACACAGTTGGCAGTTTTACTTATTCAGTTATAGTTGCGGCACGTTACTAGTCAGGTTTAGATAATCATTCTGATAAAGTAAGCAGTGGGCATTTTTTTTAGTTAACCATTCTGTTATAGTGGCAACTCTTACTAATCAGGTACAGATAGCATGAGATAAACCCAAAACCCAGCAGTTGTTGGTACTTTTATTCAGCCATTTCGTTGTAGTTGCAATACTTACTAGTCAGATACAATTGTCGCAAGCGACAACCAAACAAGCAATTGTGGGCAGTATTAATTAGCCATTCCATTATAGTGAAGCTGATTACTAGTCATTATAAGTCAAATTTATAGCAGTAAACTTTAGTTATGCTTGTCTATGGTCGAGAAACTGTGCTCCAAGTCGTCCATATCCGCGGACACGGCTTTCAGAAAGTTTTACCCGGCCGGGGTGCACCAATAGCAACACACACTCGATCAACCTCGGAAAAACCAAATCAAAACCCAACGAGGCCTTCACGACAGAGCAATCGCAAGATTCAGAAATATTTCAGGGGGCCACCCCTTAAGTAGATCCCGCAACGGAGTAAGCAAGCTCCGAGACGGCCTCAAGGTACTGGGTAGACGGCTGTGAGCGACTGGGAACCCCAAACGGGGCTTGTCGACACCGCGTAAACGTGTCCCGATCCTAAACAGTACAGTGTGCAGTACCTCGCACAATCGTAAATAAAGCAGTAAAGCATGGCATAAGTACAGGATAGTAATAAAACCTCAAACTAGTTTGTGGCCCCAAGAAATAAGACGGAATCAAGCTCTGGCTAAGGGGGGTCCCATATACCTCCCGGATGTGGATAGCGCGATAAAACAAGGAACAGGAATCAAGTACTCGGGGTCTTACGGGACACAAGTGGGCGTTCGGAAACCAAATATTATCTATCACCCACCGATGCCTCTGCTTATTCAATTTTAGTTGTTAAACAGAAATTAAAGTGACGATAAGTAAAGCTAGAATCATCTCCAACAACAACATGCGGCAATACATCAACAACTGTGGCATTTGACAACACGCAACATTACTTGAGCAAGCGACTACGACGCGCAAGTCCAACTATCTACCAAACAACAGGTAATAGGATGTGTCCAAGGCAATATGAGGCTGCAGGGAATATCACGGGTACGGAAAACTAGAGCATCGCAACACAGATAGCAATAGATCAACAGGAGGGAAGTAAATACTATAAAAGTAAGATAGGTAGAAAGAGGGAGATGCTCGCCTGAAAACATTGTCGAAAGGTTCATCCGAAGATCGGGGCGAAGCTCACATCAACTCAACGGCCTTATCCGCGAAGAAGCAAAACACTAGAAGAAACACCGGATGCACTATTTAATACACGGCAGAAGATCGGCATGATGCATGTATGATGCATGACATGGCAAGGGTGCGATGTGATTAGGTCATATTAAGTGGAACCGGGGTTCCGACAATTAATTAGGTGGTGCAAGTTATTTAGACCCCCGCAATTTAAATGTTGTATTAACAAGACAAAAGATAGTACCGGTTCGCTACACAAGTTTAAATGAGGCCGATATGAGACTAGATTTGGCCGCATATGGGCCCCATATTTAATTATTAGGTGAATCGGCATAATGCCCCCAAACCGATGATATGCATGAGAGAATGACAATTCAATATGTAATCAAGTTGTTATTATAAAATAGGGTTCGAGGAAAAGGGTCACACATTAGGGGGTCTCGACGATCTTGTTAGGGTTCCGGGGTTCAGGGTCGGTCTCGGGGCTCAGGGTTCGACGAATCTGGGGTTCGGGGGTTCGGCGGAAGCGTTCTCGGACTCCGGGGTCGGTCTTGGCGCATCCGGGTGCGGAACTTGGGGTCATGTCGATGGTCATGGCGTTCAGGGGGAATGTTCTCGGTGTCCGGGAAGGAGACCTTGGCATCGGATGGTCCTTGTCGGAGTCCTTGTCGCGCCGGGGTCTCGATATCCGGGGAGCAGAACTTGGGTCGGTGGCGTTCTTGTCATCGCGAAGGTCTTGCCGGGTCCCACCTTGGTTATCGGGGGGCGAACTTGGGCTCGATGCCGGGGTCTCCAGGGTTCCCGGTCGGAGTACTTGATGTTCTGTGATGGAGTTCTTGTCGGGGGTTATCCGGCCACCTTCGGCTCGGTGCGGTCTTGCGGGCTGCGATGAAGATCTACGGACGCAACGCCTTTACGGTCTTGTCGCCGGACGATCTGCGTTCCTCGACGTGGCAGCGAGTCACGACGTTGCACGAGGCCTTGGATTGAACACACGCAGCAGCTGGAGGGCTTGGGTGCCTTGCCGAGACATGCGGGGGCAGCCTGCACGGGCCCTGGCCACGAGAACGCGAGGGGGCTAGAGCAGGGCGGCGCCAGGGGTCCTCGGGGTTGCGAGGCCAAGGACCACGGCGGCGGAGGGACCCGGGCCCGCGGCGGCGGGATGCAGATCGCGGGGAGGCGCGGGGCTCGCGGGCCTGCAGGAGGTCGGGGCCGGCTCGAGGACGGTGGCACCTGGGCCGGCGACGGGCAGAGCGTCGCGGGGCACCTGGGGAAGGACGGGGGGCGCTGCCGGCGAGCACGGGGAAGGGCTGGCGGCAGACGCGGCCGCGGCGGCGGACCTGAGCGCGGGGCGCGGCCGGAGCGGGGGCCGCTGCTGGGGCGAGGTCATCGGCGGCGCGCTGCTCGCAGGGAGGCGCGGAGGACGACGGGGCTCGCAGCGGGACGGCGGTTGACCGGCGAGGGACGGGGCGGAGGACGGCGGAGGGTGGGGTCCTGGCGGCGGCTTGCGGAGCTCCGGGCGGGGCGAGGTCGCGCGTCGGAGGAGGCGGGTGGTGGCGGAGCTCGCCGGAGAGGAGCGGTGTCGGGCCGAGGCGCTGGCGCGGAAGGGCGATGGAAGGGGCGCGACGGAGGGGACGCCGGCGGGGGCTTGAGCGGAGGAGAGAAGACCGGCGAGGGGCGGGGCATCGGCGAGGTTGGAGGGAGGCGCGCGGCCGGCGTCTGCGCCGGGGCGGCCAGGCGCGTTGAGGGAGAGAGCCACGCGGGGGGGGGGGGAAGCGGGTTGGTGGGTGTGGGGCCGGGGCGCTGTCGCGGAGGTGGAGGAGGCAGGCGGTCGCCGGGGTCGGGTGGACGCCGGCGTGCGGCTCGGGGGAGGCCACGGGCGCGAGGGAGGCTCTGGTACCGGGGGTCGCGTGAGGACGAAAGGGAGAGAGGAGGAGAGCGCGTCGCGTGGGAGGCAGGTCCGCGTGGGCCTGGGGGACAAGCTGCCAGGGAAGCGGGTCCCGCGTGGGCCTGGGGGGCCACGCAGGCGTGCGGTCGGCGTGAGTGTGTGCGTGCGTTGTGTGGTGGAGGTGGGATGAGCTGGGGTTGGTGGATGAGTGGGGCTGCTGTGTTAAGAGAGAGAGGGAGGAGTGAGGGGTGAGGGTGACGTGGCGGGTTTTGATAGGCTAGAGGGGAGGAAAAAGGTGAGGTGGCATGCTGCCATTGGGTGGAGTGATGTGGCTGCTAGGTGTGGGTAGGAAGCTGGGTAGACTTGGGATTTAGATGGGGCGGCAGGTTGGACCGTTTTAGAAATCTGGGGCGGTCGTTCGGGTCGGTTGGCCCGTTCGACTGCTCCGGCCAAAAATAAATAAATATTTTATCCGATTTAAACGGGCCGTCTGCAAACCGATAGCAGCCAAAACAAAATATTCCGGGGACCCGGTTTTGATGTTTGAATAGAGAGGGGCGTTTAGAAAACAACACGGGCTTTGCAAACATAATGTTGGCAAACAATGCATGATGATGACGATGCAATGCACAAATTCAACGCGATTTTCTAGTAGTGGTTTTGCGGGATGCCACATCGTGGATCCAAGAACACCCGACCATCACGTGATGTCTTGGAGCGACGAGAACATAATCGGTGCATACTAAAGGAATAACACATTCTTATCTTGATTTTAAATGAGGGATCATCTTATTATGCTAATAAAACGCCAAACAAGCAATATAAGATGCTATCAAACATCACATGTTTATTAGTGGAATGATATGGTTCCCGCATATGATCTCTATCATGTGCATCGTGGTATGATCACTATCATACCTTTATGTGTAAGGCCAAGGTCTATAGAACTTACACGTTATGTGTGTTGTAAGAGTATCATCTCATACTTCTACTTACAACATCACCATATCATAACACTATCCCAGCAACAATCTAAACTAGACGCCTCTAATTTATCCATTGCAAATTTTACGTGGCTTAGGGATTTCAAAGATAGAACCATTCATACCTACAAACATGAACCGCAACGAGGATAACCAAATTGTTGACAACTCGTTGCAAAATAGATATTGACTATAGTAGGAGAGACAGACACCCGCTAGCCACTTATGCAAACTAGTTGCATGTCAAGCGTGGAACAGGTCTCATGTGCGAGGAAATGTAAAGTTTGTCCGGGCCGCTTCATCCCACTATTCCACCAATATCCAAAATTACAAATAAGGAGCAACAACACGATCATCATCACCCACATACTCATATGTGTACTACCCGTGTAAAGCATCTACGCATAGATCCGGCTCTGATACCACTGTAGGGTTTGCAGCATAGAAAACAAAAAATATTCTTACGATGGGAACAACTATGTACCAAGATCTATCTACTAGATACAAACAACAGGCAGATGAATATCCGTAGAAAAGATACCCTTGAAGACCGACAAAGCTTAACGAGTTAAACTCGTGGTTGATGTAGACGATCTCTTGCCGATCTCAAGATCGAGGCACCGAGCAACCTCCGCCTCCTCGCTCCAGCGATGCAGCATAAGCACAACTCTTTCTTGCCAAATAGCCACCGGAAACATGTATCTCGCTAGTCCAAGACCATGGGGCTAAATTCTAGAGGGGGAGAGAGATCCTTCACGAGGAGGTGTGAGTGAGAGAGAGGGAGAGGGGTGCCTTTTATAGGAGGAGGTGGGCAACCAAGGGGGTGGCCGCCGGCGATGGGGGCTGCCCCCTCCCCTCCTTCATTCATGTGGGTGGACACTCCACTCACAAAAACCTCTTCATTTCCCTCCACTCAAAAATCCCACTCAAACTTGCAATTAAATTTCCACCAAATTTAATGCAAACTCTCATTAAATAAAACACTTTTTATTTATTCAGAATTTTTCAATTACTTTAATGACAAACATTCACATATAACCCCTTGCTAGAATTCTATTTCACATGCAAAAACACTTTCTGCAATTTCACCCGAAAACCTGTTTCAGTATCTAGTGAAATAAATTCCTGCGCTTGTTATTATTTTCGGCATGAAACTTTTGCTCCAATTGGATGTCGGTGTCTCTTAAGTGTGTCACCCTACGGTTCGTGAATAATGCGGACATGATCGAGACCCCTCTCAGATCAATAATCAGAATCGGGATCTAGAGACCCATACTGACTCCCACACATTCAACAATGACTTTCTTGTGATCGTCGGAACCTTTTATGCTAGTATATTAATCCCTTTGTTTCGCGATATATTACATGTCCGAGATTCTATCATCGGTATCTCCATACCTAGTTTTATCTCGTTACTGACATGCACTCTTTTCTCGTTCCCATGATATAACATTCTAGTGATCAAATCACTTGCTTGCAAGCTAACCATGTTGGGCCATGCGGAGATAAAAGAAAAAAAATTCCCCTCTAGCGTGGTGATCCCAAGATTTAGCTGAAGTAGAAGGCCACGAGGTTTACCACTAGATGCGCAGTTGCGGATTACTGATGAAGCGCGTCAGTTGATGCAGTGCAGTCCTCACGATCCGATCATCCTGGTGTTGATCGCACAACACCTCTGCTGGTATCCACACGTACAAGGAGGAGCACCGGCGACGAACTGCTAGGTTCGTAACGACGGCTGGACTGCTGTGGAGCTAGGGTTTCCAACACATGGAATGACCTAACCGAACAACGATTAAGCTTTCTGGGTTACTGTGCTCCACTATATATAGGTAGTGAACGTGGGCTCTGCTCGCGCGACCCATTCACTAAAGCCCATATAACACTAGACACCGTGAGTCCAACTCACTAACTCAGTCCTAACCCGGTTTAGGTCCAACCCAACCAGATTACATGTTCAGATCCAATCCGAACTTGCTCCCGCTCTTAAGTGTGTGACCCCGCAGGCTCATGGCTACTTGGACACGATTGGAGTCCGAATCTCAATCGATCAGTCGGTAGCGGCTCCTAGCAGAACGTGCCGACTCTGAAGTACCAAAGAGTCATGACGACTTGACTTTCCAATGCGACTTACGTCTGAGTCCCTTTTGCCTCACGATATACCTTGTCAGACTATATGCGAATAATTGTCATCCCTTAAATAGTACGACTCTCTTCTCGATCCGAGATAAGTGATTCACCCGACTAACTCTTAGTCGATCGCCTCGGTTAACACTTAACCGAGTCGTGCATGGCCATGCTTTCCGAATCATATCTCACAAGAGGGGCCAGAGAATATCTCTCCAAGTGGAGGGGCAAAATCCCATCTTGGTTATTCACATCACACAGCTTGATTCTCAGTCGACCCGAACTCTACCTTTATAACTTCCCAGTTACGGATCAGCGTTTGACGGAACCTAAGTCGGCGATCCTCAACTTGGACTATGCAATATCCTCAGGTCTAAGGATTACATTGATTGGGATAAACAAATGACAACTTGTTCGTTGTACCTCAATATGGGTCAATCCGACTCGCTAAACTCTTTAGCCTAGTCCGTGTAAGTTGGAATAGCATCTCCATGCCCATGACAAGTGGAACTGAGTCATCAAGCCAACTTTCACATTGGTCTAAGTTGTGTGTCCAGCACAACCTCAATGACCAAGGATATTTAGTACAAACAACATGAATGCATAGTTCCACAACCAAATCACATATTCAATGATACACATCAGATGTTTATACAAAGACTACATAATATCTTTATGAATACAATGGGAAATCTCATCATATATGATTGCCTCTAGGGCATATTCCCAACAGTCTCCCACGTGCACTAGAGTCAATCTTCTGACATCACATGTCTAAGCATCAAATGCCCATGGCTCTCAGGTGCGCCTCATGCTTTGGCTGTGGTGACGGCTTTGTCAACGGATCCGCAATATTTGCATCCGTGTGTACCTTGCATAACTTGATATCACCCTGATCCACGAACTGGTGAATCAGGTGGTACCGCATGAGTATGTGCTTGTTCTTCTGGTGCTGTCTAGGTTCTTTGGCTCACCATTGTTGTGACAATACATGTCCAACGGATTGGACGAGCCCTGAACCACACCAAGATCCATGAGGAAATTCCTCATCCAAACAGCTTCCTTTGCTGCCTCCGAGGCGGCAATATACTCATCCTCTGTTGTAGACGCAGACACAGTCTCTTGCTTGGAACTCTTCCAGCTCACAGCACCTCCGTTTATTCCGGATTGCGAACAAGAATCATCAGAGTCGGTAAGATAACTCGCATCCGTGTAACCCTTTACACTGAGTTCATCTTCACCACCATAAACCAAGAACATATCCTTAGTCCTTCTCAAGTACTTTAGGATATTTTTAGCCACTGTCTAGTGGATCTCTCTAGGATCATCCTGGTATCTGCTCACAACACTTAGAGCATAGGAAACATCCGGCCTAGTACAAATCATGGCATACATGATGGATCCGACTGCAGAAGCATATGGAATCGCACTCATCTGACTTTGCTCATCAGTTGTCGAAGGAAACTGAGTCTTGCTAAGTTTTACACCATGGGACATTGGTAAGAACCCCTTCTTAGATGATTCCATGTTGAACTTCTTCAACACTTTTTCCAAATAAGTACTCTGACTCAATCCAATGAGCCTCCTTGATCTATCTCTATAGATGCGGATTCCGAGGATGTATGTTGCCTCACCCAAGTCTTTCATTGAGATACTCCTTTCCAATGATTCCTTGGTTTCTTGCAACATCTGGACATCATTTCCAATCAGTAATATGTCATCCACATATAAGATTAGAAAATTTACTTTGTTCCCACTAAACTTCTTGTACAAACAAGAATCATGATCACTCTTGATGAAGCCAAACGATTTGACTACCTCATCAAAGCGAATATTCCAACTCTGAGATGCTTGCTTCAACCCATAAATGGATTTCTAAAGTTTGCACACCTTGTCAGCATTAGCCGGATCAACAAAACCCTCGGGCTGTATCATATAGACGTCCTTGGTTAAATTTCCGTTAAGGAAATCCGTTTTGACATCCATCTGCCATATCTCGTAGTCGAAATAGGCCGCTATAGCTAACATGATCCGAACTGATTTAAGCATCGCTACGGGTGAGAAAGTCTCGTCGTAATAAAATCCTTGAACTTGTCGGAACCCCTTCGCGACAAGGCGTGCTTTATAGATTGAAACATTTCCATCCATATCAGTTTTCTTCTTAAAGACCCATTTGCACTCGACGGGTCTTGCACCGTCTGGCAGGTCAACCAAGTTCCAAACTTGATTTTCATCCATGGACTTTATCTCGGATCTCATGGCTCCAAGCCATGACTCGGAATCAGATCCCACCATCGCTTCCGAATAATTTGTCGGCTCATCACTATCTAACAGTAACACATCACAAACACTTCGTAATTGTTGCCGATCTTTGTAGTACAGGTGCTGCTGCCGGCTCAGATGCCACGACCGGCTCAACCTCCAAGGTTTTTGCCGACTCGCTACTAGCCGGTTCCTCTCGAATTTCTTTGAGTTGCACCGTGCTCCCATTTACTCCCTGACTGAGAAACTCTTTCTTAAGGAAGACACCGTTCAGAGCGACAAACACTCTGCCCTCTTCTCGGTTGTAGAAGTAGTAACCCAAGGTTTCCCTCGGATACCCCACAAAAATACATTTATCCGACTTGGCCGTAAGCTTGTCCGACTGAATTATCTTGACAAATGCTTCACAACCCCAAATCTTAAGAAAAGACAAACTCGGCTTTTTGCCTGTCCACATCTCATGCGGTGTCTTCTCTACCGATTTTGATGGTACTCTGTTTAGTGTGAATGCCTCTGTTTCTAGACAATAACCCCAAAATGATAAAGGAAGATCTGTCCGACTCATCATTGACCGTACCATGTACAACAAGGTCCGATTCCGCCTTTTTGAAACACCGTTCCTTTGCGGCGTTCCTGGTGGAGTAAGTTGAGGAACTATTCCACAACTTTTCAGATGGTCATCAAACTCATGGATCATGTACTCGCCTCCTCGGTCTGTAGGGTTTCGTAGAATGGAAAACAAAAAATTTCTATCGCATACAAACAAACAAGCCAATCTACTAGATTGTAGCAACGAGTCGATGGAATAACTCACCCTCGAAGATTCCAAAGTGTTTAACGAGAGCGGATTCTCGTGGGTGATGTAGTCGTACTCTTGCCGATCTCATGATCGCGTAGACGATCCTTCCGGCGCTGCGTTCTGGCGGCGCTTCCGCAGTCGGTCACACGTTCGGTACTCGACGAAGACCTTCCTCTCCCTTGTTCCAGCAGGCAGCAGAGGTTGTAGCACTCTCCTCGCAATTCCGGCAGCACAACGGCGTGGTACCGGAAGTAGAAGGGAGATCTCGCAGGGCTTCGCCTTAAGCCGGAGCGAGTATGGTGGACTATGAGAGAGATCCTTGGCGATCTAGGGTTTAGACGCACCAAGGAGGGGGCAAGGTCGGCGGCTAGGGTTTGCCCTAGGCGGCGGCGGCGAGATGCCCTAGGCGGCGGCTATGGAGGGCGGCGGCGGCTAGGGTTAGGGTTTAGAGGGCGTGGTCTTGTGTCCTTGGAGGGGCAGCCCTGCCCCTCCTTATATAGGTGGAGGGGGCGCGCCAAGGGGAGGAGAGTCCCTCCCCAACTCGGTCTCCAAGTGGGCCGGCGGTGGAGGGAGGGAACTCCTCCCCAAGTAGGTTTCCTACTTCCCCTCCACCTCACAAAATAGCCGTTTGACTTTTCAAATTGGCATTTGACTTTTCAAACTAGGATTTGATTAAACCATTTATTTTGTTCAGCGATGACACCTAGTACATGATGCAATCATTCCAACTTGATATGACACATTCATGTACCCTTCCCCTCCGGAGTGCCGGATATTCCGGAACCTTCTAGAACATTCCCAATGAAAACACCGGAACCATTCTCCAACCCTGAAACAGGACTTTCCTTATATGAATCTTATTTTCCGGACCATTCCGGATCTCCTCGTGATATCCCGGATCCCATCTGAGACTCGGAACAACATTCGGTCTCTTACTCATCATTCCATAACTACTCAAACAACGTCGAATCCTTAAGTGTGTCTCCCTACGGTTCGTGAATTATGCGGACATGATCGAGACACTTCTCCGAACAATAACCAATAGAGGAATCTGGAAATTCATATAGCTCCCACATACTTCTACGATTACTTTGCGATCGAATAAACCACTTACATACGATACCAATTTCCCTTTGTCTCACGATAGTTTACTTATCCGAGGTTATGATCGTCGGTATCTCTGCATACCTAGTTCAACCTCGTTACCGATAAGTACTCTTTTCTTGTTCCCGTGATATGTGATCCCTTGTGAGCCAGTCACATGCTTGCAAGCTAATTGGATGACATTCCACCGAGAGGGCCCAGAGTATATCTATCCGTCATATGGATGGACAAATCCCACTCTTGATCCATGTGTCTCAACCAATACTTTCCGAACACTCAATGCCACCTTTATAGCCACCCAGTTACGGTGTGGTGTTTGATGTCATCAAAGCATCTTTCGGTGAAGGTGATATCCATGATCTCATGGTCGAAGGAATTAGGTTACTATGTATCAGAAAGCATATAGCAATTGAACTATTAAAATGACTTGATCTTTATGCTACGCTTATCTACAGGAGTATGTCCACCATATCATTCTCCTAACGATATGATCTTGTTGTTAATAACATCTCAATGTTCATGATAGGGAAACCACAATCATTTATTAACCAACAAGCTAGTATTATAAAGAGGCTTTACTAGGGACTCTATTTTAGTTTACAAATCACACAAGTATTAATGTTTCCTTGTTAATACTATTATAGCATGAATGTAAACATTTATCATAAACACAAAGATATAATAATAACCATATTTATTATTGCCTCTAGGGCATATCTCCAACACGGTCCGATCAAAGAAACTTTATTTTCTTGCCGAATTGATTCTGTGCTTCATTCTGGAATTCTTTGAACTTTTCAAAGCCTTCCGACTTGTGTTTCATCAAGTAGATATATCCATACCTACTCAAATCATCAGTGAAGGTAATGAAGTACTCATAACCACCCCTGGTTGTCGTGCTCATTGGTCCACATACATCACTATGTACTAGTCCCAACAAGTCGGACGCCCTTTCGCAACTCTTTGCAAAAGGTGTCTTGGTCATTTTGCCGAGTAGGAAAGATTCGCATTTCTCGAATGACTCCAAGTCGAACAAAGTTAGGAGTCCATCATCATGGAGCTTCTTCATGCGTTTCCAACTTATATGACCAAGCCGACAGTGCCAAAAGTAAGTCATATTCAGATCATTTGGTTTCAACCTTTTAACATTTATGTTATAAACCGACTCACTATCAATATTCAAAATAAATAACCCGTCCTAGACGGGTGCAAAGCCGTGAAACATATCATTCAAATACGAAGAACAACCATTATTATTGATATTCGACTCATAGCCTTGCCTCATCAAACATGAAGCAGAAATAATGTTTCGACTGAGCACTGGAACATAATAACAATTATTCAGTTCCATAATGAATCCGGAAGGTAAATGAAGTTGCATCGTGCCAACTTCCAACGCAGCAACTCTTGCTTTGTTGCCGACTCGAATATCAACCTCGCCTCATGCTACGCTCCTAGTTCTTACCAGTCCCTGCAACGAGTTGCAGATGTGAATAACTGATCCGGTATCATATACCCAAGAACTATTAGGTGCATCAGCAAGATATATGTCTATAACATTGCAAACAAGTGTACCTGAGTCGAAAGTCATACCTCCACTGTTGGCTTTGTCGGCCAAGTACTTGCTGCAGTTCCTCTTCCAGTGGCCATCCGCCTTTGCAGTAGAAGCAAGTGGATCCGGCTGAAGGAGATGGTTTAGTCCCTAAGGAAGCGCTTGGGACCGGGTCCTGAGCCTGCTTTCCTCCTGACATAGCCTTCTTCTTAGTCCAAGAACTCTTCTTGAACTTAGCCTTATTCTGCACCATCAACACTTGACTGGCGTCCTTCTTGAGATCCGCCTCTGCCTGCTTGAGCATCCCACGTAATTCAGTGAGCTTCTTATCCATACCATGCATGTGGTAGTTCGAAATGAACTGCCCATATGCACTAGGAAGAGAGTTTAGAATTATATCCGTAGCGAACTCTTCGCTTATGGGGTAGCCAAGCCTCTCCAGAGACTGCACGTAAGCAACCATTTTGATCAGATGCGGACTCAGTGGATCACCATCCTTAAGCTTGCAACTCAGCAAAGCCTGAGAGACTTGATACCTCTTAGTCTTTGCCTGAGCCTGGAACATACTTTTGAGGCTTTCGATCATATCGTAGGCCTCAACATGCTTGAACTGCTTTTGCAAGTCCGGTTCCATGTGAGCAAGCATAAGACAGCTAATATATGTGGACTCATCCTTAGCCCGACGGTAGGCATTGGTGGCAGCGACAGTCGCATTCTCATTTGGCTCATCTGGAAGTGGGTTGTCTAGGACATGGTCCTTCTTTTCTTGTTTGAGAACAATTCTCAGATTTTGATACTAGTTGGTAAAATTAGTGTCGTTCAGTTTATCTTTCTCAAGGATAGTTCTCAACGCAAAACCGGATATCTGAGAGTGACTGCTACTTGGTGCCATGATCTACAACAGAAAATATGCAAAACACTTAAGACATGTATTCATAAAAGAGCAAGCATATTAAATACTTTAATATATTATGCTCCCACTAGAACCAACACCCCTCCGATGGTTACTTAGTGATTCCGGATCCGAAATAAGCAAGTCGGCTAGTGAGCTTTAGCATCACCGCTAGCCGCCAAGTGATCTATGTAGACAACTCCTTGTCAATCGCATCTCATGCGACTCCTGTTGGACGGGTGGCATCACATGCCCTGGCTCCCATCTGACTTTTCCCCGAGCCCCACAACCGTTGTAATAGACCCGTCTAGCTTACCGAGTGTTTCCACAGTAAGAGTCTGACTCGAACCCACCTAGTCGGAAAGAATTGGCAGCACCTCAATTTTATGAGCCCACTACCAAAAATGTCCGACTTGTGATGGTGCAAACACTGGCGGGAAAACCGACTAGACCTTCTTTCAGGGATTAAATTTTACCGACTATCTAATAGAGGTAAAACTGATACATAACAATAACACAAAATAAAAGCATTTATAATGTGAAATGGTATGGCTCTCTTCATGGCGATCTCCATCTCCACAAAGCCTGTAATCCGACTCGTGCCAACTCTTGTCACTTGCCGTCTTACTCCATGTCGCCGACATCTACAACGCCTTGCATGCCTTCCGGGTTCTCCAAACAGCTACACTAGCTTAGTAAAGTAAATTACATAGAGAATCCGACACGCAGGTCGTTATACAATAAAATGACAGCACCTAGGCTCCAGCAGGCTGACAAAAAACCGTGATTCACAGATCACGTATGGATTACATACATCACATGCACATGAACCATACCATTCACAACTTCCTGCAAAAACAAGTTATGCATAGATACAATATCTACCGGCGTTGTGAAACTCACAACAACATCTAAGGCGCTACGACAAGGCGAAGCCGGTGGTCCCGATTTTTCCAAAAACGTAGATCTCATCTACGATCCGAACATGGATTCCGACAATCATTCCGTTTCGATCAAAATCTTTGATCTTTGATCATCGCTTCTGGATATACGTGTCATAGTCTATCCCGATGGCGGAAGCCGACCGGTAGGGTTATGTCGTTCCACAACCTTGGCAGTATGATCACGAAAATCAGATCTACCATTCCCCGAGCACAGTTGATCCAATCAACTTTGTACAAAACCAATCTATCTCATAGATCGACCACCAAACAGCACATAGATCTCATCTATAGCCAACCGCATATCACATATGCGAGATCTCGAGCCTAAAACCAGAAGTTATCGCTCTGATACCACTGTTGGGTCACGTAGAGATAAAACAAAAAATTTCCCCTCTAACATGGTGATCCCAAGATCTAGCTGAAGTAGAAGGCCACGAGGTTTACCACTAGACGCGCAGTTGCGGATTACTGATGAAGCGCGTCAGTTGATGCGGTGCAGTCCTCACGATCCGATTGTCCTGGTGCTGATAGCACAACACCTCTTTGGTATCCACACGTACAAGGAGGAGCACCGGCGGCGAACTGCTAGGTTCGTAACGACGGCTGGACTGCTGTGGAGCTAGGGTTTCCAACACATGGAATGACCTAACCGAACAACGATTAACCTTTCTGGGTTACGGTGCTCCACTATATATAGGGAGTGAACGTGGGCTCTGCTCGCGCAACCCATTCACTAAAGCCCATATAACACTAGTCACCGTGAGTCCAACTCACTAACTCAGTCCTAACCCGGTTTAGGTCCAACCCAACCAGATTACAGGTTCAGATCCAATCCGAACATGCTCCCGCTCTTAAGTGTGTGACCCCGCAGGCTCATGGCTACTTGGACACGATTGGAGTCCGACTCTCAATCGATCAGTCGGTAGTGGATCCTAGCAAAACGTGCCGACTCCGAAGTACCAAAGAGTCATGACGACTTGCCTTTCCAATGCGACTTACGTCCGAGTCCCTTTTGCCTCACGATATACCTTGTTAGACTATAGGTAAATAATTGTTATCCCTTAAATAGTCCGACTCTCTTCTCGATCCGAGATAAGTGATTCACCCGACTAACTCTTAGTCGATCGCCTCGGTTAACACTTAACCGAGTCGTGCATGGCCATGCTTTCCGAATCATATCTCACAAGAGGGCCCAGAGAATATCTCTCCAAGTGGAGGGGCAAAATCCCATCTTGGTTATTCATATCACACAGCTTGATTCTCAGTCGACCTGAACTCTGCCTTTATAACTGCCCAGTTATGGATCATCGTTTGACAGAACCTAAGTCGGCGATCCTCAACTTGGACTATGCAATAACCTTAGGTCTAAGGATTACATTGATTGAGATATACAAATGACAACTTGTTCGTTGTACCTCAATATGGGTCAATCTGACTCGCTAAACTCTTTAGCCTAGTCTGTGTAAGTTGGAATAGCATCTCCATGCCCATGACAAGTGGAACCGAGTCATCAAGCCAACTTTCACAATGGGAAATCTCATCATATATGATTGCCTCTAGGGCATATTCCCAACAAACCAATGTGATATCACCGAGAGGGCCCAGAGTATAGCTATCCGTCATCGGGATGAACAAATTCCACTCTCGATCCATGGGCCTCAACATAACACTCTATTAGTTCCGAACCCATCTTTATAATCACCCTGTTACGGTGTAACGTTTGATGTTATCAAGAAACTCTTCCGGTGTTAGTGATTGACATGATCTCATGTTCTAAGGATTAGGATCACTTCGTAAGTTGTTATAGCAATATAAACTCAATGACTTTGATCGTAATTCTATACTTCGGATGAATGTTCATCACACCATTACACTAATGTTGTGATCCCGTTATTAACAATATCCAATGTCCATGATCAGGAAACCTTGATCATCTTTTTAATCAACGAGCTAGTTTATGAGAGAGGCATAACTAGGAACTTTCTGTTTGTTTATTAAACACACATGTATTAACGTTTCCGTATTAATACAATTATAGCATGAAAAATAAACATCTATCATATACTTGGAATACACATAATAAACACTTTATTATTTCCTCTCAGGGCATATTCCCTTCAGTTATGTCAACGACTATAGTATACTACATCATGCAGTGGTATGCTGGTTCACCGCAGCTGGTATCAGAGTATATGCTTTGACCTTATATTGGAGACCTACTAAATGGGTAGAACCTGTAGGAAAGATATCCGCAATAATAAAGAGTTCTCTAGTGATATGATGGATATTCAACTGAGAATTATCCTATCATGTTGCTAGTGCGATAATTCTTATTATGATTGCAATTTCATCCATTACCAAGAGTTTTAACTCTATGTGACTAATGATAATTTCTTATCTATAGTTTTACAAGGCACCTCGGTATCCACCCTAGAATGTTCAAGTGATGAACAGGACATTAAATGACTACGAAGGGGATTGGACAAACACTCTCCAACAGCTTCTATGGAGTTTGGATTGTGAATCAAGACTTTTGGTCAAGATTTACAGTTACTATGATGGGCAGGTATTAGCTAAATACCGTGTCATGATCATGCTACCCAAGAAGTTAGGACTTAATGGCGAAATTCCATCAGGAGAGGCAAGGTGCATGGCATCTGCATATCAGATTGCAGTAACATCATCCATAACCATGATCCGAGAACAGAAATCCCAAGCTCTGGAAGGTAGTACTCACACCATTATACCCCATGAAACCTCAAGTACAGAGCATGAGCTAGATCACTCTACTATGGTCCAAACTGAACCTACTCTAGCCATAGAGTACATGGATCGTTATAGGTCTTTATTAAACACTTACCATAACACTCACCAAGTACTAGTTCAGGAGCTGGATACTGTCATTGAGGATTTTACTGATCCTATCAAAGCAATGACACGTAATAAGAAGTTAGATAAATAAGCTAAGCACCCCAAAAACATCTTTTCAGGTGTAATGTATGAAGAAACCGAATTTGATGATCCATAGTCAGAAACCTATGCCTACTACCAAAATAAACATGAGTCACCTGAAGACCCATGGACAAAGTATACCTCCGAACAGAAAGTTTGAGAAGGAGCCATCCTAAATAATCCTGAAATGGACTATTATGAATGGGGAGTAGAAGCTAAGGATGGAACTATAGGAAATCCTATACCTTGTGATACACGTATCGGAGAAGAAACCAATTATAACCTTAGAGAGCCTTATGGACCATTGATACATCGGAAACGTATCTATAATTTTTGATGCTCCATGCTTGTTTTGTATCATTTGTCTTATTTTTTGTCTACACTTTGAGGTATTTTTATATCTTTTCTGGAACTAACCTATTAACAAGTTGCCATAGTGCCAATTGCCTGTTTTCTTCTGTTTTTGGTTCCAGAAAGGCAGAAAATCAATATTCTCGGAATTGGACGGGACAAAAGCCAAAGTCATTATTTTTCCTAGAGCAACACGGAACCACGAAGCAGAGCCGGAGGGGGCCACGTGGTGGCCTCACCCCCCTAGGCGTGGGTAAGCCCTGGAGGCGCCCACAGGGGTTGTGGGCCCCCTGGAGCCCCATGGACCTTGACTCCTACGCCTATAAGAAGCCTCCGACCCAAGAACCCTAGGGCATCCAGAAGAAATCCACGAAAACCTCCATAGAACCACCGCCACCGAAGGGGAGATTCGGGGGACAGAAAGTCTCTGTTTCGGCACCCTGCCGGGACGGGGAAGTGCCCCCGGAGCCATCTCCATCGATCTCCACCACCATCTCCATTACCGTTGTTGATTCCCATGATTAGGAGGGAGTAGTTCTTCCTCGAGGCTAAGGGCTCTACCGGTAGCTATGTGTTCATTTCTCTCTCTATGCATGGTCATATTGTGATCATGAGCTTTGTAATCAAGTAGATCTATCTTGCTTCTCACGTGCTTCATTAGATCTCTGCTCTCCCCATGTGTGTGAAAGTGACAGCGTGCACGCCATGGTGGCACTTAGGTTTGAGTCTACATAAATACTCTTTGTGCTTTAATAGATCTATGCTTTTCCCCATGTGTGTGAAAGTGACAGCATGCATACCGTGTGTGGCACTTTGGCTAGATTGAATATTTGTTATGAGTTATATTTGGAGTTGGATGTCTCTATGAAATTGTGGTGTTTGTTGGAACCATCTAGCGCTTAAGGTGACAGAGTGGGGTTATCTAGTTTGGGGAAGGCGGACTTTGAGGTGTGCTGTCATAGCCCTACCTTGGATTAGACTGTCCAATCGGAGAGTAGTTAAGAGTAGTATCATGAAGAGAGGATATTTATATGAGAGAGTGTTCACTAGTGAAAGAATGATCCCTAGGCCTTGTTTCTAAGCATTGAAACACTTTTTTCTTGCTTCCTTCTTGTTGCCTTTATTCTTTGCCTCACCGTCAAGCTATTTTCTGGCACCATTACCACTTGTATTTCACTATCTCTTCGCTGACCTAGTGCACCTATATTGGGTGTGTTGCGGACACAAGAGACTTCTTGTATCTTGATTGCAGGGTTGCTCGAGAGGGAATACCTTTGACCACTTCCTCCCTGAGTTCGATAAACCTTGGGTAATCTACTTAAGGGAAACTTGTTGCTGTTCTACAAACCTCTGCACTTGGAGGCCCAAAAACTGTCTACAAGAATATAAGTGCGTATACATCAAGCTCTTTTCTGGATCCGTTGCCAGGGAGGTAAGGTAAAAGGTACTCACATCCTCCAATGTGAGTGCTCGAAGTTATTTCCTTCAGACTCTGCAATTTTTTATTTTTGTTTCTTCTTTTCACTAGTTAGGCTTAATGGAAAAAAAAAATTTAGAGAGCTTTATAGTGTTTATCTTGAGTTAGGACATGAAGTGTTTGAAGAGAAAATTAAAAAACCTATGGAGGTTTATTTGCATGCTAATAGCAATGTTATTAGTATGAATTCTTTGTACACCATTGTTGCTAATGCTATGGAAACGTCTAAGCTTGGGGAAGCTAGTTTTTATGAAAATGATCTTTTTAGTCCCCCAGCTTTGGAAAATAGCTATTCTATTGCTTATGATGATACCAAACCTCCAATATATGATGATTACAATGATGAGTATGATATTTTCAGTCCCCCTACTATTGAGGAGAAAATTTATTTTGATTACACTACGCCTCCTATATTTGATGATTATGGTGATGATAATAAGAATGATAGCTATTTTGTTGAATTTGCTCCCACTACAATTAATAAGAATGACTATTCTTATGTGGAGAGTAATAATTATTTTATGCATGTGGCTCATGATAAGAATATTTTATGTGATAGTTATATTGTAAATTTTATTCATGATGCTACTGAAAGTTATTATGAGAGAGGGAAACATGGTTTTATGCATCTCAATAATATTAAGTTTCCCCTCTTTATGTTGAAAGTCTTGAAGTTGCACTTGTTTTGCTTTCTTATGCTTGGTGCTTTGTGCTTTCATGACTTGTTTCTTTACAAGATTCCTATGCATAGGAAGTGGGTTAGACTTAAATGTGTTTTGAATTTTGTTCTTGATGCTCTCTTTTACTTCAATTCATATTTCTTATGTGAGCATCTTCTCAAACTATCAAGCCTAACTTAAAGGAGGTAAAGAAAAGTACTTGTTCGGACATAACCCAAGAGTTTCCTTGAGCCTTGGAAGTTATTACTTCAGTAATAACCTCTCCTTATCCTTTTTGTTTGCTTTTTGTGCCAAGAATGACCTCTAATGAGAGGGAAGTAAGATTTGGGGAGTTGCTGTCCCGAAACAGATTTCTGTCCTCCACCAGAAAAATTCGTGAGAAGTCTCTATAACTCTGATTGAGCTCAAAATTTACGAATAGATCCACCAGTATGTTAGATAACTTTCGTTAGTTCAACACGTTTTGATTTGAGCAACAGAAGGTCTTCAAAAAAATCGGTTTCTACCTGCTGGTCTGTTTTGATAGATTTCTTCCATTATTTGCATTTGCTTCTTATTGATTCCTTTTTGAGTTATTTTTGTGAAATTGAGCTTTTTGAAGGAGTTGCTACAGTATCTTGTGTTTTTAGTGAAAAGTTTTGCTGTTACAAAGCTTTGCCAGAGGACTAATATATTTTGAATACACTAATGTTGCTAATGAAGATTGTGTGAAGTTTTGTATGAAGGAAAATTTGCAGGTGTAGAGAAAGAATGATGTAATGATATGAAGAATGGACAAAAGCTCAAGCTTGGGGATGCCACCCCGTGTCACCCCAAGAAATATTAAAGAGGTACAAGCGTCAAATCTTGGGGATGCCCAAGGCATCCCCTTCTTCATCAATAGAAATCTCAGGTCTTTCTAGACACTTCGTTTTTATTGTTTCATGCATTGTTGTGTTGTTCTTGGAGCGTCTTAGTTTTCATTTTTGGTTTTCGTTTGCTTAGTTTGCTTGAGTAAGTTGATTGGTTACACCACACTTCTTTTGGAGAGAGACACACTCTGTTTCCATTGCCTAGAACACTCTAGTTTTCACTCTTATTGTTCTGTGAGTGTTCACTTTTGCTAGCACTGTGTTTAGCCTTAGTTTTATTATGCTTTCAGCTTAGAACTTTTTAGTTCTTCTTTGTGGATTTGTGACACAAGCTCACTAATATTTATTGATTATTATCTTTGTGAGTTGTTTCAAATAAGTCGATTGGTGTTGGAAAGGAGTAGTAAGTTCTTTCTTGTAAGTGCAAGAGGAGCTTGCATTGACTATGACTTAGACTTTAGCATGACATGCTAGGTGTTGTTTTGACCTCATGCTTAGTGATTATTGTTGTAGCATGACTTGTTCCAAACAATTAGGATTGCTTAATGTTCCTTGAAGGAATCATATGTTGTTTTAGCATACAAAAGCATACAAAAGTATAGTATTGCGGTATTCTCCTTTGATGCTTTGTTTTGGTTGACTTGGCACATGCTCACACCATGTTATGACTATGAACAAGTCACCCTATCCTCTATGATCATTTAGTCCTTGACTTGTAGTAGCACTCTATGCTTTGATTAATGCTTTGTTGCACTGCATGATTATGGCCATTATTGCTCTCTTAGTTGGTTGTCCCAGTCTATTGCTAGCCTCCACTTGTATGAGTAATCTCTAATCATGCTTCCAACTTCCAAGAAACCAAGTTATTCCAAAGTGTCCACTATAAACTCCTATGCATGGTGTGTTACACCATTCCAAGTATATTCTTGTTTTCAGCTATCTTCCAATTAAAAACTATTTTATTATGTGAAAACTTAGTGATTAAAGCCCTCACGAACTTGATGGCACACTTTATATTCTTTGCCCCTAATAAACTTGAACCATTGTGTGATATTTGTTGTATATGCTTGCACTTATACGTTGGAATTAGCATAACCGTGTTGTCACGGGGAACGTTTTCAACATTGCACTTGTACTTTGTACTCAGTTGATATCATGCTCTTTTGTCTATGGATGTCACCGGTGTGAAATAAAGAGGGAACTTGTAAGTCCATGGAGTTTGTATTTTGTGTTATAAAAATGTTGGAGATATGCCCTAGAGGCAATAATAAAGTGGTTATTATCATATCTTCGTACTTATGATAAATGTTTAAATACCATGCTATAATTGTATTAACCGGAAACATTAATACTTGTGTGATTTGTAAACATAAAAGAGTCCCTAGTAAAGCCTCTTGTTAAACTAGCTTGTTAGTTAATATATGATCATGGTTTCTTGATCATGAACATTGAGATGTTATTAACAATAAGGTCATATCATTAGGAGAATGAAATGATGGACATACTCCTATAGTTAAGCGTAGCATAAGATCAAGTCATTCAAATAGTTCACTTGCTATAAGCTTTCTAATACATAGTAACCTAATTCCTTTGACCATGAGATCATGCTAATCACCATCACCGGAAGGATGCTTTGATGACATCAAACACCACACCATAACTGGGTGGCTATAAAGGTGGCATTGAGTGTTCGGAAAGTATGTGTTAAGGCACATGGATCAAGAGTGGGATTTGTCCATCCATATGACGAATAGATATATTCTGGGCCCTCTCGGTGGAATGTCTTCCAATTATCTTGCAAGCATGTGAATGGATCACATATCACGGGAACGAGAAAAGAATACTTATCAGTAACATGGTTGAACTAGGTATGCAGAGATACCGACGATCAGACCTTGGATAAGTAAAATATTGCGAAACAAAGGGAAATTGGTTTTGTATGTAAATGGTTCATTCGATCACAATGTAATCATAGAAATATGTGGGAACCATATGAATTTCCAGATTCCTATATTGGTTATTGATCGGAGAAGAGTCTCGATCATGTCTGCATAATTCACAAACCGTAGGGAGACACACTTAAGGATTCGATGTTGTTTAGTAGATATGGAGTGTGAGTAAAGAAACTAAATGTTGTTCGGAGTCTCGGATGGGATCCGGGATATCACGAGAAGATCCGGAATGGTTCGGAGAATGAGATTCATATAAGGAAAGTCCAATTTCGGAGTTCGGGAATGATTCCAGTGTTTTCATCAGAATGTTCTAGAAGGGTCTAGAAGGTTCACCGATCCGGAAGGGGAGGGTCCATGGATGTGTCAGGACAAAGTGTAATGGTTGCATCATGTCCTAGGTCACTTGCCTGGACACTTGGAAGAGAGAAATCAACCTCTAATTTGAAAGTCAAAAAGGCAGTTTGAAAAAGTCAAATCTCAACATGGTTTCCGAGTTAGGGAGGGTTTCTAAGTTAGGGAGGGTTTCCACCTGGGTTGGGAACACCCTTGGACTCCCCCCCACCTATATAAGGAGGGGTGGGGTGCACCCCAAGGTATCCCCCTTTCCCTAGGTGCCCAAGAAACACTAGGTTGGTCGTCGCCCCCCTCTCTAGTTGCGACCAATCTAGATCTCCTCTAAATCGCTACCAACTAGCTAAACTCTAATTGCTAGCTACCTCTAAACCTCGAACCTCTAAACCCTAGATCGCCGGGGCTCCCTCTACTCCAGCATAATCGCTCCGGCTGAGGCGAATCCCTGCAGGATCTCCCCTCTACTTCCGACACCACCCCGTCGTGTCGTCGGAAGCACGAGGAGAGAGCTACAACCTCTGCTGCCTGCTGGAATAAGGGAGAGGAAGGTCTTCATCGAGTACTGTATGTGTGACCGACTGCGGGAGCGCTGCCGGAACGTGGCGCCGGAAGGATCGCCTACGCGATCTTGAGATCGGCAAGTGAACGACTACATCACCCACGAGAATTTGCTCTCGTTAACCGCTTTGGATCTTCGAGGGTTAGTACTCTATAGACTCGTTGCTACAATCTAGTAGATAGATCTTGGCTTGTGTGTGTTCATGCGATAGAATTTTTTTGTTTTCCATGCTATGAACCCCTACAGTGGTATTAGAGCCGTGTGTATATGTAGATCTGTTGCAAGAGTAGAACACAATGGTCATTGTGGGCATTGATGCTTTTGTTGTCGACTGCTCCTTGTGTACTTTGCATCTTGCGGGATGGTGGGATGATGCGGCCCGGGCTAACCTTACATGACATCGTTCATGAGACTTGCTCCACGCTTGACATGCAACTTGTATTGCATAAGTGGCTTTGCGGGTGCGTGTTTCTCCCAACATAGTGAAGATTCAATTTACAATGGGTGATTGATAGTACTAGTATCAACATTGTGGTTCTTGTTCGTAAGTTAGAACGACACTTGATGAAATCCCCAAACCACGTAAAACATGCAAATAAAATTAGAGGCGTCTAACTTTGTTTTGCAGGGGTGTCTTGTGATGTGATATGGCCATGATTGTGATTATATATGATGTATGCAATGTTCCTTATTGTAACTAGGCAACCAGCAGGAACCATATGGTTGTTTTTTAATTTTATTAAGACCTGCATGTATATTATTCAAAGTAGTTGTAATAGTTGATGCTTCTGGATGACAACCATGGAGCGGTGCCATTGACTTTGACGCCACGCTGGTGATGATGGAGATCATGTTCATGCTTGAAGACGGAGATCGGAAGCACAAGAAGAAAGGCCATATCATATCACATATTATGAATTGCATGTGATGATAATCCTTTTATGCATCTTGTATTTCTTAGATCACGACGGTAACATTACAAGATGATCCCTCTCACAAAATATCAAGTTACAGTGTGTTCGTCCTTAGTAGGTACCATTGCCAAAGATCGTTGTCTCGAAGCACCACATGATGATCGGGTGTGTTAGATTCTGCGAGTGTATACAATGGGAGCAAGCTAGATTTGGTTATGCAGAAGCTAAGGTTTGATCTTGACGAGCCTAGCATGTACAGACATTGTCTCGGAACACAGAATACCGAAAGGTAAAGCATGAGTCATATAGATGATATGATGAACATGATGATTGTTCGCCTTTGAAACTATATCATGTCACGTGATGATCAGACTTGGTGTAGTGAATTTGGTTCGTGTGATCACTAAAACAATGTGAGAGATATTGTTTTGAGTGGGAGTTCAACAACAATATGATTAAAAGTTGAACACTATTTATCATAAATTAAAACATAGTGAATTTGCATAGTTGTTGTAGTCATTGGCATCCGTTTACCACCTTGCGCTTAGTTATAATTGAGATAATAGAACTATAGAATTCTGGTTAGTTACTTTATGAACTGGTATAGTATTGTTTTGAAGTGTTAATCTAAAGTTTAAAAGTCCTATTGCAAACTTTCAGTAAGTTCCGGTTACTCTATGAAGTTTAATAATTGGTATTAAATCAAGAGTAACAATTCCAGTGTTAGTATATAAGTATCATGTTTATCTCCATGATTCTTGATATTCAAAATATTGTTTTAATATTCAAGGTTATCTAGGAACATCATATGTGGAATATATTGCGATATCTGAAACGATGTTTTTGTGTAGAGGTCCCAACCTGATAAGGTAGAGATCCCTGTGTTTATAATGCTAGTCCCTGGATCAATAGCTAGCATCCACAGTTTAAGATGTAATATCAAGAAACAAAGGTCATAATACAACTTTATAACCAGGAATAAAATAATTCATTACATCTTACATAGCTCATTTGGCTATCTCATTACAATGCAGCAAAAATAACTATATAGCATGGAGTCCTTCATCTTCAAAGTGCCACATGCAATCATGTTGGTTGTAGACTTGTAATCCTATTCAACACACTTCACTGACATCAAACAAACTTGCAACATAATAAGTTACAGCCAAAGGGGTCCATACATTTGGATTGTATTGGCAAGTGATACTATGGTACAATAGTGGTATCTATCATATACATGCATTTGGCTAAGTGGAGCTTAGGCTTGCTTTGCTCAAAATAGATTTTCCTTATCATTTGAAAACACTAAGTTTTTATTTGACAAGAACTCCCGAGGAACCACCAATAGACATTGGTGAACATTTACCCTTGTTCAACCACAAGTTTTTAACTTAGAAATTGGGATGAGGAGATCCTTGATTGCTTCCATGTCTTGATGCTCAAATTTTCCATTGCCGGGGAGACGGCTAAGTACTTATATTTTACTCTCTCGAGAGGTGGTGCACTTTCCCCACAAGATTCGACATGCATCGAGACAAGATCTATCAGAAGCCTTCCCTTAGACCAGAATGGATGCGCTCCAAACCTATCACCCCTACCACCAACTGTCCATTTGTCTAAGTTATTGCAACCTATATGATCCAGGCAGAGCCCATATTGCCAAGTGGCTGCACTAGAAGCTTCTCAACATTTGACATCTCAAATCTCTTTGTTCCTAGGTGGCTTTCCACAAGTGATATACACTAGGGTAGGCCATAAATATGGGGCCCTGTGTAACCACTCAACATAATACATTCATACCATTCCACCCAGGTGATTCATTCACATAGTTGTTTTATTAAACAAAACACAAGCATTGACTTAGAAATATTTCATAGCATGAATATAATCCACCCTTGTTTTCTACTAGCTAAGCTAAGCATGATAGTAGTAGTGTTCTTAACTTAGGAAAATTCTATTAAGGCATCATCTACTAGAATTTCCCAAGGCATATCATATTTACTAAAATTACATGCAAGTCCTACTCAAAATATCACTAATTCATAGTGAAAATAATAGGACAAAAGTATGAAGCACCACTTTCCTTTTTAGTAGAGAATATAGATTCACTCCTTGATCTTGCAATTGTCACACTCTTCAAATTTCAATACAATTCAATCAAGGCACAAATTCATTCTAGCATTCAAACAATTCACCACATAAAATAAAGAAAACAAAACAATGCATGCAAGCATGCAAAAGATTGTTTTACTGGAAAAGTGGTTTCTAATAGGCTATAAAAATTTTAAAACACCTATTGGTCATTTATAAAAGTGGCAAAACCATTTAAAATCAAGTTAGTGAAAATGGCGAATTAAATCATTTTTGTTTTGCTAGAATGATTTAAATCAAAGTAACAATTTCTAGTGTTTCCCAAATATGTTTTTAAACACAAATATTATTGTTTATGGTAAAAGTGTTTTAAATCAAATCCATTTACAAAAAGGTTTCACTCAAAAATCATTTTTAAATCAAGCAACATTTTATTTTGTTAGAAATGCTTTTAAACAAAGTAATAATTTATTAGGGTTCATCAAATATATTTTTAAATCCCAAAACTTAGTGTTTAGGGTCAGAGAGTTTAAATTAAACCATTTTCAAAAGGTTTTACTCAAAAAGCATTTTTAAACCATAATCCACATTTTTATTTGACTAGAAATGCTTTTATTCAAGGATTTATTCCTTAGTGTCACAAAATATGCTTTTAAATCTAAAAGTTGGTTTTTATGATCAGTAGGTTCAAAAAAAAACATTTGCAAAAGATTTTACTCAAAAATCATTTCTAGAATAATTTTATACTCTAAATAAGCCTAGAAAAGTTTCTGCATAATCAACCAATTTTCTAGAAGAAAAATGCCAAACTAAGAGCATGGTTGGAAAGTATTATTTTTCAAATGGATATTTTAATCAAATCCTATTTGAATTAATAACTAAGGACTATTTTATTTAATTATTAAATAGATCCTAAAAGAATAAAAGTATTATTTTATTTTTGACTTAGAATTGTGTTGATAAACAGAACTAAAAAGGATACAAAGTTTGGTGGAAGTTTGAATTCATTTGGTGTTTGAATTGTTTGATTGAAAAACAAAACAGAAAATCAAATAGAAAAAGAAAAAGCAATCAGAATGAAAAAAATAGAAACAGACCCAGCCCAGCAAACAAGCCCAACAGCCCAGTCGCAGCCCAACTTTCCCCCCACGCGTGAAGTGTTTTTCACCCACACACGCACCCGCGCAGTCACAGACAGGCAGGCCCCACTCCCCCTCTCTTCCTCACACTGACAGACAGGCCCCACGCCACCTCAGCGTCATCAACCTCGCGCCAGCCGTTCCCTGCCGTTGCTGCCGATTAACTCCGGCGTCAATACGAGTTATTGCGCGAGTAATTCTTGCCAGTGATCACGCGTACTTACTCGCCCCTCACTCCTCTCTCTTTCCCCTCAAACAGCTCCTCCCCTCTGACCCAGGGCTGCCCCAATTTCGAGCTTGATCCCACTCTTCTCCGACGAGCTCCTTCGTCAATTCCGGCGAGGACAAACTTCCCCTCGGCCCCTGCTTCACACGGGGTTCATCAGCAGCCTCTTGCGCATCTCCCCGTGCCACTCATTCTCCCGCGCGTGCCCTGTAGCCTAGGCTTTGTCAACACCGAGCGTGCGCCACCGTCTGCCATCGCTCCGACGAACTCCTCTCGATCATGCTCACATGAACCCCACGGTCGCCCGCATCTTACCGTGCCTTTGTTTTGCCTTGGGGTGAACTGCAGCGTCACCCCGTCGTCAACCAGAGCCGCCAGACACCGTTGCAAACTCCAGCGAGGAATTACCAGCAGCTCCGAGCGCCCCTCGCCAAGCCAGCGCCACCTTGAGCTTCGCCTCGACCTCGCGAGCACGGTGAGCCCTCTCCCCCTCTCCCTCTCTTCCTGTGTCACCAGCTCCGCCGCGAGAAAGCGTGCTCCGCCGTCTGCCGCCGCACAGCGCCGCCACTATTTGATCGCATGGATCTGCACCGTTAGATTTCAATCCGACGCGTAGGAACAAATAACTTACCGAAGGGGTATGAGCCCATCTGAGCCATTAGATCTAACTTAAATCCTACGGCTCGCAGAGGCCGATCCGCACGTATCGGTAGAGGCCAATAGAATTGTGCCGCGTGGCACTGGTTTGATTTAAAACAAAATTCTGAATCTGATTTGTATGCAAACTTGTAAAATTCATAATTTTAAATCTACATGTCCAAATTTTGCAAATTTTATATCAATGGAATCAGCAGAACATGTAATTTGCAGCCATGCACTTTGTTTAATGTTTTGCTTCTGGAAAATTGTTGAAATTGTAGAAACTTGTGTAGTATTATTTTGAATATAAAAATTGTTCTAGATAAAATTTTAATGTGAAATCTTTGAAAAATGGTTTGTTGTGAACTTACTGACCCTAGGAACCAACTCATGGATTTAAAAGTGAATTTTGTGAAGTTTAGGAATAAATACTTGAATTAGCTCATTTCTAGTCAAATAAAAATATTAATTTTGATATGGAAATGATTTTTGAGTAAAACCTTTGGGAAATAATTTGATTCAAACCTTCTGACCCTAAACACCAAGTTTTGTGAATTAACAACTTATTTGATGAACAATATAATATTATTGCTTTGCTAAAAGCATTTTTCAACCACATAAAATAATGAAATGACTTAAAAATGGTTTATAGATAAAACCTTTTGCAAATGGTTTTACCACTTTAGTAAATGACCACTTTGAACCTTATAATGTTTAGAGCCTAGTAGAAACCATCTTTGCAAATAAAAGTATCTTTTGCATGCTTGCATGCATGACTTTGTTTCTATTATTTTATGTGTGATGAATTGTTTGAATATTGGTTGGAATGCTAGTTGAATCTATGTTTGCTTGTTTGATTTGTAGTGAAGTTAGAAGAGTGTGATATTAGCAAGATCAAGAAGTGAACCAACATTCTCTTCCAAAAAGGCAAGTGACACTATCATCCAAGTCCTACTATTTTCATTGCACTTAGTGGATTTTTTGAAACATGCATGATAAGGATTTCTATATTTTATGCTATGCTAAATCCTAATAGGATACCCTTATATTCCTTAGTGGAAACATTGTAGCTGTAGTATGCTTAGCCCTGCTATATATTGGGATGGGATACATGTTATGATTATATGAAGTATTGAAAAGACTTATGTTTTATATAATAAAACAAGTACTCAATGAACCACCTGGGTGGACAAGGATACTCAAGGTTGGACAAGGTGGCAACAAAAGGAACCATGTTTATATGGCTCTCTCTTTTGTTGTGCACTAGAAGAAAACCACCCAGGGATTTAGAGATTGAACATGTTTCTCGTACAGTGGCTTCCATGTACAGCCACATGCTAAATGGGCTCTGGCTTAGTCAACTACATAGTGGAAGACCCATGCATTGGCATCTTCAGGTTAACTAGATTTGTGCTAGGGAACTTGGAACCCTACATTGGTGCATGAATGACAAGCTAGCATTATGTATTGGGAGGACTCCTATGGAAAGACTTTGTCACATTCTCAATCTGCCAGTACTCCATCTTGGTGAGTACTTATCCAGCGGGCACTGGTGGCATCAAGATGATATTGTGTCATGTGGGTAAAGTGTACAATTTCTGCAGAAGATCAAAATTCTAAGTACTTAGCTGTGTCCCCGGTTATGGACAATACTAAGCAACTAAGGCCTGAAGCTATGGAAGATCTCGACATTCCAATTTCTCAAAGTTAAAACTTGAGGGTGACAACAAGGGATTTGAAGAACTTGGAGTTTTCCAAGAAGTTCAGAAAGATTTGACTAAGATCAAAAACTATTTTTAAAAGATAGGATAAAACTATATTGCTTTCTGCAAAAGAGCCTAAACCCTACTTAGCCAAATATGCATGTAATGATAGGATCAACTTATTTCTACATAGTAGTGAAACTTGCCAATACAATTCAAATGTATTGACCCTTGTGGCTGCAACTTATTATGTTGCAGGTTTGTTTGATGTTAGTGAAGTGTGTTGATTAGGATTACAAGTCTATAACCAACATGACTGCCTGTGGCACTTTGAAGATGAAGGACCCCATGCTTATAGATATTCTGCTGCAATGTAATGTGATAGCCAAATGAGCTATGTAAGATGTAACGAATTATTTTGTTCCTGGTTATAAAGTTGTATTATGACCTTTGTTTCTTGATATTACATCTTAAACTTGGATGCTAGCTATTGATCCAGGGACTAGCATTGTAAACACAGGGATCTCTACCTTATTAAAGGATGGGAACCTTACATCGCCGAAGAAGCTTCTGTGACGGGTGCGCTCTGTTTGTCAACGAAGGTGAGGCTACAAGGCATCGGAAGGCAAGCTGATGGTCGTGTTAGATGCGTGAGGAAAAGGCGAGTGCACGCGTGAGAAAGAGAGGGAGAGGGGAGGTCGGACATTATCGGGGTAGCTCGTCGGAGAGGGGAAGATGATAATGGTGCTCTGTCGTCGAAGTTTCCAATGCTAGGGGCATGCACGGGCGAGCTGAGACTACGGCCAGATGCGGGAGACACTGGCAAGAACGCTCGGGTGAGTCAGGGGCAGTGGTGTGGTCTGGCTTGGTTGAAATCGTCCGAGGAGCTCGCCGGAGTTAGTGGCGTTTCCGTGAGCAATTCGTGCAGCCTTGTGGCGATTAGGTGTGGGAGAATGAGGGGAAAGGGTGAGGAGAGATAGGAAATTAAGTAGGGTGTAATGGCTGGTTGTTTAATCGCGGCATTAAGACGAATTGAAGGGGAGAAATCAGTGGCAGAAACGGGCGAGTGAAGGAGGAAGAATGGGTCACGCGGAGACGATGAGACGAGTTGGCAGGTGGGTCCTTTTCGTCAGTGGGTTGAGGGGTATGTCTGCGGGTGAGAAAGAACGAGGTAGAGGGGTTTCCCTGGGTGGGCTCCTGCTGGGCTAGTTGGGCCTACTTTGCTGGGCTGGTTCTTTTCCCTTTTTTATTCTGTTTCTTTTTCTTTTTATTTTCTAATTTTCTATTTTGTTTTTATTCAAATTATTTCAAACCCTCTTTTTAATCAAAACTTTTCCAAACTTTCAATATATTTTAATACTATTTATTAATATATTCTAAAGTCCATTTTAGAATAATTTCTTTTATTCCCTTAGGGTTTATTATTTATTTTAAATAGACATTTTGTCTTTATTTTAAATAAGATCCAAATATGGTTCCAATCCATAATTCTTTTATTCTTTTTAAGTAAATTAGATAACTTTTTAATCCACTTTGATAATTTCATTTATTTTTTCCCCATGATTTATTTAATCATTTTTATTAGGGATTTTGTCTTCATTTAAATAATTTGAATATGGTTTAGTCCCATATACTTTTATTTGAATATTCTTTATCCCTTTATTTTACTTGGATTATCTTTATTCCATTTTCTCATGGACTTAATTCAAGATTTAAATTGTCTTCTATATAATTTTATTGGGATTTATTATTTAGATTAGGCAAATTGTCTTTATTTAAATAAGATTGAATATGGTTTAAAGCCCATATAGTTTTATTTAAATAATATTTTATTTCTTTTTATTATTCAATAATCTTTCATTTCATTTGTTTGGCCAAGATTTAATTGGCTTTTTAAATATTCCTTATTTATTTATTTGTTTGTCTTATGAAATCCATATCTTTTTATTTATAGATCCCAAATTGGTGATTCCAATTTGTATAATTTTATTTAATATTTGTTTATCCCTTTAAATCCCTTTAGGATTAATTTGCTCAAGATTTGGTATGGATTTTAGATAGGAGCTTTATTAGCTTTGAAATTTATTTTCCTTTTATGTTAATAAATTCATAAGTTTGTATCCATGGCTCCAAATTAAGTGAAACCAATTTATATGGTTTTATAATATTTTTATTTATCATTCTTGATCATTTAAAAAAATGTTTGTTGATGAATTTTTATATGGATCAAATCCATAGTCCTAGAGAGATCTTGGAAATGATTTTCTTCCATTAGGGTTTCAGGGTTTTGGTTTGTTTTTCCAAGTGTTTAAATTTCAAGATACATTAATTGCTGGATGCATTTCACTTGATTGAAATTTGTTGGATTCCATTTTATTAAAATTTGTTCAAGAAGGGTTTTGGTGTTTCTATTTAGAAGAAAAGTTTATTTTCACCCTAAATTTCAACCATTATTTATTCTGTTTATTTATTTTTCACATTTCAAAATTTGGAAAATTTTGGTATGTGACATTTTGATTATAGCATGATAGAGTATAATATGGCAAAGTTTATGTTCTCATATTCGATGGGAATTTTCAAAAGGTTTGAGACGCTAGTCGTCCTAATCCTCCAAAAGGTTTTGGAGAGCAACATTATACTCGTAATTCACCCTTATAAGCTAAAGTAGCTTGATCATGAATAGTTCCATGATAAGGATGAATATTTGATGTAGGTAAAATGTTTACTACACTAAAATTATACTAAAGAATGGAATTTGAAAGAATACCAAACATTTGATGATGGTGATCTACTTCAAAGTGAAAGTCCAAATACAATGGTATTTAACTATACATGCTTTGGACTATGTGTCATCTGTATGGATCCACTATTGATGTTGATAGATTCTTTCAAACCAAAAAGGAAATACTAAAAGAGAATCTCAGAAATATATGGCAGAAAATAAAAGACTAGAATTGTTCAGCTTGGGTATATAGAGGATATACATGTTATGGCTATATTCTTTGCATATGAAACAATGTGGTTCTTAAGTATTGGATACTAAATTTGTTGGTGTGAATCGTCATACGAAACAACACAATTCATGAACTACAATGTCCTAAGTAACTAGCAAAATAATATTTGATGATGTTCATCTAGAACAAATAAAAGGTTGGTGTGTTGCTCGTTAACATCAAAGCTTGCCTTCAAGATTTGTTTTATCATGTATTATGAGAACAAAAGGGTTGTTCAAATAATTGTCGTAATAAATAAAAGATGGATCAATTACAAATCCCGTTGGAGAAATTACATCCATAAAACTAGTGCTGAAAATGTCGAAAGACAAATTGATTGAAAGATCACTTAGGAAGTGACATCGCCGTTTAAATTATATTGGAAAGAAAACATGAAGAAACTCCATGTGGGTGGAATTTTGGAATCTTTTGATTTTTGATCAAATGACGCTTGTGAAACTTTCCTAGAGATAATTAAAACTCCGTTCTTAGGCCAAAAGGGAACGAATCACTAGATTATTGGAATTTGTACATATTTGATGTATGAAGTCCATTTCTGTAGAGGTCCCAACCTTTAATAAGGTAGAGATCCCTATGTTTACAATGCTAGTCCCTGGATCAATAGCTAGCATCCACAGTTAAGATGTAATATCAAGAAACAAAGGTCATATTACAACTTTATAACCAGGAATAAAATGATTTATTACATATTACATAGCTCATTTGGCTAACTCATTACAATGCAGCAGAATATAACAATAGCATGGGGTCCTTCATCTTCAAAGTTCCACAGGCAAACATGTTGGTTGTACACTTGTAATCCTAATCAATAGACTTCATTAACATCAAACAAACCTGCAACATAATAAGTTACAGCCACCAGGGTCAATACATTTTAATTGTATTGGCAAGTGATACTATGGTAGAATAGTGGAGTCTATCATATATATGCATTTGGCTAAGTGGAGCTTAGGCTTGCTTTGCTCAAAATAGATTTTCCTTATCATTTGAAAACACTAAGTTTTTGCTTGACAAAATCACCCAAGGCATCTCCCAATAGAAATTGGTGATCCTTCAACCCTTGTTCAACCACAAAGATTTAATTTAGAAATTGGGATGAGGAGATTCTTGATAGCTTCCATGTCTTGATGCTCAAATTGTCCTTTGCCAGGGACATGGCTAAGTACTTAGATTTTACACTCTACAGAGGTGGTGCACTTTCCCCACAAGACTTGGTTTCACCAAGACAAGATCTTTCAGAAGCCTTCCCTTAGACCAGAATGAACGCGTTCCAACCTATCATCCCCTACCACCAACTGTCCATTTGGCTAAGTTATTGCAACCTATATGATCCAGGCAGAGCCCATAATGCCAAGTGGCTGCACTTGAAGCTTCTCAACATTTGACATCTCAAATCTCTTTGTTCCTGGGTGGCCATCCACAAGTGAGATACACAAGGTAAACCATAGAAATGGGCCTTGTGTAACCACTCAACACAAACCATTCCTTCCATTCCACCCAGGTGATTCATTCACTTAGTTGTTTTATTAAACAAAACACAAGTCCTTGACTTAGAAACTTTTCATAGTATGAATATATTCCACCCTTGTGTTCTACTAGCTAAGCTAAGCATGATAGTAATAGGAATCATAACTTAGGAAATTTCTACTAAGGTTTCATCTACTTGGATCCCATGGCATAGTTTACACTTAGCAAAATTCCATGCAAGTCCTACTTTAGAAATATCACTAATGCATAGTGTAAATAATGGGACAAAAGTACGAAGCATCACTTGCCTTGTTGGTAGAGAATATAAGTTCACTCCTTGATCTTTCAATATTCACACTCTTCAAATGTCACTACAATTCAATCAAGAAAGCAAGAATTCAATCTACCATTCAAGCAAACATAACATAAAATAATATAAACAAAGCAATGCATGCAAGCATGCCAAAGATTGTTTTATTTATAAAAGTGGTTTCTAATGGGTTATAAACATTCTAAAACTCCTATTGGTCATTTTATATAAGTGGCAAAATCATTTGCAAAAGATTTTACTTATAAACCATTTTAAACCAAATCAATATTTTATGTGGTTGAAAATGTCTTTAACAAAGTAATAATCTATAGGGTTCTTCAAAATTTATTTTTAAATCATAAAACCTTGTGTTTAGGGTCAGAGAGTTTAAACCAAAACATTCCCCAAAGGTTTCCTCCAAAAAAGCATTTTTAATAAATAAACATTATTTTTTTATTTGACTAGAAATGCTTTAAATCAAAGATTTACTCTTTAGCTTTACGAAATACATTTTCAAATCCATGAGTTGGTTTCTAAGGTCAGTAGGTTCAAAACAATCCATTTGCCAAAGATTTTATCACAAAAATAATTTTAGAATGAATTTTATATTCTAAATATGCCTACACAAGTTTCTGCAAAAACAATCATTTTAACAGAAGAAATTTACTAAACAAAGTGCATGGTTATAAAGTACTTGTCTTGATGATTCCATTGATATAAAATTTGCAAAATTTGGGTGGTTTGAAAGATATGAATTTTACAAATTGGAACATCAAATAGATCAATTCTGTTTTTATTAAACACACAGGGCCACGTGGAATGCTTCTATTCGCCCATACCAGTTCGTCCGGATCCGCAACGTGGACCGCAGGATTTAAAGTGAATCATGCGGCACAGGATCGATCTTACCCCTTCGATAAGTCAATCAATCGCGTCTCTCGGATCTAGATCGGACGACTCCTAATGCCTTGCTAAGAACTGGCAGTGCTGGCGATGGCGACTGGCGGCGGCGCGCTCTGGTGGCGGTGGTTCGGTGAATCTAGGAAGCGAGAAGAGGAATGGAGGGGCTCACCGGGTTCGTGGGGTCGTGGTGATGCTCAAGGTGGCCGCAGGATGGAGGGGCTCACCGGGTTCGTGGGGTCGTGGTGATGCTCAAGGTGGCCGCAGGATGGACAGGGGCGCACGGATCTGGCTCGAATCGTTCGCCGGAGTTCGTGTCCGCGTCGGGATCCTCTGGCTATCGTCGTGGGCGATGTTTTAGACCGCGCTAAGACAAGATGAGAGTTGTGTTAGCTGCGCACGAGGTCGGCGATCATGTGTGCATCAACGAGAGGTAAGGGGTGGTCAAATGCTACCTAGGGCACTCGCCGGAGTAGAGGCAGTGGACGGTGGCGAGAGGGCGTCGTCGTTCCCGAGCGTCTGAGGCGCGCGCGAGCGAGCGAAGAGTACTGGGAGGTGCGCAGGGGTCTGGGGAACACGCTTATGTGGTCGAGGGGGCGAGGCATGGCAAGGTGTGGCCGGAATTGGAGTTGGATCTCGTCGGAGCAGAGGGAGTGCGAGCTCAAATCGTGGCAGCCTGGGGGCGAGGAGGGTCTAGCGAGTGAGGGAGATCAAGGAGGGGAGACGGATGCTTAAATGCGCGCGGTCCGGGGGCTGAATCAACGCGCAGTTAAAGAGGAATCAATCATACAATCAATTGGCAAAAACGGCGACGAGGTTGGGGGAGAAGAAGTCGCGGCGGGTGAGGAAGAAAGCTGGGAGGTGGGACCTGGCTGTCTGCGAGAGAGAGAGAGAGAGAGAGAGAGAGAGAGAGAGGAAGAGTGGGGCCTGCTGGTCAGCGACTGCGCGGTTAAAATTTCTGGTATGAAACGTATTCTCGTGGGAGAGAGGGAGTGGGCCGATGCTGGGCTGGACTGGGTCTGCTGGGCTGGTCTGCTTAGTTCATTTTTTTTGTACTGATTGATTTTCCCTTTTCTTTTTCTATTTATCTATTTTGTTTTTGTTTAATTATTTCAAACATTCATTTGAATTCAAACTTCACTCAAACTTTGTGTGCAATCAAATACTGATTAATAATACATTTTAAAGTCAAAATTAGAATATTTCTTTTATTCTTTTTTGGGTCTTTTAATTATTTAAAATAGGCCCTAGCATTTATTCAAATAAGATTTAATAATGTTTTCAAACTCCATTTGAATTCTAAATCTTTTCAGTAGGTTTTATTTATTTATTAGGTTGTCAAATAATTCACCTTGAATTATTTGGAAAATATTTAATATGATTTATAAATCATTTGAATTGGGTATTTGTTTTTATTTCAATGAAATTAAATATAGTTTTAAATTCCAAAAAAATTATTTGGAATATTTCTTTAATCTTATTTAAGTTAATTAAACAACTTTTATTCCACTTGGGTAAATTCCAAATATTATTTTCCCATGATTTAATTAATCATTCTTATTAGAGATTTGTCTTTAATCAAAATAGAATTTGGTTAATGCCATTTTATTTTATTTGAAAATTCTTTATCCATTATTTTATTTGGATTTGGATTCTATTTATTCCATTTTCTTATGTATTAGGTCAAGATTTAATTTGGCCTTCAAATATTCCTCATTTAATATTTCTTTCTCTATCTTATAAAATCCATAACTTTTTTATTTATAGATCCAAAGTTGGTGATTTCAATTTACATCTTTAGATTATTTGCTCACCATTTGTTATGAATTTTTAGATAGGTGCTTTATTAGCTTTGGAAATTCAATTTCCTTATCTTATTAAATTCATAAGATTTTGTCTTTGGTTCTAAATTGAATGAAATCATTTTCTATGGTTTTATAATATTTCTATCTGTCATTCTTGATCATTTGTAAATGTTTGTTGACAAAAAAATTATATGGATCAAAACCATGGTCTTAGAGATATCTTGGAAATGATTTTATTCCATTAGGGTTTTAGGGTTTTGGTTTATTTCTCAAGTGTTTAAATTTCCAGATGCAATTATGAAGAATGCATTTCACTTGATTTGAATTTAGTTGGATTCAAACATTAATCAAAGTTTGTTCAAATGGGATTTTAAGTTTGCATTTAGAATCAAAAAGTTTCTTTTCACCCTAAATTTCAACAATTATTTATTTTGTTTATTTATTTTTCACATTAAAAAATTTGGAAAATTTTGGGATGTGACAGGCTACCACCCTTAAAATAAATCTTGTCCCGAGATTTGGGAAAGATAGGGATTACAAGTTGGCTCAAAGCAACTAGGGTACTACCACCCTTAAAATTTTTCCAACTTGATTACTTCTTGGCTTGCTTGGGATCTTGTTGAAATTTCTCTTGACACTTGTCTGCATAATGGCCTAGATCTTTGCATTTGAAACAAGTCACTTGGATATTATCCTTCTTCTTCTTTGGTATCAATTCCTCTTGTTTATTTCTTTGGTTCTTCTTCTTTTCTAGGCATTCGTTGGCATAGTGTCCCATCTCTTTGCAAGTGTAACATTGCTCTTGGGTAATATCCTTCTTGCTAGGGTTGGGGCATTTGTTCTTCTTCTTGGGTCTTTCCAAAGCTAGGAGTTCTTCCAGTTCATGCTCTTCATATTTCACCACAAAGGTGGGAAATCTTTCTCTCTTCTTGGGGCAGTTACTTGAGATATGACCTTCTTCTTCACAAGAGTAACAACACTTTGTGGTCACTTTGGATTTGGCCTTATGATGCATGGTTTTGACTTTGCCTTCATCCTTATTAGCAGAAGTTGTTCCTTCATGAGGGTTTACAAACTTTTTTGCACTCCATCTTGTTTCCTTTGTTGAACTATGGAATAGATGGGGCATTGGATAGGGACATGATTATTTCCTTCACATAGGAAACAAGTAGCTTGAGATGTGGGGCATTGATTAGTTGGGTGTTTCTCTTCACAATTTGGGCATTGATATTCATGCTCTATGGAAGTGTGATCCTTGTGTCCACAAACATTGCAAGCTTGGGTTCCTTCTAGAATATCATCCTTGACATCCTTGTTGTCATAAACTACTTGGGAAGGGTTGTTTCCCATGTTGATCATTTGAGTGGTCATCCCTTGCAACAAGTGGGATTGAATTTCCAAAAACTTTTGCATGGTTGGGTATAACTCATTGTTGTTGGCTACAAACTAAGTTGTCATCTGATTCAAATGGGTTTGGTTTACTAGTAGTTGTTCTCTCATGTTGACCTCTTGGTTGTTGTTGTCACCATTCTTGATGTTGGATTTCCTTGGAGTAGTCATCTGTTTGGGTTGGATTGGGATTAGAATAGGCAAAAGATTTCTAAGGAAGAATTCTAATCACACACATCACAATTCACACAAGCAATGTGCAAGCAATCATAAACAATCATTCCACTCAAACAACAAGTTTCAAGCACATTTTTAGGCAATAAAATATTTTTCCTACACCACATAGGTTGGTGAGTTTAATTTGAACTAAACATGGTGGTCCAACTATATGGTTCACCTGAGAGAATTCCATTCTTCTTGGTTGGTTCTTCTTGAACAATATCTTTGTATCCTTGGAGAATTTCTTGTATCTTGGTCACAAAACTTCAAAGGTGATGATGGTTCCTTCTAAGTTGTATTTCTTTAGCCTTCAAGTCTTGAGCAATATTTCTTGTCTCACTTGTAGTCCTTAGTGATATCCAAAGTTGAAGTCCTTGGTGATAATAAAGTTGAAGTCTTTGATGATGTTTGATGTTGAAGTCATTTGATTTGATGAAGTCTTTTCCACATGGTGAAGTCTTTGGCCATGGGGCAGGCTTTGTCCATCAAGTTTGAAATAGAAGAGATGTAGAATCAAAAACAAAAATGATTGAGGAAAGAGTATACAAGATTGTTTGTAAATAAGTTTTGGAACAAATACAACTCCTATTATTCTAAGGGGTTTTGTCCAATCCTAGGGTTACAATCCTATAGGCAACACAATGCTCTGATCGCATCTGTAGAGGTCCCAACCTTTAATAAGGTAGATATCCCTGTGTTTACAAAGCTAGTCCCTGGATCAATAGATAGCATCCACAGTCAAGATGTAATATCAAGAAACAAAGGTCATATTACAACTTTATAACCAGGAATAAAATGATTTATTACATCTTACATAGCTCATTTGGCTAACTCATTGCAATGCAGCAGAATATAACAATAACATGGGGTCCTTCATCTTCAAAGTGCCACAGGAAAACATGTTGGTTGTAGACTTGTAATCCTAATCAATAAACTTCACTATCATCAAAAACCTACAACATAATAAGTTACAGCCACGAGGGTCAACACATTTGAATTGTATTGGCAAGTGATACTATGGTAGTATAGTGGAGTCTATCGTCTATATGCATTTGGCTAAGTGGAGCTTAGGCTTGCTTTGCTCAAAATAGATTTTCCTTATCATTTGAAAACACTAAGTTTTTGCTTGACAAAATCACCCAAGGCATCTCCCAATAGAAATTGGTGATCCTTCAACCCTTGTTCAACCACAAAGTTTTAATTTAGAAATTGGGATGAGGAGATTCTTGGTAGCTTCCATGTCTTGATGCTCAAATTGCCTTTGCCAGGGACATGGCTAAGTACTTAGATTTTAAACTCTGAAGAGGTGGTGCACTTTCCCCACAAGACTTGGTTTCACCAAGACAAGATCTTTCAGAAGCCTTCCCTTAGACCAGAATGGACGCGCTCCAACCTATCAAACCCCTACCACCAACTGTCCATTTGGCTAAGTTATTGCAACCTATATGATCCAGGCAGAGCCCATAATGCCAAGTGGCTGCACTTGAAGCTTCTCAACATTTGACATCTCAAATCTCTTTGTTCCTGGGTGGCCATCCACAAGTGAGATACACAAGGTAAACCATAGAAATGGGCCTTGTGAACCACTCAACACAAACCATTCCTTCCATTCCACCCAGGTGATTCATTCACTTAGTTGTTTTATTAAACAAAACACAAGTCCTTGACTTAGAAACTTTCCATAGTATGAATATATTTGTCACATCCCAAGATTTTCCAAATCTTGTAATGTGAAAAAAATAAATAAACAAAATAAATAATTGTTGAAATTTAGGGTGAAAAAAAACTTTTGTTTCTAAATGGAACTCATAAATGCATCTGGAAATTTAGGGTGAAAAAAAACTTTTGTTTCTAAACCATCTTGAACAAATTTTGGCTAATGTTTAAATCCAACTAAATTCAAATCAAGTGTAATGCATTCCTCATAAATGCATCTGGAAATTTAAACACTTGAGAAATAAACCAAAACCCTAAAACCCTAATGGAAGAAAATCATTTTCAAGTTATCTCCAAGCCTATGGATTTGATCCATATAAAAATTTGTCAACAAACATTTACAAGTGATCAAGAATGACAAATAGAAATATTATAAAACCATATGAATTGGATTCACTTACTTTGGAGCCATGAATAAAATCTTATGAATTTAATAAGATAAGGAAAAGTAATTTCCAAAGCTAATAAAGAACTTATCTAAAATCCATACCAAATGGTGAGCAAATAATCCTAAAAGTATTTAAAAAGATAAACAAATAATAAATAAAGTTATAATAGTTGGAATCACAATTTTTGGATCTTTAAATAAAAAGATATGGTTTTCATAAAGCAAAGGTAGAAATATAAATAAGGATTATTTTATAGAGCCAAATTAAATCTTGGCCTAACTTTTGAAATAAAATATTTCTATTTGATAAAAAGAGTAAAGGTTTACTTAAATAAAATAATGAGGATTTATTAATATCCATTTTTATTAAAGTAAAGGTTTTTTTATTTTAAATAAACACTAAAACTTGTTAATTTATTTTAATTAAGATTTCCAAGTGCTTTTAGTTTTTCAAATGAAACCTACTGAAAAGATTTTTATATTATTTAGATTTCAAAAAGAGTTTTAAAATAAATTAAAACCTATTTTAATCAAATAGTACGGTCTATTTATTTAATTATTAATAGATCCTAAAAAGAATAACAGAATTATTTTATTTTTGATTTTGAAATATGTTGATAAACAGAATAAAAATTCACCCAAAGTTTGGTGGTGATTTGAATTCAAATGGAGATTGAAAAATATTAATAAATCTTATTTAATTAATACTAGAGCCTATTTTAAATAATTAAAGGACCCTAAAAAGAATAAATAAATTATTCTAAATTTGACTTTGGAATGTGTTATTAATGAGTATATGAATCTACACAAATTTTGGTTGAGGTTTGAAATCAAATTGGTGTTTGAAAATCAAAACAGAAATTCAAATTGGAAAAAGAAAAAGCTTTCAGTATAAAAAAAAGTGAATCAAACCCAACCCATCAGGCAGGCCCAGGAAGCCCAACACCAGCCCACTCCTTCTCCCCCGTGAAAAACGCTTCGCACCAAAGTTTTTACCCGCTGAATCACTGACCGCTGGCCCCATTTTTCCCTCCCTCACTCTCGCTGACAGACGGACCCCACCACGCCAGCACATCGTCTTTAACCCTACGACCAGCTCCCCCCATTCATCGCTGCAGTTTCTGGCCGCACTTTAATTCGTTAAATTTGCGTTGATGGCGCAGTAATCCAGCCTCGCGACTACGCCTTCTTAACCGCCACTCCTTTCTCTCCAATTTCCCCCAGACCCCATGCCTCTAGAGCCACCAGGCTGCCTCGAATCGGCTTTGCACCGCCACTGCTCCGGCGAGCTTCTCCAGCAAATTCTGGCGCCGACCAGCTGCCCCTCGCCTCCTCAACCACACTAGCATGCTCCCCATTCCCTGATGCTTCTCTCTGCCCCCACGGCTTGCCCGCGCGAGCACCGTAGCGTCGGCAACCTCGACACCGAGCGCGACCGTCTTCTGCCGTTTCTCCGGCGAGCTCCCCCTGGTAAGATCAGACCGCCCCAGCATCTCCCGATGATGCTCCTCTACTTCCCACGCTCGCCCGCGTCTAACTGTATGCTCCGCTTGACTTAGGGTGACCTGTAGCCCCATCCCCGATGACGCCTGAGAACACCCGTCGCCAGGAGCAACTCCGACGAGCGATTGCCGCCTACCCCGAGCGCCCCTTCGACGGAGAAGACAACGTTGAGCTTCAGCATCGCCCTGCGAACCCTGTGAGCATCTCCTCTCCCTCCCTTCCTTCCTGATTCGCTAGAACCACCGCGAGCAGAGCCCGCTCCGCCAGTCGCCGCCGCCAGCGCCGCCCACTCTTGGTCAAGCGCATAGCATCCGTTGGATCTGAATCTTGCGGCTAAGAATAGATTTAGGCGAAGGGGTATGCGTCAATCTGAGCTGTGCGATTTAAGTGAGATCCAACGTACCATAGAGGTTGATCCGCACGAAGCGGTACCGGCCAATAAGATCGAGCCACGTGGACAAGGTTTTGTTAAAAACAGAAAATAGAATCTATTTGAATTGCAAACTTGTAAAATTTATAACTTTAGTTATACACGTCCAAATTTTGCAAATTTTATAACAATGGATTCAGCAGAACAAGTACTTTGCAACCATGCACTTTGTTTAATGATTTGCTTCTGGAAAATTGGTTGAAATTGCAGAAACTTGTGTAGGCTTATTTTGAATATAAAAATTGTTCTAGATATATTTTTAATATGAAATCTTTGCAAAATGGTTTGTTGTGAACATACTGACCCTAGGAACCAACTTATGGATTTAAAAATGTATTTTGTGAAGATAAGAAATAAATATTTGAATTAGCTCATTTCTAGTCAAATAAAAATATTGATTATGATTAAGAAATGATTTTTGAGTGAAACCTTTGGGAAATGATTTAATTCAAACCTTCTGACCCTAAACACCAAGTTTTGAGAATTAAAATGTATTTGGTGAACTCTTTAAAGAATATTGCTTTGCTAAAAGCATTTTCAACCACATAAAATAATGATTTGGTTTAAAAATGATTTATAAGTAAAATCTTTTGCAAATAGTTTTGCCACTTTATAAAATGACCAATAAGTGTTTTAGAATGTTTATAACCTATTATAAACCACTTTTGTAAATAAAACAGAGTTTGTCATGCTTGCATGCAATGTTTTGATTCTATTATTTTATGTGATGTTTGCTTGAATGGTAGATTGAGATTGTGCCTTGCTTGATTGAATTGTAGTGATTTGAAGAGTGTGATCATTGCAAAGACAATGAGTGAAATATTATTCTCTACCAAAAAGGCAAGTGATGCTTCATACTTTTGTCCCATTATTTTCACATGCATTAGTGATATTTCTAAGTAAGACTTGCATGGAATTTTGCTAAGTGTAAGCTATGCCATGGGAAATCCTAGTAGATGAAACCTTAGTAGAATTTCCTAAGTTAAGATTCCTACTACTATCATGCTTAGCTTAGCTAGTAGAAAACAAGGGTGGAATATATATTCATACTATGGAATATTTCTAAGTCAAGGACTTATGTTTTGTTTAATAAAACAACTAAGTGAATGAATCACCTGGGTGGAATGGAAGGAATGGTTTGTGTTGAGTGGTTCACAAGGCCCATTTCTATGGTTTACCTTGTGTATCTCACTTGTGGATGGCCACCCAGGAACAAAGATATTTGAGATGTCAAATGTTGAGAAGCTTCAAGTGCAGCCACTTGGCATTATGGGCTCTGCCTGGATCATATAGGTTGCAATAACTTAGCCAAATGGACAGTTGGTGGTAGGGGTTTGATAGGTTGGAGCGCGTCCATTCTGGTCTAAGGGAAGGCTTCTGAAAGATCTTGTCTTGGTGAAACCAAGTCTTGTGGGGAAAGTGCACCACCTCTGCAGAGTGTAAAATCTAAGTACTTAGCCATGTCCCTGGCAAAGGAAAATTTGAGCATCAAGACATGGAAGCTATCAAGAATATCCTCATCCCAATTTCTAAGTTAAAATCTTGTGGTTGAACAAGGGTTGAAGGATCACCAATTTCTATTGGGAGATGCCTTGGGTGATTTTGTCAAGCAAAAACTTAGTGTTTTCAAATGATAAGGAAAATCTATTTTGAGCAATGCAAGCCTAATGCTCCACCTAGCCAAATGCATATAGATGATAGACTCCACTATACTATCATAGTATCACTTGCCAATACAATTCAAATGTATTGACCCTTGTGGCTGTAACTTATTATGTTGTAGGTTTGTTTGATGTTAGTGAAGTTTATTGATTAGTATTACAAGTCTACAACCAACATGACTGCCTGTGGAACTTTGAAGATGAAGGACCCCATGCTATTGTTATATTCTGCTGCATTGTATGAGATAGCCAAATGAGCTATGTAAGATGTAATCAAATTATTTTATTCCTGGTTATAAAGTTGTATTATGACCTTTGTTTCTTGATATTACATCTTAACTGTGGATGCTAGCTATTGATCCAGGGACTAGCATTGTAAACACAGGGAACCTTACCTTATTAAAGGTTGGGAACCTTACAGATGGTATTAGAGCATTGTGTTGTCTATAGGATTTGTAACCCTAGGATTGGACAAAACCCCTTAGAAAAATAGGAGCTGTATTTGTTCCAAAACTTATTTACAAACAATCTTGTAAACTCTTTCCTCAACCATTTTTGGTTTTGATTCTACATCTCTTCTATTTCAAACTTGATGGATAAAGCCTTCTCCATGGCCAAAGACTTCACCATGTGCAAAGGACTTCATCAACTCTAATGACTTCAACATCTTCAAGTGATTTCAACATTATTCTCAACAAGGACTTCAACTTTGGATATCACTAAGGACTACAAGTGAGACAAGAAATGTTGCTCTAGACTTGAAGACTAAGGAAAACACAACTTGGGAATCATCATCACCTTTGAATTTTTTGTGACCAAGAATTTTCCCAAGGAAACCATGATCTCATTCAAGAAGAATCCACCAAGAAGGATAGAATGATCTCAAGTGAACCATATAGATGGACCACCATATTAAGTATAAATCAAACACACCAACTTAATATGGTGTAGCAAAAATATTTTGTTGCCTAAAAATATGCTTGAGACTTGTTGTTTGAGTGGAATGTTTGTTTGTGATTGCTTGCACTTTGCTTGTGTGAATTGTGATGTGTGTGATTAGAACTATTCCCTTAGAAATATTTTGCCTATTCTAATCCCAATCCAACCCAAACAGATGACTACTCCAAGAAACTCCAACATCAAGGATGGCGACAACAACAACAACCAAGAGGACACCATGAGAGAACTCATAGTAACCCAAACCCAGTTGAACCAAGTGACAGCTCAATTTTTAGCCAACACCAGTGAGTTAGATCCAACCATGCAAAGTTTTTTGGAAACCCAAACCAAATTTCTGCGTAAGGTGACAGATCAAATGATCAACATGGGAGACAACTCTTCTCAAGGAGTTTGTGACAACAAGGATGTCAAGGATGATATTATAGAAGGAACCCAAGCTTGCAATATTTGTGTAGACGAGGATTGCACTTCCAAAGAGCATGTAGATCAATGCCCCAATTGTGAAGAGAAGCATCCAACTAATCAATGCCCCACATCTCAAGGTACTTGTTACCTATGTGAAGGAAATAATCATGTCCCTATCCAATGCCCCATCTATTCCATAGTTCAACAAAGTAAACAAGGTGGAGTGCAACAACTGATTGCAGACTACCATGAGAGAACAAAGTCTACCAAGAAAGATGAATACAAAGGAAAATCTCAGCTTGCACCTTCATGCAATATGACTCAATTTAAAGGACCAAAGAGGATACATATGTATTATCCAAGGAAAAGGTCAAGGAGACTAGGAAACTTTCCCACCTTTGAGATAAGATATGAAGAGCATGAACTAGAAGCACTCCTAGCTTTGGAGAAACCCAAGAAGAAGAAGGAAAAAAGCCAAGTGCAATGTTGCCATTGCAAAGAGATGGGACATTATGCCAATGAATGTCCAGAGAAGAAGAAAAAGTATAAGGAGATTAGCCAAGTGTGGTGTAACAACTGCAAAGAGTTAGTCCATTATGTGTCAACTTGTCCACAGAAGATACGTGAAGAACTCAATCTTATCACATGTTACAATTGTGGAAACCAAGGACATTATGCAAGCAGCTGTCCAGAAAAGATGAAGCACAAGATAAAGCCTATGAAGGATCTCAGCCTTGTCACATGTTTCAAGTTTGGAAACAAAGGACACTATGCAGTTGTTTGTCCAGAGAGATTTCAACAAGATCCCAAGAAAGCCAAGATGTAATCTAGTTGGAAACTTTTTAAGGGTGGTAGTACCCTAGTTGCTTTGAGCCAACTTGTAACCCCTAGCCTCCCCAAATCTCGGGACGAGATTTATTTTAAGGGTGGTAGCCTGTCACATCCCAAGATTTTCCAAATCTTGTAATGTGAAAAAAAAATAAACAAAATAAATAATTGTTGAAATTTAGGGTGAAAAGAAACTTTTGTTTCTAAATGGAAACTTAAAATCCCATCTTGAACAAAATTTGGCTAATGTTTAAATCCAACTAAATTCAAATCAAGTGTAATGCATTCCTCATAAATGCATCTGGAAATTTAAACACTTGAGAAATAAACCAAAACCCTAAAACCCTAATGGAAGAAAATCATTTTCAAGTTATCTCCAAGCCTATGGATTTGATCCATATAGAAATTTGTCAACAAACATTTACAAGTGATCAAGAATGACAAATAGAAATATTATAAAACCATATGAATTGGATTCACTTACTTTGGAGCCATGAATAAAATCTTATGAATTTAATAAGATAAGGAAAAGTAATTTCCAAAGCTAATAAAGCACTTATCTAAAATCCATACCAAATGGTGAGCAAATAATCCTAAAAGAATTTAAAAAGATAAACAAATAATAAATAAAGTTATAATAGTTGGAATCACTATTTTTGGATCTTTAAATAAAAAGATATGGTTTTCATAAAGCAAAGGTAGAAATATAAATAAGGATTATTTTATAGAGCCAAATTAAATATTGGCCAAACTTTTGAAATAAAATATTTCTATTTGATAAAGAGAGTAAAGGTTTATTTAAATAAAATAATGAGGATTTATTAATATCCATTTTTGTTAAAGTAAAGGTTTTTCTATTTTAAATAAACACTAAAACTTGTTAATTTATTTTAATTAAGATTTCCAAGTGCTTTTAGTTTTTCAAATGAAACCTACTGAAAAGATTTTGATATTATTTAGATTTCAAAAATAGGTTTAAAATAAACTAAAACCTATTTGAATCAAAGACTATGTTCTATTTATTTAATCATTAATAGATCCTAAGAAGAATAAAAGAATTATTTTATTTTTGATTTTGAAATATGTTGATAAACAGAATAAAAATTCACCCAAAGTTTGGTGGTGATTTGAATTCAAATGGAGATTAAAAAATATTAATAAATCTTATTTAATTAATACTAGAGCCTATTTTAAATAATTAAAGGACCCTAAAAAGAATAAATAAATTATTCTAAATTTGACTTTGGAATGTGTTATTAATTAGTATATGAATCTACACAAATTTTGGTTGAGGTTTGAAATCAAAATGGTGTTTGAATTATTTGTTTGAAAATCAAAACAGAAATTCAAATTGGAAAAAGAAAAAGCTTTCAGTATAAAAAAGTTAATCAAACCCAACCCATCAGGCAGGCCCAGGAAGCCCAACACCAGCCCACTCCTTCTCCCCCGCGAAAAACGCTTCGCACCAAAGTTTTTACCCGCTGAATCACTGAACGCTGGCCCCATTTTTCCCTCCCTCACTCTCGCTGACAGACGGACCCCACCACGCTAGCACATCGTCTTCAACCCTGCGACCAGCTTCCCCCATTCATCGCTGCAGTTTCTGGCCGCACTTTAATTCGTTAAATTTGCGTTGATGGCGCAGTAATCCAGCCCCGCGACTACGCCTTCTTAACCGCCACTCCTTTCTCTCAAATTTCCCCCAGACCCTATGCCTCTGGAGCCACCAGGCTGCCTCTAATCGGCTTTGCACCGCCGCTGCTCCGGCGAGCTTCTCAAGCAAATTTCGGCGCCGACCAGCTGCCCCTCGCCTCCTCAACCACACTAGCATGCTCCCCATTCCCTGACGCTTCTCTCTGCCCCCACGGCTTGCCCGCGTGAGCACCGTAGCGTCGGCAACCTCGACACCGAGCGCCACCGTCTTCTGCCGTTTCTCCGGCGAGCTCCCCCTGGTAAGATCAGACCGCCCCAGCACCTCCTGATGATGCTCCTATACTCCCCACGCTCGCCCGCGTCTAACCGTATCATCCGCTTGACTTAGGGTGACATGTAGCCCCATCCCCGATGACGCCTAAGCACACCCGTCGCCAGGAGCAACTCTGGCGAGCGATTGCCGCCCACCCCGAGCGCCCCTTCGACGGAGAAGACAACGTTAAGCTTCAACATCGCCCTGCGAACCCTATGAGCATATCCTCTCCCTCCCTTCCTTCCTGATTCACCAGAACCACCGCGAGCAGAGCCCACGCCGCCAGTCGCCGCACACTCTTGGTTAAGCGCATAGCATCTGTTGGATCTGAATCTTGCGGCTAAGAATAGATTTAGGCGAAGGGGTATGCGTCAATCTGAGCTGTGCGATTTAAGTGAGATCCAACGCGCCAGAGAGGCTGATCCGCACGAAGCGGTACCGGCCAATAAGATCGAGCCACGTGGACAAGGTTTTGTTAAAAACAGAAAATAGAATCTATTTGAATTGCAAACTTGTAAAATTCATAACTTTAGTTATACACGTCCAAATTTTGCAAATTTTATATCAATGGATTCAGCAGAACAAGTACTTTGCAACCATGCACTTTGTTTAATGATTTGCTTCTGGAAAATTGGTTGAAATTGCAGAAACTTGTGTAGGCTTATTTTGAATATAAAAATTGTTCTAGATATATTTTTAATATGAAATCTTTGCAAAATGGTTTGTTGTGAACCTACTGACCATACAAACCAACTTATGGATTTAAAAATGTATTTTGTGAAGATAAGAAATAAATATTTGAATTAGCTCATTTCTAGTCAAATAAAAATATTTAGAAATGATTTTTGAGTGAAACCTTTGGGAAATGATTTAATTCAAACCTTCTGACCCTAAATACCAAGTTTTGAGAATTAAAATGTATTTGGTGAACTCTTTAAAGAATATTGCTTCGCTAAAAGCATTTTCAACCACATAAAATAATGATTTGGTTTAAAATGATTTATAAGTAAAATATTTTGCAAATAGTTTTGCCACTTTATAAAATGACCAATAAGTCTTTTAGAATGTTTATAACCTATTATCAACAAATTTTGTAAATAAAACAGAGTTTGTCATGCTTGCATGTAATGTTTTGGTTCTATTATTTTATGTGATGTTTGCTTGAATGGTAGATTGAGATTGTGCCTTGCTTGATTGAATTGTAGTGATCTAAAGAGTGTGATCATTGCAAAGACAAGGAGTGAACTATTATTCTCTACCAAAAAGGCAAGTGATGCTTCATACTTTTGTCCCATTATTTTCACTATGCATTAGTGATATTTCTAAGTAAGACTTGCATGGAATTTTGCTAAGTGTAAGCTATGCCATGGGAAATCCTAGTAGATGAAACCTTAGTAGAATTTACTAAGTTAAGACTCCTACTACTATCATGCTTAGCTTAGCTAGTAGAAAACAAGGGTGGAATATATATTCATACTATGGAATATTTCTAAGTCAAGGACTTATGTTTTGTTTAATAAAACAACTAAGTGAATGAATCACCTGGGTGGAATGGAAGGAATGGTTTGTGTTGAGTGGTTCACAAGGCCCATTTCTATGGTTTACCTTGTGTATCTCACTTGTGGATGGCCACCCAGGAACAAAGATATTTGAGATGTCAAATGTTGAGAAGCTTCAAGTGCAGCCACTTGGCATTATGGGCTCTGCCTGGATCATATAGGTTGCAACAGCTTAGCCAAATGGACAGTTGGTGTTAGGGGTTTGATAGGTTGGAGTGCGTCCATTCTGGTCTAAGGGAAGGCTTCTAAAACATCTTGTCTTGGTGAAACCAAGTCTTGTGGGGAAAGTGCACCACCTCTACGAAGTGTAAAATCTAAGTACTTAGCCATGTCCCTGGCAAAGGACAATTTGAGCATCAAGACATGGAAGCTATCAAGAATCTCCTCATCCCAATTTCTAAGTTAAAATCTTGTGGTTGAATAAGGGTTGAAGGATCACCAATTTATATTGGGAGATGCCTTGGGTGATTTTGTCAAGCAAAAACTTAGTGTTTTCAAATGATAAGGAAAATCTATTTTGAGCAATGCAAGCCTAAAGCTCCACCTATCCAAATGCATATAGATGATAGACTCCACTATACTATCATAATATCAGTTGCCAATACAATTCAAATGTATTGACCCTTGTGGCTATAACTTATTATGTTGTAGGTTTGTTTGATGTTAGTGAAGTTTATTGGTTAGGATTACAAGTCTACAACTAACATGACTGCCTGTGGCACTTTGAAGATGAAGGACCCCATGCTATTGTTTTATTCTGCTGCATTGTATGAGATAGCCAAATGAGCTATGTAATATGTAATCAAATTATTTTATTCCTGGTTATAAAGTTGTATTATGACCTTTGTTTCTTGATATTACATCTTAACTGTGGATGCTAGCTATTGATCTAGGGACTAGCATTGTAAACACATGGAACCTTACCTTATTAAAGGTTGGGAACCTTACAATATTCCACCCTTGTTTTCTACTAGCTAAGCTAAGCATGCTTGTAATAGGAATCTTAACTTAGGAAATTTCTACTAAGGTTTCATCTACTAGGATTTCCCATGGCATAGTGTACACTTAGCAAAATTCCATGCAAGTCCTACTTTAGAAATATCACTAATGCATAGTGAAAATAATGGGACAAAAGTATGAAGCATCACTTGCCTTGTTGGTAGAGAATATAAGTTCACTCCTTTATCTTTAAATATTCACACTCTTCAAATGTCACTACAATTCAATCAAGCAAGAAAGAATTCAATCTACCATTCAAGCAAACATCACATAAAATAATAGAAACAAAGCAATGCATGCAAGCATGCCAAAGATTGTTTTATTTATAAAAGTGGTTTCTAATGGGTAATAAACATTCTAAAACTCCTATTGGTCATTTTATATAAGTGGCAAAATAATTTGCAAAAGATTTTACTTATAAACCATTTTAAACCAAATCAATATTTTATGTGGTTGAAAATGTCTTTAACGAAGTAATAATCTATAGGGTTCTTCAAAATATATTTTTAAATCATAAAACCTTGTGTTTAGGGTCAGAGAGTTTAAACCAAAACATTCCCCAAAGGTTTCCTCCAAAAAGCATTTTTAATAAATAAACATTATTTTTTTATTTGACTAGAAATGCTTTAAATCAAAGATTTACTCTTTAGTTTTACCAAATACATTTTCAAATCCATGAGTTGGTTTCTAAGGTCAGTAGGTTCAAAACAATCCATTTTCCAAAGATTTTATCACAAAAATAATTTTAGAATGAATTTTATATTCTAAATATGCCTACACAAGTTTCTGCAAAAACAATCATTTTAACAGAAGCAATTTACTAAAAAAAGTGCATGATTAGAAAGTACTTGTCTTGCTGATTCCATTGATATAAAATTTGCAAAATTTGGACGTGTGGTTTGAAAGTTATGAATTTTACAAATTGGAACATCAAATGATCAATTCTGTTTTTATTAAACAGACATGGCCATGTGGAATGCTTCTATTCTCCCATACCGGTTCGTTCGGATCGGCAACATGGACCGCAGGATTTAAAGTGAATCGTGCGTCACAGGATCCATCTTACCCCTTCGATAAGTCAATCAATCGCGTCTCTCGGATCTAGATCGGACGGCTCCTAACACCTTGCCAAGAACTGGCGGTGCTGGCGGCGGCGACTGGCGGCGGCGCGCACTGGTGGCGGTGGTTCGGTGAATCTAGGAAGCAAGAACAGGAATGGAGGGGCTCACCGGGTTCGTGGGGTCGTGGTGATCTCAAGGTGGTCGCAGGAAGGACAGGGGCGCACGGAGCTGGCTCGAATCGTTCGCTGGAGTTCGTGTCCGCGTCGGGCTCCTCTGGCTGTCATCGTGGGCGACGTTTTAGACCGCGCTAAGACAAGATGAGAGCTGCGTTAGCTGCGCACGAGGTCGGCGATCATGTGTGCATCAACGAGAGGTAAGGGGGTTGTCAAATGCTACCTGGGGCACTCGCCGGAGTAGAGGTAGTGGACGGTGGCGAGAGGACGTCGTCGTTGCCGAGCGTCTGAGGCGCGCGCGAGCGAGCGGGGAGTACTAGGAGGTGCGCAGGGGTCTGGGGAACACGCTTGTGTGGTCGAGGGGGCGAGGCACGACGAGGTGTGGCCGGAATTGGAGTTGGAGCTCGTCAGAGCAGAGGGAGTGCGAGCTCAAATCGTGGCAGCCTAGGGGCGAGGAGGGTCTGGCGAGTGAGGGAGATCAGAGAGGGGAGAGGGATGCTTAAATGCGCGCGGTCAGGGGGCTGAATCAACGCGCAGTTAAAGAGGAATCGTACAATCAATTGGCAGAAACGGCGATGAGGTTAGGGGAGAAGAAGTCGCGGCGGGTGAGGAAGAAAGCTGGGAGGTGGGACCTGGCTGTCTGCGAGAGAGAGAGAGAGAGAGAGAGAGAGAGAGAGAGAGAGAGAGAGAGAGAGAGAGAGAGAGAGAGAGAGAGAGAGAGAGAGAGAGAGAGAGAGAGGAAGAGTGGGGCCTGCTAGTCAGTGACAACGTGGTTAAAATTTCTGGTATGAAACGTTTTCTCGTGGGAGAGAGGGAGTGGGCCGATGCTGGGCTGGACTGGGTCTGCTGGGCTGGTCTGCTTAGTTCATTTTTTTGTACTGATTGATTTTCCCTTTTCTTTTTCTATTTATCTATTTTGTTTTTGTTTAATTATTTCAAACATTCATTTGAATTCAAACTTCACTCAAACTTTGTGTGCAATCAAATACTGATTAATAATACATTTTAAAGTCAAAATTAGAATATTTCTTTTATTCTTTTTAGGGTCTTTTAATTATTTAAAATAGGCCCTAGCATTTATTCAAATAAGATTTAATAATGTTTTCAAACTTCATTTGAATTCTAAATATTTTCAAATCTTTTCAGTAGGTTTTATTTATTTATTAGGTTGTCAAATAATTCACCTTGAATTATTTGGAAAATATTTAATATGATTTATAAATCCTTTGAATTGGGTATTTGTTTTTATTTCAATGAAATTAAATATAGTTTTAAATTCCATAAATTTTATTTGGAAGATTTCTTTGATCTTATTTAAGTTAATTAAACAAATTTTATTCCACTTGGGTAAATTCCAAATATTATTTTCCCATGATTTAATTAATCATTCTTATTAGAGATTTTTCTTTAATCAAAATAGAATTTGGTTAATGCCATTTTATTTTATTTGAAAATTCTTTATCCATTATTTTATTTGGATTTGGATTCTATTTATTCCATTTTCTTATGGATTAGGTCAAGATTTAATTTGGCCTTTAAATATTCCTCATTTAATATTTCTTTCTCTATCTTATAAAATCCATAACTTTTTTATTTATAGATCCAAAGTTGGTGATTTCAATTTGTAAAATCTTATTTGATATTTATTTATCCTCTTAAATATCTTTAGATTATTTGCTCACCATTTGGTATGAATTTTTAGATAGGTGCTTTATTAGCTTTGGAAATTCAATTTCCTTATCTTATTAAATTCATAAGATTTTGTCTTTGGTTCTAAATTGAATGAAATCATTTTCTATGGTTTTATAATATTTCTATCTGTCATTCTTGATCATTTGTAAATGTTTGTTGACAAAAATTTTATATGGATCAAAACCATGGTCTTAGAGATATCTTGGAAATGATTTTATTCCATTAGGGTTTTAGGGTTTTGGTTTATTTCTCAAGTGTTTAAATTTCTAGATGCAATTATGAAGAATGCATTTCACTTGATTTGAATTTAGTTGGATTCAAACATTAATGAAAGTTTGTTCAAATGGGATTTTAAGTTTGCATTTAGAATCAAAAAGTTTCTTTTCACCCTAAATTTCAACAATTATTTATTTTGTTTATTTATTTTTCACATTACAAAATTTGGAAAATGTTGGGATGTGACAATTTCGTGTAGTCAAGAGCGATGGATTTCAACTTCATATGCTTTCTACAAAAATTTGAGTGAATATATGAATATTTACTTAATAAGGATGAAGTGTGAAACATTTGAAAAGTTCAAAGACTTTCAAGATGAAGTGCAAAATCAATGTAACAAGAAAATAAATAATTTATGATAGGATCATCAAGGAAGATATTTGAGTTACAAGTTTATCATAACACCTAAGATTTGAGGAATCATTCCGCGGATTTGTGTTTCCCGAAACACCATATGAGTATGGAATAATCAAGATATGAAATGAAACCTTGTTTAACATGGTAAGATCAAAGGTGTAATCCATAAAACTGCCATTATATTTTAAAGATTAAAAGCTTTAGAGACTACCGCTTTTCCACTAAAAAGAGTTCCATCATGATCCGTTGAAATGACACCATATAAAGTTATGGTTTGGGATAAATCCCAAGTTGTCCTTTCTTAAGCATTGGTATGCTATGCATAAGTGAGATGTTTACAACCAAAGTCGGATGAACATGTCTTTGTATGTTATTTTGAATAACCGTTGAGTATTCCTCCATAATACCAAAGACAAAAATGTTTGTACCTTCGAACGTCAAGTTTCTTTGAAAAGGAATTTTCCATGAAAAGTTAAGTGGGAAGACGATAGAACTTTGATAAGGTTAAAAGAACCTTAGCTATATGTGCAAAGTTGGGCAGCGCCGAAAAGTGTTCCGGAGGCAGCAACAATGCTCATGACTCACGTGCCTCAAAGGTTGTGGTTATGGAGGTCTAAGTTCCTATTGAACCAAGTAGGTCGGGTAAACAATCAAATACCAAGATTTGAGGGTTGAATCATTAATTGACAATAATGAACGGACTACATGCAAAGAAGCGATGATGGGCCCTGACTCCGTCAAATGGCTTGAAGCCATAAAATCCATGGTAGTTCCATACACGAGAAATCAAGCTTTGAACTTGAAAGACCCTCTGGAAAGGTTTAAGACCTTATAGTCGTGTTTGGATCTATAAAGAAATATACATGGATGTTTCACATCTATGAAATAGTCGACATGTTGGGAAAGAGTTCACAACAATGTTCAAAGGTGACAAGATTTGATCTTTCATAGCGATATTTAGTCTATACGGATTAATGTAGCAACCACTACATATAATTCTGTTATATGGTGGTTGAACAAAAAAAACAAAGTTCTTTTAATAGAATTGTTACCTAGGACGTGTACATAACACGATCCAAAGGGTTTTGTTAATTCAAAGTACGCTAATAGCGAATGCAAACTTCAATAGTTGAAATAAGCATCACGGAGTTGGAATTTTCACCATGATGAAACTATTAAAAGAGTTTAATCTCATCGGCGATGATGAAGATGTAGGGTTTGCAGCATAGAAAACAAAAAATTTCCTACGATGGGAACTATGTACCAAGATCTATATACTAGATACAAATAATGGGTGGATGTATATCCGTAAAGAACATACCCTTGAAGACCGACAAAGATTAATGAGTTAAACTCGTGGTTGATGTAGACGATCTCTTGTCAATCTCAAGATCGCGAGGAAGTCCTAGCGCAGAAAAATAGCAGCGTATCTGTGCCCGCACACACGTACAAGACACTGAGCAACCTCTGCCTCCTCGCTCCAGCGATGCGTCGAAAGCACAACCCTTTCTTGCCGAATAGCCACCGGCAACATGTATCTCGCTAGTTCGAGACCATGGGGGTTAAATTCTAGAGGGGGGAGAGATCCTTCACGAGGAGGTGTGAGTGAGAGATAGGAGAGGGGGTGCCTTTTATAGGAGGAGGGGGAACCCAAGGGGGTGGACGCCAGCCATGGGGGCTGCCCCCTCCCCTCCTTCATTCATGTGGGTGGAAACTCCACTCACAAAAATCTCTTCAATTCCCTCCACTCAAAATCCCACTCAAAATTGCTATTAAATTTCCATGAAATTTAATGCAAACTCTCATTAAATAAAACTCCTTTTATTTATTCAGAATTTTGTCAATTACTTTAATGAAAAACATTCACATATAACCCCTTGCTATTATTTCATTTCACATGCAAAAACACTTTCTGCAATTTCACCCGAAAACCTGTTTCGGTATCTAGTGAAATAAATTCATGTGCTTGTTATTCTTTTCGGCATGAAACTTTTGCTCCAATTGGATGTCAGTGTCCCTTAAGTGTGCCACCCTACGGTTCGCGAATAATGCGGACATGATCAAGACCCTTCTCCGATCAATAATCAGAAGCAGGACCTAGAGATCCATACTGACTCCCACACATTCAACGATGACTTTCCTGTGATCGTCGGAACCTTTTATGCTAGTATCTTAATCCCTTTGTTTCACAATATATTACATGTCCGAGATTCGATCATCGGTATCTCCATACCTAGTTTGATCTCGTTACTGACATGCACTCTTTTCTCGTTCCCGTGATATAACATTCTAGTGATCAAATCACTTGCTTGCAAGCTAACCAATGTGATATCACCGAGAGGGCCCAGAGTATATCTATCCGTCATCGGGATGAACAAATTCCACTCTCGATCCATGAGCCTCAACTTAACACTTTAGTAGTTCTGACGCCATCTTTATAATCATCTAGTTACGGTGTGATGTTTGATATCATCAAGGAACTCTTCCGGTGTTAGTGATTGACATGATCTCATGGTCTAAGGATTAGGATCACTTTGTAAGTTTTTATAGCAATATAAACTCAATGAATTTGATCGTAATGCTATACTTGGGATGAATGTTAATCACATCATTACACTAATGTTGTGACCTTCTTATTAACAACATCCAATGTCTATGATCAGGAAACTTTGATCATCTTGTTAATCAACGAGCTAGTTTATGAGAGAGGCATAACTAGGAACTTTATGTTTGTTTATTAAACACACATGTATTAATGTTTATGTATTAATACAATTGTAGCATGCAAAATAAACATCTATCATATACTTGGAAAACACATAATAAACACTTTATTATTGCCTCTCAGGGCATATTCCCTTCAGAAGATGCTTGCATTTGCAAGAAATTAAGTGGGAGCGCTAAGACATATTTCTAATACATTATTTGGAAGACATATTGTTGATTGGAAATGATGTATCTTTTGTTAACATAAGTTAAGAATTTCATTTTGATGAAAAAACTTAGGCAGATAGTAACCTAATTCCTTCAACCATGAGATCATGCTAATCACCATCACCGGAAGGATGCTTTGATGACATCAAACACCACACCATAACTGGGTGGCTATAAGGTGGCATTGAGTGTTCAGAAAGTATGTGTTGAGGCACATGGATCAAGAGTGGAATTTGTCCATCCATATGACGGATAGATATATTCTGGGCCCTCTCGGTGGAATGTCATCCAATTAGCTTGCAATCATGTGAATGGCTCAAAAGGGATCACATATCACGGGAACGATAAAAGAATACTTATCGGTAACGAGGTTGAACTAGGTATGCAGAGATACCGACGATCAGACCTCGGATAAGTAAAATATCGCGAGACAAAGGGAAATTGATTCGGTATGTAAATGGTTCATTCGATCACAAAGTAATCGTAGAAATATGTGGGAGCCATATGAATTTCCAGATTCCTGTATTGGTTATTGATCGGAGAACAGTCTCGATCATGTATGCATAATTCAAGAACCGTAGGGAGACACACTTAAGGATTCGATGTTGTTTAGTAGATATGGAATGTGAGTAAAGAAACCGAATGTTGTTCGGAGTCTCGGATGGGATCCGGGATGTCACGAGGAGATCCGGAATGGTCTGGAGAATGAGATTCATATAAGGAAAGTCCAACTTCGGAGTTCGGGAATGATTCCGGTGTTTTCACCGGAATATTCTAGAAGGGTCTAAAAGGTTCACCGATCCGGAAGGGGAAGGGTACATGGATGTGTCATAAAAAAGTGTAATGGTTGCATCATGTCCTAGGTCACTTGGCTGGACACTTGGAAGAGATAAATCAAACTCTAATTTGAAATTCAAAAAGGCAGTTTGAAAAAGTCAAATCCCAACATGGTTTCCGAGTTAGGGAGGTTTCTAAGTTATGGAGGGTTTCCACCTGGCCTAGGCTCCCAAGAAACCCTAGGTTGGCCGCCGCCCCCCTCTCTAGTTGCGACCAATCTAGACCTCCTCTAAATCGCTACCGACTAGCTAAACTCTAGTTGCTAGCTACCTCTAAACCTCGGCCCTCTAAACCCTAGATCGTCGGGGCTCCCTCTACTCCACCATACTAGCTCTGCCTTAGGCGAAACCCTGCGGGATATCCCCTCTACTTCTGACACCACGCCGTCGTGCTGCCGGAATCGCGAGGAGAGAGCTACAACCTTTGCTGTCTGCTGGAACAAGGGAGAGGAAGGTCTTCATCGAGTACCGTACGTGTGACCGACTGTGGGAGCGCTGCCGGAACGTGGCGTCGGAAGGATCACCTACGAGATCTTGAGATCGGCAAGTGAACGACTACATCACCCACGAGAATCTGCTCTCGTTAACCGCTTTGGATCTTCGAGGGTTAGTACTCTATAGACTCGTTGCTACAATCTAGTAGATAGATCTTGGCTTGTGTGTGTTCATGCGATAGAATTTTTTTGTTTTCCATGCTACGAACCCCTACAAGAAACGCCTGGGCCGCTAGCTTAAGCCATGCCTAATCATGGTGGAAACTTGCAGCATCACCATACTGACATCTATGAAGCATTCTTCTTATAAAAAAAGAGACACATTGAGAAAAGAGGAAAGAGAGGAAAAAAGCACCATATTCCCATGGTAAATAAGAAGATTTCTGAGATGCTCATTGTCTGCTTTCCTTGTCATTTTCGTTATGGGAAAGCTCATGTACCATGTGCAAGGGGTACCCCGTTGGCAGTTATCTATGATATGCAAATAATTACAATGACAAGAACTTACAGGTGACTAAAGTTGAGTAGAATGAGGTGTGGCCCTTGTATTCAAGGGCCTTGAGATTGCCAACTTATACTTCTTCAAGCATATACTCCATCTTTGTTCACTTTAACCTTAATCACCTCAAGATGCTTATGATAGGGGAAATGAGGGCTGAAAGCTAACAAGTACCATAATTTTTGGAAGCTCTTTTTCAAACTTGAAATCCCCGCTTCCCTTTGTAAAAGGCATTTCTTCCAACATTATTTGAGTCTCCACCTTCTACCTTTATGCACCATTAAGAGAGCATAGTTGTCATTCTGTCTGGAGTGTTCCAAAGCTTATTGATTGATGCATATTGTGATATTACTTGTTCTTGTACTACTTGTTTCTAGTCACCCTTGCGAACTTTGAAGGTGTCCTATGCATCTATTTGCTACTCTATGAGGGACAAGATGAATGCTACTATGCTATGTTTTCTGTATGTGAAACAAACAAACGTTTTTCAATGCATGTTATTCATGATCTTTGTTTGTAGCTTGTCATGTTGCATGCATAGTTACTATGTCCTATTGTTAGAACTCCATTTTTCAAGCACATGTTTAGAGTTCTTTGATCCCAGCTTTTAATGCTTGCAAATGGTTGGATCTTTATTGTGAGGGTGCATGTCACCTAAAAAAATATTCTTTTTATCACTTACCTACTCGAGGACGAGCAGGAGTTAAGCTTGGGGATGCTTGATACGTCAGAAACGTATCTATAATTTTTGATGCTCCATGCTTGTTTTGTATCATTTGTCTTATGTTTTATCTACACTTTGAGGTATTTTTATATATTTTCTAGAACTAACCTATTAACAAGTTTCCACAGTGCCAGTTGCCTATTTTCTTATGTTTTTGGTTCTAGAAAGGCAGAAAATCAATATACTCGGAATTGGACGGGACAAAAGCCAAAGTCATTATTTTTTCCAGAGTAACACGGAACCACGAAGCAGAGCTGGAGGGGGGCCACAGGGTGGCCCCACCCCCCTAGGCGCAGGCAAGCTCTAGAGGCGCCCACAGGGGGTGTGGTTCCCCTGTACCCCCACCGACCTTCACTCATGCGCCTATAAGAAGCCTCTGACCCAAAAACCCTAGGGCATCCAGAAGAAATCCACAAAAAACTTTGTAGCGCCGCCGCCACCGAAGGGGAGATTCGGGGGATAGAAAGTCTCTGTTCGGGCACCCTGCAGGGACGGGGAAGTGCCCCCGGAGCCTGTTGGAATTATGCCGCAGAGGCAATGATAAAGATGTTATTATTATAATTCTTGTTCATGATAAAGTTTATATTCCATGCTAGAATTGTATTAAGCGGAAACTTTGATACTTGTGTGGTTTATAAACAATGTCGTGTCCCTAGTACGCCTCTATGGACTAGCTCATTGATTAATGATGGTTAAGGTTTCCTAACCATAGACATGAGTTGTCGATTAATAATGAGATCATATCATTGGGAGAATGATATGATGGACAGACCCAAATCAAGCAGAGCAGTTAGATCGTGTTATCGTGTTCATCTTTGTGAAGCTTTTTGTTATGTCAAATATTGTATTCCTTAGACCATGAGATAATGCAAATCCCTGGTATTGGAAGAAAGCTTTGAGGTCATCAAACGTCATCCTATGAGAGGGTGATCATAAAGGTGTCTCTCAGGTGATCGGAAAGTACTTGTTGGGTTGTATGTATCGAGATGGGATTTGTCCCTCCCAAGTCGGAGAGATATACTTCGGGCCCACTTGGTAATCGATATCAACACCGCTTGCAAGCATGTGGTTAAGGAGTTAATCACAAAGTGATATCGGATTACGTGACGAGTAAAGTACTTGCTGTGAACGAGATTGAACTAGGTATGCCGATACCAACGATCGAATCTCGGGCAAGTAAAATATCGCATGACGAAGGGAATATATATATGGGATTAATTGAATCCTGGCATCGTGGTTCATCCGATATGATCATCGATGAATGTGTGGGAGTCAATATGGGTTTCCAGACCCCGCTGTTGATTATTGATAGAAGATCATGTTTGCATATTCTCGAACCCGTAGGGTCACACACTTAACGTGTCTCGACGCTAGGATAGAATGGATAATTGGTTTATGAGTTTTTGTTCGGAGTCTCGGATGAGATCCAGGACGTCACGAGAGGTTCCGGAATGGTCCGGAGAATAGGATTCATATAAGGGAAAGCAGTTTCTGGATTTCGGAATTGTTTCGGATTTTTCGGTATTGTACCGGAAGCTTCTAGAACCTTCCGTAGTGGTACCAACGTGGGCCCACTTGTCGGGAGGGGGCGTGGGCCTACGAGGGAGTGCCCTGGCCGCATTGGGCCAGGGGCACAAGGTCCCATAGGCCCAGCCGGCCAAGCCCTAGGGGAAACCCTAGGGAGAGCCTCTAGAAGGGGGGAAACTTGCCCCCCACTCCTCCCATGTGGCCGCTAGCCCTAGGCTTGGAGGAGGGGCAAGGGGGCAGCCGGCCAGCCCTCTATATAAAGAGGGAAGGGGCGCACCCTCCCTGTACACCTCCTCAACCCTAGCCGCCTACCTGCTTCCCTCCTCTCTCTCTCTCTCTCTCTCTCTCTCTCTCTCTCTCTCTCTCTCTCTCTCTCTCTCTCTCTCTCTCTCTCCCGACTGCGCGTAGGCGAAGCCCTGCCGCAGAAACTCTCCAACTTTGCACCACACCGTCGTGTTGTAGATCCAATCTATCTCTCCACCCCACTTGCTGGACCAAGGAAGGAGGAGACATCGAGGTTCCGTACGTGTGCATCTCTCGGAGGCATCGCCACTTGCGGTGTTGGATTGGATCGGATCGTGAGGAGGAGAAGCTAGTACGACTACATCAACCACGTTCCGTTGAACGTTCCGATGTGCGAATCTTCAAGGGTATGAAGATCCCATCTATCCCCCCTCGTTGTTTGCATCTCCTAGATTAGATCTTGGCTTTCCCGTTCGCATCCATAGGAAATTTTTGATTTACTATGTTGCGAAAACCTTCAGTGGTATCAGAGCTAGATCTATGTGTAGATGTGTTTCACGAGTAGAACGCAACATGCTTGTTGCGGGCGTTGATGTTTTCTGTTGCAAGCCTCTTGTTTGTGTAATTCTTATGACGCGGGATAGTGAGATCGAAGCGGTCCAGGCCAACTTTACGTGACCTCGTTCGCGAGACCGGCTCCGCACTTGACGTGTGGCTTGTTCCACACATGCGGCTAGTGGATGCCAGTTTCTCTCACTATAGTTGTCTTGGGATTTACACCGAATGTTGGCAACCATAATATCACTGTTGTGGATTTCTGTAGGTAAGAATCGTTCTTAGCTTGTTACTCCCATAAGCCACATAAAACATGCAACAATAAAGTAGAGGTGTCTAACTTGTTTTTGTAGGGAGTGTTTCTGTGATATGGTATGGCCCAAGATGTGATGTGTATGTTGTATGCAATGATCATTTTTTGTAATGTTTCACGACTTGCATGTCAATGAGTACACAACTAGCAGGAGCCATATGGTTGTCTTTATAATTCTATATGACCTGTGTGTCAACTTCTTATACGCCATGTAATAGCTTTACTTTATCTCTAAGTAGTTAGCAATAGTTGTAGTTGCTATTCGTGGTGGAGGCAATCATGGTGGAGTGATGGAGATCATGCTGGCACGCACAAGAAGGAGATCATTGCGCGGAGATTGGCTATACCATGTCACATAAAATTACATGCATGTGATGTTTATCCTTTTATGTATCTTATTATGCTTAGATCGCGACGGTAGCATTATAAGATGATTCCTCACTTAAATATCAAGATAAAACTGTGTTCTCCCCATGGATGGACCGTTGCGAAAGTTCGTCGTGTTCAAGCATCACGTGATGATCGGGTGCTATAAACTCTACGTTCACATACAACGGGTGCAAGCCAGTTTTGCACACACGGAAGTACTTGGGTTTGACTTGACGAGCCTAGCATGTACAGACATGGCCTCGGAACACACGAACCGAAAGGTTAAGCATGAGTCATATGAATGATATGATCGACACTTAGTTGTCCACCATTGAAACCACATCTCTTCTCGTGAAGATAGGATTAGGTGTGGTGAATTTGGATCATATTCACTAAACAACTCGAGGGATGTTGAATTTAGTGGGAGTTCATCTAGTAATTTGATTAAGTTGAACTAGTTATCATGAACATAGTCTAAATTGTACTTGCAAATTTTATAGATCAAATGGCTAAGTCCAACTTCAACTTCAACGTTTTTGCTGAGAAAGAAAAGGTTAAGAACAATGGGTCTAACTTCACCAACTGGTTCCGCAATCTGAGAATCATTCTCTCTGGCGGACAAAAGGACTATGTCCTTGAGAAAGCACTAGGTGACGCCCCTGCTGTAGATGCGCCGGCTGATAATAAAGTTATTTATCAGTCGCGCAAGGATGATTATGGTGTGATTAAGAGCACCATGTTGTTTGCTATGGAATCAGACCTTCAAAATCGTTTTGAGGAGTTCCCCGGGCCCTTTGATATTCTTGAGGAACTGAAAACTATGTTTCAGACTCAGGCCCGTTCTAAGAGATATGAGATCTCTGAGAAATTATTTAACTGCAAGATGGAGGAAGGGAGTTCCGTTAGTGAGCACGCCATTAAGATGTTGGGCTACACTCAATGCCTTGAGCAACTGGACTGCAAGATTCCAGAGGAGCTCAATATTGACAGAGTTCTGCAATCACTCCCTCCTAGCTACAAAGGTTTTGTAGTTACTCATAATCAGATTGGTTCCACTGATACGATCACTGAGCTCTTCGCTAAGCTAAAAGCTGCAGAGGTGGACATCAAGAAAGATAATCATGTGTTGATGTTCAACAAGCCCCCCAGCTTTAAGAAAGGTAAGGGTGCAAAGAAGCCCTTCAAGAAGGGCAGCGGCAAGCGTGTTGCCCCTGCAGAGAAGAAGCTCAAGTCTGGACCTAAGCCGGACACTGAGTGCTTCTATTGCAAGGATAAGGGTCACTGGAAGCACAACTGTCCGAAGTACTTAGCGGACAAGAAGGCTGGCACCATCAAAGGTATATTTGATATACATGTTATTGATGTTTTCCTTAATAGCCCTCTTTGTAGTGCCTGGGTATTTGATACTGGTTCAGTTGCTAATATTTGTAACTCGAAACAGGAGCTACGGATGGCGAGGGATGAGGTGACGATGCGCGTTGGCAACGGATCAAGAGTTGATGTGATGGTCGTCGGCACGCTCTCCTTAATTTTACCTTCGGGATTAGTTTTAAACCTCAATAAATGTTATTATGTGCATGCGTTGAGCATGAACATCATATCTGGATCGTGTTTATTGCAAGACGGTTATTCATTTAAATCGGAGAATAATGGTTTTTCTATTTATATGAGTAACATCTTTTATGGTCATGCACCTGCTATGAATGTTTTATTTCTTCTGAATATCGAAAGCAATGAAACACACATCCATAACATTGAGGCTAAGAGATGCAAGGTAGATAGTGATAATACGACTTATTTGTGGCACTGCCGTCTACGTCATATTGGTGTAAAACGCATGAAGAAACTCCATTCTGATGGAATTTTGGAGTCTCGTGATTTTGAATCATTTGACACGTGCGAGCGATGCCTCATCGCCAAGATGATCAAAACCCCGTTCTCCGGAATAATGGAGCGAGCAACGGACTTGTTGGAAATCATACATACCGATGTATGTGGACCAATGAGTGTTTCGACCGCACGGTGGTTATCGCTATTTTCTCACTTTTACTGATGACTTAAGTAGATATGGGTATATCTATTTAATGAAACATAAATCTGAAACATTTGAAAAGTTCAAAGAATTTCAGAACGAAGTGGAAAACCATCGTAACAGGAAAATTAAATTTCTACGATCCGATCGTGGAGGTGAATATTTGAGTTATGATTTTCTCACGCATCTTAAAGCAAGCGGAATCGTTTCACAACTCACGCCACCCAGAACACCACAACGCAATGGTGTGTCTGAACGCCGGAATCGAACTTTATTGGATATGGTGCGATCGATGATGTCTCTTACTGATTTTCCGTTATCATTTTGGGGTTATGCATTAGAAACCGCTGCATTCACTTTAAATAGGGCACCATCTAAATCCGTTGAGACGACACCGTATGAATTGTGGTTTGGTGCTAAACCTAAGTTGTTGTTTCTTAAAGTTTGGGGATGCGAAGCTAGGTCAAGAAGTTGATGCCGGACAAGCTCGAACCCAAAGCGGAGAAATGCGTCTTCATAGGATACCCTAAGGAAACGATTGGGTATACCTTCTATCACAGATCTGAAGGCAAAGTGTTTGTCGCAAAGAACAAATCCTTTCTTGAGAAGGAGTTTCTCTCGAAAGAAGTGAATGGGAGGAAAGTAGAGCTAGATGAGGTTATTGAACCTTCTCTTGAGTTGGAGAGTAGCCCAGCACCTGAAATTGTTCCAGTGCCGTCTGCACCAACAATAGAGGAAACTAATGACAAGGATCATGAAGCTTCGGATGTAGCTACTACTGAACGACGCAGGTCGACAATGTCGCGTTCCCCTCCTGAGTGGTACGGCAACCCTGTCTTAACTGTCTTGTTAGTAGACAACAGTGAACCTGCGAACTATGAGGAAGAAATGATGTGCCCAGACTCTGAGAAATGGCTAGAGGCCATGAAATCCGAATTGGGATCCATGAGCGAAAACCAAGTATGGACTTTGGTGGACCCTCCTAGCGACCGAAAGGCCGTTGAGTGCAAATGGATTTTCAAGAATAAAACGGACGCGGATGGTAATGTTACTGTCTATAAAGCACGGCTTGTCGCGAAAGGTTTTCGACAAGTTTAAGGTGTTGACTACGATGATACTTTCTCTCCCGTAGCGATGTTTAAGTCCATTCGGATTTTATTAGCAATTGTTGTGTTTCATGATTATGAAATATGGTAGATGGATGTCAAGACTACGTTCCTCAATGGCAACATTGATGAAGAGTTGTATATGATGCAACCCGAAGGTTTTATCGATCCTAAGGATGTTGATAAGGTGTGCAAACTTCAGAATTCCATTTATGGACTGAAGAAAGCATCTCGGAGTTGGAACCTTCGTTTTGATCAAGTGATCAAGAGCTTTGGATTTGTTCCAAATTGCTACGAAGCTTGTATCTACAATAAAGTGAGTGGGAGCTCAGTGACATTTTTGGTACTATATGTGGATGACATATTGATTATCGGAAATGGCATTGACATGCTTAACGATGTGAAGAGTTATTTGAACAAAAAAAAATTCAATGAAATACCTAGGGGAAGCTGCTTATATATTGGGCATCAAAATCTATAGAGATAGACAAAGACGCCTGATAGCTTTAAGCCAAAGTACATACCTAGACAAAGTTCTGAAAAGGTTCAGAATGGATAAGGCAAAGAAAGGTTCAATGCCTATGTTGTCAGGTAAGATATTGAGCAGGGCTCAGTGTCCAGCTACGATAAACGATAGAGAAGCTATGAGCAAAGTGCCTTATGCCTCGGCCATAGGATCTATCATGTATGCCATGCTATGTACTAGACCGGATGTGTCCAATGCTCTTAGTTTGACGAGCAGATACCAAAGTGATCCAGGAGTGGAACACTGGACAACCGTGAAGAACATCTTAAAGTATTTAAATAGTACTAAAGAAATGTTCTTAGTCTATGGAGGTGATGAACAGCTCGTCGTAAAAGGTTAAGTCGATGCTAGTTTCAACACCGACAAGGATGATTCTAAATCTCAGACAGGATACGTTTATATTTTGAATGGAGGAGCTGTGAGCTGGAGAAGCTGCAAGCAAAGCGTGATCGCGGGATCTACAGTAGAAGCGGAATACATGGCTGCTGCAGAAGCGTCAAGTGAAGGAGTTTGGATCAGGAACTTCATCACTGAGCTTAGTGTGGTTCCAAGTGCCTTGGACCCACTAGAGATATTGTGTGACAACACTGGCGCCATAGCACTGGCTAAGGAACCAAGATATCATCCAAAGACCAAGCATATCAACCGCAAGTTTCATATAATTCGAGATTATATAACAGATGGAGATCTGAAGATTAGCAAAGTACATACGGATCTGAATGTCGCAGATCCGTTGACTAAACCTCTTCCACGAGCAAAACATAATCAGCACCTTAGTGCCATGGGTGTTAGATTGTTGCCAGACGTAAACTAGATTATTGACTCTAGTGCAAGTGGGAGACTGTTGGAATTATGCCCTAGAGGCAATAATAAAGATGTTATTATTATAATTCTTGTTCATGATAAAGTTTATATTCCATGCTAGAATTGTATTAAGCAGAAACTTTGATACTTGTGTGGTTTATGAACAACGTCGTGTCCCTAGTACGCCTCTATGGACTAGCTCATTGATTAATGATGGTTAAGGTTTCCTAACCATAGACATGAGTTGTCGATTAATAATGAGATCATATCATTGGGAGAATGATATGATGGACAGACCCAAATCAAGCATAGCAATTAGATCGTGTCATCGTGTTCATCTTTGCGAAGCTTTTTCTTATGTCAAATTTTGTATTCCTTAGACCATGAGATAATGCAACTCCCTGGTATCGGAAGAAAGCTTTGAGGTCATCAAACGTCATCCTATGAGAGGGTGATCATAAAGGTGTCTCTCAGGTGATCGGAAAGTACTTGTTGGGTTGTATGTATCGAGATGGGATTTGTCCCTCCCAAGTCGGAGAGATATACTTCGGGCCCACTCGGTAATCGATATCAACACCGCTTGCAAGCACATGGTTAAGGAGTTAATCACAAAGTGATATCGGATTACAGAACGAGTAAAGTACTTGCTGTGAACGAGATTGAACTAGGTATGCCGAAACCGACGATCGAATCTCGGGCAAGTAAAATATTGCGTGACGAAGGGAATATATATATGGGATTAACTGAATCCTGGCATCATGGTTCATCCGATATGATCATCGATGAATGTGTGGGAGTCAATATGGGTTTCCAGACCCCCCTGTTGATTATTGATAGAAGATCATGTCTGCATATTCTCGAACCCGTAGGGTCACACACTTAATGTGATGGGTTTCGCGGCAGAGTAAATCAAAATTTTCTACGGATGCGAACAGAGGTAAAGCCAAGATCTAATCTAGGAGATGCAAACAACGAGATTGGATTAGATCTTCATACCCTTGAAGATTTGCACAACGGAACGTTCGTCGGAACGTGGGTGGTGTAGTCGTACTCGCTTCTCCACGCAATCCGATCCGATCTAGCACCACAAGTGGCGGTGCCTCCGTGAGATGCACACGTGCAGCACCTCGACGTCTCCTCCTTCCTCGGTCCAGCAAGTATGGTGGAGAGACGGATTGGATCTACAAAACGACGGCGTGGTGTATATGGTGGAGAGTTTCTGCAGCAGGGCTTCGCCTACACGCAGTCGGGAGGGAGAGAGAGAGGAGGGCAGCAGGGCGACTGGCTTGAGGGGAAGGTGTGGGGAGGTGGTGCGCCCCCAGCCCTCTTTATATATAGGGGTGGGCGGCTGCCCTAGCCCCTCCCCCAAGTCCAAACCGGCGGCCACAAGGAGGAGGAGTGGGGGGCAAGGAAACCCCCCCCCTTCTATAAGGTCTAGTTAGGGTTTTACCCTAGCTGGCCGGTAGGGCCCTATGGGGCCTTGTGCCCCTGGCCCAAAGCGGCCAGGGCACTCCCTCATAGGCCCATGCCCCCTCCCGGAAGGTGGGGCCACGTTGGTCCCCTTCCGGAAGGTTCTAGAAGCTTCCGGTACAATACCGATTAACCCGGAACAATTCCGAACTCCAAAAACTGCACTGCCTTATATGAATCTTATTCTTCGGACCACTCCTGAACCTATCGTGATGTCCCAGATCCCATCTGAGACTCCGAACAAAAACTCATAAAACAATTATCCAATCTATCCTAGCGTCGAGACACATTAAGTGTGTGACCCTGCGGGTTCGAGAATATGCAGACATGATCTTCTATCAATAATCAACAGCGGGGTCTGGAAACCCATATTGACTCCCACACATTCATCGATGATCATATCGGATGAACCACGATGCCAGGATTCAATCAATCCCATATATATATATTCCCTTCGTCTCGCGATATTTTACTTGCCCGAGATTTGATCATCGGTACCGTCATACCTAGTTCAATCTCGTTCACAGCAATTACTTTACTCGTTCCGTAATCCGATATCACTTTGTGATTAACTCCTTAACCACATGCTTGCAAGCGGTGTTGATATAGATTACCGAGTGGGCCCGAAGTATATCTCTCCGACTTGGGAGGGACAAATCCCATCTCGATACATACAACCCAACAGATACTTTCCGATCACCTAAGAGACACCTTTATGATCACCCTCTCATAGGATGACGTTTGATGACCTCAAAGCTTTCTTCCGATACCAGGGAGTTGTATTATCTCATGGTCCAAGGAATACAATATTTGACATAAGAAAAGCTTCGCAAAGATGAACACGATGACACGATCTAATTGCTTCGCTTAGTTTGGGTATGTCCATCATATCATTCTCCCAATGATGTGATCTCATTATTAATCAACAACTCATGTCCATGGTTAGGAAACCTTAACCATCATTAATCAATGAGCTAGTCCATAGAGGCGTACTAGGGACACGATGTTGTTTACAAACCACACAAGTATTAAAGTTTCCGCTTAATATAATTCTAGCATGGAATATAAACATTATCATGAACAAGAATTATAATAATAACATCTTTATTATTGCCTCTAGGGCATAATTCCAACAGTCTCCCACTTGCACTAGAGTCAATAATCTAGTTTACATTTGGCAACAATCTCACAACCATGGCACTGAGGTGCTGATCATGTTTTACACGTGGAAGAGGTTTAGTCAATGGATCTGCGACATTCAGATCTGTATGTACTTTGCTAATCTTCAGATCTCCATCTGCTATATAATCTCGGATTATATGAAACTTGCGGTTGATATGCTTGGTCTTTGGATGATATCTTGGTTCCTTAGCGAGTGCTATGGCGCCAGTGTTGTCACACAATATCTCCAGTGGGTCCAATGCACTTGGAACCACGCCAAGATCAGTGATGAAGTTTCTGATCCAAACTCCTTCACTTGACGCTTCTGCAGCAGCCATGTATTCCGCTTCTACTGTAGATCCCGCGATCACGCTTTGCTTGCAGCTTCTCCAGCTCACAGCTCCTCCATTCAAAATATATACGTATCCTGTCTGAGATTTAGAATCATCCTTGTCGGTGTTGAAACTAGCGTCAACGTAACCTTTTACGACGAGCTGTTCATCACCCCCATAGACTAAGAACATTTCTTTAGTCCTATTTAGGTACTTTAGGATGTTCTTCATGGCTATCCAGTGTTCCACTCCTGGATCACTTTGATACCTGCTCATCAAACTAAGAGCATTGGACACATCCGGTCTAGTACACAGCATGGCATACATGATGGAACGTATGGCCGAGGCATAAGGCACTTTGCTCATAGCTTCCCTATCATTTACCGTAGCTGGACACTGAGCCTTGCTCAATATCTAACCTGACAACATAGGCACTGAACCTTTTCAGAACTTTGTCTAGGTATGTACTCTGGCTTAAAGCTATCAGGCGTCTTTGTATATCTCTATAGATTTTTATGCCCAATATATAAGCAGCTTCACCTATGTCTTTCATTGAAAAACACTTGTTCAAGTAACTCTTCACATCGTTAAGCATGTTGATGTCATTTCCAATAATCAATATGTCATCCACATATAGTACCAGAAATGTCACCGAGCTCCCACTCACTTTCTTGTAGATACAAGCTTCGTAGCAATTTGGAACAAATCCAAAGCTCTTGATCACTTGATCAAAACGAAGGTTCCAACTCCGAGATGCTTGCTTCAGTCCATAAATGGAACGCTGAAGTTTGCATACTTTATCAGCATCCTTAGGATCGACAAAACCTTCGGGTTGCATCATATACAACTCTTCATCAATGTTGCCATTGAGGAACGCAGTCTTGACATCCATCTGCCATATTTCATAATCATGAAACGTAGCAATTGCTAATAAATTCCGAATGGACTTAAACATCGCTATGGGAGAGAAATTCTCATCGTAGTCAACACCTTGAACTTGTCGAAAACCTTTCGCGACAAGTCGTGCTTTATAGACGGTAACATTACCATCCGCGTCCGTTTTCTTCTTGAAGATCCATTTACACTCAACGGCCTTTCAGTCGCTAGGAGGGTCCACCAAAGTCCATACTTGGTTTTCGCTCATGGATCCCAATTCGGATTTCATGGCTTCTAGCCATTTCTCAGAGTCTGGGCTCATCATCGCTTCCTCATAGTTCGTAGGTTCACTGTCTTCTACTAACAAGACAGTGAAGACAGGGTTGCCGTACCACTCAGGAGGGGCACGCGACCTTGTCGACCTACGACGTTCAGTAGCAGCATCGTCCGAAGCTTCATGATCCTTGTCATTAGCTTCCTCTATTGTTGGTGCAGGCGGCACTGGAACAATTTCAGGTGCTGCGCTACTCTCCAACTCAAGAGAAGGTTCAATAACCTCGTCTAGCTCTAATTTCCTCCCACTCACTTCTTTCGAGATAAACTCCTTCTCAAGAAAGGAACCGTTCTTTGCGACAAACACTTTGCCTTTGGTTCTGTGATAGAAGGTATACCCAATAGTTTCCTTATGAAGACGCATTTCTCCGCTTTGGGTTCGAGCTTGTCCGGCATCAACTTCTTGACGTAAGCTTCGCATCCCCAAACTTTAAGAAACGACAACTTAGGTTTAGCACCAAACCATAGTTCATACGGCGTCGTCTCAACGGATTTAGATGGAGCCCTATTTAAAGTCAATGCAGCGGTTTCTAATGCATAACCCCAAAATGATAACGGCAAATCAGTAAGAGACATTGTTGATCGGACCATATCTAATAAGGTTCGATTTCGGCGTTCAGACACACCATTGCGCTGTGGTATTCCGGGTGGCGTGAGTGGCGAAACGATTCCACACGCTTTAAGATGCGTGAGAAAATCATAACTCAAATATTCACCTCCACGATCGGATCGTAGAAATTTAATCTTTCTGTTACGATGGTTCTCCACTTCATTCTGAAATTCCTTGAACTTTTCAAATGTTTCAGATTTATGTTTCATTAAATAGATATACCCATATCTACTTAAGTCATCGTTAAAGTGAGAAAGTAGCGATATCCACCGCACGTCGAAACACTCATCGGTCCGCATACATCGGTATGTATGATTTCCAACAAGTCCGTTGCCCGCTCCATCATACCGGAGAACGGGGTTTTGATCATCTTGCCCATGAGGCATGGTTAGCATGTGTCAAATGATTCAAAATCAAAAGACTCCAAAAGTCCATCAGAATGGAGTTTCTTCATGCGTTTTACACCAATATGACCTAGACGACAGTGCCACAAATAAGTAGTATTATCACTATCTACTTCACATCTCTTAGCCTCAATGTTATGGATCTGTGTTTCATCCCTTTCGAGATTTAGAAGAAATAAACCATTCACAATAGGTGCATGACCATAAAAGATGTTACTCATATAAATAGAACAACCATTATTCTCCGATTTAAATGAATAACCGTCTTGCAATAAACAAGATCCAGAAATAATGTTCATGCTCAACGCAGGCACATAATAATACTTATTAAGGTTTAAAACTAATCCCGAAGGTAAAACTAAGGAGAGCGTGCCGACGGCATCACATCAACTCTTGATCCGTTGCCAACGCGCATCGTCACCTCATCCCTTGCAAGCCGCCGTCTATTCCGTAGCTCCTGTTTCGAGTTACAAATATTAGCAACTAAACCGGTATCAAATACCCAGGCACTACAACGAGGGATAGTAAGGAAAAAATAACATGTATATCAAATATACCTTTGATGGTGCCAACCTTCTTGTCCGCTAAGTACTTCGGACAGTTGCGCTTCCAGTGACCCTTCCTTGCAATAGAAGCACTCAGTGTCCGACTTAGGACCAGACCTGAGCTTCTTCTTAGCAGGGGCAACGCGCTTGCCGCCGCCTTTCTTGAAGGGCTTCTTTGCACCCTTACCTTTCTTGAAGGTGGGGAGCTTGTTGACCATCAACACATGATTATTCTTTTTGATGTCCACCTCCGCTACTTTCATCTTAGCGAAGAGCTCAGTGATCATATCAGTGGAACCAATCTGATTGTGAGCAACTACAAAACTTTTGTAGCTAGGAGGGAGTGACTGCAGAACTCTGTCAATCTTGAGCTCCTCTGGAATCTTGCAGTCCAGTTGCTCAAGGCGTTGAGTGTAGCCCGACATCTTAATGGCGTGCTCACTAACGGAACTCCCTTCCTCTATCTTGTAGTTAAATAATTTCTTAGAGATCTCATATCTCTCAGAACGGGCCTGAGTCTGAAACATAGTTTTCAGCTCCTCAAGAATCTCAAAGGGCCCGACGAACTCCTCAAAACGATTTTGAAGATCCGATTCCATAGCATACAACATGGCGATCTTAATTAAATCATAATCATCCTTGCGCGACTGATAAACAACTTTCTCATCAGCCGGCGCATCTATAGCAGGGGCGTCACCTAGTGCTTTCTCAAGGACATAGTCCTTTTGTCCGCCAGCAAGAATGATTCTCAGAATGAGGAACCATTTGGTGAAGTTAGACCCATTGTTTCTAAGCTTTCTATCTCAGCAAAAAGTTGTAGTTGAAGTTGGACTTAGCCATGTGATCTACAGTATTTGCAAGTACTAATTATACTATGTTCATGATAACTAGTTCAACTTAATCAAATTACTAGATGAACTCCCACTAAATTCAACATCCCTCAAGTTGTTTAGTGAACACGATCCAAATTCACCACACCTAATCCGATCATCACGAGAAGAGATGTGGCTTCAATGGTGGACAACGAAGTGTCGATCATATCATTCATATGACTCATGCTTAACCTTTCGGTTCATGTGTTCCGAGGCCATGTCTGTACATGCTAGGCTCGTCAAGTCAAACCCAAGTATTTCTGCGTGTGCAAAACTGGCTTGCACCCGTTGTATGTGAGAGTAGAGTCTATAGCACCCGATCATCACGTGATGCTTGGACACGACGAACTTTCGCAATGGTGCATACTTGGGGAGAACATAGTTTTTATCTTGATCTTTAAGTGAGGAATCATCTTATAATGCTACCGTCGCGATCTAAGCATAATAAGATACATAAAAGGGATAAACATCACATGCATATAACTTTATGTGACACGGTATAGCCAATCTTCGCCCAATGATCTCCATCTTGTGCGTGCCGGCATGATCTCCATCACTCCACCATGATTTCCTCCACCACGAATAGCAACTACAACTATTGCTAACTACTTAGCGATAAAGTGAAACTATTACATGGCGTATAAGAAGTTGACACACAAGTCATACACAATTATAAAGACAACCATATGGCTCCTGCCGGTTGTGTACTCATCGACATGCAAGTAGTGAAACATTACAAAACATGATCATCGCATACATTATACACATCACATCTTGGGCCATACCATATCACAGAAAACACTCCCTGCAAAAACAAGTTAGACGCCTCTACTTTGTTGTTGCATGTTTTACGTGTCTTATGGGAGTAGATGCTAAGAACGATTCTTACCTACGGAAAGCCACAACGGTGATATTATGGTTGCCAAACTCCGGTGTTAATCCCATGACAACTATAGTGAGAGAAACTGGCATCCACCAGCCGCATGTGTGGAACAAGCCACACGTCAAGTGCGGAGCCGGTCTCGCGAACGACGTCGCGTAAGGTTGGCCTGGACCGCTTCAATCTCACTATCCCGCGTCATAAGAAGAACACAAACAAGATGCTTGCAACAGAAAACATCAACGCCCACAACAACCATGTTGCGTTCTACTCGTGAAACACATCTACGCATAGATCTAGCTTTGATACCACTGATGGGTTTCGCGGCATAGTAAATCAAAATTTTCTACGGATGCGAACAGAGGGAAAGCCAAGATCTAATCTAGGAGATGCAAACAACGAGATTGGATTAGATCTTCATACCCTTGAAGATTCGCACAGCGGAACGTTCGTCGGAACGTGGGTGATGTAGTCGTACTCGCTTCTCCTCCTCGCGATCCGATCCGATCTAGCACCACAAGTGGCGGTGCCTCCGTGAGATGCACACGTGCAGCACCTCGACGTCTCCTCCTTCCTCGGTCCAGCAAGTATGGTGGAGAGACGTATTGGATCTACAACACGACGGCGTGGTGTATATGGTGGAGAGTTTCTGCAGCAGGGCTTCGCCTACACGCAGTCGGGAGGGAGAGAGAGAGGAGGGCAGCAGGGCGACTGGCTTGAGGGGAAGGTGTGGGGGGTGGTGCGCCCCTAGCCCTCTTTATATAGAGGGGTGGGCGTCTGCCCTAGCCCCTCCCCCAAGTCCAAACCGGCGGCCACGAGGAGGAGGATTGGGGGGCAAGGAAACCCCCCCCCCCCTTCTATAAGGTCTAGTTAGGGTTTTACCCTAGTTGGCCGGTTGGGCCCTATGGGGCCTTGTGCCCCTGGCCCAAAGCGGCCAGGGCACTCCCTCATAGGCCCATGCCCCCTCCCGGAAGGTGGGGCCACGTTGGTCCCCTTCCGGAAGGTTCTAGAAGCTTCCGGTACAATATCGATTAACCTGGAACAATTCCGAACTCCAAAAACTGCACTGCCTTATATGAATCTTATTCTTCGGACCACTCCGGAACCTCTCGTGATGTCCCGGATCCCATCTGAGACACCGAACAAAAACTCATAAACCAATTATCCAATCTATCCTAGCGTCGAGACACATTAAGTGTGTGACCCTGCGGGTTCGAGAATATGCAGACATGATCTTCTATCAATAATCAACAGCGGGGTCTGGAAACCCATATTGACTCCCACACATTCATCGATGATCATATCGGAAGAACCACGATGCCAGGATTCAATCAATCCCATATATATATTCCCTTCGTCTCGCGATATTTTACTTGCCCGAGATTTGATCGTCGGTACCGTCATACCTAGTTCAATCTCGTTCACAGCAAGTACTTTACTCGTTCCTTAATCCGATATCACTTTGTGATTAACTCCTTAACCACATGCTTGCAAGAGGTGTTGATATCGATTACCGAGTGGGCCTGAAGTATATCTCTCCGACTTGGGAGGGACAAATCCCATCTCGATACATACAACCCAACAGATACTTTCCGATCACCTAAGAGACACCTTTATGATCACCCTCTCCTAGGATGACGTTTGATGACCTCAAAGCTTTCTTCCGATACCAGGGAGTTGTATTATCTCATGGTCCAAGGAATACAATATTTGACATAAGAAAAGCTTCGCAAAGATGAACACGATGACACGGTCTAATTGCTTCGCTTAGTTTGGGTCTGTCCATCATATCATTCTCCCAATGATGTGATCTCATTATTAATCGACAACTCATGTCCATGGTTAGGAAACCTTAACCATCATTAATCAATCAGCTAGTCCATAGAGGCGTACTAGGGACACGGTGTTGTTTACAAACCACACAAGTATTAAAGTTTCCGCTTAATACAATTCTAGCATGGAATATAAACATTATCATGAACAAGAATTATAATAATAACATCTTTATTATTGCCTCTAGGGCATAATTCCAACATAATGTGTCTCGCCGCTAGGATAGAATGGATAATTGGTTTATGAGTTTTTTGTTCGGAGTCTCGGATGAGATCCAGGACGTCACGAGAGGTTCCGGAATGGTCCGAAGAATAAGATTCATATAAGGGAAAGCAGTTTTTGGATTTCGGAATTGTTTCGGATTGTTCGGTATTGTACCGGAAGCTTCTAGAACCTTCTGGAGTGGGACCAACGTGGCCCCACTTGTCGGGAGAGGCGTGGGACTACGAGGGAGTGCCATGGCCGCATTGGGCCAGGGGCACAAGGCCCCATAGGCCCAGCCGGCCAAGCCCTAGGGGAAACCCTAGGGAGAGCTTCTAGAAGGGGGGGACTTGCCCCCCACTCCTCCCATGTGGCCGCCGGCCCTACGCTTGGAGGAGGGGCAAGGGGGCAGCCGGCCAGCCCTCTATATAAATAGGGCAAGGGCGCACCCTCCCCCTACACCTCCTCATCCCTAGCCACCTACCTGCTGCCCTCCTCTCTATCTCTCTCTCTCTCTCTCTCTCTCTCTCTCTCTCTCTCTCTCTCTCTCTCCCGACTGCGCGTAGGCGAAGCCCTGCCGCAGAAACTCTCCACCTTTGCACCACGCCATCGTGTTGTAGGTCCAATCTATCTCTCCACCCCACTTGCTGGACCGAGGAAGGATGAGACGTCGAGGTGCCATACGTGTGCATCTCTCGGAGGCATCGCCACTTGCGGTGTTGGATCGGATCGGATCGCGAGGAGGAGATGCTAGTACGACTACATCAACCACGTTCCGTTGGACGTTCCATTGTGCGAATCTTCAAGGGTATGAAGATCTCATCTATCCCCCCCCCCTCGTTGTTTGCATCCTAGATTAGATCTTGGCTTTCCCGTTCGCATCTGTAGGAAATTTTTGATTTACTATGCTGCGAAACCCTTTGGAGCCATCTCCATCGATCTCCACCACCATCTCCATCACCTTTGCTGATTCCCATGATGAGGAGGGAGTAGTTCTTCCTCGAGGCTAAGGGCTTTGCCGGTAGCTATGTGTTCATCTCTCTCTATGCATGGTCATATTGTGATCATGAGCTTTGTAATCAAGTAGATTTATCTTGCTACTCAAGTGCTTCATTAGATCTATGATCTCCCCATGTGTGTGAAAGTGCAAGCGTGCACGCCATGGTGGCACTTAGGTTTGAGTCTACATAAATACTCTTTGTGCTTTAATAGATCTATGCTTTTCCCCACGTGTGTGAAAGTGATAGAGTGCATACCGCGTGTGGCACTTTGGCTAGATTGAATATTTGTTATGAGTTATATTTGGAGTTGGATGTCTCTATGAAATTGTGTTGTTTATTGGAACCATCTAGCGTTCAAGGTGACAGTGTGGGGTTATCTAGATTGGGGAAGGCGGACTTTGAGGTGTGTTGTTATAGCCCTACCTTGGATTAGAGTGTCCAACCGGTGAGTAGTTAAGAGTAGTATCATGAAGAGAGGATATTTATATGAGAGAGTGTTCACTAGTTAAAGTATGATCCCTAGGCCTTGTTTCTAAGCATTGAAACACCGTTTGCTTGCTTACTTCTTGTTGTCTTTAGTCTTTGCCTCACCGTCAAGCTGTTTTCTGACACTGTTACCACTTGTATTTCACTATCTCTTCGCCGATCTAGTGCACCTATATTGTGTGTGTTGGGGACACAAGAGACTTCTTGTATCTTGATTGCAGGGTTGCTTGAGAGGGAATACCTTTGACCACTTCCTTCCTGAGTTCGATAAACCTTGGGTAATCCACTTAAGGGAAACTTGTTGTTGTTCTACAAACCTCTGCACTTGGAGGCCCAACAACTGTCTACAAAAATATAAGTGCGTAGACATCAACCATATAGGGATAATACCAATCTAGTTGGCTTAGAGGAATATTCCAGTAGTTACTACACCAATATGTATGAATGGATCCAAGAAAAGGCGAAGGAACCATCTTACTTTGAGGAAGCGTTGAAAGAAATGCAGGAATATCCTGCAGAAAATTACGCCAACTCTAGTCATTTTTCAATGACTAATCTCCATCTTGGTACTTCTGATCAAGAATACGCACCTCCTATATGCTCTTACGCTCTAGAAGGCATTCGTAGGACTTCATGTCATCATGGACGGAATTCCAGGAAGCACTAGAGAAAGGTGAAAGAAAGAATGGAATGAAGTCTTAAGATATGAGTGCTGGAATAATGTACATAGAGTGTAATGCGTATTGTAGTCTTGAGATTTTTGCTGAAATAAGTGAGGAGATACTCACAGGAACAAGAAGTTCTTGTAAGATAGTTATGTAATGTATATGAGAGGCAAACCGTTGGAATGTTCAGTTCATTTGTAAATTATCTAAAACCTATGTATAACACAGGGTATATGTTTTGTTGTTTATCGACTTTTGGGTTTTCTTGAATCTTCTTGATTGACTAGATCTATGCATAAAGTTTGGCTTGGTGTTTCAAATGCATGATGCAACACCCAGTTATTATTTGATGTTATAGATCTAGATAGGTATGGGAATTCGTGTAAGGGAGTGACGAGTTCCGAAGATCTAGATGGAGAATTATATAAACATGAAGCAACAAGAAGTGGTGAAATGAAGTTCACCTAAAATAGGTGGTGTTGTTAAGAAGATAACAAGGTAGTTACACTATATTCATGGAAGTATCATGAATAAGTATAAATAAGAAATTTTGGAACAAAATGGTATTCAAGCTTTGAAAATTCAGAGAGAATACCAGTAAGAGGTCAGAAACCATAGGGTAATATATACACCCTAGGATGATCCGCAACTGGTATTTGATCCATAGTCGGTATCTTGTTCGCAGCTGGTATTTGGTTGACATAGTTAACCAGATAATCTTAGTTGTTGCATAAAGAGCATAAAACTTTGCCTAAAATAGAAATGTATAAAGAAGTATAAAAATTTAAGGAGACCGTCTTTCGAGATGCCTCGCGAAATCAGACCTGCTAAGGATAGGACGTCCAAGTAATGTTGGAATATTCACTTTGGAGATCCACAATTGAGTGGGTATACCCTAAACCTTTCGTAAACCATAAATAAGTAGAGTATAAGTTGAACAGAGACCAATATGCGAGTTATAAAGCTGGTGGTTTCTGTATAGATAGAATAGAGACCTTAGTAAACCCTAAGGGGGAGGGTAAACAGTAACATAAGAATTGTTATTTAAATCTCCGAGTAATGGTACTTCAAAAAGTATTTAAGTTAGTAACAAAAGGTTGTTTAAAAGCTTGATAGAGTAAGAGCTTGAAGGTGATAAAACAGGTTAGTCTTAATGGACTAATTCCGAAGGAGACAACTCTTAAGTGGTCCTTAAAAGGGGATACAACACATCTAATTGGTCATGTATAGTGTAACAAGAAATTCTGATGGGTATGAACTAAATGTGTTCAACACCAATCTTCGGAGGACTACCAGTATAAACCATATAATGATAAATCAAAGATTAGTATTTTGGTCTTAACTATTGAATAATAAAAAATTTAAAACCATGTTTTAGTGAGACTTCCTAGACCTTACCAAGAATAATAAGAAGTTCAATGATTAAGCAAAGGGATAAGATTAGGATACATAATCAGGGAAAACAACTAAAGAAGAGACCCAAATTTAAGGAGTTCATAATAAGGACATATCCCTAAGGGATTGAAGTAAAAGGAACTTTGGAGAATTGGAGACAACAAGTTGAAGATTGTTGAGTATGATGAGAATGCAAGAAAAGGATCTGGATATGGAATACTACAATTATTCCCATTTGAGGATACCATGGAGATGAGACATGTTGTAACCAATACAAGTCAATTCCTCATTCCAAAATGTGAGAGTATACGAACTTCGGGGACGGAGTTTATTTTAAGGGGGAGAGTCTGTAACATCCCAACATTAGAGATTAAAAATAAGTTGAAAATCAGGTGTGTGCATTGCATTCATGCATAGAAAATATGAATAATTTTCGCGCTTTAGAATAAAACTTGTCAAAGATATTGAAGCTTCTCTTAACTTGATGAAATTGAAGTAGATCATCAAGTTGACTACGATAAGTTTCAATATGACCTTTGCTAAAACCTTATTTTGGGTAAACATGGTTTGATCTAAGGGTAGATCAAATGCAGTAAAACTAAACCACAACATTTTACTTAATGATTGATACCTGATCTTTTAGAGATTACATCTTAGTATTCATTACACAACTCATGAATACCAAGTTAAGAATACAACTCAAGTAACCATAATCCAATAACCAACATATTGATTTATCAAATTCTCATTCATTCCTACCATGAGCATCATGGTAGCTCTTTAACACTAATTCCTTATCACTTGTTGAGTAGGATGGAAATCAAGTCAACACCATTCGACATATATCTTTCTTTCCATAACAATCTTTATCATCTCTACTGAACCACATTCTTGTATCTGATGTTAATCAATGTTGAAGGATCAACTGTTGATTTATCAATCCTTGATCTATTAACTCTTGTCATTATCATAGTATTCACTTAAATCTTATAAAGAAAGAATTAAGATTAGGTAACTAGTAATGCTAACTTAAGTTATCTTCTATAGATGTGAGTGTTTGAAGAGAAGCAAATCAATAGAATACTTGATGGAGTTAATTCACGCCTGAGTAGATAAAAGAGTTATCCTAAATAAAGGTATATATTTATGGTAAGTAAAGAATATTATAATGATGAATTCTGAAGATAGTTACTAGGAGTAATCCTATTGGATTAAGTATGTATAGTCAATGAATAAATCTCCTAGTCAAATAAATATACTAAGAAGATAATTATAATACTATTATAATATTTTATTGATAAAGCCTTGATTAGCCAACTACAAATATAAGCCATAAATGATACAAGGACTATAATGATCATGCTTAAAAACATTAAGAGTGAATGATTATATCATGTATAAGTGACATTGGTGGATAGAACATAAATACACCCTAGTGTGGAAATGTTATCCTAGGTTAGTCATGACACATCACAATGGTATAATGAGAAATTAGTATATGAGTTACTGAGGCAAGTAAAGGATAAGATAGTATGATTAAGTTAATGTTAGAACATCATTGAGTTATTTCTCTTATAGGAATTAGACACTTGAGGAAAGTAGATTTTGATAAATACATCTCTTGGAGTAATGCTAGTAATGGAGGATAAAGAAAGTATATAAAGGGAGTTAGCAGCAACTACTAAATGAATTAGAGGGCGATCATGCAAGTGGAATTAGATTCATAAGAAGTACTCTAAATATGAGAATGATCCATATGGAGAGATCATGTAAAGCTTAAGTGTAAAGCTCATTGGATTCACTAATGGATTTAGAAGGATAATTGATTGCTAAAGAATATTCTTGTGAGGTAAAGCTCAACATGTTAACACACGATGATGGATATGAAGAAGAAGAATATCTAGGAAAGGAATTACTTAATTAGGAGTCCAAAATTATGAAGTATGGAAGCTAGGAAATTGTAACATCCCTAAAATCATGTTTCAAAACTCATGCATATCATCCATGCATCCATGATCATGTAGAGTTTCATTTCAAAAATCATTTCAGAAACAGGAGCATCTGAGCTCATTATTTTATGTGATCAGCATTAAATCAAATGCAACTCTCCAATGAGAGATTGTTGTTCATGAATCAAACCTTGTTACTCTCAGATTGTTTTGCTTGATTGCTAGAGTATAAACCAAAATTCACAAAACAAATATGGATTTTGAAACCAAATTCAAAACTTGATCAAACCAAGTGCAATGTCACTGTTTATTCTATTTGATCAAAAGAACCAAGCTTGTACAGAGACCACATGTTTTTATGCCCAGAAATATGAATGTTGCACTCTACAAAAATCCTGAAAAGGTTTGAATTCAAATGGCATTTGAAATCATTTGAAAATGATTTCTAAAAATGCAAACAGAAAAAGAAAAAGATTAAGGAAATAAGAAAAGGCCAGCGCCAGTATTGTGTCCCATCAGCAGAAGCAGCCCACTAGCCAGCCCACCCGGGATTTCCCTCTCCTCCTGTTTTTCTCACCGCACCCGCGCTACCCAATGAGTCACTGACTGGTGGACCCTCGCCATCTCACCACCGTCTTCCCCAAATCACGCCCACGACCATGTCGCCGGCTGTTTTCTCCGCCATCACTGCCGCGTTTTAAAACCCGAGTTATTGTCGGTGTTTCCTCGCGTGATCCTCGCCCCCGCTCCAGCTACGAAACCCTCTCCTCACCCCGCACCTTTCCACTCACACCACTTGCTCGCTCCGCCACCAGGCTGCCCATATTTCGCTGAACTCTGCCGCGGTACCGACGAACTCCGGCAGCAAATTCCGGTGAGCTCCCCATGCCCCTTGACTCCTAGCTTCTCCAGAACAACCACTGCATCTTTGCGCTTCGATTGACATCGCTGCTGTATGCTAGGACAACCCTGAGCATCGGCAACATCGACGACTGAGAAAACCCAACGAGGCACTCAACTCCGGCGAGCAAATCTGGTTAGTCTGGAGCGCGCCTTGCCCTCTCTCTGATACTCACATGACCAGTATCACTCCCCGCATCTAACGCACCACTTGTTTGACTCTGGCATGATCTACAACATCGGCAACGACGATGAACAGCCGTGCCCGACGACAGGCTCTGCTCTGACGATAAATCCCCACCGTGTCTCTGCGCCCCTTGACAAGCCACTGCCACGTTGACCTCCAGCACACCTCTACGAGTCTGGTAAGCATATCCAATCACTTCCTCGCTTCCTGTATCCACCTCGATGCCGTAGACCAAGCGCGCTGCCGCTCACCGTCGCCGCGCGCCGCCAGTTAGTGGTCGCTTGACCAGCGACCGTTAGATCTGGATCCATCGGCTGCGTTAGATTCATTTAGCGAAGGGCTACGCGTTAGATCTGGTCGTGCATTTTCATTTAGATCGTGTGGCTCTCGTTGGTCGATCCGCCCGAACCGGTACCAACCAATAGGAACACGCCGCGTGTCTGTTAGTTTGATTTAAAATCTGAATTTGGATCTATTAAATGTTTAAACTTGTTTAATTCATAAGTTTTGATTGCCACGTCCAAATTTGACAAATTTTATATCAATGGAATCAGGAGAGAAAGCCCTTTCCATATATGCAATGTGTTTAAGGTTTTTTTCTGCTAAAATGGTTATTTTTACAGAAACATGTGTAGGCCTATTTTGTGTATATCAATTATTTGGAAAATGTTTTAATGATCAAATAAAGTTTGTTTGGCAATTTTAGAACTTGTTTAGGAATCAGTACTGTGCACTTGTCTTGTTGAGAATAGAAAATCATCACATATCATTTTGCATGCATCCATATATTTTTTGCTTGTATTTATTTTGTATGTGATTTGGTGCTATCATTTTATGTGTAGATTTTGGTGCAAATAGTGATTGTGATTGTGAGGATTGTAGCTACTCTCCAAACTACCAAGGCAACTGGTGCTTCATGATTTTATCCCTATGTTTTTCAACTATGCATTAGAAATATTTTGCTAGTCTTGCATGGTTATATTTTGCTTATATGCTATGCTTGGAAAATCCTAGTAGTTGTAGAATTGCTAGAAATTTCTAAGTTAATATGCTTATCTATGCCATGCTTAGCCTAGATAGTAGCAACCAAGGGTGGCTATATATTCATGCTATGAATAAATATTTCTAAGTCTTTGGACTATGTTTTTGTTTAATAAAACAACTAAGTGAATGAAACACCTGGGTGGAATGGAAGGAATGGTTTATGTTGAGTGGTTACACAAGGCCCATTTATATGGTTTACCTTGTGTATCTCACTTGTGGAAAGACACCCATGAAGAAAGGGATTTGAGAGGCCAAATGTTAAGAAGCTTCTAGTGCAGCCACTTGGCAATATGGGCTCTGTCTGGATCATATAGGTTGCAATAACTTAGCCATTTGGACAGTTGGTGGTAGTGGGATGATAGGTTTGAACGCGTCCATTTGGTCTAAGGGAAGGCTTCTGAAAGTTCCTGTCTTGGTGAAAATCAAGTCTTGTGGGGAAAGTGCACAACCTCTGCAGATGGAAAAATCTAAGTACTTAGCCATGTCCCTGGTATTGGACAATTTGAGCATCAAGACATGGAAGCTATCAAGAATATCCTCATCCCAATTTCTAAGTAAAACTTGTGGTTGAACAAGGGTGAAGGACCCCAATGTCTATTGGTGGTTCCTTGGGAAAGTTTTTGTCAAAGAAAAACTTAGTATTTTCATCTGATAGGCAAAACCTATTTTGATCAAAGCAAGCCTAAGCTACACTTAGCCAAAATGCATATAGTATTTAGTCCACCAATATTCTACTAAGGTATCACTTGCCAATACTATTCCAATGTATTGACCCACTGTGGCTGTAACTTGTGATGTTGTAGGATATTCTGATGATGATTAGGAGTCATGAGTCTACACTCAACATGCTTTCCTGTGGCACATGAAGATGAAGACTTATTTAACTTATTATATATTTGAACTCTTGTATTAGGCCTGTGGCCATGGAGTTGTAAAAGACTATGTTTGTCTCTAGAATGATATGTAATAATGACCTTTGTTTCTGTGTACTTAATCTTAAACTGTGGATGCTAGCATTGATCCAGGGACTAGCATTGCAATCACAGGTATCCTTTCCTTTACAAAGGAGGGATCTTACAGATGGTATCAAAGCCAGGTTGCCTGTAGGATTATGACCCTATGATTGGAAACCACTAAGGAAATTTTTTGACAAACTTCCACACTTGCCTTATTCTTCTAGTAAACTTATCTAATCTTCTTTCTTATCTCTTTTGATAGAAGGATGCATAGTTAGTCCTTAGACTAGAAAGTGAAAGATGCATTGTACCTTATTAGTTGGACCACCACACTCAACTTTTTGTTTCCAAAATTTTAACTAAGTCATTTTGAGTCTAGGCTGTTTGTAGTATTGTATGTCTTGAATTGTGACTTGCTTGCCAATGATATGCATGTGATGTTTTGTCTTGTTATTTATCTCTATGTAAATTGATTCTAACTTTTCTATCTTATAAAATAGATGTCTAATGTTACCATCAGCATTGTTGAAGAGTTCAAGGGAACTTGCTTTGGCACTCGTATTATTGAGCTCACTAGCCTGCTCAATATCCCTCTTCCTACTATCATGATGCTTCCCCTCACCAAGTTTGAGAGGAAAGACCTTTGGGGCTTCAAGGTCAATCGGCCAGGACGCCAGACTGAGCCAGCCACGGAGGCCATCATCTTCAAGCTCATGCATGATGACAAAGAGAGAGGCCTTGAGGTAGTCATGCAGGATTTGATAGGACGTCTACTAGGGAGACACTCTTGAGAGGTTAGAGGTACTCACTTCCACACCTTCGGTAGACGTGATGAGGATGGTGAGGCCATTGACTTCGAGGATACTTCGAGGGAGACAGCAAAGCCGATTCGTCTATACCTCCAGGACTTATAGGTTCTTCTTAGGAACGTGGACACTGATAGGACCAACGTAATGCTCAGCAATGACGAACTCCAGGTGTAGCTTCGTGAGAAGGAAAAGCTCTTCGCGGAGCAAGATGAAATAGTCAAGGAGATGGAGGCCAAGTTCGAGAGTCAAGACAGAAAGTTCAAGAGTCAAGTGAAGCGAGTCCAAGATAGGAACAAGAGGATTCGAGACATGACTGCAGAACTAGAGAACAAGGACTTAGAGATCAAGCATCAACAAGGTGTGATTGAGAGACTTTTTCGTGCACAGAAGAGGGCTCTCAAAGCCAAAGTAGAGACCTTGACCACCAATGTCGAGGAATACAAGACCGCTATGGAGAATGCAGGTCTTACATTTGTTGAGGAGGAGGTTGATGCCGAGGAGTAGTGATGACTACTCATTTATCATTTATTTATCATGCTTTTTATTGAGTTGCAATGATCATCCAACATGTGGATGGCTTGCTATTGGTGTGTTTACTTTTCCAAAAAACTATCGTTTGTGTTGTTGAACTTTTATTACTATAATGCATGTTTGGTGATTGTTATGAAATGTATTGTGCATGTTAGCATCTATGGGTATCTCATTCTTATCTCTATTGAACAAACCACAGATGCCTCCCCGACGTGCCAATCCCAACCCCAACAACAACAAAATCACCCCTGAGATGCAGCAAATGATGACAGCTCAGACTCAGCTGATGCAGATGATGACTACGTTCATCCAGAATCAGAACAACAACAACAACAACAACAATAACAACAACAATCAGAACAACCCACCGGGTTTTGACATGCTTACCAGGTTCTTGAGACTGAGGCCAGCAAAGTTCTCAGGAACAACTGATCCTATGGTGGCCCATGATTGGCTAAGCTCTGTGAACAAGGACTTGGTAACAGTTGGCTGTACTGATGAAGAAAAAGTCAGATTTGCAGCTCATTTGTTGGAAGGACCAGCAGCTACTTGGTGGCATAACTTCCAGATCACCACTCCCATTGCGGATGTGACATGGGCTATCTTCGAAGATGGTTTCCGTACTGCTCACATCTCATCCGGAGTGATGAGTCTTAAGAAGAAAGAGTTCCATAACCTGAAGCAACACCACCGCAGTGTGGCTGAATATATTGAAGAGTTCAACAATCTGGCGCGTTATGCACCGGATGAAGTTGACACTAATGCTAAGAGGAAGGAAAAGTTCCTTGAAGGGTTGAATGATGAACTGAACATGCAGTTAGCTGTGGCCTATGTTCCCACATACCAGTCTCTTTGTGACAAGGTTGCTATTTTGGAGAACAAGATGAAGCAAGTTGAAAGTAGGAAGAGAAAGCACTCTGATAAGAACAGCTCCGGATCGTCTCACAAGCGTTCCCATTATGATGATGGTGGAAGTTCGGGATCCAACAAGCATGGGAAATTCAACAAGCACCACAACCACAACCGTCATCATGACAACAAGAGTCACCGTAGTCATGACAATGACAAGTACAAGAATCACAAGGGTGGATACAAGAGCCACCACAGTGGTAGTGGAAGTGGTAGTGGAAGTGGCAGTGGAAGCCAGCCTGTCAAGAAGGATCTTAGTCAGGTTGAATGTTTCAAGTGAAAGAATATGGGGCATTATGCAAATGAATGCCCAGAAAATAAAGTTGAGGGACCCAACAAGCCTAACCCTTTCCAGAAAGGGCAACTGAACCACATCAATGTGGAGGAAATTTATGAGGAACCTGATGCTGTTGCTGGTAAGTTCAAACTCAATTCTGTTCCAGCATTTGTTCTCTTTGATACTGGTGCATATCATTCATTCATATCAAGAGCATTTTTTGAAATAAATGAACTACCGGTAGAAACCATTGGGTGTCCTATAAAAGTAAGTTCTCCTGGTGGGGAAATGATAGTGAATTCAGGATGTCATGATCTAGTCATAGAATTTGGGAAGTATAAGTTTCCTATTAACTTGATAATCCTAAACTCCTAATGATTGGATGTTATAGTGGGAATGGACTGGATGACTATGCACAAGGGAGTGATAGATTGCGCCAACCATACTGTCTCACTCACAACTCCGGAAAACAAAAGAATCAGATTCAAGACCAACTTTGAAGCAAAAAGGAGTAAGCTAAATTCTCTTAAGGGGGTTAGCATAGACAGTGTGCCAATTGTGAGTGAATATTCGGATGTGTTTCCGAAAGAATTGCCGGGAATGCCACCAGATATAGATGTGGAGTTTCTTATTGACTTGCTACCAGGATCTGGACCAATAGCAAAGAGACCATACAAGATGTCAGTAGATGAGTTGAAAGAACTCAAGAAGCAACTTGGAGAACAGTTGCAAAAAGGTTTTATCCAACCAAGTTCCTCATCTTGGGGAGCAGCAGTTTTGTTTGTGGAAAAGAAAGATGGAAGTCAAAGGTTATGCATAGATTACCGTTCACTCAATGAGGTCACCATCAAGAACAAATACCCTTTGCCAAGAATAAATGACTTGTTTGATCAGTTAGAAGGAGCTTGTGTGTTCTCAAAGATTGATCTCCGGTCAGGTTATTTTCAGCTTAAGATAAGGGAACAAGACATACCTAAGACAACTTTCACCACAAGGTATGGATTTTATGAGTATACCGTGATGCCATTTGGTTTGACCAATGCATCAGCGTACTTCATGAATATGATGAACAAGGTGTTCATGGAATTCCTTGATAAGTTTGTTGTCATTTTCATCGATGACATTCTGATCTACTCCAAGAGCAAAGAAGAGAATGAAGGACATTTGCGTTTGATACTTGAGAAGCTTAGAGAGCATAAGTTATATGCCAAATTCAGCAAGTGTGAATTTTGGTTAAATGAAGTTGGTTTTGTTGGACACGTTGTGTCAGGAGATGGTGTAGCAGTTGATCCTGCTAAAGTTTTAGTTGTAACTGAATGGGAATCTCCCAAGTCACTGAAAGAGGTTCGTAGTTTCCTTGTCTTAGCAGGTTACTACAGAAGGTTCATTGAGAATTTCTCCAAGGTAGCAAAACCTATGACATAATTGCTAAAGAAAGACAAGAAATTTGCTTGGTCTGAAGGTTGTGAACTCAGCTTTCAAGAATTGAAGAAGAGACTTGTGACAGCACCAGTCTTGTGTTTGCCAGATTTGGAGAAGGATTTCCAAGTGTATTGTGATGCATATCATCATGGATTGGGTGCAGTACTTATGCAAGAAGGAAAGGTTGTGGCTTATGCCTCGAGACAACTCAAAACTCATGAAGTGAACTACCCTACTCATGATTTAGAGTTAGCCTCTGTTGTCCATGTACTCAAAACATGGAGACATTATCTTTTGGGAAAGCGATGTGAAGTGTTCACAGATCACAAGAGTTTGAAGTATATCTTCACCCAGAAGGAAATTAACATGAGACAAAGAAGATGGCTAGAACTCATCAAGGACTATGACTTAAGTTTGCAATACCACCCCGGTAAAGCAAATGTTGTAGCTGATGCTCTAAGCCATAAGGTTTTTGTGAATGGCCTTACTAAGGTAGAATTGCCAGATGATCTGTGTGCCCAATTTAGAGATCTCAGATTGGAGATTGTGCCTGAAGGACATCTCATGTATTTGGATGTTCAACCCACTTTGTTGGACAAGATCAAAGAAGCCCAGAAGACTGATAAGTAAATTGAAGATATTAAGGAAAATATTGGCAAAGGAAAAGCCAAAGGATTCCATGAAGACGAACAGGGTACTTTATGGCATGGAAAATGTATCTGTGTTCCACAAGATCCGGAGCTTCGGAAACTGATTTTACAAGAAGCACACAACTCACCATATTCTATTCATCCGGGTAACACCAAAATGTACATGGATATGAAGGAAAGATTTTGGTGGAATAATCTCAAGAAGGACATCGTCGAACACATTGCTTTGTGTGATGTATGTAGTAGAGTGAAAGCGGAACATCAGAAACCAGCAGGATTGTTACAACCACTACCTATTCCTGATTGGAAGTGGGACAAGATTGGTATGGATTTCATTACCGGATTACCAAGGACTAGGTCAGGATATGATTCTATTTGGGTAGTAGTGGATCGCCTAACTAAAGTGGCTCATTTCATACCCGTGAAGACAACCTACACAAGTGCTAAGTTAGCCAAGATTTATATGAGTAGAATTGTGTGTCTACATGGTGTACCCAAAAGTATTGTGTCAGATAGAGGAACCCAATTCACTTCTCATTTTTTGGAGGCAATTACATGAGTCATTGGGAACGAGGTTGGAATTCAGCACCGCATTTCATCCTAAAACTGATGGACAAACAGAAAGGACTAGTCAGATTCTTGAAGATATGTTGAGAGCATGTGCTCTAGACTATGGAGCCAGTTGGGATGAAAGTCTGCCTTACGCAGAATTCTCTTATAATAACAGCTATCAAGCCAGTATTGGGATGGCACCATTTGAGTTTCTATTTGGGAGAAAGTGTACCACCCCATTGCTATGGAATGGTGTGGGAGAAAGAAGTTTGTTCGGACCAGAACTAATCAAAGAAGCTGAGGAGAAAGTCAAGTTGGTTAGAGACAGATTGAAAATAGCACAGTCCCGACAGAAAAGCTACGCAGATCCTAAGCGTAGAGAAGTCACCTATGAAGTTGGTGATAGAGCCTACCTTAGAGTGTCACCACTTCGTGGAGTGAAGAGGTTTGGTGTCAAAGGTAAATTGGCCCCAAGATATTTTGGACCATTCAAGATTCTGAGTCGTAAAGGAGAAGTTTCTTATGAGATTGAATTGCTAGAGTCTTTGTCAGCTATTCATAATGTGTTTCATGTGAGTCAGCTTAAGAAATGTCATCCAGAAATGGAAGAGACTTCTTTGAAGGATACTATACCTTTGGAAGAGGTCCAATTGGAAAGTGATCTCACTTATGAAGAGAAACCTATCAAGATTCTTGAGACTGCAGAAAGAGTTACCCGGACCAAGACTATCAAGTTCTGCAAGGTTCAATGGAACCATCATTCCGAAGAAGAAGCAACATGGGAAAGAGAAGATGATCTTCGGAAAGACCACCCTCACCTATTTGCTAGCCAATCCGAATCTCGAGGGCGAGATTCACCTTAAGGGGGTTAGATTTGTAACATCCCTAAAATCATATTTCAAAACTCATGCATATCATCCATGCATCCATGATCATGTAGAGTTTCATTTCAAAAATCAATTAAAAAACAAGAGCATATGAGCTCATTATTTTATGTGATCAGCATTAAATCAAATGCTACTCTCCAATGAGAGATTGTTATTCATGAATCAAACCTTGTTACTCTCAGATTGTTTTTCTTGATTGCTAGAGTATAAACCAAAATTTACAAAACAAATATGGATTTTGAAACCAAATTCAAAACTTGATCAAACCAAGTGCAATGTCACGGTTTATTCTATTTTATCAAAAGCACCAAGCTTGTACAGAGACCACATGTTTTTATGCCCAGAAATATGAATGTTGCACTCTAAGAAAATCCTGAAAAGGTTTCAATTCAAATGGAATTTGAAATCATTTGAAAATGATTTCTGAAAATGCAAATAGAAAAAGAAAAAGATTAAGGAAATAAGAAAAGGCCGGCGCCAGTATTGTGGCCCATCAGCAGAAGCAGCCTACTAGCCAGCCCACCCGGGATTTCCCTCTCCTCCTGTTTTTCTCACCGCACCCGCGCTACCCAATGAGTCACTGACTGGTGAACCCTCGCCAGCTCACCACCGTCTTCCCCAAATCACGCCCACGACCACGTCGCCGGCTGTTTTCTCCGCCATCACTGCCGCGTTTTAAAAGCCGAGTTATTGCCGGCGTTTCCTCGCGTGATCCTCGCCCCCGCTCCAGCTACAAAACCCTCTCCTCACCCCGCACCTTTCCCCTCACACCACTTGCTCGCTCCGCCACCAGGCTGCCCATATTTCGCCGAACTCTGCCGCGGTACCGACGAACTCCGGCAGTAAATTCCGGTGAGCTCCCCGCGCCCCTTGACTCCTAGCTTCTCCAGAACAACCACTACATATTTGCGCTTCGATTGACACCATTGTTGTATGCTAGGATAACCCTGAGCGTCGGCAACATCGACGACTGAGAAAACCCGACGAGGCACTCAACTTCGGAGAGCAAATCTGGTTAGTCTGGAGCACGCCTTGCCCTCTCTCTGATACTCACATGACCAGTATCACTCCCCACATATAACGCACCACTTGTTTGACTCTGGCATGATCTACAACGTCGGCAACAACGATGAACAGCCGTGCCCGACGACAGTGTCACATCCCAAGATTTTCCAAATCTTGTAATGTGAAAATAAATGAATAAAATAAAACTTTGTTTGATTTTCAGATCCAGAAGAAACTTTTGAATGCAATTGGAACTTCAAACCCATTTGATTTAAATAAAAACTAAAGGGATTTAAAAAAAGATAAACATTTAATAACAGGAAAAAAACATTTGGAAATACTATTTTGAAACAATTAAATGAAAAGATTTGTTTTCAAATGAAATAGAAGTTTATAAATAAAGGATATTTTATAAATCCAAATTAAACCTTGGCCAAGCTTTGGAATTAAAACATTTTATTTTAAATAAAATAGCAAAGGTATTTAAATAAAATAATAAGGATTTAATATCCAAACTTTATTTAAATAAAAGGTTTTACCAATTTATTTGAAACATCAAAACTTATTAAATTATTTAAAATAAGTTTTCCAAATATATGATATTCACAAATAAAACCTACTAAAGTGTTTTGGATTTATTTTTTTGATTTCAAAATAAATATCTCAATAAAACAAATCCTATTTGATTTTATAATGAAAGTCTATTATATTTAATTAATAATGGACTCTAGAATAAAAGGTTATTTTGTTTTAAACAAGTTTCCAAGTATTCTTTATTAAACCTACTGATTTGGTTTGGAAAATATTTAGGTTTCAAATAAGAATTTTATTAATAAAATCAAACTCTATTGGATTTAATAACTAAGGCCCATTTTATTTAATTATTAATGGACCCTATATAACAAAATGTTATTTTTATTTTAAAAACAAGCTTTCCAAATATTCTTTAATTTTCAAATACAACCTACTGAATGGTTTAAAATTATTCAGATCTCAAGTGGAGTTTTGAATTATATCAAAACCTATAGAATTAATAATTGGAACATCCATTTAATTAAATAGTAATAGCCCCTATCATTAAAATTATTAATTTGAATTTGGATTTTGGTTCATGTTACTAAACAGAACTAATTTCAATATTACAAAGTTTGGTGTTGTTCGAATTGTTTTGGTTGATGTTTGAATGTTTGGAAATTTCAAAACAGAATTCAGAAATAGAAAAAGAAAAGGATACAGAATAAAAAAAAGGAAAGTGGACCTGACCCAACTGGCCAAGCCCAACTAAGCCCAGCAGCCCAGCTCCCCTCTCCCCGAAAGAAAATGATTTGCACCCAGATTCAGACCCACAGAACCAATGACAAGTGGAACCCGTTCTTTTTTTCCCACAGACCAGCGGACCACTTTCCACTGTTCTCCTTCCCCACCCCGCGACTGGTTCTTCCTCCTCTCGTCGCCGTTGCAAACTTTGAATCGCGGCATCAATACGCCTTAATGCAGCCACCTTAACTCGCAGTGATCACGCATGTTAAATCCCCTCTTCCTCCTCTTTCATTCCCCCCAAACCCCACGCATGGAGAGCCACCAGGCTGTCGCCAATCTTTTCTGCACCGTCGCCGTCTCCGACGAGTTCTCGGCCAAATTCCGGCAGGCATCACATTGCCCTTGACTTTCCGAGCAAGCAGGCAGGTTCGCCAGACTCAGGAGCACCGCTCCGTAACCTCAGCTTCCCCGCGGGCACCCCTGAGCATCGGCAACGACGACACCGAGCGTGCGCCGCCGTCTGCCATTGCTCCATCGAGCATTTCAGGTGAACTCCGACCACCCCGCGCCTCCTAGATCACGCACACAGCATCGCCTTGAACTTGCACATCTGATACTGTCTTCCATTTGTACTAGCGTGCATCGTAGACCCGTCTCCGACGACGCCCGAGTGAACCCGACGCCAGAAGGAACTCCGGCGAGAAATCGAGCCCACTGCAGAGCGCCCCTCGTCGAACCAACAACACCTTGAGCATCTCCAGACTATTGCGAACCAGGTGAGCTTACTCCCACCCTTTCTTGCTTCCTGCATCGCCAGCGCCGCCGCCAACTGGTCGCTCCGCCGCTCGCCGTTATCTTTCGCCACCAGTACTTGGCAAGGCAATAGGCACCGTTCGATTCAGAGCGAACGAATACGATAGGTTCACTAAAACGCGAAAGGGTACGTCTCCAGAGCCGCACGATTCGTTTAGATCTAACGCACAGCAGCCCACGATCCACCCGAACCGGTATCGGCAAATAGGAAAGTGACGCGTGTCATCTATTCCGTTTAAAAACAAATTTGAAAATAGATTTATTTGCAAACTTCAAAGCCTTGTATCTTTGGATCCACACGTCCAAAAATTACAAATTTTATGTCGTTGGATTCAGGAGAACAAACCCTAGCCAACCATGCCCTTAGTTTAGCAAATAGTAGCTGTTAGCTTGTTTGAAATTGCAGAAACATTTGTATGCTTGTTAAGAATGTAAAAATTGTTTAAAGTTGTATTTAGGGTTAAAATCTTTGGCAATTGGATTTATTTGAACCTACTGACCCTAGGAAACACTTTGTGGACACAAAAATGTATTTGGAGAAATTAAGAAATGATTCTTTAATTTAAAACCATTTCTAGTCAAATAGAAATGTAATTTATTTATTGAAAATAATTTTGAAGTAAAACCTTTGCAAATTGGATTGTTGTGACCTTACTAACCCTAGGAACCAACCCTTTGTGTTAAAAATGATTATGGAAAGATTTAGGTTGGATTACTTGACTTAGCCATTGTCTAGCCAAATAAAAAGAATTGTTTTTGTTATAAAAATATTTATGGAAAGAAAACTTTAAGAAAATGGTTTGATGAAACCCACTGACCCAAAACACCAAGTTTTGCAAATTAGCAATTCATTTGGTGAACAACTTAAAAGTTTTGTTTTGATAAAAACATTTTTCACCACATGAAATGATGAATGGATTTAAAAATGGTTTTTGGACAAAACCCTCTTGCTAATGACTTTGCCACTTTGGTAAATGACCAATTTGGATCTTACAAAGTTTAGAAACCCAACAGAGTCCCTCTTTGCAAAATAAAACTATCTTGTGCATGCTCCCATGCATGACTTAGATCCCATTGTTTTGTGTGTGTTAAATTGTTTGATTGATTTATTGGTTTGGAATGCTAGTTGATTTTGTGTCTACTTGATTGACTTGTAGTGAAGTTAGAAAGTGTGAGACTAGCAAGATCAAGGAGTGAACCACCATTCCCTACCAAAAATGCAAGTGATGCTTCATACTTTCTATCCCATTACTTTCACTATGCATTAGTGATTTTGCTAAGTAAAGTTGCATGGATTTTGCTAAGTATAGACCATGCTATAGTAAAACCTAGTAGATGAATCCTTAGAAGGATTTTCCTAAGTTAAGATTCCTACTACTATCAAGCTTAGCCTAGCTAATAGAAAACATGGGTGGAAAATATATTCACACTATGGAAAAATCTCTAAGTCTGAGGACTTATGTTTTTGCTTAATAAAACAACTAAGTTAATGAATCCCCTGGGTGGAATGGGCTTGCTTGGTGGAGATTGGTTGAGTGGTTCACAAGGTCATGGACTTGGCTTGTGTATCTCACTTGTGGTATGCCACCCAGGAACAAAGGGATTTGAGATGTCAAATGTTGAGAAGCTTCAAGTGCAACCACTTGGCAATATGGGCTCTGCCATGATCATATAGGTTGCAAGAACTTAGCCATATGGATAGTGGGTGGTAGTGTTTGATAGGTTGGAGCGCGTCCATTTTGGTCTAAGGGAAAGCTTCTGAAAGATCTTGTCTTGGGAAACCAAGTCTTGTGGGGAAAGTGCACCACCTCTGCAGAGTGTAAAATCTAAGTACTTAGCCATGTCCCTGGTAAAGGACAATTTGAGCATCAAGACATGGAAGCAATCAAGAATCTCATCATTCAAATTTCTAAGTTAAAATCTTGTGGTTTGAACAAGGGTTGTTTGAAATCTTAAATCTTTGATTGATAGATGTCTTGGAAAGGATCTTCAATCTTTGATTGAGAAAAATGATTTTGTCAAGCAAAAACTTAGTATTTTAAAAATGTTAAGAAAAATCTATTTTGAGTAATGCAAGCCTCAACTCCACTTAGCCAAATGCATATAGATGATAGACTCCACTATACTACCATAGTATCACTTGCCAATACAATTCAAATGTATTGACCCTTTGTGGCTGTAACTTGTATGTTGCAGGTTTGATTGATTTTAGTGAAGATTGATTGTTTAGGATTACAAAGTCTACAACCAACATCTGCTTGTGGTACTTTGAAGAAGAAGGACCCATGACTATAGTTATTCCGCTGCAATGTAATGTAATAGCCAAATGAGCTATGTTTGATGTAATAAACTTATGTTATTCCTGGTTATAAAGTTATATTATGACCTTTGTTTCTTGATATTGCATCTTAACTGTGGATGCTAGCTATTGATCCAGGGACTAGCATTGTAAAACACAGGAGGAATCTACCTTATTAGGTTGAGACCCCTAACAGATGGTATCAGAGCATTGTGTTGCCTGTAGGATTTGTAAACCTAGGATTGGACAAAAACCCTTAGAAAAATAGGAGTTGTATTTTGATCCAAAAACTTATTTACAAAAACACTTGTAAACTCTTTCCTCAACCATTTTGGTTTCAACTCTACATCTCTTCTATTTACAAACTTGATGGAAAAACCTACCCATGGCCAAAGACTACACCATGTGTAAAGGACTTCTTCAACTTCTTCAACTCTAATGACTTCAACATCTTCAGCATGTTCATCAAGGACTTCCAACTTGGATACCACTAAGGACTACAAGTGAAACAAGGAAATCTTGCTCAAGATTTAGAGACTGCGGGAATGCAAAATAAGGAGCCATCAACAACTTTGAAGTATTGCAACCAAGAGTTTTTCTCAAGGAAACCATGATCTCATACAAGAAGAATCAAGAAGGAAGGAAAGATCACAAGTGAACCATATAGATGGACCACCATAATTTAGTTAAGTCAAAACCACTAACTTATGTGGTGTAACAAAAATATTTTATTGCCTAAGTATGTGCTAGAACCTTGTTGTTTGAGTGAAATGTTTGTTTGTGATTGCTTGTACATTGCTTGTGTGAATTGTGATGCGTATGATTAGAAATATTTCCTTAGAAAAACCTTTTGCCTACTCTAACCTCCCTTCAACCCAAACAGATGACTACTCCAAAAGACTCCAAAGTTGATGACAACAACAATAACCAAGAGGACAACATGAGAGAACTTATAGCAACCCAAAACCAGTTGAGCCAAGAGACAACTCAGCTTTTAGCCAACAACAATGTACTAGACCCAGCCATACAAAGGATTTTGAAACTTCAATCCCAATTGTTGCAAGGACTCATTACTCAAATGATCAACATGAGAGAAAACTTTCTCCCAAGAGCCAATGACAACAAGGATGACAAGGATGTTAATCTAGAAGGAATCCAAGCTAGCAATACTCATGGATACAAGGACCATGCATCCAAGGAGCATGAAGCTCAATTCCCCAAGAAAAGAGAAAGATCTCCCACCTATGAAGAATATGAACTGGAAGAACTCTTAGCTTTGGAGAAACCCAAGAAGAAGAAGAAATGTCCCAACCCTAACAAGAAAGATATTACTCAAGAGCAATGTTACAATTGCAAAGAGATGGGACACTATGCCAATGAATGCCCAGAAAAGAAGAAGAACCAAAGAAACAAACAAAAGGCAATGATACCAAAGGAAAAGAAAGATATCAGCCAAGTGATGTGTTTCAAATGCAAGGAACTAGGCCACTATGCAAGCAATTTTCCAGAAAAGATGAAGAACAAGTTAAATCAGTCTATGAAGGATCTCAACCTTGGCCCCTGAGTCAAGTATGGAAACCAAGGACACCATGCAGATGTTTGCTTAGAGAAGTTTCCCCAGGATCCCAAGAAGGACAATATGTAATTTTTGTTTGAAATTTTTTTAAGGGTGGTAGTACCCTAGTTGTTTTGAACCTGCTTGTAACCCTAGCCTCCCCAAATCTCGGGACGAGATTTATTTTAAGGGTGGTAGCCTGTCACATCCCAAGATTTTCCAAATCTTGTAATGTGAAAATAAATGAATAAAATAAAACTTTGTTTGATTTTCAGAGCCAGAAGAAACTTTTGAATGCAATTGGAACTTCAAACCCATTTGATTTAAATAAAAACTAAAGGGATTTAAAAAAAAGATAAACATTTAATAACAGGAAAAAAATAAAAAAAAAACATTTGGAAATACTATTTTGAAACAATTAAATGAAAAGATTTGTTTTCAAATGAAATAGAAGTTTATAAATAAAGGATATTTTATAAAGCCAAATTAAACATTGGCCAAGCTTTGGAATTAAAACATTTTATTTTAAATAAAATAGCAAAGGTTTATTTAAATAAAATAATAAGGATTTAATATCCAAACTTTATTTAAATAAAAGGTTTTACCAATTTATTTGAAACATCAAAACTTATTAAATTATTTAAAATAAGTTTTCCAAATATATGATATTCACAAATAAAACCTACTAAAGTGTTTTGGCTTTATTTTTAGATTTCAAAATAAATATCTCAATAAAACAAATCCTATTTGATTTTATAATGAAAGTCTATTATATTTAATTAATAATGGACTCTAGAATAAAAGGTTATTTTGTTTTAAACAAGTTTCCAAGTATTCTTTATTAAACCTACTGATTTGGTTTTGAAAATATTTAGGTTTCAAATAAGAATTTTATTAATAAAATCAAACTCTATTGGATTTAATAACTAAGGCCCATTTTATTTAATTATTAATGGACCCTATATAACAAAATGTTATTTTTATTTTAAAAACAAGCTTTCCAAATATTCTTTAATTTTCAAATACAACCTACTGAATGGTTTAAAATTATTCAGATCTCAAGTGGAGCTTTGAATTAAATCAAAACCTATGGAATTAATAATTGGAACATCCATTTAATTAAATAGTAATAGCCCCTATCATTAAAATTATTAATTTGAATTTGGATTTTGGTTCATGTTACTAAACAGAACTAATTTCAATATTACAAAGTTTGGTGTTGTTTGAATTGTTTTGGTTGATGTTTGAATGTTTGGAAATTTCAAAACAGAATTTAGAAATAGAAAAACAAAAGGATATAGAATAAAAAAAAGGAAAGTGGACCTGACCCAACTGGCCAAGCCCAACTAAGCCCAGCAGCCCAGCTCCCCTCTCCCCGAAAGAAAATGATTTGCACCCAGATTCAGACCCACAGAACCAATCACAAGTGGACCCCGTTCTTTTTTTCCCACTGACCAGCGGACCCCTTTCCACTGTTCTCCTTCCCCACCCCGCGACTGGTTCTTCCTCCTCTCGTCGCCGTTGCAAACTTTGAATCGCGGCATCAATACGCCTTAACGCAGCCACCTTAACTCACAGTGATCACGCGTGTTAAATCCCCTCTTCCTCCTCTTTCATTCCCCCCAAACCCCACGCATCGAGAGCCACCAGGCTGTCGCCAATCTTTTCTGCACCGTCGCCGTCTCCGACGAGTTCTCGGCCAAATTCCGGTAGGCATCACATTGCCCTTGACTTTCCGAGCAAGCAGGCAGGTTCGCTAGACTCAGGAGCACCGCTCCGTAACCTCAGCTTCCCCGCGGGCACCCCTGAGCATCGGCAACGACGACACCGAGCGTGCGCCGTCGTCTGCCATTGCTCCGTCGAGCATTTCAGGTGAACTCCGACCACCCCGCGCCTCCTAGATCACGCACACAGCATCGCCTTGATCTTGCACATCTAATACTGTCTTCCATTTGTACTAGCGTGCATCGTAGACCCGTCTCCGACGACGCCCGAGCGAACCCGACGCCAGCAGGAACTCCGGCGAGAAATCGAGCCCACTCCAGAGCGCCCCTCGTCGAACCAACAACACCTTGAGCATCTCCAGACTATTGCGAACCAGGTGAGCTTACTCCCACCCTTTCTTGCTTCCTGCATCGCCAGCGCTGCCGCCAACTGGTCGCTCCGCCGCTCGCCGTTATCATTCGCCGCCAGTACTTGGCAAGGCAATAGGCACCGTTCGATTCAGATCGAATGAATACGATAGGTTCACTTAAACGCGAAAGGGTACGTCTCCAGAGCCGCACGATTCGTTTAGATCTAACGCACAGCAGCCCACGATCCACCTGAACCGGTATCGGCAAATAGGAAAGTGCCGCGTGTCATCTATTCCGTTTAAAAACAAATTTGAAAACAGATTTATTTGCAAACTTCAAACCCTTGTATCTTTGGATCCACACGTCCAAAAATTACAAATTTTATGTCATTGGATTCAGGAGAACAAACCCTAGCCAACCATGCCCTTAGTTTAGCAAATAGTAGCTGTTAGCTTGTTTGAAATTGCAGAAACATTTGTATGCTTGTTAAGAATGTAAAAATTGTTTAAAGTTGAATTTAGGGTTAAAATCTTTGGCAATTGGATTTATTTGAACCTACTGACCCTAGGAAACACTTTGTGGACACAAAAATGTATTTGGAGAAATTAAGAAATGATTCTTTAATTTAAAACCATTTCTAGTCAAATAGAAATGTAATTTATTTATTGAAAATAATTTTGAAGTAAAACCTTTGCAAATTGGATTGTTGTGACCTTACTGACCCTAGGAACCAACCCTTGGTGTTAAAAATGATTATGGAAAGATTTAGGTTGGATTACTTGACTTAGCCATTGTCTAGCCAAATAAAAAGAATGGTTTTTGTTATAAAAATACTTATGGAAAGAAAACTTTAAGAAAATGGTTTGATCAAACCCACTGACCCAAAACACCAAGTTTTGCAAATTAGAAATTCATTTGGTGAACAACTTAAAAGTTTTGTTTTGATAAAAACATTTTTCACCACATGAAATGATGAATGGATTTAAAAATGGTTTTTGGACAAAACCCTCTTGCTAATGACTTTGCCACTTTGGTAAATGACCAATTTGGATCTTACAAAGTTTAGAAACCCAACAGAGGCCCTCTTTGCAAAATAAAACTATCTTGTGCATGCTCCCATGCATGACTTAGATCCCATTGTTTTGTGTGTGTTAAATTGTTTGATTGATTTATTGGTTTGGAATGCTAGTTGATTTTGTGTCTACTTGATTGACTTGTAGTGAAGTTAGAAAGTGTGAGACTAGCAAGATCAAGGAGTGAACCACCATTCCCTACCAAAAAGGCAAGTGATGCTTCATACTTTCTATCCCATTACTTTCACTATGCATTAGTGATTTTGCTAAGTAAATTTGCATGGATTTTGCTAAGTATAGACCATGCTATAGTAAAACCTAGTATATGAATCCTTAGAAGGATTTTCCTAAGTTAAGATTCCTACTACTATCAAGCTTAGCCTAGCTAATAGAAAACATGGGTGGAAAATATATTCACACTATGGAAAAATCTCTAAGTCTGAGGACTTATGTTTTTGCTTAATAAAACAACTAAGTTAATGAATCCCCTGGGTGGAATGGGCTTGCTTGGTGGAGATTGGTTGAGTGGTTCACAAGGTCATGGACTTGGCTTGTGTATCTCACTTGTGGTATGCCTCCCAAGAACAAAGGGATTTGAGATGTCAAATGTTGAGAAGCTTAAAGTGCAACCACTTGGCAATATGGGCTCTGCCATGATCATATAGGTTGCAAGAACTTAGCCATATGGACAGTGGGTGGTAGTGTTTGATAGGTTGGAGCGCGTCCATTTTGTTCTAAGGGAAAGCTTCTGAAAGATCTTGTCTTGGGAAACCAAGTCTTGTGGGGAAAGTGCACCACCTCTTCAGAGTGTAAAATCTAAGTACTTAGCCATGTCCCTGGTAAAGGACAATTTGAGCATCAAGACATGGAAGCAATCAAGAATCTCATCATTCAAATTTCTAAGTTAAAATCTTGTGGTTTGAACAAGGGTTGTTTGAAATCTTAAATCTTTGATTGATAGATGCCTTGGAAAGGATCTTCAATCTTTGATTGAGAAAAATGATTTTGTCAAGGAAAAACTTAGTATTTTCAAAATGTTAAGAAAAATCTATTTTGAGTAATGCAAGCCTCAACTCCACTTAGCCAAATGCATATAGATGATAGACTCCACTATACTACCATAGTATCACTTGCCAATACAATTCAAATGTATTGAACCTTTGTGGCTGTAACTTGTATGTTGCAGGTTTGATTGATTTTAGTGAAGATTGATTGTTTAGGATTACAAAGTCTACAACCAACATCTGCCTGTGGCACTTTGAACAAGAAGGACCCATGACTATAGTTATTCCGCTGCAATGTAATGTAATAGCCAAATGAGCTATGTTTCATGTAATAAACTTATGTTATTCCTGGTTATAAAGTTATATTATGACCTTTGTTTCTTGATATTACATCTTAACTGTGGATGCTAGCTATTGATCCAGGGACTAGCATTGTAAAACACAGGAGGAATCTACCTTATTAGGTTGAGACCCCTAACAGACAGGGTCTGCTCCGACGAGAAATCCCTACTGTGTCTGTGCGCCCCTTGACAAGACACTGCCACGTTGACCTCCAGCTGTCACATCCCAAGATTTTCCAAATCTTGTTATGTGAAAAATAAATAAACAAAATAAATAATTGTTGAAAATTAGGGTGAAAAGAAACTTTTGTTTCTAAATGGAAACTTAAAAATCCCATCTTGAACAAACTTTGGTTAAAATTTGAATCCAACTAAATTTAAATCAAGTGGAAGGCATTCTTCATAAATGCATCTGGAAATTTAAACACTTGAGAAATAAACCAAAACCCTAAAACCCTAATGGAAGAAAAATCATTTCCAAGTTATCTCCAAGGTTATGGATTTGATCCATATAAAAAGTTGTCAACAAACATTCACAAATGATCAAGAATGACAAATGGAAATATTATAAGACCATATAAATCAGTTTCACTTAATTTGGAGCCATAAATAAAATCTTATAAATATAATAAGATAAAGGAATTGAATTTCCAAAGCTAATAAAGCCCTTATCTAAAATCCATACCAAATGGTGAGCAAATAATCCTAAAGATATTTAAAAGGATAAACAAACATTAAATAAGATTTTACAAATTGGAATCACCAAGTTTGGATCTATAAATAAAAAGATATGGATTTTATAAAGTGAAGAAAGAAATATTAAATAAGGATTATTTAAAGACCAAATTAAATCTTGGCCTAATCTATTAAGCAAATGGAATGAATAGAATCCAAATCCAAATAAAATAAAAGGATAAAGAATTAGCAAAATAAAATAAAATGGCATTAACCATTCTATCCCTATTTTAATAAAGACAAATCTCTAATAAGAATAATTATATAATTCATGAGAAAATAGTATTTTGGAATTTACCCAAGTGGAATAAAAGTTGTTTTATTAATTTAAATAAAATAAATCTTCCAAATAAAATTTAGGGAAATAAAACTGTATTTAATTCCATGGGAATAAAACAAATACCCAATTCAAATGATTTATGAATCATATTAAATACTTTCCAAATAATTCAAGATGAATTATTTGACACCCTATGAAACAAATAAAAACCTACTGAGAAGATTTGGAAGGTTTAATAATTCAAATGGTGTTTGAAAATATTATTAAATCTTATTTGATTTAAAACAAGGGCCTTTTTGAATAATTAAAAAGACCCCAAAAAGAATAAAACTTTATTCCAAAATTGACTTCAGATTATATTACTAATCAGTATTTAAACCTACACAAATTTTGGCAAAGGTTTGAATTCAAATGAGTGTTTGAATTAATTAAACAAAACCAAAACAGAAAATAGAAATGAAAAAGGAAAAAACAACCTGAACAAAAAAAATGAAAACAAAGCAGCCCAACCCGGCACACCCAGTCCAGGCCCAGCAGCCCATTTTCCTCTCTCCCCCGCAGCGATTCGTTTTCACCTGCAAATCGACCCACATAGACGCTGACTACGTGACCCCACCGCACGCCTCTGTCTCTCGCTGCCAAGCGACCCCACCGCCAGCTCATCTTCGTCCTCACTCGCGTGAAGACCCCGCCCCTCACCTCGCCGGTTGTTGCAGTCGTTTAAAGCTCGGCTTAATTCGCATTAATCACGCCAGTAAACAGCCCCGCGACCTTTCCTTCTTAATCGCCTCCCTCCCCTCTCCATTTTCCCCCAGTCGTCGCCCCACCGGAGCCCCCAGGATGTTCCAATTTCCCCCTGCACCGCCCTCTGCTCCAGCGAGCTCCACCAGCAATTCCGGCAGCCCCTCGTCGCCCCTCGCCCCCTCAACCACGCTCACTTGCTTCCCACCTCCTGGCGAACCTTCCCGTAGCGCCATCTCGTCCCCGCGCGCCCCAGAACCTCGACAACGACGACCGCTGCACATCGCCATCGTCTGGCTCCGCTCCGACGAGCACTACCGGTGAGACCAGACCCCCCCTTGCCCTCCTTTTGATGCACACATATCTGTGACTCGCATACGAAGCTAACCGCATCTTCCGTTTGCTCCCTCGTGTTTCGTAGCGTTGCCCTCGATGACGATAGCGCGTGCCCGTCGCCAGACACCTCTCCGGCGAGCAATCCCTGCAACTCCAGCGCGCCCCTTGACAAACAGAAGGCACCTCGAGCACCCCCACGACACCGCGAACTCGGTGAGCACCTCCCTTCACTCCCTCGCCTCCTAGACTCACCGAACCACCGCCACTAGACACGCCGCCGCCGCCAGCGCCGCCCATCTCTAGCAAGCTTGCTGTACACCGTTCGATCACGATCCAGTGGCTAGGAAAGAAACTAACCGAAGGGGTACACTTGCTTCTGAGCCATGCGATCCCACTTAGATCCAACGCTCCACAGAGATCGATCCGAGCGAAGCGGTACCGACCAATCGCAGCAAGACGTGTGGCCTCTGTTTCATTTAAAAACCAGAAACTTATCTAATTGATGTTCCAATTTGAATAATTCATAACTTTCAAACCACACGTACTTTCTGACCATGCACTTTGTTTAGTAAAAAGCTTCTGTTAAATTGATTGTTTTTGCAGAAAGTTGTGTATGCATGTTTAGAATATAAAATTTGTTCTAAAATGAATTTTGAGATGAAATCTTTGGCAAATGGTTTGTTTTAAACCTACTGACCATATAAATCAATTTGTGGTTTCAAAAACATATTTGGTGAAGCAAAACAATGAATCTTTGATTTAAAACATTTCTAGCCAATGAAAAATGTTGATTATTGTTTAAAAATAATTTTGGAAAGAAACCTTTTGGGAAATGATTTGATTTAAACTCTCTGACCTCAAACACCAAGTTTTATGGTTTGAAAACATATTTTGTGAACCCTATAGATTGTTGCCTTATTAAAAACATTTCTTCACCACATAAAATAATACTTTGGTTTAAAAATGGTTTATAGGTAGAATCTTTTGCAAATAGTTTTGCCACTTTATAAAATGACCAATAAGTTTTTTATAATATTTATAACCTATTATAAACCACTTTTGTAAATAAAACAAAGTTTGGCATGCTTGCATGCATTGTTTTGTTGATATTATTTTATGTGATGTTTGCTTGAATGATAGATTGAAATTGTGCCTTGCTTTATTGAATTGTAGTGAATTGAAGAGTGTGATCATTGCAAAGACAAGGAGTGAACTTATATTCTCTACCAAAAAGGAAAGTGATGCTTCATACTTTTGTCCCATTATTTTCACTATGCATTAGTGATATTTCTAAGTAGGACTTGCATGGAATTTTGCTAAGTGTAAATTATGCCATCGGAAATCCTAGTAGATGAAACCTTAGTAGAATTTCCTAAGTTAATATTCCTACTACTATCATGCTTACCTTAGCTAGTAGAAAACAAGGATGGAATATATATTCATGCTATGGAAAATTTCAAACTCTGAGGACTTGTGTTTTGTTTAATAAAACAACTAAGTGAATGAATCACCTGGGTGGATTGGAAGGAATGGTTTTTGTTGAGTGGTTTACAAGGCCCATTTCTATGGTCTACCTTGTGTATCTCACTTGTGGATGGCCACCCAGGAACAAAGAGATTTGAGATGTCAAATGTTGAGAAGCTTCAAGTGCAGCCACTTGGCATTATGGGCTCTGCCTGGATCATATAGGTTGCAATAACTTAGCCAAATGGACAGTTGGTGGTAGGGGATTGATAGGTTGGAGCGCGTCCATTCTGTTCTAAGGGAAGGCTTCTGAAAGATCTTGTCTTGGGAAACCAAGTCTTGTGGGGAAAGTGCACCACCTCTGCAGAGTGAAAAATCTAAGTACTTAGCCATGTCCCTGGCAAAGGACAATTTGAGCATCAAGACATGGAATCTATGAAGAATCTCCTCATCCCAATTTCTAAGTTAAAATATTGTGGGTGAACAAGGGATTGAAGGATCACCAATTTCTATTGGGAGATGCCTTGGGAATGATTTTTTCAAGCAAAAACTTAGTGTTTTCAAATGATAAGGAAAATCTATTTTGAGCAAAGAAATCCTAAGCTCCACTTATTGTCACATCCCAAGATTTTCCAAATCTTGTAATGTGAAAAAGTAAATAAAATAAAATAAATTATTGTTGAAAATCAGGGTGAAAAGAAACTTTTGTTCCTAAAAGGAAACTTAAAATCCCATCTTGAATAATCTTTGGTAAAAGTTTGAATCCAACAAAAAAATCCAAATCAAGGGAAATGCATTCCTCAATGAATGTATCTGGAAATTTAAACACTTGGAAAATAAATCCAAATCCTAAAATCCTAATGGAATAAAAATCATTTCCAAGTTATCTCCAAGCCTATGGATTTGATCCATATAAAAATTTGTCAACAAACAAATACAATTGATCAAGAAAGACAAATAGAAATATTATAAAACCATATAAATTGGTTTCACTCAATTTGGAGCCATAAATAAAATCTTATGAATTTAATAAGATAAGAAATTGAATTCCCAAAGTTAATAAAGCATCTATCAAGAAACCCATACCAATTGGTGAGAAAATAATCTAAAAGAGATTTAAAAGGATAAACAAATATAAAATAAGATTTCACAAATTGGAATCACCAAGTTTGGTTCTCTAAATAAAAAGATATGGATTTTATAAGATAAAGAAAGAATTATTAAAGAAAGAATATTTAAAGACCAAATCAAATCTTGGCCTAACCCATAAACAAGTGGAATGAATTATAATCCCAATCCAAATAAAATAAAGGGATAAAGAATTTCCAAAATAAAATAAAATGACTTAAACCAATCCTATGGGAATTAAAACAAATACCCAATCTTAAATGATTAATAAATCATATTAAAATACTTTCCAAATAATTCAAGATGAATTATTTGAACCAACTAAACAAATAAAAACCTACTGAAAGGAATTGGAAAGTTTAAAGAATTTAAATGGAGGTTTAAAAATATTATTAAATCTTATCTAATTAAAAACTAGAGCCTATTTTGAATAAATAAAAGACCCCAAAATGAATAAGGTTTTTATTCAGAAATTGATATCAGAATATAATACTAATCAGTATTTGAATCTACCCAAAATCTGGCAAGGTTTTGAAATCAAATTGAGGTTTGAATTGATTAAACCAAACCAAAACAGAATAAAAAGAAAAGGAAAAAAGAAAAACAGAAGCAGTACAAAAAAAATGAAAGAAGCCAGCCCAGCCCACTAAGCCCAACAGTCCAGTCCCTCTCACCCCGCAGAAAAACGATTCGCACCTAGGACTCGACCCACTCACTCGCTGATTGCCTGGACCCACCTCCCCTCGCTCTCACTAGCTGATGTCGGCCCCCACTGCCACCTCACCATCTTCTCCACCCACACGAGGACCGCGCCTCCCCGGGCCGTTTCTTGCCGTTAACTCCTCGGAGTAAATTACCGGTAAATGCTCGATGTTTAATCCCCGCGACCACGCCAGTTAAATCACCTCCCTCTCCTCTTTCATTCCCCTCAAACCCCGCTGCCAGTCAGCCACCAGGCTGCTCCCATTTTGCGTTGCACTACCGCTATCTCCGGCGAGCTCACCGAGCGATTCCGGCAGCCTCGTGCCACCCCTTGCCTTCCCGAGCACGCAGGCAAGTTCCCCAGACCCTTGCGCATCTCTCTGTGGCCTCAGCTCGCCCGCGAGTGCCCTGTAGCATCGACTCCGTCTTCGACTGAACGACGCTGCCGTCCGCTCCAACTCCGACGAGCTCCACAGGTAGCCTCTGACCGCACTGCCCTCTCTCTTTGATGCTCCCATGCTCCCTACTCTCCCACGCGTCTAATAGTATCATCTGCCCCCTCTCCCGTGCTCTACCGCGACGTCCCCGACAACGACAGCGCATGCCCGTCGCCAGATACCACTCCGGCAAGGAATCCCCATAGCTCCAGCGCTCCCCTCGACAAACGGGGAGCACCTCGAGCACCCCCAAGCCTCGGAGAACTCGGTGAGCCTCCTCCCTATCCTCCTCGCTTCTGCATCGCCATATCCGTCGCCGACTGACCACGCTCCGCCACCTGTCGCCGCCAGCGCCGCTGCCAAATGGTCAAGGCAATATAGTCTATAGGATCTAGATCTGACGGATGAGATTAGAACGAGAACGAAGGGGTACGCTCGCCTCTGTGCCACACGATCCAACTTAGATCCAACGACTGCCATCGCATGATCCAACCGAAGCGGTATGGACGAATAGAATTAAGACACGTGGCTCTGTCGATTTGAATTAAAACAGATTTGATCTATTAGATATGTGATTTTGTAAATTGCATAACTTTTAATCTACACGTCCAAATTTTACAAACTTTATATCAATGGATTCAGAAAGACAAGCCCTAGCCAACCATGCACTTGAAGGGAATATGCCCTGAGAGGCAATAATAAAGTGGTTATTATGTGTATTCCAAGTATATGATAGATGTTTATTTTGCATGCTATAATTGTATTAATACGGAAACGTTAATACATGTGTGTTTAATAAACAAACAGAAAGTTCCTAGTTATGCCTCTCTCATAAACTAGCTCGTTGATTAACAAGATGATCAAGGTTTCCTGATCATGGACATTGGATGTTGTTAATAACGGGATCACAACATTAGTGTAATGATGTGATGAACATTCATCCGAAGTATAGCATTACGATCAAAGTCATTGAGTTTATATTGCTATAACAACTTACGAAGTGATCATAGTCCTTAGACCATGAGATCATGTCAATCACTAACACCGGAAGAGTTTCTTGATAACATCAAACGTCACACCGTAACAGGGTGATTATAAAGATGGATTCAGAACTAACAAAGTGTTATGTTGAGGCTCATGGATCAAGAAGTGGAATTTGTTCATCCCGATGACGGATAGATATACTCTGGGCCCTCTCGGTGATATCACATTGATTAGCTTGCAAGCAAGTGATTTGATCACTAGAATGTTATATCACAGGAACGAGAAAAGAGTGCATGTCGGTAACGAGATTAAACTAGGTATGGAGATACCGATGATCGAATCTCGGACATGTAATATATCGTGAAACAAAGGGATTAAGATACTAGCGTAAAAGGTTCCGACGATCACAAGAAAGTCATCGTTGAATGTGTGGGAGTCAGTATGGGTCTCCAGATCCCGCTTCTGATTATTGATCTGAGAGGGGTCTCGATCATGTCCGCATTATTCACGAACCATAGGGTGACACACTTAAGAGACACCGACATCCAATTGGAGCAAAAGTTTCATGCCGAAAGAATGAACAAGCGCAGGAATTTATTTCACTAGATACCGAAACAGGTTTTCGGGTGAAATTGCATAAAGTGGTTATGCATGTGAAATAGAATTCTAGCAAGGGGTTATTTGTGAATTTTTGTCATTAAAGTAATTGACAAAATTCTGAATAAAATAAAAGAGTTTTATTTAATGAGAGTTTGCATTAAATTTGGTGGAAATTTAATGGGAATTTTGAGTGGACTTTTGAGTGGAGGGAATTTAAAGGAGTTTTGTGAGTGGAGTGTCCACCCACATGAAGAGGGGAGGGCAAGGGGGCAGCCCCCATGCGCCGGCCACCCCCTTGGGGTTCCCCCCTCCTCCTATAAAAGGAGCCCCTCCTCCTCACTTGTCTCTCACACCTCCTCGTGAAGGATCTCTCTCCCCTCTAGAATTTATCCCCCATGGTCTCGGACTAGCGAGATACATGTTCCCGGTGGCTATTCGGCAAGAAAGAGTTGTGCTTCCGCTGCATCGCTGGAGCGAGGAGGCGGAGGTTGCTCGGTGCCTCGAACGTGTGTGCGAGCACGGATGCGCTGCTGATTTGCGGCGCTAGGACTTCCTCTCGATCTTGAGATCGGCAAGAGATCGTCTACATCAACCACGAGTTGAACTCGTTAAGCTTTGTCGGTCTTCAAGGGTATGTTCTCTACGGATATACATCCGCCCGTTGTTTGTATCTAGTATATATAGATCTTGGTATATAGTTCATATCGTAGGAAAATTTTTGTTTTCTATGCTGCGAACCCTACAGTGGTATCAGAGCCGGATCTATGCGTAGATACTTTACATGGGTAGTACACATATGAGTATGTGGGCGATGATGATCATGTTGTTGCTCCTTTGTTGTGATTTTGGATATTGGTGGCATAGTGGGATGAAGCGGCCCGGACAAACTTTACATGTCCTCGCACATGAGACCTGTTCCACGCTTGACATGCAACTAGTTTGCATAAGTGGCTAGCGGGTGTCTGTCTCTCCTACTATAGTCAATATCTATTTTGCAAGCGAGTTGTCAACAATTTGATTATCCTCGTTGTGGTTCATGTTCGTAGGTAAGAACGGTTCTATCTCGAAAGCCCTAAGCCACGTAAAACTTGCAATGGATAAATTAGAGGCGTCTAGTTTAGATTGTTGCTGGGCTAGTGTTATGATATGGTAGTGTTGTAAGTAGAAGTATGAGATGATACTCTTACAACACACATAGCGTGTAAAATCCATAGACCTTGGATTTACACATATAGGTATGATAGTGATCATACCATGATGCACATGATGGAGATCATCTACGGGAACCATATAATTTCACTAATAAACATATGATGTTTGGTTGCATCTTATATTGCTTGTTTAGCACTTTGTCAAGCATAATAAGATGATCCCTCATTTAAATATCAAGATAAGAATGTGTTCTTCCTTTAGTATGCACCGATTATGTTTTCGTCGCTCCAAGACATCACGTGATGATCGGGTGTTCTTGGATCCACGACCATATTTCGGGTGTAAAACAGTTACACACGCAAATACTGAGGTTCTAACTTGGCGAGCCTAGCATGTACAGACATGGCCTCGGAACACGGACCGAAAGGTTAAGCATGAGTCATATAGTTGATATGATGCCCATTTGATGCTCGCCTTTGAAGCTATACCAACTCACGTGATGATCGGACTTGGTGTAGTGGATTTGGTTCATGTAATCACCAAAAGGACACGAGGGATGTCGCTTTTGAGTGGGAGTTCATTCGTAATATAGATTAGTTGAACTCGATCTATCATACACTTAGTCTAAACTTTACAAATTCTGTTGTAGATGGCACCACCTGCTTTTAATTTCAATGCGTTCATGGAGAAAGAGAAACTAGCAACGAACGGTAGCAACTTTACTGAATGGGCCATGAATTTGAGGATTCTCCTCTCTGCTGCACAAAAGCAATATGTGCTAGAAGCGCCGTTAGGCCCCCCACCTTTTGATGATGCCCCTGACGAGGAGAAGAATGTCTATCAGACTCGTCAGGAGGACCACAACTTAGTTCATTGCGGCATATTGTATGGGCTAGAGCCGGAACTTCGAAAGCGTTTCGAAAACGGCAATGCATTTGATACAATGGGTGAGTTGAAAATGATTTTCGACACACATGCTGCTGTAGAGAGCTACAATGCTTCAGAAAAGTTCTTTAGCTGCATGATGGAAGAGCACAGCTCCGTTAGTGAGCATGTACTCAAGATGTCGGGTTACGCCGATAAGCTTGTGTCCTTGGGAATAACGATTCCCATTGACTTAGGCATCCATCGTGTTCTGCAGTCTCTGCCACCTAGCTATAAGATCTTCGTGATGAACTATAATATGCAAGGCATGAAGAAGTCTCTCCCCGAGCTTCTGTCTATGCTTAAAACTGCAGAAGTGGAGATCAAAAAGGAACATCAAGTGTTGATGATCAATAGGAACACTGGTTTCAAGAAAGACAAGAAGGAAAAACGGAAGGGAAGTAAGGGCGGCAAACCTGTTGCCGCGCCTGAAAAGAAACCCCGAGTTGGACCTAAGTCTGATTCCGAGTGCTACTATTGTAAGGGGACTGGCCACTGGAAGCGCAACTGCCCCAAGTATCTGGCAGACAAGAAGGCCGGCAAGGCACACAAAGGTATATATGATATACATGTTATTGATGTGTACTTGACTAGTGCTCGCAGTAGCACCTGGGTATTTGATACCGGTTCAGTTGCTAATATTTGTAACTCGAATCAGGGGCTGCGGAACAAGCGACCGCTAGCAAGGGGTGAGGTCAAGATGCGTGTCGGCAATGGATCAAACGTTGATGTAATCGCCGTCGGAACGCTGCCTCTCCACTTACCGTCGGGATTAGTCATAAACTTAAATAAATGTTATCTGGTGCCTGCACTAAACATGAACATTGTATCTGGATCATGTTTGATGCAAAGTGGTTATTCATTTAAATCTGAGAACAATGGTTGTTCCATTTATATGAATGAAATCTTTTATGGTCATGCACCGATGATGAATGGTTTATTTCTGTTAGATCTCAATGATAATGTTACACATATTCATAATGTTGATGCTAAAAGGATTAAACTTAATGATGATATATCCGCATATATGTGGCACTGCCGTCTAGGTCATATTGGCATTAAACGCATGAAGAAGCTCCATTCAGATGGACTTTTGGAATCACTTGATTATGAATCATTTGATACATGTGAGCCATGCCTTATGGGCAAGATGAATAGAACGCCGTTTTCCGGTTCAATGGAACGGGCAACAGATTTATTGGAAATCATACATTCTGATGTATGTGGTCCAATGAGTGTGTCGGCGCGAGGTGGATATCGTTATTTTGTTACTTTCACGGATGATTTGAGTAGATACGGTTATATCTACTTGATGAAACACAAGTCTGAAACCTTTGAAAAGTTCAAGGAATTTCAGAATGAAGTGGAAAATCATCGTAATAGAAAGATCAAATTTCTACGGTCTGACCGTGGAGGTGAGTATCTAAGTTACGAGTTTAGCACTCACATGAAAGAGTGTGGAATTGTTTCACAACTCACACCTGCCGGAACACCACAGCGAAATGGTGTGTCGGAACGTCGTAATCGTACTTTATTAGATATGGT